>JALJVW010000018.1:0-1200000 GCA_024865655.1 Emberiza elegans
CACAAGCCTTCTGCCCAGCTGGGTTTGTCAGGGATGAGCAAAATGGATGACAAACAGGGTGAACAAAAGGGTTGAGAGAAGCAATGAGCAAAAGCGACAATAAAAAGGACGAGTAGCCAGCAGGCTCCTTCTCCTTCCGAATCCCTTGCAGGACTGAGGCCGGCTCTGCTGATGCTCCTCCTCAACACAACTCCTGCAGCCAGGCAACGCATCCCAATCCACTCCTGGGAGCCAGTGGGTCCCATGAAGTCATAGATTAATGGATTCTTGGAATGGCCTGGGCTGGAAGGGACCTAAAAGATCATCTTGTTTCACCCCTAGTTAGGGACAGGTAAAGGAACATTTTCCACTAGACCAGGTTGCTGCAAGATCCCATCTAAGCTCGTCTAGGACACTTCCAGGCATGGGGCAGACTCTGTCAAGGCATCAGGATGCTCACAGGGAAGAATTTCTTCCGCATATCCCACCTATCTCTCCCCTCTCACATTGTGATGCCATTCCCATGCCAGGCCCTTGTGCAAAGTCCAGCTCCAGCCCTTTTATAGTCCTTTTATTTCCCAAAAAGTGCTCAAAGTTCTCTCAGGAGAGTACAGCCTCATTGTTTTTCTTTTGATCAGTTTAAGATGGGTGTTACATCTGAGCCAGTTCCTCCACTGCTGCAAACCCACGGCCTGGTTAGGAGCATCCGTTGGGATCAGCCTTTGCCAGGGGTGCTGTGCTTGAGCCCCTGGCTGAGCTATGGGGTTGTTGGGGCACAGACTCCTTTCTCCTCAGGAGTTCAGGGCAAAGAGTCTCCATGGGTGAAGCCCTTGGACATTTTCCTCCAAGTCAGGTTTTATGTCAGCTTGACAGTCCATAAAGAAGGTAATGAAATAATTTCTCCTGCCAATATCCCCAAGACTGTGGGGAAAAGGCAAACCAAGTTCTTCCCTTTAAGAGCAGCCATCCACCCACCTCCTGCCCCTTTCCAAAACATGCTCTGTTCACCCCTAGTCCTTCCTTCTTCAGAGCTCTACAGCAGGTTAAAGGGCTTGCAATATCATAACTTTTCATTACCTTTTTAAAATAGTCTTTAACATTGTAAGTTCCACTCTTAGCCAGCATGTAGCTAAACTTCTTTTTAGAGGGTGTTATTATTAGAGCTTGATTAGGAAAATCAGGGAAACTTTCAGTTTTGCTAAACTAACTGTTGACAGCCTCAGTTAACAAAGCTGAGAAGTGGACATGTAAAATGCAGAATTTATAGCCCTCCAAAGAGCTGTTGCAGAGACCAGAAGACAAAGAAGAGATTAGTAAAGATAATTCACTATATGCTGGAAAACTCCCTACCTAAGAATAAGATAATAAAATGACTGCAAAATGTGGGCTAATTAGGATGAGAAGCAAGAAAGCTCTAACCAACAGAGGTTAGAATGCTACCTAATGAAGAGAATTATGTGATTTAGAATGGATGACCATCGATTTCTTTGTTTGCTAAAAACAGAAAACTAAGTCAAAAAATTTTTGTGTATGAGTGTGGCTGGAACTATTCTCTCTACACGCCCTGACCAGAATAAAAGAATGCCTAACTCGCTAACACTAAAATGTCAGTGTTTGAGGATTTCATTTATCCTACCTTTGGTGACAGTTTCTAATGACCCAGATGGAACTTTCCTCCTTCTTTTGCTCCGTGGATTCATGGGATGGAGAGGACTCCAATGCACTCCAGAGATTTTTCAGGGAGATCCCCTGATGCCCTAATCCAGTGAGTTCAAGGCAAAGAGCCCTGGGATTTTAGTAAGGTAGTTTCAGACACACTGTTAACTCCCGGTGGAGGAATTGTGGTAATGGCAAAAGTGGGGGAAGAGGCTGAGAGAGGGCATGCTCAGAATGTTCAGCAGGGAATGCTGGATCAATCTTTCCCTCCTGCACATGCCTGGTGGGAGGAGGTGGAAAACACTGTCACGGTGTTGGTGTGGACCAATGGAATTCCAGGGAAATCAAAAGCAGTGGAACCAGTAAGGATTCAGTTGGAGCCTGACGGAGGACTGGTTAGGCAGAAAAAATATTCCTTGAAGTTAGAAGCTAGAAGAGGGTTAGAAGAATGAATTGCTAAAGTTTGCAAGATGGATCACTAAGGGAACGTGAGTCACAATATAGGACTCTTCTCCTGCTGGTAAAGGAAGCACATACTAAGGAACACAGGCCAGTACAAGATGTCAGAGCTGCCAATGAAATAGTGTGAGACTCAGACCCAGTAGAGCAAGTCCTTATACAAGTCCTTTTTACCCCAGTTAAGGAATCTGATGAGTCCACTGTTGTGGATGCTAAGGATGCTTTTTTCTGCATTACCCTTGAAACTGAAAGTCAACTCTTGTTTCTTGAATGGAAAGTTCCTTGATAGGCCATGAAATCCAATTGAAGTGGAATGTTCTTCTTCCAGGGTTCAAAAATCACCCCACATTGTTTGAGAAATGTCTTGATTTGAGACAAGTTAGGAGGAAACATCTCCTTTAAAGAAAACAGGTTTGGGCACTCCCTGCCACCCACAGCAAGGAATTTTTTGGAGGAAAGTGAAAAAAGCTGTTTATTTAACACACAAAGTGCCATCAGGGATGGGAAAAAGAATGAATAATGTTAGGTAGTCAAACCTTCTACAGATAAAGCTGGAGGATTCAGAGCTCTTTCTGTAGGTGTGGCTCAGCTCCTCCCAGTCCGGAGCCGGGATGGGCATCCCAGGGCCTCCCCTGCGGCCTCGGCGCAGAGCCCTCGGAGATGTTCTGGTGTTTTGGACCGGGAAAAAGCCAAACAGTTCCAAGAGAAGCTGCCACAGTGCTGGAAAAACTTCTTGCATTATCAAAGAACAAGAAGACAGCTAAAAGCCAAGATGTATTCCCTCTGTTTGTGCTGCACAACACTGCTGAGCGAGCCTGGGGGAGGATGGGTGAACATCACACCAAAAGAATTCCACCGGCTTTCCACCCCTCTCTCAGACCTAGCTTAAAGTTACAGGACCCATGTCTGGGCATAAAGCAGACAATAGGGGACACAGTCTCATACTGTCACCCCAAGACAAGAAACAATTGGCAAAAGATTGGAGGTATGGGAAAAGGAGAACGAGATTATCACTTTGCTACAGTGTATAGGTGATCTTTTACTTGATAGAGGAGCTCAAGCTGGATGCATTGAAATGACTCTGAGTTTCCTGAAGTTTTTCCGGGCAAGCCAGTTACAGGGTATCCAAGAAGAAGACCCAGAGTGACAAAGAACATGTTATTACCTATTTGAGGTTCACCATTTCCCAGGGACAGCAAAACCTTGGAACCAAAAGGACAAAGGAAAACTCCAGAACAATGGTCTGTTTGCAAGTTAAGAACATTTTTAGGAATGGGTGGTTGGTGTGGGCTCTGATTCCTAATTCTGGCCTATGGTAAGAGCTTTATATGAGGCCCTGAGAAGCGCCCAAGGAGGTGCTACACCAAATAGGTGCTACAGTGGACTCCAGAATGGCAGAGGCTTTCAGAGACCCCAAGAGAGCTCCAGTGTCAGCCCTGCACAGGCATTGCCTGACTTGACCAAGCCTGCTGAGCAGTTTGTTCATGAACACTGACGTGTTGCACTATGGATGTTAGCTCAGAGGTTATGGACATGGAAAAGGGCCATGGGATATTTTCCCAAACAAGTGGACAGTGTCAGTTAAGGAATGTCCCTTAACTGCCTTTGACTTGCAGCAGCAACTGCCTTTTAATGCAAGAAGCCCAGAATGGACCATGGGCCAAAAGATGACTCTTTGTAGCATTGTGTGTCCTGTATGGGTTTATTGTAAAGTTGGTTATTTTTTATAAGTTAAGAATTTGGTTTGACCCTCGGTTCCCCCCCGTTCTCCCTCATAATGGTTCATTCCTTCCACCAGTTACCTGTCCACCATTGTAACCAACCCCCTTTCCTTTCGAGAAATTTCTATGTCAATCTTCCCTTACCTAACATATGACTTGTCCCCTGAACCTTTTCCCTCCCCTGGGCCATTCCTATTGGTCCAGTTGTGTCCCTCCTCTGGGCTTCGTTCATTGGTCCCTCGTGTCTCCTTCCGTTACACCCTTCCCCTTTAGAAGTGCCTCCCTAACGGTTTTTCCCTGACACCGTTACTGCCCTGCCTGGGTCAATAAAGTGCCTTGGCATCCACACGTGTGTCCAATCCTTCCTTCCTTCACCTCAGCACTTCGCAATCCTGCTCTCGCCTGCGTCACCAGGCCACAGACAGAGCCACTACTCAGGGGTTCTAGTAGAGGACCTGAGAGTGGTGGGATTCGCAGTCTCCACCAGTCACTCTGGGAGCGACTAGCTGGCACCCATCAGCTCCGGTGGCCACGGGAAGCGAGACTGCGGTTGACGCCCAACGTGACGCGGCTTCGCCTGAACCCGTCAACTTCAGCGCTAAACGTGACGGAGCTTTGAAGACATCGCCGGTGCAACGCAGCTTTAAAGGCATCACGTCTCAGAAGGGGCCACCTGACGGCGCTGGACTTGTCCTGTGGGCATCTGCCCTTTCTGGAATTTTCGGTTCCTGGCAGCGCCAACACCTCCGTGTGAGCACGCTGATTTTTGTCTGGTGGTGCTCCCGGGGGAGCGAGGGCACACTCCCATCTTGCAGCGTGCAGATAAAGGAACGCCTTTCTGGAGACTGCTCCTGCTGTTTTTTTTCCTGGAGTCAGCAATCTGGTGAGTTTTCCCCTGGTGGCGTTGGGATGGACCCGGCCAGGGGGGGCTCCCTTTAGGCAGCTGTTAATCCCAAGGGAGGGGACACACCGTGCACAGTGTGAGCAGTCGCCACCGCGGCTTTTGGGACCCTTTTCAAAGTTTTACGTTTCCGTTTCCAGCAGCGAGTGGGTGGAAGTGTTCTGAGTTGGCAGCATGGGTAATAGGCTGTCTTCTCAGCAGAAGGAGGTATATCTCCAAGTTGTGGGATTCCTGCAGGAGGGGGGTGAAAGGTTTTCTAAGGGTTTAGTTAAAAGCTTTGTCCGATGGATATTTTCTAAGTTCCCGCAATTGACCACTAAAGAGGTCAAAGGTGAGAGTTTCTGGAAGGCAGTAGGTTTTGAATTAACTGAGAGTACCAAGAAAAGCGATCTTACTGTCAGGGAAGGATGTATGTGGCTGTTTCTTTTAGTTATCGAAGTTGTAAAAAATAATGCTGCGATTCGTGAACGGGAAAGTGGAAAATGTCCTGCGGCAAGCTCCCCAGTTCTCCCTCAACCCCCGTCCCTGCCTTCTTTCCTTACTCCCTCTTCCCCTACACCGGGTGGAGGGGGGGAAGCAACACGTCCAAAGAAGACGCAGGGCTGCTACCGTCTCCCTGGCTTCCCCCAGTCCCCTCGGTACCCTTGCCCCAACAGTGCTGGCCACACTGTCGGGGAACCTGCTCCTAACTCTCTTTCATATCCCCTTTTTCCAGTTTCTGAGCCCAAAATGGTTCAAGGTCGCTTTAGTGCCCAAAACCCCTTCCTCGCACGATCCCAAGACATGCCACAAGATGGTCGCCACCTCGTGGCAGCCGCTCCCATGCTACAAAATGGCTGCCACACCCTGGCTGGGTGTTCTTCTCCCTCTTTGTCATCGCAAAATGGCCACTGCCACGTGGCGACCATGCCTATGCCACAAAATGGCTGTCACCTCGTGGCATAAGCATCTCCTTCCCACAATCCCTTCCGTCCCGCCCTGCCTCCTAACCCCACCTCTTTCCTCTCCTCTTCCTCTGCAGCATTTGCATTGTCTCCTCTCACATATGATTATGTAACGCCTCCTCCCACATCAACTGACCCGTCCCCTTTTCCCACGGCATTACCATCTGCTCCGCCCTTGCTCCACACGGCCTCCGCCCAGAGTTCCACCCCTCACCCTCAGGGTGCCGCCCCCTCGGTTCCTGTTTCCCACACCCCGCCTTCCGTTCCCACAGTGATGCAGCAGCTGGGGGTGGGGGGGGGCTGGAAAGCAGGATGATTTAAGTAATGCAGAGCCTTTGTTCCTTGCTCCAGTTACTTACAATAGAAACAGGATGCACCCGTGGTATAAGCCTCTTTCTTATGATAATATCCACGATCTCTGCAAGTCCAAACTAGAATTTGGCCCAAAAAGCAAGTTTTTTTGGAGCATTTTAAAGACAACATTTTCAAGAACATTAATGCCCGAAGATATTAAATGCCCCTTTAGTTGTCTGCTTGCTCCAGCTGAGTATCAGCTGTGGGAGAGGACTTGGAGGAGGTTAGCAGGGGACCTCCTCCCAGAGATCCAAAAAAGTGAGGACTATGCTGCGGATATTGAGGGCCACCCAATTACAATAGATCACCTTATGGGTGAGGGGGAGTGGAGTTCTGCGCAAACACAAGCGGCAAAAATTCCCCGAGAAGTCCTGGATTTGGTAAGGGCTTTGGCCAAATGAGCTTTCTTTGGAATGCCTTCCAAAGAACCTGCAGTGCCTTACATTGCCATTAAACAATCTCTTTCCAAACCATTTATAGATTTTGTTGGCAGGGTAAGAGCTGCAGTTGAGAAAAGGGTAGACAGCCCTCAGCTACAAGAGCAGCTCATTCTAGATATTGTAACCACCAATGCCAATGACACCTGCAGGAGGGTCATCCTCGCTCTTCCCACGTCACCACTGCCCACACTCGCTCAAGTTATCGAGGAGTGCACGCGCAAAGCCATGCTCATCATTGAAGATGCCATTAGAGCCAATCTACCAACCGAAAGAGCAATGGCCGCAGCCTCCTCAGCCCCGGCAAGACCCAGCTTTACTCCACAAGCTGCAAGCACGCCGATGTCGCCGCAGCGTTGTTGCTTCCACTGCGGCCGGGATGATCACTGATTCACTGCTGCCCTTCCCTTGGGAGGGCTCCCCCCAGTGCAGGGGGAGATTAAAGGGGAGGGCAAGGGGGCGAACATTCTAGTCACCACATTCAAAAAAACTGAACACGCAGCGCGTCTAAGCCCCATGCAATTATATAAATAGGGTAGTCTGCGAGGGGTCAGCTAATCATAATAATGTTTGCCAATTAACCACATCAGATTGTCTTGAACCTTACCGACTCAGACTAACTCACTCTATCGTTTATTCCAATCAGGACTGGCACGAGATTGGCGCAGGGCCTGGACTTCTCCCACACATTCAACAGGCGGAGACCTACAGGCGTGTTCCATCCGTCGATTGCAAGTATCTCATTGTCGGGGACACTAAGTACACTCCCTTGGGGGTTGAAGTCGTCCCAGCAGTCCTCACATTCAACCCAGAGCGCTTCACCCTCATGGCACACTGTGTCCACCCTCCTCTCTCCCTTCCGGAAGGCCAGATCATCACACAAGCTATCCCTATACCACGTTTTATGTGGATGACCTGGACCTTTCTGTATTTTACACTGAGGTGCTAGGAGAGGAAAAGCCCCTTGTGTGGTGTGGCCTTAAGAGCGGGGGCCAATCTATTCAGCTGCAGGGGATGACAGACACAGGAGTAGACGTGATGGTCATTCCTCCACATAAATGGCTGTTACAATGGGAGCTTCAAAACGTGAGTAGCTCAGTACTGGGAACTGGGGGTTTCCAATCGGCACGCAGATCAAAGAGCATAGTGCAAATTATGGGGCCGAATGGGCAATTGGTGTCTGTACGCTCATTCGTTTTGAATTCCAAGTTTACCCTGTGGGCGAGAGATGCCATGTCACAATGGAGGGTGAAATCGGACTTGCCCACTCCTCAGTATTTTTAGGCGCGGCCACTGGGGAGCGCCCTACCCTTTAAACTGAATTGGCTTACAGATAAACCAGTCCGGGTAGAGCAGTGGCCACTGAACAAACAAAAATTAAAGGTGCTCACTCAGATTGTGGAAGAGGAACTGGCTAAAGGCCACATAGTGGAAACCAACAGCCCATGGAACTCTCCTGTTTTTGTTATCAGGAAGCGTGGAGGTGACAGGTGGCATCTTCTTCACGATGGGAGGAGAATCAATAATGTTATTGAAGAGATGGGTTCCCTCCAAGCAGGGATGCCTTCCCCATCTATGCTCCCACAAAATTGGAAATTGGCAGTTATTGACATCAAAGACTGTTTCTTTCATATTCCCCTTCACCCAGATGATGCACTGTTGTTGCTTGGGGAAGCAAGGGTTTTGAGGATGAAGAGGAGATGAGAAGGTTGACTCCATAATTAGAAGGCTTGATTTATTATATTTTATATATATATTATATTATAACTATACTACAAGAGATAGAAGGAAGAAGTTCTCAGAAGGCTAGCTAAGAATAGAATAGAAAGAATGAAAACAAAGCAGCTATCCTGGACTCTGTCCGGGATCGCTCAAGTCCTTGATTGGCCATTAATTACAAACATCAGAGATGGGCCAATCACAGATGCACCTGTTGCATTCCACAGCAGCAGATAATCATTGTTTACATCTTGTCTCTGAGGCCTCTCGGTTTCTCAGAAGGGAAAAATCCTAAAGGAAGGATTTTTCACAAAAGATGTCTGCGACAACACACCACGGTTTGCCTTCTCTGTGCCCTCCATCAACAGAGGAGCTCCCATGAAGCGCTACCACTGGTGCGTTCTTCCTCAGGGAATGAAAAACAGCCCTACTATCTGCCAGTGGTATGTTCCTAGGGTTCTGTCCCCTGTGCACGCAAGGGAGAAAAAATGCATAATATATCATTACACGGATGATATCCTTATCTGTGCCCCTGATGACGACATGCTTGCACGCGCCTTAGAGGACACTATTACAGCCTTGTCAGTGGCAGGATTTGAGTTGCAAACAGAGAAAGTCCAACACCTGCCGCCTTGGAAGTATCTGGGCCTTGAGATCACCCACTGTACCATTACACCCCAAAAAATCCTTATTCACACTAACCCTAAAACCCTAAGAGACTTGCATCAGCTCTGTGGATGCCTAAACTGGATCAGGCCCTAGTTGGGACTCACCACAAGAGATTTATCCCCTCTATTCAACTTGTTAAAAGAGGGGGAGACCCTGGATTCCCCGAGGGCCCTGACTCCAGAGGCCAGGGCAGCACTCGAGAAGGTCCAATCCATCATTGCAAGTCGGCACGCCCACCGGTGTCGTGAGGATCTGCTCTTCAACTTCATAATCCTGGGTAGGCTACCACATCTTTATGGGTTGATTTTTCAATGAGACACAGACCAAAAGGACCCCCTCTTAATTATAGAGTGGGTGTTCCTTGGTCACCAGCTGTCCAAGAGCATCACCAAGCCACAAGAGCTGATGGCTCAGCTGATCACGAGGGCTAGGGCTTGCCTGCGTGTGTTGGTGGGCTGTGATTTTGCACGCATTCACCTCCCTATCCAGACATCCACGGGGAGGATATCCTTGGACACTGTGGAAAATTTATACCAGTCTAATGAGAATTTGCAGTTTGCCCTAGACAGCTACACTGGCCAAATTTCAATTGACCATCCAGGCCACAAATTGTTTAATGTTGAGTTTAATTTAATTCAAAAGAGGCTCAAAGTCGCCGTCCACTCAAAGCCCTGACAGTTTTTACAGACACATCTGGAGGATCCCACAAGACAGTCATAACTTGGAAGGACCCTCAGACTCAGCAGTGGGAAGCTGATGTGCAGATTGTGGGGGGTTCTCCACAAGTTGCTGAGTTAGATGCAATTGTCAGGGCCTTTGAGAAGTTTCTACAGCCTTTTAATCTAATAACTGATTCGGCCTATGTAGCAGGTGTAGTGTCCCAGACAGAACATGCAGTGCTCAAGGAAGTTTCCAATCCTGCCATCTATCGCTGTCTCTCACATTTAATACACCTGGTTTCCCACCTAGAGCAACCCTTCTTTGTAATGCATGTAAGATCCCACACCGACCTCCCTGGGTTTATTGCCAAGGGAAACCGCAGAGCAGATGCCTTAGCCACACCCCTGCAGCTGGCTGGCCTACCTACCATCTACCAGCAGGCCAAATTAAGCCATCAGCAATTTCATCAGAATGCCCCAGGGCTGGTCCGCCAATGTCACCTGCAGCGAGACCAAGCCAATGCGATTGTGGCCACCTGCCCAAATTGCCAGCAGACGGCTTTACCATCATTGGGTTCCGGGGTGAACCCTAGAGGACTCCGCAGCTGCGAGGTCTGGCAAACAGATGTCACCCAGGTGTCCGAATTTGGGCAGTTCAAATATGTCCATGTATATGTGGACACATTCTCAGGGGCAATCTTTGCCTCAGTCCACACTGGGGAAAAAGCGGCAGATGCACAAAAACATCTGATTCATGCCTTTGCAGTTTTGGGGATCCCATCTACCATCAAAACATATAATGGCCCAGCTTATACCTCCAAGGTGTTTGGTGAGTTTTTGCAGGAATGGGGGGGTACAACATTGGATGGGAATTCCACACTCCCCCACTGGTCAGGCTGTAATAGAAAGCACGCACCAAACTTTAAAGCAAGTCCTCACCCGCCAATGGGGAGATGTCCAAGCTCTGTCCCCACATCTCAGACTTTGTAAAGCACTCTTTACTATCAATTTGTTGAACTGTTCTTTCGACAGGCTGGAGCCGACAGTCTTGAGACATTTCCATCAACAACAACACTATGGGTTCAAAGAAAAGCCACGTATCCTTATTAGGGACCCAGACTCTGGAGAAATCCAGGGTCCATTCCAGCTGATTACTAGGGGTCGTGGATATGCCTGCGTGTCCACGCCCTCAGGTGTCAGATGGGTCCCTAAGAAACTAATCAAACCCTATACACCAATGGAGTCTGTTCACACGCCTCAAGCTGTAACCCCCCATGGCTAGGAAGACCCCAATGACCATAAGTTTGCACAGAATAGAAAACGCCACAGGAGGGGAAGAAACTCGTGATATTACCTCTTTTATTCGTTTGCCTCTCCCTCAGAGAAATTCCGCTGTTATGTTTATTTTAGTATTCATTATGTGTTCTGTTCTCATTTCATTTCAGGCACCCACAATGCTCCTCGCAATTGTGGATGCTGTCCTTCATGAAGAGCATAAGTTATTTTGCTGTCATTTGTTTCCTGCCATCCATGTGCTTCAGTGTCTTGTAGCAAGTCATCACTGCCTCCACCACAAAGCCTTCCTCAGCATGCAAGATCGCCTTTGCTGCCGGAGGTGCAGAGAACGATAGATGGTGGGAGAGCCAAAAGGCAGAGAGCACCAGAGTATAAAGGACTGGATTTTACACCTTTTACAGCACCCTCTCCATGAACTGGACTCTGTCCCTTTTTGCAGTGTCCCCCTCTCCTTTTTAAAACAAAAATGGGGGAAATGTAGCATTGTGTGTCCAGTATGGGTTTATTGTAAAGTTGGTTATTTTTTATAAGTTAAGAATTTGGTTTGACCCTTGGTTCCCCCCCATGTTCTCCCTCATAATGGTTCGTTCCTTCCACCAGTTACCTGTCCACCATTGTAACCAACCCCCTTTCCTTTCAAGAAATTTCTATGTCAATCTTCCCTTACCTAACATATGATTTGTCCCTGAGCCTTTTCCCTCCCCTGGGCCATTCCTATTGGTCCAGTTGTGTCCCTCCCCTGGGCTTCGTTCATTGGTCCCTCGTGTCTCCTTCCGTTACACCCTTCCCCTTTAGAAGTGCCTCCCTAACGGTTTTTCCCTGACACCATTACTGCCCTGCCTGGGTCAATAAAGTGCCTTGGCATCCACACGTGTGTCCAATCCTTCCTTCCTTCACCTCAGCACTTCGCAATCCTGCTCTCGCCTGCATCACCAGGCCGCAGACGGAGCCACTACTCAGGGGTTCTAGCAGAGGGCCTGGGAGTGGTGGGATTCACAGTCTCCACCGGTCACTCTGGGAGCGGCTAGCTGGCACCCATCAGCTGCAGTAGCCGCGGGAAGCGAGACTGTTCATGTTCCACCCTTGGTCCTCTCAGTTCTAGGACAAAAAGGAGGCCACTGGTTACCCCCAAGTCAAATGCTTAAGTATCAAGTTGTCCTGTTGGACCAGGATGATGTGAACTGCAGACACCTCTTTTGCCTTGCACCCAGCCATGTTCCTGGGATCTGTACCAGAAAGAAGCCTCACCACATCACTGTGTTCATCAGCTTCACTCCAGCAGAGGAGATCCTCTGGGAAAAGATCCGGACTGGGAACTGTCCACAGGTGGGAGCAATTTTGTGAGCAACGGAAAGCAGAAGTTTGGGTGTGCAGTAGGGCCCAATCCAAGCCATCCCGTTACCTCTTAGCACCTCTGCACACAAGGCTGAGCTGCTCAGTCTATGGCAGCCTGGAATTGTCACAGGGAAGAAGGGGAACATACGGGCTAATTCTGAATGTGTATTTGGAGCAGTACATGCCCATGGAGCTCTCTGGAACAAAGGAGGGCTCCTTTCAGCACAAAGATCTCCTGTCAAAGGTGGAGACCTTATCAGACACCTACTTGAAGGTGTTCAGGTACCAGCCAAAGTGGCTGTCATGCATTGCAAATCTCATCCATTTGGAAATACATCAATTAGTGTAGGAAATGGACTGGCAGATAAAGCTGATAAAGGGGTGGCAAAGAAAAGCATCCTAATATGTGGATGCCATGGAACAGAGAGAGAGAAACAGCAAGTGTTTCTCACAGTGGCTTCTGAGAAGTTTTAGGGAGTTGGAAAGATGTGATAACTTGGTTAGCACAAACAATTTGCAGGTGGTGTTTTTCTACTTTATTTTTTAGTTCTTTTCAAGGACAGTGTGTGAGAAAAATGTTTCTGTTAGTTAGCCAATAGAATAGAACCTCTTGTACCACTCTATAAAAACAGCGGGGTTCTTTTGAATAAACCCTTCTTTGCCTTTTCTGCGATCCTGCCTCTCGCCTGTTCCTGCCTCAACCTCGGTGCAAGAGTGACACTAATAGTTGCTGCACCAATATGTGTGACCTTTCAAATGTAACCCAGAATAACAAGCCCAAGACAAAATGCTGGCAAAATTGAATGGCCCTAGATTTAAAATATGATAAGTTTTGCCAAAAAGTTTTATTAAGTAGTTTAATAGTAATTATTTCATTTTAGTGTCTTAAGTCTTTTAAACATTCAACGATTTAAGTGGAAGTAATACTAAAAGAAATAATTAAGATCCTTTTTAAAGGGGGGAATTGTTAGAAAACATAACTTTCTAATTCACTATTCCAATTATTTATTTTCATTAACTTTGTTAATAATAGCTTTACTTAATCATAAGCAGTGCAGTTTTCCACTGGAGCATGTAGCAAGATTTTATACAAACTGCTATTAGTGGAACACTGTTTGGGAAAATGACTGAAAATTTTAAGTTTTATTAAACAACCTTTTCCTGATTCAGTGAACAAATCCTGGGGTGGAGAAATGGGGCTGAGAACTGGACACCAGGAATGCAGAATTTGCAGGCTGTGAGGACAAGATGTGGAAAGGAGGTGTAAAGAAGAAACTAGCAAAGAGAATTTGGCTTGTAGTATACAGAAAACAATATATGGGAAAAAAGTAAAAATAATAAAAAGAACTGAAAAGTGGACTAATTAACATTGTTATCAAAAGACAGTAAGAAACACTTTAATTTACATATCAGGGATTAGACATTCTTTATTGCAATACCAGGTGTATGTGGGATGGCTGCACAGAGTGTACATGCTGTGTACAGGAAAAGGCCCTGTGTAAATACCGTATTTGTCATTGTATTCATGCCTATTCTCCGAAGAACCATACATATGACAATAATTTTTTCGCAAGAATTAACATACATTCCCTCCCCTTAGCACAGGCATTCTCCTGCCCTGGGAGTCTCTTTGGCGGTCCCGGGTGGTGGGTGAACCCACAGTCATGTCTGACCCCCTGGTGAAATGGTGCTTCTTTGCAAATGAGGAGAAAAGCTGGTATAGCTGGTCAGTTATTTAATTTGTAAAACCATAGATCAATGGATTGTAGGTTTACTTCATTCCTTGGTAAGTGTTTATCCTGTTTTTGATGGTGTGGCTCCATGGACTTGGCAAAATGAGCATATTATGGAGCCCACCAGGAGCAAGCAATTCTTCATCTAGCAACAACATGAGAATTGAGAAATCAAAAAGAAATGGAAGATAGAATATAAATTAATGAAGAGAAATCTGTAATTAATAGGCAATGGACACTAATTTCTTTGCTAAAAATATGTAGTGAAAAGTTTAGGGAGTGTGTGTGCATTGTGAGTGGAGCAATTCCCATGCAGCCCAGTGCTGGGAATAAAGTAATGCCTGAGTCCTAATGGTAATATTAGTGTAAGACAGTTTGAATTATCCCGATGTTTTCAGTGACAGTGGGAAAAGGCTCTGCCTCTCTTTCAGAAGGTTTTTATTAACCTCATAGAATGAAAATGTTATTTCTCTGACAACAATTGTCACAGACGTTTCTCTCTTCTGAAAAGACGTCCCAGGTGGAGCACTGGGTTCCCAGTCCTGACCAGCTACTTGAGGGCTGTCTAAGTCTCATGGGGCTGGAGTGGCTGGAGGAGCCCTGGTGCCTTGTTGTGGGACTGTGCCTGGCCGGTGATCCTGTGAGGTGGCAGGGCCTGGGGGTGAGAGGCAGGGGTGAGCCCCCCATCCCTGGGGCTGCCCCGTCTGGGTCAGCTCAGCCAGCTCAGAACGGGGCAGCAGGAGGGTCACCTGCTTGGCCAGAGACCCCCAGGGTCTGGCTGGTGCAGACCCAGCAGACAGCCAGGCTCTCCTCCCCCTGATCCCCGTGCCCTGACAGGGCCACACCTGGCTCATCCAGAGTCCTGATCACCATAGGAAGCTGCTCCCTCAGGATGTGTCCACCCCGGCCCAGCAGCTGGGTCACTCTGGGCTGGGAAGGAGAGAGCAGCAGGGTGAAATGCACGGCCCAGTCCAGCATTCCCTAGCAACCCTCCTAAACCAGCTCTCCCCGAGGACACTGAAGGCACAAATTCAGCCTGGATCCTCAGCATCGCCCTGCCAGCCCCCACCACACATGCCATGTCCCCACCTTCATCATCCCTACCTTGTTGGGGAGGGTCACGAGTCCCTGCAGAAATGCCTTGTTCCGGAGAGAATCCTGAATTGGTGGCAGTTTGAAAGTGTTGGTCTGATGATCCCCAGAGCTCTGTGGCACATAAGAGCCACCACCACGGAGCTGTGGCTTCCTGTGGGATGGGGCAGAGGACACTCAGTGCCCAGCCCTGTGGCATGCAGGGCATCACCCTGCTGTGCCAGGGAGGGCACTGGCAGTGCTGCCTGCAGGGGCATGTCCCTGCCAGCTCCTGCCCACCCGCTGCAGGAGCCCCAAGCAGAGAGCGAAAGCCCGTCCCACACAGGGAAAAGCCCTCCTTGCTGTGTCAGGGCTGCCCTGCACCCCAGGCACTGGGGATGTGTCCTCAGGGCCCTTACCTTTGGCTGGGCGGGGGCTCCTTGCCGGGGGGCATTGGCTGCAAATATGGGAGTGTCTCGGGGTACCTGGGGAGGGCAGGAGTCACAGGTGTGTGACAGGGGACAAAGAACCTGTTCCTGTTGGAGGCAGCAGCCCCAAAGCCATGGGATTGCAGCCCAAGGCATCCCGCTGCCTGTAGCCCTTGGGATGAGCCCCCACAGGCCCTGCCGATGGGCAGGGCTGCAGAGGGGGCTCCCCACATCAGCCCCTCCCAAGCAGACACTGTCAGCCCTGTGCCCAGCACAGCGGGTCACTGCTGGCACCCATCTCCCCCCATGGCAGCCCCGCTGCCCCCGAGGCACCGGTGCTACTCACGGGCCAGGAACCTGCACGCTGAGCATGCGGTCACAGGACAGGCACGAGAAAGGCACTGGCAGCTGCCTAAGGAGGGGGAGGGAAGAGGGCTGGCTGAGCTCCTGGGCCCACAGCCCTGCAGCACACAGGCAGCAGCTCCCTGCAGCAGCCAGCTGCTGGGCAGCTCACTGCACAGGCTCACGGCCATTGCAGGGTGAACCCTGGGCTCTTGAGCCTGTTTCTCCCCATCCCCAAGGTGCTGGCTGGTGCCAGGTGAAGGGTACAGGCACCCATGCCACCATCCCAAGCAGCCCCTGCAGCGCTTTCAGCCCCTCTCTGGCACCAAAATCCCCCCATGTGCACGGCCAGGAGGGCAGGGCACGACCCAGCTCTGGGGCACTGCGTGTCACAGCCCTGCCTGGGAGGAGAAGTTGCCATCTCCCAGCCTGCCTTCTGAGAGGCTTTGCACCCACAGCCCTGTTTTGCTTTGGGAGGGCTCCATCCTGCAGGTGCCCTCTCCTCGTTATTCCTTTCCTGTGAGGAACCTGCTGCTGGTGGAAGGAGAAGGTGCACCTGCTTCATCAGCATCCCTGGGTTTCATTTAGCAGCTGAATTGGTCTCATGGCACATGCAGTGTGTGGGACAGCTGGAGGGACTGGGACCATCGCTGTCCCCAGCGCCATCAGAATCTTCATCACACTCACTTCTTAATCCCAGCACCACTGTCACCCTCCTTCATCTCATTCCTGAGCTCGTTGATGCTTCTCTTCCAGGTCTCCACCATTTGGTTACGGAAAGTCTTCAGCTCCAGGCGATCCAGCTGTGAACAGGACACAGCCTCAGCCAGCTGCTCCAGGATGTGACATGGAGCTCTCCAGGCAAAAGCCTGGAGGGGGATCCTCAGAGGGATGCTGCCTCAGGCTGCCAAGTCCCAAAGGTGCCCATTCCTCGTGGTGGGGACAAGGTACCCCTCACCTTCTCCTCCTCCACAAGTCTGAGCTGCTGCTGTGTATTGTTCCAGTGCTTCTCCTGGCCTGAAATCTGGCTCTGCAACTCCTGCATCCTCTCATCCAGACGCTCCATATTTGCCTCAAACTGGCTGCGATTGACTTTGCTGCCCAAAGCAGCTTTGTCCGCCTTCTAGCAGAGGGGAAGGGCAGGAGAGCGGTGGGGAAAGGGATGAGGAACGCCAGGCAGGGCCAGCGTGTGAGGGGCAGAGGGAGGAGTGCTTCCTGCAGGCCATCATGCCCCTTTCAGGCTGCTGTGGCCCCATTTGCCCCATCACCCTGGTGAGCTTGGTCCCACCATGTGAAGTGTGAGGGACCCCATGAGCTCAGAAAATTGTCCCTCCCCAGACCAGTTCTGCCACCCAGCCCCCAAGGGACAAGGGCCATTTGTCGCCCTGCGCGGGAAGCCCTGGGCTGGCACAGAGGCCCCTCTAGACTGTACCATGTCCATCACTGCCAACATGTCCAGGTGATCTACTTTCTCCTTCTGCAGCTTCTCCAAATACTGGAACAGCATCTTTCAGCACACAAAGGAACCCACATGATTACACCACAGCAAGGTTGGAGCTCCATCCTGGCCAGTAGAACACACCCCGCTCCCGCTGCCCAAAAACCTCAAGGAAAGGCACTTGGGACCAGCACGGGGCTGAAAAGGTTGGCAGGAGATTCCTTGTGATTCCTGCCTGGAGTCTGCATGGGAGATGTTCTGACCTCAAATGGGTTTGAGTCACACACCTCTATTTCTTTCTGCTTTTGTTCAGAGTCCTTCTGCAGGTTGCCAGAAACAAAGCTGAGCCTCTCATAGTCCCTTTTCATCTGTAGAACTGTTACATCGTTGGGCTGTATCTGCTCTGGGTCCTGCTCCAAGGAGGAAAAGCATTTGTTGCTGACCAAAGTGGGTCTGGCTGCTCCACAGGGGCAGAGCCACATTGCCCAGCCAGTGGCCATGAGCTCTCAGTGCCAGCAGGACGTTTGCATCAAGGCTTTAATTTCTGTCCATGCTGCTGACTGGTCCAGGCCACTTTGGGGCAGTTTGGGTCTACCCCAGGGGATGTCCTCAGTCCCCCATGCTGCCAGCTGCCTACCTGGCCCCAATTCCTCATCATCTTCTCAAGCTTGCCCACAGCCATCTGCCAGGACTCCAGGGATTCCACCTGCTCCTCGAGTTTCTCGCAGCGCTTGAGGAGCTCGCCCAAATGCTCATTGAGGTCGAAGGTGCAGTTGGAGCACTCTGCCTTTGCCCTCTCCTGCTCCTCCTGCACACTCTCCATCATCTCCCCTATCTCAGCCAGCTGCAGGAAGGGCAGAGGGAATCGGCTCCAGGGATGGGATGAATGGAACCATCAGTCCTGTGTGCTGTGGGCCTCAGGGGCCCCAGCCATTTGGGGAGTATGGCTGGGAACCCCACCAGGACTAGCACCAAGCCAGGAGTGGTGGGAGTGCTCCCCCAGGACCTCATCTACTCGTTCACCTTGTTGGTTGTCTCAGCGACCAGCTGCTCCAGCATGGCCTTCCTCATCTCCTGCTCCTCTTCCATCTTCTGCAGCTCACGCCTTGTCTCCGCCAGCAAAGCCCTGGCCAGCGGGATGGGGGCAAGGGCAGGGTTACCCCTGCAGGGCTGCTGGGCATCCCATGCCCACAAACCAGGATGCTGCCAGACCCCCTGGGCTCCCTTGCAGCTCCCCAGGGTATGAAACCCACTCCTGTCCCCTTACTCGAGTTGCTGAGAGATCTCATTGCTGCTCTCTTCTTTCCACCTGGCTAAATCCTGCCTCAGCTTTTTCAAGTCCTCCTCCAGCTTCTTCATCTGGGAAGACCAGTGACGGCAGAGTCAGGGCACACAGACATATTGTCTCAGTGTGGGGGCCCTTCAGCTGCACAGAAGGGCCAGGGCCCCAGGGCCACCATCCATTCCCCAGCCCCTCACTCCAAACCCTAGCCTCAGGGAGCCACACTGAAGTTCCTCATGAGAACCCAAAGGTGACATAACCCCATAGCTTACTGCGGCAGCCAACTCCTTAATCTTCTGTGCATTGTTGTTCTGTGTTGTCTTTATGGTGTCAATCTCCTCAGGGAGATCCAAGGACAGAGATACGTCCTAGTAGAGAGGGGTGGTGGGAGTCAGTTTCTGGGGAGGGCCTGTGGGGACTGGCAGGGTGGTGGGGGCAGGCAGCACTCTCCATGCATCCAGCCAGCAGAGCAGAGGGAATGGGCTGCTGTCTCAGACCCAAAACCTGCTCCCAGCAGCAGCTCACCTCATCCAGTGCCGCCTCGGCCTTCTTCGTCTTCTCTGCCCTCTGGAGAGGCAACTCCTTGAGAAGTGTCTGTGAGGGAAACAACTTCACCACCACAGTGGTCTGCACAGACCTGGGCCTTCGGGTGGTTGATTGAGCCTTTTGGCACAACACCCCAAAGAGCCCCACCCTGGCACAGGCAGCCCATGGCACAGCCAGGTGAGCAGGGAGAGTCCCGGTGCCACCTGCCCCAGCCGCGCTCAGTGCCAGAGCACTGAAGCCCATCCAGACAGCAAAGAGCCCCTGCCAGCGGCTCTGCCAGGGCAGTGAGGGCAGAGCCAAGCCCTTCTGTGTGAGGAAGCGGGGAGGGGCTGTCTGCTGGGGGAGTGTCCGGGGGGCTGGGAAGAGCCTCTACCTTGGACATGTGTTTCTTGTACTCTTCCATCTCCCTCTTAACTTCTCTGACTTCAGCAACCACATCAGCAAGTGAGGGGCCACTGAGCTGGCCTGGCCACGGCTCCTGGCTGGTCAGGTACTGCACATCCAGGTGCTCCAGCACGGCCTGCAGCAGTCTTCGCATGGCTGCAAAATGGATGGCCCCACTGTTGGGCATCCCGATGGCGACATCCAGCATCTGGGAGAGGCTGAGTGTGTCCAGGGATGTTGCCATGTCTGAACACACTTTGTCCCTGATGTGTTACAAGCCTTCTGCCCAGTTGGATCGGTCAGGGATGTTAAAAAGTATAAGGAAAGGGATGAGCAAAAGCAATGATAAAAATGGCAAGTAGCCAGCAGGCTCCTTCCTCATCCCTTGTCCATCAAAGGACTGGAGCCTGCTCTGCTCATGCCCCTTTTCATCACAACTCCTGTTGCCAGGCAGCACACATCATCCCTGGCAGACATTGGGTCACAGACTCATGGAGTCGTGGAATTAATGGATTCTTGGAATGGCCTGGGCTGGAAGGAACCTAAAAGATCATCTTGTTTCACCCATCCAGTTGGCCCTGGACAGGTTTCAGGAAGGAACATTTTCCACTAGACCAGGTTGCTCACAAGATCCCAATAGCCAGTCTAACCCCTGCTGTCTCAGGAAGCACTTCTCCTGTCAGGCATTGGGCAGACTCTGTCCATTTGGGGCATCAGGACTGCTCACAGGAAGGAATTTCTTTTCTTTTAATCATCCCACCTGAGTTCCCTAAGCCTCTTCATCTGTGATGCCATTCCCATGCCTGGCCCTCATGTTCTCAATTGTCCAGCTCCAAGCCCTTTTATAGTCCTTTTAACTGTCTCAAAAGGGCTCAAAGTTCTCCCAAAGGATGAGGCCACAGCCTCATTGTTTTTTTCTTTTGGATCAGTTTAAGATGGTGTTACATCTGAGCCAGTTCCTCCAACCTGCTGCTTTCCCGGGGTTTCAGACACAGCTACTTGGTGGTTTGGCCAAACCCAGGGCCTGTTTGGAGCATCCATTGGGATCAGCCTTTGCCAGGGGTGCTGGGGTGCTGTGAATGAGCCCCTGGCTGAGCTGTTGGGGCACAGACTCCTTTCTCCTCAGGAGTTCAGGGCAAAAAGTCTCCATGGGTGAAGCCTTTGGACATTTTCCTCCAAGTCAGGTTTTATGTCAGCTTGACAGTCCATAAAGAAGATAATGAAATAATTTCTCCTTCCAATGTCCCCAAGACTGTGGGGGAAGACAAACCAAGTTCTTCCCTTCAATACCAGCCTTTTACTATACGTTCTACTTTAGGTGTCCACAGAGCCCCATAATTACCTTGGACCGCCTCTATTTGTTACTGAGCTCTCAAGGTAGCACTGACTGTTCCATTAACTGCCACTTTTGCAAAATTTGCTACGCCTTCAGGGAGGTGTTATTGCTGCACACCATTGTGAGAAGCATCCCTGCAGTGTCCTTTGCCTGGTGAGAGCACAGACATTCCTCTGTGCCCAGGTCCGTGCCAGCCCCGCACAGGGCGCTGCTCTGCGGCAATGGAGACACGGGGAGGCGGTGCCCGCCGTGTGTCCCCCGTGTGCTGCCGTGTGTCCCCCCATGTCCCCCTGTGTTCCCCCGGCCAGGGAGCTGCTCTTGCCCGGGATGGCCGGGCCCAGGCGCCCGTTCAGGGGCAAAAAGTCCCCGGCTGGGGGACACCTTTGGGTGCCCGGCTGGAAAGCAAGTCAGGTTTTATGTCAGCTTGACAGTCCATAAAGAAGATAATGAAATAATTTCTCCTTCCAATGTCCCCAAGACTGTGGGGAAGACAAACCAATGTTCTTGCCTTCAATACAAGGGCCCTTTTACTCGGGGCCAGCCCTACTTTAGGCTGTCCACAGAGGCCCATAATTGCCTTGGACCGCCTCGGCATTTGTTACTGAGCTGAGCTCTCAGTTCCAGCCCACTGACCCATGGCCATCTGCCCGTGCCTTCCTTGGCAGCCCGTGAGGGCTTCAGGCTCTGCAGCGCTGCTCCTGCTCCCACAGCCGGCCCGGAGCCTCATGCCCTGCAGTGTCCTTTGCAGCAGTGAGGGCCCAGGCATTCCTCGATCTGCTCAGCCCAGGGCAGAGCCAGAGCAGGGGGACAAATGAGCCGGGAATGTGGCAGTGCAGAGATGAAGGGACAAGGGCCCTTGGGGGCCGCGGGTCGGGGCCAGCCCTCGGGCACGGCTCCGAGCGGCTCCTGAGGCGGCGTCAGGGCTGCCTGTAAGGATTGCAGGCGGCAGCCGAGAGCAGCAGCGCCGGCAGCGCCAGCCGGGCCCCATGGCCATCTGCCCGTGCCTTCCTTGGCAGCCCGTGAGGGCCGCGGGCTCTGCAGCGCTGCTCCTGCTCCCACAGCCGGCCCGGAGCCTCGGGGCTGCCCCGCAGGCGCCGCGGGAGCAGCAGCGGCCTCAGGGCCCGGGCCGGGGCTCGATCTGCTCAGCCCGGGGGCAGAGCCAGAGCAGGGGGGAAGGAGCTGAAGGAGCACCGGGAGCCCAAGGAGAGACAGGCTGTGAGACAAGGCTCTGCCTATAATTTTAACAGTTTTTATTAATTCCAGTACTTTATCACTCTTTCTCTAAAAATTTCTTTCCTAATACCCAGCCTGTGGTGCAGCTTAGACTGTGTGCTTTGGTTCTGTCAGTGCTGCCTGGAAAAAGAGCCCAACCCCAGCTGAGCGCAGGCACCTTTCATGGATTTGTAGAGTGATAAAGTCACCCTGAGTCTCCTTTTCTCCAGGCTGAGCACCCCCAGCTCCCTCAGGGGTTCCTCACAGGGTTTGTGTTCCCAGCCCCTCTCCAGCCTCATTGCCTCCTCTGGACGCGCTCGAGCGTCTCAAGGTCCTTCCCAAGCTGAGGGGCCAGAGCTGGGCACAGCACTCAGGGTGTGCCCTCAGCAGTGCCCAGTGCAGGGGCAGAATGCCCTCCCTGCTCCTGCTGGCCACACCATTTCTGATCCAGGCCAGGAGCCCTTGGCCTTCTTGGCCACCAGGGCACTCTGCTGGCTCATGGTCAGTCACTGCTGACAGCACCCCAGGTCCCTTTGTGCCTCAGCACTGTCCAGCCACACCATCCCCAGCCCAGAGCATTGCAGGGGTTATTGTGGCCAAAATGCAGGACTGGGCACTTGGATTTGTTAAACTTCATCCTCTTGGACTCTGCCCATCCCTCCAACCATTCCAGTCTCTCTGCAGAGCCCTCCTACCTTCCAACAGATGGACACATGCTCCCCAGCTTGGTGTCACCTGCAGATTTACTACTGAAAAGACTCAATCCCCCACCCATGTCATCAATAAAATACTGATCAGAGCTGGTCCCAGCACAGAGCCCTGAGGGACACCCCTGGTGCCTGGCTGCCAGCTGGGTGCAGCACCGCTCACCAGCGCTCCCTGGGCCCATCCAGCCGGTTCTGAGCCCAGCACAGAGTGCTCCTGTTCCAGCTGTGAGCTGCAGATTTTCCAGGAGTATGCTGTGGGACACAGTGTCAAAGGCTTTGCTTGAAGTCCAAAGAGACACATCCACAGCCTTTCCTGCATTCACCAGTGGGTCACCTGATCATAAAAAGAGATAAGGTTGGTGAAACATGACCTACCCCTCCTAAACCCATGCTGTACAATCTGAAATCTCCTCATGCGGAGGAAACAGGATCTGTGGCTTGGCTCTCAGCCCAATCATCGCAAGAACAAAACCAAGAATCACCATAGGATTTACCAGTGTTAGAGTTTGAACCCCATGTCCCCACAAACCTAACAGAGTGAGTCTGCTTTGAAGCAGACACATTAAAATCTACCGCATGAAAAAGGAAATTAGCAGCAGCTTTGACCAGATGCAGTCCAAGTGCCTCTGCAAACCCATATCCAGAAAAGAAGTTCACAGCCTGACATCCCTGCCAGAGAATCCAGAGCTTCATGGATACTCACATGGCTCGAGCTGGGACCCTCTTCACAATCACTGAGACGTTCTTTGGGATCTGTGCATCATCAGAGTATTCTGAGAACAGCACAAATGCAGAACAAGTGTGAGTCAGTTGGGAAGAATGGGGCAGCCAGGAAGGGCCAAGGCTTTAGGAAATCACTTCCCAAGTCCAGCTGAAGCTCAGGAAGCTCTCTCTGCTAGTGGTGGTGTTGTGGCATCTACAGCACCTGGCAAGGTCTCCAACATTTCCTGGGTTCACCTTAGTTTCTGCTCTGCGGGAGAGCAAGCATTGTGTTTGAATAGCCTAGGCTGTTGGACCATCTTGTTGTTTTTGTTACCGTGTGCTTTGTCAAACACCTGCATAGTGACCAATGGCTGCCAGCAATGGGTTGCTGTCTCAGTGCTCATTAACAGGAGAGGGATGAGAGTGAATATTTGCAAGCTGGATGGAAAAAGCAACTTGCATTTATTACATGCTTTGGCACGTGCCAGGTCAGGTCTTACAGCATCTTCTGCCTTCTAGAGGTTTTGCACCAATCTTCAGTCTCATGCTTGTTTTTCACCTGCACTTTCATGTGTTGCTTCCTTCATCAGGATCTCTTGTCCCTGTAAACCCAACAGCTGCTTTCTGAGTCTTTTGCTTTGTAGTTAATGTTTTGTAGTTTCTTTCTCTCTCTCCCCCTCTGTTTTGGAGAGCTGAACAATCTTAATACCTTGCATCACCAGGTGTGCATTCCTCTACTCAAGAGTACAATATAGAAGAGAGGCAGAAGAATCTCCTCAGGACATGCAAACACCATGTCCCGGACAGTCCCAGCCATGTTTGGCTGCTGTAACCTTGAGCAGGCTCAGTTCATCCTGCTCAAATGTGAGGCTTACACATTCCTTGCTGAGTTCTGTCCACACCTTTGGCTGGTGTGAGGTCAGTGTGGCTGGCTAGAGTGTGGCCTCCTGCCTTACCTGGTTCCATGGCGACCCAGGTGCCCAGGTTCCACCTTGGAACCCTGCCTTTGTCCAGGGAAGTCAGGCACTTGCGTTCTAGGTTTGGGGTCATGGGGTGGTGGTTTTGGGCCCTGATGCTGGTGTTAGTCCCCTGGCATACTAGAAACCCTGGCTTGTGGCTGTGGGTCTTGATGTCCTGCCTCCCTGAGGTTAACCCCTGCCTGCTCTGCTTTGGGCCCCCTATTCAGCGGGCACGGCTTTGCCATGAAATTACCGGGGCCTTTGTCGATGAGCTCAGACATAAAAAATGCATTGAGGCCATTGTTGAGGCTTCTAAACCACTTGCCTCCGTCAGTGTCGGTATGTCATGAGTCCCTAGGGACACCAAACCCAACAGGGATGCTGCCCAAGGACCTCTGTCCTGACTGGTCCCTCCTTTCCACCAGGGACATCCATCCCAAAGGGTATCCGCACTCTGAACAGCACCCCAGAGCCTTCTGGGCTTTCCCATTTCAACCAAGGCCCTCACACTGACATTGAGCAAGATCCCAGGGAGCTGGGGACCCTAGGGACCCACCCTAGACAAGCTAAGGTCTTCTCAGTCCTGATTTGGCCCCCAGGGACTTTTGGGAATCTCAAACCTGCCTGGAACTCTGAGAATCACGCAGCCATAACCAAGGAAACACTGGTGACCCCTGGGGCTCTACCTAAGACCTTAGGAATCCACAGGGACACCTAACCTTTCCCAGCATCCCTTAAATTTTGTTCAGGACTTCAGGAACCCCCAGAAACGCCCAGACCTTACTGGACCATCCCACCCCTGAAACTCCAATGCTAACCCTGTACTGATTCCTGTGTCCCTGTGCTGGTTCCAGCATCAGGACAGCGTGAGGAGCTTCGGGAGATCGTCATGGATGCGATGTATTCTCTAGAGGAGCAATGGGGCAAGAGTGAGCAGGCTGAGGGACATGGGACATGAGACATGGGGCAAGGGGGGTGGGATGTGGAGGCCTTGAAGGGGGATGGTGTGGAGGTGAAATAGAGGATATATGAAGGTCTGGGAGCTGTAAAGGGATATTTGGGGAATCCTGAGGATATATGGGTTTCAAGTTATACAGCTTCTGGGGGAATTTGAGGGGATATTTGGGAAGGTATCTGACTTCAGGAGGGATGTATGGAGTCAAAGTGAGTTATATAAAGGATCTATGGGGTCTGGGAAAGGTTTATGGGGACCAGGGGGAGGGCACATTTTCTTACCTGCACATTTGGGACACACCAGAATCCCTGAACAAGTCTCTGCAGGAAGCTGTCAGCACAATCTGGAAGAAGCTGAGCCAGCTGGATAAAGGTATATGGCCACCCTGGGAACCCCTGTCCTAGAGAAGCTCCCAGGGACCCCATCTGGGCTGGACAAGGGCTGAACCCTGACAGCTCATTACAAGGATGTGGGTCCCCAGTGACGCCCAGTCTAACGCTGCTTCCTCTCCACCAGTTCCACCCTGTGTCCCACCCTGTGGTGAGTGCCCATCCTTCTGTCTTGCCCTCCCCTGTCTCCTCGTACATCTCCCACTTCCCTGGGACCACCAAGTCTCTCTTTCCCAGGATTCCAGCGAGCTGCCCGTGTGTTCCAGTGTGCTACCTGCCGCTTCGTGGACTGTCAGTTTGCCCTGGACTGCCCAGGTATGATGGGGCCGTGAGAGGCTGTCGTGGTAAGGGTAAGGAAATCTTCCTCAGCTTCCTCCCATTTTTAGGTTACTTTTGTGCTATTTTTTATGTTTGGTGTCACTTGAGTGACTCCAGTTACACTTCTGGTACTAATTGAGGTCAAACAATCTAACTTTGCTTTTAAAGGTCTAAGCTAGAAAAATGCAGAATGTGTGCTCAGCAGAGGTGGTCATACATTGGGGGCAGGTAGTTTTTGGGATGGAGGTGTGGTCAGTATTATAATGAGAATATAGTGGGCAAAGTTGATCCAGAAGACAGGATATCACCACAAAAATCTCTGGGGACTCCCCGTGTTTCTCACCCATGGTCCCACGCCGAGTGCAGCTGCCCAAGTGTTCATCTGCCCATCCCTGCAGCCAGCACAGGAGCAGCATCATGTCTGTCAGTGCGTGTGCAGATGGGAGCTCACGAGCCTGTCAATGCTCCCAGTGCAGGACCTGTGGACCTACACAGATGAAACCATCATGCTGCGCTGCAACGTGCCTTTCCACATCCCGCCCGGCGTGCCCATCACCTGGATGTTTGCCCCAAATGTGAGTCACACGTGGTCCTGCAAGGGTGTGAGCAGACATTCTGAGGGGCACTGCTGCAGGTGTAGTGACTGCTGCCACAGCAGCTGTCTGTGCTGGAGGTAGCAGGTGTGTAAGCACACACAGGATGTTTGCTCATGGGAAGGGTGCACACGAGCAGCAGGCAGATGTGTGTTCACACATCCATGTGTGCACGTGTAGAATCGTAACATCACAGCATGGTTTGGGTTGAAAAAACCTTAAACCTCATGTTATTCCAATCCCCTGGAAGGTGTGGACACCTTCCACCAGACCAGGCTGCTTCAAGGCCCAACCAACCTGGCTTTGGATGCCTCCAGGGATGAGGCAGCCACATCTTACCTGCACAACCTGTGCCAGGGTGTTGTGGGCAGAGTGGAAGCTTCAGACAAAATTTATTAAAGGAGCCCTGCTGCTGAGTCTGAGGGCCAGAAAAGATTCCTTTGTGTATTTAAACTCTTTCAGAGAGATGGGTTCAGATGAAGGTAAATCCTTCATTAGCCTCAGAATATGGCAATAGTTTAAATCTTAGGAATTATTTTGGCCCAAAAGTCTTAATTATGGCAAATCAGATATATTTATAAAAAGGAATTATTTAATAAACAAATGAACAGGCAAAATAGATGAAATATCTTAACCAGAATTACTTATTACACAGTATAAAATCAAAAGAACAACTAGTAGATTACAGCATAACATAGAACAGTGCACTATATCAAGGTATTAAAGGTATTAAAGCTAGCAAAAGAAATAGTATTGAATGGGAGCCAAATGTAACTTACCACCAAAATTACAAAATTACACAGATTCCTGCACTCAACCCCTGGGGGATTAACTGGGAAATAGGTGTCCCTATTTATGTGAGACATTCCACACATTTCCAGGGAAAACTATAGAAGCTTTCTACTTCGCAGAAGTTTGCTGTGTCTTTTATAGTTGTAAAGTGACTTGCTGTCAGTCAGAAATCCAGCTTATCTTCCACGTCTCACCTTGACAGTAAGGTGTTTATTGGCAGTTGGGAGATGCCAACCCAGTGGTGCAAAAATAACTCATTACAAGACAGATTGTCCTGTTTGAGTTATCTGACTGGCTAACGAACAACAGATAAGCAAGCTCTTGAGGGGATGAGATGGTCTGCTACACAGGGCCTCACCACACTCACAGGGAAGAAGTCCTTCCTGCATGTTCAGGAAGTTACTTTTGTGTGCAGCCTGGCTGTACATGCACGTGGGATGGGAGCTGTGTGCACTTGCACCAGCCAGGAGCACAAGAAGCATGAAGGGGACGTGTTGAGCATGTGCAGGACACAGGTGCCTTTTTGTGTGCAGTTCTGTGTGCCCGCTGGTCTGGGCAGTGCTGATGTGTCCCCCTGTGCCCCAGGTGCGCACACAGGACATGGCACTGTTCAAGGAGATCAAGGGGAATCCAGAGAAGCCCTTCAGTCTGACCATTGAGGAACCCGCTCCAGGAACCGTTGCCTGTCGCCTGGGGGAGCAAACCAAGCCCATTATCCGCAAGTTCTTCTACCTCAATGGTGAGCCCAGACACCTGAGAGCCCCAGGGCAGGGAGCAGTGTGGAGCAGAGTGGAACCTGGGACACCTGGCTCCATGGGAAGGGGGTGAGCAGGGTGCCAGGATGCCTGGTTCATTGTGGACAGGTGGATTAGAGCATGTGTTTATTGATTCTGGGATCTCCCAACGCGGGAATAACATGCTCTGACTCCATGATTTCAGAAGGCTGAAGAAATGCTTTATTAAGCTATAGTATATTACACTAATACTATTTAAAACTATACTAAAAAGATACCAAAGAAAAACCCATGACTGTCTGGAGACAGTCACAACACAGGTTTAACTTAATTAGCTAATTAATCTAAACAATTCTCACAAGTGTCTGATTAACAAATCACTCATAGTAAACAATCTCCATGACACATTCCACATGTGCTAAACAACAAGAACAACAAATAGAGATAAAAATTGTTGTTTTCTCTTCTCTGAACTTCTCACTACCTTCCCTAAGAAAAATCCTAGGAGAGAGAATTATGTTTCTCTCTGTTCAAAGAATGTGAACACCACATGTGTTCCCTGGTGCCTGACTCCCCTGGGAGCATGTGGGGTGCAGCAGGGACCCCCAGCTGCCTGGGTCACAGGGGACAGTGAGGTCTGTGGCTGGAGCAAGAGCTGCAGGGATAGCTGGTCCCTGGGTGCAGGGCCCATGACCTGAGGGGCCTGGGTCTCCACAGTATCAGAGGGAAGCGTGGAGGAAGAGAAAGGACTGCAGACTGTGTTCAGCACTGTGCTGAACTCGGATGATGAGCTACCTACCCACATACCATACCTGGGGCTGGCTCTGGGTTTTGGCTCCATGGCATTCGTTCTGCTGCTGATGTGAGTACTCCTGATCTGGTGAACTATACTCTAAAAAATCCCCATGCTTCTGGAGCTCTTCTCAGACCAGCTTGGGACTCCCTATCCCCTCTGCATTCTCAGTTCCTTGGGATTCCCTGCAAGTACAAGGGGACCCAGGTGTCCAAGGATATGCCAAAGACTGCCAGGACTCCTAAATTCACAGGACCCTCCATGTCTCCTGGGGCTCCCTTTGCCCTCTGGCCCATTCCAGGGTCTCCCCCTTGCACCCAGTAGCACTCCAGGCTGCCTTTACTTCCCCCACATTCCCTAATTGCCCCTGAAACCCTACAAATTTCCCTGGTTTTCCCTAGAACCCTTGCTGTCCCTTTGGGGGTACCAGTTGCAATCAGTTACCCCAGTTGCCCCAGGATACCCTAGCTGCACCCTTAGGCCCATCAGTAGCTCCAAGGACCCCCCAGCTGCCCCTTGAGCCCTCCAAATGCCCCATGTCCCTGTCCTCCCCACATACACCCTCATGGGAATAGGGTGTCCTCCCTGCTGCCCCTTTCTCCATTCCTCCTTCTGTCTCCCAGGGCCAGCTGGCAGTGCCTCAGTGCCCATCAGACGCGCCGCAGACGTGGACATCAGGGTACCCAAGAGGATTCCAGACCCCTGGATTCAGTCTAGGGCACTGTAGCACATGGATCCACCCCAGAGAACCAAAATTTCTGCAATTGCTTTTCTTGTGCTAGTCTTAAAATAGAAATGCAGAGTTCTGAAAACCTGGATTATGCTTGTGATAGAAATATTGGGTTCTTGGGCTTGCAGACATTAAAACAGGGTACTGGGCAGCATTCCCTTTCCCTCGGTGGGCATTTCAGCTGCAGCTGCAGAGCTCTCAGTGGTGGTGATGCTTCAGGGTGGGGGAGAAGGATAGTAACTTGACAGACTTGCTTTAGAGCTGCCTTAAATTGGGCAAGAATCAATGGGAATGGTTGGGAAACACAAGGGATGGGTCCCTTGGCTGCCTCTGACTCCAGCAAGGGCCAACACTGAAACAATGTGAGCAAAATTGGCCAAAAATTATGGTATCAAAGTGGGGTCTCAGGGCAAAAAGAGGAGGGGAAAGCATCTCTGCTTGCTTGAGATCAGCAGATGGACAGTGTCTCTCCTTCTCCTCTGAAGGGATGCCTCTGGTTGAGCTTCCCACCTCCACGTGTGTTGGAGCAGACCTGGGAATAGTTTGTGTATATAACTGGGTCAATATATATTTATAGCTAATAGATCCCTGTTACTACCCCCTCTGTCATAATACATATTAACGCTCCATAGTGCATTTATCACCAACATCCTGAATCTGCTTTCCTGTTCCTTCCCTAAACCACACTATTTGTGAACCTGGATTGTGTAAGTTCTTGTTTGACTGGGCTAGACAGTGCTGGTAAACTGCACAATGGGGAATCTGTGATCTCACAAGTTCCCACTGAACACAGCCAGATTTATTGTGCCAGATACTGTATCAGATTTATACTTTTGTGCACTGCCTGCCCCTGCCATTCTTTCTGAGTGCCTTAAAACCAAACTATACCTTTGCATGTTTCCAAGTTCTCTCTGTTCCCTCTGAGTGCTTCTCTGGATCCCCTCTTTCTCGTTCATTTCACTTCCAACTATTCTCAGATGCACTCCATTCCTATCCAGCTGCTTTCATATCCTCTTCATTCCCCTTGTTATGCTCTCTTAGAACCCCTCTGTTGTTCTCCTTGCACTAACAGATCGTTGCAATTTTTCCCCTTGTACACTCTTGTCCCCTCCATTTCTGTCTGTGTGCACCCAGATCTCATCTATCTCCCTCCTTGAGTACTCAGATCTCCTTTGATCCTTTCAGCATCTCTTTAGTGCTGACTTTTCTCCCCTGGGCAAGCTCACATCCCTCTTTTTCTCACCTCAGATTTCCTCTGCTGACCTCCATCGATGCTTAGATCCCACTGTCCCTTCTGTGGGCGCTCATTTCCTCTGGGTTCCACCATGATATCCCTCACCACCCCTGTGCACACTCAATCCCCTCTGTTTTTCCTCCAAGCATGCTTAGCTCCCCTCTGCACATGCTCAGATCCCCATTGCTGCCCTCCATCCACCTCTTTTCACTCCATTCCTGGGCAGATGCTTTCCTCTCACCCTGCATGGCAACAACGTCTCACCTGCCTTGCAGAAACCTTTCATCAGGCCCTTTAGCTGCTTCCTTGCAGGGCAGGACTGTGTCCCACTGAGGAGCCAAGACTTCTCCTGCTCCCCCCAGATACAGACCCCTCTGCCTGTGTCATGCACCTCAGAATACACCAGAACTGCTCCAAACACTGCCCCACAGCAGTTCCCCTCTGTGGGGATCTTGGGGCTGCTCTGCTGCCCCACCCAAAGCCAGGCTGGAGCAGATTAAACAAGAGCCCCTTGACCTGGCAGTACCAGCTGCAGTGGTGGGAGGCAGGGACAGACCTGTATTTGCTCTCCACCTGGCTGGGGACTGTGGCATTCAAGTGTTTGCTGAGCAATACTCTTCAAAGTTTGCAAATATGCTGTTCCTTGGGGAAATTCCATCCAAGTCACTCAGCACTCACAGAAGAGACCATTCCAAGGATTCTTGCTGGCACGGGCATTCTTTTCTTTGCAATCCAGAACCACAGGCACCTCCGCCTCAGCTGGTGTTTTCTGCAGGCACAAAGGAAACCAACCTGATCTCTTCCAGCAGAAAAGGGAGGCAGGACCCACTCAGCCCGCCCAGTGCAGAGGGCACTACAAATCCGTCTGTGTGCCCAGCCAGCACAGAGCTCTGCGCTCCAGAGGGCATTTCCACAGGGAGCAATGGGTGAGTACAGGGCTGGGAAGTGGGCACTCCTTGCCAGCAATGGGGAGAGCAAAGGTAGGGCAGCTCAGCAAGGGGGAGAGGCTCCATGCTCTGGCTCCTGCACACTGATGGGGAGCAGGGGCACTGGTGCCCTTAGGGGCACTTGCCCCCTCTGAGCACCAGCTGCTCATGCCTTGGCTTCTGGCTCAGCCCATCCACGCCCCTGTCCCAGGGAGCAGGAGAGAAACTTGGCTCAGGCAGTTGTTGGCTGCTCTGCTCTGCCCAAAACTACCCCATGTTTGACTTGTCCACCACAGATCAAGGGGAAAAGGGCAGGTTGTGACCCCTTTGGCAAGCTTTGCAGCTTGCAGGGAGCAGCCTGATGCTGCCCAGCATGCTCAGTGCCCTCCTGAACCTCACAGGCTCCTGTTAGCTGTGGTGTTGGTGCCATGGGAGGGACAGTCACATTTCTTCTTTCCTTCTTGTCCCTTTCTACCAGCTCAGTATCTTCTGCTGCTTGCTTCCCTGCTCATCTTGGCTTCACCAGGCCATTCTGTGCACACACAAAGCCTAAACACCTTCAAGAAATCTCCCTCCAACACTTCATCGAGTGTTCTGAAGAGAACCAGTAGGTAACATCCCTTGGGCATCCAGTGTGGTGTGCATGTGTTCAGGCAGCTTTGTGTGCGTGTGTGTGCACTGTGCAGGCTGGGAAGGGTGGTTTTGTGCTTGAAGGGATCATTTTTCCCCATTCCCTTAGTCACAGGCAGGGGCTAGGTCCTCTTCACCTTCCTCCCAGCATGGCCCTGCTGCAGTGGCACGGCCCCTTTTTCAGGAGACCCAGGGGAGCCCACTGGAGCCCGTATTCAGTCTCTTGGACTGATATCAGCATAGCTCAGTCAGTCTGGGGCCTTTCAGTGGGGCTGACTGCTGTTGGTCTTCCCTATGGAAAAGGAGCAGAGGGTTGAGGCCAACCCCCTCTCTGGGATGGGAGAGCTGGTTATCTTCCACATGCCCTGGCCAGATGAATCTCCCTCCTGCCAGGGTCTTGTGCTGATGCCCAGGCTTTTGTTCTGTCCCCCTCTGTGCTGCCCCAGCTTGGCCCAGGGACTGCAGCGAGGTTCTGGCTGGCAGCCCCAGTGGTGTGTACATCATCCAGCCCACGGGGCTGCACCCCATCATGGTGTACTGTGAGATGAGCGGGGCAGACGGGGGCTGGACCATCATCCAGAGGAACCGGCACGACACAGACATCACCTGGGCCGAGTCCTGGAGCACCTACAAGCACGGCTTTGGGAATGTGCACGCTGAGTTCTGGCTGGGCACCGAGTACATCCACCAGATCACCAGGCAGAAGATGTACCAGGTCAGGTTTGTCATCTGGGATGCTGCAAACAACATGAAGTTTGCAGACTACAACCTGTTCAGCCTGGATGATGAGTCCCAGGGCTACCGGCTGAGGCTGGGAGCGCACTCGGGGACAGCAGAGGATGCCATGGATTCAGACAATCCCAGGAAAGTGCACAACAACATGAAGTTCTCCACAAAGGATCGGGATCAGGACACTTACAGAGGGAACTGTGCCTCACGCTATGGGGGTGGGTGGTGGTACTCAGCATGTTACTCTGTGCAGCTGAACGTCAAGGGGGGGCTGACATGGGGCAGGCTGTGCAAGGGGACCTGCAGAGCCTCGGCCATCCTCATCAAACCAACCCCAAACCCCTAGAACTCCTTCCCCCCTCTGTCCACATGCAGCACATGGCCCAGCCAGTGCCCTGCTGGGGCCCATTTGATGATGAGGCCTTGGGGCGTGAATAAGGTTGCTTCTCTATATCAAGAACTGCTCTGTTTTTCTCCTGTCCTGAAAAGTAGAAAAGCTCCTGGCTCTGTCTCTGGCTATTCACCTGTGGTGGGTTTTGGGGGGAATATTTTTAAAATGCATCTTTATAAACACTGCCATATCCAAGCATGTTCCGTCAGGAGAGAGCTCTGTACTCAGAAATCTAAATCCCTCCTGATCAGTATGGTCTTATGCTCTTTTTGCTTTGTGGATACAGATGTTTTCAGCAGAAAAGTATCCACCATCACCAGCTAACCTGACCTAAGCTATACTAAACCCAAGGTGGGCCATGTCCACAACACATCCCCCTGCTGCAGTCTGTGTTCATCCTGCAGAATAAAATCACTTTCAGACCTGCACAGTGTCCTTCATTTATTTGGGGACTCCTTGCAACTGCTGCCTGTTTCCTGCCAGAAGCACACGTGAGGCTTCTGGTGCAGTAAGAAAAACTTTTCAAAGGAAGATTTTTTCATACAACTCAAGTGAAGAATTAGAGACAAAACTTTCACTTATAGAAGAGGGTTGTATTCCAAGGCGGGTCTATTCCAAGAAGAGAAAGTAGCATCACACAGCCTACAGCAAGCAGAGGGTGTGAGGGAAGCACCAGGTCAGTTGCACCCTGCCAGCCATGACCTGGAAAGCCAGGCCAGTGTCATCCTGCCTCATTAACCCTGTGAATGCTGGGAGGGAACTGGGAGAGTGGAACAGTACTGCAAGGCCACACAGCACCATGTGGCTGGTCTGTCTGGGCCAGTGTGAGAGCTGAGACAGCCTGGCCGGGCAGGGCCCCCAGAATTTCAAGATTCTGGATCAGCTTGGGTCTGTATGGAAGTGCTCTGGTGTGGTGATAACCTTGTGCACTGGACAGCTGAGCAGTGGACACAGTACCTGTGGTGTGGTCTCTCTCTGATGCTGAGCAGAGGGAGGATGTTTGGCTGTTGCACTGTTGTCTGGCAGTGCTGAACAGAGCAGATGTCTTACTGGCTGCACTCATAGAGCCACAGAATATTCTGAGTTGGAAGGGACCCACAAGGATCATTGGGTGCAGTTATTCTTTTCCAACAGAGACCCAGGAATGCAGCTTAGCATCACTCAGGGCTGCCTGCTGGCTGGAATGTTGTTTACCAGGAGCCTCAACTCTTTGTCCAGCCTCTCCCCTCTGTTAGGCTGTGCATCCAGGCTGGAGCACCAATGCCTTTTTAAGCCAGCAGCCGTATCTCTTAGTCTACAAGTGCTGCTCTCAGCTCAGCTCCAGCTGGGAAGCCTTTCTCAGCCAGCAGCAGCACCCTCATATCTCTCTCCCATCTCCCCACGAAGCAATGCTGCCCACCTGTAGGTGCCTCCAAGGCTGCCAAAGAATGCTCCTTGGGAACTCGACAGCTCCTCAGGAACAATGCACTGCCATAGCTCTGCAGGTGCCCTGGGACCTTGGGCACAGACCTTGGCTCCACAGCCCCATGGTGTTCAGCATTCCGAGCCACAAACCTTCCTGGAGCTCAGCTTTCCTTCCACAGAGGGAGCACAGAACCTTCCTTGAGCTCAGCTTTCCTTCCACAGAGGGAGGAGAGGAGCTGTGGGTTCTTTCAGGCCCCAAGATCAAACTTCCCTGCATCACAAGGAACTTCATAGGCACATTCCCTGTCTGCAGCAGGGAATGATGGAAGTGACTGACCCACATCACTCACACCCTAAGTGAGTCCATTGCCCTCTCCACACTCCAGGTTGTGGTGGTTTCTTCTCTTTCCCAGCACACAGCAACCACCCAGCCATGAACAGGGGCAAACTGTGAGTGAGGGTTGTGCATGATCAGGGCTTTGGCTAATTGTAGCCTTACAGCCCAGTTTGGAGTGGCTGGAACAAGCCATTGAAAGGAATATTGACTAACACAGTTTCCCCTAAGTCTGCCACCCTGAAGAGTGGACAGAGTGACCCCCCCACACCTGTGTGCAGGCAGACATGAGGCAGCGCAGTCTGGCTCCAGGGTTTATTGCAGCTGATTCCTCCCACCATGGATAGCAGAGCTGTGGGGTGTGCGGGGCTCAGGGAGGGAGCAGGGCCTGGGCAAAGCAGGGGTCACCGACTGCAGGGGAAAGGAGCTGGCACCATGTCCCCCTCCCCAGGATGGGAGCGGGTGCACCCACCCCAAACCAGTGCCTGTGCCCCAGTGCCAGCCAGCATCATGGCACTGGACAAAGCTGCCCATGTGCCCAGTGCTCCGGGTGATGGCTCCTGAGCCCCAGAGCTACTGTGTTTTGGCTGGTGAGGGAACAGGAGCTGTGGGCAGAGCAGGATGTGCACTGGGACTGGCATGGGAATGGGGCACCGAGCTGGGGATGGTAGCACCCCCACACTCCCGGGGGGCTGGGCACGGTCAACACACATCTGTGGGTTTGACCAGGATGAGGGAGGATGCACAGTCACCTTTATCACAGAATCCTGGCCAAACAATGTAGTTTTTGGCATTGAGCAGGACGTTCTGGCACCTGTTGTACCACCACCCCCCGTAGCTCTTGGCGCAGTTCCCGCTGTACTGGTCCTGGTCCTTGTCGACCGTGCTGAACTTCATGTTGTCATGAATGCCCCCTTTCTTGGGGTGGTAGAGGGTCAGGTAGTCATCCCCATCTCCAGAGTGCCTGCCCAGCCTCAGGGGATACCCGCTGGCCTCGCTCTCCACTCTGAAGATGTCATACTCGGCGTAGTGGGTGACGTTGGCTTTGTCCCGCACCACGAAGCGCACCTTGTAGGTGCCCTGCTGCGTCAGCAGGTGCAGGTACTCGGTGCCCAGCCAGTAATCGCTGTGCACATTGCCAAAGCCGTACTTGTAGGTGGTCCAGGATTGCTTCCACGTGAGCTCGGTGTCGTGGGAGTTTCTCTGCACCACGGTCCAGCCCTTGCCCTCGGTGTCCATGTCGCACCAGACCACGCGCGGGGGGGACCGGGCGGGCTGGATCACGTACACCCCGCTGGGGCTGCCCTTGCGGAGGCGGCTGCAGTCCGGGGGGAACCCTGAGGCTGCAGCAGCAAACACGGGATAGGGGAGAGAAAAGGTCTGTTGTTGGGTTCTGATTTCAAGGTTAACCTCGGGTCCCTCCCATGAGAATTCCCTGCCAGGTGTGTCAGTCACCTCTCCTTTCCCCTCCCAGCACTGTCTGTCAGTCCTGGCATTCCAGAAGGGCATTGGCAGATTCACAGGATGCCCTCTACCCCTGGGGGGCATTGGGCCATCCAGGTGTCCTTTGTCCCTTTGTCCCTCCCCTCCTGTCCCTGGTTGGTGGCTCCCTGCCCCTTCCCTGCCCCTCTCCCCGGGGTTAAAGGAGCAGCAGCCACGGGCTCAGGGAGTTCTGCTGGAGCTGGGGCTGCATTCAGAGCCTGTGGGCCAGAATAAAGCTCTGGATCCAGACCCTCCATCAGAACCGACTCCTTTCCTTCACCAGCGCCTTAAAGCTTCTCCAGCAGAGGGAAACCTGAGGAGCAGCCCCTGTTATGGGGGGAAGCTCCATCCCACCACCACCAGAGCTCCTGCAGGCCTGGACTTGTCCCCACGGGCCCAGCTGCAGCACCCAGCCAGCCAAAAGTGTCTGTGGGGTGAAACACCACACACCCAGCCAGCCAAAAGTGTCTGTGGGGTGAAACACCACACACCCACAGCCAAAAGTGTCTGTGGGTGAAACACCACACACCCAGCCAGCCAAAAGTGTCTGTGGGGTGAAACACCACACACCCAGCCAGCCAAAAGTGTCTGTGGGGTGAAACACCACACACCCAGCCAGCCAAAAGTGTCTGTGGGGTGAAACACCACACACCCACAGCCAAAAGTGTCTGTGGGGTGAAACACCACACACCCACATCCAAAAGTGTCTGTGGGGTGAAACACCACACACCCAGCCAGCCAAAAGTGTCTGTGGGGTGAAACACCACACACCCACAGCCCAAAGTGTCTCTGGGGTGAAACACCACACACCCAGCCAGCCAAAAGTGTCTGTGGGGTGAAATGCCACAGTGCCACTGTTTGGTTCAGCAGCAGGGGCCAGACAAGCTCAGGCACGTCCTGTCCGGCTGTATTGGTAAATAAATTCCAATAATTTGTGAGTCTGTCAGGACAAGGAGCTTCTGAAGATGGGTGAGGACTCAGGATAAAAAGGAGTGGTTCTGTCTGTGGCTTTTCCACTGGCTCATCCTCAGAGAACCTGAAGGTTCTGTAAGAACCTTCAGCCTCCACAAGAGCTCTGGAACCTATTTCTCATGATTTGCTGTTTCATTTGGAACCTCTTGCCAAGGAAAGAAGGGTGAAAAAACCTCCAGGATTGCCAATTATGTCCTCAAAGTATGTCTGGCCCATATACCTTTGAAATACTGAGCTGCAGCTCTTGCAGGGACCAGAAGTATCCAAATGCTCCACTGGATGAGGATATGTAATGAAAATTTATGTTTTTCCTGGGGCTCATGGCATTGGATAAGAAAGCTTTGTTCTGCCTTGGACTTATCAGAGGTCTCTTCCCCCAGCTTGTTAAACTTTATCTGATCTCTCATAACTTACTAGCCAAACTAATTTGCCATCTGATTTGTTTTTCCTGGTTTGTGTCTGATGAGAGACAATTTGCTGTGGGTAATTCCAATTCAACCCATGAAACCCTGGGTTCTTGCAGGTACTGTAATCCTCCCTTAAAGGGAGGAAGAGGATGTTCCTAATCCAACAAGAGCTAAACAAATAGCTAGGAGGATCTCTCCGAGAACTGAGCCTCATGAACATGGCACAGCAATCCTTCCAAGTTGTGGTGTTTGGGCACAGCAATCCTTCCAAGCTGAGGTGTTTTGGCGAAACCCTGTTGGTTTCAGCATGGACCCACCAAGGGGGTGAAGGTGACGTGGCAGCAGCCAGGCTGTGAAAGCCGTGGCCTGGGGGTTGTGTGTGTGAGGAGCTCCTGTGCTGTGCATCCCTTTGGGTGTTTGCTCCTGCTCCCTGGCACAGAGCAGCCCTGAGTGTCCTGCCCTGCCCCTCGGTGCCCCTCGGTGCCCCCCATCCCGTACTCACCGCTCCGGGGGCTGGCTGTGGGCACGGCGGGGCCGGCGCTGGCACAGAGCAGCAGCATCGCCACCACCACGGTGGGCAGCAGCACAAGGTCCCGGTGCAGCCAGGGTGTCCCAGCCTGGAGCCCTGGGGAGGAAAGTGCCCATCACTGTGGGAATCCACAAAGTCAGAGGGTTTTGGGAAAGCTGCAAAAAGCAGGCCCCAGAGACAGCAGAACTGTGATTAGAGCTAAGCAGCAGCCATGAGATTGGTCAGCAGAAAAATTATTTAAACTGTGAAAAAGCAAGGACAAATAGAACAGTGATCTGTGTATTAACGCTTGTGTAGAATAACTCTCTAAGCTACAGAAAAGTCTTTCTAGCAAGATATTAGGAAGGTTGAAGCTTAATAATGGAGCTCTGTGCATTGTCTTTTAAGACTTATGAACAGGTATTGTATTTGAAATAAGCAAGCATTGTTTTAACCAAAGGTACCTGTGCTTATAGTGATTAGATAGAACTACTGTCAATGTGCTTTTGCTTTGTGTGATTGGTCAAAAAACTTATAAAGTGAGTTGTAGCGTTAAATTCTTGGTCTGCTGCCTGGGATGTGAGCTGCTGGCATCTTCCCATTGTCATAACCATGTAATGAGACTGATGCTGCAAAATAAAACAGCTCAAGGCAGTTCCATAGCAGTCCTGTCCCGTCTGTGATTTGTACACAGCCCCCAGCCAGCATCAATCACCACGGCTCCTGCTGCACTGCTCCCGAGCAGGCAGGAGGAAATGTCCTGAAACCCAAACCCTGCGTGCTGACCAGCAGCATCCCCTACAGCTGCACTCACTCAGCTCCTGGGGAGATGCCACCATGCCTGCGGCAGGATCCCTGAGCAGCCACACGTGCCACATGCACTGGTCAAGCAGGGAAAGGACCAAGGTGAAGCTCAGGTGTCCACATTAACCCTCCTTGACAGCATGTTGGAACACATGGCACAGGGAGCCTGGGGCAGGCCCAGCCTGGCACCAAGCGTGTGTGTGGTTTGGTGCTTTGCTCTGGCAGCCCTCCTGCTCCCAGGGAAACTCACAGCTGCTGTCCTGCTCATCATTCTCTGTGCATACTCACCCCGTGAGGTCTCATTTGTGCCCAGCACCACACTGCAGTGAGGTGTAGCTGAGCAGGAAACTCACCCATCACGACACACCCAGCACAGCCGCGCAGAGCAGGAACCCAGGGGAGCACCCTCCCATGCAGAGCTGTCCACGCTGCCTTTATAGGCACTGCACACACCCAGTGTGTTCACACTCATCATTTCTAGAGGCACAAGGAGGCACTTGCAGATTGTGGCTGGAGCAGTTTCCAGATCCCATGACGGCACAGCTGAGGGGAGGGACACGTGTGCTTCCAGCCAGAGAGTGCAGAACAACCCCCTCCATGCTGAGGAGTTTCAGTTATTGACTGTCCCTACATAAACACTACATGTGAATTGCACACTTGGAGCCAAATCCAGAGAGCTGTGATCAAAGTGAAGTGGAGAGACCCAGCTTTTTAAGGATTTACAGAAACCAGCAAAGGAGGAGAGGCCTGTGGGACCAGTCCCAAGCACGACTTTGGAAAGCTGAGGACAGGTCCTCAAGAGAGGTCCCACCTCACTAACTCTGCACTGGCAGGTTTTAGGATCAGTCATGGGCTGGAGCCAGTGTCCTGCAGGCAGAGATGCAGTGTCCCCTGGCACCCCAGTCTGCATGCTCTGAGCCAGGGCTCCAGTTCACAAACAGGGGTCTGTGGGTCCCCAGTCCCTGTCTTTGGCCTGGTGAGTCCCTACAGGTCCACCTTCAGTCCCAGAAATGTTGACCAGGAGTTTCTCTGTCTTCTGGATCAAAATTCTCTCTGGACAAATGCTTTGGGAGGGCTGTTCTTCCTGCCAGAGGGTCCAGGAAGCTCCATAAACCTTTCGAGTCACATTTAAGAAGATAAAGATGTGGCCCTTCTACCTTCTTCTTCTTCTACCTTCTTCTTCTACCTTCTTCTTCTTCTTCTACCTTCTTCTTCTTCTACCTTCTTCTTCTTCTACCTTCTTCTTCTACCTTCTTCCTTCTTCTACCTTCTTCTTCTTCTACCTTCTTCTTCTACCTTCTTCTACCTTCTTCTTCCTCCTTCTTCCCTCTTCTTCTTCCCTCTTCTTCCTCTTCTTCCTCTTCCTTCTTCTTCCTTCTTCTTCCTCTTCTTTCTTCCTCTTCTTCTTCTTCTTCTTCTTCTTCTTCTTCTTCTTCTTCTTCTTCTTCTTCTTCTTCTTCTTCTTCTTCTTCTTCTTCTTCTTCTTCTTCTTCTTCGTTGGTTTCTGATCAGACTTTTTTTCCATGGCAGAGCTTCACACCTGCTCCTCACAGCAATCCAGGGTCAAGCTGAGGTTCCCACCAAACTTTCCATGCTGTGGGAATCAGTCAATGCCACTTGCAGGCCTTGATGGACAGTGGCACCCAGACCTCTCCAAGATAATGGATCCCTGGTAAGGGATTCCTGGATTGACAGGACAAGAGAAAATAGTCAAGTTGTAGTCAATAGTCAACTCTTCAAGTTGCACCAGGGGAGTTTTAGATTAGATATTTGGAAAAATTTCTTCATGGAGAAGGTTGTCAAGCACTGGAACAGGCTGCCCAGGGCAGTGATAGAGTCACATCCCTGGAAACATTCAAAAAACACGTGGATGTGACACTTGAGGACGTGGTTTGTTGGTGAACACAGTGATGCTGGGTTGACAGGTGGACATACTGATCAATGAGGTCTTTTCCAACCTTAATGAATCCAGGATTCTATGGTTAGGTTCCATCTGAACCCTTCAATGTCACCTGTGCTAGCTTGGTGAGAGGTTGGGAGCCAAGGAGGAGAGGAGGAGGAGGAGGAGATTGAGGTGAGATGAGATGAGATGAGATGAGATGATGAGATGAGATGAGATGAGATGAGATGAGATGAGATGAGATGAGATGAGATGAGATGAGATGAGATGAGATGAGATGAGATGAACTCAGCTGAGGAGAAGATGTCTGTCCTGCCAGGTCCAAGCACAGTGGAAAGGGCTGAGTGTGGGCTCCATGTGAGGCAAACACAGCTGGATCCAGGATCCTTGATGAAGGGACACAGGGCAGAGGGCAGGGCTGGAAATGTGCTACAGCAGAGATGGGAGCAGTCCATCCAAGAAATAAACCATCCACAGAGAAAGTCTGAGATCCATCCAGAAAAAGCGAACAGAGAGGGGACTGGAGTCCCCCTTTGTGCTCCCAGTGTGGCTCAGATGAGGACTGGAGCTCTAGGGCTGAGTTTAAACTGAGTTTAAACCTCACGGGCCCAGGGGAAGGTCCTGTGTGGGACAGGCCACCAGCCTTGAGGGCCATGACAGCTGTTAACCCTGAAAGAGCAAATCCCCCAGCTGGGCTGGCTGTGGGGGGCCCAGCACTGAGATGTGAGGGCTGGGGAGGGGGTCTGCAGAGAACTGGAGACACAGGGTGTCCAAGATCAGGAGGATCTCTGGGTGCCTCTGGTTTGGCCTCAGTGCCAAATTTGAACTTGGTCAGTTGTGAATCTCAGGGAATGGAGGTCCCATAATTTCTCTTCCTTTTTATTTTTTTGTCTCTGAACACACTCAGGCTGATTTTTTAAAATCTAATTTCCCTTCCTTCCCCTTGTGTCTGTTGTCTCTCATGATTCCCTGTGCACCTCTAAGGAGAGTCACAGAATCACAGGGTGATGGAACAATTTAGGCTGGGAGGGATTTCTGGAGGCCATCTGGTCCAAACCATGCTCAAGCAAGTCCTTGTCCAGTCAAGTCTTGAACACCTCTAAGAAGAGAAATCCCACACCTCTCTCTGGGCACCTGTCCCAGTATTTGATCAAGCTCATGTTGAAGCAGAGTTCTGTTTCTAACTTGAATTTCCATGTTCCAACTTAGATCCATTGCTTCTCATCCCACCATCATGGACCTCCTTGAAAAATCTTCATGTTCTTTGTGTGCTCCCATGAGATGGTTGCTGTCAGCAATGGGATCCCTTCTGTGCCTGCTCTTCCCCAGGTGGAGCAAGCCCAGTTCTCTCCAATTCTCCTGACGTGTCCTGAGCTCCAGGGCTCCAGCCAGCCTGGTGGCCTCCAGTGGCCTCCAGACTTGCTCCAGTCTGTTTCTTGCAAGGAGGGGTCCACAGCAGGACACAGTGCCCTGGGGAGCCTGACTCCACCTGCACCTGCTCCTCAGCCTCCCACCAGGCAGCTCTGGGCAGCCAAGAGATCCCATCCCAGCCCTCTCTTCTCCAGGCTGGACAAACCCATCTTCCTCAGCATCTGCACTCCTGCCCCAGCTGTCCTGGTGTGCTGGGGAAGATGAAACAGGAAAGCTTTACAAATATGATTGTCTGGCAAAAGATTTTGAGAATATGGAAACTATAAGTGAGATTGAAATGAAAGCAAGCTTTGAGATCCCTCAGTTTACTGAACAACTGGAAAACAATGGTGTGGCCAGCTGAAGGTGATCCCCTTTTGATGGAACAACACCCTCTGCTTGCAGACAGGCCCAAGGGTCAGAGCAGACCCTACAGCTCAGCAGAAGGGGCCCAAAGAGGAGTTTTTAGGGTTTAAAATGTAACACAGAATGGTGATATAGTGATTCTTATAGGCTGTTTGTAAATTCTGTAGGATTTGTAGCTTGTACTAGATTGGTTAGTGAGAATTAGAATATTCAACACAGAAGATTTATTGTATTGTAACGAGAACCTCGCTCTCTTAGTTCTTACCCTCTTACTCCCTTACCCTCTCATCCTCTCTCCCCCTCTCTTCTCTCAGCCCTGCTCCAGCTGTGGCAGCAGCTCCCAGCAGGGCCCTGCCCCCAGGCCCTTTGCAATGAACCCCAAGTTCCTGACCTGGCTGCAGAGATCTCTGCTCTCTGTCTGTCCCAGCCATACTACCCCTGATGCTCCTACACTGGTGCTCTTAGCTGGATCCTTGTGGAGCTGAAGCTGCTGCTCTGCACAGGGACCCCCAGGCAGCCCTGCAGCTGCTGTCTCACCTGTGGAGGTGAATTATCCCTTCCCTCACCCTCCTGGCTGCATTCTTCCAGATGCAGCCTGGAATGCAGCAACAAACAGAGCTGTGGCCGTTCCAGAACCAAACATTGACCAAGGCCAGGGTGGACAGGGCTTGGAGCAGCATGGTCTAGGGGAAGGTGTCCCTGCCCATGGCAGGGGGATGGAACAAGATGGTCTTTGAGGAAAGATTTCTCATTCAGAGAAACACAGAATCCTGGAAAGGTTTGTAAAATGGTCTCACTTTGAGCCCCTCTCTGCTCTAGGAGCACTCACACCATGGATGTCTACAGAAAATGCCAGACCTCCCTTTTCCCTGGAATGGGTGCCTGCAGTGTTCTCAGTTAGGAGGGCTCCTGCAGCCCAGCAGCCAGAAAAATTTGAAAGAAAGGTCTGGGATTTTCTGTAGACATCCATGGTGTGAGTGCTCCTAGAGCAGAGAGGGGCTCGAAGTGAGACCATTTTACATCAGGGGCACTTCATGATGCCCAGAACTCCCTTGAGATTGCTGCAAGGGCCACCACGGTGCCAGGGGGGCACAGTGGGTGTTGCACAAGGGCAGCGTGGCAGTGGCAGGGCAGGGGTGTCAGGAGGCACTGGAGTGGAGCTTTGTGAAGTTCAGGGCTCAGTTTCTCAGGAACACTGGAGTGCCTCTTCCCTGAAGGGTCTGTGGGGTTCCCAGGGGCTGCTGAGCTCAATGTCAGCTCTGAAAAGAGTGATTTACGCCTGATGTTTGATTTCCATCCAGGAGGTGGAGGTCACCTGGGTGTTTGCTCACCAGTTGAGCTCTGTGGAGATGCCCCAAGAACGTCATTCCCTGGGGAAACACTGCACACTGAATTGTGGTCATTTTAAAGCATTTGCTTTTTCGCACCAAATTATTTGCTTTGCCTCTGGGGAAAGCTCTTCACCTGTGTGACTCCATTGCCTGAGGACTGATCACTTGATGGTGGAGAGCAAATAAGCCCTGAGCCACTGGTCCTGCTGCCAGCCAGGGGACAAGTGCTGAGGTTTGGGTCTCCTGCCTCCACCCCCTCACCTGCCCAACCCTATAACTTTCAGGCTGGACACCCCTGCAGCCAGGCCAAAACCACCCAGCTCTGTGCTCCACAGGTCCCCACAGAGACAGCATGGGTGAGTGTAGGGTGGGATGGGATGGGATGGGATGGGATGGGATGGGATGGGATGGGATGGGATGGGATGGGATGGGATGGGATGGGATGGGATGGGATGGGATGGGATGGGATGGGATGGGATGGGATGGGATGGGATGGGATGGGATGGGATGGGACCTCTGTGTGTGGCAGCAGCTCACAGGGTATCCCAGCACTTTGCAGTGGGGTTTGTCCTCCCCACACCCTGGATATCCTGGTGCTGAGTCCCTGTCTGTGCCTGCTTTGCCCTGGGCCGGGAGGGGGACAGGAGCCTGCATGCTCTGCTGTATCCAGGTTGTAGCAGTGTAGCCCTGGAGCACCACACAGACCATTTTACAAGTTTTGTATTTACCATTCTTTGCAATTTTCAGTTCTCCAAAGAAAGTGTTAAATACTCTAGAATAGAAAAGGGATTTTTTAGATTTTCCTGCTGAACCTGTGATATTGAACAGGTATCCAGATCTGGAGGTCAGATGCTCAAAGGCACATTGCTGTCCCCAGCAGAGCACCCACAAGAGGCTGATCCTCCTTTGCATCTCCTTCCTATGCAGACTTTTCATGACCAGTCCCAGGGAAGGGCTGGCAGGGTGGGGAGCATTTATTCCCTGGGGGCCTCAAGAAAAAATATCTGTAAACATGTCCCTAAACACAAGTATATCAACACACCCAATGTTATGTAGGAGCTGAGAAGTGAATCAGTTGAAGTGTGTTTAAAAGACTTGCTGTAAAGCTGTAACCAGCACGGTAGGTTGGGACATCTCTGAGCATTCCCAGAATGGGGTGTTTGTCTCCAGGGTGGCTGCAATTCCACACAGTGGTTCCAGGCTGCCATCCGTGATCATTTTCCTTCGCAGGCATCCCAGAGAATGGTGCCAAACCCAGGTACCCCTGGGAAATGCAATAGGTGTTGGCTCTGCTTGGTTTTGAACAGTGAGGGGCTCACAGCAGTGATCTGCCAGGTGAGCCATGAGTGTCTCATCAGGAACGGAATTCCCCATGGGCAGCAGCTCCACAGTGTCCCACTCTTTAGGAACCAGGACAAACTTTCTGTTATTTTACTTAGCTTCAATACTGCAAAAAGTGTGCTGGTTTTTTTCTAGCGCCCTGAACCAGAGCAGACCAGCTGTCAACAAATGGAAATCTTGAAGCAGCCACAAACCAACATAACCACAGAAAGGGCATCATTTACCCCAGACCCATCTAATGCTGGAGGGCTGTGCTGCCTTTCTTTGCCATGCTGCTTGCACACACACAGCCCTGCCTGGGTCCTGCTGCCCACAGCCCCAGGGCAGTCCCAGCTCAATCCACTGCTGAGGGCACACCCTGAGTGCTGTGCCCAGCTCTGGCCCCTCAGCTTGGGAAGGACCTTGAGACGCTCGAGCGCGTCCAGAGGAGGCAATGAGGCTGGAGAGGGCTGGGAACACAAACCCTGTGAGGAACCCCTGAGGGAGCTGGGGGTGCTCAGCCTGGAGAAAAGGAGACTCAGGGGCTGCCCTCATCACTCTCTGCAGCTCCTGAAAGGTGCCTGTGCTCAGCTGGGGTTGCTCTCTTTCTGCAGGCAGCACTGACAGAACCAGAGCACACAGTCTTAAACTGCACCAAGAGAAATACAGGTTGGATATTAGGAAAAATGTTTTTACAGAAAGGGTGATAAAGTTCTGGAATGGCTGCCTGTAGAGGTGGTGGAGTCCCCATCCCTGGGTGTGTTTAACAAAGCCTGGATATTCCACTGGGTGCCAGGGTTTAGTTGAAGTGTTGGGGCTGGGCTGGACTTGATGATCTTGAAGGTCTCTTCCAACCTTGTCATTCTCTGAATTCTGTGAATTCTGTGCCATGGGAGCAGGATGGGAGCTGGGCAGAAAGGGGATTCCTCCCTCTGTGCTCACCCTGCTTGTTATGTCTAGTCCTGAGTCTTGAGTTTTACAGGGATTTCTGATCATGGGCACACTGGGTTTGGACAAGGTTTTGGAACTTCTTTGATCTCAAATACCACTACAGCAGGTGCCACCACTAATGTCTCCTGCTAATGTGTACAGGACAGCTCATCTAAATGAATTCGTCTACATGGGGCTCATGGCTCTGAGGGAGCTCTACACAGAGTTTTACTTTCCTATTTTACTCTGAATGGGGTTAGTGGCTTTCCAATAGAAGAGTTCTGATCTCTTTCTTCCAATCTCTTCCCATATCAGCTACCCAGGGCCTTTGTCTCCTGCTTTTGACCTGCCTGCTGGCCCTGGCAGCATCTTTTCCTGATGTTGACATAAGGAACTTGTACCTCCTCAATGGCACCATGGATGACATTATGAATGCTCCCCCAGAGTCCTCCCAGCTCGGTGAGTATGGCCCTGAAACAGGGAGAGGCAAGCAAGGTCCTGATCAGTCAGATCCTACAGAGCCTACATCCTCACCAGCCTGCCCTCACCTCTGCCACACCAAGGAAGGACTAAACACTGATCTGAGAGTGTCCTACTGGAACAAGAGTGACCTTAGGGTGCCCCTCTGCTTGCTGCCTGTCTCATCTCCTGCATGGCATGAAGTTATTCTGTCCATAAGGGACAGAAGAACAGCTCAAAGCTCAGAGCTCACAGGATCCCATGAGAAAGGACAATTTGGCAGCAAGACCAAGCCCAGAGTCTTGTGGGCCATATGCTGGGTTAAAGATGTCCCCAGTGTGTTTTGAGGACAGGGAGAACAGCTCTCATCTCTGGAAATCATCAGTGGAGAACTGAATTCAAGGGAGACCTCAATACAAAGAGGAAATAAATGAAGTTAATACAAAGAGGAAATAAATGAAGTTAATACAAAGAGTTTGGGCAGTGGCACTGGCACAGGGCAATCAGCCAGGTGATGGCACAGAGTAACCTACAGGTACCCGGAGCAGTGAGGGGGCCTGGAGGAAATGCTCAGGGAGAACACAGGGGCTGTGGGTGGGATGTGGCATGAGAGAAAGAGCTGACTCCCTGCCAAGGGAAGAGGAAATGTGCTGGGCAGAGGAGCTCAAGGTCCAAGTGTTTGGTTTCAGATCACCTGTCAGGAAACTGCCAGCACAGGGAGCACTGAGCCTGAACAAGAGTTCAGCAAGAACTGCAAGTCTGAGTAGAGAAATAATGTGTGCTCTGGGCTCCACAATGCTCTCTGGAACACGGTGTGATTTTGGGGCGGTCTTGTGCAGGGAGGTGGAGCTGATGACCCTTGTGGTTTCCTTCCAGCCTGGGATATTCTGTGGTTTTGTGATCTCTCACCCACAGCACTGGTAGTGTAGTGTGCTCTGGAAACATCAGCAGCATGGATGCAAACCAGGAAGAGACAGGCAGCATTCCAGAGTCTTTACCTGGAGAGGAATGCTTCCAAAGGGGTGGGGTATGAAGACAGAAGGGGGCAGAGGCAGACTGCCTTACAACACAAACAGGAGTGAACAGCTCCATGTGCCTGTAGTAAATGCCATGCTAGGAAACTCCTCCAGGCCATGTCACATGAGTGTTTCCCACTCCACACAGGCTCAGGTTGGAAAGAAAGTCAAAGGGAGTCAAAAAGAGAGTCAATATCAAAATTGAGAAGGAAGTCTGGCAGGCAGAATGTGTCAGGAATTGGCTTATGCAGAGTGCAAGAGGCTCAAGTCAAACTCTTCTCAAGGGAGGAGGTGAGGCAGTGCCAGCTGAGACTGAAGGCAGGGAGCAGCTATTTGAGGATGTCACCTGAGCAGCTGCAGGGTGAATTGTCTGCTGTAGAGAGGGGACAGGAGTGGCTTTTGTGATTCCATAAATCTGTGACTGATCCTTCTGTTTTACAGCCATCGGTGGATACAGAGATGTCCTTGCAGAAGAATTGCATTAACTCATTCTAAACCCTCCTCTCTTCCAGCAACATCCTTCAAATTCCCTTTTGAGCAGACTCCTCCCCAACTCCTGGCACCTGAGCCAGTTTTCCTGTGTCTGCTCTCCCATTTCTTCCCCCCCTCTTTAATCCCTCTTCTTCCCAAGTCCCAGCTGCTGCTGCACTCCTCCCAGTGCTGCCACCACCATTAGGGATTTTCCCCTGCACAGCATCCCCAAATTCTTTCCACCATAAAAGCATCAGCCTCACTCTAACACCATGTAAATTCCCCCAAATTTCCAACGTGCTGATACCTGAAATTGGTGAATTCCTCTGGAAGTAGCACCAGTAACAGAAAAATATCATCTGGAGAAGACTGAGCTCTCCTAGCAGGCCTTTGACATGTCTACTCCCCACACTCACTCTGTCACTGACAAATTTTATGCAAAATACTTTTGCCAGGATTTTTCTCCTGAGAAGCCTCAGAAAAGAAATGTAAATAATAATTATCTGATGGCTGTGGAATGTGGTCTGGAGATGGTTTACCAACAGGTGTAACTTTGATTGGTCTCATGTGGATTGTTTTTACTTGATGACCAATCATGGTCCAGCTGTGTCAGGACTCTGGTCAGTCACAAATTTTATTATCATTCCTTTTCTAGCTTTCTGATGAAATCCTTTCTCTTTCTTCAGTATAGTTTTAGTATATAATTTTCTTTTAATATAATGTAATCATAAAATAATAAATCAGCCTTCTGAAACATGGAGTCAAGATTCCCATCTCTTCCCTCATCCTGGGGACCCTCAAACCCCTCCGCACTCACTCCTGTCTCCTGTGCTAATTTAGGTGATGGTGATGGACACGTCCGGCAGGCCAGGGACATCGCCCACCACCCACCAGTGAGCCATGGTGAGTCTCTGCCTCTCCTGGGGGTTCCACCATCACTGGGCTCACCAAGAGCCCTCAGACAACTCTCCCATCCCTTACACATGCACTGCCAGGAATATGTCAATTTTCTGATGGGCTGCAAAGGTGCCACAGCTACAACCTCAGGGGACCCTGCTGCCAGCTGTGTCCTGGGCTCAGTACTTGATGAGGGGCTTTTGCATGGGGAATTTTCCAGATAAAGCTCCAAACTGGAAAGTGATGCTTCATTAGTGGGAAGTGGTGATTAGCCACTTCCTATTTTCACTGCACAGTTGGATGTGACAGAATTACTGAGCTGGCTGGGTCAACATTAGCCCCTAAGGCCAAAGATAGGTCCTGCCTGGGTGGGGACAGCTGGTGACAGAGGTACTGGAAGTGGAGTAAATTCCTTCCCAGCAGTGTGTAGGTACATTCAGCTGTTTGTTGTATGAGGTGCAGACACTCTGGGGCATGGAAAGGCCGTAATCAAATCCAACAACTCAGAAGTGTCCAAAGAGCTACTTGGGTAAGGCCAGAGAACAACAATGGCTTTGCCCTGTTGAGGTCCCAAGGGCTGATTTAATTATTGGAGACATGGATGTCACGGCCACCCTCTCTCTGGGGCAGAGCACTAATCCTCTGTGCTGTACCAGCAAGTGACTTTGTCCCCCAGATTTGCATTTGCCTGTGGTGATGCATCATCTGCATGGCACAGGCAAATCACCGAGGCTCAGCCCAGCCTGGATGGGGGTCCCTGGGTGACAGAGATCCTGCCTTGGTCTCACCAGACATTTTCACCGTTTGTCCCCATCAGTTTGAACCCTGTCTTAAGAAGATGTGAAGCTCAACTCTTGTGGCATTCACAAACTCTTTGAACAGAGAGAGACACAATTTCTCTCCCAGGATTTTTCCTGGTGAAGGCATTGAGAAAGCTCAGAGAGAGAAGGGAATTAACACAATCCTTATCTCTGCTTGCTGCTCCTGCTGTTTGGCACACGTGGGATGTGTTATGGAGATTGTTCACCAAAACGGATTTGTAAATTGGACTTTGCTGATGGTTGTTTGGACTGTGAGACCAATTGGATCAAAGCTGTGTCATAACTGAAAGGGTCACAAGTTTTTCTTTAGTATAGTATAGAGTAGTACAGAGTATAGTATAGTATAATATAATAGTATAGTAATAATATAATATAGTAATAATATATTATATTAGTATAATATAATATTACTATATTATTACTAATATAATATAATATAATATAATATAATATAATATAATATAATATAATATAATATAATATAATATAATATAATATAATATAATATAATATAATATAAATGTTATTATATATTATATCATTACTATATTATTATATAATAATTATAATAATATAATATTATTATATGTAATAACATAGTATAGTGCAATATAATATAACTTAATAAAGCAATTGCTCAGCCTTCTGAATCACTGGAGTCAGAGCACATTACTCCCATGCCCAAGGGCGCCCTGATTTGATAAAGTCTTACATCGATCATGTAAGTGTTTACCAAATCATTGATCATGCAAGATTTTGGTTTACTCCTGTGAGCACGTGGCAGGAATGCAGCCTAGGAATGTGTGTGCAGAAGGATGTAGACACTAAAGAACGCCCCAGTCTCAGGGGGATTTAATAACCAGCTCTTGTTTCCAGCCTCAGGGTGGCCCAAGGACTGCAGTGAGATCCCCCGGGGAAGCCACAGCGGCGTGTACATCATCCAGCCCAAAGGGCTGCACCACCTGGTGGTGTACTGCGAGATGAACGTGACCCACGGCGGCTGGACCGTCATCCAGAGGAACCAGAGGGACACCCCCGTCACCTGGGCCGAGGCCTGGAGCACCTACAAGTTCGGCTTCGGGAACGTGCGCACCGAGTACTGGCTGGGCACCGAGTACATCCACCAGATCGCCAAGCAGAAGGTCTACCAGGTCAGGTTTGTCATCCAGGACTCTGCAGACAACCTCAGCTTCGCAGACTACAACCTGTTCAGCGTGGAGGATGAGGAGCACGGCTACCGGCTCAGGCTGGGCTCCTACAACGGCACAGCCGGGGATGCCATGACCTCAGACAATCCCAACAACATGCACGACAACATGAAATTCTCCACAAAGGACCAGGACCAGGACACTTACAGTAAGAACTGTGCCTACAGCTATGAGGGAGGGTGGTGGTACTCGTCCTGTTACTCCGTGCGGCTGAATTACAAGGGGGGCCTGACATGGGGCAACCTGTGCAAGGGGAACTGCAAATCCTCTCTTATCCTCATTAAACCAGCTTCTTATTGTTAGTGCTTCCTCCTCCTCCTCCTGTCCACAGTGGACACTCTGCAAAGGCTCTGCACGGCCAAAGAGTGTGAGCCTCTCTGGAGCAGAGCGAGGAGCACAAGGGTAGCAGGGCTTTAATGAAATGCCACTTTACAGTCCCCCTCTCCAACTGCAGACTCCCTTCTGCTCAGCTCCATTCCCCTGTGCTTGCCAATGATTCCTTGTTATTGTGGTCATAATCAAGAATTAAAACAACACTGATGAAATTTGTGGATTCCACATGTACCTTCCGTGTAGGAGGAAAACACACAGCCCTGGAGTTGCATCAGTTTCCTTGCTGTCTCCAGAACTCACAGAAAGCAACGCCCCAAATTTCCGTGTACTCTGAGCCTTTCTGCAGTGTTTGATAAGGCATCCAATAAACATGCTTGCTTGAGCTCATTCTTCAGTAATGACATCTGTTCTGTACCTCTGATCTTCCCCCCTGAGACCCAAGAAATCCCATGTCAGGAGCCAGGACTGGAATCTTGAGGCTTATCATAGAATCACAGCCTGGTTTGGGTTGGAAGGGACCTTAAAACCCATCTCATTCCAAACCCCCTGCCATGGGTAGGGACACCTTCCACTAAACCAGGTTACTCAGCCTGGAGAGAGAGAAAGCCTTGAGTGTTTCTCATGGATGTAAGAAAATTAAACCTAATTACACTGTGATAAAGGCCCTGTGACCTGCACAGCACAGGGAGAGGATCCACAGAGCAGCTCCAGGATGGATTTGTGTTGGCTGGAAGAGCAGCCCTCCTGTGCTGGGGTCAGAAGCTGGAAGAGCAAGGAGACATGGCTGTTAGAGGGGGCCTGGAATTTTTCGTCTAGGTTTCTGAATCCCTGCAAACGTTTAGTGACCCTGTGGCAGCAGTTCCTGGTCCCAGTGGGGCAGCCTTCCTTAGGGGACAAAGGGACTCCACAGACGTGCCATGACAGGGTGTCCCAGGGACAAGGGTGTCCCAGTGATAGGGTGTCCTGGTGATAGGGTGATCCAGGGACAGCGTGCCCCAGGGACAGAGTGCCCCGGTGACAGGGTGTCCTGGTAACAGGATGTCCCCATGACAGGGTGCCCCAGGGACAGAGTGCCCCAGGGACAGGGTGTTCTGGTAACAGGGTGTCCCCATGACAGGGTGTCCCAGGGACAGGGTGCCCCAGGGACAGGGTGCCCTGGTGACAGGGTGTCCCACAGCTCCCACCTCTCTGGAGCCAGTGGGTAACAGGCCACCAGACTGTCCCAGGGCAGCGCGGGGCAGTGAGGAGTGAAACCGCGATGGCGGCAGGAGGGACTCGGTGTGCAGGATGTGCCCAGAGGGCTGCGGGGTCCTTGGGTGACAGTGATCCTGGCTTGGTCTCACCAGACATTTCCCCAGCAGGGAGCACAGGGTGTGCACTGAGGATTCAGGGTGCACAGAGAGGGGAGCAGGATCCGTGCAGCGGGGAGCAGGGTGCCCACAATGGGCGCAGGGTGCACACGGGGGTACAGGTTACCCACAGTGGGTTCAAGGTGTGCACAGCAGGTGCAGGTTGCCCAAAGTGAGTGCAGGATGCCCAGAGCGAGGTGCAGGGTGCCCAGAGCGGGGTGCAGGATCCGTGCAGCGGGGAGCAGGGTGCACACAGCGGGTACAAGTTGTGCACAACCGGGAGCAGGGTGCTAACAGGGGGTACAGGGTGCCCAGAGCAAGGTGCAGGGTGCCCAGAGCAGGATGCAGGATCCGTGCAGCGAGGAGCAGGGTGCTTACAGAGGGTTCGGGTTGTGCGCAGCGGGTGCAGGGTGCGTGGAGCGAGAGCAGCGTCCGTGTTCCCTGCGGGGGCGGCGCGGTGCGGGAGCGGTGCGGGTGCGGTGCGGGATCGCTGCGGTGCGGGTGCGGTGCGGTGCGGTGCGGGATCGCTGCGGTGCGGGATCTCTCCGCGCTCCGCTGCGGCTCCTTTAAGACCGGCGGGGGCGGCGGGCGCGGGGCGGCGCGCGCGGCTCCCGGCGGCGGGGGCGGGGGTCCCGGTGCCGGTGCCGATCCCGATCCCGGCCCATGTCCCGGCCCGCGGCGCCGCCCGGCTCCCCGCGCCGCCTCGGGGCGCTGAGCACGGCGCAGCTCCGGGCGCTGCTGCAGGACGAGCCGCGGCTGCAGCGCGCCGCCCGCCTCTGCAGGAAGGTACGGCCGGGGCCGGGGGGCCGGGGGCCGCTGTCCCGCCGCCGGCGGGCTCCGGCCGGGCGCCGCTCGCTCCTCCGGGGCTGTCCCGGTGCGCAGGGCGGAGCCGCCCGCGGCGCGGAGCTGGCGCTGCGGGGCCGGTACCTCCCGCCGGCTCCATCGCCCGCTGCCCTTATGGTGACTCCCGCAATCCCGGGGGCTCCGGAGGAGCCGCAGAGCCACCGGCGGGGCGGGGGAGCCTCCGCACGGGCGTCCCGACCGCGGCTGCGCGGGGCTCCCGGTGCCGAAACCTCGGGCCACCAAACCCAGGGCCACCAAACCCAGGGCCACCAAATCCAGGGCCACCAAGCCCTGGGCCAGCAAGCCCCGTCCGCTGCCCCCGCATCCCGAGATGTGCCGAGGCCCCCCCCGGCCCTTCGCCCGCCCTCCAGCCCGGTCTCGTTTCCCGCAGCCGGGATGAGCCCCGCGCCCTCCCGGCTGCGCTGCGGAATCGGGCGCAGGTTATTGTGGAATCGCTCTCGGCCCCATCCCAACCCCTTCCCTGGGTGGTCCCGAGTGCGAGCGGGGTGTGCGCGGCCAGGGGAGGGTGCGTGTCCCTTCCGTGACATCCGTGTCCTCTGCCGAGCGCTTTCCCCGCGGAGATTGCCGCGGTCGGGTTTAGCCTGGAGCCTGCGTAGCCCGGCTGCAGCCGCTGCATTCCCCCGGGATGCACCCCCTGCCCAGGCAAAGCACAGGGATGGAGACACTGCAGAAAAAGGGGGTTCACCCCCGGATGGACACTGCCCCCGCCCAGCAAGGTGCTGGATCTGCCCGGTTCTGCCCATTTCTCTCATTGCTGACACACACGGCCCCGATCCCATTCCCACAGTTCCAGAGTCTCCAGCTGGAGCGGGAAATGTGTTTGGCTTCAAATTGCACCCAGGCCAAGGTGAATCTATCCCTGCGCCCGCGGCTGGAGGATGGGAAGGCTTCCCTTGCCATCAAGTACCAGGAGCTGCAGGAGATCCGAGAGGCCTGCTGGGACAAGCAGCAGCGCCTGGGTGAGTGGGGAGCAGCCCATGGGCTGAGGCACATCCACAGCAACCCCTGTTAATATGAGGCTCAGCATTCTTGACCCTACCCCAAGGAGATGGTTCAGCCATGATCAGGAGTGGTGGGGGATGATGCTCCCTGTGACACAGCAAATCCTTAGCTGGGACCAGCCATGAATCACAGAGTCATTTGGGTTGGAAGGCACCTTAAAGATCATCTCATTCCATCCCCTGCTGTGGGCAGGGACATCTTCTCCTAAACCAGGTTGCTCCAAGTCCAACGGGGCCCCGAACAATTACAAGGATGAGGCATCCACAGATTCTCTGAGCAGCAGGGTGGGATGGAAGTTTTGGTGTGCAGGTGGCTCCAGGGGTGTGTTTGGGGGGGTTTCAGTGCAAGGAGGGGGGCAGTGGATGCTTGAGGATGGGAAATTCAGCACCCCCAGCAGCGGGGGTATCCAGGGGAAGGTTGGCAGCCCCATGCCCTTGTGACACACAGAGGTTTACCTGGAGAAGTGGAGCCCACAGAGCGCCCTGGGCCAGCTCCAAGCCAGGCTTGATGCCTCTGAAGCAGAGTCAGAGGTGAGTTGTTGAGACCCCTGTGCTGCTGTCCCTTCCTTACCAGGGCCATGGGGTGCTCTCCAGGCCCTCCCATGTGCCAGGGCCTGCAGAAGAGCCCAGGGTCCAAGGGGTGCTCCTTCTAGTCCCACTGCCCATCCCACAGGCCCAGATAAAGCAGTTCCTGGCCCAGGAGCTGCCCCTCGAGTCCTTCCTGGAGTCCTTCTGCCAGAGCCGCACGCGCTCCCACGTCTGCCGGACCCAGCTGGAGAAGCTGCAGGAGCTGCTGCGCAAGGAGCAGGTGCAGAAGGACCAGGTGGGCAGGAGGGACCCTGCGGGGTGCCCAGGTGCCCCGGCTAGCATGGCACCAGCCCGCCTTGCCCCCTTGCAGAGCGGAGCAGCCCCCAAAGCCTTTGATCTGTCCTACGGCTTTGTGCCTGCCGTCCTCACCCCCTCGGAGGCTGCCGCGCCCTTTCCCGTGCCGGCTGCGCCTCCCAAGCACCATCTGCCAGCCCTGGCACAGCCGCCAGCGTCCCCCTGCTCCGAGGTGCCCAGCCTGGGCTCTCCCCTGCGCCCCGCTGGAGCCGTGCCCGTGCTCAGCGCCCAGCCCCGGGAGCAGGAGCCGCCACACCGGTAGCGGGGCACGGTGGGCATGGGGCAGGGTGGGCATGGCCCCGTTCTGCCCCTCCCGGGGCCGGGCAGCAGCACCGAGGGCAGGAGCAGGAGGGGTGGGAGGTGCTGTAGGCACAGCTCCAAGGGGTCTGTGGGGTGGCACATGGGGGAGCTCACAGAGGGATGGAGGTGCGGGGTTGGGGCAGGGGTCCTGCATTGGGGAGGTGCTGGGGGGGGGCTCTGCATCCACAGCAGGAGGAACGGGGACAGGAACTGGGGGTGGGTGGCTTGCAGGGGTGTCAGTGGGCTTAGCTGGGAGGAAAAGGCACAGGAGCACTGGGTGTGCCACATGCTTCCGAAATAAAGCCTCTTTCCATGCTCTGGGTGTGCTCTTTCCGTGCTCTGCCCTATGGCTCTGGCTGTGAACAGCAGGATGAGACAGGAAAGGGTTACCAGGGAGCATTGCCAGGCTTGGAGGTGACTGGCAGCCAAGGAGAGCCCTCCAGCCTGAGGAGCTTCCAGACCTTTCCTTGGCACTTGGCTCAGGACATCACTTCCCTGGGGAAGTTGAGAGCTCCTGCAAGAGGTGCAGAGCCTGCCATGAGCGTGTTTCCCTCAGGAGAGGTGCCAAGGACCAGTTTGGCTCTGCACATGGGGAAGGTGCCCAGGGATGCCTCGTGCCAGCAGCAGAACCCTCACCCCATAGAGGGTTACACCCCATGGCCAGCTTGGGCTTGCTTGTGGTGATGTTTTCAGGGGTCCCAGGACAAGGGAAGAGATGAGAATCTTGACTCCATGTTTCAGAAGGCTGATTTATTATTTTATGATATATATTATATTAAAAGAAAATTATATACTAAAACTACACTAAAATAATAGAAGAAAGGATTTCATCAGAAGGCTAGCAAAGGAAGAAAAGGAATTATAATAAAATCTTGTGACTGACCAGAGAGTCTGAGACAGCTGGACTGTGACTGGCCATTAATTAGAAACAACCACATGAGACCAATCACAGATGCACCTGTTGCATTCCACAGCAGCAGATAACCATTGTTTACATTTCGCTTCTGAGGCCTCTCAGCTTCTCAGGAGAAAAATCTTGTCAAAGGGATTTTTCATGAAATATGTCCGTGACACTTGCTCACAGCTTGGCAGCCACTGCCCGCATCAGCCTCAACTCGTGTCTGAGATCTCATCCCTCTCCCATCCCAGCTCAAGGGATGAGATGTGCCTTCCTCACCCCCCCAGGGGCCACTGTGCCCTTTGTCATTCCTCACCCACCTCCCCCATGCCAGCAGCCCTCACTGCAAAGAGTGACAGGAGGCCTGAGCTCTCAGCCTGCTCCATCCCAGCCCCTCTGTTCCTTTCCTTGCTATCACACAGTGGATGCTGAGTGCAGGGTGCTGCTCCCCAGCCCCTGGTTCCTCCAGCTGCAGCCTCCTGGGGTGTTTGTTTCCTGCTGTGGCATGTCCATTGTGCTGGATTTAGCTTTTGGGTTGGTTTCAGACTCTTCTTGTCTGGCTCTGTATAATTCTTTTCCTCTTTCCCCACTGCCTGCCCAACCTGCATCTTGCCCCTGCTATGCAGATTGCTTGGAAACCATCCCAAGCAGCAGAAGGCCCTGGGTCAAGCTACAAACCACCCCAAAACACAGGTCATTAGCTTGCAGTGACTGATCACCCTCCCGCACTGAGGCTGCCTGGCCTTATGCCAAACTTCAGCCCTCATTTATGGCTAATATTCCAGTATTACCAGTTAAAGCAGGTTTAAAATTGGGATAAATAGGGGAGCAGCCACTGTGCCTTTACTGGCACGTGAGGAGGTGGTGGTCACTGCAATATTTGGAGTTTCACCAAGCACCCGCTGCTTTCCTGAGTCCCACTTTGGGCTCAGCCTGGCAGTGAAAGGCCTGTTTGCCAGGCAGGCTCTGTGCTCACCAGGCAGGGCTGGTGGCTGTCACTGCCCTGCTACAGGGGACCAGGCACAGCACTGAGGCATCAGATGGTGCACGAGCAGCAAAGTCACCCAAAAACTATCCAGATCCCCCCAGGGCCTCTCCCCAAGCAAGAAGATGCCCCAGGGCTGGGCAGCCCCAGGCTGGGTGGGTCTGCCACCAGCTCCAGGACAAACTTCCCTGGTCCCTTGCAGCTCCTGAGTCACCCCAGGGGCCCCACGAGCGAGGACTCTCAGGGTGAGGAGCTGCCCCTGCAGCCTGGGCAAGGTGAGGGTGTCCATGAGAGCTGCAGCACGAGAAGTGACAGCCTGAGCACCAAGGAAAGCTCTGCTGCCATGGGCTGTCTGTCTGTCTGTCTGTCCATAGGAGCCCTGCAGCACCCCAGGAAGTTCACGAAGCATTGGGCACACCCTGGCAACGCCATGGTCCTGCTGGGCTGGCCACCACCCCAACTGAGGGTGGAGAACCTTGGGAAACTTTGGGAAGGTGCCAAGGCAGGTGAGCCCCTGCCCTGGGGAGGTTCCTGGCACCCTGCAGCTGCTCCTGTCCGGTGTGGGGCTGGCCCCAGTGGTGATCCTGGCAGGGGGTGCACCCTGTACCCCTGGGGATTGAGGGTATCTGCCCACTGCCACCAACAGCTCCAGGCCCTGCAAGGGCAGCAGGGCCTGGGGACACAGGGCAGGCAGGGACATTGGCTCACAGGCAGGGGCTGGCAGTGCACAGCATGACCCCCTCCTGCCTGCCCTGTGCCTCTCCCTGCCTGTCCCTGCCCTGCAGGATGGAGTCAAGGAGGGTAAAGGTGCTGCTGCTCACCCTGGGGAGGAGGAGGAGAGGTTGGCACTGGGTGTGCACCTGCATTCATTGCTGCCCCCTGCCAGCTGGGGCGCAGCCAGAGCTGGGCAGGGAGCTGGGGGTGCCCCCCATCCCTGGCTCCAGGCTGGACAAGGAGCAGCCCCAGCCCAGGAGAGCCAGGACAGCTGGGAGAGAGGGGTGCCCCCACTCCCCCCTGAGCCCCAGGAAGAGGGGTGCCAAAGGGGTACAAACCTGGGCTAGCACCAGCCAGGAAGGGGGTGGCACGGTGCCCCAGCTGGGGCCCCTGGAGCAGGCACGGGGCTGTTAATTGTCCATTAACAATTAACTCTATTAACCAAGGAGTGGCCTCAGGGGATGCTGCTGAAGGGAGGGGGAGCTGCCCCCATCCTCGGGCGCTGCCAACCGTGGCAGCCCTTCCCTGGGAGGGCAGAGCCACCAGCAGCAGCCCTGGGCTGCAGAGCTGTGCCCACCCAGAGGGCCGGGGCTGTCCCAGGGGCTGTCCCCTCATCCCCTTTTGGGGAGAGGAGGCTGATGGCCACCCCTCAGTGCTGCTCAGGACTCTGCTCCCCAGCCTGCAGCTCCCTGCTCCTGCCCCTCACAATCAGAGATCGGCCAGCAGCCAGGTTTGACCCTTTCCTTCCCAAAGAGCAGCCCAGTTCCAGGAGGAGGCCTTGAGACCCCACACTCCCAGCCTGCAGCCCCCAGCAGCTGAGGGGGGCAGCTCAGCACCCCAAACCTGCAGTTGTGGGGGTGTCAGCCCATGAAATGGGGCAGGGGTGGGGAGTGGGGTCTGCACTGAGCTTGGAGGGCCTCAGCACTGGGGTCATCAGGCTCCATCCAGCTTGTTTCTCTGTGGAGACTTTGATTTCCTTAGGTTGCCACAGCATCCAATTCCCTCCCATCTGTTATGTCCTCAGATTTTGGTGCTTCCCTTTGATGTCTGCTGTCAGTGATTTAAGGGTGGGAATGAGCAACACCAAAACAAGCCCTGGGGTGAAGGTGCAGGGCAGAGCAGTGCAGGCCATGGGATGATGGCTGAGGCCTCACCAGCAACTCACCCTGGGACAGCTGTCACCCTTTTGGGGACACACAGCTGGCAAAACCTGGTGCAAAGGACAAGCATCCAACATGGACATACACATCACTAGCAGGCAAGTGAAATGGGAAGCCACAGAAGTGAGGGGTGGGATGTGCTAGAATATGTGTAAACATGGCCCCAGTGGGCTGGAGGCTGAGGAGGAAGAAATCCCTGCTGTGAACATCACACTCCTCCCAGCAAAGGCCTTGGGATGCTCATGGTGAAGTCCCCAGCTCAAACTGCCACCTCACCTGGGCCAGGAGGGGCTGTGGACAGCTCAGCTGCTGCTGCAGTCTGCTCCTGAGCTGTGCTGCAGGGACTGGACACATCCCCAAAGCAGGAGAAGGACCTGGGGGAGTGCACAGCTGTCCCCTGCCATGACCCTGCTGAAGGCTGCCCTGCCCCAGCGGCAGGAAGGGGGCTCCTGTTCTCACAGGAACAACCTCTGTGTGTGTCAGTGTCCCCAAGGACCCATCCTGGCTCCTGAGACGTAAAGGCCACAGGGAATTACTGAGCTTTATCCTCTGCTTTATCTTCCTTTATCATTCCCTCCATCCTTATCCTGTCCTTTATCTTCCAGCCCTGTACAGCTCACAGCCCCTGGCACGCACACAGGCTGTGTGCTCTGCTCTCCTGGCACCTCTCCATCAAGGAAACAACTGGGGAACAGCAAGAATACCATGACATTGTTGACACAAGGAGAAAAATGGGCAGAACAGTGGTATGCTGGGAGCTGGGAGGCAGGCTGGGCATTTGGACCAGCTCCAGCCACTTGGTGCCCAAGCTCCTGAAATCCTTCCCAGAGCAGAGGAGCAGTCAGGCCTGGCAGGGCAAAGGTGACACTGCAGAGCTCAGGGCACCCTCCTCTGTCCAGGCAGCAGGGGAGGGCAGAGCTCAGGGGATGTCACCAGGGCACAGCCACCCCTGGGTGTCACCCAGGCAGCACAGAACAGACCTCCAGAGGGGCCCCCTGCTCTGCTGACTGCAGGCTGCATGCCTGTCACTCTGGTTTTTTAAGATTTTCTAAGCCTTCTGATGTTGACATTCTTGTAACAAACTTTGTCACACACTTTCTGTAAATAACTCATTGTTTTGCATTCCTTTATGGAGGAGGAGAAAGTTGATGGACTGTTGGTTTGTCCAGTGTCATTGGAGAGGTGGCACTGTCACCCTCCAATCCACTGTCACTCTTGGAAAACTATAAATGTTGGAGTCAGAAAATAAACTTCCCTTTTTTCTTCACTTTGAGAATAGTGGTGTGTGCTTGAGTTCTTTCGTGTCCTACAGTGACACACGCCCACCCTTCCCAGCAAGGCACACAGGGCTCCCCTCCCTGGCCTCTTCTTCACTGGCTGAAGTCAGGATGTGAAACCTGCCTGCCCCTCACCCCTGCTTTCCAGCAAGTGCAAGGAGGATTCACCACCTAGGCCCAGCACAAGAAAGATGTGTCATTCTGTCACCAATTTATGGCTGGATGTCTTTAATCTTCAAGATACATCACAGAGGCCTGAGGAGGAAGAGAAGAGCCAGCAGCAGGAACTCCAAATGCCCTGTCTGGGAGGGAGCCAGACGAGGGCCATGGACACTGCTGGCTTTTCCAGCCTGCAGAGTAATGCCTCCCACCAAATCCTGCCCAAAAAGCTGCCTCTGATCTTGTGAGTGATTTCTTTACAGAATGAAGATGAGCATGAAAATGCATCAGCAGGTGCCAGAGCCACAACTCCAGAGTGTTCCCTTCTGTAGCAGGGCACACCAGGCTCCTGTGTCCCACTGTGACATCCCAGTGCTGTGATCCCAGTGAAGGGACACACTCACACCAGGGAGGACCCTGCAAAGCTCACTCTGCCCCTGGGCTGAGCTTATGCAAACATGTAGCAGCCTCCAGTGAGCAGCTGGAAGTGGCACAAGCTGCTGAGAGCAGGCAGAGAGCGACCTGAGCAATCCTGCACAGGCAGGAGAGGTGCCAAGGACCAGTTTGGCCCTGCACGTGGGGAAGGTGCCCAGAGATGCCTCGTGCCAGCAGCAGAACCCTCACCCCATGGAGGGTTACACCCCACACCAAAATAATAGGCCAGCTGGGCTTGCTCACAGCTTGGCAGCCACTGCTCACATCAGCCTCAACTCCTGTCTGAGAGCTCATCCCTCTCCCATCCCAGCTCAAGGGATGAGATGTGCCTTCCTCACCCCCCAAGGGGCCACTGTGCCCTTTGTCATTTCCTCACCCACCTCCCCCATGCCAGCAGCCCTCACTGCAAAGAGTGACAGGAGGCCTGAGCTCTCAGCCTGCTCCATCCCAGCCCCTCTGTTCCTTTCCTTGCTATCACACAGTGGATGCTGAGTGCAGGGTGCTGCTCCCCAACTGAGGGTGGAGACCAGCTTGGGAAACTTTGGGGAGGTGCCAAGGCAGGTGAGCCCCTGCCCTGGGAGGTTCCTGGCACCCTGCAGCTGCTCCTGTCCGGTGTGGGGCTGGCCCCAGTGGTGATCCCTGGCAACGGGTCCTGTGCACCTGTACCCCTGGGGATTGAGGTATCTGCCCACTGCCACCAACAGCTCCAGGCCCTGCAAGGGCAGGGGCCCTGGGGACACAGGGCAGGCAGGGACATTGGCTCACAGGCCAGGGGCTGGCAGTGCACAGCATGACCCCCTCCTGCCTGCCCTGTGCCTCTCCCTGCCTGTCCCTGCCCTGCAGGATGGAGTCAAGGAGGGTAAAAGTGCTGCTCACCCCTGGGGAGGAGGAGGAGGAGGTTGGCACTGGGTGTGCACCTGCATTCATTGCTGCCCCCTGCCAGCTGGGGCGCAGCCAGAGCTGGGCAGGGGCTGGGGTGCCCCATCCCTGGCTCAGGCTGGACAAGGAGCAGCCCCAGCCCAGGAGAGCCAGGACAGCTGGGAGAGGGGTGCCCCACTCCCCTGAGCCCCAGGAAGAGGGTGCCAAGGGGTACAAACCTGGGCTAGCACCAGCCAGGAAGGGGTGGCACAGTGCCCCAGCTGGGGCCCCTGGAGCAGGCACAGGGCTGTTAATGTCCATTAACAATTAACTCTATTAACCAAGGAGTGGCCTCAGGGATGCTGCTGAAGGGAGGGGAGCTGCCCCCATCCTCGGGCGCTGCCAACCGTGGCAGCCCCTTCCCTGGGAGGGCAGAGCCACCAGCAGCAGCCCTGGGCTGCAGGCTGTGCCCACCCAGAGGGCCCGGGGCTGTCCCAGGGGCTGTCCCTCATCCCCTTTGGGGGAGAGGAGGCTGATGGCCACCCCTCAGTGCTGCTCAGGACTCTGCTCCCCAGCCTGCAGCTCCTGCTCCTGCCCCTCACAATCAGAGATCGGCCAGCAGCCAGGTTTGACCCTTTCCTTCCCAAAGAGCAGCCCAGTTCCAGGAGGAGGCCCTGAGACCCCACACTCCCAGCCTGCAGCCCCCAGCAGCTGAGGGGGGCAGCTCAGCACCCCAAACCTGCAGTTGTGGGGGTGTCAGCCCATGAAATGGGGCAGGGGTGGGGAGTGGGGTCTGCACTGAGCTTGGAGGGCCTCAGCACTGGGGTCATCAGGCTCCATCCAGCTTGTTTCTCTGTGGAGACTTTGATTTCCTTAGGTTGCCACAGCATCCAATTCCCTCCCATCTGTTATGTCCTCAGATTTTGGTGCTTCCCTTTGATGTCTGCTGTCAGTGATTTAAGGGTGGGAATGAGCAACACCAAAACAAGCCCTGGGGTGAAGGTGCAGGGCAGAGCAGTGCAGGCCATGGGATGATGGCTGAGGCCTCACCAGCAACTCACCCTGGGACAGCTGTCACCCTTTGGGGACACACAGCTGGCAAAACCTGGTGCAAAGGACAAGCATCCAACATGGACATACACATCACTAGCAGGCAAGTGAAATGGGAAGCCACAGAAGTGAGGGGTGGGATGTGCTAGAATATGTGTAAACATGGCCCCAGTGGGCTGGAGGCTGAGGAGGAAGAAATCCCTGCTGTGAACATCACACTCCTCCCAGCAAAGGCCTCGGGATGCTCATGGTGAAGTCCCCAGCTCAAACTGCCACCTCACCTGGGCCAGGAGGGGCTGTGGACAGCTCAGCTGCTGCTGCAGTCTGCTCCTGAGCTGTGCTGCAGGGACTGGACACATCCCCAAAGCAGGAGAAGGACCTGGGGGAGTGCACAGCTGTTCCCTGCCATGACCCTGCTGATGGCTGCCCTGCCCCAGCGGCAGGAAGGGGGCTCCTGTTCTCACAGGAACAACCTCTGTGTGTGTCAGTGTCCCCAAGGACCCATCCTGGCTCAGGGAATTACTGGGCTTTATCCTCTGCTTTATCTTCCTTTATCATTCCCTCCATCCTTATCCTGTCCTTTATCTTCCAGCCCTGTACAGCTCACAGCCCCTGGCACGCACACAGGCTGTGCTCAGCTCTCCTGGCACCTCTCCATCAAGGAAACAACTGGGGAACAGCAAGAATACCATGACATTGTTGACACAAGGAGAAAAATGGGCAGAACAGTGGTATGCTGGGAGCTGGGAGGCAGGCTGGGCATTTGGACCAGCTCCAGCCACTTGGTGCCCAAGCTCCTGAAATCCTTCCCAGAGCAGAGGAGCAGTCAGGCCTGGCAGGGCAAAGGTGACACTGCAGAGCTCAGGGCACCCTCCTCTGTCCAGGCAGCAGGGGAGGGCAGAGCTCAGGGGATGTCACCAGGGCACAGCCACCCCTGGGTGTCACCCAGGCAGCACAGAACAGACCTCCAGAGGGGCCCCTGCTCTGCTGACTGCAGGCTGCATGCCTGTCACTCTGGTTTTTTAAGATTTTCTAAGCCTTCTGATGTTGACATTCTTGTAACAAACTTTGTCACACACTTTCTGTAAATAACTCATTGTTTTGCATTCCTTTATGGAGGAGGAGAAAGTTGATGGACTGTTGGTTTGTCCAGTGTCATTGGAGAGGTGGCACTGTCACCCTCCAATCCACTGTCACTCTTGGAAAACTATAAATGTTGGAGTCAGAAAATAAACTTCCCTTTTTCTTCACTTTGAGAATAGTGGTGTGTGCTTGAGTTCTTTTCGTGTCCTACAGTGACACGCGCCCACCCCTTCCCAGCAAGGCACACAGGGCTCCCCCTCCTGGCCTCTTCTTCACTGGCTGAAGTCAGGATGTGAAACCTGCCTGCCCCCTCACCCCTGCTTTCCAGCAAGTGCAAGGAGGATTCACCACCTAGGCCCAGCACAAGAAAGATGTGTCATTCTGTCACCAATTTATGGCTGGATGTCTTTAATCTTCAAGATACATCACAGAGGCCTGAGGAGGAAGAGAAGAGCCAGCAGCAGGAACTCCAAACGCCCTGTCTGGGAGGGAGCCAGAGGAGGGCCATGGACACTGCTGGCTTTTCCAGCCTGCAGAGTAATGCCTCCCACCAAATCCTGCCCAAAAAGCTGCCTCTGATCTTGTGAGTGATTTCTTTACAGAATGAAGATGAGCATGAAAATGCATCAGCAGGTGCCAGAGCCACAACTCCAGAGTGTTCCCCTCTGTAGCAGGGCACACCAGGCTCCTGTGTCCCACTGTGACATCCCAGTGCTGTGATCCCAGTGAAGGGACAGACTCACACCAGGGAGGACCCTGCAAAGCTCACTCTGCCCCTGGGCTGAGCTTATGCAAACATGCAGCAGCCTCCAGTGAGCAGCTGGAAGTGGCACAAGCTGCTGAGAGCAGGCAGAGAGCGACCTGAGCAATCCTGCACAGGCAGGAGAGGTGCCAAGGACCAGTTTGGCCCTGCACGTGGGGAAGGTGCCCAGAGATGCCTCGTGCCAGCAGCAGAACCCTCACCCCATGGAGGGTTACACCCCATGGCCAGCTGGGCTTGCTCACAGCTTGGCAGCCACTGCTCACATCAGCCTCAACTCCTGTCTGAGAGCTCATCCCTCTCCCATCCCAGCTCAAGGGATGAGATGTGCCTTCCTCACCCCCCCAGGGGCCACTGTGCCCTTTGTCATTCCTCACCCACCTCCCCCATGCCAGCAGCCCTCACTGCAAAGAGTGACAGGAGGCCTGAGCTCTCAGCCTGCTCCATCCCAGCCCCTCTGTTCCTTTCCTTGCTATCACACAGTGGATGCTGAGTGCAGGGTGCTGCTCCCCAGCCCCTGGTTCCTCCAGCTGCAGCCTCCTGGGGTGTTTGTTTCCTGCTGTGGCATGTCCATTGTGCTGGATTTAGCTTTTGGGTTGGTTTCAGACTCTTTTCTTTTCCTCTTTCCCCACTGCCTGCCCTACCTCCATCCTGCCCCTGGGTGTCCCTGCTGTGCCCCTGCCCCAGGCTCTGAGCAGGATCACAGAAATGCACACTGCAGACACAGGGCATTCATTCACCTGGGACATTCTTGTGCTGGGACAAAACACAGCCCAGGCTCAGGCAAGGCTTGGGCTCCTGCTCACCCCACTGCCAGCAAACCCAGTGCCCCACACAGTCCTTGGCACACTCAGGCCATGGCCAGGAAGCTTCTCTCCCTCCAGGCAGCAGCAGCATAGCACAGGTGAACCTTCACCCAAGGAGAGAGAAAAGGTTCTGAGAAACACAATCTTCGGTTCTTAAAACACTTCAGTATTTAAATAGGCAAATACTCTTGTGCAAATGATGCTCGGACACATGTAAGACACAGAGAATAGCACTGGGTGCTCACAGGTGCACCAAAGCCAAAATCCTCACAGGGAGGGGTGGTGTGAAGCTCCTGGCAGGCCCCAGACAGGACAGAGAACTGCACACACCAAAGTGCTGTCACACAGCTCCAGGCAGTGTCACACACTGACCAGGCCATGGGCTCAGGTTGCATTCTTCACGTCTGATCTCAGCCTCCTGTACCTGCCATTCTCACGGGGTGACACAGCTGGGACATCAGGAGCTCCAGAGATGTGGCACCAGCAGGTGTGACAGCACAGGCCTGGCAGCAGCAGGAACCAGAGGCACAGCTGAACACACACAGCACCTCTGACAGCCTTTAATCTCTACAGGCACCCAGGGTCACACAGCAGTGCCAAGGAGGGGACACATCCCAGTCCAGAGTCCAGGGCCGTGCTCACCTGCCAGGCACTGTGCAGGAGGTGTTGGCTGAGGGGGCACATCAAGAGCTCCTGCAAGGTCACCCTGAGTGGCCTGGCCCAGGCTGTGTCCCCAGAGGGATCCGGAGGGCACAGACTGTGCCAGCCAGCTCTGTGTCTGAAGGTCAGGCTGGCACAGGGGCCAGCTCACAGCCTGTGACGCTGCCGGCCTGGCCATTCCCGTGCCTGAAGGTCACGCTGGCAGGGTGCAATGTCACAGCGCGAACAGCAGATGCGGGGCGGTGCAGGGCACACCCCCAGCGACACTGTCCAGCTGGGGGGACACCCCGGGGGCCGCCCCGCCGTCACTTGAGCCCGTAGATGAGAGCCGCCCCCAGAAAAAAGAGGAGCCCGATGGAGAGATCCGAGAGGGCCCGGAGGCGTCCCTGTGCCGCGTACTCCTCCCGCTGGAGCCGCAGCTGCTCCCTCCGCGCCCGCAGGATCTGCTCCCGCTGCAGCTGCTCCCCGTAGTGCGCGCGGTAGAAGGCGTCGAAGTCGAAGGGGGTCGGGCCGGGCGCGGGCCGGGCGGCGGGGCGCGGGGCGGCGGCGGGCGGCGGCGGCAGCGCGGCCCGAGGGCCGGGGCGCGTCGCGCAGCTCGGCGGCGCTCAGCAGCCCGCGGTCGTACTTGCTGCGGAGCGCGGCGCTGCCCAGCACCCGGTAGGCCTCGCTGACGGCGGCGAAGCGAGCGGCCGCGGCCGCGCTGCCCGCGTTGCGGTCGGGGTGGTAGCGGAAGGACTGCTCGTAGTACGCCGTCTTGATCTGCGCCGCCGTGGCCGTGGACGGCACTCCCAGCACCTCGTAGAGATCGCGGCGCGGCCGCGGGGCTCCGGCCCCGCCCGTGTGCGCGGCCCGGTAGGGCGGCGGGGCGCGGCCGGGCCGCGGGGCCGCGGGGAGGAGCGGCCACAGCCGCCCGAGCACCGCCGGGCCCATGGCGGCCTCAGCGCCCGCCCGCCGCCATCGCCAGCGCCGCCGCGCGGAACTGTGACGTCACCGGCGGAGGAGTGACGTGTGCAGACACAGCGCCCACTGGGCGGGCATGGCGCGGTCGCCGGGCAGTGACGTCACGCAGCAGCAGCATGGCGGGCAGCGGCCGCCGGCCCGAGCACCGCGGGCCGCCCGAGCTGGTGAGCGGCCGTGAGGGGAACGGGACCGGGCACGCCTGGGGGGGACCCGGGAACTCCTGAGGGGGAACCGGGCACGCCTGGGGGGGAACCGGGAACGCCTGAGGGGGAACTGGGCTCCTCTGGGGGGGGGAACCGGCCACGCGTGAGGGGGTACCGGGCACTCCTGGGGGGGAACTGGGAACGTCTGGGGGGGGAATCGGGCAGGTCTGGGGGGGAACCGGGAACGTCTGGGTGGAGGAACCGGGAACCGGGCTCCCCTGGGGGGAACCGGACACGTCTGTGGGGTCCGGGCCTCACTGTCCCCGCCGCTCTCTCGTTGCAGTTCTACGATGAGGCCGAGGCACGGAAGTACACCCAGAAGTACGGCGGGACCGGCGCTGCGGGGGTCGTGGGGCGGGCACCGGGGGTCCCACCGGGGGCAGGGGTCGGTCCTGGGTCCGGCAGCAGCGGGAATGAGGGGGGCGAGGGGTGCTGGGGCCCTGCCGTGCGGGTCCGGTCCCGCAGTGCCGGGGGCGCCGCCCGCCCGTCGCTCACGCTGTGCTGTGCCGCAGCTCCCGCGTGGTGGAGATCCAGTCGCAGATGTCGGAGCGCGCTGTGGAGCTGCTGGGGCTGCCCGAGGACCGTGCCTGCCTCCTCCTGGATGTGGGGTGAGCGGGGCTCTGCCCGGTTCCGTGGCATATGTGGGGCTGGAGGGGTGCAAGGGCAACCGGGGGGCTATGTCCCAGTGCCTTTTGTGGGCTGGACAAGAGGGACAGGCTGCTGTAACATTGGTGTGTGTGGCCTCCAGAGCCTCAGAGCAGCCCCATGAGCTCAGCTGTTTCCCCCTTCCTCCCTCTAGCTGCGGCTCAGGGCTGAGTGGGGATTACATCTCTGAGGAGGGTCACTACTGGATTGGCATGGACATCAGCCCTGCCATGCTGGGTGAGCACAACCTCCCCTGAGACCCCCAGAGGCCCCAGGGCTGGGAGCCGAGTGCCTGAGCTGTGCTGTGTTCTGTGCAGATGTGGCCGTGGAGAGGGAGGTGGAAGGAGACCTTCTCCTTGCAGATGTGGGCCATGGCATTCCCTTCAGGCCTGGCATGTTTGATGGCTGTATCAGGTGAGTCTGTGCCTGTAGCTGAGCTCTCCTGACACCCCCAGAACTGCTCAGTCCTCGTGGTGCACACCTGGTGAATCACAGCTGAGAGGGACTGGCCTTGTCAGCCTTGGCTCATCACTCCAGGACAAACCTCCAGAACTCTGGTGGTAGGAACAGCTTGTGACAGCTGTTTCCCAGGGGATGCTTGTCCTTTTGTGCTGTTGAGCTAGGAATTTGGTTGAAGGGAAGAAAATAAAGCTGGGGATATTGTCAGGGTGGCTGAGACCTGCTCCAAGGAAGAGAACAAAGTGGCAGAGCTTAGAGAAGTCAGTCCCTGGATCAAGGTTTGGTGCTTGGCTTTGGGATGAAGGGGACAGAGGGACTCACCTGCTCAGAGAACAGCTGGGAAGAAGCAAGGGCTGTCCATTGCTGAGCCAAAAGCTCTGGTTTAAATTGCTCTTTGGGAAAACCTGCTTGGCCAGGCAAGGGACACAGCTGAGCTCCCCAGTGCTGCTCAGGATCTGTAGTGCTTGGAGCAGGAGTAACGGGTTCAAGCTGAGAGGGGGAACATTTAGGTGAGATACAGAGAGGAAATTCTTGCCTGTGAGGGTGGGGAGGCCTCCAGGTTGCCCAGAGAAGCTGTGGCTGCCCCATCCCTGGAAGTGTCCAAGGCCAGGTTGGACAGGGCTTAGAGAAACCTGGACTAATGGGAAGTGTTCCTGCCCATGGCAAGGGCTGGAACAAGCTGAGCTTTAGAGTCCTTTCCAACCCAAAGCATTCTGTCATTCTAGGATTTGAGCACTTGGACTAAAGGGGATGCTTGGTGATGCTTTTGTCCTTTAACTTACGCACCTTGTTAAGTTTTGTGAGTCTCCAGAGGGGTTTGTGTAACTGTGAAACAGAAAACAGAGCAGCACAGAGGAAATTAAATTATTTCCCTGAGGCCCAGCACATGCCTAGAGCAGGAATTCAGCTCAAGGGAGGTGACAAGCTCTGTGGAGGAATCAATGACTCTGTCCTGAGTCATTTTCCCTCTCAGTATTTCTGCAGTGCAGTGGCTCTGTAATGCTGACAAGAAGTCACACAGCCCCCCCAAACGCCTCTACAGGTTCTTCTCCACTCTCTACACTGCCCTGGTAAGTGCCACCCTCCACCAGCCAGGGCTCTGCTGCTTTGCTTTTTAGAAGATACTTCAAGTCAGGTGGTTTTAAGTAAATGCTGCTCTGAAGCAGGACTGGCAGGAGCAGCCACTGCCTGCCTTCCTGCCTGGTGCTGCTTCTCATCAAGGTTGTACTTGGTGGTCTTTTCCAAACCCAGCAGTTCATGATTATGGGATTGCTGCTGTTCCCCTGTGCCCCATTGGCTCTGTGGGCTGAGCAGCTCTCCTGGGAGCTTGTCCTGGAGGTTTTGGGGAGGAGGGAGCTCGTGTTTGGGGCTGGGATGGTGACCAGAGGGGTCACCTGCACTGGGGCAGGTGAGTGCTCAGCTCTGTCTCCTGCAGGCCCGAGGATCCCGAGCTGTGCTGCAGCTGTACCCCGAGAACTCAGAGCAGGTAGGGGTACAGGCAGAGAAATAAATCATTTACTGTTTGCATCCTGTTCTTCCACATCAAGGCAGTGTCTCTGTCCCCCCTGCACTTCTAGAGCTCTTCAGGAGCCCATAAAAACAACCTGTAAGGAGGATACCTTATACAGATTCTGTTGTTTCATGCATTTCTAGGAATTTATAGGATTTATAGATCTATGTGCTCTTTGTTGACAGAGTGACAAAACTATTTTTTGTCCCTTTAAAAAGGAAATAAGCTTAGAAGTTTTTCTTCTTAATTAAGTGAAAAAACATTTCATAAGACTTAAAAAGACTTCACCTCAAACTTAAAATAGCTAATTAGACAAAAGCCAAAAAGTCCTGCCTACCTAGAAAAAGAAGAGAGCAAAGAAAACTAATTGCTTTTGTGAGGTGTTTTACCAGCCAGGGCTCTGCTGCTTTGCTTTTTAGAAGATACTCCAAGTCAGGTGGTTTTAAGTAAATGCTGCTCTGAAGCAGGACTGGCAGGAGCAGCCACTGCCTGCCTTCCTGCCTGGTGCTGCTTCTCATCAAGGTTGTACTTGGTGGTCTTTTCCAAACCCAGCAGTTCATGATTATGGGATTGCTGCTGTTCCCCTGTGCCCCATTGGCTCTGTGGGCTGAGCAGCTCTCCTGGGAGCTTGTCCTGGAGGTTTTGGGGAGGAGGGAGCTCGTGTTTGGGGCTGGGATGGTGACCAGAGGGGTCACCTGCACTGGGGCAGGTGAGTGCTCAGCTCTGTCTCCTGCAGGCCCGAGGATCCCGAGCTGTGCTGCAGCTGTACCCCGAGAACTCAGAGCAGGTAGGGGTACAGGCAGAGAAATAAATCATTTACTGTTTGCATCCTGTTCTTCCACATCAAGGCAGTGTCTCTGTCCCCCCTGCACTTCTAGAGCTCTTCAGGAGCCCATAAAAACAACCTGTAAGGAGGATACCTTATACAGATTCTGTTGTTTCATGCATTTCTAGGAATTTATAGGATTTATAGATCTATGTGCTCTTTGTTGACAGAGTGACAAAACTATTTTTTGTCCCTTTAAAAAGGAAATAAGCTTAGAAGTTTTTCTTCTTAATTAAGTGAAAAAACATTTCATAAGACTTAAAAGACTTCACCTCAAACTTAAAAATAGCTAATTAGACAAAAGCCAAAAAGTCCTGCCTAAGCAATTTACTAGAAAAAGAAGAGAGCAAAGAAACTAATTGCTTTTGTGAGGTATTTTACCAGGGGCAGGAGGGCCTCTTGCACCCAGCTCGGTTTTTCTCTGTAGAAAGTTTTGTTATGTTGCAATTTATTAAAAGGCACTACCACAAAACACTACCACAAAAGCCATCCTGCTGATTTTATGCCTTCTAAGGTAGCTGAACTATCTTAGGTGTGAAATAAATCTCCAAAAGCTTCTGAGACCTGGCTCCAGGAAACACATATTTCATAGATTGTCTTGGGCTGAACCTTAAAATTAAAATGGCAAGGAATTGGTGTGTGGATGGGAGTGCAGAACCAGGAGATGGGTGCAGAGCTTAGCAGGAGAAGGAGCAGTCGCTCTTGGGCATGCCCAGCCTGGGCTGGTGCTCCCAGAGCTCTCTTGGCCTTTCCTGGGGGATGATTGCTCATTAACTTTGCACCTGCTGCTTTTCCCAGCTGGAGCTCATTACTGCCCAAGCCATGAGAGCTGGATTTACAGGGGGAATGGTGGTGGATTACCCCAACAGTGCCAAAGCCAAGAAGTGAGTCCTGGATCTCTGTCTGTGTTTGGGGTGATGCCTGGGTTTAGCAGTGGTGGTTTGGTTTTGGGGTTTTTGTTTTGTTTTGTTTTTTTTTCCCTGAGCTGTTCTCTCTCCCATTATACATTTCTGGACAGAGGTTAAAGCTCAGATCTGACTCTGTTACAAACCATCTCAGTCTTGCCTGGGGACTGAGACTCACATGCTGAATCCCACGTTCATGCTCCTTATTTTGTTCTTTCAGGTTCTTCCTCTGTCTCTTTGTTGGGACATCTGGCACATTACCAAAGGTGAGGCCTCCATGAGGCAGCAGAGCTGCTGTCCTGGGTTATGTGGAGGAGCTGTGGGCAGTGTGGGAGCCAAACAGCTCTGTGAGTGCAGCTGTGACTTCATTTATACATTTTCTGCCAGTCACCAAGCCCTGCTCTCACATAACCACAGACTGGTTTGGGTTGGAAGGGACCTCCCAGCTCATCTTGTTCCAAACCCCTGCCATGGCAGGGACACCTTCCACTGTCCCAGGCTGCTCCAAGCCCTGCCCAGCCTGGCCTTGGGCACTTCCCAGGATGGTGCAGCCACAGCTGCTCTGGGCAACCTGTGCCAGGGCCTCACTGCCCTCACAGGGGAGAATTTCTTCCCATATCCAACCTAACCCTTCCCTCTTTAAAGCTGTTCTGCCTTTTTTTTGCCATGATTTCTGGGAGACCAGTTTGTCCCTGCTCTGGTCCTTCCCCTTGCAGATCCCTGCATTCCCCTTAGATTTGGTGGGCTGTGCCTGCTCCAGAGGAGAACACAACTTGCCAATTTTGCTTTCCAGGGCCTTGGTACCGAGTGTGCCAGTGAAGAGCCACACCAGGCAAAGTTCACCAATGAGAGGTATCCTGTGGGGGTGAGGCTGCAGGTTCTCCCTGCAGAGTGGGGGCCTTGGAGGGCTGAGCTTTACTGGGGACCACACTGCAGCTGTGGGAGAAGCAATGGGAGGGGAAGGACAGGGAGGACTCACAGCAGCCCAGGAGAAAACTGCTTTATCTTCCCAAGGGACATGGGGAACAATAGCAGCTCTTCCAAGGGGCTGTAGGTGCTTACCTAGAGCTGTAGGTGAGCAGTCAGTCAGGTGTGCTTTCTGTGAGCACTGGGGTCTCCAGCTGATGCCAGTGTGGCACAGGGAATGTTTCTAGGGCTCATGGTGGAGGCAGGCTGCAGTGCCTGAGTCCTGGCATTCCCTTTTTTTTCCTGTCCAGGTTTTAGCAGTGGCCTGGGGGTTTCTGCTGCTGGCCCTGTCTCTTCCCACAGCAGTGGTGCAGGGAGGAGCTCCTCTTGCAGCCGTTGGGAGAGACAGAACAAAAACCAGAGGAAAGTTGTCATGGCTGCCAGGAGCCTGTGGCTGCCGTGTTTTCCTGCCTCTTACATTGCTGTTCTCTGCTCACTCAGTCTAAGGGCTGTCTGGTCTTGGAGGGCAGTAGCAGAGCTGGGAACACTGGAGGAAGCCTGACTTTGTCTGCCTTGCTTGGAGTAGAGCAGACAAGGGGAAGGTGGTTGTGCATGAGCCTGTAATGCTCTGAGACCCCAGAGAGCAGCAAGCTGCTGGTGTGACACGGGGTGCGGCCTGGGGGAATTCATGGCTCAGGATCTCTGGGCTCTACGCCAGGGCTGGAATCAACCTCAGCCTCCTCCAATGCCCGGAGTTTGGCCACCTGCGCCAGTGCTGGCTCAGCCTCTTGCCCAGGGTGCTGGGAGGGAAACTCACTACTTCTGGGTGACATTCCTCTGGGGCAGAGAAATGTGCCCCCACACTCTGCTCCTCTCCAGCTGCTGTCCCCTCTCCCCCAGGACACGGTTCAGGAATGTCAAGGGCAAGTCTGTGAAGAAAAGCCGGGACTGGATCCTGGAGAAGAAGGAGCGCAGACGGCGCCAGGGCAAGTGAGTCCAGCTGAGTGCTGCCTCAGAGGCTGTCACTGCCCAACCCCCTGCCCTCCCCAGTGCCCGGCAGGTGGTGCTGAGCTGTTCCTGCTGTTCCCACAGGGAGGTGCGGGCAGACACCAAATACACGGGCCGGAAACGCCGTCCTCGCTTCTGAACAACTCTGGACACTGCTGCCAGGCAAGGTGGCATGGGGGTGCCTCCAGAGAGCCTCCTGTGGATGGCACAGATGGCACCCCACGCCTGGGGACTTGCTGGGACTGGTCACTGTGACTCTTAAAGGCACAAACTGGCTCAGGTACTGCCGAACAGCAAAGCTTCCAGCCCTGTTTCCCTGGTGAAGGTGCAGCCAGTGCTCTGGCACTGCTGCTGGGCAGTGCTCTACAGTGCCATCATTACCTTCCTGAGTGCAGTGAGCCAGCTGAGCTCCAGGTAAGCCAGGATGTGATATCCAGCTCCTCACTAAAGAGTTGCAAGTGTTTTCTGGTGTCCTGAGTCCTGCCCTTGGTGCTGGGAATATTGAGGTGGGAACAGGGTACCTCATTCCCTGCCAGCCTCCCCTCTGCCTGCAGAGGATCCACACTGTCAAGGCGTAGCTCCATAAAAGAACAAAGTTGCTCCTGACTCAAGTGTTATTCCAGTAGCCATTTTCTCCTGTTGGTGTTTGGCACCAAGGTCATCCTGTTTGCTTTAATGCTTCCAAGGTGCTGGGGCTCACTGGACCCCCCACCATCACCTCTTCCCTTCCCTTGAAACAAGGAGAGGTGCCACCCAAAGCTTTACAGTTACAAATGTTTATTCTACATAAAAATTCCACAAAATGGGAAGCTGTTTTGCACCCAAAGCCTCGGGAGAAGAAAGGAATGCTAGCAGGAAGGGAAAGAGAAGGAGAAGAGAGGCAACATACAGTGTCATCCAGCCCAGTGAGACAGAGCAAGCCAGGGTCAAGATCCACATAGAAAACAAGGACACTTAGCTCACAGTACAGCAACAGTAGAACTCCACAGGGGGCTCGGAAAGCCTTCAAGTACATTAATTACAAAAAAAAAAAAACCCCAATCCCCAGTTCGAGTGCAAGCTGTGCGTGCCCCACACTGCTCATGGAATACTGCATCAACACGCTCCCGGCGTGGGGAGGGCAGGTGGCACCTGGAACAGAGGTGGTGGAACCCAAAGGACAAGCGGGTGCAGGGTGGGGGCTGGAAAGAAAAGGTGAAACGTCTTCCCAAAGCACAACCACACTTTTGGTGATTTGGTCTGTACATGCAACGACAGGTGGGTGAAAAGGAACTCAATGGGGCTTCCCGTAGTGCAGGGGGAATTATTGCACCAAAACACCCTCCCCTCACAGCGAGGACAGTGTGAGCCTGCCTGTGGGGCAGCAGTGGCTCCTCGTCTCCCTGCCTTTGGAGCCCAGCACTGCTGCTGCCCACAGCATCCCAGCAAAGTGCCAGCGGCCCTGACTGGCCCCGTCTGACTCCTGCTGCTGTGGGGGCTGCTGGCAGGGGTGGTGCCAACAAGGAGCAAGGGCCAAGAACCCCCCTTGAGGCAGTTCCTGGCCTTGTGCCTTGACAGGGGTGCCACAGCCCTGATGTCAGGTGAGCTTGTGCCACTAAAGCCGCTGCCTGGAAGAAAAAAAAGTCACCTTGTGCTAGCAGTTGGCATGGCTGCAGGGCAGCAGCCTGGGAGGAGGGTTTTCCTGCCTGCCCAGTGTTATTGCTTCCTGGAGGGGCCCTGGGGCTCTTGCTGGCCTGGCAGAGCAAGCATGGACAGCAGTGGCAGGGAGCTGCTGAGGGACAGAAGCGTGGCCACTCCCTTTTCCTGCAGCCAGATGTGTCCCCCTGGAGCAGAGACCCTGCCCCTGCCTGCCTCCTCGCCCTGCCTGCGCGGTCCTGGTGCCCCAAGCCCTTCCGTGCCTGCAGGCTGCAGTGCTGGAGCTCACATCAGTGCTGTGGGGCTGTGAGAGAAGGGGGCTCTGGGCTGGGCTGTTCCCATGGCTGCACCCCGAGGGGCTGGGACTGGGCAGTGTGGGGAACCACACTGGGAGCTGCATGCAGCAGGGGGCTGCGTGGGGGGACCAGGGTCACAGTGGCAGAGAAGCCCTGTCAGGGCTGGCCCTGGGGCAGGCAGCACTCTGCGGCTGCAGCCTCTGCCTCTTCCCTGCACCCAGGGGCACACACACAGCCAGTGCCTGAGCCACAGCACCCTGCCAGCTTGCGGAGCAGCCCTGCCCTGGTGGAGCTGGGAGCTGACACTGCCCGAGGCTGGAATGCTGCTGCCATCAAGTGTCCCTTTTCTGCTACCAGCACCTGACAGCCAGCCCCTGTCCCAGAGTGGCAGTGAGTCCTACCTGGGGACTCATGTGGGGCTTTGGCATGTGCACAGGCCAGCCAGAGCCCTGGGGTCTGCAGAGGAAGGTGAGGGCACAGCCCTGGCCCTAGCCTGAGGCAAACAGGCAGTGGCAGTACTGGAACCCCCTGAGCTGCCAGTGAGACCCCCACAGCAGCTGCAGCTGTGTCATGGGCACGGCAGAGGGCACAGGGCACCCAGGCTGTCCCACAGCTCCCCACTGAGAGCAGGAGCCTCACTGGATGGCTGGGCAGGAGGGCACGGTGCCAGGAGGTGGCAAACAGGCAGTGGGGCACTGGCCTGTTCAGAGCCAGACTGGGTACAGGAGGAGGGAGGCTGCTACTCCTGGCTTGCAGGGGGCTGGATGCAGCAAGGGCTGCTCCTGGCACCACAACAGGAGAGCCCAACTGCTTCTAACCCCCAGCATGGGTGTGAAGAAGCAAGGCTGGAGCAGCCCTGCTCGCAGGTGAGTGCTGCCAGGGCTGTGGGTATCGGCAACAGCCCCAAACTCCGGCAGGCAGAGTCCAGCCTGTGGGCAAGAGCAGCCAGGGCACGGTGTGCCAGGGCTGAGAGCACTGCCACGAGGCAGTGCTGCAGGATGAACAGCCAGGGAAATTCACTGGCCTTGGACTCTCTGTGCCACCCTGCCCTGTCAGGCCAGCATCCAGGAGCAGCACTGGCCCCCATGTGCCCTATTCCTGTCCCCAGGCAGCTGTGATGGCCCCAGGCAGCAGCTCCTTGTTCCACACTGCTCCATCAGGCACCTCCAGCCTTTGGCACCCTGCTGGGGCGAGGGCTCAGTAGGGAGGGGAGGAGGGGCAGGGATGGAGCCCCAGAGCCAGACACAGTCACTGGCCAGGCAGGGCTGGGCAGAGCACACCCCTGGGGAAGGGCCCCGGAGAGAAGCAGCCCGAGGGAAGGTGTTTGCAAGCACAGATGCGGCCGACAGACACGAGAGCTGGAGGTGATGGGCAAGCTGGGGAGGTTGACTGGGCACCACACTCCCGCGGACCCCTGACCCCATCATCCCTCCCTCCCTCCTGCTGTCACCGACACACACTGCCCAGCACAGGACGAGCAGCAGCAGTCCCCCACCCACCCAGCCGGTCCCAGCCTCCCCCCAGCCTGCAGCAGTGATGAGAGCTCGGGTTTCCCCCCACCAGGGTCCCCCTCGCAGCCATCACCAGGGCCGGCCCCCGCCCGCCCCGGGGCCGGAGCTCCCTCCACACAGACGCACCGCACCGCACACACAGCGTCACAAACAACCATGCATGAAACTGAAATGCTGCTGGGAGGCTCCGGGGCTGCGCGGGGGGCTCCGGGCGGCTGCAGCCCCACGGCACGCGCGGCTCCATCCATCGCACACTGACAGTCCTGGGGGCAGCCTAGCCGAAAATGCCGCCGAAGGTGGAGGCGATGACGATGCCCAGGATCACGCAGCAGATTATGATCATGATCTTCTTCTGCTCAGGTGGCCCAGCAGCAGCAGGGAGAGAGGGGAGAGGGGATGGTGAGTGTTGGGGCAGCATGGACCCAGGTGTTCAGAATGGCAGTCTGTCCCATTCCCCTTTGCCCATGGTGGACTCAGGTGTTCAGAATTCCAGTCTGTCCTGTTCCTCTTTGCCCATGATGGACCCAGGTGTTCAGAATGGCAGTCTGTCCTGTTCCTCTTTGCCCATGGTGGGCTCAGGTGTTCAGAATGGCAGTCTGTCCCGTTCCCCTTTGCCCATGGTGGGCTCTGAGCAGCACCCGAGGAACCAGAAGGGCTCTGGCAGTCCTGGGCAGGGAGGGACACCCCTGCTCCTGCTTCTGCCCTGAGCTGCCCTCCAGGTCCCTAAGCTGATACAGGAGCAGGACAGAGCTGGCACTGTGCTCAGACTCTGAGCTGAACCATGACCTTTCCCTATTTTTATTTTGCAAAGGCTGTGGCTCTCACAGCATGTTGCTATCTTATTGCAAAAGCTCCGTATTTTCTTGGTGATTTCTCATGGGCAGCTTTTCACAGCACTGACTCTTCACAGCACACCCAACAAACTCTCTTCACAGAACAACTCACTCTTTTTCAGCACTCATCTTCACTGCACACAGCTGTGGCCTGTTAAGGGTAGGCTTGCTCCTAATTGGTAATTAGTACAGCTGCAACTCCTCAGAGGTGAGATTACTTTCTGCACTATTTTCTTACATTCTATCTTCCCACAACAGCATGCCTGGTCCAGGAGTCCACCTTGTCCCTTTTCCTCCCCCCAAGCAGCACCCCTGCCCTACGGCTCATTGTCAGCTTTCACACTGTCTGTGCTGGGAGCTCTGCAACCCTCAGGACCTGGGCTACTCCCAGTGGTGTGGGGCAATGAGGTCCCTGGGCACCTGCAAAGCTGTGCCAGGCTGCCAGGAGCAGGCACGGAGCCAGCCAGGCCCTGTGCCTGGGATGGAGGTGTCAGCAGTGCAGGCAGGGGCAGATGGGCAGATGTAGCATCCCATGAACTCTCTCTCCCCTCGGTCAATCCCCAAGCCCTCAGCTTACCACAGAGCCATCCCTCCCAAAGGGAAAAACAGTCTCCCCCTGGACTTGGCATCACAACTTCCTCTGGTTTCTCCTTCCCCTGTCACTGGCTTGGTACTCACGCCCCTACCCCTGGAGACCAGGCTCTCCCCTGCCACCCTTCCCCTTTATAAGTTGCCTGCTCCACGTGGTTCTCCCTCTTTCCCCAGGTTTGTCCTTCAGAGACAGTGCTTCTCTGCTGGAATAAACCCTTGCAAAAGAGCCTTTCCTGCCTCTGTCGCTGAGCCAGCTGTGGTGAGTGCTGAGTGGAGGTTTGACTGCATTGCCTGAATGTTAACTCAGCCTGCCTTTGGACAGGAGAGGCTTGCTGGGGACAGGGGACAGGCAGCAGCACCGACCACTGTAACACCGCATTTTCAGTGACTCACCCGCCTGGCTTTGCTCTGGTACTTCACCGCCTTTTTGGTGTCGGACACGGCCCTCTCCACGTAGTCCACCGAGTGCTCCACGTTGTACTCGATGCGGTCAATCATCTCTCCCTGCAGGGGGACACAGCCCGCCCGGCCGCGCAGAGCTCAGCTCGCTCCTGCCCTGCCCTGCAGCCCTGCACAGAGAGAGAACCATCAGCTGCCTGCGGGCACCGCGTGTTTCCTGCTCCGGACTGCATGCCCCGTCCCAGAGCATCTCTGTGCACAGCCCGGCAGGGGGACGAGCAAGGGTGAGGGACAGGGAGCTCCCAGCCCAGTCCTGGCACTGACCTGCCCAATATCCCTCTCTACCCAGCAGGATCTACACCAGCACCACACCACATGCTGCTGAAACAGGAGGCATGGCAGGGAGCAAGGACAGTGCCAGCAGCACCATGAGGGATGCCCAGGAAACCACACACGAGCAGGGACCAGGGACCACCGCTCCCATCCACACATGCACCGCACCGAGGGCAGGAGGGTCTGCAGCAAGGCCAGCCAGGATTCAAGAGCCCTCCAGGGACCCCTGACCCACTCTGCCCCTGCTGCAGGGGTAGGCTGGGGCTGGGGGCTCCTCTGGGTGTGGGGACACGGGTTGGAGTGAGCTCCTCCAGCCTTGTTCACCTCCTTTGGCCCCATCCTGACCGGGCAGGCAAACAGCCAGGTCTGCAGCAGCTGGACAGGGCTGGCAGGAGTGGGAGGTTTGAAGCCCTGTGTCCTCCTGGATGGCAGGGAGGGAACTGAGGCCACAGAGCCACGGGCTCATAGCCAGCAACTCTGCAATGCCCATTTCTCATCCTGGAGAGCACAGGGGTGCTGAGCACTGAGCCCCACCAACTGCTCCCTGTCTTGTGTAAAACTGCTGCTGCTTCTTCCTACCTGTGCCCTGCCAGGGCAGAGCAGAGCTGCTAGCCCTGCTGCCTGCCCGGTGCCCTTCTATTCCCAGTGCCAGCAGCTCTGAGCTTCTCACCCACAGGACAAGGGTGCTGGCACCCTCTCACCCACAGGACAAGGGTGCTGGCACCTTCTCACCCACAGGACAAGGGTGCTGGCACCCTCTCACCCACAGGACAAGGGTGCTGGCATTGTCCAGCCGTCAGAGCAAGGCATGGAATCATGAATTCCCACATTTGTTCCCCCACTGCAGCCAGGACAGGCCACCAACAGCACGGTGCCCTGGTGACCCTTGGTGTCCTGGTGTCCATCCCAGTGCCATGCAAGCAGCAGCCATGCAGGAGCAGCCATGCAGAGCAGAGCATGCAGCACCAGGGGGCCTTTACCTGCCACCGACGTCTCCTCGGGCCATGGCAGCATGGCAGGCAAGAAGGGGGGTGAGCAATGACACAGGAGCCCGTGCCTGGCTCAAGGGACTGGTGCCACGGGCTGGCAGCACAGCCCAGGGGCCACCCCGAGCTCAGCCAGCTGGGCCTGGTGCTCCAGGGAAGGTGAAGGGATCTCCCCCTACATGGCAGCCACCCACTGCCCTCCTCGTGAGCCCCTCACTGAGCCTCCCACCCCACACACACAGCACCCCAGCCCTGGGGGGCAGGCAGGTGCCTCCAGCCCCTGGGGAGCCCAGCTCAGCCCCATGGGAGCCATGCTGGTTCTGGATGTGTTTTTGTGCTCTCAGCACCCACCCAGGCAGGGCAGCACTGTTCTCCAGCCTCCCCACCCAGCTCAGGGAGCCCCCATCACCCTCCAACCCCTGCAGGTGAGCCCTGGGCTGCAGCTTTTCCCCACCTGGCTCTCCACCAGCATGGCCATGTCCATGAACATGTCGTGCAGCTCTCGGATGCTGTTCTCCAGCTTGATGATCTCACTGTGCCGTGTCTCAATCTCGTTCAGAGCCTGCTTGGTGATGTTTGAATCCATGATGATCTGCAGAGAAAACAAGGCCACTGAGCACCATGCTCACACCCAGCTCCAGTGGGTCTGAGCACCAAGACTCAGACTGGGACTGGGGGCACCAAGAGAGGGATGAGCAGGAGCTGCAGAGCCCCTCCAACCACCCCAGGGCAGGCAGTTTGCAGCAGGGTGCTGGGATTCAGACAGCTCCAGCAGATCTCAGGCCAGACCTGAGCCCCCAGGCCCACTCCTGCATGGGCTGTGTTCATTTCTCTGCACTGAGGCCCCTGTGGCAGCACATCCATCAGCCATCCCTGGTGCTGGGGACTGGCCCAGCTGCAGCTGTGGCAGAGCTTACCCCAGAGGAGAAGATGGCCGGGTTGCCGCTCTCCAGCATGTCCTCCAGCTCCTCGCTGGTGGTGGTCCTGCCAGCTGCAACCACACAACACAGGTCAGCCAAGGGTCCCCTGAACCCACCACAGCTCCCACAGGCTCCAAGGAAATTCCCCCACGAGTGGAACACAGCAAAGCTTTCAGCCCCAGGAGCACACAGGGCAGTTTGGGGGCTGCCCCCTCACGGCCTTGTTGCAGACATCTTTTATGGAAAATCCTTTCCTTAGGATTTTTCCTCCTGAGAAGCTGAGAGGCCTCAGGAACAAAATGTAAACAATGGTTATCTGCTGCTGTGGAATGCAACAGGTGCATCTGGGATTAGTCCATGTTAGATGTTTGTAATTAATGGCCAATCACAGTCCAGATGGCTTGGGCAGAGTGTCCGAGCCACAAACCTTTGTTATTATTCTATTCTATTCTATTCTATTCTATTCTATTCTATTCTATTCTATTCTATTCTATTCTATTCTATTCTATTCTATTCTATGCTAGCCTTCTGATGAAAGCCTTTCTTCTATTCTTTTAGTATAGTTTTAATGTAATATATATCATGAAATAATAAATCAGCCTTCTGAAACATGGAGTCAGATCCTCATCTCTTCCCCAGTCCGAAAACCCCTGTGAACACGGTCACACAGCCTGGCTCTGACACCCCCATGTTAAGGGCATCAAGCTGCCAGCTTGGCTGAGCTCACCCAGGAACGCCCTCCTGGGCACTCTGAGCATTCCTGCAGAGCAGGGAGCAGTGCTGAGGGATCAGCAGCAGCACCCAGTGTTGTGAAGCAGCAGGGATGGGGAAGGAGCCACAGGCAGGAGTGCTCTGGACAAACCCTGTCCCCAATGCCACGAGGACACTGGGCTCAGCTGGACTGCCCAGGTTCTGGCCCTGCTGCTGTGCGACAGAAGCCAGGCTCTGTGCTCCCCCCTCCATGTCTCTGGGGCCCTCCAGCCCCATGGCTCCTCTATATTCACCCACACCTGGAGAAAAACGTGGTTCCTTCCCCACCCCATGCAGCAGAGAGAGATTCTGATCCCTGCATGGGTTGCACTGATCCCTGCATTAACTGCAGTGAACTTCCTGGGCTAGCAGCCATGTGGGACATATGGAATTACAGCCAGACAGGGGGAGATGCTGGGCAGGACACTGGGGGCTGCCCAGTGGGATGGGGAGGGTGGGACAGGGCAAGTGACACCCACTGGAGAGAGCAGGGCAGGCAGGCAGGAACAGCTGATGAGGTGATTCCTGATGGAACCAAAACCTGCAGAGCAGGGCTGGGGGCTGCAGATGCTCCCCTGTGACTGGTGCCTGCAGCCCGTGGCACTGAAAAGGACAGCAGCATCCTCCAGGATGAGTCCAGGGCACCTCAGAGTGGGGAAATGGGGCAGAGCCAAGCACAGCTCTGACACATGGGCAGAGGCTGGAGCTCTGTGTGAGGCTGGTCTAGACAACTGCAACCTGGTAGTGACCCCAAAGCTCTGAGAAGCTGCTGGTTCGAGTCCCAAAAACAACCTGAGGGGGTTCACAGATGCATGTGAGGCTGAGCTTTGCCACTGGGTACTCACAGATTTCAGGATCAGTCAGGCTCCCACCTTGCCCAGCTCCGAGAAGGGTCCTCAGAGGAGAAGGGTCCTCAGAGGAGAAGGGTCCCCAGCCCATTTCCAGCCACCATTCCACGTTTTAGAGTGACAGAGCACCGCTCCCACCAAGGATGATCCACCACAAGCCTTGCCAGCTTTTCTTGCTGCTGGCTCCTTGCTCTGGGCTCACCCTGCCCTGCTCCCAGGAAGGGAGAACAAGGGATCAAGCAGCACAAATCTCCAAATCCTGCTGTGGATGTGCCCAGCTCTGAGCAGTCACTGCCCAGCTGCTGTCCATGGAGAGCTGCTCGCTCTGCCAAATGCCAGCCCTCGAGGCAGCCCTGGAGGGCTCCAGGAGATGCCACATCCCTGATGGGCAGAGGTGGGATGGGGTGTGGGAATCACATCCTCATCCTCTCCTTCCTGCTGCCTCAGGGCCCTAATGCAGAGCACAGGGCTGGTAAAAGCTGCACTGAGGTGAAGGGTGAGAGCAAATCCCACAGATGAACAGCTGGGCAGGCACTGCTGGCCTGGCACAGCTGCTCAGGAAGGACGTGCTCTAATGCTGAGCCAGGCCTGGGGCATGGAGGCTGCATCTCACCCACACCACCAGTACAGAACCTGCCAAACAACAACCAATTGTTTAATACAACCAACCTGCAGGACCTCAGAGGACCTCCCAGGAGAGCCACTGCCTCCTTCCTGGGCTTTCTGGCCTGTCATTAGCTCCTCCACAGCACTAAAATCAGCTCAAAGTGTCCTGGGTACCTGCCTGATCTGCTGCTCACATTCCCACAGGGCCATGGCACAGCCAGAAATGGCAGGGAAAGGATGGAGCCACTGCAAGGCAGCACCGAGGGAGAAGAGCCTGGGGGAACAACTCCTGCCCCAAAATTTGGTGAAACACTGGAAAATCCTGAGCATTGGACCTGTGCCTCCCCAGAGAGCTCCAGAGTACACCTGCCTCTTGGCATCTCCAGCAACTGAAGTTTCTTGGGGAGAAGCAACTCTGCCAACGAGACAAGCCCAGAGCATGGAGGAGCAAACTCAGCCCTAAGGTGGCAGGGAGAGAACAGAGAGAGACAGTGCCCAGGTCACTGCAGAGCCACTGCAAACTCTAGGATAGGTGAACATGAAACCTCTGAGGAGACTTCAACACACAGTAATTGCTCTGTAATGGCCAGCAGGACAGAGTGCCCATGCCCAGTGACAGCTCCCAGGGCATGGGGCATGGGCAGCCCTGCCAGGGTGTGGGGGAAGCTCCCAAGGAAGCCTCTGGTGCCACAGCCCAGCTGACACTGGATGGCAGTCTGTCCAATCCTGCAGGCACATGGTCTATAAATAGGGAGGCAGCTCAGGCTGAAGGAGTCCAATGGTCCATGGCCAAATGAGGGCTCAGCTGGGCTCTCCAGGCTGGCAGCACCCCTGGGCCGGCAGCATCCCTGCACAGGCACCTGCAGAGCCACAGCTGGGGCTCACACTGAGGACAAGGCACCTTCCCAGCCTGCAGCTGGCTTTTCAGCACTTACAGACACAAACCCACACAATTCACGGAGAGATGGGTAACGCTGTCCTGTCCAGCCGTGTGTGAGGTACCAGGTACAATCTGGCCCGCCTGGCTGTCACCCAGCTCAGACAGCTCTGGCCCTGCCCAGGCTGGTACAGGAGGAGGATTCAGCCACAGAACCCTGCACACTGCATGCCCTCAGAGCTGCTCCTGGGCGGGCAGGGTGATGGAGAGCACAGCCTGTGGCACACACAGACACAGCAGTGCCACACAAGGAGAAGGGAACAGATCCTGAGGGGGCTGAGGGGAGCCCCAGGGAGTGGCTACAGCCCAGGGCAGTGACTCCACATCACCAACTCTGCCACTGTGCTACTCGCAGAGCCAGGTGTGGTGAGGATGGAGAAACCTGCTGGGGCTGGGGAGCCTGCCCAGAGCACCTGAGCAAACTGGCAAGTTCCTGCTCTCACACTCTGAAAACCCAAGTGATTTACTGGCTTTGCTGTCAGAGCTCCCAGCACTTTCTATCTTTGGGCTCCTAGGCAGGAAACGAGAGCTGAGGATGCTGTGGAGATCTGTGCAGGCACACCCCAAAGAGCCTGTGCAGGAGCAGCTGGGGCTGAAGCCCTGCCTGGGACACCCCAGGCCAAGCAGAGCCCCTGCCCAGGCAGCACTCCTGGTAAAACACCCATAAGCTGCTCCTTGATGTCACCCTGATTTTTTAACATTTTCTAAGCCTTCTGATGTTGACATTCTTGTAGCGAACTTTCTCACACACTTCCTGTAAATAACTCATTGTTTTGCATTCCTTTATGGAGGAGGAGAAAGTTGATGGACTATTGGTCTGTCCAGTGTCATTGGAGAGGTGGCACTGTCACCCTCCAATCCACTGTCACTCTTGGAACACTACAAATGTTGGAGTCAGAAAATAAACTTGCCTTTTCTTCTCCACCTTGAGAGCAGCAGTGTGAGCTTGTGTTCGTGTCCTATAGCAACACCTTGGGATGAGTCTTTTTGCCAGGAAATCTTTTCCACTGTCCTGATGGGGGAATCCAGCTCTGGCAAAGGGCTCTGTCCCTCCCCAGCCCAGCTCTGCACCTCTCCTGTAGCAATGAGGAATGCACTGATCTCCCACACAGCTCCATCCTATAGGGAACAGGAGTCCCTTGCTGTCAGGAACAGGGCCACCTCTCCCAGAGCACACACACTGCTCCATGGGGGCTCCTGAGCTGCCCTGTCCCTGCACAGACAGCCTGGCAGGATGGACAGAGCAGACACAAGAATAACAATAGATCTCCAGGATTGAAGCAGAGCAGCAGAGCCCTCCCAAAATTCAGCAGGAAAACAAGAGGGAGGTTTCTTTCAGGTCTGCATCCAATCAAGGACAAGGCTGAGTCCTTCCATGCCTCCTCTCTCACAGGGAGCACAGGGATACCTTAAATCCCTGCTCACATGACAAGGCACTCCTGAGCTGTCCCTGCAGGGTGGTGGTGGCTGAGGGATGAGTCAGGCAGCTGGAGCAGTGACACATCCTGCTCTACAGCAAACTGGCAAGCTCTTGTTGAGCCCCGTGTCAGTCAGCCTTCCCATGCAGCCCTGGGAGTATCAGACATCACAAAGGCTAATCTGAACAAAGATCAAGGCTTGCACAGCTGTGTGTCCTTCCAGCCCTCCACAGAAATTCCCACAGCACCCAGATTCCCAGAATAATTCCCACAGGTGACCACCAAGGACACCAGGTTGATTCACAGATCTCCTGTCATTATTCACAATGAGTTGTTGCAGGATCCATTTGGTTCTTAGGGAAAAAAATTACTAAGTTCAGAGCTTTCCATTCTGAGCACAAACCCCACAACATGTCTGAAAGTGAGATTATTTGCAAAAAATCTCCTTTAATCTCTGCATGCCCTGGCTTCCCCCTTGATTATTCCCCTGATTACATGGTGGTTCTTTGCTGGGAGATCACCCCCTTGCTCTAAACCATCCGGGTACCACTGGCTGCCCAGAAGAACCATCAGCAGCGTGTTTCTAGAGAGGCAGGACTGGACTGCTCCTAAGGGATGGGCTCTGGCTGACTCAGAGATCCAAGTGCCACAGCTGTGTCACCTGGGTGCCGCCAGCCTCAGAGGTGTCACCTGAGGTCCACCCTTGGCCACAGCACAATGGCTGCTAAGAGCCTTCACTCCTGGGCCCAGAGAGGCAGCACTGAGGCTCCTGCTCCTCCTGTGCAAGGGAGAACATCAGGAGCAGCGAGTGCTCCCATCCCAAGAATTCCCTTCTCTGTTTCCATGTTTAGCTAAGTTCTTCCATGAAGAAGAGCACCGTGAGGAAGGACAAGCACCCACAGGCATCAGGAATTCCCATGAGCTTCTTTGAATAAAAATTAGCTGCAAACACAGAAGGAATCCCTCTACTTGTGATCTCTGTGCTCTCTCTGCAGCATTTTGGGATGCACTTTGCTGGATACACTTTGCCACAGGAACTCAAGGTCCCACCCCACAGGAGCCGTGTTCCAGCCGCTCCCAGGGGCTCCTGTGCATCCCAGGAGCTCTGCCCAGCCATGGGAGTGTTGCCCTGATTTTTTAAGATTTTCTAAGCCTTCTGATGTTGACATTCTTGTAGCAAACTTTCTCACACACTTTCTGTAAATAACTCATTGTTTTGCATTCCTTTATGGAGAAGGAGAAAGTTGATGGACTGTTGGTCTGTCCAGTGTCATTGGAGAGGTGGCACTGTCACCCTCCAATCCACTGTCACTCTTGGAACACTACAAATGTTGGAGTCAGAAAATAAACTTGCCTTTTCTTCTCCACCTTGAGAGCAGCAGCGTGCGCTTGTGTCCTACAGTGACAATGTGGGAGTGTTCCAGATTGCAAGGCAAGATGTATTCTATTACCATCTGTATGGCAGTTGTGTTTTGTAAACCAGGCAGTTTGCCTTATCTCTCTCTCTGAATAATCACAACAACTCTTCCCTTAGGGGAGCCATCTGCTGATAACAGCTATGGAATGTCCCTGCATGGCTGATAAGAACTACAGCATCCCATTGGGAGATGTGAGCCCAGAGGGAGGAGCCAAGCATTCCTACCCAGATATAATCCAGAGGTTTTGAGACACCAGCACAGCTTCTCCACGGGATTCCCCAGAGGAACAGCAGCTGCCTCTCCTTCCCCTGGATCTCCAGAGGAAGAATCCATCCTTCTCTACAGGATCCCTGCTCCAGCAGAGCCACCCCTGACACTGCAGGAGGGCTGCAGCCACAATTCCAATGGGACTGCTGCCAGCACCCTGACCCACAGGGTGTCAGGCTGGGTTCTGACTCTGTCAGTGCTGTTCTAGTCTACTGCATTGTTTATTTTATCCTTTTATTTTCTTCCCTATTAAATAACTGTTATTCCTGCTCCCATATTTTTGCCTGAGAGCCCCTTAATTTAAAATTTATAGCAATTCAGGGAGGTGGGGAGGGCTCACATTCTCCATTTCAGGGGAGGCTCCTGCCTTCCTTAGCAGGCACCTGGCTTTCCAAACCGAGACAGGGAGCAGCTCTGCTCCATTGGGAGCGTTCGGGCCGTGGCCCACAGAGCCCAGCCGTGCCCCAGGGCAGGGTGGGTTACTCACTGATCTCCAGCTGCCTCTGGATCCGGCCCTTGCAGCGCTCCCGGTAGTCGGTCTGCGTGGCGTTGTACTCCGACATCACCTCCACGAACTTGCGGGACAGCGTGGAGTGCTGGGGGGGACACAAGGGGACAGCAGGCTCAGAGTGGCACAGACATGCGTTATGGGAAGTCCTTAGGCTAGGATCTTTCCTCCTGAGAAGCTGAGAGGCCTCAGGAACAAAATGCAAACAATGATTATCTGCTGCTGTGGAATGCAACAGGTGCATCTGGGATTGGTCTGTGTTGGTTGTTTCTAATTAATGGCCAATCACAGCCCAGCTGTCTCGGACTCTCTGGTCAGTCACAAGATTTTATTATCATTCCATTCCTTTCCTTGCTAGCCTTCTGTTGAAATCCCTTCTTCTATTCTTTCATAATATATCATTTCAACAGAATCATAATAAATAATCTATATATTATATAATATATTATTCTAATATATTATATACATTATATATGCTTTTTTATAATATATCATTTCAATAAAATCATTATAGATAGTATAGATGATATATTATATATATTATTTTATTATATATGCTCTTCTTTTATAATATTTCAATAGAATCATAATAAATATTTTATATATTATATTCTATATATTATTCTTATATATTATAAATATATTCTATTACTTTATAATATATCATTTCAATAGAATCACAATAGGTAATATATATTCTATATATTATATATTCTATTATATATAATTTCCATAGAATCATAATAGGTAATATATATTCTATATATTATTCTTATATATATTATATTCTATATAATTCTAATATATTATATATTCTATTCTTTTATAATATATAATTTCAATAGAATTCTTCAATTCTTTTATAATATATCATTTTCTTTTAATATAATATATATCAAAAAACAATAAATCAGCCTTCTGAAACATGGAGTCAAGACTCTCATCTCTTCCCTCATCCTGGGACCCCTGTGAACTCCAGCACATGAGAGCTCCAGCAGAGGGAGAGCCCTGCTGGCCCCGTGTCTGTGTCTCTCTGGTGCCCTGAGGGCAGCCAGGCTGGTCACCTGTGCAGCAGGAGAGACACCAGAGACACCAGCAGGGGATAAAAGGGCCAGCTCTTAGCAGGGGCTCATCCCAGGTTTTATTGGGAGCTCCCACAGCTCAGGGGGCTCCTGCTGAGAGCCTGGGAGAGGGGCCAAGGTTATTTTTAAAGGGAGGTGGAAAAAAACCTGAAGTAGGTAACATTTACTGACCAATAAGAAAAATTAAGGTATGGAGACTGGGAAATGGACATTCAGGACAGGGCATGGAGAAACACTTGGGGGGCTGACCCCTGGCCTCTGGCTGATCACTCAATGTCCTAGACAGAAAGTTCTAGATAGGATGGGATGCTGAGAGCTAGGGTGGGGATTTGGGGACAATCTCAGCAAAGGAAAGGGATTACAGAGGTATAGGGAGGGGGTACAATCTGGGGTAAACAATCTGGGAAAAATATGGGGATACCATATTAAAACCAAAACTATTACAAATTATAAAAACACGCCACAGCACCCCTGCAGCAGGGAAGCACCTCCTGCACCTCCACCTCCACCTGCACTGCACAGAGAAAAGCAAGGCACAACTTCCCAAGAATATTTCTGGGGTTCACATTCTCGAAACCTCAGAGAAAGAAAAACCTTCTGCTGCTCCAAAATTGTCTTTCCTAAAATCCACTTCATTCTCATTCAGCTGAAAACTATCAACATATGTTGATCTGGAGCCAAAAATAGCCTGGCTGCTGAGCGACACCCTTCCTGCTCACCAGCACACCATGCTACACCTCTTTTGCCTAAGAAATAACTCAGTGTTTATTTTCTCAGATTGTTCTTTTATGTTCCTATGAGCATCCAACAGGTCTACAATATGCATTTGATTTTTGAAGGAATAGGGAGTTTTGTGCAAAATCAGCTGGAAAAAAAGCATTTTAAATGGCTTTCAGACATTACAGAATATTCACATTACCTGTGAATTCAGAATATTCAATATTACCTGAATATTCACAGCAAATGAAAAGCACATCAAAATGTACCTTGTGATTGAACTCAATAAACAGAAAATATGAACTCAAGTTAGGAAAAGGATTTGTTTCACTCACGTCTAGCAACTCTTCACTCCCCAAACACGGACAAAGCAGCCCAAACTGGATTTCCAAAGAGCTGATAAAAGCTCTGGGTATTCAGAGTGGGCTCTGAGAGCCCCCAAAAGCTCACACTGAAACTGGGATCCTTGTCTTTCATGTGATTAACGGGAAGGGATTTTTGAAGCATCTATCCCATGAGGTAATACACAAAATTTCTATTTTTGTATATAATATATACTTATATATGACCTATACATATAGAAACATGGAAAATACTGTTGAAACCTCTGGGAATTTGCATCATTGGCTGCATTTCTGGGCTGGGGATGCCCTTAGGAACTGTGACCCCTGAACCCGCAGGGAGGTCCAAATCTGAGGAGACTCTTCTGGCTGGAGATGAGCACAGCAAAGCCAGAACATAACTCCATAACCCTAATGCTCAGCTGCTCCCGGTTTACAACACATTAACAAGGGGGAATCAGCTCCTCATCCCTTCCCTTACTCAGTGCTTTGCTAACAGCAAGTGCACACAAACTGGAGAAAGCACAAATACCTCCAGGAACACCGAGCTTCAGCCACCAGGCATGGCTAAATCAGCTTTCCAGCCTGGCTCATCCCAAATCCCACAGAGAATGAGGGAAGAATATTCACAGCCACACTGCCAGGGGGGCTGGAGCTGCTCAGTGCCACTGCAGGGGACAGACAGGGGGTGACCCCAGGCTGAAAGAAGCAGGGTTTGCTCAGCTGAAGGTGACAAAGCCCAGAGAGATCCTTTGGTTACAATGGCCAGAGGGAGCAAAGAGGGAAGCTGGAGCAAAACTCATCCTGGAAGTGCACAGGGGCAAGGAAAGAGATGAGGGACAAAGCTGAACACGAAATTCCCACATTTAGGGGGGAAAATTCTTCATAAGAGTGGTCAAAGACAGAAGCAGGGCCCAGAGGACCCTGTGGTGTCTCCATCCCTCTGGTACTGGGGAGACAAACACTGCAGGAGCTCAGAGCTGGGGACCAGCCAGGTCAGAAGGCAGAGCTCCACAGTGGAGCAGGGTCACACTGCCCACCTCGGGGCTCTGTGCCACGGCCAAGAGGTGTCCCCTGCACCCAGGGAAATGCTAAGAAATGCCCAGATTGCAAGAGAACTTCCCAACTTCCCGACTCAGGGAGTTTGGGTTTTCCAGCCTGTGCATAACCCCCTGTGAGAGCCACAGATCTACATCTGGATCCCAGCCCAGCTGATAAAGAGCAGCACTGGCTGCTCCTGTGGCCTTTATCCCTTTAATGGTTTGCTAAAACACATTCCTGGTTGCAGAACAAGGCTCTGAGATGCTCAGTGTTCATCCACATCCCCAGTGGAGAGGACACAGCTTTACAGTGATGCAAGGACAGATTCCAGGCTGGACCAATGGCTGCATCCCACCAGGTGCTCTCTCACCAAAGCAGCACCAGAAAGCAGAAATTACACACCAGCTCCACATGGCTGGGCAGGAGGACAGAGCTCCAGGCAGAGAAATCTTCTCCATAGCCAGCACAGGCTTGTTGTCATCATATTGCAGGGGTTCCATGCTGTTGTCTCCTTATCACAAGGGTTTCACACCTTATTGGTGTTTCTCCTCACAGCACTGCCTCTTTCTTCCTCATAAAGCAGCCAACTGACCCCAATTCCCCTCTCAAGGGGCCACCCCACTCTTTTATAGCATCTTCTTCTCATGGGTCACAGCTGTGGCCTGTCAAAGTCAGGCCTGCTCCTAATCTCTGATAATTGGCCCAGCTGCAGCTCCTTAGGGGTGAGATTACTTTCTACACCATCTTTATTTTCTTATATTCCATCCCCCCACACAGGCCTCCTCTCCCAGCAATTCTGGGACCCCTGAGCTGCCCCTTTCCCCTCCCCTCCCTGTTTAGGGGCTCACCTGAGTTTTCCTTATCCGCAGGTCGGCCGATGACCTGTTCAGCCCCTCCTCTTGTTCGATGCTCTGCTCGATGCCTGAAGGGCACAAGGACACATTAGTTTGTTGTTTCACTGTGACTTCAGGGTTTGCCTCAGAACCTCGGGCCCCTCCCCTGAAGATTCCCTCCCAGGTGTGTCAATCACCTCTCCTTTCCCCTCCCAGCACTGTCTGTCAGTCCTGGCATTCCAGAAGGGCATTGGCAGATTCACAGGATGCCCTCTACCCCTGGGGGGCACTGGGCCATCCAGGTGTCCTTTGTCCCTTTGTCCCTCCCCTCCTGTCCCTGGTTGGTGGCTCCCTGCCCCTTCCCTGCCCCTCTCCCCGGGGTCAAAGGAACAGCAACCACGGGCTCAGGGAGTTCTGTTGGAGCTGGTGCTGCATTCAGAGGCTGTGGGCCAGAATAAAGCTCTGGATCCAAACCCTCCATCAGAACCAACTCCTTTCCTTCACCAGCGCCTTAAAGCTTCTCCAACAGAGGGAAACCTGAGGAGCAGCCCCTGTTATGGGGGGAAGCTCCATCCCAGCACCATCAGAGCTCCTGCAGGCCTGGCCTTGTCCCCCCACGGGCCCAGCTGCAGCACCCAGCCAGGCAAAAGTGTCTGTGGGTGAAACACCACACACCCACAGCCAAAAAGTGTCTGTGGGGTGAAACACCACACACCCAGCCAGCCAAAAGTGTCTGTGGGGTGAAACACCACACACCCAGCCAGCCAAAAGTGTCTGTGGGTGAAACACCACACCCCAGCCAAAAAGTGTCTGTGGGTGAAACACCACACACCCAGCCAGCCCAAAGTGTCTGTGGGGTGAAACACCACACACCCAGCCGGCCAAAAGTGTCTGTGGGGTGAAACACCACACACCCAGGCAGGCAAAAGTGTCTGTGGGGTGAAACACCACACACCCACAGCCCAAAGTGTCTGTGGGTGAAACACCACACACCCACAGCCAAAAGTGTCTGTGGGGTGAAACACCACACACCCAGCCAGGCAAAAGTGTCTGTGGGGTGAAACACCACACACCCACAGCCAAAAGTGTTTGTGGGGTGAAACACCACACACCCAGCCAGGCAAAAGTGTCTGTGGGGTGAAACACCACACACCCAGCCAGGCAAAAGTGTCTGTGGGGTGAAACACCACACACCCACAGCCAAAAGTGTTTGTGGGGTGAAACACCGCACACCCAGCCAGCCCAAAGTGTCTGTGGGGTGAAACACCACACACCCAGCCGGCCAAAAGTGTCTGTGGGGTGAAACACCACACACCCACAGCCAAAAGTGTCTGTGGGGTGAAACACCACAGTTGCTGTTATCTGGTTCTGCACCAAGGGCCAGACAAGCTCAGGCACATCCTGTCTGGCAATATTGGTAATTATTCCAGTAGTTTGTGCTCTTTGGAGAACAATCATAGAATGATTCAGGCTGTAAAAGACCTGCAAGATCATCAAATCCAACCTTCCACTGATTACCTCAAGCCCATGAAACCACTCTGCCAAATGCCACATGTGCTCGTCTCTGGAACACTTCCAGGGATGGTGACTCCAACACTTTGCCAGAGAGTGCCTGTTCCAGTGCTTAACCAAAGGGAAGGGATTGCTTGGCAAAGGGACTGTGGAACACTGGATCAAGGAGCAGCTGGTGCTGGGCACTTCCCAAACCCTGACTCCAGCATTCAGCCTGGCAGTAAAGCTTTGTTCCATGACTGCAAAGCACCTGGTGCCTGGCCCCTGGCTGTGATTTGGGGCTGAAATGGCAGCACTGTCACCCCCAGGCTGCTGAGCCAGGATTTCCACACAAAATCAATGTGGTGCTTAGGTCTGATTGCCAGTATTCAAACAAATTGGAGAGCTGTTTCCATCAGAGAGGCAGGAGGACAAAAATCCAGAGCTGAAGTGTCTCTGCAAAATACCAAACCTCAAAACTCCTCTGGGGAACCAAAACCCAGCAGCTCCTCCATGTGCCATGAGTGGCACACGGAGCACCCACCATGGTGGCAGGAGTGCTGAGCAGCCATGGAGCAGCACAGGGATCTGCCCCTTTAATTAGGAATGTAATTGACATGAAGGCCGCAGTGCCCAAAGCCTGAGGGCCATGGCAGGGAGGAGCAGGGTCATGTCCCACGGGGCTGTGGGCTGCAGTGTCACACATCTTCCATGAAAAATCCCTTCCTTAGGATTTTTCCTCCTGAGAAGCTGAGAGGCTTCAGGAACAAAATGTCAACATTGATTATCTGCTGCTGTGGAATGCAACAGGTGCATCTGTGATTGGCCCATGTTGGTTGTTTCTAATTAATGGCCAATCACAGTCAGCTGGCTTGGACTCTCTGTCCGAGCCACAAACCTTTGTTATCATTCTTTTCTTTTTCTATTCTTAGCTAGCCTTCTGATGAAATCCTTTCTTCTATTCTTTTAGTATAGTTTTAATGTAATATATATCATAAAATAATAAATCAGCCTTCTGAAACATGGAGTCAGATCCTCGTCTCTTCCCTCATCCTGAGACCCCTGCGAACGCTGTCAGGGCTGGCACAGAGCAGGACCAGCAATCCTGCCCCACCCCTGGCAGTGCCCAAGGCCAGGTTAGACAGCGCTTGTAGCAGCCTGGAGTAGTGGGAGGGGGTGAAATGGGATTACCTTTAAGGTCTGTTCCAACTCAAACAATGCCATCATTCCAGGATTCTATGAAACCCGCTCCTCAAGGCCAGCTCAGGCCATACTAACTCAAAGACTTAATTTCAGAGGATTATAAGACTTGGAGGAAAACTGCCAGCAGCAGGCTGGCTAGTGTGCAGGGACACACATCTCCACCTAAACCAGCCATGTGAGCTGGTGGCAATGTCGGAACTCAGCACATCCCTCTGGCTGTCCAGAGTTGCCGGGACCCCTGCCAGGGGGCTCGGAGACCCTGGCACAGAGCCCAGAACACCTGTGGGTTTGATTGTGACCTATGGAGCAAATTACCAGCTTTGAAGACCTGAAAGCCACAGAAGTTTAAGTAGTGTAATAATAATATTATCACTGGGTGAAAAAGTAGATTTTGGGGTTTTTAGAATAGGGGTTTTGGGGACAAGATGGAGAGACTTGGGCACGTCCAGCCTTTCTTCTTCATCTTCTCTACCTTCATCTTCTGCTGTGATGTTGGCACTCTGGGATTGGTTTAGAGTAGAGGCTCACTGTCTAACATAGGTGATAGGTATTGGGAAGCAATTGTAAACATGTTATACGTAGTTTTTACTATAAAAAGGTAACACCACCCCGGGGGCAGTCACGAGTGCCTCTGTCTGTCCTGCTGAACGGACCTCAGCTGGGCAGGAGAAAAAATTTTATAGGTAAAGATACAATAAACAACTCTGAGACCGAAAACTGAAGAACTCCGACTCATTCTTCGAACATGTGGGCCAAAACAGAGACTTTTCACGTGTCTCGGGGCGGCAATAAACTGCAAGATTCCAAGATCTTGGCATCCCTGGGTGGGCACACTGATAAGCCTCTTGGCAAGCAGCCAGAGTGGCATCCCTGGAGTCCAGCTGAAGACCCCATTCCCAGCACTGATGTCCCACAGCTCTCAGAGCTCAGCTGTCCCCAGCACTTTCCATCCTGGATCAGTCCCTCAAGGCCAGCACAGGGCAGGCTCCTCCTGCAGCAGGGCTCACCCCAGCACAGCTCAGTGCATTCCATCAGTCCCTGGGCCTCCTGCACACCCACACAGAGCACTCCCCATTCCCATGAATGGTACTGGCAAACACTGGGCATTTCTGATAACTAGTAAAATCCCATTTTCCCAAGAAGCTAGCAATCAGAATTAGCCCCTGCATGAGTAATGTCTGGCCTGAAGAAGTCAGTTTGTTGTCAGCAGCTGTTGTTTTTGATCAGCCCTGACTGTTTTCTGTCATTGATCATGCTGGCCACAAGGCAATTTGGGACACAGCACAAGCACCAGTCATCTGCCGCTCCAGGTAAACATGACAGCAGAGAGGCTTTTCTGGAAGCAGGAAACAGGAGCCTGTCCTCCAATCCTTCAGGCTTTCAAAGCCCCTTAAAAAACACTTATGGAAAAGGATTTTTGTTTTTTTTAAGGGCAAACCCTATCACCAGGGATCCCAGTGTGTCCAGGGCCATAGGAATGGATCCCCTGGACTGTGGAATAGATAAGATATCCCTGGCTCTCCTTGCTGGCTCCTTCTGTGTTAGGAGGACAGAGGGAGCATGGGAACAAGGGGTACAGGTCTCTGGGCATATCTGAGTCTTCCATGACTGCCAGACTCCCACAAAACCCTGGGATTAGTGAGGACACTGCTGCCTTGGGGGAAGCACCAGCTCCTCTCCTACCCCTCAGACACAGCCAGGTCTTCTGCACCAGTGCCAACCAAACCCCAGAGTGATGTCCAAGACCACCACAGGCACATCCAAGGTGCCAGGGGTGACCTGCCCCCTGTATCAAGATGCTGCCATCCTCTTGGACTCCTGTCCAATTCCAGTCTTGGAATTCTGGGTTGTCTGAGTGCTCCAGCACAACCCTGACCATCAGTGGGTACACAGCCACCTTGCTCTCACACCTCAGAGACCGACTGACTCCTCCAGTAGTGGGAACTGGAGGTCACATCCTGCAGCACCTCCCACAGCAGCACCTCCTCACCCACCCAGACCTGAACAGAGCCTCTGGCCAAGCTGGGGGTTTGCCCAGGCTCCAAGCCCTGCCAGAGGGGTGGCACAGGACTCACCCAGAGCCCACCAGCTGCTCCTGGCCCCGTTCCCTCAATCCCATTCTGGGAATGAGGCGCAAGGGGGCAAATTCACAAAGGGCAAACAAAAGCATCAGGAGAGTACAGCAGGGAGGGAAGGTGATGCTCATCCCTGGGAGCATTTCCAGCCTGGGACAGGAGTGCTCCAGGCAGAGCCAGAGCTCCATGCCAGGCTCTTTAGTTTAGTCTAGTTTAGTTTAGTTCAGTTTGTCATCACTCACTCTTTAGTTTGGAGCGCACTTTGTTCGCCGTCTTCTTGATGTCAGACATCAGCTCCTCCAGCTCCTCTTTCGTTTCTGGGGAGAGAGCAAAGAGCAAACGTGGGTGTGCTGCAGACACCACTGAAATCTGCTGCCCTGCAGAGTGTAGAGACCAGAGCTGGGAGCCCTTCAACCCCCCAAAGTGGCAGGATTTCCAACCCCTGACTGAAAACACTCCCAATTCCCAGACTGGGAGCACTCCCACATCCAGACTGGGAAAACTTTCACCTCCAGATTGGGAGCACTCCCACATCCAGACTGGGAAAACTTTCACATCCAAACTGGGAGCACTCCCACATCCAGACTGGGAAAACTTCCACGCCCAGGCTGGGAGCACTCCCCCAATCCAGACTGGGGACACTCCCACATCCAGACTGGGAGAACCACATCCAGACTGGGAAAATTTCCACCCTCAGACTGGGAACACTCCCACATCCAGACTGGGAACACTCCCACAACCCAGACTGGGAACACTCCCACATCCAGACTGGGAACACTCCCACAACCCAGACTGGGAACACTCCCACATCCAGACTGGGAACACTCCCACAACCCAGACTGGGAGCACTCCCACACCCAGACTGGGAAAATTTCTACCCCCAGACTGGGAGCACTCTCACAGTCCAGGTGGGAACACTTCCACCACCCCATGCTCCGTGCTGGACTCTCCTCACACTCCTGAGCCCTACAGCTCTGGGGCCCCAACACAAGAGTTAAACTGAACAAGAATAAGGCCAGGTTAGACATGGGGAGGAAATGTCTGACCATGAGGGTGGGCAGGCCCTGGCACAGGGTGCCCAGAGCAGCTGTGCCTGCCCCTGTATCCCTGGCAGTGCCCAAGGCCAGACTGGACAGGGCTGGGAGCACCCTGGGACAGTGGAAGGTGTCCCTGCCCATGGCAGGGGGTGGAACCTTTCAAATTCCCTTCAAACCCAAACCATCCTGTGACTCTGTGATCACATCCAGGTTCCTCTCCCAGAAACCAGCATGCCCTGAAAGAAGCCAGGATTTGCAGCTGTGTGCCTCAGCAATCTCTGCCACTGCAGCTCTCCCTGCTGCCACCCCAACACTCCCTCTTGATTTTGATGAGATCAAGACTTAATTAAATAAAACTTAGTTTAATAGAGCTGAGGCATATTGACTGACTCATGTCAATGGTTCTGATGCCAGCTGCCAGTCACAGGCATAATTAGAAAATCCTGATGATGGGAATGTTCTGGGGGAAGGTCCCATCATGCTGGCAGCTATAAACATCCCCTGAGCTACAAGCTTCAGCACTATTGGGAAAAGGGGAGAAGGAACACATCTGTGAAGTCCTTCACCCCAGGATATTTGCTGGAGAAGGGGCACAAATGCAGTGGCATGAACAGGACATTTTCAGTTTAAGTTCTCACTTAAGTGACTAATGTTTTTTTCCCATTCTTAAAAAAAAACTTGTAACAATAAGAAATAAAGAAATAATAAGAAATGGTAATGTGAAGAAATTACTTGAAAAAATTTATAGGAAATATAAAAATTTCCAATAATAAGAAAGTAATAAAAATAAGAAACTGTTATAATAAGATATTTAAAAAACTGTAATAATAAGGAATTAAAAATTATTTCTTAATAAAGAAATAAACCAGCCTGGGCTGAGTAACTCCCTGCAGCCATCCGGGCTGGGTAAGCAGAAAAGGACCAGGAGTACAGGAGACAACAGGAGACAAGAGGCTGCCATGGGCACAGGGATGGGCTGGGAGCTGGGATTGTTCACCTGGAAAGAGGAAAGCCAAGGGGGTCCCTACGGCTGTCTGAGCCCACCCTGCAGGAGGGTGGAGAGAAGCTGGGCCAGGTGTCCTGCTGGTCCCTGGAGGTGACATTCAGCTTCCTACTGAAGCTTGGGGTGCACAGGAAGAGGACAAGCAGTGCTGGGGCAAGCTGGGGCAAGCAAAATGCAAATTAGATATTAAGAAGAAAAGCATGCATGATGGTGGTCAAATACCAGATGCAGAGAGGCTGAGGGACAGCTGTGGGATGTCTGTCCTTATGGATGTTCTGCACAAGGCTGGGTGAAGGCTGGAGCAGACTGTCCAAGGGCCTCCAAGGTCCTTCCCACCCATCTCCACCTTCAATTCTACTGAACAATTTCTCCTAACTCACTGTCATGTGCTTTCCTTCTCCCTGCCAGTTCAGGCTGAGGGATCCCCCCTCTGTTCTGCTCTAAGACCTCACCTCAGACCTGCTTCCAGCTCTGGACTCCCCAGGCCAGGAAGGATGTGGAGCTACTGGAGCAAGTGCAGAGGAGCCCATGGAGATGCCCCAAGGGCTGGAGCCCCCTCTGGAGCCAGGCTGGGAGAGCTGGGGGTGCTCAGCCTGGACAAGAGAAGGTCTCAGAGTCTCTTCCAGTGCCTAAAGGGGCTCCAGGAGAGCTGGAGAGGGACTTGGGACAAGGGATGGAGGGACAGGACAAGGGAGAATGGCTTCCACTGCCAGAGGGCAGGGATAGATGGGATGTTGGGAAGAGCTTTCTCCCTGCGAGGGTGCTGAGGCCCTGGCACAGGGTGCCTGGAGCAGCTGTGGCTGCCCCATGCCTGGAGTGTCCAATGCCAGGTTGGACAGGGCTTGACCAGCCTGGGATAGTGGAAGGTGTCCCTGCCCATGGCAGGGGGATGAGATGGGATGAGGTGAGATATGAGATATGAGATGGTCTTTAAGGTCCATTATGAGCTGGGACACGCTGCTGTGAAGCTGCCACTGAGGACACAGAGGACAAGAGCTGAGCACAGCCTGTGCTGGCCACTCAGGGAGGCAGCAAGGGCCACAGGACCCCACTGGTGGGAGGAGAGGACAGGGAACAGGGCTGGATGCCTTCCCTCAAAGCATTTCCAACTGAGCAGCACGAAGAACACTCCTTCTGGCTGGATTTGAGTCACAGGCCGTGTGAGGATTACTTGGCGGCCTGGCAGGCACAGGCTGCCCAGACAATTATTTTCACATGCACAGTGTCTGTTTAAGTGACTCACTGAGATTATTTAACCATTCCCAGCCAGGGACACACGTCCATGGGAAGCTGGAGTACCACAACACTGCTGTGCCAGGGCCAGCATCCCTTCATGCCAGAGGGGCACTGAGGGGCACATGGGATGTTCCAGAGCATGAGCCAAGCTCCCCACATCCCACAGCTCACCCAGGATGTCCTCTCCATTCCCAGTGGCACTGAGCACAGCGAGAGCAGAGATGTCCATGCCCATGGCCACGTGTCCCTGGTCTCTGCTGGGAGCAAGAAGGTGTCTTTGCTCCAAGACCCCTGAGAAGTCTTTGTTCTTTACACCCCTGAGGAGCCCCAGGGCCCCCAGGGCCTGCCCAGGCCTGTGCAGGGGGCAGGGGCACTCCCAGGCAGTGCAGGGGAGCAGGCAGGGGCCCCTGTGCAGGCAGGGGCTGGTGACACTCCAGGCTCCAAAAGCAGATATCTGCCAACAGCTAATGAGGCCCCTGTCTGACAGAGAGCACTCAGCCCAGGCTGGGAATGACACAGGCAGGAATCCCAGGAACAGGAAGGCAAATGAGCAGGGCAGGCTGGGAGGCAGGCAGGAATGGGAACATGCAGGAGGCAGGAATAGGCAGGGCAGGCAGGAATAGACAGGGGCAGGCAGGGAGCAGGCAGGACCAGGGAATGGACAGGAGGCAGGCAAGGGGCAGGAGCAGGCAGGAACAGGCAGGAATGAGGCAGGAATGGACAGGCAGGAAATGGAGAGGGGAACAGGGAGCAGGCAGGAATAGGCAGGAAATGGGCAGAAATGGAGGCCAGGAATAGGAATGGACAGGAGCAGGCAGGAGTAGACAGGGGCAGGCAGGAATAGGCAGGAGCAGGCAGGAATAGACAGGGGCAGGCAGGAGCAGGCAGGAACAGGCAGGAGCAGGCAGGAATAGGCAGGAATAGACAGGAGCAGGCAGGAATAGACAGGAGCAGGCAGGAACAGGCAGGAGCAGGCAGGAATAGGCAGGAGCAGGCAGGAGCAGGCAGGAGCAGGCAGGAATAGGCAGGAGCAGGCAGGAACAGGCAGGAATAGGCAGGAATAGACAGGAGCAGGCAGGAATAGGCAGGAGCAGGCAGGAATAGGCAGGAGCAGGCAGGAGCAGGCAAGAACACGGAGGAGCAGGCAGGAGCAGGCAGGAATAGGTAGGAATAGACAGGAGCAGGCAGGAGCAGGCAGGAATCAGCAGGAGCAGGCAGGAAGGAGCAGACAGGATCAAGAGCGAGCAGGCAGGAACAGGCAGAAGCAGAAGGCAAGGAGCAGGCACACAGGAAGGAGCAGGCAGGAGCAGGGAGGCACAGACCTCCACCCTCCACAGATACCGTCACTCTATCCCTCTGGACATCATGGTGACAGTGACTTTGCTTACAAGGTGCTCAGGCCTTGACTCTTTGCTGGGACTAAGAAACCTCACCTCAGCAACCTTCAAGTCTTTACTGACAATAACCAACAAACATCATTGAGAAAAGTGCAATTCCAAGCTAATTCCCAGCTGAGTTACCTGGCAAAGCTGGAAGGATCTTTTTGGCAAAGATTTAGCTCTTTCAATAAAAAAATAAAAGAAGATCCTGGGAACGGTTCCTTGAAGAAAATTTTAAACAAACAAACGTTTCTTGTTTGTCTAGGAACTTTCATTGAAGGAATGTTGGATATTTTTTAAAGGTGAGTGCAAAGAGGAAGCACAGACCTGAAAGCCCCAAAAAGATCTGATCTCTGGGAGCAAATAATAAGGAATCCTTCCTAGGAACTCTATAGAATTGTCACAAACATCTTCCATAGTGTTTCATGGCCTTAAAGCAATGCAAATGAAATCTGTTTTAAAAGGTACCAGAGATGAGATTGGCTAGAAAGGTCCAGCACTTGGGTCAGGGCAATCCTCAGGACCAGCACAGACTGGGGAATGGATGGATGGATGGATGGATGGATGGATGGATGGATGGATGGATGGATGGATGGATGGATGGATGGATGGGGATGGATGATGGATGGATGGATGGATGGATGGATGGATGGATGGATGGATGGATGGATGGATGGATGATGGATGGATGGATGGATGGATGGATGGATGATGGATGGATGGATGGATGGATGGATGGATGGATGGATGGATGGAGGATGGATGGATGGATGGATGGATGGATGGATGGATGGATGGATGGAGGATGGATGGATGATGGATGGATGGATGGATGGATGGATGGATGGATGGATGGATGGGGGATGGATGGATGGATGGATGGATGGATGGATGGATGGATGGATGGATGGATGGATGATGGATGGAGAGCAGCTCTGTGGAGAAGGACTTTTTAGCTGAAGTCCCATGTGCCAAAAGAGATTTGGAACATCAGTGACCGCTGTGCAGTCCTTCAGTTCCCAAGGCTGACATTTATTCTTGGAAACAGAGCTCAGAGTTTTACATTGCAACTTATTGATTCAAGCTGTGGGAAACAAGAACAAAAGCATCAGATGCTGACTCAACCCTTTCCTAATTTTCTAGAATTTTTTTCAACTCTGGCCAACACAACCATTTGCAGGAGGTATGACAGAACAGGGAGCAGGCAGAGGGGGACAGGAGAGAAAAGCTCAGCCCCTGCATCCCATCCTCAGCAGGGGCACCCAAATAAAACAGCAAAATTCATGCCACAAAAGGGCTGTGGATGGCTGCTCCCACCTGCTGCAAACGTGCCCATCTGTCAGAGCTTCTCAGCCCTGCAGCATCGTCCCCAAATCTGCTCTCCTGGAGCAATCAGCTGGATGATGGGCAAACACTCCTTCCCTGTCCATGGCCTTCTTCTGCCTTCCCTATGGCTCTCCTTCCACTCATCCTGTTAGCTCCAGGGCAGCACTACAGAAACCAACCCTTCACTGCCTGCTCCCATTCTGCTTGGAGCCACACACAAACCCCTGGCAGCTCCAGGATGGACACAGGGCCCTTGGGATGCAGTGCTGGAGCTCACATGGACCAAATCTGCCCCAGCCCTCCCAGAGACACTGAGGGCACAGGTACCAGCTCCTCAGCTCTATTTTTGCAACACTCATTGTCTTACCTTCCTTAGTTCTCCCAATCAAACCCCACTTTGAATACTCCCATTATTTCACTCAGAAGCAAGGTCAGTTTAATCAGTCAATAATTACCCAGCTCATTCCCTCTCTCTTTAGAATCAATGCTCTTCTACCTCCCCAGCTCCCAGTGCCCACTAGGTATGCCAGAAATTATTGGAAATCAACACTAATGGCAAAGGCACCATCTTACTCAGCTCCTGGAAAACTTCCCAATCAATACCTTCAGGCAGACTGAATCCAGCAGTGCCTATTTTTGGTATCAACTGTTTAGCAACAAACTGATTTACTGCTGGAATGTTGGAATTTATTCAGCATAAGATAAATAATGTATTTCCCAAAAAAAAGGGAAGTGTTTCGCATATGTTTGTGTCCTTTCTGCACTATTCTCCCATTTTCCTTTACTGATGCACCAAAATGGTTGAGAGGTTCTGCTCTTCTTTAAGCATCTCAAGAAAACTTCAGCTTGTCCTCCAGGCCACTGCTGGTGGGTTTTCTGGCTCCCTGCGACTCCCAGCTCCAGTTTCTGTGACACTGGGAGAAGGTGGGAAAATATTCTCCTCCTCACCACCCATGGGAGAACACAGGCAAATGTAAATCCATGGCAAGTGAAACTCCAGGAGTAGGAGGTACAGAGAAGTGGTAAGAAACACTGAGGGCTGCAGGGAGGATAAAGTGCTTTAAATTCATTCTGTGAGCACTTGCTATCAAGGAGCAAGACAGGACCATCCAGATGATTGGGTGTGACCTGCTACTGAAGGGTCCTGCCCTTGAAGGGTCCTTCTCCCAGGCTGTGAAAAAGATATTTCACACTTCATCCAAACACATCTTTCTTCCAGGTCTGAGGAACACAAGTTAGGCTGAATTTGGGGTCACAGACAAGCAACTGCAATTCTGTAGGGTTTCAACTGGTCTCATAAACCAGAGATGTCTGGAGCAATTTAATTCCTTTTTGTCCCAAGCTTTAATCACAGGATCATGGACTCACAGGGTGGTTGGGGTTGGAACTGACCTTCAAAGATCATCCAGTCCAACCCCCTGCCATGGGCAGGGACACTTCCACTGGACCAGGTTGCTCCAAGCCCTGTCCAGCCTGGCCTTAAACACTTCCAGATTGGATGGGGCAACCTCAGCTGCTCTGGGCACTCTGTGCCAGCCCCTCTTGCTCTGACACTTTCCCCCATGTCCAACCTGACTCCACCCTGAGTCCAACACCATTGTCCTGTGCTGGGACCCCAGAGCTGGAGGCAGCTCCAGGGTGTCTCAGAGCAGAGGGGAACATCCCTCCCTGCCCTGCTGCCCCTCAGTGCTGAGAGTGAGCCCAGGAGACATCTGGCTTTCTGTGCTACCAGTGCCCATGGTCAGGTCAGGCCCCATTTGTCTCTCCCAGAATCCTCCAGTCCTTTTCTGCATCCATCCATCCATCCATTTTATCCATTCATCCATCCATCCATCCATCCATCCATCCATCCATCCATCCATCCATCCATCCATCCATCCATCCCCCATCCATCCATCCATCCATCCATCCATCCATCCATCCATCCATCCATCCATCCATCCATCCATCCATCCATCCATCCATCCATCCATCATCCATCCATCCATCCATCCATCCATCCATCCATCCATCCATCCATCCATCCATCCATCCATCCATCCATCCATCCATCCATCCATCCATCCATCCATCCCCATCCATCCATCCATCCATCCATCCATCCATCCATCCATCCATCCATCCATCCATCCATCCATCCATCCATCCATCCATCCATCCATCCCCCAGTCCGATGATGGCCCTGGGGATTGCCCCAGCCCAGATCAGGACCTTGTTTTGGCCCAGTTCACCTCCATGAGTCTCTCCTGGATTTTGGCAGCTTTATTCCTGTATGGAGTATCCTGAGGGCCTTCACCCATCCCTCCCCAGCTCCTAGGACACCTCACAGCTCTTCCAAAATTCAGGCACAGCCCAAAATGCTGGATTAAACTGTTCCAGATGAGAGAGTGAGTCTGTGCCCACGAGAGGATGGATGTGAGTGAGCATCCCAAAGGATGGGGCAGAAGGGAGGGAGGGCCTCATGGAAGGACTCAGCAGGGGAGGAAAGTCCTTCACCCCTGCACAAGGTGACACCAGTGAGCCCACTTGGACAGACAGACACAGGGCTTTGTGCAGGAAGGAAGCCAGCTGGGGAATCTGTGGAAAGGTTATTTTTAGAGTTGCATATTTTCCATGATAAAGAGCAAGTATTACCTCTGGCTGAAAACTTTTTATAGCACTGGCAGAAAAAACTGACCAAAGTAGTCCCACCTCCCAGAGGTATCAGCTGGGAGTGCCCTTGAGATGGAGCAGTTGGTGCCCAAAGCACTGAGGTGAAATAAAGACTCAAAATGCACCCACAAAGGATGCTGACACCTGAATGTGCTGAATCCAGATTTTTTTTTTTAAAAAACAAAACAAACAAACAAACAACAAAACAAAAAACCCACCTAAAATAAAATAAAATAAAAATCAACTAAAAAACCCAAACAAAAAAAGTATTTATTTATGTTTTTCCAAGCATTGACTGAAGTGCAGGGAACTGTTATTTCATTCAAATTGTCAGGTCCCATGAGGACAACACACAGGCAGGTCACAGTAGCTAGGGAAGGGCTTTAAGGACATCCTGCAGCCACTGTCACCTGCAGTCACTGTCACCTGCAGCCATCATCCCTGCACAGTGCTTGTCTGGCACCTTCCTTCAGACTCCACTGACCAAGGAAATGGGATAGCCCAAAATTCCGAGTTGGAAGGAAGGTATAACCCTCAGGTTGCCCTGTAAATTTGAGAGATCAATGGCTCATTCCCCAGGAAAAGTGCCCACTAGGGGGCCAAAATTATTGAAATCAACACCAATGGCAAAGGTGCTTGTTAAGCTCCTGGAAACTTCCCAATCAATACCTTCAGGCAGACTGAATCCAGCAGTGCCTATTTTTGGTATCAACTGTTTAGCAACAAACTGATTTACTGCTGGAATGTTGGAATTTATTCAGCATAAGATAAATAATGTATTTCCCAAAAAAAAGGGAAGTGTTTCGCATATGTTTGTGTCCTTTCTGCACTATTCTCCCATTTTCCTTTACTGATGCACCAAAATGGTTGAGAGGTTCTGCTCTTCTTTAAGCATCTCAAGAAAACTTCAGCTTGTCCTCCAGGCCACTGCTGGTGGGTTTTCTGGCTCCCTGCGACTCCCAGCTCCAGTTTCTGTGACACTGGGAGAAGGTGGGAAAATATTCTCCTCCTCACCACCCATGGGAGAACACAGGCAAATGTAAATCCATGGCAAGTGAAACTCCAGGAGTAGGAGGTACAGAGAAGTGGTAAGAAACACTGAGGGCTGCAGGGAGGATAAAGTGCTTTAAATTCATTCTGTGAGCACTTGCTATCAAGGAGCAAGACAGGACCATCCAGATGATTGGGTGACCCTGCTACTGAAGGGTCCTGCCCTTGAAGGGTCCTTCTCCCAGGCTGTGAAAAAGATATTTCACACTTCATCCAAACACATCTTTCTTCCAGGTCTGAGGAACACAAGTTAGGCTGAATTTGGGGTCACAGACAAGCAACTGCAATTCTGTAGGGTTTCAACTGGTCTCATAAACCAGAGATGTCTGGAGCAATTTAATTCCTTTTTGTCCCAAGCTTTAATCACAGGATCATGGACTCACAGGGTGGTTGGGGTTGGAACTGACCTTCAAAGATCATCCAGTCCAACCCCCTGCCATGGGCAGGGACACTTCCACTGGACCAGGTTGCTCCAAGCCCTGTCCAGCCTGGCCTTAAACACTTCCAGATTGGATGGGGCAACCTCAGCTGCTCTGGGCACTCTGTGCCAGCCCCTCTTGCTCTGACACTTTCCCCCATGTCCAACCTGACTCCACCCTGAGTCCAACACCATTGTCCTGTGCTGGGACCCCAGAGCTGGAGGCAGCTCCAGGGTGTCTCAGAGCAGAGGGGGAACATCCCCTCCCTGCCCTGCTGCCCTCAGTGCTGAGAGTGAGCCCAGGAGACATCTGGCTTTCTGTGCTGCCAGTGCCCATGGTCAGGTCAGGCCCCATTTGTCACTCCCCAGAATCCTCCAGTCCTTTTCTGCATCCATCCATCCATCCATTTATCCATTCATCCATCCATCCATCCATCCATCCATCCATCCATCCATCCATCCATCCATCCATCCATCCATCCCCCATCCATCCATCCATCCATCCATCCATCCATCCATCCATCCATCCATCCATCATCCATCCATCATCCATCCATCCATCCATCCCCCATCCATCCATCCATCATCCATCCATCCATCCATCCATCCATCCATCCATCCATCCATCCATCCATCCATCCATCCATCCATCCATCCATCCATCCATCCCCATCCATCCATCCATCCATCCATCCATCCATCCATCCATCCATCCATCCATCCATCCATCCATCCATCCATCCATCCATCCATCCATCCCCCAGTCCGTCCTGCCCCTGGGGATTGCCCCAGCCCAGATCAGGACCTTGTTTTTGGCCCAGTTCACCTCCATGAGTCTCTCCTGCTTTTGGCAGCTTTATTCCTGTACTTCAGTATCCTGAGGCCCTTCACCCATCCCTCCCCAGCTCCTAGGACACCTCACAGCTCTTCCAAAATTCAGGCACAGCCCAAATGCTGGATTAAACTGTTCCAGATGAGAGAGTGAGTCTGTGCCCACGAGAGGCCCTGTGAGTGAGCATCCCAAAGGATGGGGCAGAAGGAGGGAGGGCCTCATGGAAGGACTCAGCAGGGAGGAAAGTCCTTCACCCCTGCACAAGGTGACACCCAGTGAGCCCACTTGGACAGACAGACACAGGGCTTTGTGCAGGAAGGAAGCCAGCTGGGGAATTGTGGAAAGGTTATTTTTAGAGTTGCATATTTCCATGATAAAGAGCAAGTATTACCTCTGGCTGAAAACTTTTTATAGCACTGGCAGAAAAAACTGACCAGAAGTAGTCCTACCTCCCAGAGCTTCAGCTGGGAGTGCCCTTGAGATGCTGCAGTTGGTACCCAAAGCACTGAGTGTGAAATAAAGACTCAAAATGCACCCACAAAGGATGCTGACACCTGAATGTGCTGAATCCAGATTTTTTTTTCCTTAAAAAACAAAAACAAACAAACAAACAACAAAACAAAAAACCCACCTAAAATAAAATAAAATAAAAATCAACTAAAAAAAACCCAAACAAAAAAAGCATTATTTATGTTTTTAAGCATTGACTGAAGTGCAGGGAACTGTTATTTCATTCAAATTGTCAGGTCCCATGAGGACAACACACAGGCAGGTCACAGTAGCTAGGAAGGGCTTTAAGGACATCCTGCAGCCACTGTCACCTGCAGTCACTGTCACCTGCAGCCATCATCCCTGCACAGTGCTTGTCTGGCAGCTTCTTCAGACTCCACTGACTCAAGGAAATGGGATAGCCCAAAATTCCGAGTTGGAAGGAAGGTATAACCCTCAGGTTGCCCTGTAAATTTGAGAGATCCAATGGCTCATTCTCAGGGAAAAGTCAAAAAGGGGAAAAATCCACCTCACAGTGCTGGGTGCTTGTTAAGGATCTTTTAATATAGCCATGGACTTTTAGGGTGGTTTGGGTTGCAAGGAACCTCATTGAAACCCCCTGCCATGGCAGGGACACCTTCCACAATCCCAGGCTGCTCCAAGCCCTGTCCAACCTGGCCTTGGGCATTTCCAAGGATGGGGCAGCCACAGCTGCTCTGGGCACCGTGTGCCAGGGCCTCACCACTCTCATGGTACAACATTTCCTCCTGATGTCCAGCCCAACATTTTTTGCAGGTGACAGCAGCAGCAAGGCAGGGTTTGGTCCATCCATCCCCACCTGCACACCCAGCTCCAAACACAGCAGTGAGCCAGCTCTGAGCCTGCATGTGAGCTACATGTGCTGGGCCCTCTTCCATGATCCCCATCCCAGGGCTGACTCACTGCCTCCATCTTCTGCTTGCTAATTCACCAAAATCACCAACAACTTGTTCCTGATGCAGCTCTGGAGAGGGGAACACACCTGCCACAGGCTGGGGACCTCCCTCCCCCAGAAGGTTGGGCAGCCTCTGACCAGTCCCCCCGGCACAGAGCTGTGCCCAGAACCTCCCCATCCATCCACCCTGCACCCTCCAGGTGCTGCCTGGGGGCTGTGTGCCACGGGAGTCACATGCCACGTGTGCCACGGGGGCTGTGTGCCACGGGAGTCACATGCCATGTGGGCTCGTGTGCCCGAGGAGCTGTGTGGGATAGAAGCCGTGTGCTGCGTGAGCTGTGTGCCATGGGAGCTGTGTGCCATGGGAGCCACATGCCATGCGTGCCACGGGGGCTGTGTGCCATGGCAGTCACATGCCATGTGGGCTCGTGTGCCCGAGGAGCTGTGTGGGATAGGAGCCGTGTGGTGCAGGGGCTGTGTGCCATGGGAGCTGTGTGCCATGGGAGCCACACGCACTGGGAGCTGTGTGCCATGGGAGCTGTGTGCCACAGGGCTGTGTGCCACAGGGGCCATGGGAGCCCTGTGCCATAGGAAATGCAGAAGCCATGTGCTGTGGGAGCTGCACGTTTTGGGTGCTGTGTGGGAGATTTATGCCATCGGAGCTGTGTGCCATGGGAGTCACACGCCACATGTGCCATGGGAGCTGAGTGCCCTGGGAGCTGTGTGCTGGAGGAGCTGTGTGGGGTGGGAGATGAACGGTTTGAGAGCTGTGTGGGAACTGTGTGCCGTGCCAGTAATGTGCTGTGGGAGCTGTGTGCCACAGGAAATGTGTGCCATGGGAGCTGTGTGCCAGGGGAGCTGTGTGCCAGGGGAGTTGTGTGCCATGGGAGCTGTGTGCCACAGGAAATGTGTGCCATGGGAGCTGTGTGCCAGGGGAGCTGTGTGGGGTGGGAGATGAATGGTTTGGGAGCTGTCTGCCTTGGGAGCTGTGTGGGAACTGTGTGCTGTGGCAGTAATTGGCCATGGGAGCCGTGTGCCACAAGAGCTGTGTGCCATGGAAACGTGTGAAATTGGAGCCACATGCATGGGGAGCTGTGTGCCATGGGAACTCTGTGCTGTAGGAGCTGTGTGCCATGAAAGCCAGATGCATTGGGAGCTGTGTGCCAGAGGAGCTGTGTGTCACAAGAGCCGTGTGTCACAGGAACTGCGTGCCAGAGGAGCTACGTGCCAGAGGAGCTGCGTGCCACAGGAGCTGTGTGCCATGGGAGTCACATGCCACGTGGGCTTGTGTGCTGTGGGAGCTGTGTGCCACAGGAGCTGTGTCCCATGTGAGCCCTGCACCAGGGCTCCCAGTGCTCTGGAGGGGTGTGGGAGCTGTGTGCCATGAGAATCTGTGTGCCATGGGAGCTGTGCGCTGTAGGAGCTGTGTGCCACAGGAGCTGTGTGCCATGGGAGCTGTGCACTGTGGGAGCTGTGTGCCACAGGAGCTGTGTGCTGTGGGAGCTGTGTGCCATAGGAATCTGTGTGCCATGGGGGCTGTGCACTGTGGGAGCTGTGTGCCACAGGAGCTGTGTGCCATGAGAGCCCTGTGCCATGAGATCTGTGTGCCATGGGAGATGTGTGTCGTGGGAGCTGTGTGCCACGGGAGATGCATGTCATGGAATCTGTGCGCCGTGTGAGCCATGTGCCAGGCTCCCAGTGCTCTGGAGGGGTGTGGGAGCTGTGTGCCATGTGCACTGCCCCCCCAGCAGAGCTCAGCATTGCCCAGCAGAGCCCAGTAGTGCCCGGCAGTCCCTGTCAGTGCCCAGCAGTGCCCAGCAGTGCCCGGCAGTGCCGACGTGCTCCCTGGCACGCTCGCTGCAGCTCCCTCTCCTCCCCAGCCCGGCGGCAGCGCAGCGTCACTGCTGTGTCACCGTCACTGCTGTGTCACCGTCACTGCTGTGTCATCATCATCAGTGCCTCCTCCCCAGCACTCAGCCGCTCACTGCAGGGGAATCTCAGGAATTCATTGCAGGGGAATCTCAGGAATTCACTGCAGGGAAATCTCAGGAATTCACTGCAGAGAAATCTCAGGAACCCACTGCAGGGAAATCTCAGGAATTCACTGCAGAGAAATCTCAGGAACCCACTGCAGGGAAATCTCAGGAATTCACTGCAGAGAAATCTCAGGAACCCACTGCAGGGAAATCTCAGGAATTCACTGCAGGGAAATCTCAGGAATTCACTGCAGGGAAATCTCAGGAATTCACTGCAGGGGAATCTCAGGAACCCACTGCAGGGAAATCTCAGGAACTCACTGCAGGGAAATCTCAGGAACCCACTGCAGGGAAATCTCAGGAATTCACTGCAGGGAAATCTCAGGAATTCACTGCAGGGAAATCTCAGGAACCCACTGCAGGGAAAATCTCAGGAACCCACTGCAGGGAAATCTCAGGAACTCACTGCAGGGAAATCTCAGGAACCCAATGCAAGGAAATCTCAGGAACTCACTGCAGGGAAATCTCCATCCATCAGAGGAGGGGACAGGGAATCCCAAAAGCAAGCACACCACCCAACCTTGCTTTCTTCCTGCTTCCCCATCCCAGTTTTCCCACAGTGTCCTTGCTCTTGCAGGGCAGGTGACCTCAGACACGGGGAGGGAGGAGGGAGAAAGCCCAGGCACATTTTTAACGAGAAAGATGAAATCACACAACTGGAATGAACAGAAAACAACAGAGATGTTACAAATTCCTGCAGAACAATGCAAGGATGGCTTGGGCTGGATGGGAGAGGGGGGAACAGGATGGATGCAGGGCTGGCAGTGCACAGAACAACTGCCAAGGGCTCACTCACCCTGCCCAGCCCTGGCACGGGCAGTGTTTCTGTGTGCTGTCCCTGGTGTTCCCCTCAGCTCTCCCACTCTCCCCCAGCCCCACATCCCTGCAGCTCCCCCCAAACCCTCCTCCCCCCTCTCAAGTTGAATCCTCTTGCTGTCTGTCTCCTTTAATTATGGCTCCATCTTCACACTCTGCAATCCACTCTCCTCTGCCAATTCATTCTCCAGATTCCTTCCTTTGCAGGGTTTGCCTTCCCCATTCCCTCCAGTCCTGGGTTCAGTTTTCGGCATCTCATAACCAGAGCTGGGGAAGGGCCTGGAGCACCAGGAGAGGTTGAGGAAGCTGGAGGGGCTCAGACTGGAGAAAAGGAGGTTCAGGAGGGACCTTCCTGCTTTCTCCAACTCCCTGACAGGAGGGGACAGCCAGGTCAGGGTCAGGCTCTGCTCACATGGAACAAGGGACAGGACAAGAGGAAATGGCCTTAAGTTGTGCCAGGGGAGATTTAGGTTGGATATTGGGGAATATTTGTTCCTAAAAGGCCTGTCAAGCCCTGGCACAGCTGCCCAGGACAGGGATGGAGCCACTGTCCCTGGATGGGTTTAACACAGCCGTGGATGTGTGCCCCAGAGCACAGCACAGGGCACTGTCCCACTGCACACACAGCAGCACTGTGGCCCAGCTCTGCCTGCTCCATCCTGACATTTCAGCAGCTCTGTGGGAGCTATTTTGGTCTCTGCCAAGGGCAGAGCTCTGACACAGGCAGCAGAGGAAGGGGGAGGCAGTGGGGATGCAGGAGGAGAAGGCTCCCACACAGATCAACATCACCACCCATGGTGCAGAGCCCACTGCCCACGCAGGCTGCTGAGGGAAGGGAGGCTTTGCTTCCAGCCTGGGGAGGTGGGAAACTCGCCAGAGCTGTCCTGGAGGAGGACATGGAACCACCCGACACAGGGAAAGCTGCCCTGCCGAGCCCCCTCCATCAGACACAGCAGGATCTGCACATCCCAGCCTGGCCAGGCAGAGGAGAGCCTGGGCCAGAGCAGGAGCAGCTCAGCAGAGCAGCAGGAGCCTGCACAGCCCTTCAGGGAACCACAGCACCAGCGATGGCTCTGGCATGGGAGGGACCTTCAAAGGGGATCCAGTCCAACCCCCTGCCAAGGGCAGGGACACCTTCTGCCATCCCAGGGTGCCACATCCAACCTGGTCTTGGACAATTCCAGAGATCCCAGGGCAGCCACAGCTCCTCTGGGCAACCTCTGCCAGGACCTCACCTCCCTCACAGGCAAGAACTCCTTCTTAATATCGAATCGAATCCTAATCTAATCTAATCTAATCTAATCTAATCTAATCTAATCTAATCTAATCTAATCTAATCTAATCTAATCTCCCCTCTTTTAGATTAAAACTGGTCTCCTTGTTCTGTCACTATTTGCACGTAAAAAGTCACTTTCTCTCTTTATTTTCAAGACCCCTTTAGGCTGGAAGGAGCTCTAGGCTCTCCCCAGAGCCTTCTCATCTCCAGGCTGAACACCCCCAGCTCTCCCAGCCTGTCTCCAGAGCAGAGGGGCTGCAGGCCTTTGATTGCTCCACATTTCCCTGGAGAGGACCAGGTCAGAGAGCACATCTCACCCCCAGGAACATCTCACCAACAGGAACATCTCACCCCCAGCAGGAACATCTCACCCCCAGCAGGAACATCTCACCACCACCAGGAACATCTCACCACCAGCAGGAACATCTCACCACCAGCAGGAACATCTCCCCACCACCAGGAACATCTCACCCCACCAGGAACATCTCACTACCAGGAACATCTCACTACCAGGAACATCTCCCCACCAGGAACATCTCACCCCACCAGGAACATCTCCCCACCACCAGGAACACCTCACCAGCAGCAAGAACACTTCACCACCAGGAGCACCTCACCACCGGGAACATCTCACCACCAAGAACATCTCCCCAGCAGGAACATCCCACCAGCAGGAACACCTCCCCCCCAGGAGCTGAGCCCAGAGCAGCTCAGGGCACAGGGGCAGCCCCATGGGGCTGTCTGTCCTCTCCAGCCCTGCTGGGTGCAATTTGCCTGTGTGCAAATCAGGAAGGGTTTTCAATTTCCATTCACCCTGCAACGTTCATGAGGAGCCCCAGGCACACAGAAGGAAGGAAAGTTTTCCAAGTCCCAGGCCCACCAAGCCACAATTGTTGTATGAAAACTCCAGGACAGTTCAAAATCTGGTGCCTTCAGGGACCCCAAGTTGGTCTCCTACTGTACTGGAAACTGGAAATAGGAACACCAGTGCTGGGGGATCGTGGGGTTATGGTCCTCCTGCTAGTGATGGAGCAAGGCAGCAGCAGCATTCCCCACAGCTGAGGTGCCAGAGCAGCTGACAGCAAGAAGACCCCACCAGGGGCTCTGAAAATCCTCTTTACATCACAAGAATTTGGATTTTTCACATGACAAATTACTTCAATCATAAAAAGGTGCATTTTTTTTTTCATCTTTCTGTTGCTCTCAGCTGATGGGACATCATTCCCATCTGCTCCATCCATATCAATGACCACCTTCCCACCAGCGTGGGGTTCAGAGGCTGCTCCCCAGGGGAAGCCCCTCATTAGCAAAGTCAATTACTAGTTTCTTCACTTCAAGCTGCTGGAAAAACCAGCTCAGAGCTTCTCCAGTGTGAGAGCAGAAGCTCCCCAGGCCTTGGGGCTGTGTCCAGCACCCTGCTCAGACCTGGAAATGGAGCTGCAAAGGCAAACACTGACAAGCCCTTTTATCAGCATTTCTTTCATGTAAAACTGAACAACAGGGCAAACAAAAAAGAACAAGACAAGGGGTGGAAATGTCACTTCATTTTCTTTTCAATTAAGAGCAAATATTACACATCGTTCCCCAGCTAAATCTTGAGAGCAGCTCCATTTGCTGTGGCTCCACCACTGCAGAAGAGGAACAGCAGGAACTAAGCAGGATCTTCTTAAAATTCAGAAGAAAATAAGGTGGGTGATGCTCTGCCTACATTCTCCAACTTGCTTTCCCACCAGGCTGCTTTCCTGTAGCACCAGAAGCTATTAAAAGCCCTTGCAGTAGTCTCAAGAGCACAGAATTATCTTCCAGATTGGGAGCTCCAGATTCCTTTTGGTCATGGTGAGATATATAATCCACACATGGTGCCATTACCCACTCTAAGCACTGTCTCTGCAAGAACCCAGATGGATGCCAAGAATAAGGCACTTCTTATAGCTGAGGCATTTTTTAAGGGATGTTAACATGCCTTGCATAAACGTGTCCTACTTTCTGACTTGGGCTGAACACACATGAGTCACTCAGCTGCATCCTCCTGAAGCCCACACCTGCACAGAAAAATCCCACCTCCTCTCTCACACACCCAACCTCATCAGGAAGTGGTGTCAAAGACAGGGACATGATGGTTTTATCAGCATTATTCAAAACTTTTAAGCCCTCAATGGGAAAAAAATGTTACTCCACTGTTGAGGAAGATGGAACAGGAAAGCCTTATAAATATGATTGTCTGGCAAAAAATTTTGAGAATATGGAAACTATGAGCGCGATTGAAATGAAAGCAAGCTTTGAGATCCCTCAGGTACTGAACAACTGGAAAACAATGGTGTGGCTGGCTGAAGGTAATCCCCTTTTGATGGAACAACACCCTCTGCTTGCAGACAGGCCCAAGGGTCAGAGCAGACCCTACAGCTTGGCAGAAGGGGCCCAAAGAGGAGTTTGTAGGGTTTAAAATGTAACACAGTATGGTGATGTAGTGATTCTTATAGGTTGTATGGAAATGCTGTAGGATTTGTATCTTGTACTAGACTGGTTAGTGAGAATCAGAATATTCAGCACAGAAGATTCATGGTATTGTAACGGGAACCTCGCTCTCTTACCCCTTTTACTCTCTCACCCTCTCATCCTCTCTCCCCCTCTTCTCTCTCAGCCTGCTCTGAGCTGTGGCTGGCAGCTCCCAGCAGGGCCCTGCCCCCAGGCCCTTTGCAATGAACCCCAAGTTCCTGACCTGGCTGCAGAGATCTCTGCTCTCCGTCCATCCCCACTGTCCTACCCCGATGCTCCTACACCCCACATCATCACCCAAAACACTGCAGAGTCACCTTCCACCAGCAGCACAGGAGATGCTTTCACAGGTGACTCCAAGCTCAGGACAGACCTGGTCCCCAAAACAAGGCATCAGCATGAGGTTTGAATTGCCTTTCATCACAAAACAGTGGGTGGGGTGACAAGAAGGGACACAGGGACTGGCGCTCCTTCCAAGTGGGGGAACAGAGGGGACAATGTTCTCTGCCACACAAGGAGGAGGCTCTGCTGCCCTCAGAGAGCAGATGGAGCACCTGACTGGCTCTGCTGCTCCTCCCATGAAAGAGGAGCCTTTCAAGCCTTGACATCGCCACCTCTCCTCAAAGCCTTCCCACCAGGCTAAAAAGGACAGGAAAGGAAAGGGCTGGCAGGGGTCACTCCAGCCCTGGTTCTGCACCAGGGCTTTGGCTGACAAAGAACTTCAGAATTTCAGCCTGGCTTCTTCAACAAAAAGCTTCAAAGAGAACACCAGTCAGTCTGAGAACAGCAGCTCCCTGCAGCTGAGAGGAGCAGGCAGCATCACAGCTTGTTCAACAAGCCAAAGGCAAAGGCAGCACAGAAAAATCCTTTGCAGCCAGTCTGCCCCTGCTCTGCTTTCAACCCAGAAACTTTTTAAGAGAAACCTGTGGGTTTCTATCCCCTGACTAGCTGAAGTAACCACAGCTACAAACTGCACTGTCTTCTCATCTCTGCTTTTTAGCTCTGGATAAATGCTAATGCATCTATTCTGCCTCAACTGCCCTCAGAGCTCCAGAGACTCCTCAGGGTCAGCTCCTTCTTGAACCCAGGGGCTCTTTACTGAGGTTAAGGTCCTCCTTCTCCTGAGACTTTGTATTACCAATCTTTTAAGGCAACCCTTAATTTAAAAGACTAAAGACCAGTAATTGTTGGTACTGGAAACCCTTTGACACAACCCGTGTGCCTGTAATATCCAACTGACTACTTTGGAGAGATGGGCAGCTAGGACAAAACCAGTAACACAGGGGGGAAAGGAACAATCCATCAGTAATAAAATATGCTGTAACAGTACAAACTAGGAAAGATTATAAAACTGACTGCTAGAAATGCATTACAATCAAAAAACACACTGCCACATTCTCCTGAGCCTTTGTATTATCAATCTTCTAAGGCAATCCTTAATTTAAGAGACTAAAGACCAATAATTGTTGGTACTGGAAGCCCTTTGACACAACCTGTCCACCTGTAATATCCAACTGATTATTTCAAGTTTTGAAATATTGATGCAACTCAAAAACTCCTCACATTGCAATAAAAAGCCAAACAGTGTTCAAACCATTGCCCACAGGCAGGGAATGAGGGATGGTTTCACATCATGGCAATAAAGAAAGGCTGGAACTGACACAGGCTCACTCTGGTATGTGGGAAGGCCAGGATTTGGTTATTTTCCAGCATAACTTTCCCCTGAAGGTGTTCCCTTCATGGTTACAGTCGGAAGGGCAGAGGAAAAAGTTTCAAATTTGGTTTCAAAGCAGAGCAGATGGGGCTTGGAGCACTCTGGGATAGAGGAAGGTGTCCCTGCCCATGGCAGAGGGTGGAACAACTTGAGCTTTTAAGGTCTCTCCCAACCCAAACCACTCTGTGATATTATCATTCTGTGACACCCACCACTTTTGACCAGACCCAAGAGGAAAAGGCTTCCACCAGATTCAGACTGGGACCATGGAGGTGACAGGAAACCAAAAAAAAGCAGCCCCTGGGTTATGGGAAATGGCCCAAACATCCTTGTGTGCACACACACACCCCCCAGTGGCTGACCTGGAGATGGTGCCCACCAAACAGCACCAAGGGCATCTCACAAATCAGCACAATCATGGACCTGGAGTGGTCTGGATTGGAAGCGACCATAAAAGCTCCTCTTGTTCCACCCCTGCCATGGGCAGGGACACCTTCCACTGTCCCAGGTTTGCTCCAAGCCCTGTCCAACCTGGCCTTGGGCACTTCCAGGGATCCAGGGGCAGTCACAGCTGCTCTGGGCACCTGTGCCAGGGCATCACCACCCTCACAGGGGAGAATTTCTCTCCAGTACCTGAAGTGCTGCTACCTGAGGGCTCCTTCCAGCCCTGAGCACCCTGGCAGTCACCAGAACAATGATGGATCATTCTTCTTACTGAAAGTGCACAGGGAAGTGGTTCATGGGAGGCTGCTAATGAAGAATATCTGCACAAGGTGCTCCTCAGCTGCACACACATCAGTATTTACAGATCACAAGCCAAGTCCTGACCTGTTGGATTCTATACCACTTGATTAATTATTTACCTCAAAGCTAATTAATCATCCATTAACTCTTGGTGAGCTCTTCTACCACATTCATGGAGTGACTCAATAAATGTTTCCACCATTTAGAGCTTCATATGATTAAGAAGAAAAATATCCTGTGAGAGAGCCCCAGACATCTGAGAGGCCATATCCCAGCTGCCTTTCACCTTCTTTACTGGGCAATTCTTTGGTCTTGCCCTGATCCTATTATCCATGCCATGGTGCTCAGTGCTTCTTCAGACAGCACTTTTTTTTAGTTGCATCCAAAGCAACTCTTTTATTTGCATTTTTGCTAATAAACTGGTAACTTGATTAGGAAAACACAGTTCTGCTCCACCTCTGTGGGGCCTGGAAACTCATTAACAGTGCTGAGAGATAAGATGCTTAAACCTATTAAGCAGGCTCTGCTGGCATTAAAAACAATTTCAAGATTTGTTGCCTGCTCTCAAAAAACAAATTTCTCTCTGACAGACCCCAGGGACTGAGGCAGGATAAGCAGAAAGGGCTCTGGGGACACAGGAGGAGACATGTCACCACAAGGAAGGTGACAGGGTCATTCTCAAGTCACACTGTCCTTCAAGAATGTTTGGCCACAGTGTTGCCCAGCCAGGGCCTTTGTGGCCATCATGCCCTAAACATCAATAATTCATCCCATTTCCCCAACCATATAATCACAGAATCAATTAGGCTGGAAAAGATGAGATGATGAAGTCCAACCATTCCCCAGCACTGCCAAGGCCACTACTACCAACCCATGTCCACAAGTGCCACATCCACACATCTGTTAAACCCACCCAGAAATGGGGGCTCCAGCACTGCCCTGCACAGCCTGTGCCAAGGCTGGACAACCCTTTCCATGATGAAATTTTCCTCAATAGCCAATCTAAATATCCCCTGGTGCAACTTGAGGCTGTTTCCTCTTGTCCAGTCCCTCGCTCCCTGGGAGCAGAGCCCACAGAATCACAGAATGATGAGGTTGGAAGAGACCTCTAAGATCAGAGTCCAGCCTGTGCCCTAACACCTCAACCAGACTCTAGCACCCAGTGCCATGTCCAGTGCAGTCCCGTCTCGGGGCCACCGGAGCTGATGGGTGCCAGCTAGTCGCTCCCAGAGTGACTGGTGGAGACTGTGAATCCCACCGCTCCCAGGCCCTCTGCTAGAACCCCTGAGTAGTGGCTCTGTCTGCGGCCTGGTGACGCAGGCGAGAGCAGGATTGCGAAGTGCTGAGGTGAAGGAAGGAAGGATTGGACACACGTGTGGATGCCAAGGCACTTTATTGACCCAGGCAGGGCAGTAACGGTGTCAGGGAAAAACCGTTAGGGAGGCACTTCTAAAGGGGAAGGGTGTAACGGAAGGAGACACGAGGGACCAATGAACGAAGCCCAGGGGAGGGACACAACTGCACCAATAGGAATGGCCCAGGGGAGGGAAAAGGTTGAGGGGACAAATCATATGTTAGGTAAGGGAAGATTGACATAGAAATTTCTTGAAAGGAAAGGGGGTTGGTTACAATGGTGGACAGGTAACTGGTGGAAGGAACGAACCATTATGAGGGAGAACATGGGGGGAACCGAGGGTCAAACCAAATTCTTAACTTATAAAAATAACCAACTTTACAATAAACCCATACAGGACACACAATGCTACAGTCCAGTCTTTTTTCAAACACATCCAGAGATGGTGATTCTACCACCTCCCTGGGAAGAGCATTCCAGTACTTTATTATGCTTTTGGTGAAAAATTTCTTCCTAATATCCAACCTGTACCTTTTCCAACCCATACCTTCCATGCCATAGTTTGAGGCTGTGTCCTCCCACAGCCCAACTCCCACCTGGCTGCCCCATCCCGTCAGGGCGTTGTGGGGAGTGAGAAGGTCCCTGCTAAGCCATGGCCTGTCACTGTCACTAACACAGTGCAGACTGAAGTGACAGATTAATCTCTTTGTCCCTATCAGCCAGCATCTGTAAACATCTCCTGCTCAGGCTGCTGAGCCTGGAGTATCAACCCAAGCCCATCTCTCATGCCTCAGTCACAAGCCAGGATTTTTGGTAACACCTCTGCAGCCCACGTGTCCTCGTGTCACCGTCTCCAGAGCAGACTGGTCCAAACAGCACACCATCACCAACTGGAGGGGAACTGGAGCGTGTTAACAACATGACAGGCCCCTGAAAGGGCAGCCCAGCACTCCACTGATGCAGGAACTGCATCCACGAGCCAGCTACCTTAGGTAGAAGGTCTGAGGTGTGAGAAAAATCATTCAGCATCACCACACCCTGTAAGGGCCTGAATGAGGGATGTGGGACTCCAGGCAGCCTCCAAAATGCAGTTTATTCCATCTAAGATGCTACAGCAGTCCAGGGTCATGGGTGACAGAGCTGTGCCTACAGCTGTCAGTTCCAGCTGCAGGCAGGCCTGGAGACCCTGGGTTTAGGTTACAATGCATTCTAGATTTTTCTTTTGGTTACAATGCATTTTAGACTTTTCTTTTGGTTACAATGCATTCTGTACTTTTCTTTGCTGAGCATCTTCATACAGTAGAACCAATCTATACTTTAACTTTTATCTACAGCCTATCATAACTACTGTAATTACCATATTCATGTTACTTTTCTCTAATCACTAAAAGTTAGTATAGAAGTTGTTTTTCAGTTTTCTTGCAGTGGAAAATTCTGAGACCTTTATTCTACTTGCAACATTTGCTGCCTTGTTTGCCTGTTGGCAAAAACATCTTGTTTGAGGTGGGTTTATCCTTTGCTCTAAGTCATAAAATCCCTTCTAACTAACACACCCTTTGCCTCCCTGGTTATCCAGTGAGACTGGCTCAGCAATGCTTTTCTTCTATATCAAAACTTGCTTTCATTTCTATTCCTTCTTCAGATTCTACATTCAAAAATCTTTCTGCTAAGCACACATATCTGTAAGACTTTCTGGTCAAACTTTCATCTTTCTCAACAACACGCCATGAATCCAGCCCCATCCCCAGGCCAGGATATCCCTTTGGGGCAGCCTCAGCATGCTGAGTGCCCCAGCTGAGCAGTGGGGTATCCAGGGTGTGGGCAGCTCTGGGGGGGCAGGCTCACAGCTCCATGCCACCCTGTGCTCATGGAGCTCTGGAGCATCTGCAATGCACTGGTGAGCACCCATGGATCACAGGCAAGGGATCCCAGCACTGGTAATTCAGCAGCAAACTGCCAGGGAAGAAGCCAAGTGACACATCAGGGAGAGTTTGTTCTCTTACTGAATGATCTCCAGCTCATAAGCAGCAGGGTCCCATTGGAATGGCAGCACTCTTGCATGATATTTCACTTTCTAGTTGCTCTCCATATCTATTATTTACACCTGCCTGCTAAATTCATTTGGAAATACCTCAGGGCCTTTCCCACAGCTCTGCTCTAGTTGAAGGACCAAAATCCCAGTCTAGAACCCAGAGAATCACCACCCAAGGAAGGGGGGCTGCTGCTTGGTGCTGTGGTAGGCAGCCCAGAGATGGTGGCAACACAAACTGAGGGTCCCTTCCCTCCAGCCAGCACCCACCCTGTGACCGTGTTCACAAGGGGTTCTTGGATTGGGGAAGAGATGAGGATCTGACTCCATGTTTCAGAAGGCTTGATTTAGTATTTTATGATATATATTACATTAAAACTGTACTAAAAGAATAGAAGAAAAGGTTTCATCAGAAGACTGGCTAAGAATAGAAAAAGAAGGAATGATAACAAAGGCTTGTGTTTGAGCTGGGCGGTGATTGGCCATTAATTAGAAACACCCAACATGGGCCAATCCCAGATGCACCTGTTGCATTCCACAGCAGCAGATAACCATTGTTTACATTTTGTTCCTGAGGCCTCTCAGCTTCTCCGGAGGAAAAATCCTAAGGAAAGGATTTTTCATAGAAGTTGTCTGCAACACCACCCAAGGGGGTCCCAGCAGAGCAGGGCTGCAGGAGCCACAGCCCAGCCATGCAGGCAGCAGTTCTGCCCTGGGACTGGCTGTCTGACAGGCTAAATGTTCCCCTGGAGAATGGGGAAGCACTCTGCTCCTGATGGAAACAGCTCCTCACCACCTGCTGACCATGCCCTTGGAGGTTCCCAGCAGCACAGAAATGAGACAGGCACTGGGGGATGCAGGAAGCTCCAGCATGGCTGAACCACTGCTGCTCTGGGGAGGAGCTCCTGCCACGGGGAAAGCTGGGGGGACTTGGGGAAAATGGAATTGCCAAGAGAGGGGTCTGAGGGATGGACTGTGGAGGGACAGGGAATCAGTGGAATGGTCGTGACCAAAGGGCTGCAGTGAATGGCTCAGTGGGCAAGAGGAAACTGTGACAAGAGGGGCCCCAAGGGTCTGCACTAGGACCAGGGTTAGTTCAAACCTGCATCAAGACACAGGCAAACCCTCAGCAAGTTTTGTGAATTAAGGGAAGGAAGGGAAGGGAAGGGAAGGGAAGGGAAGGGAAGGGAAGGGAAGGGAAGGGGGAAGGGAAGGGAAGGGAAGGGAAGGGAAGGGAAGGGAAGGGAAGGGAAGGGAAGGGAAGGGAAGGGAAGGGAAGGGAAGGGAAGGGAAGGGAAGGGAAGGGAAGGGAAGGGGGACAGGCTGGAGCAGTGGGTCCACAGGAACCCTGTGAGGTTCAACCAGGCCTGGCAAGGTCATGGACCTGGATCAGGACAATCCCTGGTGCCAACAAAGACATGGGGATGGATAGAGATGGATGGATGGATGGAGAGGGATGGATGGATGGATGGATGGATGGATGGATGGATGGATGGATGGATGGATGGATGGATGGATGGATGGATGGATGGATGGATGGATAGCAACTCTGTGGAGGACTTTCTAACTGAAGTCCCATTTGCCAAAAGAGATTTGGAACATCAGTGACCTCTGTGCAGTCCTTCAGTTCCCAAGGCTGACATTTATTCTTGGAAACAGAGCTCAGAGTTTCACATTGCAACTTATTGATTCAAGCTGTGGGAAACAAGAACAAAAGCATCAGATGCTGACTCAACCCTTTCCTAATTTTCTAGAATTCTTTTCAACTCTGGCCAATAAAAGACTTTGCAGCAGGTAAGACAGAACAGGCAAGGATGCAGAAGGATGGATGGAGGAATGAAGGGCATCCTGTGGTAGCTAAAAGAGGAGAAATTTAGATTATGTATCAGGAAGAAATTCTTCCCTGGCAGTGCCCAAGGTCAGGCTGGACAGGGCTTGGAGCAGCCTGGGACAGTGGAAGGTGTCCCTGCCCATGGCTGGGGGGAATAAGGATTAGCCCTGAAGTCCCTTCCAACCCAAACCATTCTGCAGATCCATGAATTCATGAACTTCCAAACCCAGACCTTTGGGAGCTGCAGGGGTGCTCTCTGTGAGCAGAGCCTCACCAGGAGCTGCCCATTTGCAGGGCACAGCCAGTGCCAAAGGCTGCAGGACAGTCTGGCCAAGCTGAGACCATCAGTAACAGCGCCTCAGATAAAGGCTGCAAACAATGTCCAACAGCAGCTGTGAGCAAGAGATGAGAACATATGAGAGGAAAAGCCCTGCAGACCCTGAGGCCAGTGCAGAAGGAGGGGCTGGAGGTGCTGCAGGCACCAGAGCAGAGCTTTCCCCTGCAGCCCATGATGAGAACCATGGTGAGGCAGGATGTCCCCCTGCAGGCATGGAGGATGCCACACCAGAGCATGGCAATGTGTCCATAAGGAAGCTGTGCCTTCACAGAGAGCCTCAGCTGGAGCGTTCTCTCTCTTTTTTGTAGACTGAAGCTCTAACTGTGGCCCTAACACCCAGAACCATTGCCCACTCACACCATCCCCAGCCCTTGCCATTCAAGACCCTCAAAGTACCCACACAAGCTGTAACTCACCCCAAACTCTCTGAGCAAACAGCCTCAGCCTCACCAGGACCTGAGATAGGCAAGGGGGTGCTCACATTCATGGTGGGGAAGAAGCCAGGAGACAGACACTGCTCTGGGCTGTGGAAGCCAACCCCTAAGTTCTCCCACTCCCTCAGTCCCTTTGCCAACAGCTCAAGCTGGGCAGAGAGGATGGGGACAACCCAGGAGACAGCAAAGGAGCCTTACAAGAGAAAACAAAAATAAATCCCAAGTCCTGACTGAGCTTTTGGGCAGCTCATGACACCAAGCACTGCCCAGCTCAGGAAACTGAGCAGAAACTTCTGCCAGGGGAGGTGGTGGAGTCCCCATCCCTGGGTGTGTTTAACAAAGCCTGGATGTGGCACTGGGTGAGGTGTTGGGTGTCGCAGACATCTTTTATAAAAAATCCTTTCCTTAGGATTTTTCCTCCTGAGAAGCTGAGAGGCCTCAGGAACAAAATGTAAACAATGGTTATCTGCTGCTGTGGAATGCAACAGGTGCATCTGGGATTGCTCTCATGTGGTTGTTTCTAATTAATGGCCAATCACATTCAGCTGGCTTGGACTCTGTCTGAGACACAAACCTTTGTTATCATTCTTTCCTATTCTATTCTTAGCTAGCCTTCTGATGAAATCCTTTCTTCTATTCTTTTAGTATAGTTTTAATGTAATATATATCATAAAATAATAAATCAGCCTTCTGAAACATGGAGTGAGTTTCTTGTCTCTTCCCTCATCCTAAGACCCCTGTGAACACGGTCACAGTTGGGGCTCAGTTGGACTCTGTGATCTTGAAGGTCTCTTCCAACCTGGTGAATGTGTGAATTCTGTGGATTCTGTGAATTTTGTGAATTCTGTGATTCTGTGAATCAGGAGGTCCAAGTGCTACTCAAGAATGTCCCACAGATGCCCAGACCATGTGCTTGTGTGTGGGTGGCCAGGCTGGTGACCACCAGTGTGCCAGCTCTGCCAGTGGGATTCCAAGCCCTTGGATGGCTCAGGGCAGGCAGGAAGGCTCGGGCTGGGCTGGCAGCTGCCCGAGCAGCACCCGCTCCGCATCAGCGGCTCCCAGGCACTTCCAGGAGGCAGAGCCCTTCCAAGCATTGCTCTCTGCAGGGTTTCCAGTAACAGCAAATGGGCAGCAGTGCCCCCACGGTGATTAATCATCCTCCTGGGATGCAGGGAATGGTTACTGCCAGCCCTGAGTGCAGCTGGTGCTGCACCCACGCCGCGGCAGCCTCGCCGCTGGGGCACCCGCGCATCAACCGCGGCTGAGGAGGGGGCAGTGGGCACAGACCCTGAGAGAGTGGGCTGCAGCCTCATGCACAATGTGGGCGGTGCTGTGAGGCTATAAAATACAGGGATTTGGGGGGAGTTCAAGGGGAAATGGGAGATGTTTGCTGTCTGAATGTTTTCTGCTAAAACAAGCGCTGCAAGGATTTAGAAGGACAGTGAAACACTTGGTTACTGCAGGGATTCTGTCAAACACACAGCAGCACTCTGTGAACTGCTCCGAAAAGGAACAGGATTATCACGGAATCATTTAGGTTGGAGCAATCCTCCAGGACCATGGGTTAACCCAGCACTGCCACCACTGACCATATCCCCACAGCCATATCCACACATCTGCTAAACCCCCCAGGGATGGTGACTCCACCACTGCCCTTCACAGCCTACTCCACTGCCTGACCACAATTTCTGTGAATAAATTTTCTTCCATCTTGCCACATCCTTTCAGGGAGTTTAGAGAGCAAGAAGGCACTTCCCGAGCCTCTTTTCTCCAGGCTCAGTGCTGCTTTTAGCACTGGGTAGAACACTGGATGCAGAACCTCATGCTGCACAGCACCACAGCCATGCCATGGGCCAGCACCACTGCACTGCACACCCTATTGCAGGTGTCTTTGCTTTGTCACTGTTCAGCAGGAAAAAGGTCCCTTGCATCTCAGGAACACTCCAGAAGCACTGCTGGCTCGGCCTGAGCTCAAAGCAGCTGCAGCCCCAGTTCCTGATGGAACCAGTCAGCTTTGCAGAGTGGTGGGGAGGGCAGGGGACAGCAGGGCAGATGTGCCCAGTGCCAGGTTTGCCCTAGGCTGAGGCAGAACAGCTCATTTCAGCAGTTCTGCCAATTCCCAGCCTGACCCCCTCAGATCCTGGTCACTCTGAGCTGGTTCTGTGAGGAATTCTGCTCTGCATTGATCAGGCAGCGATGGGACAGGCACCCACTGCCACCCTGATGCGACACCACTCTCCAGCTGGGCTCACCTGGTTGCTGCCCTGTGTCGCAGACACATTTTCTCAAAAATCCTTTCTTTAGCATTTTTCCTCCTGAGAAGCTGAGAGGCCTCAGGAACAAAATGTAAACAATGGTTATCTGCTGCTGTGGGATGCAAGAGGGGCATCTTTAATTGGCCCATGTTGGTTGTTTCTAATTAATGGCCAATCACAGTCAGCTGGCTTGGACACAGTGTCCGAGCCACAAACCTTTGTTATCATTCTTTCCTTTCTATTCTATTCTTAGCTAGCCTTCTGATGAAATCCTTTCTTCTATTCTTTTAGTATAGTTTTAATGAAATATATATCATAAAATAACAAATCAGCCTTCTGAAACATGGAGTCAGATCCTCGTCTCTTCCGTCAACCTGAGATCCCTGTGAACATGGTCCCAGCCCAGGACTCTCAGGGCTCCAGGAGTGTCTTGGATGTGGTCACATCACTGTCCAACCTGTCCTCCCAGCAGCCTGTCCAGTGTCCCACTGGGTATCCTGGCTGTCCACCCCTCCACTCCTCTTCCAGTTTCTCCTCATCGGTTGATGTTGGCAAACCATGGACAGCCAAAGTGACTGCAGCACCTGCAGCTTCCACACCAGAGAACCCCACCACCATCCAGAGAACCCTCATTTCCAGACACAGCACAACCCAAGGGGTCAGAGGAGCCATTTCTGGAAGGCTCCAGCTCAATGTGACCGTGTTCACAGGGGTCTCAGGTTGAGGGAAAAGACGAGGATCTGACTCCATGTTTCAGAAGGCTGATTTATTATTTTATGATATATATTACATTAAAACTCTACTAAAAGAATAGAAAAAGGATTTCATCAGAAGGCTGGCTAAGAATAGAATAGGAAAGAATGATAACAAAGGCTTGTGGCTCAGCTCTCTGTCTGAGCCAGCTGACTGTGATTGGCCATTAATTAGAAACAACCAACATGGACCAATCAAAGATCCGCCTGTTGCATTCCACAGCAGCAGATAATCATTGTTTACATTTTATTCCTGAGGCCTCTCAGCTTCTCAGGAGGAAAAATCCTAAGGGAAGGATTTTCCATAAAAGATGTCTGTGACATTCCAACACGAGGTGTTCCACGCTGCAGCCATGGCCTGCCCTCCTCGGCACGTGGCCACAAAGCTGACCCCTGCACCCACCCAGCAATGTCCCCCCCTCCACCAGACCCAAGCCACCTCTGTGCACACCCACTGTGAGAGCTCCCACGTTCCTTCCGCACTCAGGTTTCCTGCTCTGGCCACCCCTTCCTCAGACTGCTTGCCTCAACTCTCCCTGTTTAATTGACTTCTTCTCCCTCTCCTCCCACCTGAAGCACAGCCACACACACCTCCCTGCCACACGTGACTACAGTCACCCAGGGGGACACACAGACGCTGCCTTTCCAAATCCAAATGGATTTTCATCAATAATTCCTCCTCAGGCTATTCCCAGCAGTTTCCCACTCATTATCCCTGACTCTTTCCCCTCTCAATAATTTAGTTGTAGCTTTGTAGAGTCAGTTCTTGGAATGTGCCCAGAGCAGGAGCTCCTGGTGCACCCACATGGGGGATGCTGAGGTCCCAGAGATGCCAGGACTTCTGGCCCCTCCTCCTCCTCCTCCTGCCTGTGCTGCTGCCCAGCTCCACTGAGCAGAGCCTGCTGCTCCTGCTCTCAGCATGCCTAGAAAGCAGCAGTCTCCCACACGCCAGAATAATCTCAGGAAAGAGTAAAAGGATTTAGGGCTTGCTCAGCTCAGCCCTCCTAAACCCATTTCTGCAGAGAAGGGATTATCCCAGCGCCAGCACCAAGGCAAGGATCCAGCAGCAGCAGCTGCAGAAGGAACAGTGCTGGGGCTGGAGGGGTTTGCTGCAGAGCGCCCTCCCCACCTTGGGGTCCCTGCCCCTCTCTCTGCAGGCACAGGCAGCCCCCCAGGGAGCCACAGAGTGTCACAGACATCTTCTCATGTAAAATCCTTCTCTTAGGATTATTTCTTCCTGAGAAGCTGAGAGGCCTCAGGGACAAAGTGTAAACAATGGTTATCTGCTGCTGTGGAATGCATCAGGTGGATCTGTGATTGGCCCATCTTGGATGTTTCTAATTAATGGCCAATCAAGGCCCAGCTGTCTCAGACAGAGTCTGACACAGCTGCCTTTTGTTATCATTCTTTCTTTTCTATTCTTAGCTTAGCCAGCCTTCTGAGAAACTTTTACCTCTATTCTTTTAGTATAGTTTTAATGTAATATATATAATAAAATAATAAATCAAGCCTTCTGAAATATGGAGTCAACATTCTCCTCTCTTCCTTCAACACAAGACCCCTGTGACCACCATCACACACAGAGCTGGGTGCCATGGCCCTCCCAGGGGTGCCAGTGCTGTGCCAGCTGTGGTGACAAGTTGTCATTATAGCACAACAGTTCTATTGTCAGTACACTGCAAGGGTTCCATATTGCTGGAGTGTCATATAGTTCTTGTAGGCAGCTCCTCTGGGCACCGACTCTTCCTTGTCCTCACAGCAGCCAACTGACTCCAGTCTCCTCAACAAACCACTCCACTCTTTTATAACTTTCTATTCTACCTTTATTTACTTGTGTTCTATCCCCCTACAGTGACACAGCCGTACAGGGCAGGGCTGGCCTCCTCACCTCCTGGCTGCTGGGCCGCCACTGCTGATCCTGATGTTTCCTTCTCCCAGCACGTTCCAGAGCAGCCCCGTATCTCTGTCCTTCACCTTCTGGTGTTCCCACCCCCCTGGGCACCTCCCCCCACCCTGAGAATGCCAAACCTGAGAGCCAAAAGCTGAGGAACCCCAGGCATGTCCATGCCAGGAAGGGGACTGAAGGGACAGGGAGGGGATGGGGGGCAGAAGATGAGTTTTTCTCATCCTCTTCCTCGAAGATGAGAGAAACTCAACCACAGACCAGTGTCTGTGACACCCAAGAGTGTCACAGACATCTTTGATGAAAAATCCTTTCCTTAGGATTTTTCCTCCTGAGAAGCTGAGAGGCCTCAGCAACAAAATGCAAACAATGGTTATCTGCTGCTGTGGGATGCAACAGGTGCATCTGGGATTGGTCTCATGTGGTTGTTTCTAATTAATGGCCAATCACAGTCAGCTGGCTCAGACAGAGAGTCCAAGCCACAAACCTTTGTTATCAATCCTTCTTTTTCTATTCTTAGCCAGCCTTCTGATGAAATCCTTTCTTTTATTCTTCTCATATAGTTTTAATATAATATATATAATAAATAATAAATCAGCCTTCTGAAACATGGAGTCAGATCCTTGTCTCTTCCCTCAGCCTAAGATCCCTGTGAACAGGGTCACCCAAGAGCTGTGCCACTCACAGTGCCACCCAGCATGCCACCCACTGGGGACAATGCCACAGCCCAGCTCACTGCCCACAGGGCTCCTGGGGCTACACAGGGGTCTCTGCCTCCTCTTCTCCCCTTGGTATACAGCTGGAACCACTCCAAATCCAGCAGGAAGAGGCAAGGACACCCTGAGGACACCACAGGCAGCCCCCAGCATCCCGTGATGGCTGGGAGAGCTGAGCTCTGCCAGTCCAGACCGCAAGGGGCACAGCTGCCATATCCCCCCACATTCTGGCTCCTTTCTCTCCTTCCTCCCTCCTTCTGACCTCCCTGGATGCACAGACTCAGGAGAGGGCCAAGAGACTCCCTGTGCAGCCAGCTCAGCTCACCCACCCAGCCGCATGGATCCCAGCCTGGGCTCAAGGAGCAGCCAGGGCTGGAAACCACTGTGACCGTGTTCACAGGGGCTTTTGGCTGGGGAAGAGATGAGGACCTGACTCCATGTTTCAGAAGGCTTGATTTATTATTTTATGATATATATTACATTAAAACTGTACTAAAGGAATAGAAGAAAAGGTTTCATCAGAAGGCTAGCTAAGAATAGAAAAAGAAAGAATGATAACAAAGGTTTGTGGCTCAGCTCTCTGTCTGAGCCAGCTGGGCTGTGATTGGCCATTAATTAGAAACAACCACATGAGACCAATCCCAGATGCACCTCTTGCATTCCACAGCAGCAGATAACCATTGGTTACATTTTGTTGCTGAGGCGCCTCAGCTTCTCAGGAGGAAAAATCCTAAGGAAAGGATTTTCCATAAAAGATGTCTGTGACAGTCCAACACGGGAGTGGGAGCAAAGTCACACACAGAGGATGAACCAGCAGAGAGAGACAAGGGTGCCACAGGCTCAGGGCGGTGATGGCCGCGTGTCCCCTCACCTCCAGGGCTCCCCCTCCATCCCAGCACACAGAACAGGCACTGAGCACTGGGACACTGCTGCTGTCACACAGAGCCACAGGTCCCCCCTGCACTGAGATGGCAGCAGCAGCACCTCAGGCACTAAGGATGGGCTCCTGCTCCTCACTGCCCATCGCACCACGGGCTCTGGGTGCAACAGCGAGTGCTGCCCAAAGGAGATAAAGTTTTCAGCAGCAGCAACAACACAGGTTCCAGGAGTGCCACTAAACCTTTGGGGTGGGAATCCACAAAATCAGAGGGTTTTGGGAAGCTGCACAAGGCAGGCCTCAGAGACAGCAGAACTGTGATTAGAGCTGAGCAGCAGCCATGAGATTGGTCAGCAGAAAAAAATATTTAAAAAGTAGAAAAGCAAGGACAAACAGAACAATGGTCTGTGTATTAACACTGGTCTAGAATAACTCTCTAAGCTGCAGAAAAGTTTATCTAACGAGATATTAGGAAGGTTAAAGCTTAATAATGGAGTTCTGCAAGTTTTAAATCTTACAAGCAGGTATTGTATTTGAAATAATCAAGCATTGTTTCAACCAAAGGTACATGTGCTTGTAGTGGTTGGATAGAACTACTGTCAATGTGCTTTTGCTTTGTGTGATTGGTCAAAAAACTTATAAAGTGAGTTGTAACATTGAATTCTTGGTCTGCTGCCTGGGATGTGAGCTGCTGGCATCTTCCCATTCTCATAATCAGGGGATGAGACTGATGCTGAAAAATCAAATAGCTCAAGGCAGTTCCACAGCAGCCCCATCCCATTTGTGATTTGTACAGAGACCCTGGCCAGCGTCACTTCGGGCTAAATTAAACCCAAAGTAATTACAGAACAGCTGATTTTGATTGTTTTTCAACATGTTGCCATGAATCGGACTCCAGTTAATTGCTATTAACTGCACTCAGTGTGTGATCACCCAGCACTGCTCAGGCTGATGGAGCAGACAGTGGGTGCTGGTGATCAGGGATATTGATGATCATGGAGCAGGAGAACTGCACAGGAAAAGGGAACATCACCTGGGACAGCACACTCAGGGGAAACAAAAGAAAAAGCCACAGGGGCACAGGAAGAGAGGACAGAGATGTCCCAGGTAGCCTCACCAGCACTGGGATGATGCATAGAAAGCTCATTGCTGGAAAGATCCCAGCTTTACAGAGACAGGGCAACTGAGAGTGCTGGCTCAGGAAGGGATGGAATAGAGATGACTTTGTTGAGAGAGAACTAGAAACAAGTTTCAACAAGTTTCAAAGTATGACCTTGCAAAAAACCCAGATATTTTAGAGAATTAGAACTGTGAAAGATGCATTGCAGCAAGACCACATGGGGTAAAGATATAGGTGATTGGTGTTAGAAGTATTAGCAGCATTGTGTGGCAAAAGCTAAGAGGCTGTAAAACATTTACAAGGTATTGTAACCAGGAAATTGATTGGCTTCTGATAGAATGGTGTTGAGTTTTACATCTCCTATGTCTCACCCTTCAACTAGACTGAGGTCTAGGCAAGATCACCAAAGGAATGCATTGAGCTTTCATGACCACGTGAGCAGCCTGGTTTGGTGAAGGTGTCCCTGCCCAGGCAGGGGGCTTGACTGAGCATCCTTGAAGGTCCATTCCAGATCAGTACTCCAGGAGTGCCTGTTTGTAGGTGGGGTGAAGGGATTTGCAGGATAACCATTGTGTGGTCTGTGTTGATCCCACAGCCATGGGAGCTGTGGTGCTGTCCCTGTCACCTTCTCTGCCTGAGGCTTCCTTTATTTTTCTCTGGCAGCTCTGGTTTGCACAAGAGCTGTAACCTTGATCATGCCACTTTAGACAGTGTTAAAAAAATTAATTTCAGATTATTTAAGTCTGTTTTTGACCAAATCATTCTCCAGCCATGACTGTAAATTTACAAAGTACTGGCTGTAAGTCTGGGTGCTTTTCCAGTAGGTGATAGTGCTGTCCATGTTTCAGAGCTACAGGAGGAGGTCAGTGAGTTCAGCTCATTGCCCTCTCCAGGACTGGTGTCACTTCTGCCACCTGCTCTTCAGAGTTCAGAGAATTTTACCTGATTGCTTTTAAACTGAGCTCTGAAGAGTGATCATGGTTCTGATGAAAGGCTTGGACTTTGTGCCAAAGGCTGGGAATTGTTTTGCAGGAATGCAAGCAAGCACCCAAGGACAAAACTCTTGGAAATCACGTTCTCCCTTGCACTGCTAGTGTTGGAAACTGGAAACGCCACCTGACTCATGCAGATGCTGCTGAATGCTGAAGTCATCTGTGCCTTGGATTTTTATTCATTAAAAAGTTGTTACTAGGAAGGTATGGGCTGGTTTGGTGAATATTAGAATTACAGAATTGCTTAGGTTAGAAAACCCCTCTAAGATCCAACTGTTCCTCCAGCATTAACCCCCAAGTGCCACAACTACAGAGTGTTAAATCCATTCAGGGATGGTGACTCCTGCCCTGCACAGCCTGTGCCTTGGCTGGTCAGCCCTTTCCATGGAGAAATTTTCTCAGTATCCAACTGAATTTGCCCTGGTACTACATTTCCTCGTGTCCTGTCCCTTGTTCCCTGGGAGCAGAGCCTGACCCCACCTGGTTCCATCCTCCTGTCAGGACATTGTAGACAGTGAGGTCCCTCCTGAGCCTCCTTTTCTCCAGGCTGGAGCCCCAGCTGCTCCTGGTGCTCCAGACCCTTCCCCAGCTCCATTTTCTTTCCTGTACACACTCCAGCATCTCCATGACCTTCTTGTTGTGAGGGGCCCAGACTGACCCCAGAATTTGTGGTGCCCCAGCAGTGTCCAGCACAGGGGACAATCCCCTGCCCTGGTCCTGTGGACACTTTATTTCTGATACAAGCAAAGTGCCATTGGCCTTTGCCCCCACCTGGGCCTGTTGTCATCTTACTGCAGGGGTTCCATAGTGTTGTCTCCTTATCACAAAGTTTCACACCTTATCTTATTGGTGTTTCTCCTCAAAGCACTGCCTCTTCTTCACAAAGCAGCAACTCACCCCAGTTCCCTTCACCCAGCCACCCCACTCTTTTATAGCATCTTCTTCTCATTGCTTACAGCTGTGGCCTGTCAAAGTCAGGCCTGCTCCTAATCTTTGATAATTGGCCCAGCTGCAGCTCCTTAGGGGTAAGATTACTTTCTGCACGATCTTATATTCCTTATATTCTATCCCCCTACATGGGCTTATGTTCAGCTACTGCTGGCCAGCACCCCAAGGCCTTTCCCAGCTTTTCAGTGGCTCTGCCCCCAGCCTGGAGCGCTCCATGGGGTTGTTCTTACCCTGGTGTTGAACTTGGCCTCATTGAATGTCACAGAATTGGCCTTGGCCCGTTGATTCAGCCTGTCCAGCCAGACCCTGGTGTCTTCTGCTGAGGGTGCCTCAATCCCCTTGTCCATGTCATTGCTAAAGGGTGGCTAGCACTGATCCCTGGAGAGCACCACTGGTGCCAGCTGGATTTAGTGCTGGAATAGGGCACAGCTGAGTTTGGGGCCTGTGTGCCGGAATGGCCAATTTATCCTGGTGCACTGTATGGCCTGCAGGAAGGGCTGAGCTCATAGGTGGTTTAAGGCATGGTTTTGGGTGGTTCAGCTCTTCAGGGATCTCTCCTGGGAGCACACCCTGCCTGTCCTTATCCTCAGCTTTGGCACCACCTCCCTGGAAACCTTCAGGAACAGGACTTCAGCCCTGCTTGAAGGGCTTTTTTTGGCTGCTGCAGATGCCTAAAGTAAACCCTGAAGTGTGAGGAGCTCAGGGTGATGCCTCAGGTTTTAGCTTTTATATTTTTCAGATTCTGTGCTGCTTTAGTGTGTGGGTCTGGGCTTCATATGAGGGGATGGTGAGCTCTGTGCACAGAGCAGGGAGACAAAACAATTCCTGCTCCAGCTGGGCACCAAGGACAGTGATCCAGATCTCAGGCCAAAGGAGCATAAATAAGGCGGCCTGAAGAGAGAAAGACAAGAGTGATGGGACTTCATGGGCTGGAGCTGGAACTGGACAATTAACTCCAATATGCAAATGGACCAAAACTTATAAAAGTGAGAGACCCTGTGACTGGGTGTGCATTTTGGGGCCATTTTAAATTGTGCTGCCCAAGGTGGATCCATTGAGGCCTCCTAATAAATCCCTACTTTATTCTTTGGCTCTGTCCAGCCTCTGTTCTAGGTCAGCCTTCCCAAGGCATGAAGGGCAGCCCCAGGGTGAGGACTCGTTTGGTGGGTGGGAGATCCATGGGTGCCCTGCACCTTGTGCAGAATGGGGCTGTGCTGAGCTGTCCTTGCGTTCCCAGAGATTTGAGCATCTGTGCCTTCTCCTGTGTGTCCTCTGGGCTCTGTGAGATGCTGAGGTGTCAGAGCTGCTCAGGATGTTGTGACCTTGTCCTTCCCTGCACAGCTGCATGCCAGAATGAGGCTGCCCTGGGAGCTCTCAGTGTCAGTGCCCTGGCCTTGGGGTTTGGGTACAGGGGACAAGGTGACTGCTGCTGGCTGTTGGACCCCTGTGTTGAGTTTGCAGGGTCCCCAGGATGAGGGAGGAATTGATGAATCTGACTCCATGTTCTCAGAAGGCATATCATATCATATCTATTATATTATATTTATTATATCTATTATATTATATTTATTATATTATATTTATTATATAATATTTATTATATTGTATATTATGATATATATTCTGTATCACATATCATAGTTTATATTCTGTATCATATTATATATTATATATTATATATTATATATTATATATTATATATTATATATTATATATTATATATCATATTATACTATACTAAACTATACTAAACAATAGAAAGGATCCATCAGAAGGCATAAAAGGAATGATAATGAAAACTCGTGACTCTCCAGAGTCCTGACACAGCTGGATGGTGATTGGTCATTAATTAAAACAATTCACGTTGGATAAACAATCTCCAACCACATTCCAAAGCAGCAAAACACAGGAGAAGCAAAATCAGATAATTATTTTCTTTTTTTCTCTGAGGGCTTCTCAGCTTCCCAGGAGAAGAATCGTGTGCAAAAGGATTTTTTCAGAAAATATGACAGTGACCGTCGTGCGTGCCACTCTGTGTGGGGACGCAATCCCAGCCATGACCCACAGCTGCTCAGAGGCAGCCCAGGGAGCAACCTGTGCACCCTGCCGTGGTACGAAAGAACATAATTTCACAAAGCCAGGCAAGCCCAGATGGCTGGGAGCTCTTCAGCTGGGCAGGCAAGCGCGGAGGTGTTAAATACAAACAAGCAGATGCAGCCTGGGAGTGAGAGCTTAGGCAGCAGCCTCCTCATTCAGGGCTGGCGCCTTTCTGTGCTTCACTGGGGGCAGCTGGTGTGGCTTCTCCTGTCCCTGGTGCTTTTGTGAGGCTCTGCTAGGGGCGGGGGGCAGGCAGGGCTCGCTGCCTGCTTGGACACTGGTGTTTCCTGGAAAATGTGCCCAGCAGGGGCTTGGCAGAGGCTGTGCCTGGGTTCAGGTGTGCCCAGCAGGGACTGAGCCCCTGTTCCTCTGCCCTGCCTGCAACCAGCTCCTGGGCATGGTCAGACCCATCTGCACCCTGCCAGGAGGGACAGGAGCCTGGGGCTGTGTGTGACACTGCTGGGTGACAGAGACCTGGCTGTGTGTGATGGTGTTCTGGGGTTTTTGGATGAGGGAGGAGACGAGGATCTGACTCGCTTGATTTATTATATTATTATATATATTACATTAAAACTATACTAAAAGAATAGAAGAAGGGATTTCTTCAGAAGGCTGGCTAAGAATAGAAAAAGAAGGAATGATAACAAAGGGTTGTGACTGACCCGAACAGCTGGACTGTGATTGGCCATTAATTAGAAACAACCACATGAGACCAATCACAGATGCACCTGTTGCATCCCAGCAGCAGATAACCATTGCTTAAGTTCCTGAGGCCTCTCAGCTTCTCAGGAGGAAAATCCTGAAAAAAGATTTTCCGCAAAAGATGTCTGTGACAGCTGTGCCTCACAGCCCCCCCTGCCAGGAGGGACAGGAGCCTGGGGCTGTGTGTCACTGCTGGGTGACAGAGACCTGGCTGTGCCCTCACTGCCCACCCTGCCAGCTCTGCTGTTTGGAGAGCAAGCACCCAGTCTTTCCAGGTGTTCTGTGCTCCTTTGCCTCTTTCAGAGAGTGCTTGGAGAGGATGGGCTGGAATTTTGTTAGCATGTGCTGGTTACAAAACCTCAAAATAGACCGAGATGCTCCGGGGCTCTGGATGTCTTCCCATCTGCTGCTCCTTTTTGTCAGGGATAGTATCACAGTTTGCTTCTGCCTCCACTTGGGATTTGGGCCCTTTTGGAGGGCACTGTGAAGCTTGTGAGGCTCCAAAAGCTGCTGGAGTGTGGGAATCCACAAAATCAGAGGGTTTTGGGAAAGCTGCAAAAGGCAGGCCTCAGAGACAGCAGAACTGTGATTAGAGCTGAGCAGCAGCCATGAGATTGGTAAGCAGAAAAAATATTTAAAAAGTAGGAAAGCAAGGACAAATAGAACAATGGTCTGTGTATTAACGCTGGCCTAGAATAACTCCCTAAGCTACAGAAAAGTTTATCTAGCAAGTTATTAGGAATTTGAAGCTTAATAATGGAGCTCTGTGCATTGTGTTTTAAGGCTTACAAGCAGGTATTGTATTTAAAATAAGCAAGCATTGTTTTACTCAAAGGTACCTGTGCTTGTAGTGGTTGGATAGAACTGCTGTCAATGCGCTTTTGCTTTGTGTGATTGGTCAAAAAACTTATAAAGTGAGTTGTAACATTGAATTCTTTGTCTGCTGCCTGGGTGTGACAGTGTTCACAGGATTTTTCCTCCTGTGAAGCTGAGAGGCCTCAGGAACAAAATGTAAACAATGGTTATCTGCTGCTGTGGAATACTACAGGTGCATCTGGGATTGGCCTGTGTTGGATGTTTCTAATTAATGGCCAATCACAGCCCAGCTGGCTCAGACTCTCTGTCCGAGCCACAAACCTTTGTTATCATTCCTTCCTATTCTATTCTTAGCCAGCCTTCCGATGAAATCCTTTCTTCTATTCTTTTAGTATAGTTCTAATGTAATATATATCATAAAATAATAAATCAGCCTTCTGAAACATGGAGTCAGATCCTCGTCTCTTCCCTCACCCTGAGACCCCTGTGAACGCGGTCACACCAGGCTGGGGAATTGTTTGTTGCTTGTGCTGAGCAGCACCTGCAGGTGGTTTTGACTGAGACTGGAGCTTTCCATGTGGCTTTGGAAACCTGGGGTGCTCACAGTTGGGATGCATGAAGCCAAAACACTGTTATGTTTCCTTTCAAAGCATGTTTCTTTTTTTGTTGTTGTTTATTTTTTGAAAGTTTTGGCCTTGTTCCTACTTTCATACTAGAATTAATCATGGGGGGGACACCTCTTGGGGCAGAGCAGTGATGGCCAGGGTGGAGGGAGGTGCAGGGAGCAGCTGATCCATCAGTGCTGCTCTCCCTGCGTCCCCTCTGGCTCCAAGGCACCCATCAGGGGATGTGGCTGCTCTGTCTGGCCCAGGGCTGGGGTGCTGGGGTGGGATGCTCTGCCTGACGCAGGGGCTGAGGATGGCACTGAGGGTGTTCCCAGTGACGTGGCTTGGACAGATGGTGCCCTTCTCCAGCCCGGAGTGACAAGTGACATGTGCCCTCCTGACCAGCAGGCTCCATCTGTGTAATTTCCTCTTCGTGGGGCTTCTGGCTGGGCTCTGTGCCACTCCCCTGTCCAGTGCCTGCCCTAAATAACATCGCTGTGCCTGTCCATCAGCCTCTGTGACCCCCAGGAGTGCCACCTCCAGCGTGTGTGCCTCTGTGTGTGGCTTGGGTCCCCCCTGCAGGGCTTCTGGTATGGCAGGGGTCCAGATAGGACAGGCAGGGATGTGGCATTCTTTGTGCAGTGAGGCAGGCCTGTTTTGGATGTGGAAGGGACAAGCAAGAGGTGACAAGGACAATAACATCTTGGCAGGTACCCTGCTCTCCTGCTGCTCTTCCTCTGCTGCCAGTCCCTGCCCTTCCTGGTTTCTGTGCAAGTCTTCATTTTAAATTAACAGTGGAATACTCTGCTCACAGGCTTAAAAGGGGCTCAAATTCTGGCAAATTGAGATCCTGCCAGAATGATGGCAAAAAAAAAATGCTGGATAGGCTTGTGGGGAGGTTGTGTTGGAGGTTTTTCTGTACAGGGCTGCAGGGACTGACTGGTGCTTCCCATCCAGTTCCACCCCTTGCCATGGGCTGGGACACTTTCCACTGGTCCAGGGTGCTCTAAGCCCTGTCCAGCCTGGCCTTGGACACTTCCAGAGATGGGGCAAATTCAGCTGCTCTGGGCACCCTGTGCCAGCCCCTCTTGGTCTGACATTTTCCCCCATGTCCAATCTGACTCCACCCTCAGTCCAACACCATTGTCCTGTGCTGGGACCCCAGAGCTGGAGGCAGCTCCAGGGTGTCTCAGAGCAGAGGGGGAACATCCCCTCCCTGCCCTGCTGCCCTCAGTGCTGAGGGTGAGCCCAGGAGACATCTGGCTTTCTGTGCTGCCAGTGCCCATGGCCAGGTCAAGCCCCATTTGTGACCCAGCAGAATCCCAATCCATCCTCCCAGGGAGCTCTCAGCCCTTTTCCTTTGCTCCTCCCTGCAGATGCCCATCCTGTTGGGGGCATGGTGAGGTGGCAGGAGCTGCAGGCAGGACGAGTGTCCCCTCCATCTGGTGGTGGTGTGGATGTCCTTGTCCCTGACAGGGAGAGGCTTGGGAGATGAGGGAATAAAGATCCCCTGTCCTGTAAACACACATCCAGCGTGTCACTCTGGTTTTTTAAGATTTTCTAAGCCTTCTGATGTTGACATTCTTGTAGCGAACTTTCTCACACACTTTCTGTAAATAACTCATTGTTTTGCATTCCTTTATGGAGGAGGAGAAATTTGATGCACTGTTGGTCTGTCCAGTGTCATTGGAGAGGTGGCACTGTCACCCTCCAATCCATAAATGTTGGAGTCAGAAAATAAACGTCCCTTTTTCTCCACCTTGAGAACAGTGGTGTGAGCTTGTGTTCTTTTGTGTCCTAAAGCGACACCAGGGCAGTGTTTGCATTGGCAGGTGCATCTTCCGTCACTCCCAGTGTGTGTCCCCAGGGTCTGTTGGCATTCTCCAGGATCCTGGGGGGTCCAGGTGGGGGTCTGTGTGTTACTGCCCATCCAGTGGGCTCCCAGTACCACCCACCAAAGCGTGTGATGCTTCAAAGCTGTTGGTGCTTAAAATCAGGCACAGCACCAACCTGGCAGGCATGTGTGATTTGTAAGTGGAATGTGAGCATGGGTGGTACTTGAGTCTCTGTAGCAGAGCTCTGTCCATGTTTTCGAGCTTTAGGACATGGTTCTTTGTGACCGCCTCGGTGGTGAGCCCTCCTGCCATGTGCTGGGGGAGTGCTTGGGGCGCTCTGGGAGCAATGGAGCACACGTGGGCACTGCTCTGGAAGCAGTTGTTGGCCCCAGGTGGAGCTGAGCTTACGGGCAGGCTTGGTGCTGGCTGAAGGGGGGCACTGGGGCTGGGACAGTGGCAGCTGTCACCGTGCTCAGATGGTTTGTGTAGGAGCAATGGGGGCAGGACGGTGGGGATGGACGGAGAGCAGAGATCTCTGCAGCCAGGTCAGGAACTTGGGGTTCATTGCAAAGGGCCTGGGTGCAGGGCCCTGCTGGGAGCTGCTGCCACGGCTCAGAGCAGGCTGAGAGAGGAGAGGGGGAGAGAGGATGAGAGGGTAAAAAGGGTAAGAGCACGAGGTTCCCGCCACAATACCATAAATCTTCTTCTGGGCTGAATATTCTGATTCTCACTAACCAATCTAGTACAAGATACAAATCCTACAGCATTTACATACAGCCTATAAGAATCATTACATTTCCATACTGTGTTACATTTTAAACCCTACAAACTCCTCTTTGGGCCCTTCTGCCGAGCTGTAGGGTCTGCTCTGAGCCTTGGGCTGTCTGCAAGCAGAGGGTGTTGTTCCATCAAAAGGGGATCACCTTCAGCTGGCCACACCATTGTTTTCCAGTTGTTCAGTAACTGAGGGATCTCAAAGCTTGCTTTCATTTCAATCTCACTCATAATTTCCATATTCTCAAAATCTTTTGCCAGACAATCATATTGATAAGGCTTTCCTGTTCCATCTCCCCCAGCAGTTTGGAGCCAGGCTGGAGCAGTGGTGACACAGGACAGGGGGAGGGACAGGGCTGCCTGGTGGCACTGGCACGCAGGAAGGATTTAAAAGAGCCTGTGGCCAAATCCTGCCCTTGGCTCCAGGGAGGTGTGGGAGGGTTGGATGTGCTCCTGTACCCAGCTCTGCCCAAGCCTGAGCTGTGCTCTGGCTCTCCATGCTGCACTGACGCTGCTGAAGGGAATGGGAGAGGCTGTGTGCACCTGCTGGGAGCAAACTGCAGAATTCTGGAAGCAAAAAGCCTCAAGGAAAAAAATGCAGGGCTGTGCAGCCCCAACCTGTCCCAGCACACAGGGAGCCAGTGGCACCAGGACAGTCACTGTCCCCTGGGCTGGGCACTGCTTGGGCACCTCAAACCATGGCTTCCTCAGAAAGGAAGGTATTGAGGGCTGGAGCATGTCCAGAGAAGGGAACTGAGCTGGGGAAGGGTCTGGAGGGGCTGAGGGAACTGGGGCAGCTCAGCCTGGAGAAAAGGAGGCTCAGGAGGAACCCTCTTACCTCCCTACAGCTCCCTGACAGGAGGGTGGAGCCAGGTGAAGGTCACTCCCTTTTCCCAGGTTATCAAGGGACAGGATAAGTGGAAATGGCCTCGAGTTGCTCCAGGGAAAGTTTAGGTTGGATATTAAGCAAAATGTCTTCATGGAGAGGTGGTCAAACCCAGGAACAGGGCAGTGGTGGAGTCACCATCCCTGGAGGGATTTAAATGGAGCAGCCCATCCCCAGGCTGGAGCTTTGGCCATGGCCCAGCCTCACTGTGCCCACAGCTCCTGGCCTCAGTGGCTGTGCCACAAATGGGCACAAGTTCAGACTTCAGGGCACAGTTTTCTGTGCCATGGAGCAGTGGGTAAGAGCAGCACCATGCCTGCTCTTCCTTGTCAGGGTGGGATGTTCAGCAGAATTGTGGGAGCTCTCTGATCCCAAAGGCTCTGGGTAATCGTGAATGGGATAACTGTGTGGGGGTGAGTTAGCTGTTGTAGTAAGATAGAAAAATTGTAAAGAAAGGCTTCATAAAATCAAGGCTTCTCTCCTAAAATCAGTGGCTGGCCTTGTCAGGCCCTTTGCAAGTTCCCATGTGAAAGCAATCCTGGTCTGAGCAGTCCATTAGCACAACCATCCATTCCTGGGTGAAAGAAAACCTGCACCCGTATAAACTGTTTTTACACTGTTAGAAAAATGAAAATTATCTCTCACAAACAACTTTCCCTGCATGTACACACTGGGGGGTTGAGTGACCAACCAATACAGGGTAACAACTTGTTACTGACCAATAAAGTAATTAACAAGAAAGCTCCTGACCAATTGGAGTCACACACGAGGTCTGTGAAACTGTACAAAAAGGAGTTATGAGAATAAAGAATGTCCTTTTTCCACCATGAAGAAAATGGAGTCTGTGTGATTTATTCCATTAGTTACCCAGGCAAAAAGTGCCACAAGTGGTGCAAGGCTGAAAGCTGAGGTCTGCAGATGATACCACCCAAGTCAGTCACTGTAGGGTGGAAAGACAATTTTAGGGGTGGGATGGATATTTCATCTGCTTATTTCAGTGTAAGAGGGCTCTGTGGAGTCTGCAGTGGCTGTCTCTGTGCAGAGGGGCCATGTATAACTGCAATAATCAGGAGGTGAGCAGAGGCAGTCCTGTCTTAAATCTCCATTCCGCTGGCTTCTTCTCTCTTGTAAAGATGGAATAAGAGGAAACTTTTCCAACTTGTTAATTTTCCATTTCCCTCCGTTGTGTAGCTGCTTTGGACGAGAATCTTTTAAATGTCTCCTTATGTGCAGGACTGTAATTTTTCCTTCCCTTGAGAGCTTGCAGCCCCCGCCTTGCTGGGACAGGAGGTGTTTTCATCTCTGGTGACAATGACACACATGCTTCTGCAGACAAGGACAACCCCTCATTTGCCTGCTGTGACTTTACTAGTTCTGCTGTCTTATCTGTTTGCTCCCACCTTTCCTGCACTCTGCAGCACTCCTTTCATTTTCCCATTACAGCATCCCTTGTGTTTCCCATGGCAGCATCCTTCTATTTACCATCATGGCATCCCTTATGTTTCCCTGACATGGCATTCCTCATGTTTTCCCATTGCAGCATCTCTCATTTCCCAGTGCAGCTTTCCTCCTGTTGCCCACTGCAGCTTCCCTCCTGCTTTCCCGTGGCAGCATTCCTTGTGTTTCCGTGACAGCATCCCTCATGTTTCCCATTACAGCATCCCTCGTGTTTTCCCATCATGGCATCGCCCAGGCTTTCTCCTGTGGCAGCATTCCTTGTGTTTCCCATGGCAGCATCCCTCATGTTTTCCCATCACAGCATTCCTTGTGTTTCCCATGGCAGCACACCCTCATGTTTTCCCAGTCCAGCATTCCATGTGCTTTCCCAGTCCAACATCCCTCATGTTTTCCCATGGCAGCATTCCTTGTGTTTCCCATCACAGCATCCCTCTTGTTTTCCCATCACAGCATTCCTTGTGTTTTCCCATCATGGCATTGCCCATGCTTTCTGCTGTGGCAGCATTCCTTGTGTTTCCTGTGGCAGCATCCCTCGTGCTTTCCCAGTCCAACATCCCATGTGTTTCCCATGGCAGCATCCCTTATGTTTTCCCATCACAGCATTCCCTGTGTTCCCCATCACAGCATTCCTTGTCTTTCCCATGGCAGCACCCCTCGTGCTTTCCCATCACAGCATCCCTTATGTTTTCCCATCACAACATTCCTTGTGTTTTTCCATCACAACATTCCTTGTGTTTTTCCATCACAGCATCCCTCGTGCTTTCCCAGTCCAGCATCCCTCGTGTTTCCCATCATTTCCATGCCTTTCCCATGGTGGGATCTGTGGTGTTTCCCACTCCTGCTCCTTGCAGAGCTGGTGTGCTCTCACAGGCTGCCCTGGGAGCTCCCCCTCCCAGGCTGTGGGGTGTCCTTGGCTGTGTCCCTGCTGTGCCGTGGCTGCTGTGGTGTTTTGGCCATCCCTCCCTGCTGGATGTGGCTGCTCTCTGCTCTCCCAGAGCCCTGGAGTGGCGGTGCCTGGGGTGTTCCCCACTCTGGCTGGTGTCTGCCCCAGCTCCTTGGAGCAGGTTAGCACAGGGAAAGGGGCAGGTTCCTCACAGGAGCTCTGAAGTAGGGCTGTGAGCTCTGCAGGAAGCCCTGGCTGATGCCTCTCTCTCTGTCTGTGTTGTTGCAGGCCAAGGACAGTGATGATGATGATGAAGTCACCGTCAGTGTGGACCGGGACCGTTTCATGGATGAATTCTTTGAGCAGGTGAGAGGTTTGTTCCTCCAGGGTGGCTTTGAGGCTGCTTCAGACCTTCCTGCTGGCACCAGGGCGGGTTGTGGATGCTCCAGGCTCCCCGTGGCCACTGGGGATGAGGATGAAGATCCTGGTGCTGCTCAGCTGATGCTCAGGGCTGTGCTGAGTGCTGAACATCAGGAACCTGAGCCTGTGCTGCCCTGTGGATGTTTCCCTGCTCCTCCAGAACCCAGCCAGGCTGTTGCCCAGGCCATGGGAGCAGGGAAGCCTCCCACCCAGCTCTCAGGCCTTTCCCCAGAGCACCTCTGCAGAGCAGCAGTCTCTGCACGGATCATGGATTTAATTTTGTGCCTCCCGTTCCCAAACAAGAGGTTGTCTTCTGGCATGTGGGTGGCTGTAAGATCTGCTTGCGGATTTTTAGCACACCCTTAGCATGGCATGTGTGTGGGGGGTGTTAAAATGGAACTGTGCAGGCAATGGAGTGGGAACTGGGATAAATCTGATGTGCAGGTGGAGGAAGATGAGCAAAGGAGTGGTGTGAGCCGAAGGAGAAGGCTGAGTTAGAGGGTGAGCAGCCTGGCAGGCGGAGAACACAGGAGAGGTTTCCCCTCTTGAGCAATGCTGGTGTCTTCCTGTAGCACAGGGGTGCAGGGAAAATGGATCTTTGGGAAAATGTGGCCTCCCTGGAATGGGGAGTGAGGATCAAATTGGGCATTTCTGGAGCTTTTTATGGAGCAAGGAGCCATGGGGGACTGAGCCACTACCAGCCTGGCTTGTGCAGTCTCAGCAGTGCTCTGCCAGTGGCACAGAGTTAGGAATCAGTCTGCTGCTGATTTAGATAAATCCCAGAAGTTTCTCACAAATGAGAAAATGCCAGAATGGAGCTTCTGGAAAATGTGGCTTCCCTGGAATGGGGGGTGGGATCAAATGGGGCATTTCTGGAGCCGTTCATGGAGCAAGGAGCCATGGGGGACTGAGCCACTACCAGCCTGGCTTGTGCAGTCTCAGCAGTGGGAAAATGCCAGAATGGATGTTCTGGAAAATGTGGAATGGGGGGTGAGGATCAAATTGGGCATTTCTGGAGCTTTTTATGGAGCAAGGAGCCATGGGAGACTGAGCCACTACCAGCCTGGCTTTGCAGTCTCAGCAGTGCTCTGCCAGTGGCACAGAGTTGGGAATCAATGTACTGCTGATTTAGATAAATCCCAGAAGTTTCTCAGTGTATCACAAATGAGAAAATGCCAGAATGGATCTTCTGGAAAATGTGGCCTCCTTGGAATGGGGGGGTGAGGATCAAATTGGGCATTTCTGGAGCTTTTTATGGAACAAGGAGCCATGGGGTCTGAGCCACTGCCAGCCTGGCTTGTGCAGTCTCAGAGTGCTCTGCCAGTGGCACAGAGTTGGGAATCAATCTGCTGCTGATTTAGATAAATCCCAGAAGTTTCTCAGTGTATCACAAAGAATCCAGGACATACAGTCTGTATTACACTGCTGTGACTCAGAGCTGGCTGGTGGGATGGAGAAGGGCTGATTCCACTGTTCCAAACTGGGAAATATTTATCCAGGAGGATGTTTGCTGTGGTTCAGACATGTCATGGCTGCTTTGGAATAGGGTGTAATAATCCCTTCACTTTCCAAGAGTCCAGATCCGTCACAGACCACCTGTCTTGTTGTCTCACTTCACAGGTGGAAGAAATTCGAGGCTTCATTGATAAAATTTCGGAGAATGTGGAAGAAGTGAAAAGGAAGCACAGTGCCATTCTGGCTTCTCCCAACCCTGATGAAAGTGAGTGAGATGTGAGCCCTGTGTGTCCTGTGAGCCCTGTGTGCCCTGTGTGTCCTGTGAGCCCTGTGTGTCCTGTGTGTCCTGTGAGCCCTGTGTGTCCTGTGTGTCCTGTGTGTCCTGTGGCTTCCCTGGTGGGTGGCTGGGGCCAGGCCCAGTCCCTGGGTCTGCAGGTGGTGCTGGGTGCTGAGGGAGGCTCGGGCTGGCCTGGTGACTGACTGGTGGCTTTAGGACCTGAGAGTCCATTGGGGGGATTTCTGCAAGGCTGGGGCAGTGTGGAGGCTGGGAAGGGCAGGTGGCTGTTTCTGTGGTGGTTGGCTGCTGTCTTGCCCTGGGCTGCCTGGGAAAGAGGAGTGGATCCTTATCCCAAGGAGTGGATAAAGCAGAACAGACCAAGTGTCACCTGCATTTGGGCCCACAAATGTCACAGCTCCTCTTTGAGCCACAGGTGGCAGCTGGGGCCTTGCATCTCTGTCCTGGGGACAATTTCTTGCTGGCTGGTCAAAGAGTTTATCCCTTGCAGACCTCTTCCTTCACCAGCTTTTCCTTCCAGAGAAAAGGTTTGCTGCCAGGAGCTGCAGTTGGGGGTTTGAGCACCCAGAGGGTGGCAACATTTGGGTGTCTGGGGGATCTGGCACAGTTAGAGCTGTGCAAGCTGTGGTCCCCAGAGGAGCCGGCTGTGGTGTGGTGAGGTCAGCAGAGGTGTCTGCACAGCCCTTACAGTGGAATGGGTGGATCTGAGGGCTGAGCTGTGTGGGCAGAGCAGGGCTGGGCTCTGCAGGGTGTGGCTGGAGCCTGCCCAGGCTCCCCTGCTGAGGGACAGCCCTGGAACAGCTCAGCTGCCCCAAGCTCCACCTTCAGGGTGACACTGAGCCCAGGTGGGTCCCCTCCATCACCATGGTGGTGTCACAGGGGTGTTGGGTGCTGCAGCTCTGGCCCTTCAGGATGGCTCCAGCCCTCATTTTGGCAGAGGTGTTGCTTCCATGGGCTGAGCACTGCTTGTGCTCCCAGTTACAGAGGCTGGAAAGGTGAGACCAGGTCTCTCTCTGCTCGTCTACCCTCTTCCCATCCATTTCTCATTTGCCCAGTGCAATTCCATGCCTGCTTGTGGAATTGTGCCTGGAGGTCCCAGGAGGGTGCCCACACACACATTGCCCTGCATCCATGTCAAATCAGTAGATTTTGTAATTACTTTAAAGGACTGGCCCTTCCTAAATTATCTCAGGTTCCCCTCTCCTGGCAGCTGCTCCTCAGCTAAAAATTCCTTGGCCAAGCCTGGAATTGAGGGATTTTCTCAAGGGAGTTCCCGTGTCTCAGGCTGTTGCTCAATCACCCTCCAGGCTCCTGTGCTCTCGCTGTGAGATGTTGCAGTGTTCCTGCTGCTGTGCTCCTGGCTGCTGCACAGGCATGGGGTCCACCTGGGGCTGCAAAAGCCACTCATGGCCTAAAAGCATAAGAATCTATTTCAAAGTCTGAGATCTGCAGTGAACAAGATGTGGTGACATTGCCATGACTTCCAGAAGCATCCGGGACATTGGAAGTGCTTCTGGTTTTGTTTCACAGCGTTCCTTTGCCTTGGTATTGTAGAGAATTCAGTTTGTTCGTCAAGGATTGTTTGGACAGGAAGAGAGGAGCCACACATTGATCTGAAATCAGCGATTTGTGGCATTGTGGTGTGCTCAGGAGGTGTGGTAGGGCTCAGCAGTGGACAGACTCAGAATAACAAAGTACTTTGAGCTGGAGAGTGTCACAGACATCGTTTATGGAAAATCCTTTCCTTAGGAGTTTTCCTCCTGAGAAGCTGAGAGGCCTCAGGAACAAAATGCAAACAATGGTTATCTGCTGCTGTGGAATGCAACAGGTGCATCTGGGATTGGTCTCATGTAGTTGTTTCTAATTAATGGCCAATCACAGTCAGCTGGCTTGGATGCTATCCGAGCCACAAGCCTTTGTTATCATTCTTTTCTATTCTTAGCTTAGCTAGCCTTCTGATGAAACCTTTTCTTCTGTTCTTTTAGTATAGTTTTAATGTAACATATATCATAAAATAATAAATCAAGCCTTCTGAAACATGGAGTGAGATTCTTGTCTCTTCCCTCATCCTCAGACCCCTGTGAACACGGTCACAGGAGAGGACCTTCAGAGATCATCCATGGGCAGGGACACCTTAAATGTGCACCAGCGAACCACTTGCTCCAAGCCCTGTCCAATGTGCCCTTGAGCACTTGCAGGGATGGGGCAGCCACAGCTTCTCTGGGCAGCCTGTGCCAGCCCCTCCCCACCCTCACAGTCTGACGTTCCTTCCCCATGTCCAATCTGACCCCACTGCCCCTTGTCCCAGCCCTTGGACCATTCTGGTGCCCACCTCTGCCCTGCCAGGGCATTGTCTGTGCTGGCAGCCTCACCCCCACCCTCCTGTGTTCCTGAACCCACAGAGAACCTGCTCATTAATGCAAATTCGTAACCCAGGGCTGTGAATTTATTAAGATTAATTTGGAAATTCAGAAACAAGTTCCCATGAGGCATGGCGGGGGGATGGAGCCAAAGGACACTAAAATGTAGGATGTGAGAGGCTAATTCTGGGATGTGCTCCGTGGGGTTTGCTGTTAACAGGGCAAGGAGTGACACCTGGGATGGACATCAGGGCAAGATGTTGCTCCCTGCAGGGATTTGGGATGCTGCTCATCCCCTCTGGAACAGCACCTTGCTTATTTCTTAGTGATCTCCAAGTACTTCAGCATCATGTGGAACCCTCACTGCAAGATGAGGGGAAATGTTCCTGCAGGAGAGAATGTCACGGACTCCTCATCCTTGTCTGGAGGCACATGTGCTGTGCAGCTCGCTTTGGTGTGGGTGTAGCTTCTCCATCAGAGATAGAAACTCCTTGAACACCACCAGCAAGTCCCTCCTGGAGCTGGAGGACTTTGGGGTGGGGCTTTAGATGGAGCAGGGCTGGGCTGGTGGTCTGGGAACTGTTTGGGCAGTGGCTGGGGTTGCTGTTGGAGGGGTGGATGCAGAGGTGTGTGGTGGCTGCTGGTGAGGAGCTGCTTTCTCAGGGTCAGTGATAGAAGAGAGGGGCACAGTGACCGTGTTCACAGCGGCCTGAGGATGAGGGAAGAGACGAGGATCTGACTCCATGTTTCAGAAGGCTGATTTTTTATTTTATGATATATATTACATTAAAACTATACTAAAAGAACAGAAGAAAAGGTTTCATCAGAAGGCTAGCTAAGCTAAGAATAGAAAAGAATGATAACAAAGGCTTGTGGCTCGGATAGCATCCAAGCCAGCTGACTGTGATTGGCCATTAATTAGAAACAGCCACATGACACCAATCCCAGATGCACCTGTTGCATCCCGCAGCAGCAGATAATCATTGGTTACATTTTATTCCTGAGGCCTCTCAGCTTCTCAGGAGGAAAAATCCTAAGGAAAGGATTTTTCATAAAAGATGTCTGCGACAGGTCTCCATGGGCACAGTCCCACTGGAATCTGCTTTTTAAGTGGCTGTGCTCAGGCAGATGCAGCCCCTTGGTGCTGTTTGTTTGCAGGAGCAGCTGAGGTCCAGTGTCTGTGTGAGACCTGGAGCTGCAGGATCCATGGAGGGGCTCATCCCTCCCTTCCTGCTGATCCCTCTCCTGGCTGCACAGACTGTGTTTGGATCTGCCTTGCCACTGCTGCCTGGGCTTATTTTGGAGCCCAGTGGGTGGGGAGCTGGCTGGCTGTGCCTCTGAGGCAGGGAGGTGACAGCCCCTGGCTCCGGCAGGTTCGGTCTGGCTCAGGGGCACAGGAGGCTCTCCCCACCCAGTGGGCAGTGCCATGGTGGGACTGGGTGGGCTTGGAAGAGCTGAGGGGCCGTGTTCCTCCCTGGGTTGGGGCCATCCCATCAGGTTTAAGTCACAGCTCTTGGTAAACCTGTTCCTAAAATCCTCCCCAGTGAGTGCTGTGGCTGTTGCTGCTCCTGCTTGCTCCTTGGTGCAGGCCACATGCCAGAGGAGGTGGCCAATGCCACAAATTGCTGATTTCAGATCAATGTGCGGCTCCTCTCTTCCTGTCCAAACAATCCTTGATGAGACAAACTGAATTCTCTACAATACCAAGGCAAAGGAACGCTGTGAAACAAAACCAGAAGCACTTCCAATGTCCCGGATGCTTCTGAAAGTCATGGCAATGTCACCACATCTTGTTCACTGCAGATCTCAGACTTTGAAATAGATTCCTATGCTTTTAGGCCATGAGTGGCCTTTGCAGCCCCAGGTGGACCCCATGCCTGTGCAGCAGCCAGGAGCACAGCAGCAGGAACACTGCAACATCTCACAGGCCATCTCACAGCCAGCCAGCAATGAAATCACATTTGCTGTTTCCCTGGAGTGGTCAGGAGGGGTTCTGTGCCATTCCTCTTCTCTGAGCGCGGCGTCCCTCCAGTGGCAGTGCTCCTGTCTCTCCAGCACTGGGTTATGTAACGCAGCTGTCTGCTCCATGAATTGCCTCTGGGAGCAGAAATCTTCAGATCCCAACTTGTGTCTCTCAGCCTGTCAGCTCAGCCCATCTCTGCAGGCTTTGGGAGGCCCAGTCAGTATTTCAGACCTGGAAGCAGCTCCATTCCAGCTGCACCAGCACAGAAGGGGAGGTTCACTTCCATGGCAGCACATTTAAGGTGTCCCTGCCCATGGATGATCTCTGACAGGTCCCTCTCCTGTGACCGTGTTCACAGGGGTCTGAGGATGAGGGAAGAGACAAGAATCTGACCCCATGTTTCAGAAGGCTGATTTATTATTTTATGACATATATTACATTAAACTATACTAAAAGAACAGAAGAAAAGGTTTCATCAGAAGGCTAGCTAAGCTAAGAATAGAAAAGAATGATAACAAAGGCTTGTGGCTCGGATAGCATCCAAGCCAGCTGACTGTGATTGGCCATTAATTAGAAACAACTACATGAGACCAATCCCAGATGCACCTGTTGCATTCCACAGCAGCAGATAACCATTGTTCACATTTTGTTGCTGAGGCCTCTCAGCTTCTCAGGAGGAAAAATTCTAAGGAAAGGATTTTTCATAAACGATGTCTGTGACACTCTCCAGCTCAAAGTACTTTGTTATTCTGAGCCTGTCCACTGCTGAGCCCTACCACACCTCCTGAGCACACCACAATGCCACAAATCACTGATTTCAGATCAATGTGTGGCTCCTCTCTTCCTGTCCAAACAATCCTTGACGAACAAACTGAATTCTCTACAATACCAAGGCAAAGGAACGCTGTGAAACAAAACCAGAAGCACTTCCAATGTCCCGGATGCTTCTGGAAGTCATGGCAATGTCACCACATCTTGTTCACTGCAGATCTCAGACTTTTAAATAGATTCTTATGCTTTTAGGCCATGAGTGGCCTTTGCAGCCCCAGGTGGACCCCATGCCTGTGCAGCAGCCAGGAGCACAGCAGCAGGAACACTGCAACATCTCCCAGTGAGAGCACAGGAGCCTGGAGGGTGATTGAGCAACAGCCTGAGACACGGGAACTCCCTTGAGAAAATCCCTCAGTTCCAGGCTTGGCCAAGGAAATTTTAGCTGAGGAGCAGCTGCCAGGAGAGGGGAATCTGAGATAATTTAGGAAGGGCCAGTCCTTTAAAGTAATTACAAAATCTACTGATTTGACATGGATGCAGGGCAATGTGTGTGTGGGCACCCTCCTGGGACCTCCAGGCACAATTCCACAAGCAGGCATGGAATTGCACTGGGCAAATGAGAAATGGATGGGAAGAGGGTAGACAAGCAGAGAGAGACCTGGTCCCACCTTTCCAGCCTCCAGAACTGGGAGCACAAGCAGTGCTCAGCCCATGGAAGCAACACCTCTGCCAAAATGAGGGCTGGAGCCATCCTGAAGGGCCAGAGCTGCAGCACCCAACACCCCTGTGACACCACCATGATGATGGAGGGGACCCACCTGGGCTCAGTGTCACCCTGAAGGTGGAGCTTGGGGCAGCAGAGCTGTTCCAGGGCTGTCCCTCAGCAGGGGAGCCTGGGCAGGCTCCAGCCACACCCTGCAGAGCCCAGCCCTGCTCTCCCCCACACAGCTCAGCCCCTCAGATCCACCCATTCCACTGTAAGGGCTGTGCAGACACCTCTGCTGACCTCACCACGCCACAGCCGGCTCCTCTGGGGACCACAGCTTGCACAGCTCTAACTGTGCCAGATCCCCCAGACACCCAAATGTTGCCACCCCTCTGGGTGCTCAAACCCCAACTGCAGCTCCTGGCAGCAAACCTTTTCTCTGAAGGAAAAGCTGGTGAAGGAAGAGGTCTGCAAGGGATAAACTCTTTGACCAGCCAGCAAGAAATTGTCCCCAGGACAGAGATGCAAGGCCCCAGCTGCCACCTGTGGCTCAAAGAGGAGCTGTGACATTTGTGGGCCCAAATGCAGGTGACACTTGGTCTGTTCTGCTTTATCCACTCCTTGGGACAAGGATCCACTCCTCTTCCCCAGGCAGCCCAGGGCAAGACAGCAGCCAACCACCACAGAAACAACCACCTGCCCTTGCCAGCCTCCACACTGCCCCAGCCTTGCAGAAATCCCCTCACTGGACTCTCAGGTCCTAAAGCCACCAGTCAGTCACCAGGCCAGCCCGAGCCTCCCTCAGCACCCAGCACCACCTGCAGACCCAGGGACTGGGCCTGGCCCCAGCCACCCACCAGGGAAGCCACAGGACACACAGGACACACAGGACACACAGGGCTCACAGGACACACAGGACACACAGGGCTCACAGGACACACAGGACACACAGGGCTCACAGGACACACAGGGCTCACATCTCACTCACTTTCATCAGGGTTGGGAGAAGCCAGAATGGCACTGTGCTTCCTTTTCACTTCTTCCACATTCTCCGAAATTTTATCAATGAAGCCTCGAATTTCTTCCACCTGTGAAGTGAGACAACAAGACAGGTGGTCTGTGACAGATCCGGACTCTTGGAAAATGAAGGGATTATTACACCCTATTCCAAAGCAGCCATGACATGTCTGAACCACAGCAAACATCCTCCTGGATAAATATTTCCCAGTTTGGAACAGTGGAATCAGCCCTTCTCCATCCCACCAGCCAGCTCTGAGTCACAGCAGTGTAATACAGACTGTATGTCCTGGATTCTTTGTGATACACTGAGAAACTTCTGGGATTTATCTAAATCAGCAGCAGATTGATTCCCAACTCTGTGCCACTGGCAGAGCACTCTGAGACTGCACAAGCCAGGCTGGCAGTGGCTCAGACCCCATGGCTTTGTTCCATAAAAAGCTCCAGAAATGCCCAATTTGATCCTCACCCCCCATTCCAAGGAGGCCACATTTTCCAGAAGATCCATTCTGGCATTTTCTCATTTGTGATACACTGAGAAACTTCTGGGATTTATCTAAATCAGCAGTACATTGATTCCCAACTCTGTGCCACTGGCAGAGCACTGCTGAGACTGCAAAGCCAGGCTGGTAGTGGCTCAGTCTCCCATGGCTCCTTGCTCCATAAAAGCTCCAGAAATGCCCAATTTGATCCTCACCCCCATTCCACATTTTCCAGAACATCCATTCTGGCATTTTCCCACTGCTGAGACTGCACAAGCCAGGCTGGTAGTGGCTCAGTCCCCCATGGCTCCTTGCTCCATGAACGGCTCCAGAAATGCCCCATTTGATCCCACCCCCATTCCAGGGAAGCCACATTTTCCAGAAGCTCCATTCTGGCATTTTCTCATTTGTGAGAAACTTCTGGGATTTATCTAAATCAGCAGCAGACTGATTCCTAACTCTGTGCCACTGGCAGAGCACTGCTGAGACTGCACAAGCCAGGCTGGTAGTGGCTCAGTCCCCATGGCTCCTTGCTCCATAAAAAGCTCCAGAAATGCCCAATTTGATCCTCACTCCCCATTCCAGGGAGGCCACATTTTCCCAAAGATCCATTTTCCCTGCACCCTGTGCTACAGGAAGACACCAGCATTGCTCAAGAGGGGAAACCTCTCCTGTGTTCTCCGCCTGCCAGGCTGCTCACCCTCTAACTCAGCCTTCTCCTTCGGCTCACACCACCACCTTTGCTCATCTTCCTCCACCTGCACATCAGATTTATCCCAGTTCCCACTCCATTGCCTGCACAGTTCCATTTTAACACCCCCCACACACATGCCATGCTAAGGGTGTGCTAAAAATCCGCAAGCAGATCTTACAGCCACCCACATGCCAGAAGACAACCTCTTGTTTGGGAACGGGAGGCACAAAATTAAATCCATGATCCGTGCAGAGACTGCTGCTCTGCAGAGGTGCTCTGGGGAAAGGCCTGAGAGCTGGGTGGGAGGCTTCCCTGCTCCCATGGCCTGGGCAACAGCCTGGCTGGGTTCTGGAGGAGCAGGGAAACATCCACAGGGCAGCACAGGCTCAGGTTCCTGATGTTCAGCACTCAGCACAGCCCTGAGCATCAGCTGAGCAGCACCAGGATCTTCATCCTCATCCCCAGTGGCCACGGGGAGCCTGGAGCATCCACAACCCGCCCTGGTGCCAGCAGGAAGGTCTGAAGCAGCCTCAAAGCCACCCTGGAGGAACAAACCTCTCACCTGCTCAAAGAATTCATCCATGAAACGGTCCCGGTCCACACTGACGGTGACTTCATCATCATCATCACTGTCCTTGGCCTGCAACAACACAGAGAGAGAGGCATCAGCCAGGGCTTCCTGCAGAGCTCACAGCCCTACTTCAGAGCTCCTGTGAGGAACCTGCCCCTTTCCCTGTGCTAACCTGCTCCAAGGAGCTGGGGCAGACACCAGCCAGAGTGGGGAACACCCCAGGCACTGCCACTCCAGGGCTCTGGGAGAGCAGAGAGCAGCCACATCCAGCAGGGAGGGATGGCCAAAACACCACAGCAGCCACGGCACAGCAGGGACACAGCCAAGGACACCCCACAGCCTGGGAGGGGGAGCTCCCAGGGCAGCCTGTGAGAGCACACCAGCTCTGCAAGGAGCAGGAGTGGGAAACACCACAGATCCCACCATGGGAAAGGCATGGAAATGATGGGAAACACGAGGGATGCTGGACTGGGAAAGCACGAGGGATGCTGTGATGGAAAAACACAAGGAATGTTGTGATGGAAAAACACAAGGAATGTTGTGATGGGAAAACATAAGGGATGCTGTGATGGGAAAGCACGAGGGGTGCTGCCATGGGAAAGACAAGGAATGCTGTGATGGGGAACACAGGGAATGCTGTGATGGGAAAACATAAGGGATGCTGCCATGGGAAACACATGGGATGTTGGACTGGGAAAGCACGAGGGATGCTGCCACAGGAAACACAAGGAATGCTGCCACAGCAGAAAGCATGGGCAATGCCATGATGGGAAAACACAAGGAATGCTGTGATGGGAAAACAAGAGGGATGCTGTGATGGGAAACACAAGGAATGCTGCCATGGGAAAACATGAGGGATGTTGGACTGGGAAAGCACATGGAATGCTGGACTGGGAAAACATGAGGGGTGCTGCCATGGGAAACACAAGGAATGCTGTGATGGGAAAACATGAGGGATGCTGCCATGGGAAACACAAGGAATGCTGCCACAGGAGAAAGCCTGGGCGATGCCATGATGGGAAAACACGAGGGATGCTGTAATGGGAAACATGAGGGATGCTGTCACGGGAAACACAAGGAATGCTGCCACGGGAAAGCAGGAGGGAAGCTGCAGTGGGCAACAGGAGGAAAGCTGCACTGGGAAATGAGAGATGCTGCAATGGGAAAACATGAGGAATGCCATGTCAGGGAAACATAAGGGATGCCATGATGGTAAATAGAAGGGATGCTGCCATGGGAAACACAAGGGATGCTGTAATGGGAAAATGAAAGGAGTGCTGCAGAGTGCAGGAAAGGTGGGAGCAAACAGATAAGACAGCAGAACTAGTAAAGTCACAGCAGGCAAATGAGGGGTTGTCCTTGTCTGCAGAAGCATGTGTGTCATTGTCACCAGAGATGAAAACACCTCCTGTCCCAGCAAGGCGGGGGCTGCAAGCTCTCAAGGGAAGGAAAAATTACAGTCCTGCACATAAGGAGACATTTAAAAGATTCTCGTCCAAAGCAGCTACACAACGGAGGGAAATGGAAAATTAACAAGTTGGAAAAGTTTCCTCTTATTCCATCTTTACAAGAGAGAAGAAGCCAGCGGAATGGAGATTTAAGACAGGACTGCCTCTGCTCACCTCCTGATTATTGCAGTTATACATGGCCCCTCTGCACAGAGACAGCCACTGCAGACTCCACAGAGCCCTCTTACACTGAAATAAGCAGATGAAATATCCATCCCACCCCCTAAAATTGTCTTTCCACCCTACAGTGACTGACTTGGGTGGTATCATCTGCAGACCTCAGCTTTCAGCCTTGCACCACTTGTGGCACTTTTTGCCTGGGTAACTAATGGAATAAATCACACAGACTCCATTTTCTTCATGGTGGAAAAAGGACATTCTTTATTCTCATAACTCCTTTTTGTACAGTTTCACAGACCTCGTGTGTGACTCCAATTGGTCAGGAGCTTTCTTGTTAATTACTTTATTGGTCAGTAACAAGTTGTTACCCTGTATTGGTTGGTCACTCAACCCCCCAGTGTGTACATGCAGGGAAAGTTGTTTGTGAGAGATAATTTTCATTTTTCTAACAGTGTAAAAACAGTTTATACGGGTGCAGGTTTTCTTTCACCCAGGAATGGATGGTTGTGCTAATGGACTGCTCAGACCAGGATTGCTTTCACATGGGAACTTGCAAAGGGCCTGACAAGGCCAGCCACTGATTTTAGGAGAGAAGCCTTGATTTTATGAAGCCTTTCTTTACAATTTTTCTATCTTACTACAACAGCTAACTCACCCCCACACAGTTATCCCATTCACGATTACCCAGAGCCTTTGGGATCAGAGAGCTCCCACAATTCTGCTGAACATCCCACCCTGACAAGGAAGAGCAGGCATGGTGCTGCTCTTACCCACTGCTCCATGGCACAGAAAACTGTGCCCTGAAGTCTGAACTTGTGCCCATTTGTGGCACAGCCACTGAGGCCAGGAGCTGCGGGCACAGTGAGGCTGGGCCATGGCCAAAGCTCCAGCCTGGGGATGGGCTGCTCCATTTAAATCCCTCCAGGGATGGTGACTCCACCACTGCCCTGTTCCTGGGTTTGACCACCTCTCCATGAAGACATTTTGCTTAATATCCAACCTAAACTTTCCCTGGAGCAACTCGAGGCCATTTCCACTTATCCTGTCCCTTGATAACCTGGGAAAAGGGAGTGACCCTCACCTGGCTCCACCCTCCTGTCAGGGAGCTGTAGGGAGGTAAGAGGGTTCCTCCTGAGCCTCCTTTTCTCCAGGCTGAGCTGCCCCAGTTCCCTCAGCCCCTCCAGACCCTTCCCCAGCTCAGTTCCCTTCTCTGGACATGCTCCAGCCCTCAATACCTTCCTTTCTGAGGAAGCCATGGTTTGAGGTGCCCAAGCAGTGCCCAGCCCAGGGGACAGTGACTGTCCTGGTGCCACTGGCTCCCTGTGTGCTGGGACAGGCTGGGGCTGCACAGCCCCTGCATTTTTTCCTTGAGGCTTTTTGCTTCCAGAATTCTGCAGTTTGCTCCCAGCAGGTGCACACAGCCTCTCCCATTCCCTTCAGCAGCGTCAGTGCAGCATGGAGAGCCAGAGCACAGCTCAGGCTTGGGCAGAGCTGGGTACAGGAGCACATCCAACCCTCCCACACCTCCCTGGAGCCAAGGGCAGGATTTGGCCACAGGCTCTTTTAAATCCTTCCTGCGTGCCAGTGCCACCAGGCAGCCCTGTCCCTCCCCCTGTCCTGTGTCACCACTGCTCCAGCCTGGCTCCAAACTGCTGGGGGAGATGGAACAGGAAAGCCTTATCAATATGATTGTCTGGCAAAAGATTTTGAGAATATGGAAATTATGAGTGAGACTGAAATGAAAGCAAGCTTTGAGATCCCTCAGTTACTGAACAACTGGGAAACAATGGTGTGGCCAGCTGAAGGTAATCCCCTTTTGATGGAACAACACCCTCTGCTTGCAGACAGCCCAAGGCTCAGAGCAGACCCTACAGCTCGGCAGAAGGGCCCAAAGAGGAGTTTGTAGGGTTTAAAATGTAACACAGTATGGAAATGTAATGATTCTTATAGGCTGTATGTAAATGCTGTAGGATTTGTATCTTGTACTAGATTGGTTAGTGAGAATCAGAATATTCAGCCCAGAAGAAGATTTATGGTATTGTAACGGGAACCTCGTGCTCTTACCCTTTTTACCCTCTCATCCTCTCTCCCCCTCTCCTCTCTCAGCCTGCTCTGAGCCGTGGCAGCAGCTCCCAGCAGGGCCCTGCACCCAGGCCCTTTGCAATGAACCCCAAGTTCCTGACCTGGCTGCAGAGATCTCTGCTCTCCGTCCATCCCCACCGTCCTGCCCCCATTGCTCCTACACAAACCATCTGAGCACGGTGACAGCTGCCACTGTCCCAGCCCCAGTGCCCCCCTTCAGCCAGCACCAAGCCTGCCCGTAAGCTCAGCTCCACCTGGGGCCAACAACTGCTTCCAGAGCAGTGCCCACGTGTGCTCCATTGCTCCCAGAGCGCCCCAAGCACTCCCCCAGCACATGGCAGGAGGGCTCACCACCGAGGCGGTCACAAAGAACCATGTCCTAAAGCTCGAAAACATGGACAGAGCTCTGCTACAGAGACTCAAGTACCACCCATGCTCACATTCCACTTACAAATCACACATGCCTGCCAGGTTGGTGCTGTGCCTGATTTTAAGCACCAACAGCTCTGAAGCATCACACGCTTTGGTGGGTGGTACTGAAGCCCACTGGATGGGCAGTAACACACAGACCCCCACCTGGACCCCCCAGGATCCTGGAGAATGCCAACAGACCCTGGGGACACACACTGGGAGTGATGGAAGATGCACCTGCCAATGCAAACACTGCCCTGGTGTCGCTTTAGGACACAAAAGAACACAAGCTCACACCACTGTTCTCAAGGTGGAGAAAAAGGGACGTTTATTTTCTGACTCCAACATTTATGGATTGGAGGGTGACAGTGCCACCTCTCCAATGACACTGGACAGACCAACAGTGCATCAAATTTCTCCTCCTCCATAAAGGAATGCAAAACAATGAGTTATTTACAGAAAGTGTGTGAGAAAGTTCGCTACAAGAATGTCAACATCAGAAGGCTTAGAAAATCTTAAAAAACCAGAGTGACACGCTGGATGTGTGTTTACAGGACAGGGGATCTTTATTCCCTCATCTCCCAAGCCTCTCCCTGTCAGGGACAAGGACATCCACACCACCACCAGATGGAGGGGACACTCGTCCTGCCTGCAGCTCCTGCCACCTCACCATGCCCCCAACAGGATGGGCATCTGCAGGGAGGAGCAAAGGAAAAGGGCTGAGAGCCCCCTGGGAGGATGGATTGAGATTCTGCTGGGTCACAAATGGGGCTTGACCTGGCCATGGGCACTGGCAGCACAGAAAGCCAGATGTCTCCTGGGCTCACCCTCAGCACTGAGGGCAGCAGGGCAGGGAGGGGATGTTCCCCCTCTGCTCTGAGACACCCTGGAGCTGCCTCCAGCTCTGGGGTCCCAGCACAGGACAATGGTGTTGGACTGAGCGTGGAGTCAGGTTGGACATGGGGGAAAATGTCAGACCAAGAGGGGCTGGCACAGGGTGCCCAGAGCAGCTGAGGTTGCCCCATCCAATCTGGAAGTGTCCAAGGCCAGGCTGGACAGGGCTTGGAGCACCCTGGACCAGTGGAAGGTGTCCCAGCCCATGGCAAGGGGTGGAACTGGATGGGAAGCACCAGTCAGTCCCTGCAGCCCTGTACAGAAAAACCTCCAACACAACCTCCCCACAAGCCTATCCAGCATTTTTTTGCCATCATTCTGGCAGGATCTCAATTTGCCAGAATTCTGAGCCCCTTTTTAAGCCTGTGAGCAGAGTATTCCCACTGTTAATTTAAAATGAAGACTTGCACAGAAACCAGGAAGGGCAGGGACTGGCAGCAGAGGAAGAGCAGCAGGAGAGCAGGGTACCTGCCAAGATGTTATTGTCCTTGTCACCTCTTGCTTGTCCCTTCCACATCCAAAACAGGCCTGCCTCACTGCACAAAGAATGCCACATCCCTGCCTGTCCTATCTGGACCCTGCCATACCAGAAGCCCTGCAGGGAGGGGACCCAAGCCACACACAGAGGCACACACGCTGGAGGGTGCAGCACTCCTGGGGTCACAGAGGCTGATGGACAGGCACAGCGATGTTATTTAGGGCAGGCACTGGACAGGGGGAGTGGCACAGAGCCCAGCCAGAAGCCCCATGAAGAGGAAATTACACAGATGGAGCCTGCTGGTCAGGAGGGCACATGTCACTTGTCACTCCGGGCTGGAGAAGGGCACCATCTGTCCAAGCCACGTCACTGGGAACACCCTCAGTGCCATCCTCAGCCCCTGCGTCAGGCAGAGCATCCCACCCCAGCACCCCAGCCCTGGGGCAGACAGAGCAGCCACATCCCCTGACGGGTGCCTTGGAGCCAGAGGGGACGCAGGGAGAGCAGCACTGATGGATCAGCTGCTCCCTGCACCTCCCTCCACCCTGACCCTCACTGCTCTGCCCCAAGAGGTGTCCCCCCATGATTAATTCTAGTACGAAAGTAGGAACAAGGCCAAAACTTTCAAAAAATAAACAGCAACAAAAAAAGAAACATGTTTTGAAAGGAAACATAACAGTGTTTTGGCTTCATGCATGCCAACTGTGAGCACCCCAGGTTTCCAAAGCCACATGGAAAGCTCCAGTCTCAGTCAAAACCACCTGCAGGTGCTGCTCAGCACAAGCAGCAAATAATTCCCCAGCCTGGTGTGACCGTGTTCACAGGGGTCTCAGGGTGAGGGAAGAGACGAGGATATGACTCCATGTTTCAGAAGGCTGATTTATTATTTTATGATATATATTACATTAAAACTATACTAAAAGAATAGAAGAAAGGATTTCATCAGAAGGCTGGCTAAGAATAGAATAGCAAAGAATGATAACAAAGGTTTGTGGCCTGGACAGAGAGTCCAAACCAGCTGACTGTGATTGGCCATTAATTAGAAACAACCACATGAGACCAATCCCAGATGCAGCTGTTGCATTCCACAGCAGCAGATAATCAATGTTTACATTTTGTTCCTGAGGCCTCTCAGCTTCACAGGAGGAAAAATCCTGTGAACGCTGCCACACCCGGGCAGCAGACAAAGAATTCAATGTTACAACTCACTTTATAAGTTTTTTGACCAATCACAAAAAGCAAAAGCACATTGACAGCAGTTCTATCCAACCACTACAAGCACAGGTACCTTTGAGTAAAACAATGCTTGCTTATTTTAAATACAATACCTGCTTGTAAGCCTTAAAACACAATGCACAGAGCTCCATTATTAAGCTTCAAATTCCTAATAACTTGCTAGATAAACTTTTCTGTAGCTTAGGGAGTTATTCTAGGCCAGCGTTAATACACAGACCATTGTTCTATTTGTCCTTGCTTTCCTACTTTTTAAATATTTTTTCTGCTGACCAATCTCATGGCTGCTGCTTAGCTCCAATCACAGTTCTGCTGTCTCTGAGGCCTGCCTTTTGCAGCTTTCCCAAAACCCTCTGATTTTGTGGATTCCCACACTCCAGCAGCTTTTGGAGCCTCACAAGCTTCACAGTGCCCTCCAAAAGGGCCAAAATCCCAAGTGGAGGCAGAAGCAAACTGTGATACCATCCCTGACAAAAAGGAGCAGCAGATGGGAAGACATCCAGAGCCCCGGAGCATCTCGGTCTATTTTGAGGTTTTGTAACCAGCACATGCTAACAAATTCATTCCAGCCCATTCCCTCTCCAAGCACTCTCTGAAAGAGGCAAAGGAGCACAGAACACCTGGAAAGACTGGGTGCTTGCTCTCCTCCAAACAGCAGAGCTGGCAGGGTGGGCAGTGAGGGGCACAGCCAGGTCTCTGTCACCCAGCAGTGTCACACACAGCCCCAGGCTCCTGTCCTCTCCTGGCAGGGGGGGCTGTGAGGGGCACAGCTGTCACAGACATCTTTTATGGAAAATCTTTTTCTCAGGATTTTTCCTCCTGAGAAGCTGAGAGGCCTCAGGAACAAAATGTGAACAATGGTTATCTGCTGCTGTGGAATGCAACAGGTGCATCTGTGATTGGTCTCATGTGGTTGTTTCTAATTAATGGCCAATCACAGTCCAGCTGGCTCGGACTCTCTGGTCAGTCACAACCCTTTGTTATCATTCCTTCTTTTTCTATTCTTAGCCAGCCTTCTGAAGAAATCCCTTCTTCTATTCTTTTAGTATAGTTTTAATGTAATATATATAATAATATAATAAATCAAGCGAGTCAGATCCTCGTCTCCTCCCTCATCCAAAAACCCCTGTGAACACCATCACACACAGCCAGGTCTCTGTCACCCAGCAGTGTCACACACAGCCCCAGGCTCCTGTCCTCTCCTGGCAGGGTGCAGATGGGTCTGACCATGCCCAGGGAGCTGGTGCAGGCAGGGCAGAGGAACAGGGGGCTCAGTCCCTGCTGGGCACACCTGAACCCAGGCACAGCCCTCTGCCAAGCCCTGCTGGGCACATTTTCCAGGGAAACACCAGTGTCCAAGCAGGCAGCGAGCCCTTGCCTGCCCCCCGCCCTAGCAGAGCCTCACAAAAGCACCAGGGACAGGAGAAGCCACACCAGCTGCCCCCCCAGTGAAGCACAGAAAGGCGCCAGCCCTGAATGAGGAGGCTGCTGCACGGCTTCACTCCCAGGCTGCATCTGCTTGTTTGTATTTACCAACACCTCCGCGCTGCTCTGCCCAGCTGAAGAGCTCCCAGCCATCTGGGCTTGCCTGGCTTTGTGAAATTATGTTCTTTTCGTACCACGGCAGGGTGCACAGGCTGCTCCTGGGGCTGCCTCTGAGCAGCTGTGGGTCATGGCTGGGATTGCGTCCCCACACAGAGTGGCACGCACGTGTCACTGTCATATTTTCTGAAAAATCCTCTTTGCACACGATTCTTCTCCTGGGAAGCTGAGAAGCCTCAGAGAAAAAAAGAAAATAATTATCTGATTTTGCTTCTCCTGTGTTTTGCTGCTTTGGAATGTGGTTGGAGATTGTTTATCCAACATGTGAATTGTTTTTAATTAATGACCAATCACCATCCAGCTGTGTCAGGACTCTGGAGAGTCACGAGTTTTCATTATCATTCCTTTTATGCCTTCTGATGGATCCTTTCTCTATTCTTTAGTATAGTTTTAGTATAGCATAATATGATATATAATATATAATATATAATATATAATATATAATATATAATATATAATATATAATATATAATATATAATATATAATATGATATGTGATATAGAATATAAAATATAATCTGGTATAGACTATATAACATAATATAATATGATATGTAATACAGAATATAATATAATAAATATACTATAATATACTATAATATACTATAATATAATATAATATACTATAATATACTATAATATACTATAATATAATATAATATAATATAATATAATATAATATAATATAATATAATATAATATAATATGCCTTCTGAGAACATGGAGTCAGATTCATCAATTCCTCCCTCATCCTGGGGACCCTGCAAACTCAACACACAGGGGTCCAACAGCCAGCAGCAGTCACCTTGTCCCCTGTACCCAAACCCCCAAGGCCAGGGCACTGACACTGAGAGCTCCCAGGGCAGCTCATTCTGGCATGCAGCTGTGCAGGGAAGGAGAAGGTCACAACAACTGAGCAGCTCTGACACCTCAGCATCTCACAGAGCCCAGAGGACACACAGGAGAAGGCACAGATGCTCAAATCTCTGGGAACGCAAGGACAGCTCAGCACAGCCCCACCTGCACAAGGTGCAGGGCACCCATGGATCTCCCACCCACCAAACGAGTCCCTCACCCTGGGGCTGCCCTTCATGCCTTGGGAAGGCTGACCTAGAACAGAGGCTGGACAGAGCCAAAGAATAAAGTAGGGATTTATTAGGAGGCCTCAATGGATCCACCTTGGGCAGCACAATTTAAAATGGCCCCAAAATGCACACCCAGTCACAGGGTCTCTCACTTTTATAAGTTTTGGTCCATTTGCATATTGGAGTTAATTGTCCAGTTCCAGCTCCAGCCCATGAAGTCCCATCACTCTTGTCTTTCTCTCTTCAGGCCGCCCTATTTATGCTCCTTTGGCCTGAGATCTGGATCATTGTCCTTGGTCCCCAGCTGGAGCAGGAATTGTTTTGTCTCCCTGCTCTGTGTACAGAGCTCACCATCCCTCATATGAAGCCCAGACCCACACACTAAAGCAGCACAGAATCTGAAAAATATAAAAGCTAAAACCTGAGGCATCACCCTGAGCTCCTCACACTTCAGGGTTTACTTTAGGCATCTGCAGCAGCCAAAAAAAGCCCTTCAAGCAGGGCTGAAGTCCTGTTCCTGAAGGTTTCCAGGGAGGTGGTGCCAAAGCTGAGGATAAGGACAGGCAGGGTGTGCTCCCAGGAGAGAGCCCTGAAGAGCTGAACCACCCAAAACCATGCCTTAAACCACCTATGAGCTCAGCCCTTCCTGCAGGCCATACAGTGCACCAGGATAAATTGGCCATTCCTTGGCACACAGGCCCCAAACTCAGCTGTGCCCTATTCCAGCACTAAATCCAGCTGGCACCAGTGGTGCTCTCCAGGGATCAGTGCTGGGGCCACTCCTTTAGCAATGACATGGACAAGGGGATTGAGGCACCCTCAGCAGAAGACACCAGGGTCTGGACAGGCTGAATCAACGGGCCAAGGCCAATTCTGTGACATTCAATGAGGCCAAGTTCAACACCAGGGTAAGAACAACCCATGGAGTGCTCCAGGCTGGGGGCAGAGCCACTGAAAAGCTGGGAAAGGCCTTGGGGTGCTGGCCAGCAGTAGCTGAACATAAGCCCATGTAGGGGGATAGAATATAAGGAATATAAGATTGTGCAGGAAGTTACCTTACCCCTAAGGAGCTGCAGCTGGGCCAATTATCAAAGATTAGGAGCAGGCCTGACTTTGACAGGCCACAGCTGTAAGCAATGAGAAGAAGATGCTATAAAAGAGTGGGGTGGCTGGGTGAGAAGGGAACTGGGGTGAGTTGGCTGCTTTGTGAAGAAGAGGCAGTGCTTTGAGGAGAAACACCAATAAGATAAGGTGTGAAACTTTTGTGATAAGGAGACAACACTATGGAACCCCTGCAATAAGATGACAACAGGCCCAGGTGGGCAAAAGGCCAATGGCACTTTGCTTGTATCAGAAATAAAGTGTCCACAGGACCAGGGCAGGGATTGTCCCCCTGTGCTGGACACTGCTGGGGCACCACAAATTCTGGGGTCAGTCTGGGCCCCTCACAACAAGAAGGTCATGGAGATGCTGGAGTGTGTACAGGGAAAGAAATGGAGCTGGGGAAGGGTCTGGAGCACCAGGAGCAGCTGGGGGGGCTCCGCCTGGAGAAAAGGAGGCTCAGGAGGGACCTCACTGTCTACAATGTCCTGACAGGAGGATGGAACCAGGTGGGGTCAGGCTCTGCTCCCAGGGAACAAGGGACAGGACACGAGGAAATGTAGTACCAGGGCAAATTCAGTTGGATACTGAGGAAAATTTCTCCATGGAAAGGGCTGACCAGCCAAGGCACAGGCTGTGCAGGGCAGGAGTCACCATCCCTGAATGGATTTAACACTCTGTAGTTGTGGCACTTGGGGTTAATGCTGGAGGAACAGTTGGATCTTAGAGGGGTTTTCTAACCTAAGCAATTCTGTAATTCTAATATTCACCAAAACCAGCCCATACCTTCCCAGTAACAACTTTTTTTAATGAATAAAAATCCAAGGCACAGATGACTTCAGCATTCAGCAGCATCTGCATGAGTCAGGTGGTGTTTCCAGTTTCCAACACTAGCAGTGCAAGGGAGAACGTGATTTCCAAGAGTTTTGTCCTTGGGTGCTTGCTTGCATTCCTGCAAAACAATTCCCAGCCTTTGGCACAAAGTCCAAGCCTTTCATCAGAACCATGATCACTCTTCAGCTCAGTTTTAAAAGCAATCAGGTAAAATTCTCCTGAACTCTGAAGAGCAGGTGGCAGAAGTGACACCAGTCCTGGAGAGGGCAATGAGCTGAACTCACTGACCTCCTCCTGTAGCTCTGAAACATGGACAGCACTATCACCTACTGGAAAAGCACCCAGACTTTACAGCCAGTACTTTGTAAATTTACAGTCATGGCTGGAGAATGATTTGGTCAAAAACAGACTTAAATAATCTGAAATTAATTTTTTAACACTGTCTAAAGTGGCATGATCACGGTTACAGCTCTTGTGCAAACCAGAGCTGCCAGAGAAAAAATAAGGGAAGCCTCAGGCAGAGAAGGTGACAGGGGCAGCACCACAGCTCCCATGGCTGTGGGATCAACACAGACCACACAATGGTTATCCTGCAAATCCCATCACCCCACCTACAAACAGGCACTCCTGGAGTACTGATCTGGAATGGACCTTCAAGGATGCTCCAGTCCAAGCCCCTGCCTGGGCAGGGACACCTTCACCAAACCAGGCTGCTCACGTGGTCATGAAAGCTCAATGCATTCCTTTGGTGATCTTGCCTAGACCCTGCAAAAGAACCTCAGCACCATCCAGGTGAGCCACTGATCCTCCCAAAAGGCAAAGGTCCTCTGGAAAACCAAACCAGTCATTTCATACACAAAGCCAAGGTCTGACAGAACCTGATGGAAGACCAGAAATGGCAGGGGAAAAGGCAGAGCTCATACTGGAAAACCTGCAGCACACATCTGCAGAAGCATGGAAGTGGCCACAGAACAGTGAGCAGAAAACCTCATTTTTAGTTATTTCCCATGAAAAGAAACCTGGCTCTGCAAGTATTCCCTAGCATCTGGAAAACTGCACTGCTAACACAAAGTTCAGTCCCACCCTGCAGCAATATTTGATGCACTGGTCTGTCCCCTGGGCTGGGGTGTATCCTGAGGTGCCTGTGCATGCCTGAGGAGGAGGAGGAGGCAGCAGGGAGGAGGAACCTTCTCCTGTAGAAAGAACATGCTGACCTAGGAGCAAATGAACACAATTTGGGCAGGAGATTTGGAATTCCACAACCAGTCAGGAGCTGGTTTAGTAGAAGATGTCCCAACCCAGGGCAATAGGGTTGGGTGATATGGTTCTTTGAACGCTCCTTGGCAACTGAGGGGAATCTTTTCTTGAGCCAGGGCTGCTGGAGCAGAAAGACTTCCTGTTCTCCTCTGGATGTCCCCAAGCTTTTGGGCAGCAGATGTCCTGGGCTGCACTCACTACTTCCACCACTCCTGCAAGGGGAGAGCAGCTGCATCACAATGGAAAATACTCAGGGTATCACTGAAAAAGGGTGAAAGATGTTTCAGAACATCTCTCACGCAGGACCTGAGCATCCTGAAGTCTGTCTGCTGTGTCAGCCCCACCCCTGGAAGTGTTCAAGGTCAGACTGCAAGAAGGCTCAGAGCAATCTGGTCTAGTCAAAGATGTTCCTGCCCATGGAACCACATGGTCGGTGAAGGTCCTTTCCAAGCCAGCCCACTCTGAGAGCCCATGACACAGCAAATGCCACAGCCTGTCCCCTGTTCACAGCCACAAGTCTGCCCCTGATTTGGGGGGCAAAAGCAGTGCCCACATTCTGTGACCGTGTTCACAGGGGTTCTTGGATGAGGGAAGAGATGAGGATCTGACTCCATGTTTCAGAAGGCTGATTTATTATTTTATGATATATATTACATTAAAACTATACTAAAAGAATAGAAGAAAGGATTTCATCAGAAGGCTAGCTAAGAATAGAAAAGAAGGAATGATAACAAAGGTTTGTGGCTCAGGCTCTGTGTCCAAGCCAGCTGGGCTGTGATTGGCCATTAATTAGAAACAACCACATGAGAGCAATCACAGATTCACCTGTTGTATTCCACAGCAGCAGATAACCATTGATTATATTTTGTAAACAATGGCCTCTCAGCTTCTCAGGAGGAAAAATGTTAAAGAAAGGATTTTTCATGAAAAGATGTCTGCGACACACATTCCCAAGAGCAGCCCGGGTTCTGGCCACAGCAGGCAGGGGCACAGGCAGAGGTGCAGAGGTGCAAGCAGCCTGTGACACGTCCCCCCTGCTCTCTCCCATTCTTTCAGTTCAGCAAAACTTTCTTCTCCTTGTGCTCCCACAGTTGCCTGGTTCCACGTTTTCCCTAAGCAGAGAGCCTCTCTGGCTTTGTGCCTGCTCTGGTCCTGACACAGCACTGGCTCCATCTCCATTTCCCCTGCTGTCCTCTGCTTGCCCTCTCCTCCCCACACTTCTCCTCCAGGATCATCCCATGGTGCAAGGACACTCCCCTGAGGCAGGTGTGCTCAGGTCACCTGGAGCCACAACAATCCCACACACTCTGTCTCCTGCCCTTCCACCTGGGCTCACTCCCCTCCTTTTTTGCTAATATACATAATTTTCCGGAAGAAGCAATTTATCACAGTACTTAGCTTAATGAGCCTTACTGTACATGTTCTGCCTGTAGTGATAATTTTGCATATTTCCTGAGAAATCTTGTTAATGGGGAGATACATGGCAAAACAAACATTTGTACAGCTTCCGAGCAGCTCACACACAAAGACACTTGGATTAAAACAGTGGGAATGAGACTGAACCCTTTTGGCTCCCTCCTCTCAGACACCCAGTGCACAGCCGATGTATCTGGCTGCACTTATCATCGCTCTCATCACTCTCTGGTGTCCACAGATTGACACCAGGTCTCAGTGGGCCAAGAGTATTCCTGCATTTAAGTTGATTTCAGTGGGATCACCAAACCCCCATGCAGCAGACCTGAAGCTCCCCAACACACACCAAGGGACCCTGGGGCTCAGTGTCCCCCCTGAGCTCTGTCTGCCCCTAAAAATCCTGTCCCATCACCCCACCAGGCCCCTGCCAGGCTGGGGACATGACACACCACCCAGAGCTGACCTAGAGCCTGCGCTTTGCCTGCAGCTATGTTTAAAATACAGAAAAAGGTTTTCCCAGGTTTTGGTTTGCCCTACCACGGTGTGCACCCACTGCTGTGAACAGCATCCCTGTGGCACAGGGACACCCAGGAACCCTCAATGCTGGGGAACACAAGAATACCCCATATAGGAGCATGTAGAACACAACACCTCACACAGGAGCATGTAGGAACACAAGAATATCTCACAGGAGCATGCAGGAACACAAGAATATCTCAACATCTCACAGGAGCATGTAAGAACACAAGAAGATCCCACACAGACAGGAGCATGTAGGAACACAAGAACATCTCAACATCTCACACAGGAGCATGTAGGAACACAAGAATATTCCACATAGGAGAATGTAGGAACACAGAACCATGTAGAAACACAAGAAGATCCCACACAGGAGCATGTAGGAGCAGAAGAACATCTCACAGGAGCATGAAGGGACACAAGAACATCTCACACAGGAGCATGGAGGAACACAAGAATATTCCACACAGGAGCATGCAGGAACACAAGAACATCTCAACATCTCACACAGGGGCATATAGGAACACAAGAATATCCCATACAGGAGCGTGTAGGAGCACAAGAACACCCCACACAGGAGCAGGTAGGGCCCATCTGCATCACTCCTGCCACCTTCCTCCTTGCCCAGCTGCCCAGCAGAGCCCAGCAGTGAAGGTCCAGCAGCATCTCACCCCTCCTGCTCCAGGGCCCCACGGGAGCAGGCACAGCAGCTTCCCTGCCGCAGCGCTTGTGGGATCAGGGCTGCTCTAAGGGCAGCCGTGATGTGTGACCTGCCAGGGCAGCTCTGCTTCCCCCCACCCCCAAAACCCAGCATTTCGGTGGGGCTAAAGCCCTCGGGCCGAGGCAGAGCTGCGGGCACAGCCACCGGCTGTCACCCGCCATGTGACAGCCCCGCTCCCCATGGCAGCGACACAGGACAGCTGAATTATTCACGTGTGACCCTTCTGGATGAACAGAAGGGCTCAAAAGCACTTACAGCAATGAAAAGGGTTAACAAGGGAAAGGAGGATGGCATCTGAACAAGTGAATATATTCATCTGCAAGGTCTGTAGGGACTTCTGCAGCCGGGGGGTTCTGGAAAAGATGGAGACACACAAGACCTGACCTCTGCAAACAGCAACTGTGCTCGACTTCACATTCGTGCCCCCAGGAGAGAAAGCCTCAGTAGGAACAGGGTGGAATTAAGAGGAAGGGATGGAGAGAGGTCGGGCTGTGAGTCCGGGGGCACTGCTGCAGATTTCACTGCCACAGGAGGGGACAGGGTGCACCCACAGAGACGGACCTGGAGCCCACCTCGATTTCTCTCCCCTTTTATTTTTAACTCCCATCTCCCGCAGCTCCCACTGGCAGGAGGCAGCGCTGGGAGCAGGGAGTGAGGATTCAGCCAGCTGGGGAGGGCAGTGGCACGGCACAAACACACAAACATCACTGGAGAAATGCACACAAAAACTGCTGTGGAGATGAACAGTGGGCATGGGGGAAAGCACACCCCAAAAAAATGGGCCCTGTCCACGGCTGGGGGTTGGAACCGCATGGTTCCTTCCAACCTAAACCACTCTGTGATCCTGCAACACTGGCACATCTCCCTTGCTTCCTCCCACTCTCCTAACACCATTCATAATTATTTTACCATTTGGACCTGTGTCACATCCTGGAAATCCCAATGCCTCGCTCAAACTGAGCTGCCAGCTCTATGGCACGACGGAGCACCACAGGACTCTCACAACCCTGCATGTTCACACCATCTCATCAGGGCTGCTTCTGGGGGTGTTGGGGAATGGGACCAGCTCCAGACCCACTCCAGTGGGCAGGAAACGCCACTGACAGCCTCAGCTGTGACACCTGCACAGAGGCAGCTGTACACAAAGCTCTGCTCAGCCTCCTCCAAGGCATCCTGCACAGCCCATCCTCAGCAGCTCTCCTCCACAACAAGAGACATGTTTTATCTGTAAGTTACATTTCCTATCCCTGCTCCAGAGCAGACCTGGGGGCACTTCTCCCACAAGGGCACTCAATAAGCTCCAGCAAGTCTGATCCAAACCAGAGCCGAGGTTCAGAAAAGAGCCGGGATTAGCATTTTGAATATCAAGTACCATTTTAAAAATCCCATTAAGACATGGAGCTCCTGTTCTGTAGAGCAGTGACCGCCCTGCATCCCCTCCTCTGCTCCAACAATGCCAGCTCTTTTTTTATTAATCCTTCCTTTTTTATCATCCCTGGCAGAATTTAAACACTGTATTAACACAGGAAGAACCGAACCAGGCTGTTAATGAGGCAGCAGAGAGGATACAAGTTCAAACGCTCTTGACACTGTGTCCACTGCAGCATCTCGCTCCTCCCTGTGTCTGCCAGCACCAAGGGTGTAAATCCACGCTGCCTCACTCACTGCAGTCCTGCCAGGGGGCACCCACTCATATTCGGGGCAACTGGATGCTCAAAAGCCTTCCTCCATCCCCAGGAGTCCCCGGGAAGAATGCAGCACCCTCAGCATGAGGCTGATGAATAAGGAGCAGCAGCAGGAGTGAGGCGAAAACACATTTTATTTTTCTTAAGGCGTATTTAAAGGAACAGAGAAATTTTTAAAATACTCTATGGCATCACTTCTCAGCCAGCAACGGCTGCCAAAAGGACATTCATGAGGCTTCTTTTTACTATTATTATTAAAAAGCCTGCTTTCCAATCCCATTTCACAGCCTGTGCTGGTGGTGGAGACAGAGCCCCATGTTTGGGTGTTTTCCAGGCAGAGTGGGGAGGCAGCTCCTGCGGGAGCCTCATCCTCCTCCAGGATCCACAGCCACCCCTGGGCACATACAGCGAGCCCTGGGCATTCAGAGCTGCCCAATCACCCCAGGAGCTGCCCCTCTCCCCCTCAGCCCCTCGCTGGCATCACCCCAGCCCCATCCCCCGGGTGTTTTTCAGACCAAACCAAACTCGCAGCCAGCCAAGTGATGCTGGTGGCAGCTCTGATGCCCCACCAGACTGGGCACCACGCTGGTCCCCACTGTCCCTCGCTCTATGGCAGAGTCCTCCCCACGGGACAGAACCCCCTGCAATCCCAGGCGGCTCTGCAGCGCCAACCGTGAAGTAATTTAAAAAAATAATCCACCAAAAAAAAAAAAAAAAAGGAAAAAAACCATACAAACAAGAAGCAGCACTAGCGGGAGGACCAGGGGGTGGTACGGAGCGGATTTCGGGCTGTGCCCAGAGCTCGGCCCCAGCGTGGGCAGCAGCACCGCGGCGGCCCCGAGGGTGCCGCAGGGGCCCGGGCACGGGCACCGGGGGCACCGGGGGCACCGGGGCTCCTTCCACCGATGCTCCGTGCGCGCAGCCGCCGCCTCCCCCACCGCCCGCGCCCCGGGCTCGGGGGGCTCGGGGCCTCCGCGGGGCACAGGGCCGGCCCCGGCCGCACACGGAGCCCGAGGCCTCCCCGACAGGCCGGGTCACGGCGCCGGGGTCAGCGCGGTGCAGCGGCCGCAGGCGCCCCCCGGCCCCGCCGCAGCGGCTGCGCCGGAGGATGAGCACGCAAAACGGGAGCGGGGCGGGCGCGGCACGGTCCGGGGAGCACGGCACGGTCCGGGGAGCACGGCACGGCACGGTCCCGGGGAGCACGGCATGGTCCCGGGGAGCAGGGCACGGCACGGCACGGTCCGGGGAGCACGGCACGGTCCGGGGAGCACGGCGCGGTCCGGGGAGCACGGCACGGCACGGCCCCGCGGGCAGCCCCCGCCCGCACCGCTACAAACACACGTCCGTATCCGCTCCTCCCAGCGGCGATGCTGCTCCGCCGCCGCGGCCCCGGCACGGCGCAGATCGCCGCTCGCACCGCCCGAAGCCGGGCAGAACCGCAGCGGTGCGCGGTGCGCGGACGGCGCAGCCCGGGGAATCCCCCCCACCCCTCTAATCCCGACATGCCGGCCGTGTCCGGGGGGCTCATCCCCTGCTGCCAGCCCCCGCCCAACCCCCTCGCCGCCGCCGTTCAGGGCAGGGCGGCCCCTGCGCAGGGAGGGGGCCCAGCCGGCTCCGGGCGGTCCCCGAAGGGGGCAGAGGGCTGCCCGCATCCCCCGCATCCCCCGCAGCCCCGGGTGCGCCCCGCACTCACAGCGCGCAGCTCCCCGGTCCGGTCCTTCATCCTTGCCCCGCTGCCGCTGGGAACGGGCAGAGCGCGGGGAGGGGCGGGCGCCGAGCATGCGTGCGGCGCTGCGGAGAGGGGCGGGGGACACCGCGGGGACCCGGCCATGGCGAGGGGACCGGCAGGGGGACACTGGCACGGGGACGCTCATATCTCAGACTGCGGGGAGGCCGCACGCGGGGTCTCACATGGCGGGGAGGCCACCGGAGGAGGGGATGGCACAGCTGGGAAGGTCACGGCTGTGACAAGGGAATGTCACCAAAGGGGGGGGGGTCGCGCCCGGGGGAAAATGAGGTGTCACAGCTGCGGGTCACACCCAGGGGACATCACATGTGGAGGCGTCTCATCTACGGGAAGGGGTCTCGCTGGGAGAGGTCCACGCGAAAAGGTCGCAGCTGCGGGTCACACCCAAGAGACGTCACACTTGGGGGGAGAGCACAGGAGGCAGTCACATCTGGGGTTAACATCGGCAGGGATCACACCTGGGGAGGTCATACCTGTGGGACATCACATCACGGTGCTCGTAAGGGTGCGGAGGGATGCACAGCAGTGTAGCTCCAGGAGCAGCGTCACCCCTGGGTGTCCCTGGGGCGGTGGCAGTGGGGCTGGGGCTCCTGCAGACAGCGAGGTTTGGTAGCACCAACAGGACGGGCCGGCTCTGACCCCCAGCCTGGGGACAAGCAGGGCATGTTGGGGGATCCAAAACCAGGCCCGCAGGCAGCAGAGGAGTGCCAGCAGGGCTCAGACAGACGCTGACAGTTTGCGGGATCTCCCGCAGCCGGGGCCTGCAGGTTCCTGCAGGTCCTGGGACCATCGCATCCAGCCGCGGGTCGCGGTTCCCGCAGTCCGGCAGTGTCCGGCATCCCGGGGTGCCCGAGGCTGGGGTACTGGGGTACCCTGGTGCTAAGGCTGGGGTCTCCCCCGCGGGTGTTACGGCAAAACCCAACGCAGCTCACCCTGCATACAGCCCCACTCACGCCTCACTCGCCTCACACCCCACACAGCGTCCCACTCACCACCCCACACACCCTGTTCACCCCTCACAGCCCCGCTCACGGCGCAGTGTCCCACATACCATGCACGGCCTCCCTCGCCCCGCAGAGTTCCACTCTACCCCGCTTACCCCGCACTGTCCCGCACAGCCCCGCTCGCCCCACAGAGCCCCACTTACCCCGCAGTGCCCCGGTTACCCGGCACTGCCCCGTTTACCCCGCACTGTCCCGCACAGCCCCGCTCACCCCACAGAGCCCCACTTACCCCGCAGTGCCCCGGTTACCCCGCAGTGCCCCGGTTACCCCGCACAGCCCCGCTCGCCCCACAGAGCCCCACTTACCCCGCACAGCCCCGTTTACCCCGCACTGCCCAAGTTACCCCGTACAGCCCCGGTTACCCCGCACTGCCCCAGTTACCCCGCACAGCCCCGGTTTCCCCGCACAGCCCCGGTTTCCCCGCACAGCCCCGGTTTCCCCGCTCCCCCAGCACAGCCCCTCTGCCCCCAAAGCTGAACCCGGCCAGAGCTCCGAGCGCGCCTCTGGGGCGCGGCGCCCCCTGGCGGCTCCAGCCACAACCTGCGGAGTCGGTCTCCGGCACCCCCGGTAGCCCGGGTAACCCCGGCACCCCCGGTAACCTTGGCACCCCGGTAACCCCGGTACCTCCGGCACCCCCGGTACTCCCGGTAACCCCGGCACCCCGGTACCTCCGGCACCCCCGGTACCCCCGGTGCCCTGGTAACCCCAGCACCCCCGGTGCCCTGGTAACCCCAGCACCCCCCATACCCCCGGTGCCTCCGGTACCCCGGCACCCCCGGCACAGCCGGGGCAGAGTTTGGGCTCCCTTCCCGCTCCTCCGGGAGACCTCATCTCCCTGGGACAGCACCACCGGATTACACCAGGGCCACCCCAATATTCCCATATTATCCCATGCGTGTTCTTCCCCTAATTACCCGTATCCATCCCTTTACCACCTTTGCTTCCTCTCTAAAACGTCCCATAATAAACTGTGTCCTTGGGCTTTCCTGGAGAGCTGGGTCCACCAGGGTCAAGGCTTCCTGCAGGGAAAGGGCCCATCTCCCTCCCAGAGATTTGAAACTCCTGCTCCCAGCCATACATGTATTAGCTTGAAAACCAGCTCTTTGCATGCCAAGAAATAAAACAAGAACACGATTTTTTGGCCACCACCATCCAGGTGCCTTTAAAGAGCTCTGATGTCACAGGACACCCGTGGGCACCTCAGCTGGGAGTGCAGGAGCAGGATCCCATTGTGCTGAGAGGTCTCATTGGTAGAACTTTAGCACTGGGCACAGTTTAGGTGCTGGGCACAGTTTAGGTGCTAGGCACAGCCCAGGTGAAGGCACAGCTCAGGTGAAGGCACAGCCCAGGTGAAGGCACAGCCCAGGTGAAGGCACAGCGTTTCTCCTGCTGGTGCTGCACTTATTTACTGACACAGACCTTGTTGCTGTGAATCACTCCAGTGCCAGGGATGGTCTCACTCATGGAAGGACATACAAAGCCACCATCACACTGCAGGGGAAAGAAAAGACCTTGTCTGGTGTCAGAGCAGCCCTCCAGTGCCCACCATGAGGTTTCACCTCCCCTAATACCTCTCAGCACCCTGTGGAGGGAAGAGGCTGCTCCCAAGATGGTTCCAATGTCCCACACTCTCTGGGCTCTGGCTCCTTGTGTCACACGCTCTCCAAGCTCAGCCTTCTGCAAGGCCGGTGAGAAGGATGAAGGTTCTAGACACAGCTCTGTCCTTGTCACTCCACAGAGCCAGGACACCATGCTCTGGCTGCCTCAGCTGAGGCTGGGGATGAGTCCAGCCATGCTTTTGGCTATTGCCAAACTGGAGCACCTTCCCATACTGGAGCTGAGGCTGACAGCTCATCCTGCCTGTCCCCCTGTGCCACTGCTGTGGCCCCACGCTTGGGTCTCTCCAAACTGCCACAGCTCAGCACGCTGGGCAGATCTCTGGCACTAACACCAGAGCAGGACAGGTCCACAGCCTCCTCCACCCCAGACCTGGAGCATGACCATCCCATCTCCATGTGAAGGACCTTTTTAGCCAGATTTCATCTCAAGAGGCTCATGAATAAACATTTTCCTCCTCTTCTGAGCTCTGTGGAATGCTATGGAAGCCAACATTCCCACTTTGAAAACTTCTCTGCCTGCCTTCTCCACAACAGCATTTTCCATTTCCAGACCCCACAGCTTCCCACCTCCAGGAAGGCCTGCAGGTCCCCTCTGTGCTGGCTCCACCACCCACTCAGGGCTCTTCTGTGTGGCAGGATCTGACCCAAAGAGTTGAGACATGGCTGTGGGGTGATTGGTCTGCCAAGAGTCCTGGGCATGCAGGGGCTCATGGAGAGGGTCACACAGCTCCTCACTTGTGCTACAAGCAACAGAGGCTTGCAAATCCAGAGAGCCAGAGGCACAGCTCACGGGAACAGTGCCTGTGCCTGCAGCACTCGGTGTATGGATGGACTTTCAGGTGTTAAGCAGCCCAAAATGCAGCACAGAAACCCAAAGACACATGAGCAATTACAGAGGTGTTTTGAGCAGGCTGCAGAGGATGGCTGGTGCAGCTGCAGCAGATCCAAGATCAATCCTGTCATTCTCAAGGACTTGCCTCTGTCAGGAGAGACAGAACCACAACTGCAAATGGAAGAGTTCAGACCCACACAAGGGGGTGCAGAATAAATCCTCAACAGAAACACAGAGAAAAGCAAGTGCTGGGCTCAGGGTGAGGCTGACAGTGTGAACGTGATGGAAATCCAGAGTGCAGCCCTGAGCTGCAGCTTGGCTGTAAATCAGAAACCACCTGAAGCTGCTCATTCATTCATTTTCAGTCACTGCTGGCACTTCAGGGACACTATTCACTTCGGAGGGACAGGACAGAGATCCTGGAGGAGCTGCTGGAAGTTATTTGTCGAGGATTAGGCTGGAAAGCTGTTCATGGAGGAACAGAGTCACAGAGCACATCAGTGCTGAGGGAGCCAGGGAGGCATTCTCTGTGCCAAGTCCTGTGGCATAGGAGGATCTCAGAGGCAAGGAAGGGATGAGGTGGATGGGCCACTCCACACCACCTCCCTGCAAGGGAGACTCACCCCTCATCCCACTCAGTGCCCACAGGGAGATGCCAGGGAGGGCAGGAGCAGCACAGGGAAAGGTCCATATGACCATAGTTGCAAGTGGATCCAGCTGGAGGTTCCCTCTCCCTGCTCGAGGGAAGCAGGTATGTCAGTGCCAATTACTCAAATGCTTGTCTCCATGCCAACAGACATTAAAAGTTGGTTTTGGACAGCTAGCACAGGCTGCAATCCCATTTGTCCAAGGATGGAAAGATGCAGCACCAGGGTCTTTCCAGGGACAGGACTCCTGTCCCCACTCAGCAAACAGGGAGATGACATTGGGAGGAAGGGGAAAAGTGCCATGACTTGGAGAAACTGAGGCAGGGCACTCAGAAAGGCATTGGATGGGGGTGGAAAATTGGGAAGGGCTGTGTGCTGTGGCTGAAAAAGTCAAAATGGAACAGGACATGGTAGACAAAGGAAAACGAGCGGTGACCAAGGAGAAGGAGAGGCAGTTCAGCCTTTTGAACATATCTGTGGTGGAAAAAATCAGACATTATAAGGGCTCATTATTTCCAGCAGCAGTAGGAAAAGTGCACATTCCCTTCTCTACAGCTTGTCTCATCTCTCATTCCCAATCCCAAGTCCAGAGCTGTAAGAGCATCATGGCATTCACAAGAACATGCGCAGAAGGAACAAGATTTCCCAGGGAGTAGCAGAGTGGGACAGGAATACCCCAGAGAAACAAGAATCACCTAAAAGGAATCACAGGCTCCCTCCACCTCCTCATGCCTCCAGCAGCAGCCTGACAACACACTCAGGTGCAAGCTGCCACTGCCAGTGCCCTGCACAGGAAAATTTCCTACAGAAAAAAGAAAACATGTGATAGGGATGATCTGTATTCTCTGCCTTTATGTAAGGAACAAGTTGAAAAACATTTCTCAGGTTTTTCACAGATGAGCATCTGTCATCTGTTACACTGCCTAAAGAAATTGGTGCATTATACCTTGATATTCAGCCTGACCTTTCTGGATTTCTAAGGTCACATTAAGCCATGAGAAACTCACCTTTCCCACCTTCCCAAAAGCTGATTCTCTCATTCTCAGATCTGGAAATCTTGAAACAACCTGGAATCACACACCTCCAAGACAAGTTTCACTTTCGCGCATTGTAGAAATCCTGCCAACTGTTGTGAAAGTCAGATGATTTTTAGTACAAGAACTTGTGAATAAATTATAGAGAAGTCTGATTCTGTCAGTCCCTTCTGATATTCTGTGTTACTCTAGAAAATGATTTTGACAGATGAGAGAGAAAGGGAAGGATCTCCAGCCCGCACGGCACTAGGGTTCACTTAAAAACCTGCTCGAACCAAAGCAGTGAGGGATATTCAATCAAACCAAAGCAATCATTTCAGTGCAGAACAGGGCACATGGACATTTATTTCTTGACTGATCCAATGAAGTGGGATTTTGCTCAGGTCAGCTTTACTCTGCCATGCATTGAGATATTGGCATTAACTGCAGAGAATGTGGGCTGCACCTTGGGAGAACAGTGAGCATTAATAAAACAGCAGCAGGGGGTGAGAGGCAAACCAGCCCAGAACTTCCCTTTGCTGCTGGAAGCCTTCCTCTGCTACTCCAACCCTGTGGCTAAAATTAAAACATATTGATCCAACAATCAACCTCCAGTAGGGATTTAATAACGACCACTTAAACCCTGTGGTGCAAATAAAATACTCCTCCCCTCCCCACACACCAGCCAGGGGCAGGCCAGATCTCTGTAGCACATGGTCCTGCTGCAGTTCCACACATCCCAAACCCCCCATTTTGGTGCACATCCCATCATCCTTCCCAAATACCTGTCCTGGTGCACATCCCATCATCCTTCCCAAACATCCCTCTTGATGCACACCCCAGGGTCCTTCCCAAGCATCCCTCCTGGTGCACATTCCAGTGACCTCCCCAAAATCCCCTCCTGGTGCACATCCCAACAGCCTTCTCCAACACTCCTCCTTGTGCACATCCCAGTGCAAATACCATCCTGGTGCACATCCCAACAGCCTTCTCCAGCACTCCTCCTTGTGCACATCCCAGTGCAAATACCATCCTGGTGCACATCCCTCCATCCCAGCATCCTTCACAAAGGAAGGATGCAACTCCTGGTGCACATCCCCAGTCCTGGGATGGGGCCAAGCCTAATGCACCATTTGAGATTTCCTGGCAAGTCTCCAGTTTGGAGTTATCACAGCCCAAACCTTCCTCCACAGAGACCAAAACCCATTCCTGCAGTCTGACTTTGGTGGGAAGCTGTTCCAATCATGTGAATGACTCATCTCTAGGATTTTTTTTACTGTTACATTTACACTGGAATTTCTAATGGATGTTGATTTACATCATCCAAGCTCTGTGAACTGCCCACATCCTTTTCCTCCACCAAGCTATCATTCCTGCCATTCCCTTTTGTTTGCATAGCTCATTTAATTCAACCCTGGAAGGCCCTGAGGGCCTTTGGGCTGAGTCCTGCCCCCAGGCAGCCCAAAGCACTGGTGAGGCTGCTGGATTCAGCCTTGGACAGATGCCCATTCAGCTGGAAGTTCAGTTGGCTCTCAAAAACCCATCCTAGCTCCAGTCTGCTCAAAGGAAGAAGCAGACAAAGCCCCAGAGAACCCAGCTATGCTGCTGCAGCTGGTGTAGCCAGAGCTGGGGGGCTGCCAGCCATGCACAGACCCCTGAGTCTCACTGCCAGACCCACTGTGGGACTCCCAAGAATCTGCAGCAATTCCTGGCCTGTGCCTGCTGCAGGCTCCTCCTGCCCTCCCGTTTCAGTTCAGGGGTCCCCTGTCTCATTAACTCATGCCCACCCAGCCCAAGCTCTTGTGCCCCCACAACAGTCCTTCCTCTCAATTCTCCTGTTGAGTTTCCCTGTATTGGCACCCCTCTGGTGACAACTGTAGGGACAGTTCCAGCAGTGACCTCCTGCATGGCTCCAGGGAGGAAGGACACTGGTCTCGCCTCCTGCCTGTCCCCAGGGCCCATCTCCTCTTCAATCTCCTGTTCAATCTCCCTGTGCACATCTGGTAAATGCACAACCCCACTCCAGTCGTAGAATCATAGATCCATGGAACAGTTTTGTTTGGAAGAAATCCTAAAATTCACTTCATTCCAATCCCCTGCCATGGGCAGGGACACCTTCCATTAGACCAGGTTGCTCCAAGTCCTGTCCAACCTGTCCTTGAACACTTGCAGGGATGGGGCAGCCACAGCTGCTCTGGGCAGCCTGTGCCAGGGCCTCCCCACCCTCATAGGGAAGAATTTCTTCCAATATCTCACCTAACCCAGCCCTCTGCCAGTGGGAAGCCACTCCCCCTTGTCCTGTCATTCCAGGCCTGTGGAAATGGTTTCTCTCCATCTTGTCAGCTCCATTTGGGAACTGGAAGGCCACAATTAGGTAACATCAATTAAACAAACATGGCTCTTCTCTCTTCCAGGCTGAACAACCCCAATTCTCACAGCCTCTCCCGTAGGAATGGTGTTCCATCCATCACTCCAATCAACTTGGTGATCTCCAGTTCCAGCTGTGCACCCCTCCTCTCCAAACCAGATTCCTTGGCAGGCTCAGAGCACAAATGCCAGCTGTGACTAAAAGATCAGTGACATTTTCATATGTGTACATGTATATGGAAATTTGCTAGCTTAATTTATAAAAATGCAAATTCAAAGAGCATTTGCTGAGGGGACTCTTCAAACCAGCTTTTAGCAGCACCACTTTATTCTGCCAGGCCAAGGAGGCTGCAAGCATGACAGTCAAGAACTGCAGTCTCTTATTTTGGAAGAATTGCTTGCTTGGTTCTAGTAATTTTTAATTTTAAAATTTTCCTTGTGAGTTTCTCTATCCAGAATTCTAAGTAGAATAATAATATAATTATGTACATCTTAGTGCATCTCACATTCAGGACACTAAATCCTGCCATAATAACTGGGCAATGAGTCAGGAACCTGACCTCATCAGAAAATTCCACTCTAACAGGATCTGCCATTGGCATCATCTCGATTAAAAAGGTGTTTTGTTACTTTATTGATAAAAAATTTATTCTCATAACCTTTTAACTCCACCCTGAGAAGCATTTCAGAGAAATGCAGTTCAGCTGTTGGTCAGAAGCACCACAAAAACACCCAGAAGAGTGTGATAAACACACAAGGCCACAACGTGAATAATGATTAAAATAAAGAGATAACAAGTGCTACACACTCACGGAATGCTTTTCCTCCTGGGTCAGTCATCACAGACCATGACAGAACACAGAGATCAGTTCTGCTGCTCCAGCACCACATGTGGTACCTCCAGAGTGGTCACATCACCCAGCTCCAGGCCAAGGACGCTGCTCTGCTGCACAGGCCAGCATCATCCAACACATCCTGGTGGCCTCCTCCATCAAAATGAGGGGCAACAGGCAAGGAAGGTGAACAAAAGTCCACTTACAATTGCAATTGCCAGATAGATTCAAGCTGCCAGACAGATCTAGGAATTACAGCAAAGGTCAAGGAAGAACAAACTCTGAGAGTTGCTGATTCCTTTTTGGGGTTTGTTTTCTCATTGAAGACTGGGACAACCTCAAAATGGCATGAAGGGAGTGAGGAAAATAATGGAGCACCAGGGAATAAGGGGATGTTCTAACAACCACACACATGGCTGCAACCATAAGTCTCATGTTCCCTGTGAAGGAGGAACGTGCAGAGCAAAAGAAGGATGGCCAATTCATATTTCATATCCTGCCTCTGAATCCTAAATCCACAAGACACATTTAAACCTGCATGGTCTAAGCTTGAGATTTCTCTTCCCATCCTTTGTTTGGGACAGAAAACACATGGAAATGTGACTCGTGCACAAACCAGCACAGCACTGTCAGTCCTGCAGGGAGCTATGTTCCTCTGAACCTGAGACAGAAATAAAAACAGGGGAAAGGAAAAGAGAAAATAACAGCAGAAACTGGTAAAGAGTGGGTAAACACAAGCTTTCCCAGGAATCACCACAGTGTTCTGCAATCAGAGATACAACAACGAACCACCAATAAATATCAACCTCAAATGAACAGCTTGAACAGTTCAAAGTTCAGCTGCTGTGCAAATGTTATCAACTGCTCTCAGTCTGCAAACCTTCCAACCCCCAGAGCTCTGTGGTGAACTAAGGGGAAGGTGTGTTTTCAATTGTGCTCCTGAACAAAGAAACTTCCTGCTCACCACTGCAGAGCCAGACCTTATGGGCACACAAGAAAATGCAGAATGTAATCCTTTTGTCCAGGTCTCCATCTGTCTTCCTTTGCTTTAATTTCATTTATTACATGTGGCAGAGAGCTCTCTCTCTCTAGGAATGAATCAGTCTTAAGATAGAGGTGGATGGATTAATTTTACTATTGATTGTACTGTACAAAACAGCTAACAACAATTATCAGCATTTCTCAAGAAGTTATCTACTCATTCCATTAATCTCAAAAAGCATCCATGCCTTGGCCTTCAACATCACCCTCTTCTCTAAGAAGAAAACTAAATTTACAATTTTTCTCATTATTTCCTTTTCAATCCCTGAAAAGGTGTTACAGGGTTCACAGGTTCCATGTCAGTATTTCAGAAGAAATGTGAAAAACTGGCTGTATGTTAGACCTGGTAACAAAGGGCCTTGAAAAACAGGGCTCCTTCCACAGATACCTGTGGAAATGCAAATTCTGGGTCTGGAGGTGTTACAAGATCTCTCCCCCATCCAAGGAAAGCAACAAAGGAAGGGCTTCTGAAGCTTCCAGGTACCAGCACTGGGACTCCTGCTGAGGCGTGGGAGCTTGTGTTGGAGGGAGGATGCCAAGTGCTCCAAGCAGCAGCAGAGGTGAGGCTCATGGCTCCAGTGGCTGGGGCACAGCAGAGGCAGAAGTGCTGATGAGGTCCTGGGGAAGGCTCTCCCGCGCTTCCTGCATCCGGCGCCGTGCCCGCTGGAAAGCCTCTGCAACACAGAGGTGACAGCAGGCCAGAATGCATGAGACAGCCTCAGGGAAGGGGAGGGATGTGTCTTTTCAGAGAACATCATCTCTCCTGGTGCAGGATCCTACTTTCTATGAATAGGTTAAACCACCAAAGCACCTGTGCTGCTCCACCTGCTGCTCTCTGATTTCTGCACACAATGGAATCGGAGAGAGCCTGTGCCTTAGTGCCACCAGCTCTGCCCAGTCCAGGCTGTGCCCTCACACAGTGGTTATCCCTCCTGCCCCCTCAGAGCTGATGTCTCCTGAAGTTTCCAGCTCAGAGCACAACATTTAACCTCTGCCATGGACTTTGAGAGCTCACAGGGAAGTGAACCACTCCCACAGTAATGGATTATCCTGAAACATCCTGCCCACTCTGTAGAAAGGGAGCCAAAGCTCACCAAGACAGAATGACACTGAAGGCCTCACCCAAAACATTGTAGACAGAGCTCTGCTGGCTGAAGCCTCCCAGTCGGTCCAGGACACTCTGCATGCGCTGTCTCAGGGCACTGTTCTCCAAAAAGGCTCTGCACAGAAGCACACCAGCACGTCAGAGCTGCCAAAACCAGCTCCAGGAGATGGAGCTGATGGAGCTCACACTCCCTTTGCTGCACTCACCTGGACTGCTGCAGGCAACAGAGCCGGAAGGTGACACTCCCTGTGGTCTCTGTCCGGAAACCAAAGCGGCTCAAGCGCTTTCCCTGCAGGGATGGCAGAGGTTAGAGCAACCCCACAGGGAAAAAAGTGTGTTCCACCAGAGCCCAAACTCCTGTGGGCACAGTACTCCCTTCCCTGCAAGGCTGGAAAGAAGGGCACATAGTTCCAGGCTGTGTTGAGGGCAGGACCTAAACACTTGCAAGCTGACAGTGCAGTGCTGGGGCAGGGTTTCAACAACTGCTTCAGGACTTGTTCCCACACGCAGCTGCCACTAACATCACCCTGCTCATCACACCACCAGCCACCTCTGCAGCTTACTCAAGAACATGAAGTTTCTACCTGCCTCACACCCATCAGCTTCTTGCTTCATGATTCTGTTCTGCTCTGGAAGCTGTTCCAGGCATAACATAGCCCAAATTCCTCACAGAAACCCAGGAGCAGTCTACAACTGGTACCAAATGTGACCTAACAACCACTGTATAGGCAGGAGCAAGACAATGCTTTGGCCCACACTTCCCTAAGCTGCTCACTCCTCACAAGGCACAGCTCTGCCTCAGTGTTTGCTCATTCCTCTGTTCAGGATTACAAGACCCACAGAGGAGACATTTCTTCAGTGAGAGGCACAGGACCAGCAGCTCATCCTTTCTCAAATCTGGTCCAGGCTGACCATGGGACACCTGAACACAAGAGCAAATGCACCACATCCTGGCAAGAGGCTACTCTGCAGCTGAGCCCACCTTGAAGGTCGATGGTATCCGGATGTAGGTTAAGTCCTCCAGCTCAGGAGATCCTCCAATGAAAAACCTCCTCATTTCAGCCACAGGCCCAAGCCCGACAGGACGCCAGGTAGGGATGGTGAGCGTGTGGACACCTGGCCCAGGACAAGAGGACAGCTTAGCTGCTGTGACCTGTGATTTATTCAGTCACAGAGGACAGCAAAGGCAGGTGGACACCTGCTGACCCAACCTAGAGCTGTCTAGATATGGAAATGCTGCACAGTATCAGAAATGTTCTAAAAGCATGTTTCCATTGGGTCACCCATTCTAGTCACACAGCCAATGCTGGAAGTACCCTCTGCCCAAAAGCAGCATCTCCCCATAACACACAGGGGTCACTCCCAGATCCCATGTGGGACACAGAGAGTTGCTGCCATTGTACAGGTGGATGCACAGCATCACCCAGAGCTTTATCACACCAGATGTTGTGATGGCAGTACCAAAGGATCAAGGGCAGCAGCTCCAGATGTGCCTCACATCCTTCCTTTGCTGCACCCCAGACAGGTGACTGCTCCCCTGAGTACACCAAATCCCTGGGACTGGCTGAATCCCTTCCCAAGAGCAACCACTCAACTCACCTCCCAGACAATTAACACAACATCCCAAGGATGCTTTACCTGGAGATGTTGGCAGCACCAAGGACCCATATCCTTCCACACGATACCTCTGCCAGAAATCCAGGGATAGGACCTCAAAGTAGAGAACAGGCCACTGAGGGAGACTGTCTGTAAGATGGGGAGCAGGTCACAGCTTTGGGAAGGAGACTATCAGTGAGAAAAAGAATGCTAAATGCCCCACTCCACTAGTAGGAAGCCAAAGAATCAGAGAATCATTTAGCTTGGAAAATACCTCCAAAATCACTGAGTTCAACCTGTGACCAATCCCCAGTTGTCACTCAGACTAGAGCACTGAGTGCCACCTCCAGTCCTTCCTTGGATACCTCCAGAGATGGGGACTCTATCACCTCCCTGGGCAACCTGACAGCCATTATGGGAAGAAATCCCTCATAGTGTCCTACCTGAACCTCCCCTGGAGCAACCTGAGGTTTCCTCTTGTTGTCCCACCCCTTGCTCTCTGGGAGTAGATCCCAATCCCCAGGTGGCTCTACCCTCCTGTCAGGGAATTGTAGAGAGTGAGGAGCTCCTCTCCAAGCCTCCTTTTCTCCAGGCTGAGTCTGCCCAGCTCCCTCAGCTATTCCTTGTGCTCCAGACCCTTCCCCCAGTTCTGGTCCCTCTCTAAACACACTCCAGCAACCTTCTACCACAGTCTTTTCTGTATTTCTTCTACAATGACTAACAAAGATTTACGGTTGATTAGTTTCTCCTGTAAAAGCTGAACCCTCAGATTTGAGGCTGAAAACAGAATTATTGAAGATAAAAATTAGGGAACATTCTTTAAGAGCAAATCCAGACTGGGCTGTCAATTATCTTTGAGCAGTCAAGACAATCTTTTGTGAATGATCTGAAGCCAAACAACAGAACCTGTTTATCTCTGACCTTTCCCACTGTTATTGGGGGAATATTAACTTGGATTCTCCTACATCTCTCCAAGCATTTTTTTTTTCCACAGTGAAACTAATTCATTTTGTATCTTCTAGTCTGAAAATTCATTAGTGTTGGTTGAATACCCAGATCCAAAGTGTACATTGGATTCAAGTGGCAAGGCATGCCACAGCGCTGTCCCCAGCAATTGCATCCACAGAGCAATAGGATTGGTGAAGAAGCAGCAGGAACAGGCAGAAGCTCAGCTTAAAATAGAGCTGAAGTTTCAAAGTGACATGAACTATCTAGGGATTATACAGGTCACTGAGCACGTCTACAAATGTAAGACTCAGCACAGAGTTTTAGCTGTGAATAAAAAAGCTGCCTGGTTCTCCAGCGGCAGCATCCCAGGGCTCTGTGCAGTCACAGCAACACAGCCCTGCACTCCAGGTTTAAAGAGACAAGCCTAGATCCAAGTAGTTTTCCAACTGGATAAAGCTGCCTACAGTCTAGAAACAGGGCAACATCAATGAATCCATAAAAATGCTAATGGATTCCTGGGCAAACACAGGATGTGTCCAGGGGCTGCGTGGTGACAGGGTGAACTTTTGATGAACCAGAAACATTTCCCTCTATCCTTTCATCTCCAACAGGACAGACAGCATGACAGCCACAGTGGGACCAAAGGCTTTCAGAGTAACAAGGAAACACACCTTCATCTTCTTGGGTGTAAAACATCTCCACAGTGAAGGGGTAGCAGAAGTATGCCACATTATCCTAGAAAAAGAACAGGGTGGAGATCAGATTCCTGGAGAATTCATCATCAGCACTGCAGAGGGCATAGAGAGCTGGGAGAAAGGAATTAATGGTAGAAAGCAGGTGATCCTGCCCAAAAAGATCAATTACATCCCACTAACAAACATGTGACTGCAGGATGGACCTGCATACACTCCCTAGTGCCATGTCAATGGAATAGGATGTTAAAAATAATGGAAAAGGGGAGTGACACACCTCAAATGGAAACTCAGTCAATTGTATAACTACAGGGCAGACTCAAACTTTACAGGAGCCAAGCCAAGCACAGTACCTCAAACAATGGTATTACTAAAATGTTGTATGATAACTATTTTTGTAATATGAAAACATATAAAATACATTAAAAAGCTGATAAAATTCAAAATCGTAGAGTCTCTTCACATTCCTGCCTCAGGCAAGATGGAACAATGCTTGGTTAATTCAGAGCATTGGAGAACAGAAAAATCAAAGCTCCAAAGGCAATCAGTCAGCAAGAATGAATAAAAAATTGAGATTCCAGAAAATGCTTGGGAGTAGTTTTATTTGGTTCAGTTTTATTTGGAGACAGTGAAAAAAATTATTTGGACCTTTGAAAAAATGACAAGTATAATTAGAATAAAGAGAATCCCAAACATGCTCTGGTTTTGAAAGGAGCCCCCAACTCAGGACATTTGCTGAATATATCTGTAGTTTGTTACACATGTTCCACTCCAGAAACTGCCTGTTCAAATTGCTCTGCAGGTCTGAAAGTGTCCTTACCCAGCCCACTGCCTTGGTGGCACAGGTCTGTGTCACTCCTGAGAGCTGCTGGAACGGGGAGCTTGACCACTCTGCAGGGGACAGGAGAAGATGAAGGCTTGGGGTGAGGCCAAACTCACAAACCAGAGCAGCTTAAAGGTGAGTGTGATGACTGATGACTGGGGTAAAAAGTAAGGTCACCCACTCTGACACTCACAGAATCATTAAGGTTGGAAAAGCCCTCCAATATCATCAAATCCAACCTGTGACTGATCCCCACCTTGTCTACCAGGCCAGAGCATTGAGTGCCACATCCAGTCATTCCTTGGACACCTCCAGGGATGGGAACTGCATCACTGCCCTGGGCAGATCCTTCCAATGCCTGACCACCCCTTCCATAGAGAAATTCTTCCTCATGTCCAACCTGAATCTTGCCTGGTACAACTTGAGGCTGTTTCCTCTTGTCCTGTTACTTGTCTGGGAGCACAGCCTGACCCCATCTGGCTCCACTCTGCTGTCAGGGAGTTGTAGAGAGTGAGAAGGTCCCCCCTGAGCCTCCTTTTCTCCAGGCTGAGCCCCCCCAGCTCACTCAGCTGCTCCTCAAATGACTTTTCCCTGTCCTGTTGCAGGGACTGCTCTTTAGAACACCCTGAACTGTCCATGAAAAGAACCAATTCAGGTCAAGAGAAAAGCAGAGCTTTATCTAAAGGTACTGAGTAGCAGAAGTGGTATCTTGACAGATATATCCAGAGGGGAAGGCAGAGCCATAGCTTTAGGAGAATTAAACATGCAGCAGGATATGCATGTAAGTGCTGGGAGCCTTATTTATCCATCAAAATTTAATATGTTAATATCAGCACAAAGCATGATGGCAAGCACTGAAATCAGACAAGGTCACTGTGGTGGGGAGCACAGGAAGTCTGCTCTCTGCAAGATAAGGAATGAGGTTTGGACAGACTGGTCACCACCACCTCTACATCCCAGCCTGAGCTGAGTTCTGCCATTTCAGCTCTGAAGGCCTCTGACGAGATCCCAGCCTCAACATTAATCTTTGCTGACTCCCAGCAGAGCTGGTCTGATGGACCAGCCAAAGCCTGTTTCACCTCTTCAGCTGCTGTGATGTGGCTGGGAATGTGAATACTCACGGTCAGGCAGCTCCAGGAAGAAATGCACATAAAGGTTGTCATACTCATAGCCTTGAGCTGAAACTGAGGAGAGAGAATGAACTTCAGCTGTTTGACTCCATACAAATTCTTCCAGCATTCACTGTAGATTTTTGGGAGAGCCACCACCAACAACCTCAAGGAAAATCAGTTACTGCTGGAAGCTGGGAAAAGCCTTCAAAGTAACAGGAGATAACCCACAGAGAAGATTCCTCCTCCAGACTAGCCCTGTCTCTCTTTCACTAACCAGATGAGGGAGTTCACACATTTAATTGGTTTCTTTGGGAAATTAATAGATATTATAGCAATCTGCTCTCCTTTTTTCAGATCTATGCCTTCTTAGAACAGCTACAGCATTTGTAACTTCCAACCTGTAAATGCCTCTTAAGGGATTAGTCTGCAGGAAACAGGGAGGAGAAGGAGGAAGTAAAGGATTCTAGGGCCTCTTGAATCTATGGATTCAAAAATCCTTGGATCACACCCTCAGCCATCCTAGCACACCCACATTGGCTCTGTTTAGAATAAGAACTCACCTATTTCTCCATTCACGAAAAGTCTCAGAGTACCAGGAAGAGGCTGGAAAAATTAGCAGATAAACAAGATAAAGAGCTCACCAACCATTGTTGCAATCTCAACAATTCCTTCCCAACAACATCTCACACAGGCATTTCATGGATTTTTGGACATGAATGATTTACTGTTCTGGCCAGGAAGGAGGCATGATTTGTCCTATCCCTTCCAGAAGTGAACAGTCCCTCTGGAAAGAGGCTCTAAAGAGACCAAAGCCCACCCCACAGGAATTTACTGTTCTGTAAACAGGTCTTTTATAGATGCTAAGACTGATATAACACACAGTGTGAACTCACTTGCAGAAATCACAGTCCTGCTTCTGTCATGTTCCTGCATTTGACCAAGATGAGGGAGCAGGGGAAGCACTGAGACACTCTATCAAAGTACTGGAAAGCACAACTTTCACTGTTTTGTATTGTATTTCACCGATTTGTATTCACTGTATTGTCAAACAATATTTGAGTAAAAAAAAGATTGCAGTTTGGATAATTTAGTGAGAATGGAAACTGCATGAGTCTGAGGGGCTGTTTATGTGCACAAAGTGGCACATAGAGCTCTTTGACACCGAAGAAGTTATTAACAGCAATCACTGTCCCTGAAGACATAAACCCTCCTTCCTTCTCAAAGTACTAGAATCACAGGCCTTGAGGCACTGCACACAGCCTCACAGGGACTGCAGTGTTCAGCAGGCCCTGAACAGGCAGGATGGATCTCTGCAGACCCCAAATCCACTGCCACTTGTCCCTTCTGACCCAATTTTCTGCTTGAAGCCACAAGGTAAAAGCTCCAGAGCAGAACAGTCTTTGGAGACTGCAGTGCAAGTGCAAACTGTGTGAGCCAGGTCACAGACACCAAAGACAACAGAGCTCCAGTTCCTGGCAGTGCCTCTGGAACTCACCATTTCAAAGTCTGAGCCCACGAGCCCATTGAGGTAATCCCTGTGCCGCCCGTACAGCTGGGAACAAACAACAACAACAACAAAAACAAAGAGTGGCATTTTCATTATATCTGCTTTTATGTACTGCAAAACTTAAACTGTATATAATTTAAATTCAAGTTCATAACCAGGCTTAGCATATGTGGGGTTGTTACAATAAATATGGAGAATATAAATATCTACTAGAACACAGGTGCATAACTGCTAACACTGCACAGAACTTCAGCTTTGGTTCTCCAAGGCCAGCTTTAAGGGAAAAGAAGCTCTGAAGAATAACATTTTAAATTATATCTGAAAAACACAGGTACAAACTATCCCAAGGAAATGGCCAGGCAGAGATCAGTGTAGTGAAATCATTATTTCCTTGGTGACCACAAAACCAATAAGGAAATGCACAAGTAAAAAAGTAAACCAAAAAGTACTTTCATAAACTGTCAGGAGACAAAAAGACAGTTCAGAAAAATCAAGATGTGAAATGAGATCCCAATATCCTGGGACATTACAGGTAACAAGACATCATTTAATAAATATACAGGCAGCAAGAGGAAGATTAAGGAAAGGGTTTGCCCATTGCTCAAAAGGGAAGGAAAAACACTGGTGGTGACACTAGGAAGACATGGAGCTGGGTGGGTTCTTACATCAGTTCTCACTCCCAAAGCACTGCAGCCAGAGGCAGGACAACTACAGACAAGGTCCCTTTAAGGAATAAGGGATGAAGCATTTGCTGTAGTTCTCAGATCCCTGACCACGATGAGGCTCAGGGCAGTGACATTTTGTCCCTTGAGGTGTGCAGAGCACCAGCAGTTCCATCTCCATGATGATCTGAGCTGCCTCTGTTTCTCAGAACTAATGAATATGCTCCGTGGCCAGTACTTACTTCTCTGAACACACGCTGCTCACGCTCCTCCTCCTCTGGCTGCACCTGGGCAGATGCATTCTCAATAGTGTATTCCCACACCTCTCGCTTCTCTCCATCCAGCTCAATCCTACAGAGCCCCAAAACACATGGGAAAAACTCCCCCATTATGCAGAGAATAGGCACAGGTACCAATGGGGCCCTCCTGACCCAGCAGTGTCCCCTCTACCCAGCCTGTGCAGTGAGACAAGGGCACTCACAGCCCTCTCCTCACTCCCAGGTACCTGCCAGCATCACTCCCTCAAAATGGAAGACCTCCTTGCATCCACCACATGCATAACGTAATTTTACAAGGGATGCAGATATAGAACAAGGGGGAATGGCTTCAAACTCACAGAGGGCAGGGTTAGGTGGGTATTAGGAAGAAATTCTTCTCTCTTAGGGTGGGGAGGCCCTGGCACAGTGTGCCCAGAGCAGCTGTGGCTGCCCCATCCCTGCAAATGTCCAAGGCCAGGTTGGAGAGGACTTGGAGCAGCCTGGGATTGTGGAAGGTGTCCCTGCCATGGCAGAGGGTGGAATGAGATGGGCTTTAAGGTCCCTTCCAACCCAAACCATTCCATGATTCCATGATAACCTGCATCCCTAGACACTTGCCCCAAAACCCCACACAGCACACACACAGTGACACTGAGCGTAGGCACACAATAATATTTCCCAGAAATCTCTGAAATAAATGAAATTTTCAATTTAACCCCTGCTTGAAGGGTGACCAGGAAACAGCCATTTCAGCCCCCAGTCCCAGTCCCAGGGGAGGTCCCAGCCCTGTTCCACTCACCTGTAGGCTCCTTTGGTGCCAGTGAAGTCAGGCTTCACTGTGATCACCCCATTGCCATCCACCTTGATTGTGCAAAGCACATTTTCGTACTCCCTCTGACCAAGCCTGAAGGAGGACACCAGGAAAACAGAGTCTGAACAGAGAACACAGACACTCTCTTGCTCTGGAACACCAGAGCTGGTAAAGGAACTTGGGGGTACAGAAGGGAACATATACACACTTTCCTACATTGGTTTAGAAGCCTTTTGGATGCACACACTCAGCTACCTCCCAACTGAAGAAAGAGACAGAAAGAAATTGCAGCCCACGTTACTGAGCTCTTGGAATTCTCCCCCCTTAACTAATGAAAGAAACAGGAGTTTTGCATAAGGAGGAAAGATGGATTTTCTTTTGGAACATTATGATCACTTCAGGATTTTACTTACTTCCCATAAGGTCCCAAGTCCCCCATGATGTACATGGTCTGGACAGGTGTGTTAATTACATGATTGTTCTTTATAAATTCTTCTGAAGGCTCCCAGGTGATGATTTTTGACTTCAGAGAACTTGCTTCTCTGTCAACAAGAGAACAGCACCAGTCACAGCTCACCTCAAACCCACCATGATGAGGAGTCCCAGAGCTGGATTACACGTGTGACACAGCACAAGCCACCAGCTCCCACAGACCAGGCACAATGAAACCTGCATGAACAAGCTCCAAGCCTGAATTTGAACTCACACAGGCCTACGGTCCTGTCTCCTCCTCCTCACATTGGCCATCCTCTCGACCAGATATGATGGCTCTTCATGATCCAAGTCTGTTACCTTCTGGCAGAGCTGGAAGAACAGACAGGAACCAGCTTAACTGGACATCTTTCCCAAACACAGCTCTCCTCTTAGAGGAGGGAACAGATATGCATACAACCATGTGCAATTTGCTAAATGACTGCAGAATTCTTTCACTTTTCTGGTGGCAAAACCCAGCAAGTTTCCTATAGAGCAATGCTCCTACAGAGCCAAGTCCCTCTGGCTGTCCTGGCCATCACTCAGAACCAAGGACATCCCACCCCAGATCTGGGGCACCAGGGGAAATTGCTTTGCAGCAGGGTGTTCCCCGGCACTCAGGGTATCCGCCCAGCTGATAACCAAGAAATGCTCCCTCAGCAGTAGGACTGGAAGTTGTGACAGACACAGAGTAACTAAGAGCTGGTACCTCCTCTAGGTTGGTGAATCGGTCGTGGTCGGTGTACGTGAAGATGCGACAGTTCTTCCGACCTCCAGCCTTCTCCAGTTTCCGGATCTCCTCATGGTACTGCCAGTCCAGGGGAGTCTGGCAGGCTGACTCATTCAGGTACAGATCCACCTCAAACTGACAGCACCACAGGTAAAGCACAAACAGCTGCCTTTCACCAGCTTTGGCAAAGCCACAAATATTTTCCAGCTTCTTTCCAAAGCCACACCAGAGACAAGACCCTTTGGGAATCCCAGCAAATAACCCAAGCTCCAGAACAGTTCCAACACTGCTCAGGCATGTGGCAGCCAGCAGCACCACAGACGCCCACCTGGAAAGCTTTGGGCACAGTAGCTCACCCTGAAACAGAGAACCCCACAGGGAGTTGCACAAAAAGGGGTCTCAGGGAGCTCCCCCAAACCTGTCCAGTTCTGGACAGGACAGGAGACATATCTCCTGGAGCAGGTTCAGCAGAGGGTGACAAAGCTCATCAAGGAACACCTTTCTTACGATGAAAAGCTGAGGGAGCTGGGGCTCTTCACCCTCGAGAAGAGACATTGAGAGGGCACCTCATCCCTATCTGTCAGTGTCTGCAAGGAGGGGTCAGCGCATGGACGAGACTCTGCTCCTTGGGGACCAGCAATGGGACAAGTAGAACGGGCAGGAACTGATGCCCAGAAAGTTCCACCTGAACACAAGGAAGAACAACTTCTCTGTGCGGTTACCAAGCCCCGACCAGGCTGCCCAGAGAGGGAGTGGAGTCTCCCTCACTAGAGGTATTTCAAAGGCAGCTGGATACAAGTGTGAGCAGCGTGCTGTGGGGTCCCTGCCTGAGGAGGGGAGTCGGACTGGATGACCCCAGTGATCCCCTCCGATCTGACCCATTCCGCGCAATCCCTCCCGCCCCCCTCTCCGTGCACCCACCTGGCTGAAGAGCTTCTCCTGCCACCCCACCTCGATCTCCTCCGCCTCGTCCTCCGGGGGTCGCTGGGCGCCTGCGCGAGAGGCCGCGGTCTCCCGCAGCGGCACCGCTCCCGCATCGGCGGCGCGGTCGGCCCGGCCCGGCCGCTCGGGGCCGGCGAGCGGCGGCACCCGCGGCAGGAGAGGCCCGGCCGGCGCGACCCGCTGGATACGGACCCTGCGGGGAAGGAGCGGAGCGTCAGGGCTGTGCGGGCCGGCGGAGCCGGGCCGGGGCCGGGCAGGCGCTCACCGTAGGCGCAGGTTGCGGACGGGGTCCCGGGAGCGGTACACGGCGGGGTCCCGGGAGCGGCACACGGCGCTACCCCCGCTCCGCGCCGCGCCCGCCATGGCCGCGCTCCGGGAAACCGGCGTGCATGGGCGGGCAGCGCCCCCGCGCGGCCGGAGCCTCCCGCACAGCCGGGACCGCTCCGCGCACGGAGCCCGCAAAGCTCCGCCTGAGAGGCGCCCCAGAGCCTCCGTGTGAGGGAGGGTCCTACAAACCCCTCTATGTGAGGGAGGGTCCCACACACCCCTCCGTGTGAGGAGGGGTCCTACAAACCCTTCTATGTGAGGGAGGGTCCCACACACCCTTCTATGTGAGGGAGAGTCCCACACACCACTCTGTGTGAGGAGGAGTCCTACAAACCCTTCTATGTGAGGGAGGGTCGCACACACCACTCTGTGTGAGGGGGGTCCCACATGCTCCTCCGTGTGAGGGAGGGTCCCACACACCACTCTGTGTGAAGGGGGTCCCACACACCACTCTGTGTGAGGGAGGGTCCCACACATCTTTCCGTGTGAGGGAGGGTCCCACACATCCCTCTGTGTGAGTGCTCCTGGCCCCTGGGGTGATTCCCCACAGCCTCCGTGTGAGTTGGGGTCCCACACACCCCCATGTGTGAGGGAGGGTCCCACACACCTCACACCGTGTGAGGGCTCCCGGCCCCTGGGGGGATTCCCCACAGCCTCCGTGCGAAGGAGTGTCCCACACACCCTTCTGTGTGAGGGGGGTCCCACACGTTACTCTGGGTATGGAGGGTCCCACACACCCCTCCGTGTGAGGGCTCCTGGCCCCTGGGGGGGTTCCCCACAGCCTCTGTTTGAGGGTCCTCACGACCTCCATAGGAAGGTCTCCATGTCCTTCTGTATTCAGGTCCCCACAGCCCCTCAGGGGGTCCCAGGGCCTCCAGGGAAGGGTCTCCCACATCCCTCCATGTGAGGGTCTACACAGCCTGTCTGTGAGGGGGGGGTCTGCCACATCCCTCCACAGGAGGCCCCAGGACAAAGCCCCCCAAACCAACAGCCCCAGGGAGATGCTGAGGGACCTCCAGCAACCCAAGCTCCAGGCCCACACCTGTGTGTAGGGAGCCAGCTGAACCTGCTCCTCTCTAAGATATTTTGGACCCCCTTCCTAGTCTGTCCCTGGATCTTCATGGGCACCAGCAGTACCCCTCATGCCAGTTTTAGGAGCTGTCTAAACACAGACACAGTCTGTTTTAAGAAAGAAGGCATTGTTTCTTCTCTGCAGGGTGCAGGGTGGTTTCCACAAACCAAGCACACCAAGGGATAAAAAGTTATCTCATTCATGTGCACCAGCTATACATGCTATACAGCTTCCTGACACCCCCTTTTCTGCACATGTATAAAATTAATACTATTTAATATCAGACAGTTAAAGCTAATATCTGTCAAAAATATGTTAGTAATAAAATCAATACACCTTTTTGGCTTTGTGTTGAAGCTTCATGGGTCAGGAATATACATGTTTGTATTTCCCAGTCTCAAATATTCCTGTCCCACTGGAGTCTCATTCATGTTTTCCTTGCTGTTTGCATCCTTTTGTCCCTTAAAAAATCATCCCTTCTGTGAGTAGCCTTTAATTAATCTGACTTGAAAACAGAAAGAAATGGTGTCAGAAGCAAGCCCTTTCCCCCTCTATAAAAACTTAAAAAGCTTTTGAGATTAGTTTATTTCAAAGCTATTTGTGATTAGAAACAAAACTGCATGAGGGCACCTCTCATACTTTTGGCTGCAATAGTGCTAGCTTTTGGGTTTTTTCCCCTTCCCTTCTGTTTGGATTCAGTTGCTTCACTGCTGTGAAATAGACTCTTCCATCGAAATCTATGTGTTGACAACAGGAATTTATCACAATTCTGTCTGCAAATGGCATTGGAAAACAGCCACTATAAAAAAAAATAGTGAGGAGGAAATTAATCTTGAGCAAGTTTTTCTTGATAAGGAAAGAGGATGAATGGAGTCTGCCTCTGCTCGGTGGTGCTGAGCAATAAGCAAACAGGCAACAGGCAGAAATCAATGCACATGAAGTTACACCTGCACATGAGGCAGAACTTATTTACTGTGTGAGCCACCAAGCACTGAACAGGTTGCTCAGAAGAGGATGTGGAGTGTCCCTCACTGGAAATATTCCAGAACCCTCTGGATGCAATCCTAAGCCATGTGCTCCAGGACTGCGGACAACCAGGCCTGAACATGTTTTATCTCAAATATTCCGACTGTTAAAACAGGAAAGTTCTGATGGAAAGTGAGGATCCTGCAGAGGTGGGGCAGTGCTGCTCTGAGCCAACTTCCTGCTCTGCCTTGAGAGTCGTGCTCAGTCCCCACCCCCAGGTCGCTACCTGGAGGATGGCTGTGCATGCACAACGAAACAGGTGAAAAATCTAGTTTGCATAAGAGGCGGGCACCCAGGTGAACTATGAAAAGGAAGTGGATCTTCTCTCCTTCCCCCTCCCCGCTCTGTCTTGCTCCTTCCTCTCCTTCTGTGTCTTGTCTTTGTCTCTCAACCCCAGATCTGGACACACTGTGTGGCAGCACCAATGCAAGATCTACAGACTGGTGATATTCTTTTTCCTTCCTCTCTCTCTATTCTGTGCCTGTATTTCTCCACCTGACAGGGCAGGGAGGACGCCGTGCCTGTTGTCCTGGGCAGGCAGGCAGAGTCCTGAGGGTGAGCAAGGTCTGGTCTCCTCACTCAAAGCCAAGGGATCAATGCAGACGTCCTCTGCAGCTGACCTGAGTAGCCTGTGCAGCTGCCAGTCCTGGAGCAATGTGAAACACCTCATCCAAGATGCTGCAAAGCCCAGGCATGGAGAACATCTCCTCCAGAGAGCACTGCAGACCGTGGCAGTGCTGAGTGCTCCTTCAGCAGGGCTGGCAGAGCACTGGGACGTGCCCAGTCCAGCCTTGACAGACCCAGGTGCTGCTGCAACACCAGCTCTTCCCTCTGCCTTCTCTGTGGGTCACCTGAGCAGCCCAGAAGGGAACTGAGGTGGTGTTTTCTGTGGGGCTGGAAAGAGCACGGTGATGGGAGCTCTGGCTTGGCCAGCTTTGGCTGCTGCACATCTGACACACCCGCTGGGACTCAGAGGTGTGGTGGGATGGAGGGCCCTGCTCCTCAGCGATGTCCTGTGGTTTTTTCCATGCATCTGGCAACCAGAGAGTCTCCAGGGCCGTCTCACCACAAAAGCAAGCCCTCACAGCTGTCATGGCCACCACCTTCTATGTAACCAGCTATAGCTTAATTATGACAAGTGGAGTAGGTAGCAGAGTGTTTGAGCACTAAATCATTGTCTAAATTTTCACATAAATAATAATTTAAACCATTGTCTACGCTATCATTTAAGTAATCTTCAAACCATGGTCAAATCCCTGTATAACAAATATTCAATTCTTGATTGCTCACTATTTGATTACTCCCTCATTTTCATGCAGTCATTGATTTCCATTAGATCATCATTTGGTCATTAATAAAATGCTTTTAGTCAGCCCCATATCAATGACTTTTCATAATAATTTCCTTGTGACACATGTACATTCACAGACACATTTCCCTTTGCACAGTCACAATCAGATACAGCAGGTGACACTGTGACCAATCATGGTAGCATGACAGATGGAGGGCCTGTCACACATAATGGTATTGATATAAATACAGCTGAAGACAAGGTTACAGAAGTGCTACAGACCCCAATCCGGGGGTGGTTGCACTGCAGCAAATGGGACTGGCTGAATGCTGGGATCCCATTTCCTTATCCCTCACTGGCTGTGAGGGTTCTGTGGGCAGGGGCCATGGCGTTTCCTAACTACTAGGGCTGCTGAGATTCCCAGGAACACCTCTGCTTTGGGGCCAGAGGAGTGTGATTCCTTCCTGGCATATCTCCTGCCCCACAAGGTGTTTCAGGTTGAAAAGAAATCAGAATGCCATCTCTGATGGGGGTAATTCCACCTCCCATGCCAAAATGCACAGCAGAAGGGGGGATCTTGAAAATTCCAAGCTTTCTGCTGCAGGGTCAGGACTTGAGAAACATTACCAAGATGGCTTTGCTTGAAATTTTTCCTTCACTTCATGCTCTTGTGCAGGCACTGGAAAGGCAGTGGCAGAAGCCCACACTAGTTCTAGCTCCTTCTTCTTGCCAGCCAGGAAAATGCCTCTCAGCTGAGAGCATGAGTAGGACCCCATGTTATAACTTCTGAGTCTTTATAAGATCTGTAGAACTACTCTGAATTAAATATGCCACACCATTGGCACTTGGTGCTTTTTCCACGCTAAAGCCTCTCTCAGTTGGGAATGTGCTTCACTGCCTGTGCCTATGCCCTTGCTCAGCAGCACTCACACAGCAACAAAACACCCATCTCCTCCCGCTGTGTTTTTTGTGTCCATGGGTCGTAAATCCTTTACAGAAATGCACTGCCAGCTGTCTGAGGATATAGAGAAAAAACTGGGATGCTTTCTTCCTTGTTTCCTGGCTCCTCTTTTTTCTAGACTTCAAATAAATTTCTCCACTATCAGAATTACCTGAGAGTTTTAAACTCTTTTCAAATAGTTGGTGAGGTCTGCAGGGGATGGATTGATTCCAGAGTGAGACCCCAAGAAAATTACAGGTGTCTAACAATAACACCCTGAAAATTGGCCACTGCAGACTTATTCCAAAGCTATAACAGGGTCTGTGCAGTGTGATCTGTGATAACCTCCTATTTTCTTTTTTTCCAGATGGACAGAAATTTCTGTCAAGAATAAAAAACTTGAGACTTTTCATTTCTCCAGCAGCTTTTGGGCCCTGTGCAGTGCAAGGTCTCAGCATCTAAAATATCTGTGCAAGAATGGCTGGTCCCTGGGGCACTGTGTGGCTTATTTCTACAGTGGGTGCTGAAGGCACTGGCTGCTCCCATGGGTTTCACTGTCCTCCAGCAGCTGGAAGGAGAATAATTCATTTGAAGTTTGCTTGGAAGAAATCTCCAGCTGCAGAAAGTCCATGGGGCTCAGGCAATACTAGTGTGGGAAAGGGGTTGATGAAGGAGTTACATTATCATCTTGTTTTTCAGAGGTGGCTGCTACCCAGTCACATGAGGTCCTAAGGTGCTGCAGATGGGCAGTGAAGCCCAGGGTGAAGAAAGACCAACAGATGCTGCAAGGTCCATGTGAGGTGACTGTCTTCTACTTGATGTCTCACTCCCCCCTTTCTTTTCCTCCCTTCTTTATTGTTTCTTTACCTCACAATTATTGTTAAATAAAATCAATATTAATGACTTTCACATATGGTCTCGTTTGCAGCTTTATTTGGGCAGATGCATCTGGCACTTATCAGATCTTAACAAAGCCCATCCCTGAAGAGTGGCTTCAAGGAGGTTTGTGACCCTCTGCTCCACCATCCCATCTTGGCCACTGAGGGAGAGGATAGCTCCAGCAGCAGCTGTTGAGCTGTCCCCACACCAGCTTCCAGGTCCACAAGAAAGTCCCCTTTTGCAGCCAAAACTCCTGCAGGAGCACTCAATCTGAAAAGACAGGTTTTGGGCACAGGAGGTGTTATCCAGTACAGCTGGAAGAAAACAGCAAGTTTTCCATCAAGCCAGCCCTCCCCTGGGGGGAACATGCATGGACAAGAAGCAAAGGCCACCAGAACCACATCCCTGCTCAGGCAGGTGAGTCCAGCTCCAGCTTAATAACCAGGGCAGGTTATTGTGTAACCCCACTATATAATGCCTTAATGTGCATATTTACAATCAAGTGGCCAAGGCCTGCATTTTACAGAGATAATGCTGCAGTGCATCCCTTTGTTTGCAGACATCACATTTTGATGCCGTTAATTGTATAGTGAGGATTAATAAAACATGAAGTTTAAAGATGCCTAAATCACAGTGGGGGAGCTAATAATCTCTGCCAACAATAATATTTGCACTTTATTTTCATCCTAACATCCAGCCATGGAGTGAAGCTTGGGCCAGGGAGCATCACTACTGCTAATGGACTGGGAGAGGATTGCACAGGGATCCAGCCTGCACCTTGGACATCACTTGGACATCCTTGGGATGCTGTGCCTGTGCCCACAGCTGGACCAATGATTTAAGGCTGAGTTTACGAGGACTGAGGTAGGCAGGAGACATGAAGTGGCCTTTCTGCATGTTGAGGTGATATCTTTGCATGGATGCATCTGTCCTGGACTAGCACATATCCTGTGGCCAGCCATGGTCCATGCTCTGAGGGCACGTCCCTTTGGGATGTCCCCTCTGGAAGGGCCAAATACCCCTGGGCTCTGTTGCTGGGAGATTTGTGAACCACCAAAGGTGTAATTTGGCTTTTGCAGAGTCTACCTGTGTCCCCCCTCCCTGCTACAACTCCCAGTGCCGATGACCTGCCTTGCTGGGGCATCACAGCCTAGCAGCCCCAGGGCTGAAATTGAGGCTGGGCATTTGCTGCATCCCTGGCACGGCTTTTTCCTCTCCATCTCTTTGCTGCCTAGCAAGCATCCTTGTCAAAATAGCTTATTTCATTCCAGAACAAAGTTACCTGAATACATTTGGAAGTTGTACTGCACTATCAGAGTAATCAGAATTTAATTTGATGCAGTCAAGGCTCTAAAAAGATGTTATCAAGAAGAACATCAAAGCTGAATTCCTGCACTTGGAAAGGCAACTGGAATGCTTAGTCCAGATTTCTTATTTTATTGGAGACTTTCAAAATATCAGTCTAAATAACAAAAAATTATTATTGAGAGTATTTGCAAATTAATGTCTTTTGTAGATGAACAAAGGCCCACTTCCTTTGCATGTCAGGGACAGTCTCTTATTAAATCCTGCTAATTATACCATTTGTTGTGTCTAATCATTTCTGCACTTGCAGAAATTAAAGCTGAAGCTTATTTTCCTATGTGTTGAACCATGCTGTTCCTTGGAGTCCCAATCCTGCAAAGTGAGGATGCTCCCACTCAAGAAAGGGAGACCCTGTGGGTACAGCAATGGGGGAAAGGTGGGAATGGAATCTGGGCTGTTTCTTTTGTGCCTATGTCTCTGTTACACACTTGGGACCTTTTATCATTCCCACTCTTGGGATAGCTGAGGAAAAGCTACAGCTGCTCCTAGTGAATGCAATTGTATGACAATGCCAGGTTTTATTTTCAAAGCACAATTTAAGAAGGAAAAAAGGTGCCTCTGGGTCTTTTGAGAGCCAGGAAGATTGAAAATGTGACCAAAAGGTGACCGTAGAGATGGATGTTCCCTTTGGGGAAGTTTTATTTGATGTGGGGTGAAAACGTGTTAGAGCACCAGCTGGGGCTGGGGCAGGGGATGGTGGAGCAGTGAGCTTGACCATTTTCACTCCCAGCATGATTTCTGTGCCAAGCTCAGGCTGCCCAGTGTATGTCCAGCTGGTGGCAGGGGTGAGTGATGGTAGCCACTGCAGCCAGCAATCCCCTCTACTCCTTTAGCTCCTGTTTCTGCAGAGGCTGATCCCAAATGCCATCATGCCCCTGCAGAGGGGACACAGGAGACAGCCCCAACCCCGACTTTATCCCTCAGAAATGTGTGGAGGAAGCTTAGGGGGAAAGGAGGCTCAGTCAACTTCGTTAGGGAAATAGTATGGATCTTGTGTTCAAACCTTTGAAGTGTTAATTAAAAAGAATTATGCAAAGGAGCAAGGATTTGAAACATTCATTTGAATCTCAATAAGGCATCTGTATTAAAAATAGCAGCGGGATCAACCACAGATACAGCAGTTTTGGAGCAAAACGACCCTGGCATCCTTGGTTCTGCCGAGCAGAGCATTCCTGCCTGCTCCCTGCCCTGGATGGGTGCTGCAGAGCACAGCACAGCACAGGGAAAACATTTTGTCCCTAATATTTAAAGATCTTGAGAGCATTTCACTTAAAAAAAGACCCAGTGGGGTCTGGCATGGCACGCAGATGTAGAGCAAGGGTAGGTAGAACAGATCTATGGGTTGGTATGGTGGGTGCAGGGCTGGGACCACTCCAGAGGCACCCAACATGGGGCACTGGACACCCCATGCAGACCAGACCTCAATCCCCCACCCAGCACAGCCCCTTCCAGGGAAAACTGGGAGCAAGTGCTTCTCCAGCCCATCTCTTAATTAAAACCCCCAGCATGTCCTGGCCCTTGCTCATTCCAATAAAAAGAATCCAGGGTATTAATTACCAGATCAGTGGATAACATCGTTAAGTTTACTTTTGCACTGTGAGAACCCTGGGGGAATGTCAATGCCTCCTGCCCTTGGCACCAGTGCTCCAAGGGCACGAGTGGGTGGGAACCCCAATCTGCACTGAGGGGACTGTGCCAGGCCAGCAGCACCACTGGGGCACCAGCACCAAGACCCCGGGGCTGCAGAGAACTGACACCCTTAGTTCATTCCCAGCATGGAATGGGGTGTGGGCCTTCAGTGGTGATGGCTTAGCCAGGTAGAGTGCCAGGGGGTTGCAATCCAGGGCTGAAAGCAGCCTTGAAGGGGAGAGCAAGGAGCTTTGCTGGGGCTGCAGTCCCACGGGAAAGGTGACAAGAGGCAAAGCTGGAGCCACACGGTGAAATTCTGCAATGATTTCAAAGGCTGAGGCTGTAACCTCAGCTGCAGATTTGATTAAAAATGGATGAATAACAGCCTGACCTTGGGCAGGGCTCAGGCAGGCACACCCCTTAGACCCTTGCTGTCAGGAGGAGGTGATGCTCTCAGCCAAAACATGGTGTGTGGATAACCCTGATGCCTGCCTTTCCACCTCACAGAGAGGGATTTCCATGGGTTGGGCCTCACCTGTCCCTTTACAATGCCTGAGGTCTGCAGAGGGGAACCCAGAACCAAGGGCTGGGTTCTTGGTCCCCTTGGCATTTTGCTGGTACTCGGGTGGGTGTGTGCAGGATTCTCCATCCCCTGAACTCCTGAGCCAAAACCAACCCCAGTGGTATCAGCTTAGGCAAGGGCCCTTTACTCCTGCCAGGTGACATGAGGGTCAGAAGGATGGGGGAAGTCAGAGCATGGAAATCTCCCTGCTCTGCTCTCCAGGACACTGTTCAGAGGCTCTGGTTCAGTAGCACTTCACTGTCACTCCATAGCATGGAAATAATTCAATGGACCACAAGACAGCTAGAAAAGCCTTTTTGTTGTTGCACTGGAGCAAACCCTTTGAGCAGTACAGCTTGAAAAAGCAGCAGGGCTGTGGGCACTTGGTGGGCAATGAGGTGTGTGAGGTGCAGGAAGGCAGAGCAAACAGCCAGTGTAAGCCATCACTGAGCCCCAGTGGGCAGGGAGTGGAGAGAGGGTAATCATTTTCCTGGTCTTTCTACAAATATATTTGGGACCTACAAATATCAGCTTGGGTTTTGCAGGGAATCCTTGCTGATTTTTACTCAGTAGCATATAGCTTGTGAAAGAATTAACACTACACTGGGCTGCCTTGAAGCATGGCTCTCCTTGTAGGAGCTGGCTTGGGACAGGATGGACTTGCTACAAATACAGCCCCAAACCTGGTGGTCAATTTCTGAGTGCAAAATCTTGCTCTTCCAAGTGAAAAGGATGGCTGGAGAAGCTCTTTCCCCTCCACAAACCTCAAAGCCTCCCACCCAGTTATGCAGATCCCAGTATTTCCTCCTCTAGGCTTTTCCTCATGGGGTTTTTGCATCTCCCAGCCCTACTCTGGGTGATGGCAGCCCCCTGCAGCCACACTGCTCACCAGAGACCTGCCTGGGAATATGAGGTGGGGGTAGGCTTCCAGAAACTTCCTGCTCTTTGATCTATAATTTAAAAACCATTTTGTTTTGTCTTGGTCGCTTTAACCAGCAATTTGCTATAGCAAAAGAACACAATACCCCTTCAGGAAGAAGAAATATACTCATTCTTTCAATTAAATTTCTCCTGACTTTACTAAAACTTTTCCCCTGTTCCCGCTTCTGAAGAAGCAGCTTTTTTCCTTTTTTAATTTTATTTTTGTGATCTCCAATTCCACCGAGACAGAAGAAATCAGCATATCAGAGAAAACAACAATCCTTGTGATGCCCAGCAGTCATTAATTAACAAATTATATAAAAAAAGAGTTCTGCAGATAGGATTGTTTCCTGGTGATGTTGCCTTTTCTTTTGTTGGCACTGTGACAAGGAACTCCTTTATTGCTGAGATGGAGGAGATTAAACCATCCCTCTCACACTGGATGGCTTTGTGGGGCTCTTTTGGTCCCCAGATAAAACATCCTGCCCCCACTTTTGCCCTGTTGTGACAGGTTTCTTCCTTGATGGGAAAGAGATGCAAAAGTACATTTGAGCCATAGCATCTGTCCCCCAGCTGGACCAGGTCTCCTTTTCACCATGAGCATTCCCAGAGCATGGGGGCTGAGCCAACCTGAGTGGATTCCGTTTCAGGGGAACACCTGTGGAACATTTGTACTCCCACCAGGAAGTCCACCTCCTCCCTGAAGTCCACAGCCCCAGGAGATCTCCTCAAGTGGCCCTGCTCTCCTTCCCACCATCTTCCCAGGCTTCTTCTCTACATTTCAGGATTGTTTCAGCCTCTCCCTGTCCCTAGCTCTCATACCCCTACGCAGGTAGGAGTAGGCTCTGCTGGGAGCTGTTGGGACTGAGCTCCCTGTTCATACACTGGTGACCAAAGGTGGTATCCATGGGTCTCCAGCCTCATTTCTGTTCATGGTCTACAATGGTGAGGAGAAAAATGAGACCCCAAAGGCACAGAGCCATCCCCCAGTGCTCAGCATTCAGGTCCCAGACTTGGGACCAGCTCTGCTGCAAGAAGGCAAAGGGCAAAAAGGTTCCCTGGGCTGTTAGAGCAAGCCAGCTTCTCGTCTTTGGCCAAAGAACCTTGGACTCTCTGCCAAGGTCTGAGGGGCAGCATCCTTTCAAAGGATCTGAAAAGTGTTGCCTGCAGCCTGTTTTCAGTGAGGATGAGTTGAACACATGCTGGGGGATGGTAATTTTCCCAATACAGACACCAATCATGTTCCTTTGACTGATCTGTAAATGCTCCCTATAAATGCTGGCATTATCCTGACTCAAGTATGGCTGCAGGCAGGAGCTCCAAGCTACCCAAGCCTCTGTCTGCTGCTGTGGGGCCACAGTGCACAGGGATGTTGCATCAAAATACACTTTTCCCCACCCTCTTTTTATTAATTATGCAGATTTCTCCACTCAGGGCCACAGGGTTGGGTAGGCAGTATACTGGGGAAAGTGTTGGAGGGCACCAGCAAAAGCAGGACATGGAAATCTGCCTGTTCTGTGCAGGCAGCTCCCACATACTGTTCTTGGTGACCCAGTTAAATTAATTTTGCTGGGTGGTTGTTTTTCTGGTGAGGTGCTGGCTTAAAGTTAATTAGCCAAAAGATGCCCTGATTTCTTTCTTCACAGTAAGATCTGTCGTTTAATTTGTCAGCTGTTGTGTTCTCACATTCATGGTCCCAGGCACCACAGGTATGAATTAGGGACCAGCTCTGACCACCCCAGTGGGATCTGCCTTGCCCTGAGTATTCCTACTGGAAACCTACTGGGATTTGCTGGGGCCTCTGTGGCTATGGCTACAAATGCAATGAGTTTGAGACTTGATGGGCAGTGTGACACATGAGGTGCTGGGTGCTTGCATATTGCTCAACAGCACAGAAAAACCCCCTTCTGTGCTCCTCCAGAAACTGGAAAAAGAGTGTTTCCTCTGAAAATGTTTTCTTCTCCCCATGACCCTAGAGAGGGCAGGTAATGGAGCAGCTGCCTAACACATACATCCAGGGAAAAGTGTCAGTACTTCTAAAACTTCAGAGGTTAAAATAGTGTCAAGTTATTTTTAGTAGTTTTTCATTCATTTTAATTTGCCATTTGTCAACGTGCAGCAAGGAACTCAGAGAAGCATCACTCACTCCCAGTGGGCTCCTTTCCCTATGCCAAGCTATGCTGTGCTGAGCCAAGATGTGCAGACCTGAGCTGTGCAGGGCCAGGCTGTGCTGAACTGGGCTGTGCAGGGCCAGGCTGTGCTGAACTGGGCTGTGCAGGGCCAGAGTGTGCTGAACTGGGCTGTGCAGGGCCAGGCTGTGCTGAGCTGGGCTGTGCTGAGCCAAGATGTGCAGACCTGAGATGTGCAGGGCCAGACTGTGCTGAACTAGGCTGTGCAGGGCCAGAGTGTGCTGAACTGAGCTGTGCTGAGCCAAGATGTGCAGACCTGGGCTGTGCAGGGCCAGACTGTGCTGAACTGGGCTGTGCAGGGCCAGGCTGTGCTGAACTGGGCTGTGTAGGGCCAGGCTGTGCTGAACTGGGCTGTGCAGGGCCAGGCTGTGCTGAACTGGGCTGTGCAGGGCCAGGCTGTGCTGAACTGGGCTGTGCAGGGCCAGACTGTGCTGAACTGGGCTGTGTAGGGCCAGGCTGTGCTGAACTGGGCTGTGCAGGGCCAGGCTGTGCTGAGCTGGGCTGTGCAGGGCCAGGCTGTGCTGAACTGGGCTGTGCAGGGCCAGACTGTGCTGTGCTGAGCTGTGCAGGGCCAGGCTGTGCTGAACTGAGCTGTGCAGGGCCAGGCTGTGCTGAACTGGGCTGTGCAGGGCCAGGCTGTGCTGAACTGGGCTGTGCAGGGCCAGGCTGTGCTGAACTGTGCAGGGCCAGGCTGTGCTGAACTGGGCTGTGCAGGGCCAGGCTGTGCTGTGCTGAGCTGAGCTGTGCTATGCCTCTGAAGCACCTCTGCTAATGAAGGCAGGCTGAGAAAGCTGGGGTTGTTCAGCCTGGAGAAGAGAAGGCTCTGGGGAGATCCTAGAGAACTTAGAGACCCTTCCAGTGCCTAAAGGGGCTCCATGAGAGCTGGAGAGGGATTCTGAACAAGGGCTTGAGAGAAAGGACAAAGGGGAATGGCTTCACACTGCCAGAGGGCAGGGAAGAAATTCATCCCTGTGAGGGTGCTGAGGCCCTGGCTCAGGCTGCCCAGAGAAGTTGTGGCTGCCCCATCCCTAGAAGTGTTCAAGGCCAGGTTGGATGGGATGTGGAACAACCTGGGACCGTGGAAAGTGTCCCTGCCCATGGCAGGGAGCTTGGAACAGATCTTCTTTGAGGTCCCTTCCAACCCAACCATGATGCGATGCTGTGATTCTATACCACGCCATGTCCCCACGGATCAAGCCGTGCCAAGAGGTGCCAATGCACGCGGCACGAGGTCAAACCCAGCCGTGCCAGCACCAACAGGTGGCGACACGCACCCACGGCACCCCCGAGCCGGGGCCGCGCCGGGGACGCGCCCGCGTGGCCCGGTACCGTCTCGGCGCGTCCCCGGCGCGGCGTGAAAGGACTTCCAGAGCTGCCCCCGCCTTCACCAGCCCCCCCCTCCCCGATTTCGGGCTGGTTAATCCCGTGTGTAAAGGGCAGCCAATGGATGCGGCCGTTGCGCGGGGTTGGGATTAGCGGCGGGGCGAATGGCTGGCACTTTTACTGGGATTACAGAACAAAGAACTGCTCTCCCTGCCCGATTTGGGGTGAGGTGGAGGGGGGGAAGAGAAAAAAAAAAAAAACCAACACCCCCCTCTCGGCTCCTTTTCATTCCTTTAGGCCCCTGTCGGGTTGTACCGGCTCCGCCCGGGAAGCGGCGGGAGGCGGCGGGAGGCGGCTCCATCCCGGCCCCCGCCCGCCCGCCCCCGCCGCTCCCGCCGCTCCCGCCGCTCCCGCGCAGCCTCGCCGGGGGAGGCAGCGGCGCCGCGCCCCAACCGCCCGCGGTAAGGAAAAGTTTTGGCCTCCCCTCCCCTCTTGACGGGTCCCCTCCCCACCCCCAGTCACGGCCCTGGGGGGGGAGCAGCGGCGGGGGGCGCTGGGGGTGCGGGGTGCGATGGGGCAGGGGGATCTGGAGCGTGGGGGTGGGGGATAGGGCTGAGGGATGCGGGGGGCAGCAGGATTCGGGGGTGGTTGGGAGTGTTGGGGCTGGAGGTGCGCGGGGCAGCATTGGGGATCCGGGGGGAGGGTGGTGCTGAGGATGCAGCGCAGGACATTGGGTAGGGGTGAGCGCTGGGAGATGCAGAGGGGCAGCGGGACTGCTGGAGGGGGGTACGGCTGCAGGGCTGCTGAACGACATCAAGGCACCGGGGATGTCAGTGGGCAGTAGGGCTGCTGGGGAGGTGATGGGGCTGCGGGGTTGGGGGGGCAGTAGGGTGGGGGGGCATGCTGGGCTCTTTAAGGTGAGGGATGCTCTTTAAGGCTGGGGGTTGGGGGGTTCATTAGGGCTGGTGGGGGTTAATAGGGCTGTGGGGGTGCAACGTGGCATCGAGGCACGGGGGGATGTTGGGGTTGCTGCAGGGGATGCTGAGATTGTTGGGGCTGGAGGGATGCTGGGGGAGGAATGCCAGGCTCATCAGTGTGGGAGAGTTCAGGGGGGTAATAGGAATCCTGGGAGCTGATAGTGTGGGGGGATGCTGCAGGGCAGTGGGGCTGGGGGATGCTGCAGGGCAGTGGAGCTTGGCAGGGGTTCTGGGTGTTATTAGGGTTGGGAAGGATATTGAAGATCTGTAGGGCTTGGAGATGCTGGGGATATTGGAGCTGATAGGGGTGTTGAGCTCATTGCAGCTGGGGGGTCACTAGGGCTGGTGGGGGGAATGCTGGGGGTGATGGTGGGCCCTGGGGTTGGTGGAGGGATGCCAGGAAGCAGTAAGGCTGGGAGGGCATTAGGAGCTGGGGGTGATAGTGCTGCAGAGGGGGTGCAGGGAGCAGTAGAGCTGGGGGGTGGGATAGGGGATGGTCAGGCTGGCCCTCAGGGGTGGCCCACACCCTGAAGGCATTTCTGTGACCACCACCTGCCCTGGCTGTGCTGGATGGTGCCAGGAGGAAGGGGAGCTGGAAGCAGGGCTCTGCTGGAGCTTGCCTCCTGTGTGCTGGTGTGGGGATTGGCAGCAGTGCTGCTGGAAATAGAAACACCGTGCTGAGCTGGTGAAGTGCTTGGGGCTTTGGCCACACTGGTCACTGGCCTGGGCACCGTGGCCTGAAGGAACAGGCATCCTCTGCAGGGTGAGTGGAGGATTTTTGGTGCCGAGGGATGACTGTGATGGGGAGAAAGTTGCTCCCTGAGGAGCAGGTGCCCTTGTCCTTGCAGCGTGTGGGGCTGGCAGTGGGTTTATCTGGGATAAGCTGTAAATTGGAGTGATCCTATTAATGTGCCTTGTGCAGGAGTGAGCTTGGACCCGGCGGTGCTGTGCAGGTAATCCTGGCTGTTTGTGGTGGGCTCTGGGCACAGCCAGGCGAGGGCACTTGGGGAGGTGATGGTGCCTCTGGGCACATGGGACTGGCTGCTATGGGCCCTTTGAGGCTGGTCACCCAGCCTGCTGCCACATCTGTCACCTGTCAGTGTGAAGCTGTGGACACTGGAACCACCTGGGGACATCAGTGTGTGGCCTTGCATAACGGGAGCTTCAGGGTGTCTGCTCTTCGTGCTGCTCCCACTGAAGGAGCTGTTGGAAGTGCTGTAGCTGGGGAATAACCTTGTGGATGTGAGAGCCTTTAATTCTCCAGAGGCCCCACAGTGCACCCCACAAAGCTGGTTTTGCCCATCTGAGCCTGCAGAGTCCCCTTCTGTGGAAACTGCTGCAGCAATATGGGAACCACCAGGATGAGACCTGACCCTGCTGGCAGCTGAGGGTGCTGAAGGCCGTGTCCCAGTGCCTCTGCTGCAGCCCCTGAGGCAGAGCAGCAAGGCTGGCACAGCAGCACCATGTGGCAGTGTCAGCAGCTGCTTGTGTGTCAGGGCAGTGTGGTTCTATCAACACCCGTGGGTCCCCTGCTCTTCCCCCTTTAGCCTTGCAGAGCCAGACTGGCTCCCTTTAGAGCCAGTCTCCCTTGCAGAGCCAGAGTTCCTGTGACCACTGGTGGCCACTGAGGGACAGGGTGCCTGCCCTGCTTTGGGGCTGTGCCACTGGTTTCCCATGCACCCTGGCTCTCCAGGCTGGCATGGCCTCTCAGAGCCACATTTCTGGGGTGACACCTGCCAGGGATGTGTTGCCACTCTCTGGACAGGAGAAGGGATCGGGCAGCTGCCCACACGTGGTGCTTGCAGAAGCTGAGGAATGAATGAGTGATGCCAGGGATATGCTCTGGTGCTGCTGCCGGCTCCTGCTGTCCCTCCTGAGAGGGCTTTCCCATCTCTGGAGGAGCTGCTGGTGCTGTCGCTGCTCGTTCAGGTTTGCTAATGAGAAGCTGGGGCAGATGAGCAGCAGGAAGCTGCTCAAGGACACGTTTAGCAACCTGGCTCTATCTGCCTGGGTGAGACACAGTGCCCACACTGGCAGCCCAGCCCTTCCTTTCACAAGAACCTTGCATGGGGCAGGAGGTGACAAAAAAGGTGGGCTTTGGGGTCAGCACAGAGGGTACAGGACTGGCTGTCCTACGTGGTGTGCATCACATATAACTGGAGTGATGCTTATAGGAAGGAGAAGAATACCAACCCCCGAAGTCCCAGGCCAAAACACAACCTCTGGCCGCTGGAGTTAATGGGGGATTCCCGTCTGCTTCTCCCACAGGAAATAGCTCAGATGTTTTTTGGCAATTATCGATGCCCTGGACTTCCTTCAGGAATTTTGTCAGCAGCACCCCAGCAGCCAGGCTGGAGGAATGCACAGGGACTCCAGCTGGAGGTTGGCTGCAGGGCTGACCCCTGGGCTTGCTGCTGGCTGTCCCCATCTTGGGCAGTGGTGTTGGGCATGGTTTGGTTATTCTGTGTGCTGCCAGCACCCATTTGCAGATGCCTGTGGTGGGTGGAGGTGGTGGTGGTTTGTCATGGAAGAAAATGTGTGAATGGATCCTGCTGCTCCAGGATGACTGGGCTGAGGGTGTGTGAGGTTTGGGGAAGGGGCATGATGGGCAGATGAGGGGCTGTGTTACTGTTCTGGCTTTGCTCCTCCAGCCACGTTGTGGCTGTGTTAACACCTTGCTGGTAATGACAAAACTTCTTCAGGCCTTTGAGGGGGGGACAGAGGTTTGCCACCATCAGAGACCACCTTGAGGACAGGGAAGGACCTACTGGGAGCCCCTCCTGAGATGGAGATAGCTATCCGTGAGATAAATATGTATTTATTGGCTCATTCATTGGGAAGAGCCCAGCTGGAAGCTCTGGGGAAGGGGTCTGGTGTCCATCTGGATTGTGGCCAGAGCAGTGGAGCTGGGGGTAGAGAGAGCCCCTGCTGGAGGTTTGCAGAGGAGGTGGCAGCTCTTTCCAGACTGGAGTGGAGCTTCCCAGGGCTTTGCTCTGCCCTGTGGCAGCCCTGTCCCTTCACAGGGCATGTTCAGTTTGCATTTCTTGAACTGTTGGCTTTAAAAAGCAGTCAAGAGCTGCAAGAAGCTGCAATGGCCCCAGGTGGGGTTTAGGAATTGTGGTCATAGGGATTTCTGGCTTGCTGTTTTGATGCTTCATTTCTTGGTGCAGCCCCCTTGGTTAAATTTGCTTCAAATTTAACCAAGAGTGGTGGAGCAGTGGGCTGGGCTGGGATGTTTCTGCAGAGACCCCTAAATCAATTGGGGCATGTGGGACCATCTGATGTCCCATCCTGGTCCAGGAGCTGCTGCCAAACACCACCTTAGGAGCTTACCCAGAGCACAGCAAGGCTTTCCTTGCTGTGGGAGCAAAGGGAAGCATCCCTTGAGTCAGGTGCTGTGGAGAAAAGCACTGGGCACCTGGACCCCCTCCTTGGGAGCAGACTGTGCTGAGCAGTATTTACATTTGTCCATGCAAACAGCTTCTCTGGGAGTTTTCTGGCTTTGCATTGTCTTGTCTCTGCTCTGTGCTGGTCTAGCTGGTTTAAAAAGGTAATTAATTAATCTGGCTGGAATGAGTGGGGGACCAGTGGGGAGCATCACTCTGCTGCTGCACAGCCACGTGAATGTCATCGTCCTTTGCCAGCGTGTCCCTCCTCAAAGCCAATCTCCACCTCTCATATGAGGGCTGAGATGTCCATCTTCATTTTCTTTACATCTCTGACATTAAGCAGAGCAAGTGCCAGTGGGTAGGTTGGTGTGGACCCAGGATGGGTCCTGGAAATGTGCCATGTAGAGCCCACCTGCATGCCTGGAGATGGAAGAGACAAGCCCAGATGCCTCCTGGCCATGGGTGACATCCCCTGTGGGGTGTGCTGGGGTCTGGCAGTGCCCCTGAGCCATCCAGGTGGGTGTGAGCAGGTGGCTGCAAAGGCTTGTGGTGGTGGGCACCACAGAGCTGCTGTTGATCTGTTCCCACAGCCCCACAGTTAAAGCCTGGGAGCCCAGAGGGTGCTTTGAGGTGTAGATCCCACTGGAGATGGCTGGGAAAAAAACTCCAGGGCAGGATGTTTTTAACCATTTTTAATTTTTGGATGATTTCTTGAACTTTTTAGTAATGTGTGTGGATGCTGGTTGCTGCCACGGTTGTGTGTCCTGCTTGGCTTGGTTCCTCCTCCAGGAGAAACCTCCCCCTGCAATGGATGTACAGAGATTGTGGATTTATGTGCTTCTGAGAGAAGAACATGGAGCCTGGGCCTTGATGGGCAGCAGCACTTTTCAGTCCCAGTTCAAATCCCTGGATGAAGCAGGATGGGTACCTGGGATCCCTGCCATGGGTTGTGCCCATGGTGTGGCTCTATAGGAGCCCTTGGCTTCCTTCTCCCTTGCTAAAAACCTTCAAAGCTTTTCAACAGGTGACTGCTGATTGGAAGAACATAGGGGCAGTTGGTCTGGCTTAGGGAAAACTTACACAGTGGGAGTCTTCCAGAGCAAGATGACACTGGAAACAAAAGACCGCAGTGGGTGAGAAAGATCTCCGTGGTTTTATCTGGTTGCTGTGCTGGAAGATGCTTCACCCACCTTTAATGGGATGAGAGCCTCTCTGTGCCCAGGTTTTGGCAGAGATCACATTGTGTCTTTGGCTCCAGCTGTGTCTGTGTGGATGTCTCCTGCCTGGGAAGCCACCTACTACTCAGTACCTGTGAGAGGTGACCTTGCCTTGAGGCACTGGCTGCTCATTTGCTGCTGGGCTCCAGCCTGGTAGCACCAGAGGACTGGCCCTGGGCAGTGGGGACATCTCAGGCCATTGCACCAAGCTGGAGGTGGGCAGAACTCCCACGCTGACAGGATACACAGATGAAAGGGACAAACCCAGCCCTGCTGCTAATTAGCAGCAATCCTCACGCCAGCTATTAACCCTGTCCACTTCATAAGGGCTCGGTGCCAGGCACGTCGGTGGCACTGTGGCACCAGTGCCAGCACTGCCCTCCCTGCCTGCCCACTGTCACTGAATGCTGCAGGATGCTGGAAGCTTTTGGGTGAGGCTTGAGACAAGCTGCTGGTCCTGCTGCAGGGCTGAGATCCCAGAGGGACCTTGGTGGCCAGGGGAGGGATTTCCCTGGATGGATGCTGCTGCTTGGACAGCCACAAGAGGTGCCATAAAGGATGGGTTGCATTTGTGGTACGGTGGATACTGAGTCCAGTGGGATGGGGATTTTGGCATTGGTAGGATGGGGCTGTGCCCACTGTGGCTGTGCTTTGGGATCTGTTTGAGGCTTCCACCAAAGCTACACTCCTTCCCACTGGGCTGGATTTCTCCTTGTTTCACTGCAGGGTAGGAGACAGGGAAGGAAAAACCTGTAGGAAAGGCAGGATTATGTCTCCCTAATTAGTAGGGGCCTGATTATCATTTCTTCCCAGAGCTCTGGTAATGATTAAATATGTGGGAATTATCTTTTATTATTTGTATTGCATTATTATTTAGAAGGCTGGGACCCTGTTTGCTGTGCAGACAGGGAATGACAGTCCTTGCCAGGAGGAGGAACGCTGTCTCTGGCGTCCTGCTCTGGGTAGATTGGGGGTTGAGCTCTATGTGCCCGTGGCATTACCCAAATTGCTACAGCAACTCCCCACCCCAGCACTTAAAATAATTTAAAGCATTGAATTGTATGTCTTTTTGCTTGCATGTGAGTCACATCTGTTTTCGTATGGGGAAAAAAAAAAATTAGTGTATTACTGTGACCTCTAAAATCACGATTTATATAAAGATCTAAAATTACATATATATTTTTTTGGCACCAGGATTGTCAAAGCCCAGGCGTTGGCCACTGCTTTGAGATGCTCTGGCTTTATTGTTGGAGGGCTACAATAAAGCAATCTTGTTAGGTAAACATAATGATGTTATGAGCCACCATCTGCTGAAGAGCTGCTGCAGGGAGCAGTGGGAGCTGCCTGCTGTACTGCTGCTCCCCTGCTACTTCCTGCTGCCTGGTGTCAGATGTGTCCTAGGAGAAACACGAGTGCCTGCTATGGATGGAGAAGGGACTTTTTCTTATGGCTTCCTCCCTCTTGATCAGCTGGAACATGAGCTGTTGAGCCCTTCCAACTGGTGAGGACCAATTCCCACTGGAGTGCAGTGAGGCTGTTGGGGTGATTGTGGGGTCATTGGCCAGCTTCCCAAAAACTGGGCCACCACATTGCTGAGCTGTGGAGGTGCAGATGTGTTGGAATGCTCTGAGGACACCACAAGGTGCCACCAGGTCCCTGGGTCCTACAGAACCATCCTTGCTCCCACCTGAGCAGTGGGACACCATCCTGGTGGCAGCAGGGACCCCCACAAACCCCTGGGTACAAACTTGCAATCCCTGGCATGAAGGATTGCACTCGGTCAGCAAAATATGTGAGGAACTTTGCTTGTTTAAAATGCCTTTGGGGTTTGGGTCTTAAATAAACATCCTGGTTGGGGTTTAGGTTGGAGGTTTTCATCCTGGGAAAGGCAGGCGTGGGGGGAAGGGAGCTGCACCAGTGCCCCGAGCCTGCATGCACCTTCTGACAAGGTTAAAAATTGGCTTCATTAGGAGAGGATCACTGGAAATAAATTGCTCTGCACCCTTTAGGGGAATTGCTGGGCTGTAATTTCATCTTGTCATCCTGGGGAAAAATGCCCAGAAACCCTTTAAGTGAAATTATAGCATTTTACCCTGAGCTAGAGTTTGATATTTTTGCCCCCCAAAATGTGTTTACCTCCATGCCCTCAGATGAAGTTCATCCAGGATCTTGAATCATGGAACCATAGAATGGCTTGGGTTGGAGGGAACATTAGAGATCATCTTGTTCCAGTCCCCTGCCATGGCAGGGACAGCTCCCACTGTCCCAGGCTGCTCCCAGCCCTGTCCAACCTGGCCTTGGACACTTCCAGGGATCCTGGGGCAGCCCCAGCTGCTCAGGGCACCCTGTGCCATCAAAGGGGAGGGGTTAGCTGGGGGTCACTGCGTGTGCCAGCCCTGCCCCACAGCTCCTTGGGAGGTGCCAGGCTGGGCACCAGAGCCCTTATAAAACAGCACAGCCCAGGCAGAGTGCCCCAGTGCTGGTACTGCAGATCCACAGGCAGAGGTGAGTGGGTGGTGACCTTTAACAGGACATTAAACATTTATTAAACCTGTCAGAATTACTGTCAGGCTGATTTGGGGTTTTTTGTTTGTTTGTTTCAAATGAGAGAGGAGGAAAAAGACATTTAAGAGAGACAAGCATGACTGGTGTCATGAGCTGATCAGCTTGCTGCATCCCTTCCCACATGAGCTCTCAAAGTGAAAACTGGCTCTGGGATGGACCCAGCACCCACCTGTGCCCTTCCCAAGGCTCCTTGCTGGATCCTGCTGCATCCATTGGCCCCACCTTCATCTGTGCCAATACTTATTGGTTAGGTGGGCTATTTTTTCCCCACACCTGTCTAAAGGTTTATTCCTTTGGAGGGTGGGAGAGTGAGATCTGCCCCATTTCTCACTGGGACTGTCTTCCCACTGTTCCCACCAGCTTTCCCTATGCCACCCATCTGAGGGTTATGTGCTCTCTTGAAAACTTCTTTGTTTCCCCACATTTTCTGTTGTAATTTATGTACAATGCCACTGCTTGTTGGAAACCAGGGTCTTTATCTCTGTGGGAATTTCACCTGCAGAAATCCAGCCCTACTGCTGCCTGCACAAGGCTCTCCGTGGTAAAAGACAGCTCCAGTACCTCTGCTGTAATGCAAATGTTTCCTCTGTTTTCACATCTGTCAAGGGTGATGCTTGGCTCCTCTCTGCACCTCAGTGCTCTCTGAACATCACCTGCTCAGGCTGGGGCTTGAAGCCCAATAAATTTTCTCCCCATCTTCATTTATTTCTCTTTCCCCAAGCAGCATAGGGTCCTTGAATATTTTTTTTTTCTCCTTTGGTTGATTTTTTTCTTTTTTTTCCTGCAAGCAAGATGCATATTTCAACACCTGCTGACCTTTGAGTGTGCCATGGAGCTGATGTGGTGATGCCAATGGACAGAGCAGAGAGAGTGCGTGTCCCACGGGGCCAGGGGTGCCTGTGGTCAGGGCTGGCACTCCTGCAAAGGGCTATTTTTAACTCCTGGGCTGGTGCTGGGTTGCTGTCAATGCATTTGAGCACGTAGGCGTCCTTTATTATTTTGAACATGATCATTCAAAATAATGTGGAATTGTCTCTGCTCTGGGGAGCTGCTGCTCGGGATGCTGCAGAATCCAAGGAGGCTTTTGCATCTTGTGGGGGTCTCATCCATGTCCAGACTGGATGGACTTTGCTGTGGCATTGTCCCCACAGGGCATGGAAGCTGGTGCCTGGTGGCAGCTTGAGCTGGCACTTTGGAGGTGCAAGATCAGGAGAGGAGAAGGGAAAATTCTCCTGTTGGGGCTGCAGGTGAGGAGAGCAGCAGGAGGGTGACTCTCCTCTAGTGCTGGCTGATGGCTTCCTTGTCTGCTTGTGCTGCCCCATGTCCCATTCTCCACACTCCCCAAAACTGCAGCCAGTGGTGCATACAACATTTTGTCTGTGAGCCAGGACACATTGCTGGGGTCTCTCTCTGCTTCCTCCTCCCCATAGCACTGTTTGTGCCTGGGTCTGCTTCAGGGGGTGCCAAGCTGAGTCTGTATCCCCAGTGTGTGCTCCCTGCCTGAAAGCCATTGTGATACCTGTGGGAACCCTTCCTGCAAACAGCATTCCTCTCAACCCTCTGTGTGTGGGTGTCCAGAGGGTTTTCTGTCCTCCCCCCTTTACCAGCCCACCTTTCCAGTGATGCTGTGATAGGTGTTTAGGCCAGAAACTTCCTTCCCAGTGATGATTTTGCCGCACCTTGGGGTGCTTTGTGTCCTCAGTGGGAAGGCAGTGGACGTGGGGGCTGGGGGAGGTGTTCATGGGGATGGAGCAGTGTCCCTCCTTGGAGGTGCTGGAGAGATGCAAGATGACACTCAGCTCCTGGGCACAGCCTCTTCAGGGTGGCTGGGCTGGTTTCTCCTCCCTGTCCCAAATCACTGACCCTGGATCGAGGTTAAGGTGCTTCCTCCCATCTTGAGCAAAATCAGCATTTTGCTTTGAATCAGTTTTTGGGGCTCTCTCTGCATCAGCAGGTTATCAGAGGATGAGGCAGAGAGGCTGAAATAAATCCTATTTTTATATTTACCTGCCCACTATGGAGTAGTTCTGTGTTTACCTGCTCTGGCTGCATGTGCAGGCAGAGCTGAGCATAGAATTCACCCCCTTGCTGCACCCCTTGCCTTTTACTTCCCACCCATTTGAGAGGAGCTGATTGAGGAATGGATTCACAATCCCAAGGGTCCCAATGCAGATGCAGTGATTGCTGTGGGGTGGGGATGGATGAGGGTGAGTGTGCTGCTTCCTGTACTTCTGCCTGAAGCAGGAGGGGGTTTTGCTGTTGGGGTGATTGGATGTTTGGAAATTCTCATTTTTTTATTGGTTCCTGCAAGTTTTGTGGCATGTGAGGCTGGGTGGGACCTGACAGGGTTTTGGTGTGTGCTCAGCAATGTCCTGAACTGGGGTGATGGAGAGGCTGAATTGTCTCTGGTGATGCATCCCCTCATTGCCCACCCCATGGATGATCACATTGAAGGGTTCCCATTTTTCAACTCTATAAGCCTGTGTACAAAAAATAAGCTGTGAACCCCAAAAATAAGCCAACCCCAAAAATAAGCCATGAACCCCAAAAATAAGCCACATGCTCTCTGACTTTCCTGTCCCACAGTGCTCTTCCTTTACTCAGCCCCCAAAATCTTTTTTTGGAGGCCTAGACCTGCCCTCCCTGCTACATCTCCTGGAAGCATCACCATCCAGGAGCTAAGTCAGCATCCAGCCACCTCTCACACACACTCTCATGGTTTCAGGATGCAGATATATTTATTTTCTGTTATTTATGAAGTGCCTGAGCCAAGCTCTTCGTTTGCCTGGAGGCAAGGAGCCAGGGTGCTTTATGGCTGCTTTGGCACCCCAATCCTGCCCTGGGCACCCCAGGAGGTGGTGGGTGCTGGACCTTGGGTGCTTATTTCCCTGCCCCTGCATCTAAAGTAGGCTCTGAATTTGGGACATGCTTCTCTTGGCGCTTTGTCGGGCGCCAGAGCTGCCGATTAAGGGAAACGTGCCACAAGGCAGGTTTGCTTTGCAGGATTAAAAGCAAATAAATATTTATGCATTATGCAAAGCAGCTCTGATAAGATATGTGTGTCATTGGGAATTTGAAGCAGTTTCAACTTGGCCCCGAGATGGAGGGGTGTGTATGTCGATGTGGTATGGGGGCTTAAGAGGATGTTTCTTCTCCTGCTGCAGAAACATAAAAATAGAGAGAGGAAAACAAGGGGTTTCTTGCTTCTTGGGCTGCTCTGGTCTTGGGTTTCACCATCTCCTGCATCCTTGTGGCTTTAGCTGCAAAAATGGAGAAGAGCCAGGGAGAGAGAGCAGTGCAGGCAGCATTTTGGATGCAAATATAATGCTGGCCCCGCTCCTAATATTCACTGTGTTTACACGTAAATGCAAACAACTGTTGACTTAGTTTCAATAGATAATGTATTTCATAACACAATGGAAATGAGAATTAAGCTGGAATTTAGCAGGAGGGAACATGTGTTTCTGCAAGACCTTGGGCTCTGCTGGCCCCATGGTGTTGGGGGACACCTCTGCCAATGATTTCCCTGGCTAATCCTTTCCAAAACAGTGTGAGAGGACAGGGGCAGGGCTGGGGGCTGCAGGTCCAGGGACCTGAGCTGACCCACGGGCAAGCATGGTTTATAGGGACCAGGGCTGATCTGGGCCAGTTTCTTCCTGGGAAAGAAGGGCTCTGGGATGGGTTGAGGTGTCAGGGAAGGGAAATGCTGTCCCAAGCTGCATGCTCGAGCCTGAGTGATGACAAGTCCTGGGAAGGAGGAGGTATCAACAGCCAGGTCACCTTGTCCTGATGTGACTCCAAGCAGAAACACGTGGGAGAGGACCTGGCTTGTTTTGGGGCCAGATCCTGGCCAGCCTGGAGCCATCCCCACAGGGCTCCCTGGGGCCAGCCCTTGGATCAGGGCTGTCATCAGAGCCACTCCCACTGCATCTGCCCCAGGCTGGTGCACTCCCCACCCCAAATCCCTCTGGGAGCACCAGAGAGACCCTGGCAGCACAGCAAACCCCTCCAGAGCTGTGCTGTCCTGCCCAGGTGAAGGCACCAATGTCGGTTCCTCAGAGCCCCCAGGGCCAGAGGTGTTGCTGGGACAGCAGCTGTCTCTGGCTGTGGGTCTGTCCCATCCATCTGTCCCTGTCCCTGGCTGGCTGCCACCAGCACAGCAGGGCTTACAGCACTCAGGGCTCAGTATTAAAAAAAGCCAAGCCTTTGTGAATGGGGGGTAATCTTGTGGGGTACACCTGAGATGTATTGGACATTGGGGAATCTCCCCACAGGAGCTGTGGGGATGGCCACACTGGTGGGGACACCTCGCTCCACCAGCCAGTGAGCTGCAGGGCAGGATCTGGTGTTGCTGCTCCAGGTGGGATGCTGCCTCCCCAGTGGCTTCCCCATCCTGCCTCGCCATGGAAGGTGATGTCCCTGCCTGGGGTTTGGCTGTGGCAGCGGTGGTGGCACTGAGCCCTGGCAGGGTTTGCATGGGAAAGGGCAGGGGCTGGGGCTGCTCTCATGGCCAGAGGCTGCCTGGGGAGGAAATGGGGATCCTGGCTGGCTGCACCTCCCAGGCAGCACTGTCAGTACCTGCCTCACCCGACGGGTCACACCAGGGCGGGGGCAGGCCTGGCTTCACCCAGGGCTGCTGCAGGGCCAGTGTGAGTCACTGCCCTGTGCAGGGGGCCCAGCTCCGGGCAGGCACTGAGGCTGGGGGTGGCAATGGCTCTCTGCACACATGCTCCCAGCTCTGGGGTTGGGGTGACCCAGGACCTGCTCTCACCTTTGTGACTCATCCCATGAAATAAAATAAAGGAGAAGAGAGCGGGGAGCAGACAGGAATGGGAAACTCAGGGAATGGGATGCTCCCATGTCTGAGCCTCCTTTCATCCTCCTTTAAAAAGCCATTTTATTTTTTTTTAATGAGTTTATTTATGTAGCCAGCCTGGATTAGCAAACAGCCCATCCTGTAACACACGGAATACTCAGTGCTGAGAGAAATACTAGAGATAAAATTAAACATAATGAGATTATGTGGCATCTCTCTGTCAGGGACCACCTTATGCAGAGCAAACTAATTGCCTGTGCAGAGCAGAAAGTGGGTGATGAGCACTGTCTGGGAGCTGGGGAGGGGCTGGTGCCATCAACTGCAGCTTTGCAAAAGAAAAAAGCATTGGGGTTGAGTGCTGAGGAGCAAGATGATGAGACCAACAGCTTTTGGGGGACTGGGATAGAACATCCTCTGGCCAGCCCTTGTGGACTCATTGTCCCCAGCAATGAGTTGGTGCTGCTTGAGTAGCCTTTTGCTAGATAATAATTAATAATGATAATGATAATTATAATCTAGAGCAGAGTCTGGTTAGATGGACATGGACTCATGTGAGTCACTGCCCTGTGCAGGGGCCCAGCTCCGGGCAGGCACTGAGGCTGGGGTGGCAATGGCTCTCTGCACACATGCTCCCAGCTCTGGGGTTGGGGTGACCCAGGACCTGCTCTCACCTTTGTGACTCATCCCATGAAATAAAATAAAGGAGAAGAGAGCGGGGAGCAGACAGGAATGGGAAACTCAGGGAATGGGATGCTCCCATGTCTGAGCCTCCTTTCATCCTCCTTTAAAAAGCCATTTTATTTTTTTTTAATGAGTTTATTTATGTAGCCAGCCTGGATTAGCAAACAGCCCATCCTGTAACACACGGAATACTCAGTGCTGAGACGCCAGTAACCAGAGAGAAATACTAGAGATAAAATTAAACATAATGAGATTATGTGGCATCTCTCTGTCAGGGACCACCTTATGCAGAGCAAACTAATTGCTTGTGCAGAGCAGAAAGTGGGTGATGAGCACTGTCTGGGAGCTGGGGAGGGGCTGGTGCCATCAACTGCAGCTTTGCAAAAGAAAAAAGCATTGGGGTTGAGTGCTGAGGAGCAAGATGATGAGACCAACAGCTTTTGGGGGACTGGGATGGAACATCCTCTGGCCAGCCCTTGTGGACTCATTGTCCCCAGCAATGAGTTGGTGCTGCTTGAGTAGCCTTTTGCTAGATAATAATTAATAATAATAATGATAATGATAATCTAGAGCAGTGTCTGGTTAGATGGACAAGGTGGATGTGCCAGTTGAGGCAAGAGCCAGGATATGGCGTTGAGCACTATTCAGAGAAAGCAAACTCCCTGCCAGGGTGTGGGGCCAGGGCTGCAACACCAGGGGCATCATATATATGGGATTTTTCCTCAATTTAGTGGGGAGAAAAAATATTTTTAAAAAGCCAAAAAGCATGTGTCTGTGTAATATAAAATTCAAGTTAGGCTCTTAGTGATTTCATGGAAAACAACAGGCTTTTTATATTGGCTCTTGGGGTAGGAAGAGAGCAGGCTAGAATAAAGATTTACAGTCTTTGGGAGATTAAAGGCCCTTGGTACATTGTTCAAATACCACGAGATTAGTTTCCAAGGAGACGGATACCAGTTGCCATAGGCACCGGGGGCCAGGAATTAGGATTGCGATTTTTTATCCTGATCACGCAACCAGGAGCTGAATGCTGTTAAAACTGGGCTTTAAATAACCCCAGTGTTAGTGCATGCACTGCTGAACCAGAGGCAGGGAACAGAGTCTGCTTGCCTTCCCCCTGCTCCAGCACCCACTCAGGCATGCAAGGTGGGGCCCAAGTGCTGATGGAGGGGTGCAGGGGGGTACAGGGCTGGGAAGCCAGGTTGGTGCAAGCCCAAGACCAGCCTTGCAGGTTGTCCCATGGCTTCTGAGTTCATTCCACCTCATTTTTTTTTCACTGAGCATGGTTTGCCATCATCTTCTTGCAATAACCAGCAGTCATGGTGGTGCAGGAGCTAGGGATCCTCCTAGATCCATGGAATCACGTGGTTTGAAAGGGACCTTAAAGGTCATCTAGTTCCACCCCACCCCTGGCATGGGCAGGGACACCTTCCACCAGACCAGTGGGATGTACCAAGGGGTAGAATTATCAGCCTGCTAATTTTGGCTTCCCCATGCCACCTGCTTCTGGGAAGTGCAACCTGAGCCCTGGCGTTTGAGGTGCCGGATCTGCGCCTCTCCTTCTAGGAACTGCCAAGCAGAGGGGTTTTCGTGTGGGAAGGGGTGCTGAGCTCCCTGATGCAGGCAGAGTTTTGGGGCTGGGCATGCGCCTGGGGAGGGAAGCTCAGCTCTGGGAGCTGTGCAGGCACCCAGGTCCCTGTGGCTGGCTGGTTCTGCTCACCCACCAGCCACCCTGAAGCTCATCTTGGCCTTGCTGACCCCAGTAATTCACACAGGGCTGCTGGGGCAGGATTCAGCTTTCCATGCATGGTGTTTTCAGCATCCCTCCCTGCTATGGTGGGAATGCTCCAATTAACACTTTTTTCCGCCTTGTTTTTCTTTAAAATTTCTTTAATAAATGAAGAAACAGTTGCTGGAAGCAAGAGCTTCTGTGCCTGCCTGCTGTGAGATTGCAGCATGGAAACTTGTCTGGAGCTGAAAGCAGTGCTGCTGGAGCTCCACAGGCACAGTGATCCCCCTGCAGCTGCCATGCCGTGGAAGTGTTTATCCTGGGGGAGATGAGATACAGCTTCTGAAGGGCACTTGATCCTCTTCTATCTCTCTTTGCACTAGACAGAAGCCTGCTATAATTTTATTATATTATATTAAGATATGCACCTAGGCTAGGCTTAAGGAAATCAAGGTGGCTGCAGAGTGCTATGCCCTGGTTGGGGATGGAAAGTGAAATTCCTGTGCTAGACACTTTTCCCAGTGGGAGCCCCCAGTTTGCTCTTTGCTTCTTTTATAAGGGGGACTAAACCACAGCAGGTGCCAGATTATCCAGGAAAGCAGAGCCGAGGCAGCAATGCTGGTGAATGCTGTAGTGCCCGTGTGTGTGTGAGGAGCTTTTCCAGCAGGTGCCTTGGGATTTGTGGGTAAAATAAAACAGGGAAGGAGGTGTTTGGTCATGAGAGCTTGCTCTGCCCTGTAGTACCCAGTTGCAAGGAAACAGGCAGGGGAGATGGAGGGTTTGGGAGAGCTGATGGGCAGTGAGGTAAGAGCTATGGGCACAGTGGGGACACAGGCACAAAGCAGTGCTTGCATCCTCACTGTGCTGGTAGCATTGTGCCCAGACTGCACCAGAGAGTGTTTTCCCCCCAGCTCTGCTGCCTTCAGTCTTTGGAGAAAGGCATCACCTTGAAAAACTGATATCAGCTTGACACCTTTCAGTCCTGGAAGAGCTGGGACAGGAGCACTCCGTGCTGGGCTCAGACCTGGCTGGATGGGCCCAGGGAGTGGTGGGGATGGTGCTGCACCCAGCTGGCAGCCAGGCACCAGGGGTGTCCCTCGGGGCTCTGTGCTGGGACCAGCTCTGATCAATATCTTCAGTGATGATCTGGATGAGGGGTTGAGTCCACCACCAGTAAATCTGCAGATGACACCAAGCTGGGAGCATGTGTCCATGTGTTGGAGAATAGGAGGGCTCTGCAAAGGGATCTAAACAGGCTGGATGGATGGGCAGAGTCCAGTAGGATGAAATTTAACAAATCCAAGTGCCCAGTCCTGCATTTTGGCCACAATAACCCCTGCAATGCTCTGGGCTGGGGATGGTGTGGCTGGACAGTGCCCAGGCACAAAGGGACCTGGGGGTGCTGTCAGCAGTGACTGACCATGAGCCAGCAGAGTGCCCTGGTGGCCAAGAAGGCCAAGGGCTCCTGGCCTGGATCAGGAATGGTGTGGCCAGCAGGAGCAGGGAGGGCATTCTGCCCCTGCACTGGGCACTGCTGAGGGCACACCCTGAGTGCTGTGCCCAGCTCTGGCCCCTCAGCTTGGGAAGGACCTTGAGACGCTCGAGCGCGTCCAGAGGAGGCAATGAGGCTGGAGAGGGGCTGGGAACACAAACCCTGTGAGGAACCCCTGAGGGAGCTGGGGGTGCTCAGCCTGGAGAAAAGGAGACTCAGGGTGACTTTATCACTCTACAAATCCCTAAAAGGTGCCTGTGCTCAGCTGGGGTTGGTTTCTTCTCCCAGGCAACCACTGACAGAAGGAGAGGACACAATCTTAAGCTGCACCAAGGGAAGTTTAGGTTGGATATCTGGAAAAAATTCTTCACAGAAAGAGTGATTGGATACTGGAATTGTCTACCTGGGGAGGTGCTGGAGTCACTGTCACTTGCTGTGTCTAAAAAAAGACTGGACGTGGCTCTCAGTGCTATGGTTTAGTTGGTGAGGAGGTGTTAAGTCATAGGTTGGACTTGATGATCTTAAAGGTCTTTTCCAACCTAATTCATCCTGTGATTCTATGAAAAGTAGCAAAATAAAAGGGAATTTTCGGATGTGTGGAGGGATGTGGCAGCAGTTATGGGGCAGCAGTTGGACCAGGTTTGGGGCTGGGGGTGCATGGACACCCACATTTAGGGGGTCAGATGTGTCCTCAGCAGATGCTGCTCACACCAGGGCTGTGTGGCAGCACAGCACCCGGGCTCCCTCAAAACCCAGAGCTCCTTGCTTGTCCCAGGAGGGCTGTGCTGCAGGGCCACCCACACACAGGGCATGGCTTAGGGCTTTTCAGGGTGTTCAGACAGCTGAGGGTATTTCTGGGCATTTTGTGAGTGCCCTGGAGCACAGTTCTGTCTGCTGTACCGCTGCCATTGGTGCCAATGGAGCCCTCACCAGCCACCTGTTAGGGACACAGCAAACCATCCTGCATGGCCATGATCTGCTTGGGATGGAGATGATGATGTGGCCACAGAGGCTGAAGGCTGGCACTGAGTTAGGTGTGAGGGGTTATAGGGTTTAGCTGGGCAGGACAGGTGGGTTAAAGCAGATTGCCCATGTGGAGCAGGCATCTCCACTGCTGCAGCAGAAAACCCAAGGACAGGTGTTTGGTAAGCATGGGACCCTGTCACAGTGCTCCTGTGTCCAACATGGCTCTGGTCACATCTGCTCCTCTGATACCAGTTCTTGTTTAAGCAATGAGAAAAAAACACAAAGGGAAATTCAAGCCTGGTCCCTACCCTAGCTTTTGCCCTTGCTGGGATTTCCAGAGCTTTTTGCTCAAATGGCTCCAGCTCACCTAAGATAATATAATAACCATGTATTTATATATTTTTTTTTATTTTGCTGGAACTGAGTTTCATTTGGGCCTCCCACCATCTCATCAGAACCACTGAGGCAACAGCTAGAATTTTCCTGGAAAAATGAATAAGTGGATAATTTCCTGCCACTATTGTGTGGAGCTGTGGGCAGGATCAGTGCAATGGTCAGTTTTTTTCTTTCCTCTTTTTTTTTTTTTTTTTTTTTTTTTTTTTTTTTTGACCCCCAGCTGCTCCAGGGAAACATTAGAGGGACTGGTGAGGGGATGTGCCTGCTGTGGGTGCAGGGCTGGGGGGCCCTGGCCCATTCCACAGGAGTTCATGAGCCTGCCTGGTTTTTCCTTTGCTGCAGCACAGGTGATTCATGAGTGAAACTGCCCCGGGGCCAAGTTTCTAATCTTTCCCAGGATTATCAAGGGAGATGTTGTAAGAGCCAAGCAGGAGATGACATCCTGTGCCAGCTGTTGCACAGCACCCTGTTCCCCTGAGATTACTTTGTGGAAATAAATAATTAAAAAATAATAAAATTTTATAACTTTTTTAAAAAAAACCCTAAAAAAGGTTAAAACAATGTGTAAATGTTTTCTTTGGCCCTGTGACAGTGGTGTTACGGTCCTTGAGCCAAGCATTGCTCCTGGGGTTGAGGCTCAGTTTGCAGAGGTGTGATGGGGCTGTCCCAGGAGCAGGACCCTGTGGAAGGTGGCATCAGCCCTTTGGTGGTGTCCCAGGGAGGGACTGCAGCAGGACAGGCACGTGGGCAGACCTATCTCCCCAGGAAGTGGGGCAGGCTGCTCTGCTCCCGTCCTACCCACCCTGCTGCCAGCCTCAAGTGCTGTAAGAATGGTTTACCCTAGTTTTCCTAAAGAGGACTTTCCCTTTAATTAGACAAACAACTTCAAGCCCTGTGTCTTAATTTGATTTAAATAAGCCTAGCACTTGCTGGTGAAGTTTTCTTTCCTCCCTTTTATTCCACCCTTTCTTAAATCCACTGTCATGCTCTTTGTGACCACAAATGATTAAAAGCTTTACTGGAATATTGTCCCCCCCATCCCTTAAAATCCCGTTGTGTCACTTGAGTCATCTTTTTGTTATGTTTTGGTTTTTTGTTTGTTTTTTTTTTTTTTTTTCTTGTTGAGTGATTCTTGCTTTTACTTGTTAAACACTCAGCCAGGGGAAAGGGATTCTTTTTGTCCCAATCTCCTGCAGGACAGCAAGGGGATGCAGGTACCCTGCCCCATTTCCCATTGATGTTATCCCTGTCTTTCCTATTGGTTCCCTCTCTGCAGCCAGATCCAGCTTGTGGCTTTGCTTTTTGCAGCCAAGAGAGGAGCATCTCTTCCCTGGAAGTGCTGATTCCTGTGGGAGGCCATGGCTGAGCAGGTTGGTGCAGCTCTCTGAGTGGATGCAACCAGCCCCACCAAGGCAGGGACTGCTTCTCCAAAATGCTGCTAGAAGGCAACAGAATGTCATAGAAGCCATATTTAGTAACAAATAGGGCACTCAGAAACATGTACAGGCATCCAAAACTTTGCTGTTTTTAAAAGTAAAACTTGTTGTTTTCTAAGCAAGTTCTTGGGGGAGTGAGGAAGGGAGTGATGCTCCCTGGAGCAAGGCAGTGGCTGTGCCCAGCTCAGCTTGGTGCCCAGCATTGGCACCACCAGCACCTCCCTGTTTTCTGCCAGCTGCATCAAGGCACCTCTTATTAGCACAGCATCCATGGAAATAGGGAATTCCAAGTTCCCTGCTCCTGCAGAGCTGTGCTCAGGAAGCTGCTTGGGAGGTTGCAAATGAAATGAGCTCTTGTCTGTCTGTCCATCCTTGCATGCACAAGCTGCAGGGCTGGAGCAGGGCAGATTGCTTCCTGGTGTTGCTGTGATGGTGAAGCTGGAGGTGCCTGACAGAGACCTGTCCCCAGCATGGGGACACCTGGGGTCTGTGCCCAGCTGTAGGACCATATGTTCAGTTTCCTGCTTTATTTCCCAAGCTGATGCCTAGTTAGGACAGGTTCCTTCCCCCCAGGATTATCATGGAGGAGATGCCCATCAGCTTTGTTAGAAAGTGTCAGATGGATGGAAAAGGATTTTCCTGGGTGACTGTTAGTGTGGCTGAGGTTCCAGCTCTGCCATCTGCAGGTGCCAGTGGAGCCCCAGCACTGCTTGGCTGCTTTCAAGAGCTGGTAACATGGGGAAAAACCTGGAGGGTTCATCCACAGCAGTTCCTGAAATTCAGTCATTATTGTTTAATGGGATTTCTCTCCCCTATTCATTAGCTTGTTGCAGACCCTTACAGAAATTTGTCCAGAGCAGCTGTGTGTGTCCCATGCAGGAAGTGTTCAAGGACAGGCTGGATGGGGCTTGGAGCCACCTGGGACAGTGGAAGGTGTCCCCGCCATGGCAGGGGGTAGGAATGAGATGGGCTTTAATGTCCCTTCCAACCCAAACCATTCTGTGATTCTTTCATAACATGTGTGTGCTCAGGCACCTGCAGAGATGCCAGTGTGGGGGAGCTTGTTATTTTGGGCCCAAACCCACCATTTCCCCAATTTCATGGGGCAGCACAACTCTGCTTTGCATGCAAATTCCTTCTGCTTGGACACAGGTGCAAAGTAGGGCAGGAAGGTGAATTTGGGGATTTGCTGTTGCCTTTAAGCCATGTTTTGAGTGAGGCTGGGCAGCTGTGGTTATTGACTGAGTGGTAAATTGGGTTATGTGCAGGCAGCTTCATCTATATTCCCCACCTTCTGCCCATCCAGCCTTGTTAGGGATTCTCTAGCCTCCTTCATCCATTTGTGAGCACATGATTTATGATCTGGTTCAAGTGGTTTATGAGCTAACTTGCTGCCCTTTGTTGGCAGGATTAAGGCTGGGTGGTACCTGGGAGGGATGTGTTGGGTGCTGGGGGTGGTGCTGTCTCGAGCGTGGGTGTCCCAGCATGGGTTTTTTGGGGGTGAGACCTCGCCTCAGTGCTCCTGCAGCACTGGCATTACCATGAGTTGAGATGAGACAGGAACACTGAGGTGCAGGAACCTGATGCTGCTGCTGCACTTGTGGCTGAGTCCCAGCATTTTCCCCGTTTGGCTGTGGGGGATGGAGATTCTGGGCTGAGACTCTTTTCAGATATGTGGTCCCTGCCCTGCACCTTGTCCTGTTCCCCCTGACACAAGAACTGCAGAGTGGGGTGATTTCATTAGGGAATCCCTTGCCATGAGCTGCATCTCAGAGCACCCTTTGACCTGTTTCGGGGACACTTTGGGTGGCAGGCTCTCCTCTTGCCCAGGATTTAGAGCAGGAGGCACAAGGATGGTCAGCATGGTGTCTTCATGGGGACAGAGCCATCACCCCCAGCTCACAGCTGCCATCAGAGCTTGGGCACAGGGTGTGTTCTGTGCCCACTTCAGCACCACATCCTCTGGCTTGCATGGCCACAGGCTGCAATCTGGGGTGTCCCACCATGCAGCTGGTCCCATGGCTCCTGTGATGATGGCATCTCCTTGAGGGTGAGCTCCAAATGCAGAGATGATCTGGCCACTGCTGGTGCACACAGTGTTGGCTCCAGGGTTGGATTACAGCTCAACAGCTCCTGCAGTTATTTCCTTTAGCAGAGGACTCATGGGAATTGTGGGGCTCAGGCTGCTGTGGCCTCTCTGCATGCCTCAGTTTCCCTTGTGTTCCTGTGCCAGCATTGCTCCCATAGCACATGATGGAAGTGGGGCTTCTGTGGTGGTGCTCAGCTCCAGCTTTCTGTTACTAACAGTGATGCATAGCTCTTTCATTTTTTTTTCTATTTTCAGGTGAATATGGCCTTGGCAGGGAAGCCTTTAGATGTGACACTCACCACCTCCAGAGCTGACCAATGGAATATGGTTTTTCCCCAGAGAGACGAAATCATCACCAGCTTAGTGTCTGCCTTAGACTCCATGGTAAGAGGCCAGTGGCACCCCTGTCCCCTTCCCCCTCCCTCCTTTGGCCTCCATTTAGCAAGGCTGTCTGGGTGCAGGGCTGGCACACGATGCCTGGTGAGCTCATTCCTCTCTCCTCTGCTGCTGGAAAGCCCAGGGAACTGCTGAGAAATTAAAACCCTTTCCTGCCCTGACAGCCATAAGGATCATAAAGTCAGCACAAGTTAATCTCAGATGTGTATTGTTTTCCCATTAATATTTATGTTGGTATCAACTGGCTGAAGGGTGGTTGGCTTTTTTTTTCTTGCTGTTTTACCAATGTTACCGTGAGCATTTACACAACAGCAGAACAATGGCTTTTTATCTCTGAGAACAAAGAAAATAACTTTCATATCTTTTGACGTAGAATTCCCGGTGGAAGCCTTGCCTAAGTCAGCCGTGCTTACATAAACAAGATAACTGTCTGGATTAAGTCTCGTGGACCAGAGCTAATCTTATTTTTAACTGTGAATGTGATCAATAAGGGAAAGAGGATGTGTACTAACAAATGTCTAATGCAATGAGATGTGCTAAATAGCTCTCTCTTTTTAAAGTCAAGTCATATGTAATGCATTTATCTAGGATATGTTTTCCTCTCTATGCAGGTAGAGGTTTTTTCATTAATACCAATTTCCTTCTCTTTGACATCACCACCCCACTAAGGAGCAGGTTCCCTGGAGCCTACACACCCCAAGCAGCTTTGATGATTTATATACTTGCCATCCTGCACAACAAATTATGTTACCATAGTTTGGCTTCTTAACGAATATTCATTATTATGCAGTCCTTGTTAGGTGCTTACACAGGGGCCAGGGAGCCAAGCTGCTCCTGAAATTCAGCCTTTATCCCAGCACTTCAGAGTGGCAGGCTCTGTGCTCACTGAAACCTAGTTGCCTGTGTGCCTGGTAAATAAACCACAGGGCCATATGCATGTCACCAAGCAGGCTTAGGGTTTGGATTTGTTCTGCATCCAAATCTCACATACCTTAGTTTTTGTGTTTATTTTTTGTGTGTTGGACTTTTTGAGCAAAATACTTGTCTTTGTGACTGGGTTTTGAAAGGAGGCTTCTTAAAAATATCTGTTTTGTGGGATTTGATTCAATGCCTCCTTGAAGAAGGTGAGCAGGAGGTAAAATGACCTAGTGGAGAAGCTGGTTTAAGCCCACACTAGTGAAGCTCACTGTAGGTGTGTGCAGCTGAAGGTAGCTTAGGGGGGTTGGTCCATGTAACCCCCCTGCTCTCCTGCTCCCTCCCTGGCTGCCAGCATCCTCCAGCTCCCCTGTGGGGTTGTTGATGTGTCTAACCAGGGCTGATGCTGGGAAAATTCCCCCTTTTTTACCCATTTAAATGATGACCTGGGGGATAGCATCTACCTAGCACCAGTGCTGTAGCTATAGGAATATGACTCAGGCTGCTAGCACTGAGTAACTATTAGAATATAAAAATACTAATAAAAATGCATATACATGTGTATTATGTAGAGCAGGAAGGGCATGTTACATAAAATGGATTAATGGAAGTTTTTTCCATCTCTTTGTTGTTTTGCATAACTGTACAAGAAGAATCGTTCCACTAATCTGGACTTTGACCATATTAGTGTTCTGCAGCTGAAATAAGATTCCCGTGTTCCTTATTCCATTAGAGCTGGTGGAAAAATGCAAATTGTTATCGGTTGTGGTGTGGGTTTTTTGTTAGATTTTTTTTAACAGGAATGTTTTCTTTTAAAGAAATGCAATAAAATGTTTATTTTTAGGCTAGGAAAAAGTGAAATAAAACGATGGGTAAATAGCTCTTGTTTTCCAGCTGGATATTTTTGTAGAGCTGTAAAGTCACCGAAATTTTTTAGGCGATGCCATAAACCCATGAAATTCTGACATAAACCAGAACGCTGCTTTTGATGGAAGGATCTTTTTGATGGGAAGGCTAAAACCCCACTGGGAAATGGCAGGAGGTGGGAAGGAGGGGTGGGAAGGAGGAATGTTGCCCCAGCCTGTGCTGTGCTGACCTGGTGCCTCCAACAGTGCTCGGCGCTGTCCAAGCTGAACGCGGAGGTCGCCTGCATCGCCGTGCACGAGGAGAGCGCCTTCGTGCTGGGCACTGAGAAGGGAAGGGTCTTCCTCAGCGCCCGCAAGGAGCTCCAGGCTGACTTCCAGAAGTTTTGCAGTGAGTATCTGCACCTGCACCATCTTCCATGCCAAGGCTGGCCCTCCAGCTGTGACCCCCGCTGCGCACGGAGCGGGCACCGCAGTGCTGTCTGTCAGTCCGTGGGGATGAGGGGTGTCTGAAGTGATGGAGGAATTGGGAGGGAGCTGCAGCCAGAGCCTCTTCCCTTCCCTGGGTTTTCTCTCCTGAAGCATCCCTGAGGTGGCTCAGGGCTGGATGGCTGCTGTGCTGCCCTGCTGCTGTTAGCCTCCGGCAGTGCTGCCAGAGTGCTGCAGTGGATTTTGAGGACTTAGCAGAAATAGTTTGTCCTGGTGATCCTCCCAGGAGCAGAAGGGCTTTCTTGGTCCATGGCTTTTTTCCTGGTTTTGGAAAAACAGGAAGGGATTGGTTGTTGTTGTGGAGTTGCTTGTATTCTTGAGGGATGGACAGTGGTGACAGGATACCTTGAGCAGGAGCTGTGTTCCCCCAGTCTCAGATCAGATTCACCAAGTGTCTGAGGGGTACCTGTGTGTTGCAGGCCTTCTGTCCCAGCTCTGTACCTCTGCCAGTTTCCATAAAACAGTCTGGGAGCTGAAGGGAGGGTGAGAGCCATTCTGTGAATGGGGAGCTCTTTTCTTGGACAGCATCATCCCCAGCATGCTAGCTACTGCTTTCCTCACTCAGTGCAGAAGCTGGAATGGGATCTGGTTTTGGTGGTGCTGAGGACACCAGACCCAGATCTGTTCTCCAGTGGGATGTCAGTGGAGAGAATACATGGTGTTGACAGAAACCACACAGGTGCTTAATCCATTGGAGAGGTTGTTCAGGAAGGGTTTGCTCTGCTGACACCAGTGCTATGAAGCTGCCCAGGTCACTGGGTTGTTCAGTGCATGGCTCTACAGGAGCAGCTCTCTGCCATGGCTCTGCCCAGCCCCTCATCCTGCTGCCCTGGGCAGCTGCTGGCCAGCTCCACTGTTCCATCCTCTCACATCCTGGTTAGTTATCCTCCACTGTATTCTGCAGGACAGGAGGCATTTGGGAGATGTTTCCTACATTCATGGGCAGCTCTGCCTTCCCTCCCACCACTCTCAAGATGTGGATGGCAGTGGGGTGGCAAAGGGAGGGAATTCCCTTGTGTTTCCTCAGGCTGAGAGAGGTTCTTCAGTCTGGAGAAGAGAATCCTGAGAACCCTTTCCAATACCTAAAGGGGAGTTATCAAAAAGAGGGAGGGTGATTTTTGCCCAGGCAGATAATGATAGGACAAGGGAGAATAGTTTTAAATTAAAAGAGGATAGATTTAGGTTAGGTGATAGTAAAGAATTCTTCTTTTGAGTGTTATGAGCTACTGGGGTAGGTTTTCCAGAGAAGCTGCAGCTGCTCCATCCCTGGAAATGTTCAAGGCCAAGTTGAACAGGGCTTGGAGCAATCTGGTCTACTGGAAGGTGTCCCTGCCCATGGCAGGGACTGGAGGGACTTGTTCTCTGATTCCATTATATATCCTGGTTGATGCCCTACTGCTGTGCCAGGGGCAAAGCACCTGGCACTAGATACTGATTCCCCTCTCTTTGGTTTCATTTATGCTTTTGTCAAAAAGAAATAGTCATGTCTGGTTGAAAACAGCAATCTTGAGCGTGGGGTTTGAGTAAAGGGGATGATGCTGCAGACAGGGTGAAATGTGATAACTCTGTCTTGAATTATACAGGCCCAGACTCAACTCCATAAAGCCCTTACAACTGGCACACAGTGCACAGTATCCCTGGAAGTGCCTCTGATTTCTTTCTGCCCTCTTAGAAAGATGTGAATTAATCTAAAGCAGACATCACTTGGAGATGTAAGAAGCCTCTTATCTTGCTGGGACACAGACCTCACTTGAGCACCCTCCTTTATCTGAGCCTCTGGTCCTGCCTCTCACGATGCAGGGGGGAACTGACAGTGATCAGAATTAATGTCAGTGCAGGAGGGAGAGGCAGTACTTGAAGGATGCTGATGCATTTCACAACCTTGGTAAAACACCCCAAAAAAAGTTTTCCAAGGCCTGTTTTGCCATGCTGTGGGAGGCATGTGGAGCTTTACAGGAGTGGCATGGTGGCTGTTTACTTTGCTGTGTCCAGTCCTGTGTGTCCCATGTTGCTCTTGACCATTCCCTATGATGTCCCAGCCATGGACTTTTTCCATAGAAGGATCTGTGAGCTCCTTGAGCACCCAGGCAGCATCCAGGCCCAATTGCCAGTAGAGTCTGTCGAGGATGATGAAGGAATTAGTCCTTTGTCACCGAAAATCCCTTGCAAATTACTGTGGATAGAACAGCAATAATGCATTTGTAGTGTTTAATTTTCTGTGCATTTAGAGATGCAAAGAAGTCAATGCTGAAGATATGCTTTATTTGAGGTTTAATGGGGGAAATTAGCAGGAAATAGCTGGTATTACTGAGCTACGTGATGCTGAAGGGTAAAAAAGACTCCAAGAAAGGCGGATTTTCTTTTCCTGAGAGATTGAAGGCTAAGCAGATTGAAACCAGAGACTGGAAATGGACTGCCCAATTAGTCATAACTGTTTCAGTCTGGCTGAGTGGGAAAAGCCAGGGAAAAGGGGGCAGGCACCGGATGAGTGCTGGCACCACTGCCTATTGCCAGTACCTTTCCCTACATGTTGGGGCTGCTGGGATCATCCAAGCTGGGGCCTGAGGTGGGTGGCAGAGTTGGGACACTTCCCTTCTCACCACGGTGACTCCTGTTTTCTCCTCTCCCCGACAGGAATCCAGCAGAGGAAGGAGCAGGACGCAGAGGTGCAGAAGAAGGCAAAGGAGTGCGGGCAAAGGGTGCTCAGGGTGTCCCCGGACCAGGGATCAGATGTGTACCTCCTCAGGAAGATGGTAGAGGAAGTGTTTGATGTGCTTTATAGTAAGAACCTTCATGCTTCCCTTTGGGGATATGGAATGTCCCTGGGGCTCACTGAGCGGCCCAGCACTGCCACCAGCTGTGGCTTTCATGCCAGCCTGGCTCCTTGGCACAGGAGCAGGTGCCTGGCAGGGCATGGTGAAATGTGCTCCTGTACAGAGTTAGCACTGCATTGAGATGGGGTTTGGCCACTGCTTCTTCGTTTTCCAGTGCCCCAAACTGAGCCAAAAAAATCCCTGTGCTGAATGAAGCATCCTTTGTGTCCCCTGACCAGGGGAAGCCTCTAATGTCATTTCCATGCACACCTTTATCCCTGCCACTGCATCCACAGCACCTCTTTCATAGCACTGTGTTGGAGCTCTGCAGATTCACTCTCTCTTTTCTCTGGCAAGTCTATTTAAAAAGAAAACAGATGATTTTCTAGCATGTGGCCCTGCAGCCCCAACTTCCAGAGACGAGGTGGTGCCGCTCCAGCACATGCATCATCCCCAGCAATAAAGCTTCTGCAATTAAATATAGATGACCATATGGCTGCTGGTATGGAACCCAGTGGGCTGCAGAGCTCCTTCCAGGCCCAATCTGCGGTGGCTTGAGCAGCAGCAGCACCTTCTCACTGACAAGGATCCACTGTAACCCCCAGTGGAGCAGCTGGCAGTAGTGGCCATGCTGCTGGCTCATCCCCTGGCAGCACTTCTACAGCTGTGCTAGTCAGGGTACGAAAAGCAAAACTGGCTTGGGAAAAGAGAGCCCCAGTTATTCCCCCATGCTGCTGAGAGGGTTGCGTTAGTTCTGTGTGATGCTTAGGGGGAGTGCAGGCCCTGTGGCTGGACCAGCTGCAGAACTGGGTGTTGGACTTTTCTGGCTGCAGCTCCCCATCACCATCTGAGATTCATGGGCTGTGCAGGGCTCCCTGAGTGCCCCTGATTGTGGATGTGATCTGGGAATGGGCATCCCCACACAACAGGAGCTGCCACCAACCACGCTGGGCTCACATGCAGGATTTGCTGCTGCTGCCTGTTGCTAGCATCTTCCACAAGCTTCACGGACAGGAAAAGGGAGCTGGCATCCCTTCTCCCCTGGGACAGACAGTCACTGAAATTTTCTGAAGCCACTTAGAAGACTTAGAGGCAATATTCCCATTAATGGGAGCAATCAGATCCTATTGCTGCCTTCCAAAGGCTGGGCCCAAGGATGAAGGAAGGGATGGTGCAGAAGAACCAAGGGAACAGAATGAGGAGGGTGTTTTTTGCTGCTCCAAGCTGCAGGTCTCATTGTCCTGCTTGCAGGTACAGTGCCAAACTTTGCTGTCCTCTTGGGAATATGTGAATTATTAAAATCTGACACACAAAAAATACATAATTGCATTAGAAAAGCTTGATCAGGGTGCATCAGCATTGGCTTTATGAATGAGGCAGCTCATCCATTGGATGATTAGTAAGGCTTTTTACAGTTTCAAGGTGTATGGAGGTGTGTGGGGACACTTTGGCCATGTCCTCTACCCAGCATGGCCAGAAGAAGGTTGGGCATCCCTGGGACAGCAGTTTTGGCTTTGGCACTGGGTGTAATTCTGCCTTTGCTGCTGCTTCAGCAATGTCAGCTGTTTCCATCCTTGAGCCTCTCTGTGGTGAAACCTGACAAAGCTGCTGCTCCCCCCCTCCATTCCCACTGGGAAAGGCCTCTCCTGGTTGAGTGGGGAGAAATACACAGGAGACAGGAGATGCCCCAGGGTGATTCTGTTTGTAACACTGAGAGGACTGTGACAGTTTAACAATTATGATTCTTAGGGTTTAGGTTTTTTTTGTCCTTTCATCAATAAGGATTGGAAACAAAAAATCTTTTAAAATGCTCAGTCAAAAAGATTCCCTCCAGAGCCTGGTAATCTCTGCACCAACAGGATGACTGATTACCAGTGGCTTCTATTAAACAGGCATTAATGATCATTATTGTCTCTTTAGCCAAACCATGAGTCTCTGTGCAGCAGTGCAAGGCTTCTGAAGGTCACCTTGACAATAACACAGTCCCCATAAAAATATGTTTGGGGATTTCTCGAGCATTGGGTTGATAAGGAGCCACTGTGGACATTGGGAGCTTCTCCCAGTCATGAAGAGAGGTGATGAAGGGAGGTGCAGAGCTGCTAGATCCAGCACATTGGGGCAGGGAAACTGTTAGTTTGCAGAAAGCAAACTCATGGTGTCATGGTTCAGAGGCTTATTTTAAAACTTTGGTTATTTGCTTAATTAAAATATTATCAGTGCTCCCTATAAGAAGCCTTAATGGCCCGTGCAAGTTGCACATTGTTAGTTATAATGCATTCCTTCAAAGGACATGGTGAAAAAATCACTTTTAGTAAGGACTTGCTGGCAGTGTCACACGATTTGCAGTATTTCTGTAAGATCTTTTGGTTTTGGGTTTTTTAAGAAGAAGGAAAAATAAAAGATTGGAAAGAAAATCCACAGTATAAAATCCCTCAACAACTTAAAGGTGCTATAACCTTCTCTGCCTGCCCCTCAGCCTGGAGATGAAGGTGCAGGCACTGTATCATGCCTCCAGATGTTCTGCATCTGGACACTGCTTTTTCAGCCAGGTTGCATTCCTGCATGGCTGTTTCTTGTGCTTCATGCTTTCAGCACCATGTTTATTGATCACAGTGGCTTGAGTTGGTTTCCAAAGTAATTTTTCCCCAGAGATTGGCTTGAAGGTTTTGAAATCCTTCAGAGCAGGCTGTTTTTCTGATGGTGTTTTGCCTGCAAAGTGTAGCAGGGCAGCCCTGGTCTGGGCACACAGGCTCTTTATCTGGTTTAGAAAATCCCTATATAATGGCAATGCTGCTACAAGGGAAGGAAAAGCAATTTGTACCTGACTCCTTAGGGGAGATTTTGGTGGCAGAGGTAAAATGGAGCCAGAGGCACATGGTGGGGGGACTGTGTTGCCAGTGTTGAGGGGAGCAGGTGAGAGTTCTGGGCAGCTGGAGGGGACTGTGCAGTCAAATGTATCAATGTTCAAGCTGTCTGTGAATAGTGGGATGGAGGGAGATTCTTGGTTTTGGTTTTTTTCCTTGTCTGTCAAAGTGAATCAAAGCTGCTTGACAGCAACAGCAATCAAACTGTTTTCCATTCTTCCAGGAGGTAAAATAAGAAAACTGACTAGAAATGAGGTTCCCAGAATATCTCAGTAAGCATGAGATAAAAATCATTGTGAGCTCCTCTGCCTTCTTTGTCAGCCCTTGGCTCCCTCCCACCTTGCTGATGGCCATGTACCTCACTGGCATATGGCTGGGCACTCCCAGGGGTGGCCTTGTGCCAAGTGACCCCAACTGAGAATTCTGCCGTGAAACCTGAATGATGAGACATCTGTTTATTGGCTTTTATGAGCTTTTTTATTAATTAGTGCTTTTAGAAAGGAACTGGAGTGCCTTGCATGCTAAGTGTGAAGGTAGGAATGGGTTTTTTCTCCGAGTGATCCTGTTGGTATTTCTTGCTCTTGCATTTAGTCCTCCAGCCCAGCTCAGCCACGGTGAGGGGCGCAGGGTGTTTGTCAGTGTGTAACTCTGTCCCCTCCCCAGGTGAAGCCATGGGGAAGAGCAGCGTGGTCCCTTTGCCCTACGAGAGGTTCCTGAAAGAGCCTGGCTCGCTGGCAGTGACTGGCTTGCCTGAGGGAATCAGCTTTAAGAAACCCCTGGAGTATGATGTGAAATCCCTGATGGCCATCCTAGAGCACAGCCACAGCATCCGCTTCAGGCTAAAAAGGTAATTTTAATTTTGGGGATCTCCAAGGAGCAGGAGAGCAGTGAGCCCTTGGGATGGTGGCACAGGCAGGAGGGTCCCTCCCATGTCCCAGCTTCTCCTCAAGACCCACAAATCTGGGTCCAGCTGTGCCAAATCCAGCCTTGCACAGAGATTTGTTCGGGTTGGGGGGCTTGAGTCCATTTCAGGCTCATTTCTATAAAAAGTGTGTGTAAACATGCACATTAACTGCATCTTTTTATGTGTCTCTGCCAAAATTTCCACTGCGGTAAGCTAAGTGCTTTTCTGTCTCCAGAGGGATTTCCAGGGTAAATGCTGCAAGTGTCTTCCCAGGCTGAAATGGGTTTTTTAATGCCAGGCAAGGAGGGAAGTGGGGGACTGCAGCAGAGCAAACTCCCCCTTTTGGCCACATTTATGCAAGGGGTTCAGTAGTTTTAGGTGCATTTTCCCTGCATTTGCCTTGCTGGCAGCACCTCAGATCCATTCAGAAAAATGCTGAGCATGACCAAATACCTCCTCTAAAGGCTTGATGCTTCTGGAAAATCAGGCTGAGACAGCTAAAAGTAGGACACGCAGAATTTGTGCTGTCTGTGAGCTTGTGGCTCCCTGTCTCATGTGGAGCACGTTGGTTTCTTCAGTCTGAAACTCATTTGCAGGCTGACTGAGCTCCCCCTTGAATGTGCCACGGGTGCTGGGGGCTGGCATAGGCAATGGAGCCAAGTGATTGTGGTCATAAAAGGTTTTACCCTTAAATGCACCGGGCATTGAGCTGTGCAGCTTGGTCCTAGCTTAAAAAAAAAAAAAGCTTTGAACTAACCAGCTTTGACTAACCTGTTCCACTTAAAGAGGACAAGAACCATTTAGGTGCCTGAAGATGCTCAGGAGTTTGAGTGATGGATGTAACTTGTGAATCACAGAACAGAACTATAGAATGGTTTGTGTTGGAAGGGACCTTAAAGATCATTTCATTCCAACCCCTGCTGTGGGCAGGGATGCCTTCCACTATCCCAGGCTGCTCCAAGCCCCATCCAGCCTGGACTTAGGCACTTACAGAGATGGGGCATCCCCAGCTTCCCTGGGCAGCCTGTGGCAGGGCCTCACCACCCACACAGGGAAGAATTTCTTCCTAATATCCAATCCAAACCAACCCTCTTTCAGTCTGATGCTATTCCCCATTGTCTTGTAACTCCCTGCCTTTGTCAAAAGTCCCTTTCCAGCTCTCCAGTACCTTTGGGTAATGAAAGGCCAGAGTATGTTCTTCCCAGAGCGTTCTCTCCTCCAGAGTGGACAATCTCAACTCTCTCAGCCTTTCCAAATAGGAGAGCTGCTCAAACCTGTAATGGTCTTCATGGTGCTCCTCAACAAGAAGCCTGTCAGCTGGTGGTGTCTCACCCTCCCAGGCATGGCTCTTCTTCCCCATCCACATCCTTTCTTGTTGCACCTTAGCACTGCCATGGGCTCAAAGGAACCTGTTTTTCCCTCCTCTTCTCCCTTCCTTCCCCTCAGGCCAGCAGATGAGCCCAGCCGAGAGCCCAACCCCAACATCGAGTTAACTTGTTCCTCCCTCGCCTCCAAGGGCAGCCGAGACCCTGGTGCCAACGGCCCCGTGGCCAAACCCACCTCGCAGGACGCCCCCTCGGCCATTGCCATCACCAACTTCCTCTACGGCGTCTCTCTGCCCGGCCCCGTCGCCATCGACCTCAAGCAGGAGGCGTCCTCGGGCCTGGCCGGGCCCACGGCGGCGGCGGGCGAGGCGCTGCTGGCCCGGCCGGCGGCAGAGCTGAAGGTGCCTTCCTCACAGGAGTACAGCGACTGCTGTGGTAATAGCCTGGAGTGTGCTCTCCCCTCAGGGCCCGGGCACTGCCCAGCCCTGGCCCTGCTGGGGGGTGTTGGAATTCCTGGGATGAAAACCAGCCTAGAGCTTGGCCTGTGTGGGAGTGAGCAGAGCCCCTGCCATGCTGCACTGCCTCCGCCTTCCCTGGGTGCCTGCAGCAGGGCATGCCTATGGTTTTGCCCCAAATGTCAGGGCACACCTCTGTTTTACCCCAAGTGACAGGCACACCTCTGTTTTTGCCCCAAATGTCGGGGCACACCTCTGGTTTTGCCCCAAGTTGCAGGCACACCTCTGTTTTACCCCAAGTGACAGGCACACCTCTGTTTTACCCCAAGTGGCAGGCACGCCTCTGTTTTTGCCCCAGATGTCGGGGCACACCTCTGGTTTTGCCCCAAGTTGCAGGCACACCTCTGTTTTACCCCAAGTGGCAGATATGCCTCTGTTTTATGTGGCTGGCACGCCTTTTTTTTTTGCCCCAAATGTCACCACACCTCTGGTTTTGCCCCAGAACCGCCTCTGTTTTTTTTTGCCCAGATGTCCCACCTCTGTCATGGGAGAAACCAGAGGTTGCTTTTTGTAGAAAGAACCCATGGGGTTTTTTTTTGGGAGATTTCTTTGTCTAAAGCTGGTGATGGCTTTTTTTTTTGCCTCAAGTGACAGACACACCTCTGGTTTTTGCCCCAAGTGACAGGGCACACCTCTGGTTTTGCCCCAAGAATGACAGGGGCTGCAGCACCAGGCCAGAAAGGCAGCAAGGGCCAGAAAGGCAGCAAGGGCCAGAAAGGCACCAGGCCAGAAAGGCATCCCCCCAAAGGGGAATGGGGATGGCAGGGGTTGGTCTGGCCAGCATCACACCAAGTGTCATAGGTCAGAGCGCATGGAGAAGAGATAGAAGGGGTGGCAGGGGACAGCACTCAGGATCTTGTTGTGGTGTCTGGAGCACGGATCAGGCTCTCATCAGCCCTTTCCCCTTGTCTCCCCTCTTGTCCAGGACAGAAATCATCAGTCTCCGGAGGTCCCCTGATCCAGAATGTGCACTCATCCAAGCGCATCCTCTTCTCCATCGTCCATGACAAGACAGGTCTGTGTGCTGCTCCAGCATGAAGGCAGCCTCACTGAATTCAAGGTTTCCCCTCACCACATCTCTCCCCAGCAGCCTCCCAGCCCTCTCCACGCTCTGCAGGGACCTGGCAGTGCTGGAGGAGATGCATCTCACATTGGATCCAAAACCTTCCTCTCTGCTCCAGTCCATCCCTGCCATTCCAAGATGCTGCTAGTGGTCCTTGAGCACTGCTGGCTGGCTGGGAATTCCCATCTCTGCTTCCTGCACAGGGAACCAAGACATGGCTTTGGGAGAGGCTGTTTGCCCCAGCTGCAAACAGCACATTCCTGCTGAAAACTTGGCATTATTTCCAAATTACTGAAAGCCACTAGTCCCAGTGGGATTCTGCAGCAGTACCTGGGGGGATCAGCAGTGGGGAGGAGACTGCCATTTCCTCACCTCCACTGCACCCAAGGGAAATGCAGCCTAAAAACCCCTGCCTGCCTTGAAGAGGAGGAAAAAATATGGGTGGGAAGGTTGGGAAAGAGGAGAAGACAGAAAAGATCCACTTGTGAAAGGGCTGTACCTTTCAAGAGTTCATTCCATGTGAAGTTGGCTCTGTCCATGAGGGTCTTTCATTCCCGGGCTGAGAAATTTTATGGGGTCATTTCTTGGGAATCTGCACGTGCCAAGGAGAGTGCTTAGGCCAAGGGTTGGAGAAACCAAGACCTTATCTGCCAGCCTGGCAAAATTCTCACAGGAGCAGGGAAATAATTTTTAAAGTCTTGTTCCTGCTTCGCAGCACTTTGCAGGAGAAAAGTGCATCTGCTGTGTATGAACCATATGGAAGTTTCTTATTTCTTGTATTTTGTTTTGATAGATAAGTGGGACAGTTTTATAAAAGAAACTGAAGACATCAACACCCTTAGGGAGTGCGTGCAAATTCTTTTTAACAGCAGATATGGTGAGTAGGAGTTAATATCCCATTATGCATCTGCAGTGCTTGTGGATTGCATATCATTATATAGCAATCATTTTTGTTCCCTAACACAGCAGCAGAAGCCATATGCTAGAGCTCCCTGCTCTTCCTAACACATTTAGCTCAGCAGCTCCCAGTCTCCTGAAGGTTATGTCAATATTTCTGTTTGGAGCCCCACACCATAGTCAAGGAATTTATAACTGGGCTGTAGAACAGCCCTGTCTAGGAATGTGGCATGCTGGATCATAGCACTTGGGCACCAGGAGTGGTGACATGTGGCCCTTTTACAAACATGTGGCAGGGAAAAAGAAGGTGGTTGTTGTTGCAGCTGCTTTTTTCTCCATCTGCATGGCTTGCCTATGCTGTTGGTGCTCCCTTTGCCATGGGCAGTGCTTTTGGTGCAGCTCCTGGGAATGGGGCGGGTGGAAGCTTGGGAAATCACTTGGTGCTTCAGCTGTGCCATCCCTATCAGGCTGTGTAATTTGTGAGTTACAGATAGGCTGTAGATGTGTGCTGTGCCACCTGTGAGTTATACATGGGCTTTGAGAGAAACCTTTAACTTGTGATTTATAGACGTGGTGCTGGAGTGTGTCCAAAGGGTAACAGAGCTTAGGAAGAGTCTGCAGCACAAGCCTGATGAGGAGCAGCTAAGGGAGCTGTGGGTGCTCAGCCTGGAGAAAAAGAGGCTCAGGAGGGATCTTCCCACTCCCTACAATTAGCTGAAGGAGGTTGTAGCCAGGTGGGACTCGGTTTCTTCTCCCAGGTGACAAGTGATAGAATGAAAGGAAATTGCTTCAGGCTGCTCCAGGGAAGGTTTAGATTGGACACTGGGGAAAATTTCTTCACTGAAAGGATGGTCACGCACTGGCACAGGATGCCCAGGGTAGTGATGGAGTCACCATCCCTTGAAATGTTCAAAAAAGCGTATGGACCTGGCACTTGGGGACATGGTTTGGTGAACATGCTGCTGCTTGTTAACAGCTGGAATCAATCTTAGAGGGTTTTTCCAACATTAACAATTTTATGATTCCACATGCTGTGCAGTTTGTGAATCATAGAGCTCACAAACCTGCTGGGGTGGGTCACAAGGAGTTTGGGAATTATATTTGGGCCAGCTTGCTCCTGGCTTGAGCATCACTGGGCATATCTGGCAGCTTTGGAAGACATTTAGCTGTGTTTACTGCTGCTTTCCTTTTTGTCCCATTTCCCACGGGAGAGCTGCTCCTGGGGCTCCCTTTCTGGGACAAGCAGAGAAGAGGGCAGACAGCATTTGCTCTGCTTGAGTTCAAGCCCTCACACCTTTGTTTTAGCACCTGTAAAAGACAAAGCTCTGGTGTAAATGAAAGCCATGTGTTCATCTTGCAGCTGAAGCCTTGGGGTTGGACCACATGGTCCCTGTGCCATACAGGAAGATTGCCTGTGACCCCGAGGCAGTGGAGATCATTGGCATCCCAGACAAAATCCCTTTCAAAAGACCTTGCACCTATGGGGTCCCCAAGCTCAAACGGATCCTGGAGGAGAGGCACAACATCCATTTTGTCATTAAAAGGTGGGTGGCAAGGACAGCAAAAGGAAGTGTGTGGCTCAAGGGTGTCAGGGATTTGAGCTGTGCTCTCTCCATGCTCACAGGGTTTGTTTTGACATGAAAAACTCATTTCACCCTCTTTCATAAGACAGCTCTTTCCCCCTGCAAACCTCTGGGCTTCATCTCTCTCTCCCTTTCTGCACGATGTGGCAGAGCTGGCTGTACCATGATAACCCCCGAGCTCTGCCACCCTGTTGTAAGTGATCATGGGCACCAAACTTTGCCAATGCCACCCCAAACATTTGCAGGTGGTTACAGCACCTTCAGTGACATTTGGTGGATGGGAGCAATGCCCCTGGGTGGAGGGAGGACATGCATACTCTCACAGGGATTCCCATCCACCTTTTTTTTCACTGATCACCTGTGTGCATCCTCTGTATCTGGTGATGAGAATCTGTCACCTACAGGCCAGGCACTGTGTCCAGGTGTCTGCTTTCCACTGGGTAGGAGGAGTGGATGTATTCCTAGTTATCACTGTGCTGTGCAACCTCTCTTTGCTTATCTGTCAGGAAAATCTGCTCTATAATACATTGATTTATCCAGTCCCTGCCTGTGCAGCACTTGTGTTGTTCCATGCCTAGAGGTGTGAAACTACAACGCAGAAAAATCCTGGACAAGGCTCCCAAGGGGGCTAAAATCACCAACACTGATGGAATTCAGGCATCCTGAAAGGGATTAGCTTTCCTGATGTCAATTGGTAGAGAAGCCTCTTTGTCCTGCTTTGTCCAGGCTGGAGCAGGCTGTGGGGTGTGGCCTGGACATAGTTTGCTCCTGTGAGCAAAGTTTGGGTAGTACCAAAATACAATATTCAGGAGACAGGTGACATCCTGGGCAATGGTCTGCATTGGAAACTGAAGATCCAGTAGCACCTACTTTGATTCCACTGTTTCTTTTTGTAAAACCAGCCTGATTTAATTGCAGCTTCATTTAATAAGCTAAATTAAGACGATGACTTATAAGCAGATTTAGAGGTGCTTTAGTTAAAAGCATATGCCATAAGGTTGCTTGGCTGCACAACAGGCTAAAAGGCCTTTTTTTAGCTGAAAAATTCATTCAGTATTTTTAGAGAATGAAAAAAATTGCTAGTTTGACTTGGTTTAATGCTATTCATTAATTAAACCTCCAACTCAGTCATTAGCAGCACCTATTTCTAATTCTTTTTTTTTTCCTTCTCTCCTAGGATGTTTGATGAAAGAATTTTTACAGGTACGTTCTCCAAATCCTTTGATTTATTGCCCACAAAATTGAAAGGTTATCCAGAGAAGCAGAGTTGAAATAATGTCACTGTAAGCAGAGGAAGTGCAGGACACATGCAGTTAGGAGAAGGAGAAGCCTTGTCTGTGCCCTACACCAGGACATGCTGAGATTGCCTTTGCCTGGGATCAGTGCAAGCTCTGTACTCCCCTTAAAAATTGAGTTGTGAAGGTTTGAGTGAGAATTCCTGGTGTGTGAGGCTGGGCTGGCCCCTGAATCAGGCTGAGCCACAGCAGAGGCAGTATCTGTAATTTCAAGAGGAAGAAAATTACTGCTGTGTTCCTCACTGGTAAATTATTCTTTCTTTGACTTTCTTTGCTCTGTGTTTTTACTTCTTTTTTCTCTGAGCTGGAAAAGCCAGACAAATTCTTTACTGTGAGGGTGGCAAGGCCCTGGCACAGGTTTCTCAGAAAAGCTGCAGCTGCCCCATCCCTGAAGTGTTCAAGGCCAGGTTGGATGGGGCTTGGAGCAATCTGGGACTGTGGAAGGTGTCCCTGCCCATGGCAGGGGGTGGAACAAGATGGTTTAAGGTCTCTTTCCACCCAAAGCAATCTGTGATTCCATGATAAATGTTTCTTGGCAGATACAAGGAGACAGGTACCCATGCTGTCAGACTCAGCCCACTCTGCAGCAATGCCCGCATACACACCTGGAATATGGCATTGCATCCAGATTTATCACGCCTGGGTCCTGCATTGCCTGGGCTTGGCTCACGAGTAAAGACATGTTTTGGGGTGGTGTTTTGTTTTTTTTCCCCCCTTAGCTGCCAACTGCACATGCTGGTAGCTCTCCAGACACCTTCTTCCCAGACATCTCTGCCAGCCAGGTTATCACTCTTGCCCCACGACAGCCCCAGCCCTGAGAGTGCTTCCTGAGCCTGGTGAGGTTGGGGCCACCCAAAACAGGCTGGAGCCACCAGCAGAACCTGGAGGGGGTCCCACCCACATCAGGGATTTCTTTGTCTAAAGCTGGTAATGGTTTTTTTTCCGCAAGAAAAGGATTTCTTTAAGCTCTAGCCCATCCCCAAGGGATGGAACACTGAGCTGTGTTTTGGGATGCTTGGATTTTCCTTGCATAATGCCTGCATGGTACCTGGGGGAGGCATCATGTGCATCTGCACATCAGCTCCAGACCTGTGCTATGGGCTTGTGGATTACATGGTAGGCAGGTGCAAGGGATATTTGGAGATGAGGAAGCAAATCCTGCAGAACTGAGGTGGGTGACAGGCCCCACTCTCCTGACAGTTCCCTGCAGGGCTACCAGAAGCAAAACCCATTAAACCTGGCTCTCTGTGGTTTGTGTCAGCACATCAGCTTGTGCAAAAAAACCCTCATCTGCTGAGTCAGGAGGTGCCATTTCTGCAAAGACATTATTTTCTGAGTGGAGCTGTATTTTAAGTTGCCATTTGTGAAGTATCCCAAAGCTTCCCCATAAAGTTTTGCTCACCCTTTAATTAAAATACCCACCACTGCTTGGAATCCTATTTTTGTTACTCCCCTGGGTAGCAGCTTCAGGCAGGCTGTGCTGGTGCAAGAACAAGATTTGGTTCATAGAAAGCACAAATTAAAAGGAGCCTTTTGGACTGTCAGTAGATAAATAGTGTTTTTAAGGTTCTGTGTTTCTGCTGATCCTATTGCCAGAGCCTGCCCTTTCTCACAGGCTGGAACAAAAAGGAAAGTGGCATCAGGTTCCCATAGATGGAATATGCTTTAGAAGGACGAGGATACTGTAATGGTGCTTTGAGACCAGCAAAGGGCTTTGATAACAGCTGTTTAACAAGACACCTTGTGGTTTCTGCAGCCTCACAATGCAGTCTCACTCCCTCATTCTTCAGCTCTTTGCTCACTTCCCTGCCTGATTTTATTTCCTACTCTGCCTTCAGATTACTCTTTCCATCTCCAAGGTCATTGATGAGGCTTCATTTCAGCTCCTTTCAGGCTGCTGAGGAGCAGGAAAGGGAGAGAGGAAGTTTTTTATGGTGGCAGGTTGCTTCTGTCCCTCTCTGTGTCACTGTGACAGATTTCTCCTGCTGCTTGGTGGGCTTGGAGCTGTGAGACAGGGCTGCCTGTGTCTCTGCTACTCTGCTTTGCCAAGCTGGCCTCCAGTGCAGCACATCCCCTCCCTTGGGACAGGGCTCTCCCCGCCTTGGGGCTTGCTTCTAGAGCAGTGGGATATTTCTGGCTTTTCTGACCTTAGTCCCTACCTGCTGGAACCCTTGTTCTGCCAGCCAGCCCTTTCTGGAGATGCTCTTTCCTGGCAGGGCTTCCCAGCACACACCCAGTTATGGAGAGGTTTAAACAGATGTCCTGCTAATATTATAACATGTGAACCCAGTGGAATCACACCCTTGTCTTTGCAAGGAGGTGATACTTGAAAACCTGCTCCCCTACCCTGACCTCAGCTCTGGGGCTGGGAGGGGAGCAAGCTGCAACATTGGCACCTCCAGCTGCTAATCCTGGTTTTGCTTTTCTCCCAAAACCCACCATGCACACCTGGCAACAGGAAGCAAATTTACCAAAGATCCAACCAAGCTGGAGCCCTCCAGCCCTCCCCGGGAGATCTCCCCTGAGCCTCACCGTGGGGCCACGCTGGAACTGGGGGGGACCTCTCAGGCCAACAGCAGGTAAGTGGGACTTCTGTCCCTGTTCCCTGTAAAGTGACATCCCTCAGAGAGTCATTAATGTTACTGATGTGTTCATCAGCAAGGCCCAGTGCTGTAGGGGGATACAGTATGGGTAAATGAAGGTGGTAGAGAATGTAATCTTGTCCCCCAACAACTTGCAGCTGGACCAATTACTAAAAATTAGGAGCAGGCCTGATCTTAACAGGCCACACCTGTAGCCAATAAGAACAGTGGTATAAAGAGTGGATTGGTGGGCTCTGGAGTCAGATGACAACTGCAAGGACAAGGATGAGTCAGTGTGTAGAGGAGCTGCCTGTGAGAAACATTGAGGTGGTGTATGATGCTCTGGTGATATGGAATCCTTGAACTATAATGATAATAGAACTTTTGGTATATGAGACAACACAGTGGGTGCAGGAGGGTGCCATGAGTGTGATGCAGTAAGCTGGAGCATCAGGGAGATGTTGTAAGTCCATAATGGGAAGGTGAGTGGCAAAACTGGTGCTGCTTTCCTACCTCCCTAAAATCCCACTGCAATGGGCTAGTCAGTCAGTCAGCACAGGAGGAGGGCAAGCAGCCCCATCTTTTTTGCAAGCCAAAAGTTTGGAATCATTAATTTTGAGCAAAACTGATAAAATGAGGGCCATGCCTGGGATTATCTGCTGGAACTGTCTCTGGTGTTAATGCATGACCTAAAGGATTTACCCTCAGCCCACACTGTAACAACATCCTGCTAATTAAGTGTTGCTTGTTTAGAAAGCTCACAAGGAGCCTAACATTTAACAAAGGTGAGGTTATACAGTCCAGCAGGGCAGGAGATTTTTTTATGAGAGTATGTTTTTCTGTTACAATTGTGCCATGAGCTAGACAGGTCCAAAACATGCTGGCAGCACCTGTGGATCATTTACCAAATAGCATGCAGCTTTCCAACCCAGACTGGGAGATCCAGGAGGTGTTTGTCTCTTTATAGCCCACTTTCCTTCATTCTTAACTCAGTGGAAGCAGGGTGTAATTTAGCTTCTAAATCACTTGAAGGAAGAGAGGCAGGGCAGCAGTTCATAGCATTATGAACTGCTAGAAGACAAGGAACCTTCTCCCAGCCTTGCTTCACACAAATGGAGTAAAGAATGCTCCTCAGCTTCTCTGGCACAGAGCCTCACTGCCCAGCACTGACAGCTCCACCAGCTGGGCTTCAGACAGAGCTGTGTGGTTGCTGAGCTGTGCAGGTCAGCATGGGGAAATAAGGTAACTTGTCTTTGTCCCATCCATGGCATTCCTGGGTTCCTTTCCTTTCTTGGCTCTTTGATGACATGAACCTGTGATAGGTTGGAGTCTCTTCTGGTTCTCCCCAGTGCTGTTTCAGGTTTGTTCCCTTGGATGTGGCTGCTGCATGCCCCTAAAGCATGTCTGGGACAGCAGAACCTCAATGAGTGAGCCTGGCAATATGAAATACCAAAACTTTGGAAGGCAGAGACCTCTTGAGCTGCCCAGTCTGCAGGACTGGCATTTGTCCCCAGCTTTCTGGGTGTATCTTGAGCTTCAAAAGAGGGCTTGTGGGAGATTGGTTTTATTTTCTTTCTGCAAATGAGGAACCTCTGTGGCTCAGTAGGAGTGGTTACACAGGGATGGGCCTCCCAGGCCAGAGTCCTGCTCCAGGGAAAGTGCAGTGTCCAATACTCCAGGAGGAGGGCCAGACACTGTGAGGTGTAATGCTCTCCCCAGGGAAGAGAGATTTCCTTGGTGAAAGGTTTGCTTTGACCTGAAGTGGGAGAGTTTAAAGCCCTTCCCAAAGGCTCCCAGGTAGTATACGTGCCCTCTAGACCAATGACCCCTTTTGCCTTTCCACATTTAGGAAGAATGTTTCCAGAGCACTCATGGCTTGTTTTGTGGTTTGTTCTGGTGATGCTTCTGAGTGGCTTTAGTCAAGTGAGAAGTGCTTTTGAACATCCCTCCTGAGCCAGCAGGATTTTCCTTCCTGCTGAAGGACCAACATTGTGCAGGAGTGCTTTTTCCAAAGTGGTTCTTTAGGTCCCTTACTGCCAAAGAGCTGTGGTTGTCCTTGTTCAAGAGAGAGACAGGAAAGCACATGCATCCTGGGAATGCAAAACAATCTCATTTGGATGCAGAACAAGTTGTGTAAACTCCTGAGCATGTGGAGTTAACTGTAGATGGGAATTTGGGATAGTGCCCAGTTTTCAGTAAAGAAAAGCTTTGAACAGAATAAATATTTACCAAATCAATTGATTTTTCCTTTCTCCCTATTTTTTAGCTCCATGAGTAACCACATTGTAGTAATACTTATACACTGCTCTCTGTCACAAAGGGATGGAGCCAACCAGGTTTTGGGCTGAAATACAACCTCTCTTGTTCTCAGGAGCTCTCTGCTGCAGTTCCATCCTTGGGTGTGTAGAGCAAGGCAAGGGTGCAGGACCAGGGTGGGTTTGAGAGCAGGGCTTATTTCCAGAGGAGCTCACAAACCTTGCAGCCATGGATGCTCTGCCACTGCTGGGGCTGTGGGTGTGGTGGCCCTGGGGACCCCTCTGTGGCTGCTGCAGCCCTCTGTGATGCCAGGCAGCATTTCTCCCTCCTGCCAGGCTCAGTTCACACACCACTGGGTTTTAAGCTCTCTCTTTTCTTACACCATGACCACCTTTCTTGTCTGCCTTTCCCTTTCAGGTCTGAGAAGTGTAATGTTTCTGAAGGCTGTGAACCAGGTGAGGAATAATTCATTTTCTCTTGCAAGACAGTGTTATGGGGGGCACTCTAGACAAAGATGCCTGCAAAGTTACTTGAATGTTTAGTTGCCTGATTGCACCACAGTGCAGTTCTCTAAGGACTTTATCCCCATTTGATCAATGCAGAGAGGAAGGCTCTTACCCTCTGACCCTCCAGCTGGGGCCTAAAAATGCACAAATTGAAATAATGAGACTTAAGCATTTGCTTAAATGCAAAGCTAAGGGAAGTCTTCACTCTGAGTTCCTTTGAAAGCCACCACTGAGAAGTCAGCAGTGTTGGTATTCTGAGCACCATGAATGAAAAGGAAGTGCTTTTCCACAGATTTAGAGGGTTGGACCCATTGAAACACCACACCAAGCCATGCTGTCTTGCCTCTCCAAGCTGGGACTCAGTGCCTTGCAATTGATCTGTCCCACCCAAAGTGGGGAAATTTATCTTTAGGGAAGAGGCAGCTGGGCTGAGGGCTGTGGGCAGCCTCTTCCTGGGGCAGCTGGTCAGCACAGGCTTTCATCTGCTGGGGTTGAAACCACACTGAATTTCACCAGGGTTCAGCTGGTCTCATCTTGGTGTGATGCAGCTTCAGTCAGAACAGGGGCAAGTTCCAGGCATGAGTTTGGGAGCATTAAAATTGCTAGGAGCCACCCACTGCAGACAGCTCCTCTGGTGTCTCTACCAATGCCCATTGGTGGTCCCAGTTCATTTAAAGTGAAGAAAGCCAGGAAATGAGCATTTCACAGGGTCCAGCTGCCAGTTTGTGGGCACCAAGAGCTCCTCTAGCCATGCCCACAGGTTTCCCTTTGGGTACCTGCATGCCATGGGGTTGATGCTGCTGGACAACTTGACTGAAGCCTTGTTGTTGTGTCAAGCTGATCTGGTGCTGAAGTGACAGCTGGCCACACGTTCCCTGCCCTGGTGCTGTGTTGGGCAGATTGCTGGATGCTGTTGGTGACTGCCTTCCTGTCAGAACCCAGGACATTGCTCTCATTGCCCTGGAGGACTCCAGACCCTGGCAGGGGCTCAGAGACCTTGGCACGGAGTCACAAACACCTGTGCCTTTGATTTTAACCCATGGAAACAATTACCAACTTTGTGTGAAGATTGACAAGCCACAAGAGTTTGAATAGAATGAATGAATTTATCACCAGGTGAAAATGTAGAATTTTGGGGTTTTTAGAATGGGAGTTCAAAAGGCAAGATGGAGGAGTCTGGGCATGTTCTGTCTTTCCCCTTCTTCTTCTTGGCCTACATCTTCTGCTGTGATGGTGGCACTTTAGGATTGGTTTAGAGTGGAGACAGACTGTCTAACATAGGTGATAGGTATTGGAACATTATTGTAAATAAAGTACATGTAGTTTTTAGTATAAAAAGGAAACACCACCCCAAGGGCAGGCACTGTGCCTCAACCCAACCTGCTGGATAGACCTTGGTGGGTTGGAGAAAGAATGTTATCTATAAGGAAAAAAATAAACAACCTTGAGAACCAGAGCTGAGGAATCCTGACTTCTTCTTGGGTCTCGGGGCTGGGAAAAAGAGACTTTCTAACACCTCAGGGTCATCTCGACACCAGAGACCTCGTCACCTTCCCTTGCCTTTCCCCATAGGTACCTCAGGAGAGCTAGGTGGGATCAGGCAGATCAAAATCGAACCAGACGAGCTGAACATCATCCAGATCACCGTACCAGGTAGCTGCTGGGGGACCTCTGGGTGCAGTGCTGCTGCCCAGGCAGGGTTCATGTTTCAGCATCGTGTTTCAGCATTTTGCTCTGAGAAGAGGCATTTGCAGGGTATTTCCTAGCATGTAAGGTTCCCTCACATACCTGCAATGGTCTTCCTCAGCCTGACATCATATTGAGGTTTCCTGGGAGCGTTGGAAGTTGTTTTAGGGCTTTTTGTTGTTTTTCTCTCTCCTTCATTGCTGTCCTATCTTGCCTCTCCCCTGGAAAAAGTGAGCCTGGTTTGCTGCTTTGCTTCATGTGGAGGATCCCAGGTATTGAGTACAGGATGCTTTTGAAGAGGTCCTTCATTCAGAAAGCCAGCCTGGTTTTGAAGAGTCCATAAAAACTAATAGTAGGCAGGTTGAATATTAAGCACATAGTAAAAATGAGTTGGAATTATTGACACTGATGGGGGAAATCCCCAAATTTTGTCCAGAGATGTCAGTGGCAATGGGTTGTGATGGAGATGACATGCTTGAGGAGCAGCTGGGAGAGTCAGTTTTCCACTTACCTGTCCTGGACAGTGCAATAAATGGTAGGATGATCTTCAGGGTTTAATGAATGGATTGTTAGCAGTTTGCATTTTCAGTGTGCTTTACAACCATTAATTAATAAGCTCCACAGAATGAGGGCAGCAACAGAACTCTAACATGCCTGAGGGTGAGTGAATCTGGGGACAGCAGTGACACCAGGCCCTGCCACACCAGTTGTTGCACTTAAATTGTAGCGGTCCCCTTAGTAAGGTGATGGCTGAGGAGTCACTCCAGGATTGGTGTAGAATAGACTAATCTATGGTTACTAAAGGGGAAGGAGAAGGAGCAAGGTATAGTGGTAGAACAAACATTTTCTTTTTCAACTTGGCAGCTAATGGAAGAGAAGAAAGTTGATACGTGGTAAGCTGGAGGTCCATGGGAGGAGTGGGAAGAATTACCACTTGTCCAGTGCCAGGGAGATCATACCTCAAGTCCAGAGTCCACCTTTTCTTGCCTTATTTGAAGATCGAGTTGAATCAGAGGGAATACAGCTGAAGGCAAGGAGGAGGGTTAATAGAAAAGAGGTGCTCACCTGCAGGGAGAAATTGGTGAAATTGGGGTTATTTATTCTGAGAGGTCAGAAGCAACCTGATTGAAGTATATAAACTAGTTGAAGCTTCATTTAAAGCTGAATTTGGGTGGGTGAGGACATCGGACAGCCTAGCACTTGGGGAGACAGGTTTAATGTAAGGGAGACCAAAAGAGGGTTGATTTTGTTGAGAAAGGCAGCATTAGTGAAACCCTTTCCTACCCCATGCAGTAGCTAAATCAAGCAGCATCAGCTTTTTAAGTCAAAATTGAGTGTCTAGATGGAATTAAGCCAAGTAAATAATTTGAACCAGTTTTGCTCTTCACCTTCTGTGGAGGTTAGGAAGAGATTTTTTTCTTCTTTCAAGAGGTCAGGTCTGTGTCAGGGCTGAGCTCTGGGTGGTTCTGGGAGGAAGAAGGCAGATGCATCCCCACCATCCTGGTGGTATGTGGGGCTCCTGGGAGTGAGTGGGGGGCCTTTGCTCAGTCCTTGCTGATGGCTGGGACTCTCTGAAGGCTGTTTTGGGGACAGTGTTCCACTGGTGTCAGAACAAAAGGTGCCCTGGGTTTTTGTCCGCAGACCGATCCCCTGCCTCCGTGGAAATGCATGACCCAGTGCCCACGCACGTGGCCTCAGAGGAGTCAAGATACATCCTGGAAACAGGAGCAGGTACCAGAAGTGAAGCATCTGGGAGACTGCAGGGTAGGAGGGGTGTTCATGCAAGTGTCAAAAATTAGTAAATACCATTTATGGTGCAAAATGCTGGAGTTGGAGACCCAGATCCAGAGTCTTGGCCTCAGTGAGGCCAGCTGGGAGCTCTCATAGACTTAACTGGTGGGTTTTCTGGATGAACTGGTGGGTTTTCTGGATAAACTGGTGGGTTTTCTGGCACTGCTGCTCCTTCCCATCCTCTCTCCAGCTCCAGCATGCTGCAAACCCAGGCCCCTTTGCCCAGTGCACCCCTGGAATTTCCCTGTGGGATGTATGCTGGCCCTTTGGCTGCTCTTGCTCCTGCTGGGTCTCTCCTGTCCCAGGGAGCCCATGCCAAAGGGTGGGCAGCCCTCTTGTATGGGAGCACTGGGTTTATCCTGCCAGTGCAGCTCTTGGCATGCTGGTACCAGCCCAGCCTCTGCTGGGACACTTGCTCAGAGCTTAGTGAGGGGAGGGAGCAGCTGAGGGGCTGCAGGGCACCTGGAGAACTCCTGCTTGTGTCTTGTCTGGTTTTGCTGCTGCTAACCCTCTTCTTCCTTGGCAGAGGCAGAGAAGGGCTCCAGTGAGGAGTCTCGACACGAAGAAAAGCAGATGGAGGGATCAGGTGAGTGTGTGGTGAGCTCTGAGCATCCTTGTGGGATTTTAGAAGGATGGATGCACACAGATGTATTTTAGGTTGGGTTTTGTGAGCTTCCTATGTATCAGAAAAGCCTTCAGCTTTTAGCCTTTAGCCTCCAAAACCTCTGCCACAGAAGGGCACCATTGTGTTCCTGGGCTCTGTTCTCTCCTCTTGTGCTTGAATGTACTTTTCCTTATGTATGTGTGTGTATATATATATATACACATATATATGGGGGGGTTTTGTTTTCATTTTTTTTTTTTTTTGTTTTTTCTCCTGACTGCTAGCATGGCTCTGTAGCAGGTGCATCCTTGCCCTTCCTTGTTAAGAGATCAGTTTGGAGGCTGCTGTCAGAGGACTAGCACTGATTTGAGGGCATGGAGAGTGAATGGCTGTCTCTGCCAGAGGTCAGGCAGGGGCTGCTCACCTGCACAGTGCCTGCCCTGGAAGCAGCTGGTTGTTCAGAGCATTTCTCTGTATTGTTGTTTGTTTTTTGGTTTTTTGCAGATGGTATAGGGGACATCTTAAGTCATTTGAGGAAACAAGTTGAAATTTTGTTCAACTCACGATACGGTAAGATAACATTAACACATGTTCATCATGCCAGCTGCTGGCTTTGTCATTGGCCATTTCCAAACCAACAGCTCAGTGAAGGTGCAATCTAATTTGTTCATCTGCTGTCTGCTGGGCTCACAAATGCATTCAAAACCTTTTTCAGCCTTGTTATTGCAACTCTTCCCCTTGAATTCCTTAAAGTTGTTTCACTGGCTGCAGCCCAGGAATTGCTGCCTTCATCCTGCAGAGGGGAGGTCCAAAGTGGCTCCCCCATCACTTGTTTGAGTCTCAAAGAGTGTTTTCCACCCAAAATGATCATTGCATGGCTTGCCAAAGCTGGTGGCACCTTGGTGGTGGGGGCTGGCACTGAGCATGCTCTGCTGACCTCTGCTTAGAGACATTATTTCAGAAAAAAACACAAGCGAGGTCACACAAATGTTTTTGAGAGCTGGCACACAGTGGCTGCATGGCTCTGCCCCTCATCTAATGTCTGCCAGTGTCAGGGACATCCCCACAAGGCACAGAGCAACCACAAACTCCCCAAAAAACCTCTTGAATCCCTCCAGCAACATACCATGCTGCTGTTGCTTAGACCTGACATGGAGGTCCAACAAACTAATGAGCTTGGGTCCCCATGCAGCGAAAGCCATAGGAATATCAGAGCCAGTCAAAGTCCCCTACTCCAAGTTCCTGATGTACCCTGAGGACCTGTTTGTTGTGGGCTTGCCAGAAGGCATCCTGCTGCGCCGCCCCAACTGCTTCGGGATTGCAAAGCTGAAGAAGATCCTGCAAGCGAGCAACAACATCCAGTTTGTCATTAAAAGGTAAGGCAGGGGGGGTGGCTGTGCCTTGGGGAGGATGTTTGTGCTCAGAGCTCCTGCTGCTGTGCAGTGTCCTGGGGAGCACACATCACTTGGTCACCTTAAATAAATTTGCTTGATTAGAAGCAGACAAGGGTTCTTGCCTTGTTGGAGGCAGCAATGGTGTTGTCATCTGTCCCTTCATGTCTTGTGGGGTTTTAACCTGCTTTTGCAAAGGTTTGGCCACCTCAGCAAGGATGGGTGAAGAGGCCTTTAAACTTCAGGGTGCCCTGATGGGAGCAAGGACACGGGATGGGAGCCCTGGAGGGTTTTCCTACAGAAAGTGGCTCCAGCTGAGGTCCAGATGTGCATATGTGCACTTGGGATGCTCCAGACATGAGGAAGGATGCCAACCCTGTGCTGGGGATCCATAAGAGCTGTGGGAGGGCTGTGAAAAGCCACAACCAATGTAATGCAAGAGCATTCCCCTGAAAGAGGAAACAGATACAGCAGAGATGGATTTTAAGATGTTTTGGGTATTTTGGGGGCAGTTTCTCACCCAAATGCTGGCACAACCAATGCTGCAGGTGACTGAAACAGAAAATAAATATTGGAAGCATGGAGATTTTGTGGTGTCAGAACAGCAGCTCTCTGGTCAGCCCAGTCATATTTTGGGGTTTCCTCCTGTCCTGATCTCAGATCCATTCCTTTGTGACTCAGCTTCAGTGCGCCTTGTTAACAAGCCCTACTACCACCTCACCATTCAGCTTTAGTGTTAGGTACCCAAATGGCAATTTTTGGGGTCAGTTGAAAGAAGCACAGCTCCTCCCATCCCTAAGAAATGTTCAGGACCATATCCACTGAAAGTCTGCAGTGCTGACTTAAGCTGCTCAGTCATCACCTACTTAATCTCATACCAAGGAGTGACACATCAGCTCATTAAAGAGCCTGTCAGCATGAAAACTATGTCCAAAGTTCTCCTGCTGTGTTGCAGGACCTTTTAAATAGCATTAGCCAGGCAGAGTGAATGGTTTGTGGCTGTAGGAGTGGTGTCCTGAGGATGCTGGAGCAGCAGTTTGTCCCTGCCAGGGAGGTCACTCACATGCCCTCTCCTTCTCCCTGTTTTCCAGACCAGAGCTGCTGGCGGAGGGCATAAAGGAGTCGGTGTCAGACAGCCCAGCAGCCAAAGGTAGGCTGAGAGACACCCAGCAGCTGGGCTGCTAAGGTCTAGGTAGGAGAGGAGTGAGAGTGTTTTCCTACAGCCTTAAGATCTCAAAAAACCCTAGCGACCAGAAATGCATGCAAGCCTTCACCCCAATAGACATTATGAATTCAAAAAGCATGGCTATTAACTGCTATTATACAAACACAGAGTAATGGCAACCAAAATGCACTCAAAACAGGGTTTTCCATTCTCTCTTGCCCCACATTGGGTGCCAAATTTTGTCCTGGTTTAGGGCAAATTTGGTAGAGAATCTCCAAAGGGGGGCCCTCCAGAAAGCAAACCCACACAGTCCCTCCCCCAACCAGGGGGAAGGATCCAGAAAGCAAAAGAACCCATTTAACAGGCAGTCCCCCCAGCACAAACCTGTTCAGGTCAGGAAGAACCTGTTCATTTAACAGGCACGGGAAAGAACCTGTTCATTTAACAGGCACGGCACCCCAGCACCCATTTAACAGGCCCAGCACACAGAACCTGTTCATTTAACAGGCACGGCACCCCAGCACACAGAACCTGTTCATTTAACAGGCACGGCACCCCCAGCAACAATGCCAGGTGACACCACTCTGTCACTGCTCTGACAAAGATGACAAATTCAGAAAGTCTCTCTGGGGGTGCTCGCTCTGTTCTCAGTCCCTCCTGTGCTGGGGCAGCTGCTGCAGCCACAAGGTGCAAACTCTCGCTGTTCCCAGGTCCCAGTCCGGAGCAGGCTCAAGTTGGTCCAAAAGGGAAAGGAGAAACAGTCCAGGAAGAAATTTGGACTGCTTAGCTAAACTAACTAATGAGCAGAAGCAAGAGCGAGAGAGAAAAGCAAAAAAGCAAAAGCAGCACCATGTACTGCCCTGTCTGTGTGTCCCACCAGGCTGATAAGAAAACCCAAACAAAACTTTTGCTCTTCAGAGCCAGTCTTAAAGGCACAGAACATAATATCCAGCATAAACAAAACACATGAATGGGGATACAAGCATCATAACGTCACCCTGGGACACCTCTGCACCTTGTTTTTTGGCTGGAAACCCTCTCCCATGCATCCCCCTTGTCAGCACTGTGATTCCTAATTCCTCTTGTGTCCCCTGTCTCAGCCGCCGACGAGAGGGACTCGAGCGAGGCGCTGCTGGAGGATGCTGTGAAGAGACAGGGCTTCCAAGGTGTGGGGCTGGAGATGTGGGGGCTGAGGAACAGCCCCTGCCTGCTCTGGGGGCTGCATGGGACAGACGTGGGAAGGGGGTGCTGCAGGTGTTGGGGCTCGGGGGGGGTTGGCAGAGGAGCAAGACGAGGCTGGGAAGGAGGAGAGCAGGAGGTGGGATGAGAGGATGGAAGCACAGGCAACTAGAAGACAAGATGAACAGCCAGGACAGGCAGTCCCACAGGTCTAAGGAGAGGTTTGAAGCGCTCTGCATGGTGCCCTAATTAACCAGCTTGGCTTATCTCCCCGTCTGACCTTGTGAGATGCATAATTAAGTTTCCAAGCCTAGGGGTTTGCCTTTTCTGGGGCTTTTTCCACCTGTGTGACGTTTGTATAAATGCCACTCGAATTTGGCTGGCAGCAGCATGGTGGCTCCCCTGGGGGACAGAGTGGTGGGGAGAAGCCTGTGGGCAGGACAGGCAAGTGCTACCCTGCTCACACATCTCTTCTTGGGCCCTAGGGGCCTGTGAGGGTTTGCACAAGGATGGAGAGCTTTTTCAAAGCCTTTGGTTTCTCTGAGAGGCTTTGGAGTGTGTTATATTTTAATGCCAGTAATTATCACAACTGAATCTTCGATTTCACGTGGCTTTTATTCTTAGCAAACAGGCGAGGGAAAAATAACCCAACATATTTCTGTTTAGATTATTTTTAAGGACTTTGAATGACCCACTCCACAGATTAGCTAATTGCAAGATAAGGGCTTTCCTATAATTAGAAAATGGCATTACTTAAAAGTCATAGAGTGCCTTTTAATATACCAGCAGAAATCTATAATTGTTTCTTTATTTTACAGAAAATTATGATGCCAGGCTTTCCAGAATAGACATTGCTAATACGCTGCGGGAACAAGTCCAGGACCTGTTCAATAAGAAATATGGTGAGAATCCAGGCTTGTTTTATTCCCCCCCCTTACTCCCTCCTAATTTTTTTTGCTCTTTATCTCTCCCCTGTGCTCCTGATTCCTTCTTGCCAGGTACTTTCTCTCATCTCCCCCTTGAGCTGCAGGTACTTAGGAGGGCCAGGAGGGAACAGCAAGTCTGGGATTTGGCCCTGTTTGCTGCAGGAGCTGTGGGAGGTTGGGAAGGGAACAGGAGCAGGCCATAGGGAGCACTGGGGGACAGGAAGGTGCTGCTCCTCCTGTTCCTAGAGCAGGGAAATTATATTATCCCCATGCTGAGGTTTAGGAATGTTATACCCCAGCTTAGTGTTCCCACTGAACCATTGCAAACCACACACTGCTCATTCATTTGTCCTTCCCCCTCTCCCTCCCCTTGCTGTGGTTGGAGAGGAGACTTGGAGGCATAGAGGGTAAAAATCACCTATTGAGATATGAGTTTGTTGTCTTATATATTACAACAGTTCTCTTATTATTATATGTTGTCTTATATTGTCCTATATATCAAGAGTTCTTTTACCATTATGGTGCAAGGGTTCCACGTCCTCAGAGTTTCATACCTCCTCGATGTTTCTCATAGGCAGCTCCTCTGGGCACTGCCTGTTCCTGGTCCTTGCAGCAGCCATCTGTCTTCTCTCACTCCTCTGACTTCAGTTCCCACCAATCCACTCTTTTATGCCACTAATTCTTATTTGCTACAGGTGTTGCCTGTTATCATCCAGCCTGCTCCTAATCTTTAGTAATAAATAGGGTCCAGCTGCAACTTGTTGGGGGTTAAGATTACATTCTGCATTACCCATACTGTGTCCCCCTGCACGAGTTTACTGGAAACAGCCAAGGAATAAGAAAACAAACAGTAACAGCAACAATATCAATAACAGAGGGAACCAGCACTACCTGACCACTCCCTCTGCCACACCTACTTGACCAGAAAGGACTCCTTCCCTCATTCCTGGACAATGATGTGAGGGGGTGTAGAATAAGCTCTAGCTCCTAGCCTTGCCCTCTCCTGGCTACTGCAAAAACTAACCCTGTCCTGGCCAGAACCCCTTATTCTGTAACACTTACATCATGCCAAAATTCTGCACTTTCCAAATATATATATATATATATATGTATTTGTGTGTGTATCTACAAGCACAGATATCATTTCTATAGTCACTGTTGTCCCTCCAAGATATTTGTTGAGTTCATTTAGTCCATGATTATGGGTTCTATCCATCTTAGAGGTCTTCCACAGGGCTGCTGTGCCTTTGGCTGGTTGCTGCATCACCAGCTCATGGCTGGTGTATCTGGAGCAGCCCATGCTCATTGGCCATGGCAGTTATGGGCAGTTTCACTCAGCAACCAGTATTATACAGTTGAACATTATATGTTATACAGTTCAACATTACAAACTGCTCACACCCAAAAATCAAATTCCCTGGAGGGACACATCATGTTTCCCTGTCCCTCTGCATCACCCACCAAGTGCACACAGGTCCTTGGGCAGAAACAATCCCACAGATAGGTTTGCCTTTGCTTGAAGCAGGACTAAGCCAAACTGCCTTCCCTAACATGTTTTCTATATGTACCATGGGGATTTCATCCTCTTCTACAGCACATGGAGGTTTTGATTGGGCAGGGCCAGCCTGATTGGTATTAACTGACCAGGTGGCCTTTGCTAAATGTAAATCCCAATGTTTGAAGGTTCGCCAGGCATTGCTGTCAGTGTGAATTTTAACAGTACCATTCTGTTTTTCCAGAGGCTGCTGCATGTACTCAGCACTGGTTTGGCCACACCTTGAGTGTTGTGTCCCATTCTGGCTCCCCCAGTACAGGCAGGATGTTGAGATTCTGGAATGCATCCAGAGAAGGGCACCAAGGCTGGTGAAGGGTCAAAAACCTCCCTATGAGGAGAGGCTGAGTGAGCTGGTGGTGTTTGGCCTGGAGAGGAGGAGGCTCAGGGCAAACCCCTTCACTCTCTACAACCCCTGACCAGGAGGGTGTAGCCCGGTGGGGTTGGTCTCTTCTCCCAGGTACCACTGAGAGAAGGAGAGGATGCAGTCTTAAGCTTCACCAGAGGAAGTTTAGGCTGGACATTAGGAAAAAATTCTTCACAGAAAGTGTGATTGGGCATTGGAATGAGCTGCCCATGAAGGTGGTGGAGCCACCATCCCTGGATGTGTTTAAAAAACAGACTGGATGTGGCCCTTAGTGCCATGGTGTAGTTGATAAGGTGGTGTTAGGTCATAGGTTGGACTTGATGATCTCCAAGATCTTTTCTGATCTAGTTAATTCTCTGATTCTGTGATAAGGCATCTTTGCAAGCGGGCCCCTGGCTGGGTAATAATTGGCACAGGCTCCATGTATTTCAGAAGGCTGAATAATAATCTTTATTAAAAACCCACTGTGCTTTTATAGACAGTTACAATACAGGTGGTCCTCATTGGTCCAATCCAAACACCATCACCATTGGCTAATTAAGAAACCACCCTATGCTAAACAAATCTCTGTAACACATTCCACATGTTCACAACAACAGGTGCAGCAAGTTAAGAATTGTTTCTCATTCTTTTCTCTGATCTTCTCACAGCCTTTCCCAGCATGATGCCTGCCATGATCTGTTTCTCTCTGTGGCCAGGGAGCTGCTGCCACAATGGGGTTATCATACAGCCACTCAATCCCAAGCTTTCTGGCTCAGGTGTCAATGAAGCTAATTTTGAAATGAGTCCTGTTGCCCAGCCCAGTTCTTTCAGTGTGCCCTGTTGCCACAAGACCTGCTTTTCAAGGCACAGGATGTGGTGTGGGGCCCAGGGTAGGTCCTCAAGCATCCAGTGGTGCCTTCTACCATGGTGAGCACACAGTGCTTGCCTTGGCAGGTTCCAGGCAGTGTGATGCAATCAATCTGGCAGCTTCCCCATGCTTATATTTAGACCACTGCCCCTCACAGGGGCTTTACCCACTTGGCTTGCTTTGATCTCAGCTCATGTTTCACAGTCTTGGATAACCTGGCAGATGGTGACCATGGCTGAGTCCACACCTCCACCATGAAATCATCTGTGTGTTGCAGCTCTTCCTGGATGACCTGAGGTGTCCGGTGTCACTGAGCTAGAAATAATTCACCCTTATGTTGCCAGGCCAGATCTGCCAGAAATACTTTAACCTTGGCAGCCCAATCCACCTGCCCATTGTTGTGATACTCCTCAGCAGCCCAACTCTCCTGTATGTCTGTATTTAAAATGACAGGCTTTTACAGCTAACTTCTATTTGGGCAGTAATGTCTTGTCACACTTCAGCAGCCCAGGTGGGTTTCCCTCTGTACTGCCAAGTGGTCATTTTCCATTGGTGCAGGCACCCCCACAGAGCATTTGCTGCCATCCATGTGTCAGTGCAGAGGTAGAGCACTGCCATTCCTCTTGCTCAGCAGTTTCTAGAGGCAGCTGGACAACTTTCAGCTCAGTCAGCAACCTGACTTGATCCACGGTGTTCCTTGATAGCTGCTGAGACTCACCATGTGACTCCACACCATGTGACTCCATATGGCAGCTTTCCATTTTCACTGAGTCCCTACAACATGACAAGAAGCGTCAGTGGAGAGAGTGTATTGCTTTTCATTTTCTGGGAGCTGGTTGTATGGTGGGGCCTCCTCAGCACATGTCACCTTCTATTCTGTGGAGGGATAGAATGTAAGAGAACAGTGCAGAAGGTAATCTCACCCCTGAGGAGTTGCAGCTGTACTAATCATAAAAGATGAGGAACAGGCCTGCCCTTAATGGGCCACAGCTGTGTCCAATAAGAAGACGAATGCTACAAAAGGGTGGGTTAGCTGGGTGAGGAGAGAGTTGGTGTTTGTTACTTGTGCTGTGAAGAGAGTTGGTGTTTGTTGGTTGTGCTGTGAGGAAGAAGGAGTCAGTGCTGCAAGGATCTGCCCATGAGAAATCACTGAGAAGGTATGAGAGCTTTGAAATAAGATGACAACACTATTCAATGATGATGATAACAAAATTAAAAAATTCTCACTGTCAGGCCAGTCCATGGTGACTCCCAGGATCCCAGGGTGGTTGGGGTTTCCTGTTCAAGCTCTCTCTATGATCAGTGCTATCCACACAGTCCCTGTAGCATCAGTGTGTGCTGCAGGGCCTTTCCCTTTGAGCACCCAGCCCAGCACTGGGGTAGCTGGGGTGCCAGAAGGAGCTGGGCTGTGGTGCCAACCACTTCTGAAGCTGCTCAAACCCCTTCATAAGCAGGCAGTATCTCTTTTTCAGCTGGGGTGTAGCTGGCCTCAGATCCTTCATATTCCCAGCTCCAGAAGCCCAGGGCTTGTTCTGGGATCTCTCCAGGTGCCTTCTGCCAGAGGCTCCAGGAAGGACCATTCTCCCCAGCTGGGGTGTAGAGAACATTCTTTGCATCCTGTCCTGACTGACCCAAGGGCTACTGCATGAATAATCTCCTGTTTAATTTGTTCAACAACTTGTTGTTGCTTGGGACCCCACCTAAAATCATTCTTCTTCCGTGCCATGTGCTAGAGAAGGTTTACAATCTGACTGCAATCTGGAATATGTATCCTCCAAAACCCAACAGCACCTAAGGAAAACTTGTTTCCTTTTTGCTGTTTGCTGAGGACAGAGCTGTTTTGTTGACCATATCCATTGCAATCTGACAACATCCATCTTGCCACTTTGCTCCTAAAAACTGAATTTCCCAGGCAGGTCCCTTGACCTTAGTTTGCTTTATGGCAAAGCTGGCCTCCAGGAGGGCTTTGGATTACCTTCTCCCCTTTCTCAAAACCTTCTTCTGCTCTGTTGCCCCACACATTGATGTCACCAATGTACTGAAGTTCCAGCAGGGGTAAGACTTGTCCAGGTACTTGCAAGGAAATTGTAACCTCAGTCCCACAGCCAGGCCTAAGAGAAGGAACAGAGCTGTGGAGTTACCTCCAAATAACATCCCAAATCAAAGAGCAGCAGCTTCCCATCCCTCCCACTGCAGTGCATGGGCATCATGATGCAGGACAGGGCATCTCCTCGGCCCCATGAACTCTGCTGCACACATGTGCCTGTATTTGAACCCCTCCATTTCAGGCAGCCTGAAAATGCTGGTCCTTGATTGAATGCTGACCTGGTGCCTCAGCAGCCTGCTCACACTGTGCTGTGCCTTGGTAGGGCTGGGGAAAGAGCTTGGTAGGACTCTGGTAAAGCCAGAGCTGCAGCAGAAATGGCATCCCTGGCATTCTCACTACTTAATTACCACTCACTTCTCTCCTAGGTGAGGCCTTGGGGATTAAATACCCTGTGCAAGTGCCCTACAAACGCATTAAGAGCAACCCAGGGTCGGTGATCATAGAGGGACTGCCTCCTGGGATCCCCTTCAGGAAGCCCTGCACCTTTGGCTCCCAGAACCTGGAGAGGATACTGGCTGTTGCTGATAAAATCAAGTTCACTGTGACAAGGTATGTGGTGAGAGGTGTCAGCCATCCTGTGACCCCAGAGAGGGGGAGAGGAGGGAGCCCCCCTAAAGGCACTCCCTGCTCTGCAGGCCTGTAAGTGCCTCCAGTCCCCCACGACAGCAATTGAGGTTTATCAGAAAGGAGGGGACCATATCACAGACACTCCTGCTTTCTTCCCATCCACTGCCTGAGGAGGTGATGGGGAAGGCAGTGGCAGGACAAGAAGGTGCTTGGTGAGATTGATTTCCAGGTAGAGAAATCCCAGCCCCTTTTTTAGAGGCTTGAGACAGATTATTGCTGATGCAGGGCAGTGCTCAGAGCCCTGCTGTGCTTCAGCACCCTCTGTTTGTGGCAGGATGCTCTGTGTTTCACAGCCAAAGGGGCTGGACACAAGTGGGAAGGGAGGGAAAAGCACTTCAGTGATGTATCACACTAAGGTGAGTCAGGAAGAAAATGGGCTTAAGAGTGGTTCTGTCACCCTTTTGCTGGACCCTGTTGTTTGTCTTCTTATCAATGGGGCATGAGGCACATCATGCTGCCCCGAGCAGGGACCTCATCCCCACAGAGCTCCTGCTGCTCCCACCTGAGTTGTGTGCAGGACAGGCTGATCCCAGCCTTCCATGGGCCACAGGAGGCTGTTCAGCCAAGGCATGCTTGCTTCTTGGTACTATTTCGTTTTAAATCTCCTTTTTTCCTTCTTTTTCACAGGCCTTTTCAAGGACTCATCCCCAAACCCGGTAAGAGATGATACCTTTTGCCTAAGCAATGCATTGACTAGGTGTTAAGTGGTGCTCAGGGAGTTGTAAACTGTGGATGGCAAGCAATAATTTTATCAGCTGGAGGAAGGTCGTTCTACTTCAGTTTCCTGGGCTTTCCCACTTTGGTTTTTTTTGTTGTTTGGTGCATTTGCTGGCTCAGACAGTTGGCCTCAGCATCACCCATCGGTACTGCTGCTGTTGCCCTGAAATGATGGCATTTTCCAAGAGCTAATCTAGGGCAGGGATCTGTTTTCTGTATTTAGGAAAGCACCCACTTTCTTAAGTGTTTTCTTAAAATCAGTCAGTGTTGTAATGAGCTGGTGGGTTGGGTGGAGGGGGAAGGTTGTGGTAAGGGGTTTAACCACAATGGTCCATGCTGGGCTGCAGTAGCATGGAGGTGAAGGTCCACTCCAGCTCCTGAACATTCCACAGGCAGATACAGCAGGGAAGACAGGGCAGAGGAGAGGACAGGGTGTCCAGGGTGCACTCCATACCCAGCTGCTCAAATCCTCATCCCAGAGCCATGTCCTTCACTGTCAGTCCCTGCAGTAGCTGTCTCTCTTTTCTTGGCTGCTCAGAAAAGAGAGTTGCTGTCAGAAATGTGGGTAAAAAACCTGTCTTGATTTTAAATGTCTGTAATTACAACTGTTGGAAGAGCACAGATGGGTGCAAAGAACCCTGTCATCTTTATTCATGGCTTCCCATTTCCTTGGCCAGCCTCCATGGCAATGGCACAATTTAGGAGAGACAAATATGACAGACAGGAAAACATTTATATGCCCTTATTGGGAATAGCAGAAAGGTGTTAGAGCTCTGACAAAAGGTGAGCTGTCAATAAAATTCAGGCATGGTCCATGTGTTCACTTCTAGGAAGATTCAGGCATGGTCCCATGTGTTCACATCTAGGAAGATTCAGGCATGGTCCATGTGTTCACTTCTAGGAAAGATTCAGGCATGGTCCATGTGTTCAATTCTGTGTCCCTGTTTAGGTCCCAGCCAAGGACAGGGAGGTCCCCCAAGATCTCTGTGGAACTTGGCCTTAGATTTTTGTCTTTTGGTCCTGAGCAGCAGTGTGCCACTTCACACCAGCTGGACCTAAAATGAGCCCTCACTGAAGCACAAATTTTGCAGAACTCTGGTTTTCCACAGAATTCCATGGCTCTGTGTACACTCCTCCAGCCATGTCTTGTTTTTCCATTCCCCCTCTCTGAACAGTATAATTCTGTTAAGAGATGTTCATCTGACACAAATCACACCACGAACAAGGGAGCACATCAGAAGGGAAATACTTCAGGCTGCTACCTGGCTGGGAGACACAGCCTGAGAAAAAGGGATGTAGAGGAAATTTATTTTCTTTCCAATGCACATTTTTTCCCTCCTCCTCCAGCTGAATGCTCCCCTCACAGACCAGCCTTCCAGCACAAACCCAAAGACATATTTTGTGTGTATTTCAGTACCCAAGTGGGCTCAGCAGGTCACAGCATCCCTGCCAGGCTGGGTGCTTCACTCCCTCTCCTCCCACTGAGGTTTTTAAATAAGAGCAGATACAGGTGAGGGTTTTTCTTACTTGACATCTCAATTTGTTATAGACAATTTCCTGTATTTGCCAGATCTTCAGAGGCAGTTTCAGGACTCATAAGTACTTTTTAGTAGTCAGATTACCACTGGAATGTCTTTTCCAAAAAAGAGCTGATTGTATTTTGCCCCTCCCTAATCCCCACAGGCAGCAATTAACCCATTGTTTGATTTTCCACCCCACTACACCAAAGTGGTTGGTGGCAGTACAGTGATGCAGTCACTGCCTTGGCTTTGATTGCTTTTCATCTGCCTTAACAAAATGAATGATTTCCAACTAGCCATAGGTCGCTAAAAATTTAAATTAAAGAGTCTTCAATGTTGTGTAGTGCAGCCCTGTAGTGTAAAATGAAGAGCAGCAGCATGCTTGGCATTAAAATAAAGTCAATGAAAATCACTTTTATTTCACAGAGGAGGGTTAAAATGAAAGCTGTAGTTACTCCCAGGTATGGCATTGCTGAGGTCTCTAAAAGCTGGAAAGCTCAGGAGGTAATATCATAAATGTGAGGAAAGCTAATGGGTTTTGTGGATCATTTTGGCTAAAAAATTACATGAAGTGTGCACGTGTTTAGGAAAAAGGGAAATTTAATGTAATTTTAAAATAAAATCACTTTGGAGTGATTTTAGTTGCCTTTAGGTTAAACCTTTAACCTTTTAGGTTAAACCTGTATGGGGTTTAATATGCTTTAAGTTGTGCACCTCCTGCATTGCTGTGCTGCAGAACCAGCGCAATTGCAAAGAGCATTCCTGGTAACTGCAGGACCACAGATGATCTCTTTCTTTTGGGGACACCCAAATTTTAAGTGTAACAGAAACAGATAAAAGGATTTCAATATAAGCTAAGGACCTCAGGTGCCTTTTTCTCAAGATAATCTGTAATTTGTATGTTGAGATGGTATTTTTCCTTGAATGGGAAATGGGGGAGTTGCTAGTGCAGAAGCAGCTGGGGGCTGTGTGCCTGCAGGGATGCTGTTTGCAGAAGGAGGTGGATTTTGCAGGGAATGAGGCTGGGTTTTGGAAAGAAGCCCTTCAGCAGTGCAGGTTTGCAGCCTCTCCAAGATGGGACAATGGCCCTGAGGCCACCAGTGCCAGCCCTTCACCTGCATGGCTTCCCCAGGGCCCTCAACACAGGAGCACAGCCCTCCTGGCACCCAGAGGTTTTCCTTCTGATTCCCAGTGCCTCTTCTCCACCCTGCTGGTCTCTGCTCTGCAAAAGAGACTTTCAAACCCCCTTTTTGAAAGCAGCATGATCTTTCAGCATTGAGCAGGGGTGAAGCTCTAGTGCTATAAACACTACATTCATCCTTTTGTTTTTTCTTTCCTGAAGCACAGATACAAAACTGGCTTAATATGAGCCTTTGAAAAATACTATCAAGCATAAGTAATCTAGCACACACACACACAAAAAAATCTTTCTGTATGTTAATTTTAATGTGCTTTGATTGAAAATGTAGACCAGCTCCATCTGTCCTATTCCCCAAGCTCCCTACCATCATGATAGATTATTTTCCATACTCCAATTAATAAAGTAGGGCAGGCAGTGTTATTTAATTAAAAAACCCACACATCCAGGCATCCTTTATATATATATATATATATATATATTATTTATTTCTTTTTTTAATCACAAGAGCACAATCCTCCTCAAGACTTTGATGAGATGTGCCTCGCATTGGAAACTCCTAGCAAGAAAAATAGAAAAGAGGAAAGCTGTGATGAGGGCTGAGCACATCTTGCTCCATCACCAGGTTGCTTTTCAAAGTCCATATCCAACTCCCTTTGCCCCCCAACCCTTTTTAACCCACCAGCCAGGCCTGGGGTGATTATTTTTGAGTGTTCAACTGGTCACTGCTTCTAGTGTAAGGTGAAAATTCAGGCAGTTTGAATATATGTGTGTGTGTTTGTGTATAAAAATATATATTTTTATATATGGATAATTATGAGGGTTAAAATTCAAGCAGGTGTGAATAGCTGTGGAGCTTCAAAGCCTGTTTACAAGCATGTTTGTGATTCCAATCACCTTTTCTTTCCCTAGCTTTGCTCTCCTTTTCCCATTTGCCTCTGTGTGTGGCATCCTCGCTGTCCAGAGGGCAGCACCCTCACCCAGCTCATCCAAGCCCTTGTGTTCACCCTGCTCATTCCTTCCTCCTGCTCCCCACCACCCTCACATCCTGTTGTGTCCTTCAGAGACCCCAGCCCCCCTCATTTTTCAGGGTGAGATGGGTGCCATTCCATCCTTGCAGGACAGTTGCCCTGGACCTGGTGGGATGCTTCCTATGGTTCAGGGCTGAATGCCACCTTTGACTTAGCAGGACAAGAAATTTGAGTTACCTTTCTTAAAGTAATTTCATAACAGCACCTTGAAATGCTGCAAAAGCCTTTGAGTTGCTGCCAAGCAAAGGAAAAGCCATGCTGCCTTTTCTCGACCAGTTCTGAGCCATATTGGAAAGATCCTGCCATGTGTTCTCTCCCTTGCTGCCTGCAGCCTGCCTGTGCTCCTGCCTGCATTCCTCCTTGACAGGAGCCATGCCAGGACCTTGCTCCCTCCTGCCTTGGATTTTAGCTTGGATTTTAGCTTGGCTTTCCCAGCACCAGCATGGCCCATCTGCATCCCCTCCCCTCTGCATAAGCATTTAGTGCAGTGGGTGCTGCCCACAGGGTGTCACCAGAGATTTAGGGCACCAAGCTGCAGAGATCATCTCTTACTTTGGGGCACATCCTGCAGCATGGCAGTGAGGGGCACTGCTGCAGCTGCTTATGGCAGAATTTGTCCTCCTGCAGCTCAGGGTGGGTCTGCACCTAAATCTCAGTGCCTGCAGCTGCCCTGGGCAGAGCCACGTGTCTTTCCTGTTCCTTTGAGCTGCTGAACTGAAGGGCTCTCCTCCCCCTGCAGGGACCAGCAGAGCTCTGTGCTGCAGGGGCTGCTCTCCTGAGCCTGCTTGAGATGGGGAACACGTATTTTGAGCTAGGTATTTGGAGCTACTTCAGCTTAGGAGGTTTGGACACATGCTCCTGCTGTCTCCCAAGTCCCCTTCTGTTTGCTGGTGTCAGCTCACTGCAGTTTGGCATCAAGAGCCTCCCCTCTGAGCCCCCTCCTTGCCCTGGTGCTGCAGCCCTGACCTCCCCACAGCTCTCCCTGTGGCTGTCACTTCAGCAGGATGAGCCCTTCATTCCTCCTTTTGCCCACCATGCAAATCCAGGCCATGGTCCCATCCCTGGCTGGTTTTCCACAGGAATTTAATTTCTTTTTATGTCACTGATCACTTTGGAGTCAGTGGCAAGCACCAGCCTCTCCTTAGGGATTCCTTTTTCTCCCATTTCTCCTATTGATGCAGAACTGTCATGATCTCCCTGTTTGCTTTTCATCTGCTTTAACCTGAGATTTTTTTTTTTCCTCTGGCACTGGAACAGCTGTGCAAGGCAGCTGCTGCTGCTCTGGCACACGCCATAAATGCTGTCATTTGGCCATGCATCCTTATGAACATGTGCACCTTGAGCTGCTCAGGAGAGCCAAAGGGATGCTTGCAGGCTTAAGCACATTCCAGCAAAGCAGGTCCTGGTGCGAGGTGGAGAGCCCAGCTCACCAGTAAATAACTTGCCAGGCAGTTATTAGCTACCAAAACTGTGCCAAGGGGCCAGAGGAATTTTAATCCTGGGTTTTGCTTTTGTTTGTGACCAAGAAACCAAGCTGCAGCACTCATGGATCTCTTTTTCTTTCTCTTTTTTGTTTTTTGTCTCCCATTCCCTTGTGCTGTAGCCCCTAGACGGATAACATCTTTGGAAAAAGCCTATGCTGCTCTCAATGGTACGTAGCTCAGGTGGTGCATCGTAGATGGTAGCAGACAAGAAATGCTCTTACTTGTGTTTTAATATGGGAGTGAAAATGTCTAAACCCCCCAAATTTCAGGTATTGTTTTTTCTGTGGTATGCAGAACTGAATGTTCCAGTGTTTTATTGTTGTTATTAATCCTCTCTGCATTTCTAAGCACTGCTGCTGTAGTCCCTGAGCATCGCTGCCATCACTCCAGCCAAACCAACCTGCCACGTTCTTCTCATCCTCATCCACGTGTCCCAGCAATTAATTCGTTACAAATCCACTTGCCATTCATAAGGAGAGCTTCCATGGGTTTGGGTTGGGGTTGTTGCTGCTTTGCTTTAACACAGACTCTGGGTCAGGGCTGGTGAGTAGCCTGGAAGGCTCCAGGGATGTGAGACAGACTGATGTACAGCAGTGAGGAAGAGCTGACAGGGCACAGCTACAGCAGATCCAGCTGGGATTTTGGCTGGGGGTCTAGGTGTTAATTGCTGCTGCCACAGGTTTATAGCCCTGGTTTGAAAACATACATATGTTAGGCTAATTCAAACTGCATTTAAACCTGAGTTACTGCAGAACAGCCTCAGGAAAGTCAGCACATTTATTCTGGGTTTACACAGGGGTGTAACTGAACTGCAGCCATGGAAGCTGGAAGGGGAAAGGCTCCTGTTAGGATTCAGGGCAGGCTGCTGTGAGGAGCCTGCCCTCAGCCTGCCAGCTGAGTATCTCCCTGTTGAGTCTGGGATTGCCTGCAGAAAAGATCTGAGCCATGTTTTCAGTGAGATGTGCTGGGCAGTGACAGTTTTCCTGATGAAATGGGCTTCAGGACAAGTCTTTGGGTAACAGGAGGTTGTTACTCCACGAGCAGTGGCTGAGCAGAGGACAGACATCCCCTGAGCAGTGTTTGAGGGCATGGGAAGGAAGAAGGCTCCACTGGGTGCCCTTCCCAACTATGCTGTGGCTTCACCACTGAGATCCAGGTTCTGCACATGACATCAGGAACACAGGCAGAACCATTATTTATCCATGGGATGCCTTGGATTTGGTTTTGTGTGGGTTTTTTGAGTCACTAGAAGAATAAGCAGTGGTTTGGATTCTATTGCCCAACAGCAGACACCTAAACCTCAGTTCTTATAATTGCTAAAAGCAGCTTGGTGTCTTAAAGAAATGTTAAGGTCTGACAAGTCCTATAGGAAAAAAAAATAAGTGGTGCTTTAAAAATGTGACCACTTGTATGTAAATTCCTGTGGAGTGCAGAGGTGCTGACTTCAGGCAAGCAGAATTGGGGAAAAAAATCAACTAGCCACTATTTTAATTAAAAAAAAAAAAAAAGATTACACAGACCTGAAGCCAGCAGCATGGATAAATCTGCTTTATGGGAAGGATTCAGCCCATTTCAGAAGCACTAGTGGCTTCCTTGATTTACTTCTTCCTTCAGTTTCCTCCCTGAGTTGATGAATTCCAAACCCAAATGGGTAAGGTCAAAGGGAGATGGAGATCCCTCTTGCCTGGGCACAGAGGGGTAAGTCCCTGGGAAGCAGTGCCACTGGCCAGAGGCTCCCCTTTGGCTTCACTGTTATGCATGCTCAGTTCCAGGATTTTCATGACATTTGTTTGTGTCCTTGAATGGGAATTTGGGAGTAATGCCCACCTCAGGGTGGAAAAAACGAGATCCCTTGGGATCTTCTTGCTTGCACTTGGGGTCACTTGGGGCAGAAAGGAAAGACCTGGTGCATTTTTCAGTCCCAGAGAATTAAATGAGTGAGAACACTGAATTTTGGTGTGTCTTTGTCTGCTACCATCTACACATCCATACGGGTACACATGTACAGCCCAGAAACTGAGCAGTGATGACAGGGAAGTCACAGAGGGAGCCCTCAGGGCTGTCCCCTCTGGTCCCCCGTGGCCTCCAGAGTGGCCCTGCAAGGCATCACTTAGAAATCTCCATCTGTTGTATTTATGTTTCACTCCATGCCATTCAAGCTGCTTTGTTGCCATTTCCAGATTTGAAGCACCCCTGAGCTCTCTTTGCAGAAAGTTCTTGGGTTGTTTTTGGTTTTGTTTTTGGGGTTTTTTTGGTGGTTTTTTTGTTTTAGTTTTGGGTTTTGGGTTTTTTTTTTTTTTGTTTTTTGTGTGTGTATGTGTAATATCCAGGCAAAGCAATTGTTTTCCAGGTGGAGAAGAGGCTTTTTTGAGGCTGTACCCTGCAGTAGCAGGGTGCAGAGGTTTGAGGTTGCCAGCTTCTCTTCCACAGCAGCAGAGTGGCTGAGATGTGGGATGGGATCTTTCTGCACTGAAATCAGTCCCATGCAGGGGGCAGGGACTTGCAGTGGATTTTCACCTTGCATTTAAAACTACATTTCCAGCCATGTGTTTGCTTGAAACCAAAACAAAAATCATATGAATGCTTAAAATAATAAAAAATCATAATCATGTGATTGCACAAAATGAAACTGAATAGCTGCAGACTGGGGGCAGAGGATGCCTTCATCCCTCATGCCGAGGTTTGCAGGGTTCACCTTGATGCTGTACAAGCCCACTGTGAGTAGCTCTTATGAGACCCCACCTGAAACACTGCATCTGGCTGAGGCCTCCAACAAAAAAAGACCTGAACCTGTTGGAATGAGTCCAAAGGAGGCCACAAACTCACCCAAGAGCTGGAGCACTCCTGCTCTGGAGCCAGGCTGGGACAGCTGGACATGTTCACCTGGAGAAGAAAAGGCTCTAGGGAGAATAGCTGGAGTCTAGCCTGGATTCTTAGAGCCCCTTCCAGTGCCTAAAGAGGCTCCAGGAGAGCTGGAAAGGGACTTTGAACAAGGGCCTGAACAATGTCTCCTGGCAGCCTCTGCTCCCAAAACGTCCTGAGGGCTGGATTCAAACCTTTTGGCTCAAAGCATTAACAAAAAGACTGATTAAATGTTCTTGGAGACACCTGAGGATGCCAATACTAAAGATGGGATTTGGGCAGCACCTCCCAGCACCTCTTTCTACCCTTTTGAGGCACCCTCCACCATCCCCTGAGCCAGCACTTGCACGGAGCACACAGCCCTGTGTTTGTAAGGCACACCTTGCTGTGTCTGGCCACGGCAGGAGCTTGGAACCAGATGGTCTTAGAAGGGGCTTTTTAACCCCAGCCATGCCGTGGTTCCATGATTTTTACCCAGTGGCTTGCCAGCCTGGGTGGCAGTGCCTGCCTTGGGTGCAGTGAGGATCTCCTTGGGGAGGAGAGGAGGTGGGGAATTCACCCCACTGAGCTGGTCCTGCGTGGTGCATCCCAGCTTGCTGGGGTGAGCACAGCAAGGGGCAGATAAGGTGTGTTCACTTGGTGCTTTATACCTCTGGGGGAAAAAAAGGCCTTGAAGGGACAGGTTAGGGTTAGGGTCGTTTGACCCTGGGGCAGAGGTTAAGGTCATTACCACTGGTCATTTGTCCTGGAGCCTCCTGAGGATGCTGAATAGCTGAGTGTAAAAATCTACTGACTTAGGCACATTGTTTGACATGAGAGAATGGAAGAGAAACTGTTTAGCACAATGAGGATAATTTAAAAAGCTAGGAAAGCCAAGCTGATTATATGGCATGGTATAAAACAATACTTCACTTAGGAGCTTAGCCAAAAAAGTGCTCTCTCATTCCTTGATGTCACTTGTGGGAGCATTCATGGCACTGAGGGCTTGAGTCTTCACTGCTTTGCATTTTTCCTAGTCATTTACAGCCCCACAAAGTAGACATAAAATGCTTTTAGCTGTGGCAGCACATGGCAAATGGAGACCTGGCAGCATTTTAGAGCTGCTTTGCCCAGCTCTGAAAGGTGTGGCAGGGTGCAAGCACAGAGCAGCACCTCCGAGGTGTCCCCAGGCCCAGAGGGGCAGGGATGCTGTCCTGCACTGTGTCAGTGAGATTGGTTTTCCAGGGGCTCGGAAGGAAACAAGTGAAGTTGACCCCTGATCTTTCTTGCTTTTGCAGATGAGGATGATGCCAACAGGCTTGGAGAGAAGGTGATTCTGCGAGAGCAAGTGAAAGAGCTTTTCAATGAAAAATATGGTGAGTCTCTGCTTGAACACATCATAGGGTGAGGCTGGTTCTGAGAGCAGCCACAGTTAAAATTATTTCCACAAAGGCCTCTATTTATAGCCCAAGCCCATGGCAGCTGCTGCAGCACAGCTATTGTCCTGCTGCTCCATGTTACAGCCTGTCCCCAGGGACAGGGGGAAGGCTAGGGCTGAGTTTGTAGATAGTTGGGTGGTTGAGGTAAATGTGTAGGGTAGCAGTCCTAGAAGGTTAATGAGTAGGAGGAAGATTATGAGGGATGCTAAAATTTGGGCTTATTTGTGTCCTTTTTTGTCTAGGGATATTATTAGTTGTTTTGTAACTAGGTTGATAAACCATAGCTGGAGGGCTTGAGAGTTGGTTAGTAATGCATTGATTGTCTAGGGATGGTGGTAGGAGAGCTGGGAATGGTATTGAGATGAGGATTAGTGGGACTCCTAGGAGGGATGGGCTTGAAAATTGGTCAAAGAAGCTTAAGTTCATGGTCAGGTTCAGGGGGTAGGTCCCTGTGTCTCACTCTTGGCAGGTGGGACCATTACCTTCTTGCTGACAGCTCATTCTTGGAGAGGGGAAGGGGTGTGGCAAAATGAAGCCCAGCAGCAGGATTTGTTCTGATGTCAGCCTTTGATGGGACAAACTCTGTGGGAGGAAAGCCAGAAATGTGGCTGTGCAGCCCTAGCAGCTTCAGGTTTTGGGGCTGCAGAGATGCAAGGTGGGAGCAGGCTCTTACAGTCCGAAACAGCACAGGAGTGAGGGATGTTCCTGCTCCCCAGTGAGCAGGAAATGAAGGGGTACCCAGAGAGGTGAGCAGCTAAAGAGATAAATTAATTCCAGAAATGGGCAGGAGTGATGTGATGATGAGAATGGCTTTGATCTCCACCCCAGTGACCCTCAGACCTGCTGATGTACAGAGGCAAGAGGAAATGGGCAAATCTCTTCCATTTCCCCTCTATCCTGGGCTGTCTTGCATGGTCCAGCCATGGGCTTGGGCAGGTGTGGCAGTGTGTGTGTTCTGAACTCACCTGAGGCTCCTGGCAGAATTCTAAATGGAATCTAACAGAGCAGACAGTAAATTGGGCAGGTACATGTGAAATGGCTGGGTGGGACCTGACTGCAGCAAAGGCTGGGCACCATAGCAGCCATGGCATCCCAAAGTCCCCCAGGGCTCTTGGTCCTTCTGTTGGTTGGTTCTGGAGCCCTGCAGTCTTGGGGTTTCTGTGGTTGAGATGACCCCGAGGTGTCAGAAAGTCTCTTTTTCCCAGCCCCAAGACTGAAGAAGGAGTCAGGATTCCTTGGCCCTGCTTTTCAAGGTTGTTTATTTTCTGTTATCCATTACATTCTTTTCCTGATCTGCTGAGGTTTGTCTAGTCAAGGCACACTGACACCCTCAGGGCAGTGTTATCTTTTTATACTAAGAACTACATGTACTTTATTTACAACAATTTCCCAATACCTATCACCTATGTTAGACAGTCTGTCTCTACTCTAAACCAATCCAAAAGTGCCACCATCACAGCAGAAGATGGAGGCTAAGAAGAAGGACAAGGCACGCCCAGATTCCTCCATCTTGGCTTCTGAACCCCCATTCTAAAAACCCAAAATTCTCCATTTTCACCCTTTGATAAATTAACTACATTCTATTTAAACTCTTGTGGCTTGTAAATCTTCATATAAGGTTGGTAATTGTTTCCATGGGTTAAAATCAAAGGCACAGATGTCTTGGGCTCTGTGCCGAGGTCTCTGAGCCCCCTGGCAGGGGCTCGAGCCATCCAGGGCAGCCAGAGGAATGTCCTGGGTTCCGACACTGCAGGGTAAAGCTGTTGTGCTGTCCTCTGTTCTGCCCTTACAGGAGAGGCTCTGGGCTTGAACAGGCCTGTCATGGTGCCCTATAAACTCATCAGGGACAGTCCTGACTCTGTGGAGGTTACGGGGCTGCCAGACGATATCCCGTTCAGAAATCCCAACACCTACGACATTCATCGGCTGGAGAAGATCCTGAAGGCACGGGAGAGCATCCGAATAGTGATTATAAACCAGCTCCAGTAAGTTCTCCCAGCTCTGTGCTGGGGGATGTTTCTGTTTGTTAAGGGTTGTCCTTGCTTCTTCAGCCATAAGCAGAGCAGCTCACCCTGAGGCCGCCAGAGCCACCACATGGACCTGGTCCATCCCTGTCCTGTGCTGCAGGGAGGTACCTGCCCGTGGGTGGGCACAGTGAAGGGTTACAGGGCCAATTTGTGCCCTCTTTCTTGTGTGACTGGGGATGATGATGCTGGGAAGGGATGTGACATGGGGCTGGTAACTCAGAGTCCCAGCTGAGCTCTTTCAGGTTGCTTCGCTCCAGGATGCACTGGGGAGGCTCCAAGTCCCCTCTCCACACAGAGGGGTGTTGAGGAGTCGGGTCAGGGTCAGGGTCTGGGCTGTGTCCCAGCACAGGCAGGCACACAGGGTGAAACCACTGACTCATGCCTTGTCTCTCCCACAGGCCATTTGCTGAAATCTGCACCGAGGCCAAACAAACAGGTAAGGGAAGGGCTGGGACATAACTGTGGCTTTCCTGGCGCTGTGGGAGAGAAAATGGATGGGAGTTGTGAGGTGGTGTTTGAACCTCCCACATCCCCAAGGCAGGATGAGGGGAAGGTCCCACCTACAAAAAGTTAGGCTCAGCATCTGTTCCAGAGTAAACTGTCCTCTTGGAGGATTCCACGTCTGTGAGCTGTGGGAAGACTGGGCTGTTGGGCTCAAACTTTCAGCATGTTCTGGAGGATGTGATTATCCCTGTCCCATTAGCAATTTACTCACCATGAGAAATTTATTCCCTGGTTAAGGCCCTTAATTTGAGCCATCACTTAGCAGTTGAATTTCTAAGGCAACAAGGTTTTCTGTCATCACTGGGAATGTGTTTCTCTCTCTGTCCCATCCTGATAAATCTCAGACAGTTGTAATCAAATGTGTCAGAATTACAATGCCTAGAGATAACTCCAATCCTATGATTTATGAAAAGAGGTGGATGAATAGAGAAGGGAGATGTGGCAAGGCAGAGCATGCCAGAGTGTGAGCAAAGCTGGCAGCTCTGTGCCACTCGTGGGGGCCAAGCCTGTGTCACAGTGGCGGCACAGCAGGGGGATGCTCTGTGGAGGGCAAAGTCACTGTGGCAAAATGAGTCCCCAAATTTAGGGACCATTCTCAGGGCTTGGACACCTCATGCCTTCCCTCTCTCCTTGCAGACAAAGACATCAGTGTTCCCAAACGGAAGCGGAAGAGGATCTCCGAAGGGAACTCGGTATCTTCCTCTTCCTCTTCTTCCTCTTCCTCTTCTTCCAATATGGAGTCTACATCATCAACAAATCAGATCTCGCTTGTGGTAAAGCCTTCCAGATATTAGGGGGGTTACTGCCTACCTATCTTTCTGCTTCAGGATGCTGCTCTGTCCTGCTCGAGCTGTCACCACCTCCCTCCACCTGACAAACACTGTAAAGTGTGATGTAAAATGGCTCAAGCAGGTTTGGCAAAGGAGGAGTCACACCTGTGGGGCTGTCTTTTTTCTGCAGGGTTTGTCTGGGGGAGGTCAGAGAGCGAGCCTGACACCCCCAATGGGTTTCCTGCATTCCTGCAGTGTGCCTCAGGGTGCTCAGCCTTAGTGGGTGCTGCATCTGAGACAGGCTCAGGCAAATCCCTCCATCCCCTGGGTTCAAACACAAGTGCTGGTGGCATCACCTGGGGTCTGTGGTGCCCCTCAGCAGAACCCAGTGGTTCCCCACGGTCCAGGCTGTGCTGGGTGTACCTCTAGCTCAGTTCCTGGAGTAATGCAGAGTTCTGGAATGTCACAAAACAGGAAAAATAGGAGATAAAGTCAGGGAGATGCAGACAGCTGCACTCCTTCAGGGCTTGGCTTCAGTTGCGGATGATACCAAATGAAACTCCCCAAAAATGCACGAGAGAAATAAAAACTTTCAAGGGTTTTTGTCAAGTTTGCTAATGGTGTTTTGGTTTGGGGTTGGTTCTTTTCTCTTACTTGGAAAGTGGGTGCAACAGCCAGGTGTTGGAACATGTCAGAGATTTGATGTTTGCATGGTTTTGTGTTGTGTCCTAACGGAGACTTTTGCCTTCTTTTCTCTCCCTCTCTTTCAGCAATGGCCCATGAACATGTACATGTTAGACTATGGTGGTCTAAACGTCCAGATCCCAGGACCTATTAACTATTAGACCTCAATATCAAATAAGAACCTCAAATGAAAAAAAAAATAAATAAATGTAATTTATGTAAAAAGTGTATATTCCAATATGTATCGATGCCTTTTAGTTTTTCCAATGATTTTTACACTATATTCCTGCCATCAAGGCCTTTTTAAATAAAAATAAAAAGTGTTGCCTTGCTCTTAAAAGTACTTATTTTATTGCATATCTTATTGGTAAATAACATTTATAGGTAAGGATAAGGGCAGAAGGGCACCCCTTGGACTGGCCTTGTTGGGCTTTGGCAGCTCAGAGAATCCTTAGTGTCATCAGTGCCTGAAGCCAAGAGGTCTGAAATGTTTTAATGCTTCATTTAATTTAGCTCAGAGGTGTAAAAATTCACGTACAGAGCTGCCAGAGGAGTGGTACCAAACTGCAGTGGTGGCAGAGGAGGGAGCCAGCCCTCCCAATCAGTCACCTTCACCCATGAGTCCTGTTGGCTCTGAAGCCCAAGTGCATTTGGATTAAGGGGGAAGGAGGTTTCAGGCCCCCCCAAAGAGGTGAGACCCCCCCAAGCCCTCCTGTGTCAAGTCTCCTGCCATCCCAGACTTGGAAAGGCCCAGAAAGATTGGATTGTGTGCGTTTCACTGGCATTTGAACCAGGAGAAACTTTCAGCCACTGAAGTCCTTCATGATTTATGGCCTTATGATTATCATTCTGTGATTTTAAGGGAGGCTTTGATGCCTTTTGGGGAAGGAAGATCCCACAGCAGAATAGTGGAATTGTTTAATTTGGGAAAGATCTGTAAGATTGAGTCCAACCATGAACCCAGCACTGCCATGTTCTCCACTAAACCACATGCCTAAGGACCACATCCCCACGTTTCTTGCATGGTGCCAGGATGATGGTGATGCCTGCACTTTCCTGGACAGTTTATTTCAATGCCTGACCTCCCTTTTGTCGAAGACATTTTCCCTAATACCAAATCTAAACATCCCCTGGGAAAACTTGAGGCCATTTCCTCTTGTTGTATCACTTGTTACCTGTGAGAAGAGACCACTGCCTGCCTGGCTACAACATCTCAGGTGGTTGTAAGCAAGAAGGTCCCCCCAAGCCTCCTGTTCTGCAGGCTGATCACACTGATGCTCCAGAGGCTCCACAACACTGGACCACTGCAAGTGGCAATGCTGAGTGCGTGCAGGGTGGCCCCAGACTCCTCCATGTACCCTGGACTTTGCCCCATATGATAAACAAACCAATTAGTTGAGGGATATAATTTGCCATTCCTGCCCTTATATTTCCATTCCATTCCTGGAGTTTGCAGAAGCAAATGCTGTTAGTTCCCTCTGCATGTGTTTAACTTGTGCCTGCTGAGAGTCCTGCATGGGTGAGGCACTGTGGGAATGTCAGTGTCAGAAAACAAGAAAAAGAAGGAACATCCTGGCTTGTGTGCAGGTAAAAGCAGCCCAGCATGAGCCACCAGTGAGGCAGGAGCCCTGGGGCTTCTAGCTTTGGAGTCATTATAAATGTGATATGTATGAGGCATCACTGTGAGGTGGCCATTGCTGAGTGTCCCTCCAGGACTGCAGGATGGGTCACCACAGCAAACCAAGCTTGTCACAGCAAACCTGCCCCAACAGCAGCAGCTGTGGCAGACAGAGGGTCAAAATCACTCCTGACAGCTTTTCTGAGTGCAGTCTGCTGCTTTATTTGTTTTACATGTGTTCCCTCTGCTTGAGTCTGTGTCTCTTCAGGCCATGAGAAGGCTTTGGACAGGGCATGGAAGTGTTACTTGATGGGGAGTAGACATTTCAAGGCAGCTGCAGTTCCTGGATCTGGGCTTGAATTTGCTCTGGAGTTAGATGTAAATGATCACCTGAGATAACAAAATCCCAAGTAAATGTAGGATATGGCACAAAAGTGGTGAAGTCTGCATCGGTGACCCCAGTGAGAAATATGGTTTAACATCTGAACAGTTGGCATCAAAATCTGAGACTTCCTTGTTTCTGCCTGATACTCAAACCTGTGGCATCTCCAATTAGGAAACATGATTCAGAGATAAAAACCCATTTTGTCTTCCCAAATGTCTGAAAGGGGCTTTTTTGCAGATTATACCCCACCAAATAGATGTCTCATAAGAGGACACACTTACTATATTTTATTTTTTTGTGTTGAGGACATAAAAGATGCCATAACGCTGAAGGTGTTGGCATGGTTTAGCAATACCATAACTCTGAAGGTGTTGGCATGGTTTAGCAATGCCATAACGCTGAAGGTGTTGGCGTGGTTTAGCAATGCCAGGGGTGTTTGAGGCTGCTGCTGGAGGCTCTGGCAGGCTGGGGGGCTGGAGTGTTGTACCCACTGTGAAAAATGCCAATCACTTGTTTTTAAAATTTTAAAAGTTTAATAATAATAAAATGGTTAAAAAGAATAGTAACACAATTAGAGCCATAACAGCTTGGACAAACTAAATTAGGACAATATGAGACAATAAAAACAAAGAGCTACAGACGTCCGGGTACCTTTTTCTGGGCATCTGAGCCCGAAAAAGGACCCCGCTTAACAAAAGATTAACCCTTAAAAGCAACAGCCTGTTGCATATTCATACACTTCATACATGATGCATAAATTCCATTCAAACACAGAATTTTGTCTGGTTTTTGTTAATTCCTTCCTTCTAATCCCATCATCATCTCCAAGGCAGGAAGAAGTTCATTTCTTCTGACAAGAAGGCAATAAAATCTTTTCCTTGAAAGATGTAGGTGTCCTGTGGCTGCTATCTGGTGTGAGTGCCTCATTCCTTTCTTAAAACAACTCTGCTAACATAGTTTCTATTTTAACAGTTTTTACAACCTAAAACTATATTTAACACAGTGCTTAAGAGAATTAATCCAGCATTACTTTCTAACACAACACATATCATATTCATTTTGATATTTGCGAAAAGCCAATCATAAAATACATGCATTTTTCACACCACACAGGCTCTGATGATGCTGCCAAAAGGCAGAGGTGAATGCAAGCACTGGAGTTAAACTGGGACATGGGAACTGTGCTGGGGACTAATGATTCAGTTCAGAGAGCTGAATGGAATCATAAAGGCTGTAAATGGAAACTGAGCAAAGAGACTCTCCCCTGCCCCAGCATCCCCAGCTCAGAGCCTGGTGAGCAGGATGGGGCAGGGGAGGGCTGGCTGTGCCACTGGGGCTGAGTCACAACACTGGCCTCAAGTTTTCTTCCCCAAGTTTCCTGATCCGTGATATGGAGTCCCTGAGCCCCACTCACCAAGGGCAGCTTGTGCCCTGCTCCATCTGCATCCACCTGGCACCTCCAGTGCCCCCCAGCTGGGTCTGGAGGCTGCTGGGTTCTGGTACAGATGCATTTTGAGCAGTGAGCAGCAATAATTCCTGCTGGGATTTTGAGGAGTTGCAGGGCCACAACATCCATTTTCCATTTTCTGTGGCTGGGGTGGGAAACTGCTGCCCTGGTGCCTGTGCTTGCTTGTTGTTGGAAATGATAGAACTTTCCTATTAACTTAATTAGTTGTTTTAACTAATTGTAAGCAGTGCCCACTTTTAGCCAACACCAGTTAAGTTTCTTCACAGACCTACTTTGATCATTAAATCACTGAAACCTTGAGTTTGTTAAAACTAAGCCTGACTATCTTCAATTAACAAAGCAAAGGAATTTGGAGATTGGGCATCTGGGATCTTAAATTTATGTCCCTTCAAGGACATTGGAGTAACCAGAAGGATACAGAAGAGATTAAAGGCCTGGAAAGTTGGACACCCCCATCTTAGAAAAAATGATAAGAGGACTAAAGAATGTGGATCAAATTAGCATGAAGAGTAAGAAATCAATAACCAATAAAGGATAGAATCCTCATTAATGAAAATAATTATGTAACTTAGAACCCATGAACATTAATGTCTTTGTTTGCTAAAAATGTAAAAAATAAGTGAAAAGGACTCCTATCAGCATCTGTGTGGAGGCTGGAACTTTGTCAGCCACACACACACCTCTGGGCCAAGAATAAAATAGTGCCTTACTCCCTAACACTGAAAAGGCAGTGTTAGAGACTCTTATTTATCCTGATGATTTTTGATTTATCCTGATGATTTTGACAACAATTTACTTGCGACCCCAGATGGGAAAATGCTTTTGATACTCCATGGATTTACAGGATGGAGGACTCTGGTGTGCATCAAAAGCTTTTTTCAGGGAAATCCTTTGATCCTATAATCCAATGAATTCAAGGCAAAACCTCTGGGTTTTATTAAGGCATTATTGAGGGTATAAAATTATATCTAACCATAAGCTGCAGCAGAGAATCCCTCCAGAAAGTGAGCTCCATAATACAATTGGGTTATAAAAGTCATGATATAATTTGTTATTTTCTATTAAAAAATTATTGTAAAACTGTGTAAGTATCAAAAGGTTTCAAGTCCCCAGCTGATTAGAAAAGTGTACTTTTAAGGGAGTACAAGTCCCCAGCTAATTGGCCAACTGTAAGAAGTGGTCAACAGGAGCAATGCAGGGCCCAGAGGTTTCTGTAACTGTGCTGGGATACATAAGATCATGCACTAGCTAACACAGGAATGCCCATAGCTGTGAAAAACGCCAATCACTTGTTTTTAAAATTTTAAAAGTTTAATAATAATAAAATGGTTAAAAAGAATAGTAACACAATTAGAGTAATAACAGTTTAGACAAACTAAATTAGGACAATATGAGACAATAAAAGCAAAGAGCTACAGACGTCCGGGTACCTTTCTCTGGGCATCACAAGCCCGAAAAAGGACCCCCGTTAACAAAGGATTAACCCTTAAAAGCAACAGCCTGTTGCATATTCATACACTTCATACATGATGCATAAATTCCATTCAAATACAGGATTCTGTCTGGTTTTTGTTGACACCTTCCTTCTAATCCTAACAGCAACCTTCGAGGTGGGAGAAGTTCATTTCTTCTGATAAAAGGCAATAAATTTTTTCTTCTGAAAGATGTAGGTGTTGAGCAGTGAGCAGCAATAATTCCTGCTGGGATTTTGAGGAGTTGCAGGGCCACAACATCCATTTTCCATTTTCTGTGGCTGGGGTGGGAAACTGCTGCCCTGGTGCCTGTGCTTGCTTGTTGTTGGAAATGATAGAACTTTCCTATTAACTTAATTAGTTGTTTTAATTAACTCCAAGCAGTGCCCACTTTTAGCCAGCACTAATTAAGTTTCTTTAGAGGCTCTTATTGTTGCTTTGATCATTAAATCACTGAAACGTTAAGTTTGCTAGAACTAACCCTGACAAGCTTCAGTAAACAAAGCCAAAGGGAGCTGAGGATTGGACACATGGGATCTTAAATTTATAACCCTTCTAGGACGTTGGAGTAACCAGAAGATACAGAAGAGATTAAGGCCTGGAAAGTTGGACACCCCCTATCTTAGAAAAAGATGATAAGAGGACTAAAGAATGTGGATCAAATTAGCATGAAGAGTAAGAAATCAATAACCAATAAAGGATAGAATCCTCATTAATGAAAATAATTATGTAACTTAGAACCCATGAACATTAATGTCTTTGTTTGCTAAAAATGTAAAAAATAAGTGAAAAGGACTCCTATCAGCATCTGTGTGGAGGCTGGAACTTTGTCAGCCACACACACACCTCTGGGCCAAGAATAAAATAGTGCCTTACTCCCTAACACTGAAAAGACAGTGTTAGAGACTCTTATTTATACTGATGATTTTTGATTTATCCTGATGATTTTGACAACAATTTACTTGCGACCCCAGACGGGACACTGCTTTTGATACTCCATGGATTTACAGGATGGAGGACTCTGGTGTGCATCAAAAGCTTTTTTCAGGGAAATCCTTTGATCCTATAATCCAATGAATTCAAGGCAAAACCTCTGGGTTTTATTAAGGCATTATTGAGGGTATAAAATTATATCTAACCATAAGCTGCAGCAGAGAATCCCTCCAGAAAGTGAGCTCCATAATACAATTGGGTTATAAAAGTCATGATATAATTTGTTATTTTCTATTAAAAAATTATTGTAAAACTGTGTAAGTATCAAAAGGTTTCAAGTCCCCAGCTGATTAGAAAAGTGTACTTTTAAGGGAGTACAAGTCCCCAGCTAATTGGCCAACTGTAAGAAGTGGTCAACAGGAGCAATGCAGGGCCCAGAGGTTTCTGTAACTGTGCTGGGATACATAAGATCATGCACTAGCTAACACAGGAATGCCCATAGCTGTGAAAAACGCCAATCACTTGTTTTTAAAATTTTAAAAGTTTAATAATAATAAAATGGTTAAAAAGAATAGTAACACAATTAGAGTAATAACAGTTTAGACAAACTAAATTAGGACAATATGAGACAATAAAAGCAAAGAGCTACAGACGTCCGGGTACCTTTCTCTGGGCATCACAAGCCCGAAAAAGGACCCCCGTTAACAAAGGATTAACCCTTAAAAGCAACAGCCTGTTGCATATTCATACACTTCATACATGATGCATAAATTCCATTCAAATACAGGATTCGGTCTGGTTTTTGTTGACACCTTCCTTCTAATCCTAACAGCACCTTCGAGGTGGGAAGAAGTTCATTTCTTCTGATAAAAAGGCAATAAATTTTTTCTTCTGAAAGATGTAGGTGTCCTGTGGCTGCTATCTGGTGTGAGTGCCTCATTCCTTTCTTAAAACAACTCTGCTAACATAGTTTTTATTTTAACAGTTTTTATAACCTAAAGCTATATTTAACACAGTGCTTAAGAGAATTAATACAGATTTACTTTCTAACACAACCCATATAATATTCATTTTAATATTTGCGAAAAGCCAATTATAAAATACATGCATTTTTCACATAGCACAATTTCAGTCTTGGGAATGGTTGTAGAAAGTTGCGAAGAGTTACTAAAAGGTTGTGAAAGGTTATTTTTTTTAAATGTAAGAGCTTTAAAAAATATTTTAAAGGTGTAGAAAGTTTTGTTTTTTTTTTCATAAGGTGGTAAATGTGGTGTGGGACTGTCTTCATAGCTCCTGGGAGAAGGAATTCCCCAAATCTCACCTTGAGTTGTGTTTTAAGGAACTGGAAAAGGTGTGGTGTGGGGGGTGGTATGTGATCCCCTGACATGAAGACAACTTGTTGAATATTGTCATCCTTGGTGGCTGATGTATGAGCTAAGCAATCACAAAAAGGGGCCTGTTAATGGGACTGACCATTTTGCAGCTAATGCTGTTTTGTGGAACGCCAAATATGGAGAGGTGAAAGAAGCAATGGGGAGAACCATAAATTCCATAGGAATTTCCCTAATTGACACTGACTGTTACTCACTCAAGATTGTGCTACATCTTTGCATTGTGCTACATTTAGAGAAAAAGAACAGGGACACAAGGAAAAAGAAAAACAGGAGGGGTATTCATTAGAAGGGGGCATTAGGCATTTCAGGAACTCTGTACCTCTCCAGTACCTCAGGCAATGGGGAAAGAGAGAGGGAAATGCAGCCAGGAGATTAGGAGAAAAATGAAGCTGCATCATCTAAAATGTTTGAGATATCCCATGGGGAATGCCCCATGACCTCTCCCTTTATTAGAATAAAGTTACAGGACTCCTCTGTCTCCTTTTTGGACATAAACCTCTGGTGTTTGTGGGTTTATTTTTCTGACAAAGGAGACAGAGGAGTCCTGCAATTTTATTCACATTAAGGGACAGAGGCCACGGGTGCACATGCCTGTGGGGTTTTCTCTCTTGAGGTCTTGAAGGACACAGGCTCCTTTTATCCTAAACTCCTGGCTGCATGTTGCCCTCTTCCTTTCCCCTTTGCTGAGGTACTGGGAAGGTACAGCCTTCCCAAACTGCCTACCCCATATCCCCCTTGGACCTGTCATTTTACCTGAAAATTCAGAAACTCAAGCTTGTGCAGACCCACTTGTCTGTTTCAGGATTCAAGCTGTCTGGGCTCTTCAGGTAATCAGGTGGCCAATGGAGATGTTCAAAAAGCAGCACTTTTGCCAGAGGTCTCTGGGATCCTCCTTTTGCTCCCCAGCCATTGCTGGGGGGACAGGGGAGGGGGAAGTGGTGCTGTCTTTTCCACCAGAAGTGTTGGAGATAATGAAAAGTGGTGGAGTGGAAGAAAGAGGGGAGAAATTATATAAAGGACAGTAAACAGTGGATGCCAGGAGCTTTGACCCTGCAAATATTAAAACAACTCCTCGGAGAGAGTCACTGAAGATTGGCAGAGAACCTCCTCAAGATGTGCTACCTTGGGTCTTTTTATTTTAGCAAAACAAGCTATGGAGAGCTGCCCAGCTGAAGCTGATAGCCCGACTACAAAGGAGGGTGCAAGGCAGGGGAGTGACCTTGGGCTGTGTGTCCAAGGATGCTGGCTGCATTTTGCTGAGATGCCCCAGCAGCAGGGTGACCAGAGGCATTTCTGGTCACATCAGCAGCTACTGTGTCAGCTATTAAAGTATTTTTTGGAACAAGTAATTCCAGGGTATGAGATTGTGGAGGCAGTGTGTGTGACCGTGTTCACAGGGGTCTCAGGTTGAGGGAAGAGATGAGGATCTGACTCCATGTTTCAGAAGGCTGATTTATTATTTTATGATATATATTACATTAAAACTACACTAAAAGAATAAAAGAAAGGATTTCATCAGAAGGCTGGCTAAGAATAGAATAAGCAAGAATGATAACAAAGGCTTGTGTCTCGGCTCTCTGTCCAAGCCAGCTGGGCTGTGATTGGCCATTAATTAGAAACAACCAACATGGACTAATCCCAGATGCACCTGTTTCATTCCACAGCAGCAGATAACCATTGTTTACATTTTGTTCCTGAGGCCTCTCAGCTTCTCAGAAGGAAAAATCTTACAGAAAGGATTTTTCATAAAAGATGTCTGCAACAGCAGTGGACTTGGACAGGGGGACTCATTTTACAGGGGGATCCTTCAAGGGATTATGGCTGCTTTGAGACCTCAGTGGGACCTCCATGCCCCTGGCACCCTGAGGATTCAGGTCAAGTAGAAAGGATGAATGGACAAATAAAGAAACACCTTTGAAGCTGACAGAAACTAAGATGCCATGGGCATAGTTTTTGCCATTAGCTGGGGCAAAACTAAGAGCCGAACCCTGAGGAAACAATTCCCCGAGGAATTAATTTTCAATGTGGTGGGGAAAGGGAAGATGTATACCAGTACATGTGCAGGATACTGTGTCTCTTGAAATCTCTTTGACAGGAAACCCAGTTAGCACAGATGCTGCCTTTGGACTTTGCTGCTGATAACATCCAACAGGGACCACAGGAAGAGCAGTCAGGAGAGCTGAACTCGGGTGGGCCCATCATATTGGAATCAAGATCTCTAAAACCCCAGGGATCTGGGCTTCTCAGCAGGAGGAAAAGGATGGGAGTCCTCAGCCATCAGTAGCCATGGATCATCTACAAGGACCTCTAGTGATTAGTGGGCTGATATGAGCTGTAATGTCTTCTTTATTCACTGTATTTACTGTATTCTGTTTCTGTGCCTCTGGGGCTGAGTCACAACACGTGCCACACCTCTTGCAGGGGCCAGATGCAGAAAAGTTGGGAGGGGGTGTTTGAAATGTTAATCTTTATACCATGCCAGGTTGTTAAAAAAGTTTAAGTTAATAATGCCTAGGGTTTGTAAAGACAAATTGAGAAATGCTAAGAGGAGGGGCTGATAGGGAAGATGTGTGCTAACCTCTTTACACACAATTCTATGGGTGTTAATGACTTTGAAATGGGCCTTAATGTCTCTACTGACTTCAAGCAGCAGGATTGTTGCAGAACCCAGACAGCCTGACTCCTGAAACAGTCAGGTGGGTCTGCACAAGCTTGAGGTTCTGAACTTTGGGGTAAAATCAGGTTCAAGAGGGGAACATGTGGTGAGCAGTTTGGGAAGGCTGTACCTTCCTAGTGTGTTGGCCAATGGGGAAAGGAAGAAAGAAGGCAACATGCGGCCAGGAGTTTAGGATAAAAGGAGGGTGTGTGCCTCCATGGGCTCTCTCCCTTTATTCAAATAAAGTTGCAGGACTCCTCTGTCTCCTTCATGAACACCGGGTTTTCAAAGTGTGATTTTCCATACAGCTGGGAACTCTTCATGGAAGAAGAAGCTTCATGGACCAGCTTTGTGAAAACTGGAATCTGAAAAGCTGGGAATGTGGTGGTAACTCTGCATGAGTTAACAGAGGCCAAAGCTCTGCCCCCCAGCATGTCAGCTCAGAAAGCAGAACTGATTGCATTTGACAAGAGCATTATGTCTCTCACAGAACCAGACTGTAATTATATGGACTGCTTCGAAATTTACTTTTGGAGAGGTCTACATGAAGTCAAGGAAAGAGAGGGAACTATGAACGTCTTGGGGATCTCCTGTGAAACACAGAAAAATAATACAGAGGTTGTTAAAAGGGGGGCAGCTACCTCAGAAGGTGGCAGTCATGCATTGTAAAGCTCATCAATTCAGAGAGACCTCAGTAAATATTGGAAATGGCCTGGCTGACAAATCAGCCAAGGAGGCTGCCACTGGGGACATCCTGTTTTTCTCACCTAAGTACCAGGATTTGGACAAGGAGGCTGCTGATTACCAGACTGAAGATGAGAAATTGGCAAAATTGTTAGATGCTGAAAAGAGTACTGAAGGATGGTGAATTACACCCATCAAACACAATAATTCCCCAACACATGAGGAAAATGGCAGAGAAATGACAGAAGGTTGCTCACTGGGGAATAGGCTCTATGGCAGAAGTATTGAAACCTCAAGTTTTGAGCATTTGAATGAGTGGTACTATGAAAGCATTGTTAAAAAGCATCAAACCCATTTAAAGAAGGCACATTAGATTGGGCACCCTGCACTTGGGTCTGTGTCTAGAAAGGAAATTCACCAGGACACTATTGGCAAATGGACTTTGCAGAGGTTTCTCCGCAAAACGGGTACCTGCAGATGCTTTTTCAGGATGGCGAGAAGCTTTTCCTTGTCTCATCAACAAAGCTGGCAAGGTGGTAAAGATTTTGTTCAAAGAAATTATCCTGAGGTCTGGGCTACCAGTGGGAATGTCACCAGACAGAGGTTCACACTTCATTGCTTGTTGCGGTGTGCCATGTCATTTCCTGTTTCACCCACCCCATAAACCCAGGTGTGCCAACCTCCCCTTCCCCCTTGCCCCTCATCCCCTTGCCAAGTCCTGTCCATCAGTCTTAACATTCCAGCAGGAGCATCGTGTGGTTGGTCAAATTCAAAGGATGCCCCCTCGGGCCTGAGGTCATTGGCCTGGCCAAGTGTCTTTATCCCTTGAGCCTTCCCCTACTCCCACCTGGTTGGTGCTCACCTGTCCCTCCCCTCCCCCTGCCCCCGAGCTTAAAAGGACCTTGAGACCACGCGGTCATTGATTCTGTTAGGAGCTGCTGTCATGATTCGGAGCTGTGTGACCTTGGAATTAAACTCTGGATTATAACTCTCCTCGGTATCCACTCTCTTCTCTTCACCTCGCCTAAGGACTCTCATCGGAGGTAAAGAACCGAGTTCCTACAAGCCTGGGCATTTCTAGTGCCTATCTGCTGTCTCCTGCCAGCCTGAAGTAGCTCTGTGGTGCAGAACCACAGCTGCTGCTCCTGGCCAAGAAGCAGGGGCCAGACAAGTCCAGGCACATCCCATCCGAACATATTGGAATTATATTCCTTTAATTGCTGAAACAGAGCAAAGGCCGAATAAAACAGTAGGGGTGAAGTGAGACTTGCACACTCTATGGAGACCTAAGCGGAGCAGGAAAGTTGAAAGAATGAATCAAAGCTTAACAGTAACATTGTGACCCAGAAATACTGACCTACTTTGAAAAAAAATCAGATTGCACTTTATTACTGGTTTCCCTCAGCTTTAATTCTCACAGCTTCCCTAATCTTGATTCCTGCAGTGGTAGAGTATTTCTACACATGGGTTTTGTGTGTGATGTGATTATGGGAGTTCCTGAATTGGAGCCACTCCATTATGAAAGGAATGAGGGACTTGTCTTTAGAAACAAACTGTGGGTCTGCTGGTAAATAAAGCCAGATACTGAGAGATAAAAAAAAAACAATGGGAAGGATTCCATTGATTGATAAATGGAGTGAGAGATTTGTCTTTACAAACTGTAGGTCTGCTGAGAAATAAAATTGGATACTGAGACATGAAAGAAATAATGGGAAGAAACATAAATTCCATAAGAAATTCCACTGGGTGACACAAGGAAAAGACAAAGTGGGAGGGTTTACATTAGAAGGGGGTCTTGGGTATAAGATGTTTCAGGAAGTCTGTATCTCTCAAGTACCTCAGGCAATGGGCAAAGAGAGAGGGACCTGCAGTCAGAAAATTAGGATACAAAGGGGGCTGTGTCCTGCAAAAAACTGAGACCCCAGGGGAAATGCCCCATGTCCTCTCACTTTATTCAAATAAAGCTACAGGACTCTGCTGTCTCCTTTTATGACACAAACCTTTGGTGTTTGTGGATTAATTTGTAAATTAACAACAATAATTATCTGACAATTTGGGGTCTCATCTGGGCTATTTCCACCATGGGATATCTCAAAATTTTTAGAGGATGCAGCTTCATTTTTCTCCTAATTGCCTGGCCACATGTCCCTCTCTCTATTCCCATTGCCAGAGGTCCAGACTTCTGGAAACACCTAAGGCCCTCTTCTAATGTCTTTGTCTTTTCCCTGTGTCACTCAGTGGAATTCCTAATGGTATTTATGATTCTTCCCATTATTTGTTTCATGTCTCAGTATCCAATTTTATTTCTCAGCAGACCTACAGTTTGTTAAGACAAATCTCTCACTCCATTTATCAATCAATGGAATCCTTCCCATTGTTTTTTTTTATTTCTCAGTATCTGGCTTTATTTACCAGCAGACCCACAGTTTGTTTCTAAAGACAAGTCCCTCATTCCTTTCAAGAGGAAACCTCACTTAAGACCTGTGGGAAACAACAGAAGTGGTGCAACAAGCAATTCATAGAATAAAAGGTAAAACTTCACCTGAATAAACTAATGCAGTTAACTGAAATAAACAGGGCAGGAGACTTTTTCTGCTTTTAATGCCTTTATTAAAAGTGATCAGCTCAGGATTGGGCAGCTCGACGGGTCTGCAGTCTCCGCTGCATCTCCCCGGGTGGACTCTGTCACTTTGTGTAAACCACAAGAGGTTTTATTTTTTCTTTTTAATAATCTGTCTAGTAGGCCAAATTTTCACTTTTTTTTTATAGGAACCTACCAATCCATGAGATGGAGCTGTGTGAAAACCAATGAAATTTAAAACCATAAGTGTTTGCATTTTCAGTTTGTTTATGTTTGTAATTTGTGTTTTCAGTTCAAGTGACCTGGTGAGCGATCAAATATTATTTAAAGTATCCTGCATGTTCGTGAGTTTGATTTCTAACTTGTTTTGTCTTTTTACTGAAAAACGGTGTGCCTAAAGGTCCTATGCGTGCATGTGGAATAGTACGTGAGTTTGGAAAGCTGGGAGGAAAGAGGTTTAACTTGCAGGGAAAACTCTGCTCATGAGACCTCAATTGGTGACTCCTTGGAGGTGGTGAATTTCCCAGAAGTAAGAGCTGTTAAGTGACATCAGGCAGGGTGCTCAGAAGAGACAGTAGGTAATGAACTGGTCAATGGAGATGATCAAAAAGCAGCACTTATGCCAGAGTGGTCCTCCCTGGGATCCTCCCTTTGCTCCCTGTGGCTCAGCTGTTGCCAGGGGCAGGGGGAAAGTGGTGGTGTTGTCTTTTCCACCAGAGGAGTCCGAGATAATTAAAGGTGGTAGAGCAGGAGAAATCGGGGAGAATTGATTTACAAAGGAGAGTAAACAGCAGATGCCAGGAACTTTGAGTTTGCAAATATTGAGAGAGCTCAATGGGAGGAGTCGTTGGGACTCTCCAGGATTGCCTTGAATCTTTTTGTTTTAGCAAAATGAGCTATTGAGGGATGCCAGTAACAGCCAGCCTGCAGAGGAGATTGCAAGGCAGGGGAAATGTGCTTGGGCTACATGTCCTCTCCAGGGATGGTGGGTGTGTTTTGCTGAGGCAAGAGGGCTTAGACAGTGGTAGTGATATGCCGGCTGGCAGGATGGCCAGGGAAGTCACTTCAACAACTATTTGATCAATTAACAAATGATTTTTGAATATGGGATTGTGAAGGCAGTGGGCTTGGACAGGGGAACTCATTTTACAGGGGGATCCTTCAAGGGATTATGGCTGCTTTGAGACTTCAGTGGGACCTGCATACCCATGGCACCCTGAGAATTCAGGGCAATTAGAACACATGAATAGTGAAATAAACAGGGCAGGAGACTTTTTCTCCTTTTAATGCCATTATTAAAAATGATCAGCTCAGGATGGAGTGGCTTGACAGATCTGCAGCTTCCGTCGGGTCTCTCCCGGGTGGTTCGCAGGAGAGGCTATGTGCAGCTTTGTCCTCTTGGGGCAGAGCCGAAGATCTCTGTCCTCATGGGATGCTGCTTTCCGGCATAGACCCTAGTCCTTGACCTGTTCCCGGCGGGACTGAAGGGTACCAACCCCGGCAGGAACTCCTCGCAGTTAGGGCGAGAGGCTTCGGAGGTCCTCAGTGTCTCTGCAGGCTCAGTACCTTGTTCCTCACACCTGGGCATCACTCCAATTTCTCAACTTCATTTCGGCTCGTTGTTTTGGGGTTCTTTTCTGCACGTTTGGGGCTGCAGCTTCCCAAGGCATGCTGGTCTTTTACAGTTTAATCTCTCAGGTTTCGTCTCTCCTCCTCGCTGTCCCTGGAGGTCCCCACCCATCTCTCCTTTCACTGTCCCAGAAGGGCTGTTTATTCAGCCCGGCCAGGGTTTTCATTTGATACAAAGGAAGCTATCACTAACAACGACCCTCAATTAACATAACAAAACAGCTGGCATTTCAGCAGCAAAACTGGTCTAAGGTAGTTTTTGTAACTTGTTCCTTCACACAAAAAAATTGACAGTTTTTTTTGTTCATAACAAATAGAGAAATAAACAAACATCTTTTGAAGCTGGTGATAGAAACTAAGATGCCATGGGGGTGGCTTTTGCCTTTACCTTTGACAAAAATAAGGGCCACCCAGAGGAGATATTCAATTATCTCCCTTTGAATTGATGTTTGTAATTCCTTACTCATGTAATTCTCAACATAGTGCAGGCAGGGGAGGGGGGGTGTGGAAATAAGTGATGTATATTTAAAATACGTGGCCAGGATCCTGTCTCTTGTGAAATCTCATTGACAGAAAGCCCAGTTAGCACAGATGCTGCCTCTGGACTTTGCTGTTCATAACATCCAACCAGGAGACTGGGTCCTAGTCAAGGAGTAGAAAGAAGTACCCCTGGTGGTGAAGCAGAATGCACCTTTCCAGGTGTTACTGACCACAGAAACAGCCATCAAGACAGGTGAACACGGGTGACCCAGCACACTCCGGTCAGGGTCTCTGAAGCCCTGGAGATTTGGACATCACAGCTGAAGCCCTGGAGATTTGGAGAAGGATGGGAGACTGTGACTGACACTCCACAGGAGTGGTCTGGAGCAGCAGCCAGTGCATGGACACTGGGGGAAGCCCCTTGTGCCTACCCACAGACTGTCTGCTGAAATAGTCTGTGTGGGCATCCCTCCTTTAGAATTGCCACTCACTGGGGCTAATCCTTGCTGACATTGTTTTCTTTATGTTAAGCTGTTTCTGTGCCTTCACTCGCCACAGCTGGTGCAGAAGACAACAGTGAAAATTAGATTAGAAAATTAGATTACACCATCAGAATGTTTTTCTTAATAATCTTACCTTTATATTGTCAGTTAGGTTTGGGCCAGAAGTGGGAGAATTTATTTTTTTACTCCCAGGAAAGAAAGACAAAAACTTTTAACATTAGCAATTGCTGGATCTGCAGAAGGCCTGGACAATCTGACAACAGGCCATGGGTTGCCAACATGCCTATCACAGGTTACCTCAAACTGGTCAGGAATATGTTAGGATATATATAGGATATAGGATATAGGATATATTATATATATATATATAGGATATACTAGACTGTTGTTCTTTTTGCTACCACAAGCTCAGGGAAATCAGTTAAGAAGAAAGGAGAGTGTGTGGAAAATTAAATGACTCAAACTGCTGTTTGCAAATAGATGACAATGAAAAAGTGGTGAAACAAATAACAAACGAGATAAGAAAGTTAGCTCATGTACCAGTCCAAAGGTGGAAAGGATGGGAATGGGACATGTTTTTGTTGTTACCTGGTGGACTATGGGTTAAATGAATGCTTTTTTTTCCTCTTATGTGCTTAGTAACTCTAATCTTTTTACCATGAATAATCCCTTGCTTAGTACAACTTAGTCAACATGTGATCAACAGGATGCAGGTAGCAGCCATGCTTACAGATCTAGAAATGGCTACAAAAGGACAGAAAATTATGTCATTGCAAATGGTTGCTAAACCAAAAAGGATCCAGGAACAGAAAGTTAAGTTAATGATAACTAAGGTTTGTAAAAAGAATTATGGAGGAAATAAAAAAGGAGGGATTGAAAGGAATGAGGGACATGTCTTTAAAAACAAACTGTGGGTCTGCTGGTAAATAAAGCTAGATACTGAGAGATAAAAGAAACAATGGGAAAATACATAAATTCCATAAGGAATTTCACTGAGTGACACAAGGAAAAGACAAAGTAGGGGGTTTACATTAGAAAGGGGTCTTACGTGTTTCAGGAAGTCTGTACCTCTTCAGTACCTCAGGCAATCAGGAAAGAGAGAGGGACATGCAGCCAGGAAATTAGGATACAAAGGAAGCTTCTTCCTCAAAAAATTTGAGAGATCCCAGAGGTAATGCCCCATGTCCTCTCTCTTTATTCAAATAAAGTTACAGAACTCTTCTGTCTCCTTTTATGACACAAACCTCTGGTGTTTGTGGATTAATTTTCCTGGCAATTATGATTAGATGAGTGAAAATGCAGATCTTAACGCTTGAGCCTGTTTCTTATTTATCACCTTTCAAAGTCTTTAGTATTTCAGAGGGGGCTGGGGATGTTGTTTATATGTTTACAAATCCAATAACAATCCTCATTAAGAGCTGCAAAACATGAAACCATTTTGATCCCAGGCAGATGGCAACTAAATGAAGTTTAATTAAAGAATGAGAGCTTTGATTCAAATAATTTTTTAAAAATATAGTGCACCGAGACACTAAAGAACAGCATAAACAGCATCTGCGCTTTTATTCAGAATTCTGAATGCATTTTTGAGGAATCCCTTTGCAACATCTTCCATAGCAATCCCAGGTTGTGAGATGCAGCTCGGCGGGCAGCACGGCCAGAGGGTGTCTCCAGAGGATCTTACTTCCTCTGTCTTTAGGGAAAGGCTGGGAAAGTAATAATTCAGTCAAGAGTGAGGTCTTGCTTTCCTCTTTGGGTAGTTTTGGTTTGTTTGGGTTTTTTTAATTTTTATTTTTATTTTTGGAGAGTTCAGCTGTTGCCAAAGTAAGACTATGTCTTAGCTGCAACCAAGAACGCAGTTTTGGACTGTTTTCCAGGAGTCATTACAACCCATTCCTTCCTGCAGTATCCAGACCCTTCCAGCAGTGCACAAAGCAAGCATGGCTGCACAGACATTACCTGCAGCTCTTTGTAGCCTACACAGCTTAAAGGAAGTTGCTTATCCAAGGCTAAAGCTTATGGAATAGAGGCTGAAGGGTTGTGAGAGGCTCCATCCTGGTTGTGGCAAGGCTTGGCTGCCCTGGAAGCTCCCAGGCAGCTCCATCCAGGGCTCAGTGCTGCCCTTGAGGTCAACCCTACTAGGGAAGATGTGTGCTAATGTCTTTAGGAACAATTCTGTGGTTGAAGGCATGGGTGTTAATGGCTTTGAAGTGGATCTTAATGTCTCTATCAACGTCAAGCAGCAGGATTGTTGCAGAGCCCAGACAGCCTTACTCTTGAAACAGTCAAGTGGGTCTGCACAAGCTTGAGTTTCTAACTTTGGGGAAAAATGACAGGTTCAAGGAGGTGTATATGGTAGAGAGTTCAGGAAGGTTGTATCTCCTAGTACCTCACTCAATAGGGAAAGGAAGAAGGCAGCATGCAACTGGGAATTTAGATTAAAAGAAGGATGTACCCTCCAAGACCTCAAGTGAGAAAGCGCCCAAGGCCTCTTTCCCTCTATTCAAATAAAGTTGCAGGACTCCTCTGTCTCCTTTGTGGACACTGGCTTCAAGGAAAAGCTGCTAGTGGAGTACCAAAGTCTTTTGTTAAATGTACAGCACAGCTGTCTCACTCTCTTATTTACAGATTTACAGGTGTTACTGCCTGCCCCTTGTGAGAAACAACTGCTCACTTTTCAAAATTTTAAAGGTTTATTAAACCTTAACAAAAAATACAACAAAAGGACCAAATAAGGAAAAAATACAGTGCTGGGAGCCCTCCCCCGTGACTACCACCTATGTGGCTTATCTTCAAAACAGATGCTCCGCCTTTTATATCTCTAGCCCCTCCTAGAACCTTGTCAGTCAACTCCTTCCTCACCATCCAGTGGTGGAAGTCACTTTATTACACTCTGATTGGGTAATGTTGTGTTCCATATAAGGTATTGTTTCTGATTCTCTCTGTTCATTGGTTTCCTGCCCTCAGATAATGTCTATATAAGGTTGCATTTGCCGTATTTCAAGGTCTTCTGGAGCAGCTCTATACAATGTACAGATTATGTTTTGTTTCACATTGATTGCTAGTGTGCCTTTTATTTTCCATTATTAAACCTTGATATTCAGGCACTCCAGTCATTCCCATCCCTTTTTATTTTGCCACACAACTCCCAGCTAGTCCGGTCCGAAAGCTGCATTCGTCACTTGCAATGGAACAAGTGGCGCCCGAACAGGGACACTGATATTCAGGGTACTGTCGGGATCCGGATCACCACGGGTGCTGACTGGTAGGTTGTCCCTCCAGAAATGTTAGACTGTGGTGGACTAGGGGTGACAGGAAGTCGACCTTGCCTCAACTGAAGAGGTGAGGATTGTGACAGACTGCAGATGAGCTGGAGGGATGGGGGGGGACACTGGCCCATTGCTGAATCGGAGGGAGTGAAATGTTTTTGAGAATGTCTAACCAGCAGAGGGATATATAAATATCTATGGATGGTTATAATTACTTTTGGCTAATCATAGGAAGGAAGTCCAGAAATGCACACTAAAAGTGATTTTGAAGTGGGTCTTCTGTAATTTCCCCAATTCCTCAGCTACTAACAACGTTACGTTGATTTCTGGGACTCAGTGGGAACAAAACTTTACAAAAAGAGGCTCCGTGGCACCTCACATGCCCCAGCCTTCCACGTGATCTTAGCCACTACCACCTCTATCCAAACCGAGACAGCACCGTCCCCTACTCCTTGTCCCTTGGTCCCTATGAGTAAGACACGAGACGGAACCCACCATGAGGTGCGGATGAGCTACCGTCCTTCCGCCATCTTGTGTCGTCCTACTCCTTTTTCTCTGTTGGTCCAGGATGGTAACACCATCTTGGACACACTAGACCCTCCCCTTCCTGCTACTCCACCTCTTCCTCCCTCCTCCTCTTCCAGAAATCGCTGTTCTCTTACATCCTCCCCAGTCGCCATCTTAACAAGAACACCATCCTACAAAATGGCGTCACCAACATGAGCAGCAACAAAGCTGAGGTGGAGATCCAAGCACCAACAACATCATGCGAAAAAGAAAATTAGTAAGACAACATCACCATACTGTCTATCAGCTTCACAAACCTACCACCTGAAGCTCTTCAGATATTACTAGGCAATACCTAGCGGCAACTATATCTTTTCAGCCTTTATCATCTACCAACTTCAGCAAATAACACACTGGCCTCAGCGACATTACCACCACTCTATGTTGAAGAATATAATAATTGTCTCAATAAAACAATTAGATTTTTAGATTAGCTTAACTACCAAAAAAATTTTATTAGAAGTGTCAGGTAGAGGAAGTGTCTTCATTTTTTAAGCTTTGAGTGCTTTAATTGAGCTGTATAAATCTGGTAGTGTTTTATTTATAGTGTTTAAACTTTGATTTAAACATAGATAATTGATTATATTTCAACAAATTGAATAGTTGTTTTGTCCAGTTTTCAATTTAAGAAATGTAAATCGTTCATTTTATACATTGCACTAATCAACTTTTATATGATTTTGACTGCACAAAGTGCAACAATTATACGTTCTGTTTTCTCTTAGTTATCACTTAGTATACCTTTAGTAATAATCTAGCAAAGTAGTGATAGTTTTTATTTTTCTTTTTACAGTTTGAGTCCATAGATTTACTTAATATACTTTAAAGTAGTTAAGTTTATCCCATAGAGTTATCAAACCTTGCAATTATTTGATTAATTGTTTTGTGCATTTGTAAAGCAATTACTTAACACATTTTTATACAATTTCCTTATGCAAAAATTGTGGTTTTCATTTCCCTCCAAATGTTTATTTTATTCAGTATTTCTGTTGTAGTGGTGTAATTCTTTTCTGTCTTCTTAATTAAACTTAAAGATTTTATTTATATTTAAATTTAATTTTGGAAGCCAATCTTAATTAATTTTATACACTCCCTAAGATTTTAATCTTAATCACTTTCCAAAACAATATTATTATTTTAACCCATTGAATAATTACCTCATTTCATTCTTAACTCAAAAATATCAGCAGTTTACAAATCGTCAGCAGCTATAAAAATACTTATCATCATTAATACCAGTTTCCCTGTTGTTGATTTTCATTACTTTGACAAATATTACACATTGTCAGGTAAAACTGTTTAAAAGTTAAAGGTTTGCTAAGGCAACTGTTCTTGTTGATTAAAACAGAATCATTAATGTAGGTTATAGTAATGATTGTGTTTATGTTAGGTTGCCTGTTAAAAATTTTATTTGTTCAACAATAATTATACCAAGATTTTTTTTGTTGTTGTTAAAAGAGTTATTAATGCTAGTCTTGTTAAATTTAAATGGTTTGCCGGAAGCTACTATAGAAGACTTTGACATCTTTTAAATTTTTTTTAAAGAAAAACTAAAAGGGGGAGATGTGGCAGTCCATCCTGGAAAGGATGGGCTGTGGGCCAGCCACACAAGGTAACAATATTAGGCCCTGGGAGGCAAGAAGCTAAGACAGGAACCATCTAGTTAAATTAGGGTGAGAAGAGAGGAATGATGGGAACAGTTATGTAGATTAATGATGGGAACAGTAATGTAGATTAAGTCATTCCATATAAAGTTATGTTCTGAACCCCACCCTCTGATTGGGTAATCTTGTGTTCCATATAAGGTATTGTTTCTGATTCTCTCTGTTCATTGGTTCCCTGCCCTCAGATAATGTCTATATAAGGTTGTGTTTGCCTCATTTCAAGGGTCTTCTGGAGCAGCTCTATCCAATGTAAGGCCTATGTTTTGTTGTGCATTGATTGTTAGTGCACTTTTTATTTTCCATTATTAAATATGATTTTCGGGCACTGCAGTTGTTCCCATCCCTCTGTTTGCTGCCTAGGACCCTCTGCAGGTCTATCTAAGCCTGGTGGTGGCTGGGACCTCTCCTCCTCTCCCAGCTTGTGTATAACCCTTTTGGCTTTCATTTTAGAGATGCTTGGTCCCTGGCTGGTGTGGCTGGAGGAAAATTTGTGAATCACAAACTGCTGCAACAGTGTCTGTACAAGCCTGCAATGTTAGTATTATGAAGTTTTATATGTCTAATTTAATAAACAACACAACTTGAATCTAGCAGCAATTTTAATTAAACAGCAATTTTTTATATAAATGAATACAATCAAGTATGTTAAATATAATCAAGCATATACCTGGAATCGTCCCAACTTTGCTCATTCCAAGGCAGATTCTGTTTTGGGATCTTGCTTATCTCAATACTACATCGTGTATCCTGTTTTTCACATGTCACATCTGCAAAGGGGCCCATCTGCTTTGTAACACTAACCATATATACTTTTCCTTTATTTTATATTGATATAGTTACAATTTAGTTAGCACGAATCATATCAATTTATCACAGCAGCAATGTTCAGAGACATGAACAATTACTCAGCAGCCATGAATGATTTTAATATCCCTGTTAACCAGTATGCTCTTTGAAGCATCTCACCACACAAATTTACCAGATTTTTAAGGTGGCAGCTTCTTTTTTATCTTGAAGAAGATGCCCCTGGGAGTCCCTATGACATATTACTAATGCCTGCAGTTTTGGATAGCATGTTAAGTTGAGGGGTTTTATTTGCAAACTTTGGAAAAGTGTGTATTTACTGTCACTGTAACCTGCTGGCACAAAAGATGAATTATTATTAAATGTTTTCCTCTTCTTTTAGAAGAGCTACAGTACACAAACCAGTTACATGAAAACTTCTTTCAATCTGTTGTTGAAGCCCAGCTGGCTAACTAGTTGAAGTAGAAAAGCAAAGTGATTCTAAATACTTTAATCCAAGGAATTTAGATGAAAACATTTTCTTCCAGGAGGCTTGTTCTTGAATTTTAAATCTAGAAAGAATACTAAGATTGATTAGTCAGGTGTTTTATATATATTGTACTTGGTTCAAGAATCTGACAGCAAAACTCCATGGAGGCTGTGTATTACACTGAATGTCTTTTCTAGAAGTAAGGTCTTTATTTCCAGGCTCTGAACTGATGCAGCAATTGTTATGGTAATATATTACACTTGTTAATTACTCCATCTGCTAAAAACATATAAGTTACTTCTAGTCTGAACATTGATTCAGCATACAGCAAACATTTCTGATAGATTTAGAAGTCTTAAAAAAACCTATTTTTTCAGTTAGTCATCTTGCAATCACGCTGGATAAACACTATTCCACATTAAGTCTGACTTAACTCTGACTTCAGTTAACTTTATTCAGCTTCGTAGTTCATGTGGCTGGAAGAGGTTATAGAGAGTGTGTTGGGAGAAAAGGGTAAAAACTGGAAGGTTTGGTGAGGAGGAGAGAATAGTTTTGATCAAAGTGATTTTGCAGGTGGGAATGTGAGAAATGTTGGTGTGAGAAAACTCCATTTATTATGCTTAATGTTGCTCATCCTCTGTCAAAAACATGCAAACCCTTTTGTTTTTGAGAGGCAAGCAGTTAGCACCTCTCCAATGTCTGCTAGAGTGAACTAAGCCAAATAGAGCCTGTGTCCCCATGTGTCTTCCACAAGGTGCTATTAGCAAGGTAATGAAATAAATCTACTCTTTGCATTTCAGCTGTGGTTTGATGGTTATCCTTGGTTACCTGTATCTGTTGATTCACATAGAGGGATACAGAAGAGTGGGAAGAATCCTGACCTGGTGAAATACCAAACTTGCACTCTTCTGAGGACCCATGTCATAGCAAAAATGATTTTACCAGCAGGAAGCAGCTGGTACATATAAATCTCAAAATGAATCATGATTGTGATTTGTAATCAAAAGGCATCTTCTACATCCCCAGAACCATCCATGCCTGCAGAGCAGCAGTCTGGACACAACCTGTGAGTGATGTCCTGGCAGTGGGCTTCCATTTCATAGGCAAGTAAATTCCTCTGGTCTTCCAGAAGGATTTGCTTGAGTAACTTTTGAGCAGGGTGTACTTCTGACATCTAAATCTGTATGAAATGGTCAGTATCAGCTGTGTGTGCAGTAAGGTGCAACTGGGAGATGCCAGCATGAATATATGGTGGAGCATGAAGTTATGGATGCTTTCTACTGAAAATGCTATCAAAACAGCAAGGGAACTAACAAACTGATATGGTAAATAGTTGTGGCTGCTTAGAAAGAGTTGGTGTTTGTGCTGAAGTTCTTCACCAGCAGCTACACCTTCCCCTGCACAGGGTCTGTAAAAAGGAACCATCCAAGAACTGCAGGGTGAAATCTACTGGTTTCAGTTCAGGTGGCGATAATTTCTAACCTTTTTAGGGTTTTGAAGTGTTTTGGTGGTTGGGACTTGGGATTTGTGTTCCTATGCTGCTGCAGAATGCTTCTGTGCCCCATAATGTAAATGATGAGGACAGTTATGTCCAGCTGAACAGTGACAAGGAACCACAAAAGCCATGATCTCTTGAATCACTCAGATCAGCTCTTTAGGGCCAGTGTTTGCAGCTGGGAATTTGATTTGCACAAGTCCACAGCCTCCAGTGATGCTACAAGAATGGCCAAAGCATATCCTCAGGGCCCTTTCCCAGCTTCTGAGCTTTATTCCCCAGATGGATTTCTTGATATTTATTATAACTAGGAGGAAGCTAAATGTTTCTGTTTCTTTACAAATGAGATTTACTTAAAGATGTAGTGTTTGGTAGTTACTCATGACCAACTCTAAAACACACTGTGAACATTTTGAAAATACATCAGCAGCTTTGGTAGTTTGATTTAAAATCTCTTGGTTTTAATTGCAGTACTTTCAATTGGGGTCAAATGTTGAAATGTAGCATTTTCCTTTGAATGGAAAACCTTCTATCCACATTTACTACATTGAACCTAAATTCAAAGAAAAGGAATAGTGATATCAGACAAAACACTTGACTCTTTGTAGCCAGGGAAAAAAAATCTCATAGATAAGCATTCACTACGCTTAATATCTTTGTAAACGAAATAAAAGACTTCTTTGACATGAAGGTCATGATTAACCCTAAGTAAGGCTTCCTGCTGTTGGAGGCTGTTGCTCCCATCGCTGGTTCTGGAGAGCAGCTCTGGCTGTCCGGCGGGGCCGCTCTGAGCGCACAGGGCCACGTGCCGAGGCCCCGGGCCCCTCAGGCAGGGCCGCGGGGGGCACGCCCGGCCCGTGCCCCTGGCGCGCTGCCCGGCGGGAGCTCCGGCCCGCGGCCTGCGCTTCCCGGCGGCCCCCGCGAGCGCCTGCGCCGCCGCGGCTGCGCGAGCCAATCATCCCCCGCCCGGCGCGGCGCTGGGGTCGGCCCGACACCGCGCGCGAGGAGCGGGGGCCGCTCGGCAGCGCCGAGAGACCGCGGAGAAACCCCCGCTGCCCCGGCGCTCCTCCCGTAGCCGTGCGGTGTCTCCAGCCAGAGGAACCGGGCTACCTGCGCCCGGCGCCGGTGAGTTGGGAGGCGGGCGCGGGGCCGGCGGGGTGGGGCGAGGGACGGAGCGTGACGCGCGGTCCCGGAGGCTGCGGCGCCGTGAGGGGCTGAGGGGGGCTCGGCGCTCGGGGCCGCGGCTCGCTCGGGGGGGTGCGCTCGCTCCGCCGCGGGCAGGAGGGGGCGCTGCCGCCGCGCCACCGCCTCCTATTGGCTGGCGGGGCGGCGCGCGCCAGCCCGAGCCCCGCGCGTGGCGGCGGCCGTCGGGCGCGGAAGGGAAGGGGCGGAGCCAAGCGAGGGCCGTAAAATGGCAGTGGTGGAAGCTGGCCCGGCCTGCTGGTGGTGAGGAGGATTTCCCCGGCTAACTCAGCCACCCTTGTCAAGTGCTGTGCTATATTTATACAGTAAGTATTGCTTAGTGTTACTAACGTAACATCGAGATATACACGCTGGAAGTAATTTGCATAGTATGGACTCATGGTTATTGGCTTGTTTGCGCTAGGCATGCGTCTCCCCAATTTGGGGGGTCGTCAGGGTGATGTAGCATTTCAATAGCTAAACTGAATTTTATTTTTATATCTTATTTTAAAGAAAGCTAGCCAGCGGTGGTGGGTGGCTGGCGAGTCACTGCTCCACTAATGGCGCGTGCTACTTACAATTTTGACAAAGTTTATATACTGTTTATTAGTTTACAAAGCATTTTCCAGTATGCTTGTGTTAGTCCGAATCAGCAAACATCAATAAGCTGGGATCAGCACTTTCATCTTTCCAGGTGGTCATTGGCTTCCTGTCCTTCTTGTGGTCATCTGGAGGGAGGCCTTTCACTGGTGTCTTCTACATAATTTTATTCTGGTACAAATGCACCAAGCTTTTTTTTATACATAAACGTTTAGTCAGTTTGTTGCAGTATCCCTTAGCTGTACTACAAATTCCTCTATTTTATTCTAAGCATCAGTTGTTTGGCTACTTCATTTCTTTACTATACTTCTATTGTTTGATGCTTTATTTGGCTGTTTGGTCAGAAAGTTCCAAAACTGTTCTTTGTAGTTATTCCAGGGAACTCATCCACTTTTGACACAGCAGATACAAGCATTTGCCGATTTCATTTCCAATGGACATGAATCATAAAAATGTTTTTTTTATAGAGGGTCTTTGATGAAGGCTTCCAAGGTTTTGTTTGCACCTGAACTTTTCAACTTCGAACTTCGTCTTCGGAGCATGTGCAGTTATGGTGTTGTTTGCCCTGTCTGGTCCTAAATTCTTTGTTTCATGGCTAATTGGCTTTACATTTGCCGATTTCTCGTTAATACTATACTTGTGTATCTCTAAAGCTATCTACTTCATGAGTTTTTTCTTCTTTATTGCCTATTGCTCAGCAACTAGTTAACCATTTATTAGCCGTTACATTGTGTAGAAGATTATTTGCATCAGGTTCTATAGATACAAAAAGCTATGATTCCGGTTGATATCAGATTATATAGATATGTTATATTGGTATCTTGTAACTCAAGCTATTTATATAGGCATTACCATCCTCAAAATATCCAGTCTAACCCTGGCCTCTGTTAGTCTGAAGCCCTTCCTCCTGGTTCTGTCTCTCCAGGCCCTTGTTCAAATTCCCTGTCTAGGTCTTTTGTAGGCTACCTCCAGGTTCTAGAAGGCCACAATTTGGTCATCTTGAGGCCTTCTTTTCTCCAGGCTGACCGATCCCAATGACAGAATCACAACTTCAGAAGAGACCTTCAAGATGAGAGAGTCGAACTCATGACCTAACACGTCAACTAAACCATGGCACCCAGTGCCACATCCAGTCCTTTTTTAAACACATCCAGGGGCAGTGATTCCACCACCTTCCAGGGCAGACCATTCCAGTACTTTATCACCCTTTCTGTAAAAAAGTTTTCGTAATATCCAACCTATATTTTTATTGGCGCAACTTGAGACTGTGTTCTCTGATCTGTCAGTGCTTCCTGGAGAAAGAGACCAATCCCCTCCTGACTACAGCCACCTTTCAGGAATTTGTAGAGTGATAAAGTCATCTCTGAGTCTCTTTTTCTCCAGGCTGAGCACCCCCAGCTCCCTCAGGGGTTCCTCACAGGGTTTGTGTTCCCAGCCCCTCTCCAGCCTCATTGCCTCCTCTGGACGTGCTCGAGCGTCTCAAGGTCCTTCCCAAGCTGAGGGGCCAGAGCTGGGCACAGCACTCAGGGTGTGCCCTCAGCAGTGCCCAGTGCAGGGGCAGAATGCCCTCCCTGCTCCTGCTGGCCACACCATTCCTGATCCAGGCCAGGAGCCCTTGGCCTTCTTGGCCACCAGGGCACTCTGCTGGCTCATGGTCAGTCACTGCTGACAGCACCCCCAGGTCCCTTTGTGCCTGGGCACTGTCCAGCCACACCATCCCCAGCCCAGAGCATTGCAGGGGTTATTGTGGCCAAAATGCAGGACTGGGCACTTGGATTTGTTAAACTTCATCCTCTTGAACTCTGCCCATCCCTCCAACCATTCCAGTCTCTCTGCAGAGCCCTCCTACCTTGCAACAGATGGACACATGCTCCCAGCTTGGTGTCACCTGCAGATTTACTACTGAAAGACTCAATCCCCTCACCCATGTCATCAATAAAAATACTGATCAGAGCTGGTCCCAGCACAGAGCCCTGAGGGACACCCCTGGTGCCTGGCTGCCAGCTGGGTGCAGCACCGCTCACCAGCGCTCCCTGGGCCCATCCAGCCGGTTCTGAGCCCAGCACAGAGTGCTCCTGTTCCAGCTGTGAGCTGCAGATTTTCCAGGGAATGCTGTGGGACACAGTGTCAAAGGCCTTGCTGAAGTCCAAAAGGACACATCCACAGCCTTTCCCACATCTACCAGGAGAGTCACCTGGTCATAAAAAGAGACCAGGTTGTTTAAATATGACCTACCTCTCCTAAACCCCTGCTGGCTGGGTCTGATGCCCTGGCCATCCTGTAAGTGCTGTGTGGTCCTGTTCAATATGGTGCTCAAACTGTTCCATTATCTTACCGGATACTGAGATCAGACAAACTGACCTATAATTACCAGAATTTTTCTTGCCCTCCTGTTTGTAAATGGATGTCACATTGGCCAGCTTCCAGTAATCTGGAACCTCACCAGTGAGCCAGGACTGTTGGTAAAGGATGGAGAGAAGCTTCTCAAACTCATCTGCCAGCTCCCTCATCACCCTGGGGTGGATCCCATCTGGGCCCATGGATTTATGAACATCCAAGTGGCTCAGCAGTTCTCTGATGGCCTCCTCCTGGATAACAAGGGGATCATTCTGCTCCCTGACACCATCTACCAACCCAGGAGGACAGTTGTCCTGAGGATGAGCCATCTTCCCACTAAAAACTGAGGCAAAGAAGCCTCTCAGCACTTCCACCTTTTCCTTATCTGCAGTTACTAAGTTCCCTTCTGCATCCAGTAGAGAATAAAGGTTGGTCTTACCCTTTATTTTGCTATTAATATTTATGCAAGAATATATTCTTTCAGCCTTTTCTCGGAGGTGAGTTGTTCCATCCCTCTAATCATCTTAGTGGTGAGTTGGTGAATAAGGACTTTACACTTAGAATTGTAAAGCAGGTATGTTATTACCAGGTGGGACACATGGGGCATATTTCCTCCATACATGTGTACCTGGTGAGACACAGGTTTCAGGTTTGGATACACATTGAGCTCCCCAGCCCACACCTCCCTGCCCACTCAGTCCCTGCCCGTTCTGCCTCCTTGTGCTTCATATTACAGTCTTGTGTGGTGCCATGCCCCCTGGGGGTCTTGGGCAAGACCTTGCCCGTGGTCTTGTTGATGAAGTAGGATCTTCTTCCTCGGTGTTTGTTGCTTGACTTCTGCACAAGCACAGTGGAGGTTTGACTTTCTCCCAAGTCACTTTGTCCTGGCCAAGCCAGGAGCCTTGTCCTGGCTGATTTGGGTTCTGCTTTAGAACAGAACCCAGCACTACCTGTTTCAACATTACCTGAGCATTGCTTTACTGGAATTTCTTATTTTTATGGTCTTTACATAGCAACTCTATTCTTTTGTGTTCTGTTACAAGTTGTTTCTACTTAAAAAGTTGCATTCCTGTTACAAGCTTTGTTCTGTGCTTTTTTGTAAACTTGCTAAGTAATCTCTATATATTTCTGTTTTCCTCCACCCGCCTAACTACATTATATGCTTCTAAAATTCTAAATTTTCATAAACATACAAGTTTCCTGTATCAGTGCCCCTGTGTGCAACAATGCAGCCACCAGCAAAGAACAGCTCCAGCTGACAAAAAAGAATTGCTGCAGAAGCCTGTTAACCTGGTGTTGAAGAGAGGTTGGCATATAATTGTACACGTGTATGGACATATAACATTATTAGCCTCTCTTGGCTTCACAACAATGTTTTCAATGACAAAATATTTTGGCTAGCACCTGTTGTGTTGCCAGTTTTTGTTTGCAGTCTTTTACCAAAGGTTTGATATGTGAGGTGCTTGAGAGAAACATCTGCATGGTGATTATTTCATGAGTGCAGCTGCCCCCGTAAGCTAATCATGTGACTGAGTTGTTAGTGTATAAATCTTTTAGTCAGTATCTCACAATGTGGAACAACTTTGACTCCTTTTGTAAATATATCTCATATTCTTTTCTGCTTGTTTAACTTAAACTCTGCATTTAAGATAACAAAATCCAATAAAGCATTTTAAAGGAAACAGTGACTAAAGTAAAAAAAATAGACTTGGAATTCTGTTATGTAAATTAATGGCATAAAAGTTTGTCTCCTAAGCAGTCTAGTATAGGGGGTCCTAGGGACAACTGAGGTACCACAATTTTTACCTTATCCATCAGGACATGAAACCTTTTCACAGAAGTTTGACTGAAGCTTGTGTTCCTCTGAAAAGATTGTGTGTTTGTAGTTTTCTGACACATTCCCAAACTCTGGCTTATTGAGTTGGCTTCTATTTCTGGTCCCTGGACTGTTTTTTCTGGGTGAAAAGACCCTCATAATAGGATTGATCAATGTTCTTCCTTTAATGCAAGGAAGAACACATGTAATTAGTTCCATGGAAATCAGTGTTCTGGTTCATTTGGTTCAATGTAGTAATAAGAACAAGGGAGAGAGCTGCAGAAGGAATGAAGTTGTGGTAAATAGGTATGATTTGTGCTGACAAAATTGAAACAGTAATCAATATTGATACATTAATTAATATTTGGAAATAATAAAACAGTTAAAAAGTGTAATGCCAAGAAAGAAAGGGAGACGAGAGGTTCCATCCCCCCTTTTCCTGCAGATGTTCAAGGCAGGAAAAAACAAGAGATAACAGTTACTAAAAATTAACAGAAAGAAAGGAAAACCTGGTTGGGTCCCAGGAAAATGCTAATTATATGAGATTTATTGCTTTGATGCTTAAATATAATATTATGTTAGTTTTGGCTTACATTATACTAGCTTGGTGCACATGTGTAACCCAAGGGTGAGTTGAAGGACATTGAGGAATAGGAGAGCCTTCATCAGAGATGACCCCCAAAGAGTGGTGCCACCACCAAAATGGGTGGTGGAGCATGTGTGGTGAAGGTGGTGGTGATGAGGGCGGAGGTAGAAGCGTGATGAATGGAAAATGGCAGGAGATGGCATTGACACATGGCCTATGAGGGGGAATCTTCACTTGGCAAGCTCATATGTGAGGTGGCAGGGGTCCAAGGATCCTGCACTCCGGACCCCACACAGTTATTTTTTTTTTGCTTATGTGCTGTTACTGGAACCAAATTATCCCTTATTTTAACCAAATTATACTTGCCAATATTTCAAGTGTATCCAATTTTATATGTTTTGAGCTACTCAGTTAAGATTGCTGCTACTTCTAATGTTGTTTGGTTTTTTTGATAATGGGATAATTGGCAAATGTAACAAAGTGACCAAGTGGAGGAGGCTGATCACTGCTGAAGAGTGGTGGATGATTGGTTTCCCAGTCAGTGCCCTGATGTGTGCTGTGGTGAGCAGCAGTACTCAAATGAGGACACAGGGCACTTGGCTGTGTGAAGCCACCATGCAAAGGTGCCCGCTTTGGACACCAGCTCTAAACTGACCAGGTTTTTTTTCCCCAAGGTGATGGAATGTGAATGGATGCTTAGTGTTAGATTAGCTCTTTGTGAGAAAAATTTAAAAAGTTTTGTTTAAGTCTGAGTCTTTTGTTTGCTATACATTACCATTGTAGTATAGAAATACAAAGTAATGGCTTGCACTGGTGAGGACAGCAATTTCTCTCTCTGAAAAATGTGCCAGTAGAGTTTAGATTAAATTAATTCACTTCTCAAATATTGTGTGTGTTGATGGACACACAGAACTAAAGTAATTCTTAGTGAAGCTGATCATCAAGTTGACTAAATAATAAAATTACACTGGCAAAGAGAGGAGTTATCAGATGGTCAGTTGTGCTGTGATCAGTATTTCATTTTGTTTTACATGATTCCTGTGTAATTTATGAATGCCTAAGTACTGCACTAGGACACTTCAAACAGCAGCTGCTGAAATTGTGTTTTACTCTTAATTGCTCTTAACAGTATCAAAGGTCATGTAGGCTGACTATAAAGTTACGGTGCTCACTACCACAAAATTACCTAGGAAAAAATGGAATTAGTTATCCTTGGTTTTGGGAAGGTCTCAGCTGTGTGATGAATTCTTCCCCCCCACCTCATTGTCCTCTACCAAAATGCTGCTGGTTTCTTGTGCTGATCAGTGCTGTTGGATGTGCTGGAACTACACAATGCCCATTCTGTAAGAAGAACTGGAACACAGCCAGCCTGGCTGTGCCAACTTCTACCAGTCCACTGAGCGGTCAGTGTGACTTTGGGGCCTCCAACCACCAGGGACCACCAAAAAGACCCTCAGGACAGGAAAATGAAAAAGTAGAAGAAATATGTTAATGATTTGGGTGAAATTATTACCGTATGTATGTTTATTCTGGGAAAATCAATGAATATGTATATGAAATATAGCATGTGAACAGGAAGTTTTCTGTCATTTGCATGCGCAATATTTCAGAGGCGATAACCCTGCGCCCGCCCTGCCCGCTGGGAGCCAGCAGCGCCCCTGCTGCCCGTGCCTGGAACTGCACCAAAGAAGCTGCTGCCCTTCTCTCTGCAGCCAGGACAGGGCTGGGGCTGGGCTTGTGCCTCTGCTTCTCGCTGCTGCTGCTGTTTGCTTGTTTGCCTTGTTATACACATACACACTAGTAAGGAACTAGTAAGGATACTCATTTTCCCATATCTTTGCCTGAAAGCTCCTTAATTTCAGAGTTATCATAATTTGGATGGAAGGAGTGTCATACTCTCCATTCTAAAGGAGGTTCCCACCCTTCCTTGCAGACACGTTTTTCAAACTGAGACACATATACGTAAATAAATACATATGTATAGTTTTAAATTTAGATATATATATGTATATATACTGGTTTGGAACAAACTCCAGTACCTTTCCAAATTCCATGTAAATAATTATCACCATGCCAAGCAAAATAGCTATTCTAATCTGTGCCTATCTACTGTAAAAACTATGCCTGGGACAATACTGGAGCTATCTCTGGATAAGAAAATAAACCTAAGGGCCAGAAAGGTATTAAAAAAACTCTGGGAACCAGAGATACATGAAGGCCTTCTCCCAGAGAGACATTATCAATTCAAGCAATATGGCTACTGATTGCTTTGTTCCAATACAGAATTAAGTACAACCAAAATGCAATCAATACAAGGTTTTTCCACTTTCTTGAGCCTCACATTGGGCGCCAAAAAATGGATTTGTCCTGGTTTAGGGCAAATTTGGGAGGAAGCTCTGAAAAGGTCCCTCCAGAAAGCAGACTCAAACTCCTCCCACTACTGGTTCAGGAAAAGATTTCCTTGGGGAAAAGTGGAAAAAATCGTTTCTTTAACAAGCAAAGTATTCACAAGCATAAAAAATGAATAATATTAAACAGTAAAACCTCTTGCTGTTCTGAAGAGATGGCAAATTCAGAAAGTCCTTGTCATGAGGGGTAGCTCGGCTCGCTCAGTCTCTTATCGGTCCCTGCTGCACTGGAAAATGCCTCGTCCTGGCCCTGGTGGGCCACAGGGGTGAGCTCCCAGTGTTCTTCTGGGTTTCCAGTCCACAGCAGCTTTGAACAGTTCCAGGAAAAAGAAAAGCCACTGTTGGCAATGAAGAGAGAGAGATGAGGACTCAGTGTGATGGTCAAAGAATCCAAGTTTATTGTGGGATACAAATGCTTATAAAGTATTTTAGAAAAATGTGCTCTTAGAAGCTGCTGAAACTTCATTCTCATACACCAATCTTGTATGAACAATTCTGCCAACAGAAGCGTAAACAAATCTCGATTTTACTTATGTTTTAAATAAGTTGAGAATTCCTGAATGGCCTACAGAAAAAAGGGGTGCTGAAATTCAGTAATTAATTTTAGCACCTTATTTGAGACAACTCAGCTTTGAGTTAATCCTACCACTGAAAAATATGCAAATAAGAATGTCACATTTTGGTTATTGATACTGTAGTCTTCGAGGTTGTGATTTTGGGGCAGGGTGGTGATTGATTGTTTTGAGCTAGGCTATTACAGTTATAAGGGAAAGTTGTTCTCATACCTGTGTCATAATTACACTTTGCCATTTGTTTGTTAATGCCAGTGTTTGTTACTGTGTTTATTTAGACATGCTAAGAAAGAAAAATCAGTGTCAATTCAGCTGATCAATTAAAATGCATTTTTCTGGGCACAGATAGTTTGTGGCCAGACCATGGTACAGCATTTTATCTTATGTTTAGCTCCAGCTTTGGATGAAACAGCAGGAAGCATAAAAGAAGAGCATGCACTTTCTCCTGTTAATTTACCTATTTGTTTGGTTGCTTGTGTGCAGTGGGCTGTGTTCTATGGGATTTTGAATTTATTTTTTTCTTTGCTTGCATAAGAGGAGTTTTATTTTTTTTTCACTGTTGTATGAATCTGAAAAGGTTTTTCCCTTTTATTTTACAGGAGGAAAATGGCTCAAATTCTTGGACCAACAACACCCATCCATGATGAGGAGTCTTTGGAAAGCAGAATGGTGGTTACGTTCCTCATGTCAGGACTTGAGTCAATGGTCAGTAGAGAAGTCAAGTTTTGGCATTATAAATGTGTCTTGGTATTTGCAGGATTATTACATCAGTACATTGCTTCCCACTGGGCAGCAGGGAAGGGGGATTGTTGTATTTTAATGTGTGTTGTCCAACCTGCTGTAATTGTATCTTTGGTTGTGATAAATCATGCTATCAGTAATCTTGTTTCTTGTTGTGGTGTGGTTGTTTTAAAAATTATTTTGTCAAATAAATGGGGAATATTTGTTGATTGCTTTGGTACAGTGTGGTTAAAAGGCAAGATGATGTTGTGGTCTTTGTCATATGTAGTCTAGAGTGAATAAATGGTTTTGAGGCTAATGCCTTGTCTTCAGCTGCTGTAGAAACTCAGCAAAACTTATTCAGAAAATACTTCTTTTTGTTGGCATATCATCTGTTTTTTAGAAGTTATTAAATTGTGTGGTGGGGTTTATGGTTGGCTAGGGCTGCGAGTGGAAATGCCTCTCCTATTTCCTTGGAATTGAGGCATTGTCCAAGATTTGTTTATTTAAAATTGGGGTTTTTAAGTGATAAGCAAGAGTTTTCTTTTTAGCAATGAAGCTTTGAGAGGAATTATTATAAGACAATATATTGCAAGTCTTTTATCCCATTGCCTCTTTAAGTCTTTGTGTTACTTTCTCCTCCCATGCTCAACTGTTGATGTTTTTATAGATTGTAACAAACTCTGATTTAGTTCCTAGTAGAGACTGACCTTCTGTGATTATACTTGGTCATCTCATCAGTTTTCTTGGGATCCTTGCTCTCTCCATAGGCTTCCTGCCTTAATTCTTGCCAGAAATGTCTCCTGGCAGAGCATATGTAGGTGTTTGCAGGGATGGTGCAATCCTTCCATTCAGGGAGCATTCACCTGCAAACAGGACAGGGAAGACTACAGGGAGCCATCCTGCTTGCAACCACACCCTTCTGAGCAGAAGATGGTGTGTGAGAAGTGTGCTGTGAATGTACAAAACTTCTGTATGCTTTGTTGAAAGCTGGAGTAAGACATTCAGTATGATTAACGCGGAAGTGGTAATTTAATATGGATTAATGTCATAAATAATTTTAATTAAAAACAGTGCAATCTCTGAGTCTATGCAAGGTCCTAATTTGCTAATGAATCTACAATGCTTTTAAGATTTCTGATGAAAAGCATTCCTGATGTGTTAACTGTGCTTTGCTACTGGCTGATGTTATGTTGCTGACAGTACCTTCTGAAGGGTGGATGCTGGCAGCAGTATAATTGTTTTACATGATATCACATACATTGCTATTAACTGTATCTTAACTATGATAATAAAAGCTTTTTGTTTTCTTTTTATAGTGTAAAGAACTTTCCAAATCCAAGGCAGAAATTGCCTGTATTGGTGTATTTGCAAGAAATGTTTTTGTTGTTGGAACTGAGAGAGGAAAAGCCTTTGTCAACTCTAGGGAAGATTTTAAGACGGATTTTATGGAATACTGTAAGTTCCAATGTTTTATTTTCATGCAATCTGCATAATGTATATCGCATAATATTAATAGTTTTGGGAGCAAAATTCTGTCTATCATGGCTGCATGCTATAATTATGTTGGCTAATGCAAATCAAGCTGTAAAATGAGCAGTAACAGTGGTCTTGTTTGTAGTGTTATTTCTACAATGGCTGGAAGTGTTCATGTTTTCTTAGATAATATGAAAACTAGTACAGTAAGAAGTATATAGATGGTCCACCCTTATAATACACCTGCATTTCCTAGTGTGTGCGTTAATTTTGCTTTGTGTCCCCTCCTCCAAACGTTTTTTCCACTCAGGAAGACTGTGGAGGGTAGTGAACAGGTAGAGAAGTACCTATGTCAACTCAGGTGGTCCTGGTTCTTGAGACCACTTCATGCCTTTCTAAAGCAGATGCACAGTTTTGGCAAGACAGTATTTTTTCATGTAGCTATTTTATATCACTTTGATTTTGTAGACAGAAGTACCATAATGACTTGAAATTACATCTGCGTTACTTTTCTACTGCTTTAAGTACATCTAGGGTGTGTTTTTTGTTTAATTTCATTTTTGTAGTAAAACTGTGCAACTTTTGTGTTCAAAAAACGCAATTCATTGATTCGTTCATAGAGGACAGTATTTTTAGGGACAGGTTTCAAAGATTCAGTGATGATTTAGGGGAGCATTGATGCACTCATTTGGGAAGGTGTTAGTGGTGGACACTGCCTAATAAATAGCAAAATTATTTGCCTAGTGAAAGAGAGAAGATGGAGGTCAAAGGTAGGGTATGATAGAAGAATCAGTCTAAGGAGAAGTTTAAAAAATTGTCAAGTTGTTGTTGTCAAGTTAAATACTGCTTGGAAAGCTTGGAAAGCATTTAGTTTATAACAGAAAGACTTGCTCCCAAAAATGCTTTTGCTGCTACATGAGATTGTCTTGGAGGCTCTGTCTCAATGCCAGTTGTTTATGGTAGGTGTCTTAGTTTGAAAAAGACAGGTGTCTGTTAAGGAAGGCAAGACCTTCCCTTAAAATGGAAAATGTAAACCCCCCCTCCCTCTGAATTATTATAATTTTGAAATTAAGGGGCTCTCTGGCAATGATATGGGAATAGGAATAACAGTTCTTTACCAGGAAAATTTAATACACAAATGCAATAGTATAAACAACAAAAACAAACCACAGCTAGAGTGAGAGCAGTCCCTGCCCCCTGTGTGCCAGGGGGTGGCACAGCCCCATCCCATGGGGGCCCAGCCCTCCTGCAGTGCCAGCTGTGGCTCTGCTGCAGCAGGGCTCCTGCACAAGGGGGGAGTTTTCCTCTGCAGCTCCAGGGCTGCTGCAGATGGGCCTGGGCTCCCTCTGGCAATGCAGGGCAGCAGAAAGCTGCTCCTCTGGCAGTGCAGGGGGCAAAGGCTGCTGTGCTGGGCCAGGCTCAGATTGGATCCAGGCAGGAATGCTTGGCTCCTCCCCTGGGCAGAGCATCTCCCCATGGGATGCTGGAATGGGATCAGCCCTGCAGGGACACTCAGTGGCCATGGACAGCAGAGATCTCCTGGAGGGAGGGTTGGCTGTGGGAGAGAGAAAGAAAACTGCCCCATGGACAGCAGAGAACTGCCCTAGCTCTGACAGATGGCAAGAGAATACACAGCCCCAGCCACATCTTGCAGCCTAAGACAGTAGGGCTCTGTTGTTTTTTTTTTTTTTTTACTGGCATGGACAGTGACTTTCGTGCACATATTTACTCAAGGAAAGTCAATACAGTGTTGGGTAGTAACAGATCACTGATATCAAAATGTAGAATTGTAACTTGATTGTAGAATCAAGTATAAGATGAATCAATTTCTTTTTCCTTATTTTTTCATTTTTTACAGGGACAATCTTTGTATACTGTTGTTTGTGAAAACTGCTATCTGTGTACTGGGGAGGGAATTCAGTTTTTCACCTGATTGCTTTTTTTTAATTTTGTTTTTGTTCCTTGAAGGACTTCCCTGCCATCTTAGGTATTATGTTTTATTGCCAGTACTGTGGTATCATGAGCCCTGATATACCAGGGACTTTGTGTACTGGACACATCTATTGGTAGGGAATCAGAAATTGTGGGGATTTGCTTTTGATCTCCTGGCTGGATTTCTGTTTCAGATTTTATACTGCGGGAAGCACTGGCTTCTCATCCATGCTTGTATTTGGCTGTGTGAGATGTTGTTTCTGTAGATGCATGCCTGTGTTTAAATCCTACATCAGTTTTGATAATCTTCACCTTTTGCTCTATTGCAGTTACAAGATACTTTTTCTTGGGCTGTGTTTTTCTGCTGTCAGGCTGATAGTGATAGTGGGGCCTGGGAAAATATTAAAATAGACTCTGAAATGTTAGGGCTTTGTGCTTTTCCCAGATCACTGCACCTGCGTAAGCAACATGATAAATGATATAATTGTTAGATGTGATGATTGTTTGGTAATTAAATATAATTATTATATAACCATAAGAAGAATGATGAGAAACTATGTTGGAAATTCAAAGGGGGCTATACTTAGCTGAAATCTATGTATATGTCGTAGTTTGAGGGGAAGTGGATTTCTGGGAGTGAGTGGTCAGTCCAATTGAAGGTGTAGATTTGGGATTGACAGCTGGATGACCACTAAGATTTGGACACGCCTCTGAGAACACACAGGGGTTAAAAGCAGAGCTCTGCCCCTGGGAAGCCCTCTTGGGACTCGGCGTGGAAGAGGAAGGACCTCTGCCCCTGCTCCAGCTGTCCTGGCTGGGCAGGGGGAGGGGCAGCCATGTGGTAGGCCCGGGCCTGGATCGAGATGGGGGTAGGCCTGGCCTGGTTCCCCCCCACAGGAGGAGAGAGACACCGGGAGCTATTGGGCAGCTCCCCTCCCCTGGGGAGACAGAGAGAGAGAGAGAGAGAGAGAGAGGCTGTGTCTGTGCTTACTGCCTGAGACTGAGCTGTGGCCTTGAAGTTCGATATCGTGGGCTGCCAGCCTGCCCGGCCTGTGGAGAGGAGGGGGGTTGAACCAGAAGGAGTCCGGCTGCTTGTGGGTTGTGAGCTGTGGAGTTTTAACCCTTTCTTGGACAATGAAAGCTTTTGCAGAGTACTGACCCTTCCGGGAGAGGAGGTGAAGAAGGATTTGAGCAAGTTTTTAAAGGGCCGAGCAGGGGAGAGATTGTGAGAAGGACCTAGGGTGGAAGAGATGTGGAGTGGCATTTTTTGCTGGACGCTTTTTGTGGAGCCATGGACTGTTCTTGCAATACAGAGACTATTTTCAGGGGGAGCCACCGGGTCCCAGAGTTAAGAAGGCAGTGTGGGAGCCTCCCGGCCCAGGAGGTGAAATAATGGGGGGACAGATGTCCCAAAATGGAGACTGTGCCTTTTTTTGGAGTGGGATGACGGAATCCTTAAAAAGACAATCCTCAAAGTAGCTCTGGTCCATGTTCAGTGGTGAGAGCACTGAGCATGGGAGGAGGGGGTCACGATCTCCAATCTGAGTGGTGATACGTGACCAAAAGCCCAGGGCATACAAGAAGGACTCCTCCTCTTAAGGAATTGAGGATTGAGTATTTTTAAGGGTGGTTTTTTTGCTGAACCGGAAGATGTAATTGTATTGGGAATTTGGTGGGAGGAAGAGGAGGAGCTGTATTCTGTAGAGTTTTCATTTTCCTTGAGATTGTCTTTTCTTTTCTTTCCTATGTAGTGTGTAGTTAATAAAGTTCTGTTTTCTATATTTTTTTAAGTAGAGTACTGCTTTGCTTATTCCTGGTCTCATCTCCACAGCAGGTACCAGGGAGTAAGTATTTTCATGGGGGCACTGGCATTTTGCCAGGCTCAAACCATGACAGTATACAATACAACAATATAAGTTTAATAATTAACATGAAAGTTATATAACTATAGAATATAAAAACACATTCATCTCGGCTGTATGGTCAGAGTCAGATTTGGGTTCATACCCCTGGCACCCAGAGCTCTTCAATAAAAGCACCCACATAATCATTTCTTATGGTTATGTGTTTCTGAACGCTAACAATAGGATCAAAGAATATTAACTTTGAAAACAGTGTTTCCATTATGGTTCTTGCAGAACATCATGGTGTAGATCTGTGTGAACAAAGCCAGTATTGTCAGTTGTTGTTTTCATGGTTTCACTAAGTGCACATCTCCCATGTTTCAGGGGACTCTTGATGCTGGAAATAGTTTTCTTTTGTCCCTGAGAACGATGTTGCTAATTCCAGAAAACATTACTTCAGAACAACAATTTTTAGGAATAATAGCAGTACATATTCCTGGTGGTGCTGATTCCATCACTGCCTTTGGCAGCTTTGAAGCCTTAATGAAGTTTGTAGTGTAATATCTTTTGCTCTAAAATGTAGAGCTGTGGAGGCAACAGTTCCTTGTTGCATTGTTTCTTCAGCTGAGTATGAAAGCGAGCAATAGGCAGTGGTAGTTGAGATTTTAATAGGTGTTTTATGAGAATCCAGGAAGGACACGGTTCTTTGTATATTTAACAACTGAGACTTGAGTCCTTCTTGTTACTTTAGGACTGATAAAGGCTTCTAAGAGATTCTTACCTTGCTGTTAGAATTAAACCTTTAAAATTTCATCTGTGATGTCAGTCCCTGGAACACGTGGTGCTGACAATGTTGAGAATTCTCTCTCCACTTGAGGGTGTTGCAGAGCGACCTGGTTTCGTGGAGCAGCACGACCCAAACCACTCAGGGCCGCTCGGGCCAGTGACAGACGCAGACACCAGTATGGTGGATGGTCAAAGGCCTTTATTGTCTCATCTCGTGGGGTTATATAGTTTAGGGGGCTTCATTACATCAGTAGGGCACTTACAGTGCCTTCTGTGGTCAGTATAGAGTGGAAAATCACTGGGGTTAGGATGGAAAGTTACCAGGGTTAGGGGGGTTACATTCCTAGGGTGATCCTTATCTTGGGGGCTGGGGGAAGGGAATTCTCCCTCTCTCGTGACAATCGCGTGATCTTCCACTCCGCCTCTCCCTGCCTGCCACATGAGGGTATCTTCATATTTCTTTAAATATGGAAACAGAAGTCTAGTTACTAAGCACTGGTTATATCTGACTCTCTGTAAGCCAGCACATGTCTTCAGTATTGATTTCTACAGTTTTCACAGTTCCTTTGTGTAATTTGAGTAGTGTATGAAGCATTTTCAGAATTTGTAGGGCTCAAGCTTCAAACCTGCTGCTTTTTAAAAATTAATGAGTATAATTGAGTGAGCTAAACTGATGAAACATATTTATGAGGTTTCTGAAGGAAGTAGCGTGTACAATTTTTAGTGTTACAGACCTGATAAAAATATTAGTGGCAGCACTAGAGTTTGGTTTCTTGTGGCTTTCATTCATGATGACTTTGACCCACATGGGTTCCCTAATGCCTTGCTGCAGGGCAAGGAGGAGCCCTGCCCATAGCTCATTTACCTTGTTACCTTAAGAAAGTACGTTAGGAATTAATAATAACAACACTTTTAAAAATTTTAGTAAAGTTGTGTGGTAAGCGTTGAAAAACCAGTCAACAGGCTTTAATTATTTAAAACTGAGTCAGATAATGTATTCTGCTGAACTCTGCTTAATGAAGATAACTGAGAGCCCTATGTCATGGTGAAATAGACAGTTTCAGTCAGTGTAGAACTGCGTGTTCTTGTATCTAGAACATGTACCTTGGGTAACCTGCAGTGTCAGATGTTCTGGGCCTGTGTCAATTTGTATTGTATACAGAAAGAGCATGTTCTTTGAGCACCTGCTCATATTGAGCTTATGGACAAGTGCAGATACTTCTGCACTGTAGGCAATCAACATCATATACATCTTGCTCCAACAGTACCTCTTTGTTTTAGTTGCTGTCCCCTGCTAAAGTGAATTGTGTGGTCCTCAGTTCCTCTTGCATAGCCTTGGCAAGATAAAGTGCCTCTGGATTGTTATCTCTGGATTGCTCTGGAGCTGTGGGTTATCAGCCATCCTGAATAGGGGACTTGCTCCTGGGGTATCTGAAGATTGCTGTTCTCTTCAGTGTTCATCCTGGTCATTGTGGCAGTTTCCCTTGGGCTCTGTGGAATTCATTCTCATTTGAATGTGCGCTGGAGATAGTTTGTAAGACATCCAAAGAAACCCCAAAACCCAGAGGAAGCCTTATTTTCCCCAGGTTGTATTTGGCTGTCAAAAGGGAACTTTCAGAAGAGCTTCCTGACTCAGAGCACCCTGTTGGTCACCTGTCCTGGACTTAGAAAGATGTTTAGCCAGCACCATGTGTTCCATCCCATCTGCCAAGGAGACAATTCTTCTCCAAGAATCCCAGTTGCCTCTGCTAGCATTTCCAGTGGTACAGGCTGCTACACCATTAATATTGCAGAGAAGCTTAATCCTGCTAGTTCTGCAACTTCTGGCAGCTCTCCCAGTCATGCTGCTTGTTTCTTTGGTGGTGCCAGGGCTTTGAGCTCACTTGCCTGAGATGGGGCCATCTTGCACCTGTAGGTGTTTCATCTTGGATAGGTCCTTTATTTTTGGAGCCTTTTTCTCCTGATGGCCTTGGGTTTCCAGACTGATCTTAACAGTGCATCTGGTATGGGCTTGAGTTTGACTTCAAGTCCTGCTAGAGACTTTGGGCCAGGGTCTTCCTCTTTCTTACCTGTACCTCCATGTCCACCCAGCCACAGGTTGGGAGAACTTCTTGCAGTTTCAGAAATGCCCAGAATCTGGGTGTTCTTTATGTAAGAACGCATCCAAGAATGACTGGAATGCAGTTCTCCACAGACTTTATGGGAAAGATTGGTCAGCTTTGGCTCCTCCTCAGTATGTTTTCTCGGTATGTGAATATCTGTTTCCTCTTGGATGTATTCCATCATCTGCAGCCAAGTAAAATGATTTTTCCCATAAACTGGGCAACTGCTTGAAGATCTGCAGCTGGGATTCTGTCTCATTGAATCCTTCTGAGTAACTTGTGCAGTAACTTGTTGATTGGCTTGATTGCCACAAACCTTTAATGTTCTGTCTCTGCTTAGTCAGCTAAGGGGTGTGAAGTTAACAGCTGGTTTAAAAACTGGTGGGGAAAGTTCAGTCCCATTTCCTTGGAAATCACACATCTTGTTCCCTCAGGAGTCGAAAACAAACAGAAACTTACTGTAGAGAGTCAATATTTCTGAAATTTCGTGCCTTCTAAATTCTGCTTCAGGTGATTTGCTTTTTGTGTGGTTCAAGTGATCCTTTGATAATTATAAAATGACTTTTCTTTAATTTGAGGAAATTTTCCAATTTCATGAAGTGTAAAGCTGGTTGGCCTTAAAAAGCTCACAGATGAATTGAGTGAATGACATTATAAGCAAAGCAAAATGCTTTTAGCTATGCACATATTTACTTTTCCTCTTTCTTTGCAGTAACTTTCCTTAAGTACAAATAATGAAATACATGTATAAGAGTGGTGTCACAAGATTGTTTTCCTCTTAAGTTGCCTCTCAGAGTTCCTGTGCAGGGGTCACATTCATATTCTTAAAATTACTTCTTGTTTTTCTCTCCCTGAGGGATTGAAAGACACCAGATTAAAAACCTTCTGATGTTCTAAGGTGCCTTAACTGCCATGGGACTGACAGTTCTTTTGCTAGTGGAGTCCTGAGCTCTGTCAGCTTCAGATACCAAATTGTATCAGCTGTTCTCTATGGAGCATCTCATCTTCAGGTCTTTTTTTTGAGGAAGTTTCAGTTAAGTAAATTGTTTTTCTGCTAAAGCTTTATTTCTTTGTTTCTTGTTCTTCGGTGAGATGAGGACAGTGCTGGATTTGTTGCTTGGAATGGGGACAGCTGGGAGATTCCTTTCCAGCTGAGTGTTAATGCTGGACTGTCAGACCAGGAGGGAAGGATATTCTCAAGAACCCCAAAACATCCAGACAATCAAAGAAAATAAGAGACACTTAGGCATATATTGACTCTCATTGCAAAATGAGGGTTGTTGGGAGTTGTGTAGTTGTAGTCCTGCTGAATCCAGAAGAGCAGTGAAACTTAATTCCACAGGATGCTCACAGCTGTGCAGAATGCTATTCTTTTACCATATACCCATTCTTCCCCCTTTGTGAGCCACAAATCAGCCCCCTCATCCCTCTTCTGCACCAGATCTTGTTGCATATGTCCTTGACATCCCCTCCCAGATGTAGTCTGAGTCCTGCTCAGGGTTCCAGTAACTGTGGCAAGGCCTTTGAGGAGCCTGTGAAGCTGTGTAACCTCCAAGGGTTTGTGTGTCCATCAGTAGTGCCAGGAGGAGTGAATGCCTGCTAGGCTTGATCAGTTCTGCAGGGCTGTTACAAATCTTGCTGCATTTGAAACTTAATCTTGTCTGTGAGTCGTGATTAAAATCAGCCAACGATTGTGGGAGGGATTAGGGAGGCAGATGCATAATGTGATCTTAAGAAAATGCATAAAAATCATGTAATTAAAAAAACCCATAAGGGTTTGTCTTCTAATTAAGAAAGAGTTTCTCCACCTTTCTGTCTACTTTTAATTTTCATATGAAGAGGGCAGTGTTGTCATCTTAATTTTGGTTTGTTTATTATTTTTAGAAAGTGTGGGTACATTTTCTGGAGTTGCTGGCAGTAAAGGCAATCTCAGTGAATCAGTTTCTTAATAGGAAAAACACCCACTCAAAAAGCTACATTAGATGTAGTTGTAAATGGAAGCTGATGTCTTACCCCAAGTCCACAGGCATATCCTAAGTGCTGTCATTGATTAGGCACCTGTGTTAACAGGTATATAACAATATCCCAGTTTTGGATTATTTTTCATGTTCTGATAGGCCCTGTCATACTGCAGAGAATGCAAAAGTTTCAGGCCTGAAGAGCTGGCAAATTAAATGTCCCGTGGAGGTGGGTTGGCAGGGCATGAAGCAGACGTATGGTCTGCACAGGAAGGATGAGATTCTCTTTGAAATGAAGATACGAGTTTTTAAGATGATAAATGTGGTTTTACTAAAAGCATTGCTGCTTCAGCTCATTTCACAGCCCATTTGTAATCAGTTGTTCAAACTGATGTTTGTTTTCTTGTGTCAGTGTAGAATTCTGATGCCAGCAGTCCTGGTGATGCACATCGCAGTGTTTCAGGCTTACTGCTGTGCTGGCTCGTGGTGAAGTCATGACACAGCTTCAGCACTGATCATGCTCTTGCACAAAGGAACACAGATCTCCCTTGCCTTTCCTTCAAGGTAGGCAAGCATATCTCTGTTGTTTGCCTCTGGTTTTGCTGGATGATTCTCAGTAAATCTTAGCAAGAATTGAGTTATGAGAAAGGAAGGCTGCCACCCGAAGCCATCGCTTCTGTTTGCTTTTAAATCTTTTAAATGCTGGAAGTATTCTTACTTCCTCACTCCTTTTGCAGTGACTTTTGCTCAGAGACTAGAACAAGATGTAGGGCTGAAATCTTCTCTGTTTTGCGTGATGATGTCTTGTTTGTAGCTCCTCTTATTCAGCAGTAGGAGGTGTGTACTTAAAAAGTCCTTCGAAAGAGATGAGCTGTCATGGTAGAAGTCAGATCCCTTCTGTAAAATGTTCTGTGAAGCACATACAGAATAAATAAACCAGGACATAATAGAACTGCTGCATAAGATGACATGCACAGCACTAGAGAGCTATGGGACCCTTCACACTGGCATTTTACCTTTTTCTTGGTGACTCTGTTGGTCCTTCTTTTCATGGCAGTTTAGCATTTTAGTTTGACTGTATTATCCTCCTGTGAGATTAATACTATTTTTCGACCTCTTCATGCCAAAGAAAGCCTCCTTGGATGTGTCTTTTAATGTCATTCATGTTTTCAGGGGGTGATATTTGCAAAAATTGTAGTGAGGATATAATAATTCTGGTGTAAATTTAAATTTGTTCATTGCTTATATACATAGATGTGTACATTTGCTTCTAATACAAGTAAACTCTTCCAATTTCCTGGCAAGTTTCCTGCTTGAGAATCTCTAGTCTAAAGTGGTGGGACTAGGCACTTCTAATAACTTACTATTTTATGTTTGTCTTGTTTTATAAATAACTGCCAGGTGTTACAGAGGAGGACAGGCCTCCAGAACTGCAGAAAACAAAGACTACACCACCTGTAAACAGACAGACACTGGATGCTGAGGAGCTGGAGGCTCTTAGAAAGTCTGTGGAGGAGTTTTTCTCCCTGTCCTATGGTGGGTGCTCTAAATTCTTCTAGATTTTTAATTTTTTATTCCATTTGGGAGGAAAAAATGCATGATCTTAACCTTCCAACTACACTGCTATTTTTAGAAACTTTTAGTAGCTGTTTCTAAAAAATACACATGTAGTGGTTCTTCTTGATGAAATCTGTGGGATGTGATTTGAGATTATTGCACAGTGCACATTAGTGCCAGCAGTATTTGGTTTTCTGAGAAGACTTGCATTCACACTTTGCTTTTGCTCCAGTTCTGTCCAAAGTTACAAAGTTTTATGAGGGACTCATCCTTTTGCTAACTTCAACAGTCTCAACATCAAAACAACTCCTCTTTTTTTTCCAGGTAAAGCTTTAGGAAAGTCAACGGCAGTACCTGTGCCATATGAAGAGATTCAGAGGAACCAGTCTGTTGTGATAGTGCAGGGCCTGCCTGAAGGAGTCACATTTAAACATCCATCAAATTACGATGTTTCCACCCTGAAATGGATTTTGGAAAACAAATCAGAGATCTCATTTAGTATCAACAGGTTGTTTGCTCTCTTTCTTGTGCTGGTCTGTCCAATTTGGTTTTGTACTTAAGTAAAATTAATTTTACTTTTAAATTAAATACACTGCAGACTGTTTCTCTTAAACAGGAATACTCTCTGTAATGTACACTACCAAGTAATTAACAATGTCTTTGCTAAAACTGAGTTTTTCTTCCCATATTTCCACACAGGCCACTTGTAGAACCAAAGAAACAAATAGGTAAGTTAATGCTTATTCAGACTAAACAGAAAAAGATTGGAATTTGAATTTATGTAGCAATACATATAGATCATTTGGTCATGTAAATAAAGTGGCAAGCTGTGCAGAAATTTCTAGACTGTCAGTTGCCTTACTTATAAATAACCCTTTCCTATATATAAACCTTTCCTTTATGTGTTTGCCAGGAGCAACTCATTAGAGATAATTCATTCTGTTTCATTCTTTGTCTTGATCAAGTCCATTCTGTTTCATTCTTCATCCTTATACTGAATTTCAATTTAATGTGAATTGAATAGTATCTTAGGAGAAGGAGAAGTGAACATAGGAAGGATTGCTTTCAGTTTTTAGAAGATGCCAAGACATTCTAGTGCTTGTGTTCCACTACCCAGCTTATTTTGGTATTTATATTTGATTTTAAAAAGTAATTTAATCTTCTGAAGTGACTAGGTGTTGTAGTTCCTATGAAAGCCTCTATATATGAAAAATTCTGAGCTAGAGTGAATATTGTCAAACTCTAGAGAGATTCACTTCTAGCTTAGGAGAAATCCCCTCTCCTCTTCCTTTTATAGTATTGTGTTGCTTTACTTGCTGAATGGAGAAATGTGGGGATTTGTTTTATGCAATGATGAAGGAATCTCTGTAGGAATGTAGTCCAAAAGGAGAAGTTTAAGTGGAAGACCCAGAAGTTGATGCTTGATTAGTAAAATTAGAGATGTGTTGTCTATGCTCAGGTCGAGGACTAGATGTCGAATATTACAGAAATTCTGTTAATAATATAGTACTATCAAAAATACAAGGCAGGTTTTCAGTGTGCTAAGTGACATTCTAAAGCTGTTTGTGTCTCAGTCCAGTTTAATGGGATCTTTCATTATCTGTGAATAAGGAAAATATGCACATATGCTTATAAAATGTGAACAGGCTTTTGCTTTGTGAAATCAATGTTATATTTTCAATTTGTGTTTAAAGAAAATGGAGTACAGGAAATTCAAATATTGTCTTTTAACTTTCAGAAGCTGATGTGACAGCTCCTTCACATTCAGTTATACCCCCATGTGAAAGGTGAATTTTAAATAATGTAGATTTTAAAAAATCAACTATCTATTTTCATGTTGTTATCTTTGTCTTAATGTGCTTTTTCTGCCCAGTTGACCTTTGAGTAACTTTTGCTTGCTTGGCATTATAAAAAGCATGAAACTCAATCTTCTCTTTCTTTTGATCATTGTTTGTAAGGAAACTGTTACAAGTTAAACAAATGGCAAAGTTTCTCTTTAGTTTAATTAGCCCAATGGGTGTTCTTAATTCACAGTCTGTTAGTGAAGGATAAGTTTGCCATGTTGTATGGTACAGCAGTGAGGGAGAACAGATGTAATGTTGCTTCCTTCCCCTTCTTCAATTTGAAAAAAGTGATTTTTTTTTTAATTAGTAAATGAAGATACTATATCTATAATATATCAAATAATTGTTAATGTGAAAACAGGAATCAGTTTTCTGTACTTCTGTGTTTGCCTCTCATCAAATGCTAAACATGATCTGAATATTGGGTGTGCCTCAAAAAAAAAAATAGGAATAGGAGATTGCTGGCAATTCAGTTGTAAAAATCAGAAAAGCCAATATGCAGGGGGTTTTAATTTTATGTTCTTGTTAGAAAAAATTCTGAGAGATTGATTTTGCTTAACAAGCTATAAAGCTTTAAGAACTTCCCAGAAATCTAAGGTTTGTTTTTAATAATGTCATTTTGTTTGATTTGCTTAATTTTTTAGTTGTCCACCTGTTAATGTGAAAACGGAACCAAGCAAGGATCCTGGTATGTTCAAAGTTTTGCCTTAATTTGCAGGAAAAAAACAAAAAAAACACCCAAAACCATATTCTGTTAGAAAACTGAACTTAAGCAAAAACAAAAAAAAGGCTCAAAAAAAAAGAAAAGTAGCGAATAGACATCCTTGGTGACACAGAAAAAACTTTGTTTCCTTGATACTGTCAGTTTTTCAGTTGGAGTTTTTATCAAACATTAAACCCTAGCCAAATGCTTCCATTTCAAGAGGGAAATTCCAAATTACAAAAATTTGTAATACGTTGTAGACTAAATTTATCTTTATTTTAGAGAAGCATTTTTATTTGTTATTTAAAAATTGTCAGATCATTCCTGAGTTGCTCTGCAGGTAGCAGAGGATTCCCCAAGGCACTGTGATCTGTGGCAGAATAATGCTGAAGTGTGTGCTGTGAGATAAAAGCATGGGTAATCCCATTAAAGCCTGTGTGCTGGGGGATGAACTGGTGCCTTTCCCTTTTGCTGGTTTGAGCTGCACTGCTCAATTTCTTATTAGAATTAAGTTTTCATATGTAGTTCAGCTTTTTGCTCTTGTTATTTGTGCTTCACAACTTGAATTTTGTGGTTTAGGCACCTTCCGTGGTTAACGTTTGGCTTGACACACACAAAACATTAATGTGAACTTTTTGCTAAGTCAGTCCCAGACTTATTTCCAGTGCTGCTTTTAGGCATTTTAAGTAATTCTCACAGAAGAGGGAGCAGGAGCTTTCCCAAGACTTTTAGCACAAGGAGTGATAAAATACATATTTTTCCTGTGGTAGCATGCTGAGGAAGGAGCCCATTTAAAGAATATTCTTCAGATCTTAGACAGCATCATCAGGGAAGCCTAGTTTGTAGGGAGGTATTTAATCCTAGATTATATCTGGGGTTGATGAAACTGAAACATAAGAAACCAGCAGGTCACTTTGTTGCCATTGTTTTAGCTCAACAAATGTGTAATGTTTTGTATTTTTTTCCTTTTTCTTTTATTTTTTTTAATAGAGACCAGCGAGGATAATGGTGAGTGCTTTTGTTTTTTGGGGTTTTTTTTTGTGGTGTTTTTTTTTTGTTTTGTTTTGGTTTTTTGTTTGGTTTTGGTTTTTGGGTTTTTTGTTTTGTTTTGTTTTAAGAATCTGCTTATTATTGGTTTCCATATTTGATTCCTTTGTTGCTTCTCCAGGAATTTCTTCCAAATTGTCGACAGTAACAATGAAACAGGAAAGAGATGATCCTAACTACTATCAATTTAATACTCCAGGTAATGATACTATTTTTCATATGTGTTTATCTCATGAAATGATTCGTTGCCTAAGCGTTGATCCCTCCCTGCCTCTCTTTTTAGTAATTTTTGGTCATTAAACATGCAATTACTTAACTCTGTTAGGACACAGCATTTCCTATCATGTAAGTTATTAGGAAGAATACCAAAAGACCTAAAGAACAACTTCATCCCAAACCCATATGTGTGTGTTTGGTCTGAAGAAGTTTTGAAACTGCTTGATGTGTTTTTCTGAGGGTACAATGTGCAGACTCTATAATTCAATGACTTTGTTAAACAGAAAATAAACCTTTCTAGAGATGCTTTCTAGAGCACTGCTTGAATTTTTTCTTTAGTTTAAAGTTTCAGTAACTTTTATATACTGTACATCGTATAATCAGCCATTCTATGGTTCTGTGACTGGAAGTGTATCAATCAATTCCTCTGTAGGAATGACCAGTATGTGTCAAGATTGTATTGAAAGTTTTATTTATGTGGACAAAGCAAAACAATATTTATGAGGCCCATGGCTCAGCCTCCATGTGTGTTTTAAGTTTTCTCCCAGTTCTTTTGCCTCACCTCTATGTATTCAGTTTACACATTCACCTCAGCTAGGAAAAAAACAGAAATTGTTTTTTCTTTATGTTGGCATGAACAGTAATTAAGGAATTGTGACTATAAATGACAATATAAAATAACTAAAACCTTTAAATTTATAATTTCAACCTATGTTTACTTGTCATTAGGTTACAAAGAAACATGGGCAAGATGCCACACATCTCTCAATGACAGTTATATGTTCAACAGTGAAGTGCAAAACAGCACATCCCTTAATTTTGTAATACTATATATTATTGAGATAACATTTGGTGTGTGTTCAGACATGAGGATTCTTGAGACTATTTTCTAATGTGCTTTAATAACTAACTTTGGGGATGTCAATACTTCATCCTAGCACATCTCAAGAGACATAAGAGCATCATTCAGAGAGACCTCAACCATAGCATAGCAAAGTGTTACCCTTTGAGTGCAGAACTGGAAAGGTGTTAGGATTATCTGCTCTTCATATGTGTACACTGCCTGGCCTTGGAGGCTTACAGGCTAGGCAAATTTAATATAGTAAAAGTAGATACTGGTGTGAAGACAACCTAATCATTGTTCCTTCCAATGCCAAGTCTTCCCATTCTTTTGCTTTTTATCCCCATTGTGGTTTTCCATTTCATGCATACAAATGATGTCACAATTTGGCCAATAGCCCACAGTGTAACTCAATGCCATCTGAAGAGAGTCTGCCCTGAAATCTCTTCATTATAAAATAATATCCATTGCACTGCAGCTGAAAAATCCAAGTCATGCAACATGCTTCCAGAGTGAAGTCTAAGACATGTGACAGGGGGGATTTCTGTTGTCTTTCAAAGAACTCTAAATTTAAATCTTCTCATTGATGGAGAGAAATATATATCTCTTTCTGATAAAGTGGTGCTTGAGGGATGACTCCCTCTCTCTGCCTGCAGTGCAGTTGTCCAAAATGGCATTTAAAACAAGACAGAACTGAGTATATTGGTAGAAGTGATGGGGTGCTGTGAGCTAAAAGGTATTTTCTCTTTCATGTCAAGTCATGCTGACTAGACAAGTAAAGCAGCTTCCCCTTCATTCTCTGTGTAGCTATCACTCTGATTCAAGCCAAAGGTTGTCCAGACTATAGAGCTATAAATTCTGGAGGCACATAGGTGTTTGTGTGTGAGTGGTGGTGCTGTACAAGAAGTGAACCTTTAAAAACTGGTTATTCTGAGGGGTGTTCCTGAGGAATGACATAGTCTGCCCCAGCATTGCCTTTGGAGAGATGTGCTGCAAAATAAAGAAAACAGATAAGGTAATAAATTTTGCTAAAAATAACCTACAGCAAAAGCCAGGCTTATCAATTTCTGAGAAGAAACAACTTAAGTATTAGAGAACAGCAATCTGCTTGGGCTTCCTGGAGAAAGTGATTCACTGATAAAATTTAATGGTTGTATTTTTTCTCAAAGTGCTTCCTCTCAAAGATCTATAATGCTGATCAACATGCTGTGTGCCTGGGTGGCACACTGACTCTTCCTGTTAATCAAAGAGGGAAAATTATATCTGTAGGTGGATGTTCTTCTCATCTCGGTTGAAAGTTGCACCGTTCAGATGTTGCCATGAGTTAATACTGAACTACTGAATTTAGAATTGTTTCAGCAGTACACAATAAGATGACTGAGAAATAGGGACTCAGTCATCTAAAACTTCATGTGGGTGTATTGGCTGAGAATAAGGGGCAGTTTTCTGTCAGTGGGCTCTAGCACTGTCTTAAGTTACAAGGTAAGATGGAACCCAATGGATGTATTCTATTACCACCTCCTCTTCTATTCTGTTACCACCAACTGTTAGAACTGGTGGGGCAGTGTTCCTCGTCTCTCCTCCGTGACTCATCCCTGGTAACTCTGGGGTCTGTCTCTGCTAATGGGCCATCAGGTCTCACTGCATGACTCCTGAAATGACATCATCCCACTGGGAGATGCTCCGCCCAGGGGGAGGAGCCAAGCATTCCTACCTGGATAGAATCTGAGGCTTGGAACACCAAGGGTAGCCTTACCTACCGAATTCCTAGAGGACAAGAGCTCCATAACCACCACTGGACCTTCAGAGGAAGACCAGACCCTTCTGCAGGATCCCTGCTTCAACAGAACTACATCTATCACTCCAGCAGATCTGCAGCCACCATTTAATTGGGCTGTTACCACCACCCTGACCAACATTTGTATTCTGACTCTGTCAGTTTAAGCCAGTGTTTTCTCTTTTTATTTTAATTTTCCTGTTAAATGGTTGTTCTGGATCTCCCACTGGTTTGCTTTCAAACTAGTACAAACACTATGGCAGTGGATGTTTTTTTCAAGTGTCCAGGACAAATGTGAAGGTCACTGCAGTGTTAAACTTGGGGGAGACCAAAGACAGCCTGTTCTGGGAAAAAGGTCCAGATTTTGATAATTGACTAAATGAGGAAAAGGACTGAGTATTTATCATCAGGACCAAGTGACACATCCTGGGGCATTCCAGCTATGTTAGCTAGTACTCCTGCATGTGCCTTACCTGTAAGTATCAGTTATTATGGCTCTTATGAAAAGAAAAATAACTGAGAATGCTGTTTCTTGGTTTAGTGGTTTAAATATAAATTAGTATTTTTACTAGAAACTAACAAATTAAATGATCATTTCTCAAGAGTCAGATGTATTTTCAGATTTGAGAATACCCCATTTGTCCTATATAAAAACAAACCTTTGGGGCTCATAAGTGTGGCACTGCTGAGTGCTTTGTGCTTTATCATCACAGGACAAAGCAGGGTTTTTTGGTGGAATAACCCAAACAGAACTGAATTATTTGCTGACTTATGACCAAACACTTTGTAAAAGTGGCATGTTATCCTGTAAATTTTGTGAATATAGGTCTTCATTGGTGCCTTGAAGTTAAAATGAAGAAAAGTGGAAGCAGAAGGAAAAGGCTGTAAACAGTCTGTCCTGTGAATTGCCTGGTTCAGTTTTTAAAACATCTAGAAGTGAGTAAAAAACTGCCTAACAGCTTTTGTCTTTAAAACACCATGTAGTTGAACAGTGCTGTCAGTTTTAGAATTCTTGACAATATTAGGGAGGCAGTTAAAATACAGGACATTTATCCAAACCCAAATGAAATTGAAAATGTCTTCTTCTACAAAGAAAAAGCCCAAAATGTGAATGTAAACTTTGCATTTATTCTCACTCTGAAACCTTAAAAGTAATGAATGTCTATTAGTATGTCTCTAACAACAAAATATTTCTTCTTTGGAGATCTCTCAGAATACTGACATAATGTCCATTTTAATGGAGCTAAATCTGTGAAGCTAAGCTGGTATGTAACACTGAGTGTGCAGGTATTATCCTAAACCAGGAAATTCCAGAATATATAGTGAGGGAATCACATCTAGTTCACATTGCTGCTATATGGGTAGCCTGTAAAAAGGCCAGAAAAATGAGCATTGCTTATCCATGAGGTGATAAATCCATTCCTCTGCCAAGTGGCACAGGTTTGGCTGTGTAGTGTTAGGACATCAGGACATAATCCATTAGAAACTGAGGCTGAAATGGTTGGGATCAGTGTAAGTAAATGATGTGTGGGTGCGTAGACAGAAAGAATAGCTGTGACTGTTGAGGGAGGGACCCCTACTCTTGTTTTTAGGGGATTTGTTGGAATGTGAAAAATCCCCTATTTGTAGCAGACATTTCAGGAGTTTCAGTTTATGCCAACAGCCATCTCTTACAGGGGTTCCACTGCACTGCTGAATCCTAGACCAAGCGCATGCCTTGGGTGCAGTGATCTGTCCTGTATTTATCTGCTCGTGAAAGACCAAGGTTTGGTGTGGGTGTTCGAGAGTTCCCGAGTGCCTGTGCAGTGTGAGAGCTGGCTGTTAGCTGAAGAGCAAAACCTCTGCTTTCTCTGGTTCAAGGTGAAACTGCTTAGCTCTGCCTACGCATCTGAGGTTCAGATTCCAAAACACAAACATACTGAAAGATTTTACTTCTAAGGTGTCCTGTGGTTTTAGTAACTAAATTTCCCACTTCTGTATCCATCCTTGCTCCTACATCCTACCTTCACTGGTAGAATTTAGTTCTTCTTTCTTGTGTTCTTATTTTTCTATTTTGTGATTTTTTTTCTTCATATCTTTATTTGTGGACGGAGCTTCTTTTGATCTGGTTACCACTGTACTTGATTTTTGCTTTCCTTGGTTATGTAATATCTGTGTATTTCTGCCTATTGTGTGCATTAATGCAGTAAAGTGGAAATGTATGTGTTTTTATTAATATCTCTTGGTGGTAGGCCTCTTTTAAATTTAACTTTCTAGTCTTTACTGAATTAGGATAGCAGAATCTATTGTTTGACATGTTTGAATTTCTGAAACAACTTTTTCATACTGCTTTTTTCCTCTGTCCAAGCTTTGTAATATGGAAAAAATGTTCAAGTTTCATGAAATAATCTGTGTTGGTCAATTTTGAAAAAAAAAATGTAATGGTTTTACTACATGTACTGTAGTTTTTATCAATATTACAGATAAAAGGACTGAATTCTCTGTGCCTACTCCCAAGGGCTGTAAATCTACTAAGTTTATCTTTTTTACTAGAGAAATGTTTCTTCAAGTTTAAAAGCATGAAAGACTATTAGTTTTCCTTTTTTACTGCTGTCACAGCAGGTATTTGGCACAAAGGTAAAGCAATACAGAGAATACTTCAGAATATGGGGGTAAAACAATCCTGTCAGGATTTCTGAATTAAGGAATAAATGCAAAACTGTGCATATTTTGAGATATTGGATTGTAGTGGGATGCATACCTTTTTATGTCAGTGCCTTATGATTAATAATAATTGCATGTTCACAGGAGTTCTTAGGAAATGACAAACCTGACTGCGTGCATCTGCTGAATATGGTGATTTAAATAAAAGCAGATTTATTCCATGGAGACATTTTCAGCACATGCAGGGAGGGGGGTTGTGTTCTATTCCCACTCACCCCTAACAGCTGCAGATCCCACTATTGGTAGGAGAATTCTTTCTGCTGAGGCCTGGAGGAACACCAAAGTCTCTGGCTCCTTTTCCTCCCTGTTTTTCCCCTTCTTTGGACTGTGGTTTGGCTGTGCCAACATCAGTGTTCATGGAGCTGTGTTCTGAACAAAATCAGGGGCTCCTCTGAAGTAAACAGATTCAAAAAAAAAAAAAGGGGGTGAGAAACGCCTTCCCCCAGCAAAGAAAAGTGGCAGGAGCAGATCTAAGCAGCACTTGCTGAAAGAAATGTGTTTCAAGCAAAGAACTTTCCATAGGTTCCTCACTTGAAATGCTGTTCATTTTTAATCTCTTAGAAAATCTGAAAAATCAAATTAAGAACTGTTCAAGTTAGCATTATTGTAACCACCTAATTATCATTGTTTTCTTTAATACTTAAATATTCACTTATTTGATGCTGTACATGTATTTTCAATTGACTGAAATGCTCACAAAATCTGATTGTGACAATAATCTTTTCTGTGTTTTTTTCTTACTGTGCAGATGCAGTAGAGTTTAGAGTATTTAATTGCCTTATTAATTAACAGTAGCTTTTCTCTTGTGGAACTATTAATACTCTTGCTGATACGTTTATGAACATATCTCTAAACAACTAGAATTTCTGGTCAGCTCTATGAGCTTCTGCAGACTGCTTTTGCAAATGCAGATAGAAATGATGGGATTTGCACAGAACAATTAGTCCAAATCAGTTCCAGTTACTCCTGTTTGCCCCACATGGGCAGGTTCTCCATACCTGTGCTGTTTCTGTGGTACAGAATGGCCTCTGTGTGGTGTTGTTTGTGCTGTAAGCTGCTCAGTCTTCTAGCACAGCTGCAGGAGAGCCACAGCAGTAAGCAGTAGAGTTTTAGGAGTGTTAATTTAGTGCTAATAAACACTAAATAAACACAAATAAACACTAAAAACTACAAATAATTAAGGAGTGTTAATAATAGGTTTAATGTAGTTTCTGTGCTGCTTTCTGCACCAGTCTTTTTTAACCAGTCTGAAGTCTTCAAAAGAACTGCTGTAATGAGAAGTAAACAGCCTTGGAGTGTCATAAATTACTTTAATCCCCATGAATTAATGTATTAAATGTCGGTAGGAATGTTGAGGTCAAAGAATACTCCTTAGGAATATAAACTTTAATGAACAGGAAAAAGATCTAGCTGATTAAAGTGTCCTTGAAGAAAGGCAGAAGCATCAACATTTCTTTTTTAAAAATTAGTTTATTAGTTGAAACCCACTGTTCAGCATGAGTCTCTTGACTGTTCAGAAGTCTAAGAAATGCACAATGCTGCCACTAACCCCATTTTTAATCTGTTGAACCAAGTAAGTAAGGATTTATAAATATTTAATATTTAACAGAATCTTTCCAAAGTTTAACATCACAGGAAGTATGAGGTGAGCACATAACATAGGAAATTAAAAGTTACTTGGCAAATTCCTGTATGGGCTGGAAGTATGTGTTTGTTGTGAGACACCCTTAAAAACTGTTCTCTCTATTCTCTAGCAGGCCCTTCCAAAACACCAGAGATAGATGAGAACATTGCTCCTGGAAAAAGTTACACAGGTAGATCTTTTGCTTGTATGTTTTCCTCTCATCTGTTTTAGAAATTGAGTGTGCGAGTTTTGCTTTTCACAGCTTGGCTACTTGATTTGAAATAAAACTGAGGGTATTGGAACTTAAACATGAATAGAAATGAAAATTCCTGCTGCTGTAATTCCCAGTTTTCCAAGTGGACAGACATGTAGATGGGAACTTAATTTCTTCCTGTTCTAAATTCAAAGAGGAGCATCAGGCTGATAACTCTAAAGCACAAGTTGTTTGTGTAAATTGGTATGTTTCTCAAGAAATTCAGTCTGTTTCATAATGACTTATAGAGTTGAATAAAACTCTGTTTTATAAATTTTAAGTGCAACTTAACTATGTAGCAGCACCTTACCAAAACTCTATAATAGCTGAAATGCCTTTACAAAAAAAGGTGCAATTTTTTTCAACTGTTTACAGTTTACATTAAAAGTATTAGATTGCCCATTTGCAAAGACTAGAAAATATTAACCTGCATTTAGCACTATGAATTTCGTAGTAAGGTCAGAATGTTCCTGCTACTATAAATTTCTAAGATGGGAAAACAGTCTTCTGAGTCTTGTTCACATGAACAAAATAATTCTGGAATTTCTCCTGTGAAAATCCTTACTTTAAATAGTAAGGATTAAAAATTGTTTAAAATTTCTTATGTATTTTGACTGTTGTATCTTTGTATTTGTCAAGGAAACCATCAGCATGGTATAATACTTAAGCATAGAGAGATCGAAAAGAAACTGCTCTTCAAAATGCACAAGTGCAGCTTTACTCTGCTGGAATAACTAAAATACATTCCTTTATGCACTGCTACTTAATTTTGATACAGTTTCTGACACAATTAGCCTCACTTTATTTAAGTGTAGTGCAGTTAAGTATAATTTGCTCATTCTCACAGCAAGTGTTGATTGGCTAATCCTGCTTGTCTTGTTGGGGCACTCTGCCCCAACAAAAGCATTGTGATCATGAATTTTCCTCCCATGTTTGATTGTTGGCCTTGCAGCCTGTTATGGAAATCATCATAGTGCAGAAACAAGGAGTGTGTAGAGCAGGTAAAAAAAATCCCTAATCTGTGGGGACAGGCAGCCTTTGTTTATATTTTCAGTAATCCTGGGTAAGAGAGGGGAATATACTTACGATTGTATTTATCATACAAAGCCAGGATGGTGGAATTCCCTTCAGTCATAGCCCCAGCTCTGCAGTGTAGCATGTGCAGTTTAGTGAGTGTAATCCTCACCACCTTGCCTTTGTCTGGAAGTGCTCAGAGGCTAATGGAAAAATGTATTTGCCACTATTTTTGTTCATGCTGTGAGTGCAAGGGGCTTCTTGACAATGTTGGTTTAGATGCAGAGGCATGGAGTGTTTGGTTGAAAATCTTGGCCATGTCCATCATTCAGCAGTGCTGCTTTTGCCTTTCAGAGACCTCCCGGCCGGACTTATCAGACACAAGTGAGGATTCTGAGGCTGAGTTCAGTAATGAAGGTCAGTTCACCAGGTCATGGATTTCAGGCATTTTTATTTCCAGAATGTGTTTTCCAAAGCCTGCATTACTTGGTACTGAATGAAGAGAATTGTGTGCTGGTGTTGAGTGTAGTTTGGATTGTGCTGGTGTAATTTGGATTGTGCACTGCTTGGTAAACGAACATGATAGAGAAGTATTAGAAAACCACAATATACTGAAGCATATTGGACTTGGTGGGCTGGTTTTGAAATGATGCCTGACAGCAATTTGTATGTTTGGAGTAATTTTCAGGTGTTGGTAATGAAAAATACTCATTGAACAGAGAAGATGTTATAACATTCCTTCATTCTGGGGACCACATTGCTTTATAACCACTCTGTGGTTGTATGTAGCATTTGTAGTTAACACTAGCATCTGGGAAGAATGGTACCAGAGCAGAGAGGCAGTGTTGTAGGTGGTGTAAGTGGAGCCTCAAGGTGTCTGTTTAATATCAGTAACTGAGATCCAGCCTTTGCCCTGACCAGCTCCCTGTGTCATCTAAATGGCTCTAAAGCTGCTAAGCAGTGTCCCTGCTGTTCTCCTGCCTTTCCACAAGAGAACAATTTTGTGTGTGTTTAAGGCAGATTTGACCTGTGTGTTGATTTTCATTGGTGCCCTTTGGTTTTTTGCTGGTTTGAAAGTGGGTTTGGAACATTTGAACTCTTCAAGACAAAACATTGGTACTGTGTTTTGAGATTTATTCTGGAATGATATTACTCCCGGTTAGATAACACAGGTAGTCCCTATCTGCACAATTTATTCTGTGATTCCTTTTGCTGTTGCATGGCTGTTTTAGGATCATGTGATGCCCAGTCATGTTTCAGAAGACAATGTTGTTTTCATTATGAAGTACAGGAGCAGCTTTGTTTTTGCTCTCTTGTGCTTTGCACAGGCCCTTTTTGAAGGAACAAATTGTTCCTTCATAGGTGAAAACAGGAGCTTTTTGAAGTTACTCCATTAAGTAATTTGTTGCAAAATTTGATGCCCTTATAAGCACAGTTCTTTAATTCTGTTAGAGTTTTAAATTAATGGCAGTTCCAGTGCTGCACTCAAGTTTCCTGGACATAAAACTAGTAGTCTTTTTTTTTTTTTTCCCTTAAAGATGATGTTGGTGATGACAATGATGATGATGACGAGTACATACCCCCTGAAGAGAGCTTGAGGAGCCCCAGTTCAGCTACTGAAGCTGCCAGTATTGGGAGAAAAAATGCAGAAGAATTCAGTTTTGGTAAGATGAAAATTAAAGATGATTTTGTCTCCCTGCTGTGTTTTATGAAAAAGTTTTGAGTGGTTTTGTGGTGCCAAAAAGTTCAGTATAGTCACAAAGATAGCTGTCACATCAACTGATCACTTAGAACTTTTTGACAGAATTAAGTTAAAAAATAAACATTTTTAGAATTTCATATAAGAACCATGAGCTCTATGCAGGTGTATTGCAGCTGTATAGTCATCATCATCACCTACCTCAGTTGGTTTTTGTTATTTGACAAGGTGACGTAAATAGACACACAGAAAGTTGGGATTTTCTGGTTGTGTTCTTTCCTGATCCCTCCTGTTGGGTTCTCCACAGAAACACATCCATGTGCTTCAGTTTAGTCTGGTAAAAGATGCTTAAACCGGGATTTTTTGTGGTCCTTTACCTCTCCTTTATTCTGTGGTTTGCTTTAGTTTGGCTTATGGACATGTTGATCTGTCTACTTTTATTAAGTTCTGTGCAGTCAGGAATATGTTTTTTACTTTATATATTTGAAGGCAGCCACCAGAATTCTGATGGCAATGAAAGAACACATATGGGAATACAGTTATAACCTATGAGATGTGAATGTTTTTTGTGAGGATAAATAGTACAAAGCAGAGTGATGCAGAGTCCCCAGGTAGGTGCAAAGGAGAGTTGTTTATTGCAAAAACCAGGCCCCTTTTAAGCAGGTAGCCCATTATCTGTTACATTCCATTTTAGTAGAACACATATAATTTAACAGACCACCCTAAACCACGAGGTGAGCATGTCATGGTTATATAATTTGTTTTTCTGCCTCCAGTGCAGCTGTGTCATGTTCCCATAGTCCTTTTCTGCTTAGCTAAAGTAACAGGCCTCAGCCATGATTTTACAAGGATAACAAGGCCCTTGTTTCATAAGGTTTTACCTAGATGGTTTAGATGCAAAGGCATGGAGTGGTTGGTTGAAAATTTTGTCCATGTCCATCATTCAACTGTCCTGTTTTTTTCTTTCAGAGACCTCCCCCCATGACATGTCAGAAATAGGTGAGAAACCTGAGGTTGAGGTCACCATTGAAGGTCAGTACCACGGGTCCTGAATTTCAGTTCTTGGGCATTTTTCTATCCAAAATGTGTTTTCCAAAGCCTGTGTTACTTGGCACTGACTGAAGAGAATTGTGTGTGCTGGTGTTGGGTGTTGTTTCGATTGTGCACTGCTTGGTAAATAAACCTGGTAGAGAAGTTTTAGAAAAACCACAATATAGTGGAGCACATTGGACTTGGTGGGCTGGTTTTGAAATGATGCCTGACAGCAGTTTATATCTCTGGAGTAATTTTCAGGTGTTGGTAATGAAAAATATTCATTGAATGGACAAGATGGTCTAACATTCCTGCATTCTGGAGAACACATTGTTTTATAACCAAACTGTACTTATATGAAACATTTGTAGTTAACAAATGCTTCAGGGAAGAATGGTACCAGAGCAGAAAGGCAGTGTTGTAGGTGGTGTAAGTGGAGCCTCAATGTGTCTGTCTGATATTGGTAACTGAGAGATCCAAACCTTTGCACTGGGCAGCTCCCTTTGTCATCCAAGTGGCTCTAGAGCTGCCAGGCAGTGTCCCTGCAGTTCTCATGGTGGGATCTTGGTAGGAGGGGATCTGTGTTTGTTGTATTTGTGAATGAGTGTCCTGGAACTGCTTTAAAACACTGCTGAGATTGGCTTTTGCAGTGCTTGCTTGTGGAAATAGAGTGGGAGCACCCAGTCAGCAATTTAGAAAGTAGGCATGGCATTTGGGACAGGGTGGACACTTCTGGCATTACTTTCTGTATTTTACAATGCAGCATGGAAATAACTCCACCATGTCCTTGACAGAAAAGTTTATATGAGAAGAATCATGTAGTTCTGCTTATATGTAAAGGCCTTTACCACAAAACTAAAAAAACATTTTTTTCTTTTTTTCGTTTCTTAAAGAAGATGATGATGACTACCTACCTCCTGACAAGAGACAGAAGAGCACCAAGTCAGCTAATGAAGGGTCCAATACTGGGAGAAGAAATGCAGAAGAGTCCAATTCTGGTAAGATGAAAATGAAAGATTATTTTATTCCCCTGCTTTGTTTTATGAAAAGGGTTTGGGTGATTTTTTGCTACAAAAAAAAATTAGTATCTTGCAAGAATTACTGTCACATTAACTGATTATTTAGAACCTTTTTGAGAGAATTATAGAAACTAAAAAATTAAAAGATAAGAGCATTTTTGGAATTTCATTTAAGAGCCATGGGATCTATGTAGATGCCTTGCAGCAGTCAGATGTCATCATCATAGGCTACCTCTGTTGGTTTTCTTTATTTGACATGATGATGTAAATAGATCGAAAGTGGGGAGTGTCTGGTTATGGTTCTTCCTGATCCCTTCTGTTGGGTTCTCCTCAGAAATGCATAAATGCCCTTCAGTTTAGTCTGGTGAAAGGTGCTTTACCTGGGATTTTTTGTGATCCTGTACCTCTTCTTTGTTCTGTGGTTTGGTTTGGCTTATGGGCATATTATTCTGTCTGCTTTATGAGGTTCTGTGCCATCAGGAATAAGTTTTTTACTTTATATTTTTGAAGGCAGCCCCCAGAGTTTCTGATGGCAGTACAGGAACCGATGTGGAAATACAGTTAGAGCTTTTTTACAACCCTATTTTATGTTCATGTCTAGTGAAACAACTCCTAATTCTTCCTTTTTCCAATACTTTGCATTTGCTAGTTATGTACCCAGCACTGCCTTGGAATTTGACCCAAACATGATACTGATTTCCATGAACTGGATGAGGTATTTGACATGGTTCAGTATACTGCAGTTGAGGTGTCCCAGTAGATAGAGCTGAATTTCTGCTCTACACCACACACATCATGTGAAGAGAAACCTTTGAAGCAAAGATTCCTTCAGCCTTGCTCCCAAAGTGATACCATACCCCAGCCTACAGAGATCTGAAAGAAGACATTCTTCAAAATGCACAAGTGCAGCTTTACTCTGCTGGAATAACTAAAATATGTTCCTTCATGCACTGCTACTTAATTTTGATACAGTTCCTGATACAATTAGCCTCACTTTGTTAACTGTAGTGCAGTTAAGTATAGATTGCTCTTTCTTACAGCAAGTGGTGATTGGCTTATCCTGCTTGTCTTGTTGGGGCACTCTGCCCCAACAAAAGCATTGTGATCATGAATTTCCCTCCCATGTTTGATTGTTGGCCTTGCAGCCTGTTGTGGAACTTTTGATAGCACAGCAACCATGAGTGTGTAGAGCAGGTAAAAAAAATCCCTAATCTGTGGGGACAGGCAGCCTTTGTTTATATTTTCAGTAATCCTGGGTAACAGAAGGTGATTTATGATTGTATTTACCCTACAAAGCCAGGATGGTGGAATTTCCTTCAGTCATAGCACCAACTGTGCTCTGCTGCATGTGCAGTTCAGCAATGTAATCTTCACCTCCTTGCCTTTGTCTGGAATTGCTCAAAGGGTCATGGTAAAATATCTTTGCTTCTATTTTTGTTGTATGCTGTGAATGCAAGGGACTTCTTTGACATTGTTGGTTTAGATGCACAGGCATGGCATGTTTGGTTGAAAATCTTGTCCATCATTCAACAGCCCTGTTTTTGTCTTTCAGATTCCTCCCATGATGACTCGTCAGAAGCAAGTGATGATTCTGAGGCTGAAATCACTAGTCAAGGTCAGTTCTGCAGGGCATTGATTACAGTGTTTTGGGCATTTTTCTATCCAGAATGTGTTTTCCACTTATTGCATTACTTGGTACTGAATGAAGAGAATTGTGTGCTGGTGTTGAGTGTAGTTGGGATTGTGCACTGCTTGCTAAACGATCTTTGTGCTGAAGTATTAGAAAACAGGTAAGAACAGGAGCTTTCTGAAGTTACTCAGGTAAGTAATTTACTGCAAAATTTGGTGCCCACAGTTCTTTATTTCTGTTTAAGTTTTGAAATTCAGGGCAGTTCCAGAGCTACGCCTGATTCCCATGGACCAAAAAACCAAGTTTTTTAAAATTGTCTTTTTTAGATGATGATGATGATGAGTACCTGCCCCCTAGCAAGAGAAAAAGGAGGAAGAGGAACACCAGGTCGACTAAGGAAACTGCAAAGAGAAGGAGAAGAAATGCAAAATATTTCAACTGCAGTAAGATGATTTTATCTTCCTGCTTTCTTTTATGAAAAAGTTTTGAGTAATTTTGTGCTGCAGGTGTGAGATACATTAGTGCAAGCCTTCGTTTTAGAGCCCTGGGCTCCTTGTAGGTGAATTGCAGCATATAATCATCATCATAGGTTGCCTCTGTTGTTTTTTGTTATTTGTCATGACAGTGTCAATTGATGCACAGCAAGTTGGGATTTTCTGGTTGTGTTCTTTCCTGATTTCTTCTTTTGGGTTTTCCACAGAAATGCATCCATGCACTTCAGTTTTTTCTGGTTATAGGTGCTTTACCTGGGATTTTTTGTGATCTTGTACCTCTCCTTTGTTCTGTGGTTTGGTTTGGTTTGGCTTATGGACACATTATTCTGTCTGCTTTTATTAGGTTCTTTGCAGTCAGGAATAAGGTTTTTTTTAAGATATATTTTTGAAGGCAACTACCAGAGTTCCGATGGCGTGACAGGAAGAGGTGTGGAAATACAGTTAGAGCATTTGAGATGTGAAGTGTATTTGTGAGGATAAATTAACATCCTAGGATATTTTTTCACAGAAATATTTTAAAAGATGTAGCCTAATTGAAATTTTAAATCTTCTCCAACCACTCTCTTCATATTTCCACCAGATTGGGTTTTGTGATTTTTGTTTTGCTTTACTTTAAATCTCCCAAATCACACCACTCTGGGGCTTGCTATAAGCAAATTGTGATGGTAGTCATCATTATTTTAAGTCATGAAAGGCATGTGTAAGGTGCTCATCACCCAAGGTTTGGTGGTGTGGCAGGGTGTGAACAGTACATCACTGTCCTGCTGGCTTTGCTCTGAGCACGTGGCTCTCCAGCCTGAGCTGTGTGCTTTTCAAGGCAGGTTTTGCTAGCAGCAGTGCTCCTTCTTGCAAATGGCATTAGTTTTGTTTGGAAGGTAGGTATCACCATAGTTAGTGGTTACCATTACATGAAATTCAGCAGCAATTCTCCTGATAACAGAGAATGAAGTTTTGATACAGTTTCTGATACAATTAGCCTCGCTTTGTTTAACTGTAGTGCAGTTAAGTATAAATTGCTCATTCTCACAGCAAGTGTTGATTGGCTAATCCTGCTTGTCTTGTTGGGGCACTCTGCCCCAAACAAAAGCATTGTGATCATGAATTTCCCTCCCATGTTTGATTGTTGGCCTTGCAGCCTGTTGTGGAAATCATCATACTAAAGAAACAATGAGTGTGTAGAGCAGGTAAAAAAAATCCCTGATCTGTGGGGACAGGCAGCCTTTGTTTATATTTTCAGTAATCCTGGGTAAGAGAGGGAAAATCCTTAGGATTGTATTTAGCCTACGAGCCAGGATGATGGAATTCAGTCATAGCAGCAACTCTGCAGTGTAGCCTGTGCAGTTCAGCAAGTGTAATATTCCCCTCCTTGCCTTTGAATGGAATTGCTCAAAGGCTCATGGTCATATATCATTGCTTCTATTTTTATTGCATGCTGTGAGTGCAAGGGACTTCTTTGATGATGTTGGTTTAGATGCAAAGGCATGGAGTGTTTGGTTAAAAGTCTTGTCCATGTCCATCATTCAACAGTCCTATCTTTCTGTTTCAGATTCTTCCCAACATGACTTGTCAGAAAAAAGTGAGGATGCTGAGGTTGAAGTCACTTTTGATGGTCAGTTCCCCAGGTCATTGATTTCAGTTGGTTGGGCATATTTCTATCTAAATTCTGTTTTCCAAAACCTGCAATATTTGGCAGTGAATGAAGAGAACTGTGTGCTGGTGTTGAGTGTTTGAGTGTGCACTTTTGATTGTGAATTTGGTGGAAGTTTTAGAAAGTGAACCTGGACTGGTGGGCTTGTTAACGTTCAAAACACATAACCATGAAAATGTTTTAGAAAACCACAATATACTATGAACGAAATCTGACTCCAAGACCATCCTGGACTTGGTATGGTAATTATTAAACTTAATTTTTTCTTGATCAGGGAAGAATATGAAATTAAACTTATTCTTGACAGCAATTTAATTACTAAACATCTTTTTTAATAATTTTCATTTGTTCTGGTAAAAGACAAATATTCATTTAATGGAGAAGATGTTATAAATTTTTGGGTTCCATTCTTCATTGAATGAGAAAAATATCCTTTTTTTATAAACACACTGTAGTTAGATGTAACGTTTTTAGTTAACAAATGCTTTGGAAATGATTCCAGGAAGTAATGGTGTAAGCAGAGCAGAAAATGACAGTGTTGAATCCAAGGGTGAATGCCCAGCAAATTGTTCCTTCATTCTGGAGAACTCAGACCTGTCTACATTCCCATTTTAGGTAACTGTTTTAGAGAAGACAAACATCCAAACCTTGCACTGAGCAGCTCTTTTGATCAGGTCATCCAAACCTTTGGCTTTGTTTGTCAGCTGCCCAGCAGTGTCCCTGCAGTTCTCCAGTCTGTCCACTTGTGTGTGTTTAAGGCACATTTGACCTGTTTGATGAATTTCATTGGTTCCCATTGGTTTTACACTGGTTGACTACCCACCACCTGACAGAGACAGAAGGACCAGAAACTGGGTTTAGAACATTTGAGCTGTTCAAGACAAAACATAGGTGCTGGCTCTCATGGGATCTACTATTGGTATAATATTATCTTCCAGTTAGATAAGACAGGTAGTCCCTTTCTGTTGGTGTAATTTATTCTGTGATTCCTTTTGCTGTTGTCATGGCTGTTTTAGATTCCTCTCAGATCATGCCATACTGAGGTCACTGTTGAAGGTTTCCAGGTCAGGAAAGGTTTTTGGGCATATTTCTATCTAAATTCTGTTTTTTTTATGGAATGGTGTGCTGGTTTGAGTGTAATTTCAGATAAATAACTTTGGTTTTTGCCCTCTTGGGCTTTGGACTTGGTGGGCCTTTTGAAAATGGAACAAAAATTGTTCCTTCACAGGTGATGGTAATGGAAAATATTCCTTAAACGGAGAAGATGTTACAACATTTTCAAGAGAATTTGTTTGCAAACATTTGTAGTTAAAACTAGCTTCAGGAAGAATGCCCTTGCAGAAGGCAGTGTTGTAGGTGGTGTAAGCAGAACCTCCTGTCTGTCTTCTGTTTTAGTTTTGTCAAATTCATGCCAGCAGTTCCCTGCAGTGCTCATGCACTCTTGGTAGGAGGTGAGCTGTGTTTTTGTATTGGAATGAGTGTCCTGGACAAAAACCAGGGTTTTATTTAAATTGATTTCTTAAAATTAGATGATGAGGAAGACTACCCACCACCTGACAATGGAAATAACTCCATCATTTCCTTGACAGAAGAGGACCAGCTTTTGTTCTGCTTATGAAGATGCCAAAGTTGAGGGAAAAGGCTTTCTGAAGAAGAGTTCAATTTGGTACAAGATATGTAAAAATTAAGATGATTTTGTTTCCCTGCTTTGTTTTTCTGCATGAAAAGGTTTTGGGTACCCATTTTGTTGCTGCAGGAGATAGGGATGAGACAGGCTGAATAGCAGCTCTGCAAGCCCTTCTGCTGTCTGTCCAGGGTGCCCTGTTGAACTCTTGATGTGTAGGTGATTTTAAACTGGTTTAAAAGTAGGTTTAATTTGAGCTCTTCAGAAAAACATCATTTCTTTTGAATTGCTCATGGTAATCCCTATCTTTGCAATTTATTTTCCTTGCATGCTGTTGAATGGCTGTTTTATGAAAGCCCAGTTTGACAAGACAATGTTTTTCCTTGTAAAGTACAGGAGCAGTTTTGTTTTTTTTTGCTCCTTGTTTGGTTGAAAATCTTGTCCCTTCACAGGTAGGAACAGGACCATTCAGCAGTTTGGTGCCCTGATAAACTCGATTTTCTGTTTTAGTTTGAAATTCTTTCAGATTCCTCTCAGCATGACATGTCAAGATGATGAAACAAATCTTCCACCTGACAAGAAACTTAAGATCAAGGTTTTGAGGTCACTGTTGAAGGAAAAGATGAAGAGTTCAATTCTGCAAAAATTCATTGATGTTGGTTTTTGGGAAACATAGAAGATGGAATTTCTAAGTTAGCACCAAATTGTTTTCCAAAACTTGCAATGGACTTGGTACTGAATGAAGAGAATTTTTGTTGCATGTGTGCTGGTGTTGAGTGTAATTTCAGTTGTGCACTGGAGTTTTGGATAAATGAACCTTGTCCATCATTCAACTGTTTTAGAAAATGTCAGGTAAATAAGTGAGAAGCTTTGGTTGAGGTCACCTTGAAGGTGAAATGATGCCTCCTAGCAGTTTTATTTCTAAATTTGTTTTGATTTCATCAATTTGGTAAGAAAATTGCATTCCTGAATGAAGAGGAGAAGATGTTACAAAAAATTCCTTCATTCTAAAATTGAACTGGTTTTGAAATGATAAACATTTTAGTTACATGTTTCATTTCTTAATGAAAATATTCATTGAACTTAAAACATAGCTCTTCATTCTGGGAAGAATGGTACCAGAGCAGAAAACAAATGCTTCAGGGAAGGAATGTTGTACCAGGTGGTTGTAAGCAGAACCTCAAAGCTGTCTGTCTGATATTGGTAACTTTATGAGATCCAAACCTTTGCACTGAGCAGCTCCTTTGTCATCCAAGTGGCTCTAGAGCTGCCAGGCAGTGTCCCTGCAGTTCTCATGGTGGGATCTTGGTAGGAGGTGAGCTGTGTTTGTTGTATTTGCGAGTGAGTGTCCTGGAACTGCTTTAAAACACTGCTGAGATTGGCTTTTGCAGTGCTTGCTTGTGGAATTAGATTGGGAGCACCCAGTCAGCAATTTAGAAATTAGGCATGGCATTTGTGAGAAAGTGGGCACTTCTGGCCATTTTGTGACTTTCTGTGTTTTTCAGTGCAGCATGGAAATAACTCCATCATTTCCTTGACAGAAAGGTTTATATGAGAGGAGTCCTTCCGTTCTGCTTATGTAAAGGCCTTTAGCACAAAAGTGAGAGTGCTCTGAAAAGGCTTTCTCTGACAGGGTATAAGAGAACTGAATTGGTACAAGATATGTCAATATGTGATATTATCCTTGCTAAGTAAACCATACCCTTGGTGACATGGGTGCATGTTTTTTGCATGTGAAGTTAGTTTCCTTTGTCTGCTCTACCCATTTGTTCTCTCTGGGGATGGAGATATTGGTAATTGGGCAGTTTAAAAGCTGATTAGCTTAGGGAAGATAGGGATGGATTGGGAAGTGCCAGGCTGAATAGCAGCTCTCCTGACACATTGCTGGGTCTGCTGTTCTCCTGTCTGTCCACCTGGGTGTGTTTTAATCTTCAGATTTGACCTCTTCATGAGTTTGATTGGCTCCCATTAGTTTTAAACTGGTTTAAAAGTAGGTTTAGAACATTTGAGCTCTTCAAGAAAAAACATAGGTGCTTTCTTTTGAGATCTACTAGTGGATGATGTTATTTGTAATTAGATAACCCAAGGTTTTCCTATCTGTGCAATTTATTGTGATTCCTTTTTGCTGTTGCATGGCTGTTTTATTGATCATGCAATGCCTCAGTCATGTTCAGAAGACAATGTGATTTTCCTTAGCAAACGACAGGAGCAGTTTTGTTTTTGCTCCTTGTGCTTTGCATGAATAATGCTTTTTTGGAACAAATTGTTCCTTCACAGGTAGGAAAAGGAGCTTTCTGAAGTTGCTCATATACGTAATTCAGTTGTAAAATTTGGTGCCCTGATAAACTCGATTCCTTATTTCTGTTTTAGTTTCTGAAATTCAAAGGCAGTTCCCCCTGCATGCAGAATTCCGTGGACAAAAAAACAGGGGTTTTTATTGTTTCTTAAAGATGATGATGAAGACAATCTTCCACCTGACAAAAACTTAAGAGCAATAATTTGGCAAATGAATCTTCCAGCCTGTTGAGAGAAAAGATGAAGAGTTCAATTCTGGTAAGATAAAAATTCTATCTGGTGAAAATATTTGTTTGATTGTATTAACCCTAGAAAAAAAATCCAAGAAGATGGAATTTCCTTCAGTCATAGCAACAACTGTGCTCTGCTGCATGTGCAGTTTCAGCAAATGTAATCCTCACCTCCTTGCCTTTGTCTGGAATTGCTCAAAGGCTCATGGTAATATATCATTGCTTCTATTTTTGTTGCATGCTGTGAGTGCAAGACTTCTTTGACAATGTTGGTTTAGATGTAAAGGCATGGAGTGTTTGGTTGAAAGTCTTGTCCATGTCCATCATTCAACTGTCCTGGGTTTTTTTCTTTCAGATTCTCCCAACATGACATGTCAGAAATAAGTGAGAATGCTGAGGTTGAAGTCACCCTTTGAAGGTCAGTTCCCAGGTCATTGATTTCAGTTGGTTGGGCATATTTCTATCTAAATTCTGTTTTCCAAAACCTGCAATACTTGGCAGTGAATGAAGAGAACTGTGTGCTGGTGTTGAGTGTAATTTTGATTGTGCACTACTTGATAAGTGAACCTGGTAGAGAAGTTTTAGAAAACCACAATATACTGGAGCATCCTGGACTTGGTGGGCTGGTTTTGAAATGATTCCTGACAGCAATTTGTATCTTTTGCATAATTTTCATTTGTTGGTAATGACAAATATTCATTGAATGGAGAAGATGTTATAAATTCCTTCATTCTGGAGAAAACATTTATTTATAAACACACTGTAGTTAGATGTAACATTTGTAGTTAACAAATGCTTCAGGGAAGAATGGTACCAGAGCAGAAAGGCAGTGTTGTAGGTGGTGTAAGCAGAGCCTCAGTGTGTCTGATATTGGTAACTGTGAGATCCAAACCTTTGCAGTTACCAGCTCTCTTTGTCATCCAAGTGGCTCTAGAGATGCCCAGCAGTGTCCCTGCAGTTCTCCAGTCTGTCCACTTGTGTGTGTTTAAGGCACATTTGACTTGTTTGATGAATTTCATTGGTTCCCATTGGTTTTACACTGGTTTGAAACTGGGTTTAGAACATTTGAGCTGTTCAAGACAAAACATAGGTGCTCTCTCTTGGGGTCTACTACTGGTATAATATTACTTCCAGTTAGATAAGACAGGTAGTCCCTATCTGCACAATTTATTCTGTGATTCCTTTTGCTGTTGCATGGCTGTTTTATGATCATGCCATGCTCAATGTTGTTTTCCTTAGGAAAGTAGCTACCTCCTTAGGAAGGTAGCTTTCCTTAGAAGTAGCTTTGGTTTTTGCCCTCTTGGGCTTTTCACAGGCCCTTTTGAAGGAACAAATTGTTCCTTCACAGGTAGGAACAGGAGATTCCTGAATTTACACATTTAAGTAATTTGTTGCAAAATTTGATGCCCTGGTAAGCACAGGTCTTCTGTTTTAGTTTAGAAATTCATGGCAGTTCCAGTGCTGCACTCGAGTTTCCTGGACAAAAAACAGGGTTTTATTTAATTGTTTCTTAAAGATGATGAGGAAGACTACCCACCACCTGACAAGAGACAGAGGACCAGCAGTTTGTCTAATGAAGATGCCAATGTTGAGGGAAGAAAAGAAGAAGAGTTCAATTGTGGTAAGATAAAAATTCAAGATGATTTTGTTTCCCTGCTTTGTTTTACGAAAAGGTTTTGGGTAATTTTGTGCTGCAGGAGTGAGACATTTTACTGCAAGCCCTCATTTAAGAGCCCTGGTCTCTGTGTAGGTGATTTGCAGGAGTATAATCATCATCATAGACTAACTCATGGTAATATCTCTTTGCTTCTATTTTTGCTGCATGCTGTGAATGAAAAGGGCTTCTTTGACAATGTTGGTGTAGATGTAAAGGCATGGAGTGTTTGGTTGAAAATCTTGTCCATGTCCACCATTCAGCAGTCCTGTCCTTCTCTTTCAGATTCCTCTCAGCATGACATGTCAGAAATAACTGAGAATCCTGAGGTTGAGGTCACTGTTGAAGGTCGGTTCTGCAGGTCATTGATGTTGGTTTTTTGGGCATATTTCTATCTAAATTCTGTTTTCCAAAACCTGCATGACTTGTTACTGAATGAAGAGAAATGTGTGCTGGTGTTGAGTGTAATTTCAGTTGTGCACTACTTGATAAATGAACCTGGTAGAGAAGTTTTAGAAAATCACAATATACTGAAGCGGATTGGACTTGGTGGGCTCGTTTTGAAATGATGCCTGATAGCAGTTTGTAAATATTGTGACTTTCATCAAGTGATGGTAATGAAAAATATTCCTTAAACGGAGAAGATGTTATAACATTCCTTCATTCTAGAGAACACATTTCTTAATAAACACATTTAGTTACATGTACATTTGTAGTTAAAACATGCTTCAGGGAAGAATGGTACCAGAGCAGAAAGGCAGTGTTGTAGGTGGTGTAAGCAGAACCTCAAGCTGTCTGTCTGATATTGGTAACTGAGAGATCCAAACCTTTGCACTGAGCAGCTCCCTTTGTCATCCAAGTGGCTCTAGAGCTGCCAGGCAGTGTCCCTGCAGTTCTCATGGTGGGATCTTGGTAGGAGGTGATCTGTGTTTGTTGTATTTGTGAATGAGTGTCCTGGAACTGCTTTAAAACACTGCTGAGATTGGCTTTTGCAGTGCTTGCTTGTGGAATTAGATTGGGAGCACCCAGTCAGCAATTTAGAAATTAGGCATGCCATTTGTGAGAAAGTGGGCACTTCTGGCCATACTTTCTGTGTTTTTCAGTGCAGCATGGAAATAACTCCATCATTTCCTTGACAGAAAGGTTTATATGAGAGGAGTCCTTCCGTTCTGCTTATGTAAAGGCCTTTAGCACAAAAGTGAGAGTGCTCTGAAAAGGCTTTCTCTGACAGGGTATAAGAGAACTGAATTGGTACAAGATATGTCAATATGTGATATTATTCTTGCTAAGTAAACCATACCCTTGGTGACATGGGTGCATGTTTTTCTGCATGTGAAGTTAGTTTCCTTTGTCTGCTCTACCCATTTGTTCTCTCTGGGGATGGAGATATTGGTAATTGGGCAGTTTAAAAAGCTGATTAGCTTAGGGAAGATAGGGATGGATTGGGAAGTGCCAGGCTGAATAGCAGCTCTCTGACACATTGTAAGGTGTGCTGTTCTGCTGTCTGTCCACCTGGGTGTGTTTAAGGCAGAGTTGACCTCTTCGATGAGTTTGACTGGCTCCCATTAGTTTTAAACTGGTTTAAAAGTAGGTTTAGAACATTTGAGCTCTTCAAGAAAAAACATAGGTGCTTTCTTTTGAGATCTACTAGTGGACTGATGTTATTTCCAATTAGATAACAAAGGCATTCCCTATCTGTGCAATTTATTGTGATTCCTTTTGCTGTTGCATGGCTGTTTTATGATCATGCAATGCCCAGTCATGTTTCAGAAGACAATGTGATTTTCCTTAGCAAGTACAGGAGCAGTTTTGTTTTTTGCTCCCTTGTGCTTTGCACACACATGTGCTTTTGGAGGAACAAATTGTTCCTTCACAGGTAGGAACAGGAGCTTTCTGAAGTTGCTCATGTACGTAATGTGTTGTAAAATTTGGTGCCCTGATAAACTCGATTCCTTATTTCTGTTTTAGTTTCGAAATTCAAGGCAGTTCCCGTTCTGCATGCGAATTCCGTGGACAAAAAAACAGGGGGTTTTTTATTGTTTCTTAAAGATGATGATGAAGACAATCTTCCACCTGACAAGAAACTTAAGAGCAATAATTTGGCAAATGAACCTTCCGATGCTGAGAGAAAAGAGGAAGAGTTCAATTCTGGTAAGATAAAAATTCTAGGTGAAAATACTTATGATTGTATTAACCCTAGAAAACCAAGAAGATGGAATTTCCTTCAGTCATAGCACCAACTGTGCTCTGCTGCATGTGCAGTTTAGCGAATTAATCCTCACCTCCTTGCCTTTGTCTGGAATTGCTCAAAGGCTCATGGTAATATAGCTTTGCTTCTATTTTTGTTGCATGTTGTGAGTGCAAGGGACTTCTTTGACAATGTTGGTTTAGATGTAAAGGCATGGAGTGTTTGGTTGAAAGTCTTGTCCATGTCCATCATTCAACTGTCCTGGGTTTTTTTTCAGAGACCTCCCACCATGACATGTCAGAAATAAGTGAGAATCCTGAGGTTGAGGTCACCCTTGAAGGTGAGTACCACAGGTCCTGAATTTCAGGGTTTTGGGCATATTTCTATCCAAAATTTGTTTTCCATATATTGCATTACTTGGTACTGAATGAAGAGAATTGTGTGCTGGTGTTGAGTGGAGTTTGGATTGTGCACTACTTGGTAAATGAACCTGGCAGAGAAGTTTTAGAAAACCACAATATAATGGAAGCATATTAGGTGCTGGACTGGTTTTGAAATAACACCTGATAGCAATTTTTATCTTTTGCATAATTTTCAAGTGTTGTTAATGAAAAATATTCATTGAACTGAGAAGATGTTACAACATTCCTTCATTCTGGGGACCACATTGATTTATAACCACGCTGTAGTTATATGAAACATTTGTAGTTAACAAATGCTTCAGGGAGGAATGGTACCAGAGCAGAAAGGCAGTGTTGTAGGTGGTGTAAGCAGAGCCTCAATGTGTCTGTCTGATATTGGTAACTGGGAGATCCAAACCTTTGCAGTGACCAGCTCCCTTTGTCATCCAAGTGGCTCTAGAGCTGCCAGGCAGTGTCCCTGCAGTTCTCATGGTGGGATCTTGGTAGGAGGTGAGCTGTGTTTGTTGTATTTGTAAATGAATGTCCTGGAACTGCTTTAAAACACTGCTGAGATTGGCTTTTGCAGTGCTTGCTTGTGGAATTAGATTGGGAGCACCCAGTCAGCAATTTAGAAAGTAGGCATGGCATTTGTGAGAAAGTGGGCACTTCTGGCCATACTTCCTGTGTTTTTCACTGCAGCATGGAAATAACTCCATCATTTCCTTGACAGAAAGGTTTATATGAGAGGAGTCCTTCCGTTCTGCTTATGTAAAGGCCTTTAGCACAAAAGTGAGAGTGCTCTGAAAAGGCTTTCTCTGACAGGGTATAAGAGAACTGAATTGGTACAAGATATGTCAATATGTGATATTATCCTTGCTAAGTAAACCATACCCTTGGTGACATGGGTGCATGTTTTTCTGCATGTGAAGTTAGTTTCCTTTGTCTGCTCTACCTATTTGTTCTCTCTGGGGATGGAGATACTGGTAATTGGGCAGTTTAAAAAGCTGATTAGCTTAGGGAAGATAGGGATGGATTGGGAAGTGCCAGGCTGAATAGCAGCTCTCTGACACATTGCTGGGTCTGCTGTTCTGCTGTCAGTGCACTTGTTTGTGTTTAAGGCAGATTTGACTTGTGTGATGAATTTCATTGGTTCCCATTAGTTTTACACTGGTTTAAAATGTGGTTTTAGAACTTTTGAGGTCTTCCAGACAAAACATAGGTACTGTCTTTTGAGATCTACTAGTTGATTGATATTATTTCCAATTAGATAAGAAAGGTAGTCCCTATCTGCACAATTTATTTTGTGATTCCTTTTGCTGTTGCATGGCTGTTTTATGATCATGCAATGCCCAGTCATGTTTCAGAAGACAATGTTGTTTTCCTTATGAAGTACAGGAGCAGCTTTGCTTTTTGCTCCCTTGTGCTTTGCACAGGCCTTTTTGAAGGAACAATTTGTTCCTTCACAGGTAGGAGCAGGAGCTTTCTGAAGTTGCTCATGTAAGTAATGTGTTGTAAAATTTGGTGCTCTCATAAACCGAATTCCTTACTACTGTTAGAGTTCTGAAATTCAAAGCAATTCCAGTGCTGCACACAAGTTCCCTGCACAAAACCCCAGTGATTTCTGTTTGATTTCTCTTAGATTCTGACCATAACTACACGTACCGTGAGAGGCGACGGAGGAGCACCAAGTCAGTCAATGAAGAGTTCAATACTCAGAGAAGAAATGAAGAAGACCTCAATTCTGGTAACATGAAAATTCAAGAGTATTTCATCACCCTGCTATGTTCGATGAAAAGGTTTTCTGTAATCATGTGCTGCAGGAGTGAGACATGTTAGTGCAAGCCTTCATTTAAGAGCCTTGGTCTCTGTGTGGGTGAATTGCAGCAGTGTAATCATCATCACAGCTTACCTCTGTTGGTTTTTGTTACTTGCCTTAACGATGACATTAGATGCAGAATTTGGGATCTTTTGGTTGTGTTCTTTCCTGATCCCTTCTGTTGGGCTCTCCACAGAAATGTATCCATGTGTTTCAGTTTAGTCTGGTTAAAGATGCTTCACCTTGGATTTTTGGTGTACCTCTCCTTTATCCTGTGGTTTGGTTGTTCTTGGTTTAGGGACACATTAATCTGTCTGTTTTATAGGGTTCTCTGCAGTCAGGAATATGTTTTTTACTTTATATTTTTGAAGGCAGCCAGCAGAGTTCTGATATCTGTGAAGGAAAAGATGTGGAAATAAAGTTATAGCAATTCAGATGTGGTTTTTGTGCTTACAAATTACCATCATTGGATATTTTTTCATCAAAATATTTGGAAATATGTAACCTAATTGAAATTGTACATCTTCTCCAATCATTGTCTTTTCATATTTCCACCAGGTTGGCTTTTTTGATTTTTATCAAAGCTTGAGGTTATCTTGCTCAGACGTTGTTTTGCTTTTAATCTCCCAAATCACACCACTCTGGGTCTTGCTATAAGGAAATTGTGATGGTAGTCATCATTATTTTAAGTCATGAAAGGCATGTGTAAGGTGCTCATCACCCAAGGTTTGGTGGTTTGGCAGGGTGTGAACAGTACATCACTGTCCTGCTGGCTTTCCTCTGAGCACGTGGCTCTCCAGCCTGAGCTGTGTGCTTTTCAAGGCAGGTTTTGCTAGCAGCAGTGTTCCTTCTTGCAAATTGAATTAGTTTTGTTTGGAAGGTAGGTATCACCATAGTTAGTGGTTACCATTACATGAAATTCAGCAGCAATTCTTCTGATAAAGGAAAATGAAGTTCATTGCCTGTGCTGGCTGCAGTATTAACTGAACTTTTTTGAGAAGAGAAATCTAGGTGGTTTGTTTTCCTCAGCATAATGCCATGTGCTTTATACCTGACTGTGAGGACAGAGTGTGAGGAAGGGGAATTGTGGTAGGAAATGACCTGGACTCTGACTGTGCCTTGGTTTTGACTAGAATTTTATAGCTAGAGAAGCTGAGTGTGGCCCTTTGAGTCAGACTAAAGCTTTGTAACACCCCTTTTTCTGAGATCTGTTGGTTTTTACAAGTTTCTGTAAGAGAAGTATGGAAAGCTGCACGTGGTTTTGCTGAATAGTGTGAAATGAGGATCCGAGGTGATGCTGGTTCCCCAGGCAGGAGCAAAGGTGAACCACTCTACTGTAAAAACCCAGCTTTTAAGCACTCAGCTGGTTATCAGCTACATACTTGTGAGTATGTGTAATCTTCACCTCCTTGCCTTTGTCTGGAATTGCTCAAAGGCTCATGGTAAATATGTCTTTACTTCTTTTTTTGTTACTTACTGTGAATGCACAGGACTTCTTTGACAATGTGGGTTTAGATGCAAAGGCAAGGAGTGTTTGGTTAAAAATCTTGGCCATACCCATCATTCAATTGTCCTGTTTTTCCCTTTCAGATTCCTCCCAGCATGACTCATCAGAAGGAAGTGAGGTTTCTGAGGCTGACCTCACTAGTGAAGGTCAGTTCCCCAGGTCACTGAGTTCAGTTGGTTGGGCATTTTTCTATCTAAATTGTGTTTTCCAAAGCCTGCATTACTTGGTACTGAATGAAGAGAATTGTGTGCTGGTGTTGAGTGTAGTTTGGATTGTGCACTGCTTGGTAAACGAAGCTGGTACAGAAGTATTAGAGAACCACAATATACTGAAGCATATTGGACTTGGTGGGCTGGTTTTGAAATGATGTCTGACAGCAGTTTATATCTCTGGAGTAATTTTCAGGTGTTGGTAATGAAAAATGCTCATTGAACAGAGAAGATGTTATAACATTCCTTCATTCTGGGGACCACATTGATTTATAACCACGCTGTAGTTAGATGTAACATTTGTAGTTAACAAATGCTTCAGGGAAGAATGGTACCAGAGCAGAAAGGCAGTGTTGTAGGTGGTGTAAGCAGAGCCTCAGTGTGTCTGTCTAATATTGGTAACTGAGAGATCCAAACCTTTGCACTGAGCAGCTCCCTTTGTCATCCAAGTGGCTCTAGAGCTGCCAGGCAGTGTCCCTGCAGTTCTCATGGTGGGATCTTGGTAGGAGGGGATCTGTGTTTGTTGTATTTGTGAATGAGTGTCCTGGAACTGCTTTAAAACACTGCTGAGATTGGCTTTTGCAGTGCTTGCTTGTGGAATTAGATTGGGAGCACCCAGTCAGCAATTTAGAAAGTAGGCATGGCATTTGTGAGAAAGTGGGCACTTCTGGCCATACTTTCTGTGTTTTTCAGTGCAGCATGGAAATAACTCCACCATTACCTCGACAGAAAGGTTTATATGAGAAGAGTCAGTATAATAACAAAAAACAAAAGTTGCTTTCTTTTGAGATCTGCTAGTGGAATGGTATTATTTCCAGTTAGATAACACAGGTAGTCCCTATCTGTACAATTTATTTTGTGATTCCTTTTGCTGTTGCATGGCTGTTTTATGATCATGCCATGCCTGTCATGTTTCAGAAGACAATGTTGTTTTCCTTATGAAGTACAGAAGCAGCTTTGCTTTTTGCTCCTTTGTGCTTTGCACAGGCCTTTTTGAAGGAACAAATTGTTCCTTCACAGGTAGGAGCAGGAGCTTTCTGAAGTTACTCAGTTAAGTAATTTGTTGAAAATTTGGTGCCCTGGTAAGCACAGTTTCTTAATTCTGTTAGATTTCTGAAATTCAAAGCAGTTCCAGTGCTGCACTTGAGTTTTCTGGACAAAAAAAACCAATGATTTTGTTTTTGTCTCTTTAAGATAATGATGATGACTACGTACCCCGTGAGAGGAGACAGAGGAGCCCCAAGTCAGCCAGTGACTCGGGCAGTAGTGGGAGAAGCAGAGGAATAAGGTTCAATTTTGGTAAGATGAAAATTCAAGATGATTTTGTTTCCCTGCTGTGTTTTATGAAAAGGTTTTGGGTAATTTTATAGTGCAGGAGTGAGACATGTTAGTTCAAGCCTTCATTTATAGCCCTGTCTCTGTTTTGATGTACTGCAGCAGTATAATCATCATCACAGGCTGCCTCTGTTGGTTTTTGTTATTTTATGTGACAACATGGTTGGACACACAGGTTTGGATTTAGATAAACTTTTTTTTTGCAGCTGTGTTTTCTTCCAGAAAAGAAATAGGATTTCTGGGGGTATTTTGCAACACCAGGACTTTGAGAAATACTGGATTAAAGTAGAGAGGGGCAGATGCCTCCTAATCTGTAGTTGTACAGATTTCCACCAAAACAACTCCATGTACTTTCTTTAAGCTTTATCAAGCTTTTCAGCACTCAAATTTAGGTAACTGTCAGTGGTACCTATAAACTGCCTTTACCCCTGGAGGCAGGCAGAGCTGATGACTACAGCCATCAAAGAGAGAAATGATTTTTGGAAGTTACTTTAAGCTGTTTTTGTTGTGTTTTTTTTAACTTCATTAATATACATTTTTGGAAATAATCTTTAACATTTTATTCTGTACTTTTTTTTTTTTTTTGTATCCATGCATTTTTAAGGATAGTCTGTACTGTACTCAGCTGGCACCTGTTTGCAAGTAGAAGTACACACTTCATATTTCATTTAGTGGTAACACAGATGTTACAAGATTCTTGTTTGTAGTCTGACATGTCCTCCTCCTTTCTTTGCAGACAAATGGAATACACGAATTACAGACCTGAGAAAGGAAGTTGAAGTGCTGTTTGATAAAAAATATGGTATGTGCTACACACCTTTCCAAGCCATTGCCTGTAGTCCTTTGTCACAGCAAGTGGCAGACTGCTCTTTGGCGTGCATCTTGTTCTTGGCTCAGGAGCACACCAGAATTGACAGCACCAAAGGGCTAAATACTCTTAGAAAACATAAAATTGAGAAAAGTAGCTTTTTTGATGAACAGAGTAATTTCAAAAGGGGATGTCTGTGTTTGGCACCAAAGTGGGAAGCTTGATTTTATTTTTCAGTTGTGCTCAGTCTCCTGGAGCACCTGCATGCTCAAATATCTTGGGCACCCACATTTGAGAGAGCTGTCCTTTTCCCTGAAATTACACTGAATCTTTAGGTGTGTCTTTAGAGTGGCACTGCCACTCATTGCTTGTTCATTTTTGATTATGATTGTCTTACAGTGAAGCAAAACTTATATATCCTAATGGCTCTTGGAAAGAAGTCCAGCACAGCAGATGTGTTAGACTTTGGAATTTGTCTCCAAATGCTGCACTTAGATATGTTTTGTGTCCACATATCACAAACTACAACAGCATCAGTAAAGATTTAAAAATAAATGCTGGTGTTCTTCTGCCACGAAAAGTGGAAGTGCTTTCAGAGTAGCCCTTGTGATTTGGATTTACTACATGTTTGGGATGTGACCATCATCTGACATTCAAACAGCCCACTGAAAGTAACCTGCACCAAGGCAATACAGTTCAGAATCTGATTCACTGTATGTTAATTGCTCTAGAAAGGAGCATCATTCTTAGTGAATTACTTTAATTTTGATTTTGATGTTTGCACGTAGCAAAGTTGGTTGAAGAAAATTAAGTTGGTTTAAGACAATTTAAGAGGTAGGCACTACGGAATGAGTTGCTTCCCATTGTGGTAGTAACCAATCCCTTTCCAGCAATACTACACTTAGGTAGGTGTAAGTTAAAAAAATAACAGTCTAATTACAAGCAAAACAGCAACAACGGGCAAAAAATAAGAGTAAATAATCACTAAATACAAAATTGCTAAATGTCTGGACGTCCATGGAAGCAATGGGAAATCCAGAATGGTGGGGTATGCCCCCCTTCCCAAGTTTCTAGTTACTTGCTTTTCATTTGTTCCAAAGATTCCATTAGGAGGGCCATGCTTTTTTCAGCAGTGTTACAAGTGTATTTTTTATTTCATTAGTGGTTCTTTGGATTTCTAAAATACACAGAAACTTCAGGAATTCACTGAAAAGAAGAGATGTGTGCCCCTATTCCAAGGCATTAATGACTTGTAAGCCAACAGTATTAACAAATGGTAACAGAGCTAGAAACTGAACATGAACTGAAACATGTTTGTAGATAACTTCATCTTTCAAAATGCTCTATTAAGCAAAGCCAAAATAATGAGAATAACTTCATCTCTCAAAATGCTCTTTGAAGCAAAACTAAAATAGTGAGACTCTTCACTCTAACAGGTGTGGTCACTGTTATTAAATGTTTACATAAAGGGAAAAGAGGACATCTGCATATGTATGCAGGGCTGCAGCTTGTTTACTGTTAATCAAAGTGGTTTTGCTATTGAACAAAGTCCCTCACAACTTGAATGCTTGAATGTTTAAATGTGCTGAGGGCTTATTGCCTGCATGCTAATTATCATGTTCATCAGAGTGATATCAAACAGGTAATTGAGTAGAGCCACAAGCTAGTCTAATATTTTTATTCTCCTTTTTCATTAAAGCTGAAGCTATAAAAGTAGAGGGCCCAGCGTCTGTTCCATACACAACCTTCCAGTCACATCCAGAGAATTTGTTTGTGGAAGGGCTGCCAGATGGAATTCTAGTCTAATGTTTTTATTCTCCTTTTTCATTAAAGCTGAAGCTATAAAAGTAGAGGGTCCAGCACCTGTCCCATACACAGCCTTCCAGTCCCATCCACAGGATTTGTTTGTGGAAGGGCTGCCAGATGGGATTCCCTTCAGGCGCCCGGCCACCTACGGCATCCCGCGGCTGGAGAGGATCCTGCTGGCAAAGGACCGGATCCGCTTCGTCATCAAAAAGTGAGGAGCTGTTCATTTTTGGCTCTACATTACTCATGGTTTCCTGCCTCTGCCACTTTGCTTCATTTTTCTCCATGGAATTCCAAACTGGTTTCTACTGGGATATTAATTTATGGTACTGAGGAGTGGTTTTTAGTTGATGTCCACTTTGATATATTCAGCTTATCAGGCCAGTGGACCACTGAGAGTGGGAGTGGAGATATCTCTGATCAGACCTCTTCAATATTATCGACTTTTGTCAGGGGCAGATCTCTTTGTACTGTTCAGGTCTCTGCAGCTGCAATACATACTGAAAGCCATTGATGTTGGAGTATTTGATTCTATTTGAAGATGGGTCCTATTTGAGGATCCTAGCCTAATTTCAGCTTTTGCTTTTTTTAAAAATTTGCTGGAATGTTGTATCAAGATGTCTATGGCTGTATTTGTATAAAGCATTTCCCAGGGCAAGCTTGAGGCCAACACATAGCTACTGGTTCCTGTGGTTTAGGTGTCCTTGGTGTGTCTGGAGGTAGATCAGGTTAGTGTACAGGAAGGAGAGCTCAGATGGAGATTGACTGATGTTTAAAGGAAGCTTCAGTGAGTAACAGCTGATGTTTTCCTGTGTTCAGTGGTGTAGGGCCCAATGCAAGAGTTTTTGAAATGGACCGGAATCTGCTGACGGCAATGGTCATGCTCAGAACTGGGGTAGTGGCAGCCCCTGCCTCTTTGCATGCTGCCTTTACCACAGGTGCTAGTTGCTTACATTTCAGAGGAACATCATCAGTTTCTATCATCCTAATTCTTGCAGGTAACTAGAAAAGGAAGAAATGTAGATCTGCCTTGTGTCTCATTTAAAATCAGATATCATACCTAGACCTAATTATTTATGCAATGCTGGCACCCGCTTTTGTCAAATGTCTTAGGTGTTAACAGAAATTAATTTTTGGTGTTCATTGATTTTGAAATGTGTAACAAGAGCAGCTTAAAATCTGGTTTGGCTCTGTGAGAAACATCAAAAATGTTTAATTTTTTGTTTGTTCAGCTGTGGATAAAATTAGATATACTTTGGAAACAGAATTGTCTGCTTTGAAGTTTACTCTAAGAGATTAAATTTTTAATTTGGATCTTTGTTTCTGATGAAGTGTATCTCACAACCCAGAGGTAAGTTTAATGGAACCTGTATGTCACCATGAAATGGGTAGATACCCATAATCATCAGATATGGGTGTTGGGCATGGAAAATGCTTTGTCAGTAGGGTTCCAGCCAGCTCTTAGGACACTTCAGCGTTAGTTGGCATTTAGTGCTGGGGATCATGATGTCCCCTGGGAGGATTTTGGGTTTGATCCTTCACCAAGTAGTAACTTGGGGCTGTAGCTGGAGGCTAGTTTCTTAGTGTCTGTCACTATTGAAACATGTACCTTAAATCTTTCAGACCTGAACTTCTGAATTCAACAGATCCTCCAGAGGTCAATACAGCTTCAACAGGTAGGTTTTCAAATGTGTGAGTTGTACAAGCACATGTGATATTCCTATTTGTCCTATATACTCATAGTCTTCTGTTGTGAAAAGTATATCAAAGACAGTATTAAAGTGGATCTAAATTAAGCAGGTATACCATAAGGATGTCTATTTAACGTGTGTGCAGGAAGTAAACTTCCTGAACTTAGAGTATTGAGTCTTAATAATCTACTGTACCTTCAAGCACAAAATTCAACTACAAAAATAGTAGGCTAGTAACTGAGCCTTAGCCTTAACTGGACTGTTATGTGGCTTTTTAAATTAGCCCTTTTTGTGTTGTTTTAGTAATTTTTTATATGGTTATACCAATTACAGAGGCAAAGCAAGTAAATTGCTCAACTCATAAAACCCCTGTAGCTAAGAGAACTGGTGGTAACCAATTTCTATGGCACAGGGTTCTGAACAGTTCTTATAAGGCTTGTCATCACCAGCTATCACTTTATAGAGGCACGTGTGACCTCTGCATCCTCTCTAATAATTAGAGAGGAGAGCATCCCTGGGAGCTGTCAATGACATCTCAGAGAACACAGGGGACAGCAGCTGTCTGAGCCTCCTTTCCTGCAGTTTTCTTCCTGTTTGGATTCCCTCTTTCCCAGTAATTTATTATCTCCTCTGCTGCTCCCTGTGTCCACTGGCATCTCAGGAGACAGAGCTGTGGAGCACCAGCCCCTGTTCTCTCAGCTCCTTGTGGCTCCATGTCCAACTCCTGCTCTGTCCATAGGCCCTGATGGCTCCTGTCCCCAGCAGGAAAGGATGGGATGAGTATGGACCCGTATTTTGACTGGCAGAGGAAAAGATGATTTTAATTTCATTCCTGTGGGAAGCAGGCTGGTCAGGAAGGTTTTGTGGAATGGCCTCAGTCCTGAGACTCTGAGAATACTGATGGTGGGTGCAGGACAGACCAGTTGGATCTCAGGAAGTGTCAGCTGGTGCTTATGCTCATAGCCCAGTCTGGTGCAAGTATGGAACACAAGCCATTGCTTTTGCATTCTCACTGAACCCATGGTGTGTAAGCAGGCCAAGGTCTTCTGAGACTGGGAAGCTTCACTTGTTGGTCACAAAGACATATTCAGGATCAAAAAGGGATTTGTATTATATGTGCTTTGATCCCTTAAAAGCAAATTTTCATCCCATATGCCTAATTCTGCACTGCATATCAACAAATTCTTCAGGAAATGAAACCATTGAAACACTATTTCCATCTCCAAGTGGAATCTGTAGTTTGGAGGTGGATGATGAAAGTATTGCAGTTCTTCAGGCCAAAACATTGTGTGTATTTTGTAGCAAGAGTGATGTCACTGGTTCAGTGGAGTTTTGTCAGTTTTAATATTCTGTCATAATTTATGGTCATTTTTTCTAGTTCCACATTGAATCCATACTTCTTACATACAGCATTTATGTGTTACCTGAAAATGCAGGATGATTATGTGTTGTATAAACTGAAAATATAACCAGTATAATTAAGGAATGTTGGTTTTGTTCTGTTTCAGTCTCAAATCCAGCAAAAGAGGACTGGCATTCCAGAGTCACCAGACTGAGAAGGATGGTAGATCAACTTTTCTGTAAAATGTATGGTAAGTACATTATTATTATCTTCTTTTCTGAATGGCTTTGTATTTCTTGAAGGTTGCTTTCATTCCTTTCTTTGAACATCTGCATGACTGAGACCTTTGTTCAGATTTTTTTTCCAAACATTTAAAATTCTGGAAGTTCAGTGGAAAAGAATGTTTTAGTTCAATGCTTATACAAGGTAAAGTCATAGTTTAAAAAGAATTTTAAGTCTTATATATACAGCTCTTCTGATTGCTCTCAATTCCTTCCTGTTTGGATTTTTTTCCTTTGGTGATGAAACAGCTGTTTACTTATATCCACTGCAATATCATCATAATTAGTATTAAAACATTTTTGGGTGAATTTTTATGTTCTGTCCAATATGAAGAAAAAGTCAACTTTGTAAGACCTAGAATAAATTTTTTCATGATACAACAGATTAACAACTTTGGATAAAACAAATGTATTATGCCCCAGTAAGCAGTCCAGTCTGGTATTATGACTGCCCAACAGCAACATCATAAAATATGGCAAATTTTTTACATCTTTTACATGCAGAGACTTGGGTTTTGTTGGATTTAGATGTCCTGCATTGTTCCACATTTTAAGAGCACAGTTGCAACAGCCTGAGGCATTGGTGTCAGCTAGCTTTCAATAAAGATTGATTGGCCAATCTGTCCAGTGACTGGATGTGTTTTGTTCCAACAGCCAAGGCTTTGGGGAGCAAAGACCCCAGAGCTGTTCCATACAAGAAATTTGAAGCATATCCGACTGACCTCTATGTTGAAGGGCTGCCAGAGAATGTTCCCTTTAGGAGTCCCTCCTGGTATGGAATTCCTTGCCTTGAACAAATAATTAAAGTGGCCCACAAAATAAAATTTGTCATCAAAAGGTAAGTCTAAACATGGAGGGTTTTTTAAGAAAGAGTCCTAACAAACACCCTATGTGTAATCAAGCACTTGGTTTTGTTAAGTCATGAAGCATTTGGTCTCTAGTTACCAAATAGGAAAAGTGAATATTCTGCATCCTAAAGTGGGCATTTGCAATCCAGACAAATATTTCAGAATATGTTTTGCATATCTGTTGACATGTTTACAAGTGTGAAAAACATAATGAAAAAATTCAAATTCTTCAATTAATGTTATAATAGATAGTGGTATTTATTTTATAACAAGAATAAGCAGATTTTTTGTGTCCTGGTTGCAGGCCAGAGCTGCTAACTCACGTTCCAAACGAAGGTACTCAGCACAGGTCAAACCCTCAAGGTAAGACAGGTGCTGTCTCCAAGTGGGAATAGAAGGGTTTGATGGGGAAACACATTGAGATCAATGCAGCATTTTTCGAGAAGGAGCCCATGTGTGATGAGTGTGCTGGCATGTTCCTCATGGGGGTTGGAAGGAGTGAGCTGATCACTGTGAATGTGGATGGATTGTGAAATCCTGATGCAGTCCCAGCTGCCCTTGAATAACCAGCCTGGGTCACCTTCAGAGCCCCAGAGAACTGCAGTTACTGTCCTGGCCTGAATCAAAGGTCTGGAGTTCTTTGGGATTTCATAGGTGACCCTGAGCTGTTTCAGGTCTCTCTTGGTAAGGAATTGCAGAGACTTCCTGAAAGCATGTCATGCCTTTAACAGGGAGAACCACTAAAATAATTTCCTCCTGCATCTGAAGGCTCTGCAGAACAAGTTGTTCTGCTAGGGTCAGTGTTTGAAATTCATAGCTACATTTAAATAGATTTTTCATTATGTAGAGGAAGTTAGGTGTATCATTTAAGCTGCTATAAACAATCATTACTCGTTGTGTGTCCCTGACTAATCAGATGTAATTGTGTTGTTAGTTTTCATGTTCTTATGTTGAAAGAAATATGTTCAAATGTACCTCTGTATCCAGAGCTGGGTGATTCTCTGACAGCTATTTCTGGTTTTCAGGGAGAGAAGATTGGAATTCCAAGATCACAAAGCTAAGAAAGGAAGTGGAAGATATATTTAGTGTGAAGTTTGGTAAGTTAAATGCTAAATGAACTGTTCTGTAATGCTGCTGCATTTTGAAACTCCTCTGTTTAAATGTTACAGTATTTATTTAAGCATCAGAAGTATACTAGGACAAGTATGGAAATCTTGACTCTTCTTACCTATGTTTTACTTACTCTTTCCTGTAACTGACATTAATATTTTCATAACAGCATCCTAGGCTGTTATTTTTCCAGTTGTGTGATAAGGTGGTTGCACAAAAGCTTTTGGATGAAAAGAAGTTCTCAAAATAAAACATTTGGCACTGTAGACCTATATTAGATATTATCTGTAACAAGATGGGCCATGGTCCCATTTGCAGTTACTCCACAGAAAATAATAGGGAATATCTTCTAACATATTTAAATATTTCTATTTTTTTTCAGGGGGCTTGCTAGCTTTGAGTAGCAGAGCTTCTGTAAGACGAGGTTCTTGAAATCACTTGAGATAAAATTCCACCCATTTAAGTTTGTAATATATGATTTAATCTTTATTTTCAGGTGAAGCTCTGGGGGTTTCAGAGTCGGTGAAAGTTCCCTATTCTGTGGTTGAGTCACACCCTGACTGCTTGTTGGTGGAAGGCTTGCCAGAAGGAGTCCCCTTCCGGAGCCCCACGTGGTTTGGAATTCCACGCCTCGAAAGAATCATCCGTGCCAGTAGCAAAATCAAATTTAGTATTAAGAAGTAAGCTGGTGATCCAGTTATTTTTATATTATATCCTCTGATTTTGAAGTTACTCGACTCCATTCCCAGCAACTCTTGGCTTTAAATGCTGCCTAAGCTCGGCTTCCATGAAACACAAAGAATATTTTGCACATATGATTTATCTCATACAAGGACATACATTCCTCATTCAGTTTCTGCAGATGTATAAATTGTGTGTTTCATGCATCAAGAATTGAGGGGGGAAAATGGTCTTGTACCTGGAAGCTTTGTTCCTTCTTTTTTTTTTTTTTTCTGTATTTTTCTTTGCTTGAAGTAAACCTAGAAGAAAATTGCAGAATAGAAAATACAGCTTTATGTTTTCAATTTTTTTTGTGGTTATAGTAGATAGAGAGTCATCCATGCTTCTAACAGAATTTCCTTGTAGAGAACTGATGTTATGTGAATTGGAACTCAACTGAATTCCAAGAAATTGGTAACTTTTTGCTGTATGATTTGTCTTGCAACTGATTGGATTTGTTCTGTTCAACTTCCAGGCCTGATCTTATAATTTCCCAATTGCCTCTAAGACTGGCTAGTAAGCTAAAGAAAAAAGGTAAGCAATTAAATATTATTTACTGCCATCTGTTTGTAAATACTTCCTTTCTGCTCCCCTAGCAGACTGAGAGGTCTTTGTGCTTGAAAAATACAGGTGTTGTAAATAAAAGGCATTATTTAAGATGATCCAGCATAGTAGCCTCTAAATCTGCTATTATTTGAGAAAGACACTCAAACCATAAATGTATCTGCTTTTCTACTTGACTATTCTAGTACAAAAAATGGAATTTACTCAATTTTGACAACTTTTATTTTACTTTTAATGGCTTCAACCATTTTAAATTGAGAGCTGTGAACTGCTGTAAATAATAATGGTGTTTTATAAGAAAAGAATCTTTTGTCTGTAGAAAATTTCAGGTCAGTAATTTTTTGGGGTTTTAGATAATAAAAAGTACCAAAACTCTCCTTCACACTTAGAAAAAAACAAAGTCTTTTGTTCAGAATTAGTGGAAAATCTAGATGTGTATTTTCAAGAGACACTCCTGCTTTTTAAGATTGTGAGCATCACTGTGTTGTTCAGGTTTTACTGTGCAGACTCTTACTTAGTTCAGTCTGTTAGAATTCTTAGACTACAGCTGTTCCTTTGTTAGGTGTGCAAAATTTGTGCTTTACACCTTTTGTTCTCTTGGATTCCAGGAATTAGTCCAAGGACTCCCAAAAGGTCACGAAGTTCTTCAGAAAACTCAAATGTTCCAGAGATTGAAGTTACTATTGAAGAGAGTATGGAAGAAATAAATATTCTTCTGATGTTCTTTTATTATATTCTTCTATATTTTCTGTTCTTCTAAGCTTTCATGGCCCATAAGTAACATACACCTCATGTAGCAAACTCTTGAGGGCTCTAGATACACTTCAGTATTAAATAACTTTATATAACTTATATATAACTTTATAACTTTTTTCATTTCTGAAACAAACTAGGTACTTTGTAGATGATGCTTAGGTAAAATGTTGCAGTTTGACAGCTTGCTTGGCCCATTATTCCAAGCGGAGATGTGGGAACTGATGTAGTCCTGAGCAGAGAGATCACAGATGTGATCAGTAGCATTAAATGCTTAAATACAACTCTAGAACTTCCTAAAAGATTTTTTTAAATTCTACTCTTGATTCAGAACTGAAGATTCCTCTAGTAATCAAGTTTGATGCATTGTTTTTTTCGTATGATGTCTTGTTTCTGCTCTCTACCTTATAAATGTAATGTCTCTTCATAGGTCCTAAAAAAGACCGAACCACAAATGCAGAAAATAATTCTGATACCAGTGGCTCCAATGCAAATTCAAAGCAACCAGGAAAAGACTTTTCTTTTGGTGAGTGTTGGGGGAATTAGCACACATGCATTCCTTTAATGTAGATGTGGAACACCTGGATTATATAGCAGATATTTTGAGTTCATATTCTGATGTACAGTTAGTGAATGAGTGAAGTGCTCCTTTTTGTGTACATTCAGTTCTTCATTATGTGTGGTAATCTGCAGTAGAGAAATCCTGGATGATATGTGGAGCATGCTGCACAAATGCAGCCCAGATCCATTAGGTACTAGTGATTCAGGTGCAAAGTCAGTTTTAGATTTTTGCTGCTCTGTTACTGCACAATGCTGCAGACCCTTGAAGGACTTTTCTGGTGCAAAGTACCACCAAAAGCATAAGCCCAGCTGAAATGTGCATAAATTTCATAAGCCCACCACAAATGTGAAATATTGGCATCCCTGTGCAGAGATACTGGGTGGGATGCAGGGACCAGGAAGGATTTGAACTAACATCAGTAAGCCATGACCTGTCAGAGCTGACTGTGCGTGGTTGCCATGATTGACCTCTCCAGTTCTGGAAGATCAGTAAAGGAAAAGCTGGGCAGGGCTGAAAGCCAGGCAGTTGTGTTCATCAGTGTAGCCCATTGATGAATTATTGGCCTGTTAGTGCAGTGCTCTGGAACAGAAATCTCAGTATTGAAAGCAGGGTCAATTTGCAATCCAAAAAATTCTTCATTGTCAAGTGAGGTGAGTGACTGCATTCAAAGTATCTGTAAGTTGTTCTAGGTCTCAGTAAACCCTTTTTTCAGCATACCTACATTCTGAGTTTATTTGCTTACATTTGTGTAGGAATTTGCTGTTATTTGCTTTATCTTTTTTGTCCCCCATGCTTTCTTTATAGCTTTATGGTCTAAAAACCTATAAGAAAGGAATTATTTACTCCTACCAAGCCAATTGAGAATGAATGAGATACTGATTTAGCATGGGTTGTATTCATATTCAGAGTTGTGTACGGTTTTCTTGGACTTCTATTGCTTGTTAGACCTAGTTGGTTGTTTTTTTTTTTTCAATCTGCAACTTTTTTTTTAACTTTAGACTGAGGTTTTAGTTTTGTAGACCAGCCATGGCCCACTTAGTGCAGCCACAAGTAAACTGGTGTAGAAATTGCTCTGATAGCTGTCAGAAACAAAATGCATAAATTAAATGGACATTTAATCTCACCACTAAAGTAGAAACTGTGCTAGAGATTAAAGTTCTCAGGAGAGAGGCAAGTGTTTCAGGGCTGTGTCATTGAACACATGAGGAACTTTGTGCCACTATTTTGGGTGCTGGTTCAGATGAGTAAATTTCCTGCCATCTCATAGTAAATTTGGATCACTCTTGGATTAATTTCACTTTTAATCACCTTTGCTTTATTTAGTTTCAGTATCTTTCAAAGCTTTAAGAAATTAAGGATGGATGTGGATATAGTTTTGCAGAACGAAAGCCATTTTGCACATTTTTAATGCCATAGTAAATTGGTTATCAAGCATAATAATTTAGTAAAGACTTGTTAAAATGGTTTTCAAAGACTGATTCATTGTGTGAGTGTTGTTCTAATTCTTCCAATTTCTTCCTGGCAGAGCTGTGGAATGCCAAAATCAGTGACTTGAAGGAGAAAGTAGAAAATATGTTTAATGAAAAATGCGGTATGTTTATTGGTTCTTTATTACTGAGATGCCTTTCTTATGAACATGCTAGATAAATGTACAGTTAGATAAATGTATGAGAGGTGTTCATATGTTTATTCCAGAGGTCCTGCAGTCCTTGTGTACCTTACAATTTCCCATCTGAGTTCATTCTCATGTGCTTGCAATCCAGTGTCACATTTCCACTTGTTATTTTACTTGGGTTTGAAAATGAAGAAGTTGTGTTTGGATTAAAATTTTTTAAATGAGCCACAGAGTGATTTCACACACTGGCACATCCTTTTGAGCTTTCATCACTCTGCTTATAAATGGGACTTGGTATGACTCTGCATGACTCAAAATGGGTTATGGGTGGTATCTGGAGAAATTGCTCCATTATATTCCAACACTTCTTCTAGTGCAGGCTGTTTGGAAACTAGGGACTTTTGGAAGTAATGGATTCTCCTTACTCTTGTGAGTGTGGATTTTTGAACAAGAGCACAAATCTCACATGTGCTTGGTGCTGTTCTCTAGAAGAGAAAGAGGCAGAATGCATTGCCTTCAACAAAGTGTGTCTTGATTTGAACAGCCAGGTGTTTGCTAAGGAAGGCAGGAGCCTCCCTTGAAATGGAGAATGTAAACCCCCTCCCTCTGAATTATTAGAATTTTGAATTATGGGGCTCTCAGGCAAAGATATGGGAGTAGGAATAACAGTTCTTTATTAGGAAAACTCAAAATAAAAATGCAGTAGTACAAAACAGCAGAGGAGCTGCCCCTGGGTCCAGGGGGTGGCACAGCCCCATGCCATGGGGGCCCAGCCCTCCTGCAGTGCCAGCTGTGGCTCTGCTGCAGCAGGGACCCTGCACAAGGGGGGAGTTTTCCTCTGCAGCTCCAGGGCTGCTGCAGATGGGCCTGGGCTCCCTCTGGCAATGCAGGGCAGCAGAAAGCTGCTCCTCTGGCAATGCAGGGGGCAAAGGCTGCTGTGCTGGGCCAGGCTCAGATTGGATCCAGGCAGGAATGCTTGGCTCCTCCCCTGGGCGGGGCATCTCCCCATGGGATGCTGGAATGGGATCAGCCCTGCAGGGACACTCAGTGGCCATGGACAGCAGAGATCTCCTGGAGGGAGGGTTGGCTGTGGGAGAGAGAAAGAAAACTGCCCCAAGGACAGCAGAGAACTGCCCCAGCTCTGACAGAGGGTGATAGAATGAACAGCCCCAGCCACATTTTGCATTTGCAACCCAAAACAAAAGTGCCATACAGATAGGATAGTCATGCATGCAGACCAAGCCAGTGGCATGAGCTGGATGCAAATTACAAATTTTCAGCAAATTATGGTGAGATTTACTGCAACAGAATGAGTTAAGTTTGAAACTGTTCATTTTCTCCCTGCATACTCATAGCTGTCACCAAAAAAGGCAAAGCCTGCTGGTGCTACCTAATTGAGTATGGATGTGCCAGGTACTCTATTCCATTTATAGCAGAGGTATTTCTATATATTCTGTTTCTCTCCACATCAGTTGCCTAACTGTACCTTATTTGCTCTGTTGCATTTCAGGGGAGGCTCTGGGTCGCAGTGGGCCAGTGAAGGTGCCATATGCCCTGTTTGATTCCTACCCTGATGATTTCCACGTGGAAGGACTGCCTGAGGGGGTGCCCTTCCGCCAGCCTACCACCTTTGGGATCCCCAGACTAGAGAAGATCCTGAGAAATAGACCCAAAATAAAATTTATTATTAAAAAGTAAGGCTCCCGTATGTCTTTAATAATCTGTTCTATGAGAATTGAAATGTAGACCAAAAAATGAAATTTGTGTTGCCAACTTGCTAAATTACTCTATAAAACACACACTGGAATATTTTTATTGAGGAAATGATCAGAAAGCTCTTGTGCAAGTGGAACAAGACAGAATAATCTCTTTGTTCTGACAGACTCTTAGACTTTGTTGTGAGAGGAAGAGCAAGTCCTTATTTCTTAATCCATCACAATTATCACATCACTGGTTTAGTTCCTACTGCAAGGAGCACTTATGGACTACTCATAAACTTTGCTGGTTGTGTATTGGTAGCTGAGGAGTGGAGATGATTTTAATGAGAGCTGTAAGAATTTTCTTTCCTTTGCCTAGAACAGGTTTAGATATTCCTGTGCCACTGCAGAAACAGTGGCAAGAGAAGTTACAAGGACAGACAGTGATAGAACGAGGGAGAATGGCTTTAAACTGACAGAGAGCAGGGTAAAATTAGGTGTTTGGAAGGAATTTTCACTGGGAGGGTGTTGCCCAGAGAAGCTGTGGCTGCCCCATCCCTGGAAGTGTTTAAAACCAGGTTGGATGGGGTTTTGAGCAACCTGGTCTGGTAGAAGGTGTCCCTGCTCATGGCAGGGGCGAGGTTTTAGGGTCCTTCCAACCCAAACCAGTCTTAGATTCTGTGATTCTGGGAAGTTATGGACCCTCTCAGTCACTGCATTCTTGACTGTCTGTTTGGCTGAGAGGATATCACTTAGTTACCATTTTTAGAAAATGGGATTTTTTTTAATGTTGATGGTATAATTTTATTATTGTATGTAAAATGTTCAATCTGTTTGCAGGCCTGAGGTGCTTGAGGCAGCTATCAAAGAAAATTCTGGTAGAAGCTCCCAAGGTGAGTTTTGCAACTGCTTAACTTTTCAGATAAAAGTTTATTTCAGGGGTTAAATATTAATTATGAGAGCGGCATGGTGTTAATAAATTCCTGAAAGATTCATTCTACATTGCAGTTGCTTGGTTTGTTTGTTTGTTTGTTTTTAAGATGGGAAAAGCACTTACCAGTTACAGTTTAAATGTAGCTCTAACAAGGCAGTATTTATTTAAATTATTCACAAATAGTTGTGCCTCTGATGTATTCTTTACTACATTCCATCAAAATGTAGCCAGTGATGTAGGATTCAAGGAGTTATTCAGGTCTAGAGATAAATTATTTGCTCCTAGTATGTAGATCATCTAAATGACACAGGCACCAGAGACAGGAGTGCAAATAGCCAGTAGAAAATTGTGTCAGGCAGGTAGGTCATGGAATAAATGCTCCCATTTTGAAACTGAAACTAGGTCCTCTTTGAAAACTTTGCCAATATTTGTTGTTTTGCAATATTTTCTTTATAGATGAGACTGAAGATTTTGAGCTCTCTATAAATGTTTTCTAAATTAATCCTCTTAGGAAAAAATAATTCCTCCAGTAATGCCAATACAGCAAGGACCACAAAAACCACAGGGAAAACAGCTGAAAGTACTGAAGACCTAAACATTGTTAAAGTAACCATAAAAGGTGCGTATACTGGCTGGTTTCTCATCATAATGCTTGTGCTTATATTCTTCATGATACCTGCTTAGTTTGATATTTTCCTACAGTCAGGCTGGTTTGCTGAAATACAAATGCAGTCAAGAAAGAACTCAAGTTACCTTTTGGTTTTGCTGAAATGTTAAATATTATCTAACACTCATTAATATGTCATCAGTGACATCTTTAGAATAGTCTTAGTCCAACCACCTGTTAAGAAGTATCCACATTTTTATGATGCAGTAAATGAAATATTGACTTGCAGTTCTTGGTAACTTCCAGAGGTCAGTACTTGGACTGAATTGAATGACCATGGAGGCTGAACTGCTTTGTCTTAACACCAATTACTGCTTTTCTTGTTGCATGCTATGGCCATCTACTGAATGATCACTGTGCTTTTACCTTTACATACCATTCTATGTTCCATAAGAGAGTAAAATACCATTTGTTGGTTTAAATTACTTTACAAAATCATCTCTAGACATTTCTGGATTCATCCCTGGAAGTGTTCAGGGCCAGGTTGAGTGGGGCTTGGAGCAACCTGGTCCAGTGGAAGGTGTCCCTGCCCATGGCAGGGGTTTGGAACTGGATGATCTTTAAGGTCTCTTCCAAACCAAACCATTCTAGGATTCTGTAATTTCTTAGCAACCATCTATTTGTGTGTATTTCTACAATTCAGTGTTACTACTAAAATGAGGAACAAAGTCAGTCCGTGTTTAGAAGCTCTTGGGTATACCTGCTTTGAGTAAACATGCAGCAGTAAACAAGCTTCAGGGGGGGAAATCTGTGCTTAATTCTCATGCTGTTCTCACAATTTCTTCCAGATGATGAAAATGAGCGGCTGCCAAAAGCAGAAAATGCCAGACAATTGAGAGAGCAAGTAAATGATCTTTTTAGCCAGAAATTTGGTAATTGCTTCTTACTCCCCGTTTTTGTATAGGTGTGAATGCAATTAATGTTGCTCATACTGCAGTTGCTGAATGAATATTCACTCTCAGTAAATTATATATATGGTCATTAAAATGAACAAATTTGAGAATTGTATATGAATGTTGTGCTTTGACTCCAAAAAGAATCTTTTGTTAGTGATGTAGATAGTTTAGTGTTTTAAATAAAGTCCTAAGGGTCTGGATTGCTTCATGGTTCCCCTTTTCCTTTTTTCTGTGTCAACATGGATGAAGTATTTATTTTGCTGGCAGTCCATGGTTCTTCTCAGGGCTTCATAATCCTGAGCTCTTAATACTTGGGATTAGAGTAATTTTAAAAAAGCAGTTTAACCCTTTTGCTGTGTATTGTTTTGTTTGTTTTTTTTACTTTGCATTGTACAGTAGCAATGATCTGGATCTCCTTATCTGAAATTCCTTCACTTGTGCTGCGTTGAATTTATTTTCATAGCATTGCAGGAAATGCTTTGTTTTCCTTCATGTAGCTATCTCATTAATATCCTGTTCTGTACTGTAAGAGCAGAGTCTGTGTTCTTCATATGCTGAGCTGTCAGAGTTGGAGCTGTGACCAATGCTCTCATAGTTATGTGCATGAGTGTAATCCAGAACCTCATTTCTAAAACTGTAATTGTTTCATTGTCAAGTGAATTTTCATAGTTTCAGATCTGATACAAAGCATGGTTTGAATTTTGTTTCTTAATCCTCTGAGGATTTTCTTACACTTTTTCTTCAGTGTAATCAGAAATACTGTGGGTTTGAAAATAAACACGACCTCTCTCACTTAGGTGAAGCTACTGGTATGAATTTTCCTGTGAAAGTTCCATACAGAAAAATCACTAACAACCCTGGCTGTGTGTTGGTGGATGGAATGCCTCCAGGTGTGGCATTTAAAGCACCCAGTTACCTGGAACTCAGCTCAATGAGGAAGATTTTGGATTCAGCAGAGTCTATCAAGTTCACTGTCGTTAGGTATGTAGTTGCCATTAATTAGATTACGAGTACAATCCCATAGCTGGAATAAATGTGACAGAATAGAAGTTGTAGTGCATCTTTAAATAGATGTTGGCTCTTTTTGGATGATAATATTTCAGGTCAAATGAAGCCCAGATGTTCCTAGCATGAATAAAGGAGGACATGTCCAGTTTAGTATGACAAAAGGCATTTTACCAATACTGCATATTACAGCAAGCTGTCTTTTGAGTTCCAATCTAATCATAATTTGCTAAAAAGTCCTATAGTTTTCTGGGCCTTTCTCTCCCAGTCATAATATCAAGTTTTGAAACAAGTCCAGAGCTCATTGGTTTCTATTCAATATTTTAAAATACAATATTGTCCAATTATAGTATAAGGGAATTTCATTTGTATGTGTATATCTCCATAGACATACACACACATATATATCCAATGTTAATTTTTATGCATTGAAGCAGAACAGATCAAACTTTGGAATCATTCTAAGGAGGAGTTGAAAATAAAAATTGATCAGTTTCTGTAACTTGTCAAATCACAGATGACTTCACAGGAGTTTAAAAGCTTCAGTTTGTCCTTAGAGAGAGATGTTTCTTGAATAGATTTTACTAAGGGGTCTGAATTCTCAAGCCTTCATCATGACATATTCTGACCAAAAGGACTTGGATCTGTTTTCAATTGAACCCTGAAGAGGTGATTCCTTGCCAAGTAGCAGTGACCAAGGGAAGGGTTTAGCTCTTCCATACATGTTAATTTTCAAAATGCTAGTTTTGAAGAACCAAGGTCCCCAGGAGCTACTAGTCCTTCTGTTTTACTTGCCTTTCTTTTCATGTATTAGCATGACCTCTGTTACAGAAGGTGTGGGGAGGTTGCATTGGGAGGAAACACCATGCAGTGCATTTCAGAATCTAATTTTTGTATTTTTTTCCAGGCCGTTTCCAGGACTTGTGATTAATAATCGTAAGTATTTATGAGACCCTGATGACAAATGCATTTTTTTAACCTACCAAATTTCATTTTCTACATTGTGTCTTAGTGGCAGAGGCCCCCAGTTGTTGAGGTCTCTGTATGATTTTGCCTGTGTATTTCTCATTAAGATTTCCTGACTAAACATGGATGTGCAGTTAACTGGAGGGCAGGGGCATAAATTTACAGTTAAACAGCATAAGATTAGCATCGACTTGATATGAAAATGCAAGACTCTGATTTTGTATTTTTCAGCTGCAGAGTCCCACAGAAATTTAGGATCCTGACTGAGCAGCACACTTACGTGAGAGTTGCTGTGTTATGGGTTTAAATCCATCACAATAGCAGTTAGTAAGAGCTTTCCATTAGCTGCACAACCTTGTTCCAGTAAAAAATTCTGCATTCTGCTAAAACTATAACTTTTTAGAGAGGCAGACTGTAGTTAACGGAAGTGCTATGGCCAATTTGGCCCTCCCAATGAAATTATTTGGGGTAGTAGGAAGGAAAAGTACAGTATTTTGGTTGCTAAAATAATTGTGGAATGGTATTTCCAGAGAATTCAGTTAGAAATGAAAGGATCCATTGAGCTGTTGTCAGTTCAGCATAAGCTGTCAGTGTGGGTAGGGACTGGGGGAGCAGATTGGCCACATGAGGTTTGGGCATTATCAGTGTCCACTAATTGTGATCAAAATGATCTTATACTGATGGATACCAAGGTGAACGAGTGACAGGCTCTGAGCCAACTGCTTATAAGTATTATTTCTAATTTATTATTTATTCTTCATCTAAAGAACATGTGGAAACTTAAAAGGAAAGTTTTGGTGCTTGCAGGCAAGATGGAATGTGTTTCCTGTAACAGAAAGAATTGAGCTGCGTCTCAGTCACAGTGTTAGTAACCTGTTCATGTGAGAAGTTTGAGGATTTGCAGATTCAAGGGTTTTTCTTGTGTTGCATGTGAACCATTTTCATTGTGAAGTAAAACAGTGATCATGTTTAATCTTAGAGCTGCTAGAAGAAGCTGAAGCAGAAGCAGAATCACCAGCAGCAGCCACTACCACAGCAGTACTACCAGGTGATGCAGCGTGACACGTGTGGGGTATGGGGTTCTGCATCTCACTGCCAGATATCATTACAGTCATGTCCTAGGTGTAAGGTGCTCGTGCTGAGCCATTTCATTTTGAGAAATGAATAGCTGTTAACTTTAATAACTGTTAAACTTTAAGTAACTTTATTAGCTGTTAAACATTAGTGGAAAGTGACTCTACTTCCTTCAAGCTGTGTCATTGGTGTGTTCCTTGATTTGATTTTTACAGATGAGCTGGAAAGAAGGATTAGGGGGGCAATGTGTAAAGGCAATTCAGCATCCATTTATTAATGTCTGCTTAACTCCAATGTGTGCATGTCTGCATGTACAGCCAACTGAAGTTTGCCTGTTTGCGCCTGCTGCCAAGCTCTGTAACCCCTGCTAGACTGCATCTGGGACTGCAGTCTTCGTCTGAAAGGAAAGCTTAGCTTTGGGCTGTGAATTAACTAAAGGAAATGTGGTTGGGCAGCTTCACTTTGATCCAATACAGCTTTTAAATGTTCATACACCTTTTAAAAATGTGTATGCTAAGTTGGTGTAGTGTGGAGAAAAGTTCTGCAATTGACTGAATAAATCATTACACAAAGAAGCTGGGAAACTAAGAGAAAACATCTGATAAACATTTTTAGAGTAAGGGACACTTGTATGATGAAAATTACTGTAAAGGAAACTGCTGGTTCCTCTGTTTCCATGTGGAGGTGTGGGAGGCAGGAGATCAGCGGCTGATGATTTGTGAGCTTGCTGTAGTCTCTTGGTCCTTAACATCTGCAGTGTTAAAAAGGTTAAATGGTTTCTCCAGAACATGTTCATCTACAATCCATGCAGAGAGAGTAGCAAACTCAGCATGGAATTGAAGCATACTTGTCCTCTGTTATGCACCTTCCCACTGTGCCCCAAAGTGCACATTCTTGCCATCACAGACAGTGCTTAGGAGAAGTGGGGACTCTTTGTTTAAGCTGTTCCAAATTTGGTGTATTCTGTGCAAATGCACATTGTGCTGCTCTGGGTCTTGGTGTTACATCTGCCACAGTGAACCATTCTTAGAAGAGAAAGTGTTGCATAGTTAAGTGTAATAAATGTTTGGGAATATTTTATATTTTGTTGCAGACTATAGAAAGCTACACAAATTTATCTCAGTCAAAGAGATATGAGTCTGATTGTTTAAGAAAAATGAGGTGCTTTTTTGAGGGAAAACTTGATTTCCCGAATCTGATTCATCTTGTTGAGACTATATTCATATTCATTTGACTGTATTTTTTTTTCATTTAAGAGCCAGCTGAACCAAGCCAAATAGAAGTATCTCTAGGAGGTAAGTGTTTGTCTTCAGTTACTATCAAGAAATATTTTTAAGCAATGCTGAACAAAGTTGCATCTGTTTTTAAAGTCAGGCCAATCAAAACCAAGAAAAGGTCTTTTACTGGTTCCTGGCACATTTCCTCATTTATAGTAATATCATGTTGCATGGTATTATGATATTATGATATGCTGCATCATGTGAAGAATACTTAGCAGCAAAAATTACTATTCTAATAATTTTACAAAGGAGTTCTATGAATTCTTTGTAGTTGGTGAGTCATGCCTATAGATAGGCTCTGAGCCAACTGCTTATAAGTATTATTTCTAATTTATTATTTATTCTTCATCTAAAGAACATGTGGAAACTTAAAAGGAAAGTTTTGGTGCTTGCAGGCAAGATGGAATGTGTTTCCTGTAACAGAAAGAATTGAGCTGCGTCTCAGTCACAGTGTTAGTAACCTGTTCATGTGAGAAGTTTGAGGATTTGCAGATTCAAGGGTTTTTCTTGTGTTGCATGTGAACCATTTTCATTGTGAAGTAAAACAGTGATCATGTTTAATCTTAGAGCTGCTAGAAGAAGCTGAAGCAGAAGCAGAATCACCAGCAGCACCAGCAGCAGCCACTACCACAGCAGTACTACCAGGTGATGCAATGTGACACGTGTGGGGTATGGGGTTCTGCATCTCACTGCCAGATATCATTACAGTCATGTCCTAGGTGTAAGGTGCTCGTGCTGAGCCATTTCATTTTGAGAAATGAATAGCTGTTAACTTTAATAACTGTTAAACTTTAAATAACTTTATTAGCTGTTAAACATTAGTGGAAAGTGACTCTACTTCCTTCAAGCTGTGTCATTGGTGTGTTCCTTGATTTGATTTTTACAGATGAGCTGGAAAGGAGGATTAGTGGGGGCAATGTGTAAAGGCAATTCAGCATCCATTTATTAATGTCTGCTTAACTCCAATGTGTGCATGTCTGCATGTACAGCCAACTGAAGTTTGCCTGTTTGTGCCTGCTGCCAAGCTCTGTAACCCCTGCTAGATTGCATCTGGGACTGCAGTCTTCGTCTGAAAGGAAAGCTTAGCTTTGGGCTGTGAATTAACTAAAGGAAATGTGGTTGGGCAGCTTCACTTTGATCCAATACAGCTTTTAAATGTTCATACACCTTTTAAAAATGTGTATGCTAAGTTGGTGTAGTGTGGAGAAAAGTTCTGCAATTGACTGAATAAATCATTACACAAAGAAGCTGGGAAACTAAGAGAAAACATCTGATAAACATTTTTAGAGTGAGGGACTTGTATGATGAAAATTACTGTAAAGGAAACTGCTGGTTCCTCTGTTTCCATGTGGAGGTGTGGGAGGGAGGAGATCAGCGGCTGATGATTTGTGAGCTTGCTGTAGTCTCTTGGTCCTTAACATCTGCAGTGTTAAAAAGGTTAAATGGTTTCTCCAGAACATGTTCATCTACAATCCATGCAGAGAGAGTAGCAAACTCAGCATGGAATTGAAGCATACTTGTCCTCTGTTATGCACCTTCCCACTGTGCCCCAAAGTGCACAGACTTGCCATCACAGACAGTGCTTAGGAGAAGTGGGGACTCTTTGTTTAAGCTGTTCCAAATTTGGTGTATTCTGTGCAAATGCACATTGTGCTGCTCTGGGTCTTGGTGTTACATCTGCCACAGTGAACCATTCTTAGAAGAGAAAGTGTTGCATAGTTAAGTGTAATAAATGTTTGGGAATATTTTATATTTTGTTGCAGACTATAGAAAGCTACACAAATTTATCTCAGTCAAAGAGATATGAGTCTGATTGTTTAAGAAAAATGAGGTGCTTTTTTGAGGGAAAACTTGATTTCCCGAATCTGATTCATCTTGTTGAGACTATATTCATATTCATTTGACTGTATTTTTTTTTCATTTAAGAGCCAGCTGAACCAAGCCAAATAGAAGTATCTCTAGGAGGTAAGTGTTTGTCTTCAGTTACTATCAAGAAATATTTTTAAGCAATGCTGAACAAAGTTGCATCTGTTTTTAAAGTCAGGTCAATCAAAACCAAGAAAAGGTCTTTTACTGGTTCCTGGCACATTTCCTCATTTATAGTAATATCATGTTGCATGGTATTATGATATTATGATATGCTGCATCATGTGAAGAATACTTAGCAGCAAAAATTACTATTCTAATAATTTTACAAAGGAGTTCTATGAATTCTTTGTAGTTGGTGAGTCATGCCTATAGATAGGCTCTGAGCAATTTCATATCCTGAGTGATGCAGCTAGTTGTTCAGTGCAGAAGTTTCCACAAGTGATGCAAGTGAGAGCTTGCCATCATCAGGAGCTCTGAATGCCATATTGGCCTGGATACACTGTGTTGGGGGCAAGGGAGGGGAGCATTGTTGTTCTTCTAGCACTTAAACTCTGGAAAACATCCAACTTTCCTATTGTCCAGGAGTATACTTGAACTGTACCTGTTTCAGATAGAATCACAGAATCATTTCGTTTGGAAAAGCTTTCTGAAATCATCAAGTCAAAATGTTGCCCCAGTATTGCCAGGCTCACCACTAAACCATCCAAGTGCCACATCCACACAGCTTTTAAATACCTCCACCCTCAGTGACTCCACCACTGCCCTGGGCAGCTGTCACAGACATACTTTATGAAAAATTCCTTTGCTAGGATTTTTTCTCCTGAGAAGCTGAGAGGCCTCAGAAATGAAATGTAAACAATAATTATCTGCTGCTGTGGAATGCAACAGGTGCATCTTTGCTTGGTCTCATGTGGTTGTTTCTAATTAATGGCCAATCACAGCCCAACTGTCTCAGACTCTCTGGTCAGTCACAAGATTTTGTTACTCATTCCATTCCTTTATATTCTTAGCCAGCCTTCTGATGAAATCCTTTCTTCTATTCTTTTAGTATAGTTTCAATATATCATTTTCTTTTAATATAATATATATCATAAAATAATAAATCAGCCTTCTGAAACATGGAGTCAAGATTCTCATCTCCTCCCTCATCCTGGGACCCCTGCAAACACCACCACAGGCAGCCTCTGCCAGGCCTTGACAACCCTTTTGGTGAAGAAGTGTTTTCTAATCCATGGATCTATGTAAGGGAGCTGTAGGTTTTGTATCCCCCATGTGTTTTTGCATGTGGTCTTGGTGAGTTAGAAATACTGGACTGACCTGAGAGCTGGGATGTTGTTGCCTGCTGTGTGCTCTGCTCCTGTGAATGCTCCTTTGCCACACCCCAGCCTGTCAGCAGGGCCTGGATGTGTCTGCCATGGTTCCAAGGTGATCCAGGGGGCTCTGGTAGTTTGCTGGGGTGCTGTCTTTGTGTCAGGTGGTCCCAGGAGGGGTTTGCTGATGTGTCTGTGGCAGCCAGCAGCCCTGGGATGGCAGCTGCTGTGCATCAGCGCTTTTCATCTTGAGACTCTCAACTTTGGCTCATTCCCTTATCCTGCTTGCATTGCCCCAAAAGAAAAAGCAGCAAATCTCTATGATCCTGTTCTTCTCCTGCCTTTTCCATGGAAATTTCCTTTCCTGCCTCCATTGCTTCACTCCCCCTGTCACATCATTGAACTCTAAGCCAAGAGATTCTCAAGCAGAATGAGTGTTACAGGCTTACTCCAAGGGTTTTAAGTCAGTCTTTCTTGGAGTATGGCCTGAGCCTGTTGCAGCAATCAAGAGAGAAAGAAGGCAAACATTGGAGTCACAGCAGAGCTGAGCTGCACATTTTTAAGCTCACAATTTTGAAGGCTGGAACATCAGATATCTTTATCATGCCAAAACTCTATGGGATTGCTGAAGCTGGATGGTGCAGGAGAAAGCCACTTGTTCCTGAATATTGTCATGTGGAAGAAAATCAGCTGTGGGCCTTCAGTGTGATGGTTTGGAAGAGATAGAAAAGCATAGTTATGAATTTGTCATCCAAAACTGGCTTCAGACACTGTAACTACAGAAATGTTTTTGTGAAAAGGCATACAGTGGCAAAAATCACCTCAGAACTAGGCTGGAAGGTATAAAATGATCATGTGGTGAAACAGCTTGGCTTTGTAGTGATGAATTACTGTCACCCCAAACCTTCCAAACAATTTCAGGGAAAAACCAATTTCCTTCCAACATCATATTGTCTGTAAAAATAACAGAATCAGGCTCTGGGTCATACGGACAGCGCTACACAGACACGAGACTCCTTTGATTTACCTCCAAGCACCCCTGCAGTGAATAAACTGTATCAAAAGGTGATGAATGCTTTAGCCAACATGGTTTTTTTAAAAAGCATATCATAATACCTTCCTGTGTGATACTGTACTTTGAAAATTAGCTAAGGTTAAAATTTGTTTTGCAGAGACTGAAATAGAATAATGCAGAAATCTGTATTAGTTGAGAGAGAAGCAGTTCTACTAATGCCAATTTTATTTCCATTCATTAAGAACTAGAGTGCTCTAAGATCCTAAACTGCTTTACATTGCAGTGGAAATGGTAATTTTCACAGAATCAGATTGCTGTCAATATGCTTTTATTTATTATTATTAGTTTAAAGAGATAATCAATGCTTTTCATGTTTTTATAAATTTTTACTTAAGTACAACAGTAACAAAACTGGTGGAGAAATTCCACTTTTTCATTCACTACTACTTTTTTAACAGATAACACAAAAACAGAAGAACAGTTTCAAATAAAGCAAGATCCAGACCTGACGTCATAGACCTCATCAATACTGGGTAAAAGAATTTAGTGTTTCTTGAAGTCAACACCTGTCAAAGAAGAATATTTTTATATTTTTGGCTGGGGAAAGGAGAGATGAAGTATAATACTGAATGTCAGAAGGTGCCAGTACTGTAATTGTGAATTATTTTATGTGTTTCAGTTCTCACATAGAAGATTCAGGTGTTTTGCACTTTCTTATGCAAATACAATATAAAATACACTGTGTTCAAATTTGTGAGGAAGTCCTAGAAAAATGTGGCCTAAAATGTGTCATGGTGATCACATATCTCAGAAGCAGAGCAAGTGAAAGCTGAGGGAATTAATGTTTATGAAAAGCTCTGACATGGTTGTGTGAAAAAGCATTAAGCATTATTATTGTTGGTAATGCACATACATTTCCAAATTGTAATTGAGCAGGAAAGCTCTTCATTATAATTGCAGTACTATCTGAGCTTGGGACACTCAGTAAAGCTATTAATTGTGATGACAAACCAACCTCCTTTAAAAGTTTTCTTTATTTTATTTTCATAAATTAAACTTTTATTTATTTAAAAGCCTAGTATAATTTACAATGTCCAAATGTCCAGATCTTTCTCTTACTGTATTTTTAATGTCACTTGTTCCTAAAAATTATGTTTTTGTGGTGGTGGAGAGCAATGTTAGCAATGCTATCACATCACCAAATCTAAAATGCTGATCCACATTGTTTGGAGTCTCTGTGCTTCATTCAAAGAAAATGGTAGTGCTTCTTCCCATTTCAGTTTTTTTGGTAATACTGAACCCCAGATATCTTCCTTGTTATGCAGCATTTGATACTTCAGCAACTTGATTGGATTGGTGTAAAGTTAATGAAGCATTGGCTAGGGGAGCCTGGAGCCTGTGGATTTCATTCCTGGCACCAGCTGGGTTTCTGGAGCTGAGGGACAGCCTTGGTACAGCATGAGCACAGCCCAGGACAATGAAATGATGTGGTGCAAAGCTGCAGGAGCTGAGAAATCAGCATCCCAACTGTGCCCTGAGCACTACAGGCAGCAATGGTGCTCCTATTAAATCTGTGAAGTCTGTGTCTGTCATAAAACTGAATGTGGCAGGATAAAATAGACTAAAGGAAAAACTTTGATTCGTCATGGGATGCACTGCAGGCAGTAAGAAATAAAAAAACATCTCACTTGTCAATTAAAGGTCACAAAAATGTTGTCTGAGCAATGGTTGAACAATTTGATGCTGCAGTAGTTCAGAGTTTTGGATGCTTTAGGCCATCCACTGAATTGATACCAAAATAAATATTTGTTCTAAATTCTGACAAGAGACCACTAGAGCACACATTTAATCTCATATTTATTGACAGCAATATTCAGTTTCTGCATGCCTGCTGAATCTATGTTGCAATAGGACACAAAATGAATGACACTCACAGGCTGAGATGTCCAAGGCAAAAAAGGCACGTTTATTTCCAGACCTCGATATTTATAGAATTCCAAAAGTGACCATGGACTGGAGGATGGAATTGCCACCTCTCCAACCACACTGGTCAAACCAACTGTCCATCGATTCTCTCCTCCTCCAGAAAGGAATGCAAAACAATCATTACTTACATGAAAAGTGGGTGAGAAACTCCATTACAAAAATGTAAACATCAGAAGGCTTAGGAGAACTTTAGAACAGGGAGACGAATCTAGGCCTAAAGAACTGGAAAATAGAATACAAACTGCTCAGTTGTAATAAGGCACAAGGCTTCAACGAAATGAACTTAATTTTTTAATTTCTCTTACTCAGCCAGAAGCTGCCTGTTCTGAGAAGAGCCTGCTCGGCCTGTCTAGAGCTGTGTAATATAACTGTATAAGAGAAGTATCTTCTATACAAACCCTTTTGTACTATTATATAGAAATGTCTACTTTTTCAGCAGTTCTGTGAATTGACCTAATAATGACTGTAGATTTGGATTGTATGACTTTACTTTGGAATATATTTTAAGGACTAAATTTGATGCAGCAGTGCTGGGGAGATGGCAGGGATTAAAATCAACAGGGAGATAGCTCAGGCTGTATACATTTTCCAATAAAGCTGAATTTCACTGTACCTGAATGCATCCTAACTTTTGTAATAAAAAAATTCCTGCAAAGAGTTCAGTTTGTTTACTTTGGAGAAAAAAAACCTCTATATTAATTTTCAGCTATTACTTTAATGTCTCATTGGACAACAGTATCTGTATATTTGAATTAATTTTTCCTATTGTATCTATCATAATTCATATGTTTTTCCTAAATAAAAGATAAAATTATCCACTTGATGGTTAGTGTGCATTAATGAGATAGACTGTGTAATGATCAATATTCCAGTGTGTGGATTAGGAAGCTGAAATGAAACCCCATCATAGTTTGTTCTGTTAATTCAAAGTAGTAAGCCCATTTTATATCAGAGTATCACACAGTTTGCATATGATGGTTTGGTCCTACAGTTCTGCCACGGGCAGTGGTTGTGTGGACTTGTGTGAGAGTTTTTCTGCTGAAGGCTGTGGGGGATGCTCCTCTGTTCATCTAGAACTAGTTATGGGAACATGCTACAACCTGCTCTAAGCCCTATTGTGCCAAAAAGAATATTCTGTGAACATAACAAATTAAGTCCCGTGTGGTCCTGGTTATGCACCACAACATGTAAAAACATCTCTTTTTTTCAACTTTCACAAACCATAAGAGATGTGCAGTTCTGGCTATATGATAATGTCTAAAAATGCAGATTATTTGCAAAGGTTTCTCTTTTACTGGCATGGATTTGAGGTGATTGCATTATGCACAAATGGTAAGTGATGTTCCCTGATGAAGAAATAAAGACCTTTCTGATGTTTTTCAAGACTGTCCATGCAGTTATGTCAAGTCCTAGCAGTAATTCTGTAGGCAGGTAGAACATGCTGCAGCATGGTTATGTCCTGCCAGCAGAGAAGTAAGGTCCAGTCCTTCTGTTGAGACTGCAGTTCCAGCTCTGGGTGGGTGATGGGATTGGATCTTCAAGGAAAATTCTGAAGCCTTAAATTCAATTGAGTGCAGTGTCTGTTGTGTGGGAGCAACCTGAAATTCAGAGCAGCACATTTCTGTCATTCTGGAGATAAGGGAGACCCTACAGGACATCTGCTTGTGTTTGACTACATACAGATCTAGGTGCTTCCACTTAAATACTAGGACCTAGTGCTGACTTCCCCTTCTGAAAAAGCAGGATGGTTCATTCTTGCTTTACTCTCAGCCCTCTTGGAGGCACTTTCAGCACACCTGCGTGCCCAGCTCTCTGTTGCTGGTGGAGTTCTTATTCCTCAAAGTGTCACAGCAAAGGAACTGGGAAAATAATTCCAGGGTATTGCCTTGTCAAGTGTGTAACAGCAGAGTGGCTCTACTGAAACTCTGTATGCAGGAGCTGAAAGAAAATTAAGTGAAAGTGGTTGCAGTGGTGTTGCTGAAAGGACTGGAGTGGGCATTGGCCTGCAGCATGTCCATCTTCAGAGCCATCAGGGACTGGCCCTGCTGGACATCTGTCCATCTTCAGAGCCATCAGGGACTGGCCCTGCTGGACATCTGGCCATCTTCAGAGCCATCAGGGATTGGCCCTGCTGGACATCTGTCCATCTTCAGAGCCATCAGGGACTGGCCCTGCTGGACATCTGGCAGCTTCAGAGCCATCAGGGACTGGCCCTGCTGGACATCTGTCCATCTTCAGAGCCATCAGGGATTGGCCCTGCTGGACATCTGGCAGCTTCAGAGCCATCAGGGACTGGCCCTGCTGGACATCTGTCCATCTTCAGAGCCATCAGGGACTGGCCCTGCTGGACATCTGGCAGCTTCGAGCAGCCTCTCACAGAAGCCACCTCCAGAGCTCCCCTGCTACCAAAAACCAGACTGCAAAACCAAAAGAACTTGGCTTGTTCAGATGGGATGTTCCTCTTCTGAGGATTTTCTTCTAAAATCTTGCTTCTTGACACGTATTAGACATGTGAGACATTTGATGGAATGCTCAGCAGTGTCTCACACAGAGTTACAGGTGGTGTTTCACTGTGAACTAATCCTTTACGGACAGTGGCATCTAAAACCTCTCATTTCTCACATTACAAGATGAGGAATGAGGAAACAGGAAGGAACATGTGAATTGAGTGGTTTCCAGAAATGTACTGCCTGTAATGCAGTTTTAAATTTAGTACAAACAATTGTAATTATGAAATTAGCTGTTATGACAAAGTTTATGGTGTTCTGCATAAGCGGCAGTTATCTGGTGACTAACAGAGCAGAATCCAAACAGCCCTGGATGGATCTTTTTTAGCATTTGTGGTTGTGTAATATGCAAGGGACTTCCCTTGCATATAGGGAAGTCCCCCTGTTCAAATAATAAGAAACCAAAAGTAAATGACCATTTACTATTGCACAGCTGCAGGTTACACGCCCAAGTTCCAGGAGAGGACTACAGTCAGTGTTTGATATTTTTACTGTGGCCAGAGCCCCTGCCAGCTCTGCTGTGGTTTGGGGCTGCTGCCAGGCAGGGGACAGGGGACAGGGGTGCTGCCTCTGCCTGGGGATCTGTGCTCCTGGCTGAGTGTGGGCTGGGTTTGCTCTGTCACCCAGCTCAGGGTGTGAGCTGGCCTGCTGGGGACATTGGCTGCGCTGGGCACAGGTTTCCAGAGGGGATGGAGCTGAATGTTCACAGCTGGCTGGAGCTGGGCTCCTCCGAGGATCCTGTGGAGAGCAGGGCCTGCCTCTGTCAGGTCCTGCCCACCTCTGGTGCCGCTGTAATTGAGGGTGCCCTTTGTGGGACAAAAGCACTCCTGGGTGCACCTTTGCTTGCAAGCAGTGTGGAATTGATCCCTGCAGCTCTCACATCCCTTCAGGACTTTCTGCTCAGGGCTGAGGATGGAGGAAAGGTGCAAATGCAGCTGGTTACTATTTAGAATGGCTTAGGTTACACTCCCTGTTCCAGCAGGACACAGGGGTCTGTCCCCAGCCCACTCTGGGGTTTCCCTGTGCCTGGGGTCCCCTCCCATTCAGCTCTGTGGACAGGGGTGGTGAGCAGGGCTGGGACTCTCACGTTCTTGGGGGCTCCTCAAGGGCTTTTTGGTGGCCTTGAAGAAGAAAGCCACCAAAAAGCTTGGATTTTGGGCTGACTGAAAAAATGGTGATGCAAGGGAGGGGCTCTTGGCTGGCCCTGGCTGCCCCATCCTGGCTGTGCTGTGGGGATGGACCTGCCATTCCTACACACCCACAGACAGTGCTGCCATTCCTGGGGCTCAGGGCGTGCATCACTTGGCATTCAGCCGTTCCAGCTCTGACAGAGAGGGCTGGAGGTGCCTCTGGCCTGTCAGATCAGGGCCTGCCTCTGTCCCTGTCCTCTGCCCACCCTCTGGTGCCGCTGTAATTGAGGGTGTTCTTTGTGGGACAAAAGCACTCCTGGGTGCACCTTTGCTTGCAAGCAGTGTGGAATTGATCCCTGCAGCTCTCACATCCCTTCAGGTCTTTCTGCTCAGGGCTGAGGATGGAGAATGAGGAGTGCATGAATGCAGCTGGTGCACTGGGATTTCAGAATGGCTTAGCAGGGGACTCTCCTGCTCTCCCAGCAGGACACAGGGGTCTGTCTCCAGCCCACTCTGGGGTTTCCCTGTGCCTGGGGCCCCCTCCCATTCAGCTCTGTGCCCAGGTAAGGTGGTGAGCAGGGCTGGGACTGACTCACGTTCTTGGGGGCTCCTCAAGGGAACTTTTTGGTGGCCTTGAAGAAGAAAGCCACCAAAAAGCTTTTGGATTTTGAAGAAGCTGCAAGTGACTGAAAGGAAATGGTGATGCAAGGGGAGGGGCTCTTGCAGACTGAGCCCGTGGCTGCCCCATCCTGGCTGTGCTGTGCCCCACGTGTCCCACCTGCCATTCCTACACACCCACAGACAGTGCTGCCATTCCTGGGGCTCAGGGCGTGCATCACTTGCTTCATTCAGCCGTTCCAGCTCTGATAGAGAGGGTGAAGGTGCCTCTGGCTGTCATATCCAAGGCACCTGTCCCTGACCCTCTGCTGCAGTACCCTGTGCCATCACCGGGCAGCATCGGCAGGCAGAGGAGTCCTCTGGGTATCAGGGCAGCCAGCCTGGCCCTCACCTTTCACTGCCCTCTGACTCCAGAGGTCCCTCCAGGTTATCCCCAGGCCTCCGAGCTCGTCCTCCCCAGAGCCGCTGCAGGGGCTGGGCTGGGAAACACCGGCTGAGTACGAACCACAGCAGCGAACAATGACGGGCGCGATTGCAGCGGCAGTTCCGCTTCCCCAGGGCTGGAACGGAGAGCAGAGCTGAGCGAGGGGAGAGCAGCCAGACGGGCAGGAGCAGCAATGGGGGACGCCTTCATCCGGCACATCGAGCTGCTGGGCTACGAGAAAAGGTTTTTCCCCAGCCAGCACTATGTGAGTACTCAGCAGCCTTCTGGCATGTGGGGACTGAGGACTGGCCAGGGTTTTTACAAATTTTCTTAGGTAAATGTGACTGAGAGCCTAAACACTTTCTTTTAAGGGGGTCATGGCTGATAACATGAGCTGCAGGCAGCCAGAGACTAAATTGTCCTAAACACACAAGAAGACTTCAGGCACCTCCTTTGCAAGCCATTGGCTACTTTTTAGTCTTGGCTTTTTCCTCTTTGTTTCCCACCCACCTGCATGTTTGTGTCCCCTCTCCATTCATTCCAATTCCCCTAGTGCCCAGTTTATTTGCTGGCAAGGCAGAGCTACTTGCATTGGAGTGGTGGAAGGAAAACATTCAATTTTATCTGAAACTGGACCATCCCCAGGGCTCCCCAGGCACAGTGGGGAGTGGTGTCCCACTTGCCTGCAAAACTGCAGCCTTTGCTTTGCTCCTCAGGTCTACATGTTCCTGGTGAAGTGGAATGACCTCTCCGAAAAGGTTGTCTACCGCCGCTTTACTGAGATATATGAGTTCCACGTGAGTCCTCCTAGGACACATGGGCTTGGGGTGGGGAAAAAGGAGGGTGAAATGCCATCTGAAATTGCCTCAAAGCAAACCTGGTTCAAAAGAGGCTCCTGGGTCCAGTTCTTTGATCTCTTTTGGAGGCGGGAGCCATTGGCTCTGTGTCCCTGGGCACACAGTGCCGAGGTGTGGGATCCAGCCAAGACGTGCTAAAGGCAGCAGGGTGAGCACCAGGAAAGGAAGGAGTCAGGCTAGGGGCAGAGGAGTGGGTGCCACAGCGTGTTCCCCATGTCCATCCTCACTGTTGTGCCTGGCTCTGCTCTGCAGAAAGCACTGAAGGAGATGTTCCCGATTGAATCCGGGGACATCAACATAGAGAACCGGATCATCCCGCACTTGCCAGGTGAGGGGCAAGCACCGTGGCTGGGGGTGAATAGAAATTGCAGCTAGCTGGGAAATTCCCTGGTGGGTTGAGCTGTGCTGGCTGCCTCTCAGACAGGTGGGTGGTGCAGTATTTCCTGTACACCAGGCTTGAAATCAAAATCATTCAAGCAGCCCTGCAGACCCCATCCTTGCTCTGGGAAGGCACCCCAGAGGCACATCCAGAAGAATCAGCTGTGACCCCTTTCACTCCTGGCTGGTGCAAGGTGTCTGGCTCTGGGGAGGCTGAACTGAGTGGAGCTGAGCTGAGCCCTCTGTTGGTGACACCATCACTGGTGTTGGTGTTGATGCCCTTGTGGCAACACAGACACTTTGTAAGAGGAAGAAATGCAATATGTCTTCAATGACAGAGAATGAACTCCTGATCCAAACAGCTGATGTTTTGTCTGTAAGCAAGGTGCATGTCAGAAAACTTCCCATTTTATTTAATTTCCTGCTTTAAAGGAAGCAGAAGGGAGTCTGAAAAAGAGCTGCAGTTGTGGTCAGCCTCTCTGGAGGAGGAGTAAGCCTGCACTGTGTAGCAGTGTGGGTGCCAGTCTGGGGGGGCTCCATTGCAGCTGGACTATCACCAACCACCATGCTGGGCCTCTTCCACCACGCTGCCCCCTCCATGCTGGGCTGGTCAAAGCATCCTTATTCCATCTGGGGAACTGAGAGCACTGAGGACCAGATAGATGTCAGACTGCTGGGGGGGCATGGGCTGCCACTGACCACACGAAAGCAACCCCCATCATGTGGTTCAACACTGCTCAGGGTCGGGATTGCCAGCAGTATTTTAGGGCTCTGGAGTCAAGAACACCACAACCACTGGGGTGGGAGGATAAACATATCTCTCTGACTGCAGGCTGAGCCCCTGAGCCCCTCTTGGTGCCCTGGTGCATCTGCTGTATTTGTGTCCCAACAGTTGGGCTTAGTCTGAACACACATGTAGGAGTTACCCTAAAACTGAAATAGGGTCAAACAGGATCATTGCTGGGCTTGCATGAACTGTGCCCCCACAAAGCTTCACCTTATTGGCACAATGCAGCCACACAGCACCTTGGGGCCAGACCCACTTATTTGCAGGACAAAATTAATGATTCAGAGCAGTGTACTTGGAAAAATATTAAAAACAAGGCATTCTGTCTGCTTTTTCTGAGCCCTTTTCCCTCTCCCCCAGCCCCAAAGTGGTTTGATGGGCAGCGCTCAACTGAGAACAGGCAGGGCACACTGGCTGAGTACTGCTACACTCTGGTGAACCTGCCCCACAAGATCTCCCGGTGCCTGCACGTGGTCAACTTCTTCAAAGTCCGTCATGATGACATGAACCCTGTCACAGACAGCCAGTGAGTCCAGCTGCCTGCTATTTTGAGGGAAATCCTGCATTCCTGGCCTTGGATGCTGGCAGGAGCCTGCAGGGAGGGTGCTGATGGATAGGGCTGGTTGGCACTGAGCTGCCTTTGCTCTGACCTGTCTAGGATCAAGAAGCCTGAGGTCTTCCTCCTGCCAAAGGATTCCAAGAAAAACCCCACTGGTAAGAGGGATGCAAAGTGGCTGCCTCAGCAGCAGCAAAGCCTGCTGGGGAGAGAGGTTGTCATTCCATGGCAGATACCCTCACTAGGAACATGGTTGCTATACCAGAGCTGCAGCTGCGGTGAAGCCAAATTCTTGAGGGGGGAATAAGTCATTGTCCTGAAATCCAACTGATTTGGGGCTGAAAGAGGCTGGGAGGGCACTTTGGGCTGTCCTGGAACAGGGTGTTTCTGGGCTGGGGGCTGGAGGAGGGAACACCTGTCACTTCTCTCATGCAGACATCACGGGCCCCATTGTCCTGCAAACGTACCGAGCCATCGCTGACTATGAGAAGAGCTCCACATCTGAGATGGCTCTCAAGGCTGGGGACTTGGTGGATGTTGTGGAGAAGAGTGAGAATGGTATGTGTCCATCCCCCTGGAGAGCCCCTGAGGGCCAGACCAGTCCCTGCCACAATTTCAGCTGGAATGAGTTCTGCCCTTGCATCTTGTGTCCAAAACAGCATGTGAGCTAGTTATGGCTGAGGCTGAGGGAGGGGCAGTTCTAGGAAACTGTGCAACATCCTGGCCATGCCTCAGCCTGTGAAGCTTCCTGCCCACAGGAGCAGGATGAACTGGTCAACTTCTCTGGTTGCACCCTATCAACAGAGGTTGGCCCCAGCACTGTCCCTTTGGTCCAGGACACAGCGATGCCTGCACCTGCCCTGGCCAGGACAGACCTGGTGCCAGTCCCCACAACACTCTCTGCTCATGCCCATGGCTGCTTTCTTTGCAGGCTGGTGGTTTTGTCAACTGAAGAATAAACGAGGCTGGGTACCTGCTGCCTATCTGGAGCCACTGGATGGTCCTGATGAGTCTGAAGAGCAGGAGCCTAACTATGCAGGTAAAATGTTGGGGTGACCAGGGTGTGTGTGTGTGTCAGAGCTGCCTGCTGCAGCTCTCCACTGTGGTGGCTCACTGCAAAGCTGGGCAATTCAGATTGAGCAGGATCACTGGGCAGGGAGATGCTGCTGTAGGAACTGCCAGGAGGGATAAATCTCATGGCTTGGTGCCTCAGTGTCAGCCTTGGGAGCTTCCCATGACCTGCAACTCAGCATTAGATTTGTGTTTTGGCTGATCTTTACCCAGTGGCCATGCTGAGCTGGCTGAGGTGCTGGGTTAGCAGAACAGCATGGTGCAGCATCCAAATCAGGCACAGGAATTCACAGTGCTTCACCTCTGTGCTGTCCTTATCAGGACCTGGCCCAGCTCCCTGTCCCCTGCCCTGCCCTGCCATGACAGCTGGGCTTTATCACATGGAGCAGAGGAAGGATCCTGCAGACTTGTGCCAATTGCTCAACAGGCTTCAGCTTTGAGGGTTTCACAACACTGGAAAAGGCTCTGTTAGCACAACACTTCCTTCTGCCTTATTTCACCACCTGAATTCTGAGCACACTTTTGAGCAGAGATATGAGTGCTTCCTCTGCTTGCACCCAAAAGTTTTTTATGGAGAGATGGTGAAGGGGCTGGGATGAGACGGGGCAATGACAAGACTGAGGGAAGTCTGAATCCAAACTTCAAGCATCCTGAGTCTTGCCTAAAATGTAGGGTGCTTCCTAATGCTCTGGAGCCTCCTCAGTGGCTGGGGAGGTTCAGCCCCATCCCTGAGGTGTCAGCACATGATCCACCATCCCCATTTCATGTGTAGGTGAAGTGCACGTGGTCCAGAAAAGCTACACTGCTGTGGAAGAGGATGAGCTGACCCTCAAGGAGGGTGACACCATTGAAGTCATCCACAAGCTCCTTGATGGCTGGTGGGTCATCAGGTGAGAGATGCCATGAAGAGCTCAGGCAAGCAGCACTCAGGGAGAGGGAAAGGACATCCATGGTGCTCCACATGAGGGCTCTGAAAGCCTTGGTGTCTTTGGTGCCACTGCCCAGCACTTCCTTTTGCAGGGCTGCTCCTCAGAGTCTGTTCTTTGCTAAATATGAAACATTTCAGCTTGAAATTCCTCTCCTGAGGCCTTCAGAAATATCCAAGAAGGAGGCAGATGGAAAAAAAAAAACATGTATCTGTTATTTTGCCTCTAATTGTTCTGGCACATTTTGCTTTGCAAAACCTCAACTTTCATCCCAGCTGCAAGGAACATTCGAGGTAACATGGCACCAGCAAGGGACAGGCCTGAACCATGACTCATGGAATGTCCTGAGTGGGAAGAGGTCAAGGCCAGGTTTTATGGAGCTTGGAATAAGCTATTCTATTCTAGGAAGGTGTCCCTGCCTGTGGCAGGGCATTGGAATGAGGTCCTTTAAGGTCCCTTCTAACCAAACCATTCTGGGACTCTGTGATCACCCACAAGAATGATCAGATCTCTCTCCTGGACTGAGGAGGTGGTTGCAGAGCCACGATTGCAAGTGATGTTTCTTTGTGTTGCACTGCAGGAAGGATGAAACCACAGGTTATTACCCCTCCATGTACCTGCAGAAAGCTGGGGAGGTGAACACCTCTGTGAAGAGTGAGCTGAGGAACCGGGGTGCTCCTCCACGGAGGTAGGAGAAGCTCTGTGTAGAGAGCAGAAGACCATCTCCCTCTTCCTTGAGGGAGATGAAATTAAACCAGACAGGGTGTTGTGGTGTCACCTGCTTGCCCCGTCAGTGAGGAACTGCCCGGAGAAATGTAAGCAGGGCACAGACAGAGCAGGGCTGTCCTCCCACCAGCTCTGTGCTCCCCAACTACCACAGGCATTGCTGATGCAGGGCTCCAGGATCCTTGCTCCAACAGGTCCACCCATCAGGTATATTTCTCCTTGTCCTTCTGCAAAGTTTCTTTTCTGGGCTAATCTTGTTTAAGTTTCAAATTGGCCATTTTCTTACTTCCTAAGTGTGTGCACTGCATTTTTTCAGAGGCAAGGAGAGATTTGACTAAATGAAGCTGCCAAGTGGCCTAATCTAATGGGAGGATTTGAGCTAATGCAAGGGATTTTATTTTGATTAAAAAGATAAAAAGCACAAATAACTCATGAATTCCAGTGCAAAGAGAATGGCTAAAAAGGGCAGAATTTGCTGCTATCTCTTTTTTCTGCAAGATGACATGTCAGGCCTGCTATAAAATCTCTCCAAATCCTGTTTTGCTGGAGCATGGATTGAGACAGTGTAAAATGGTCCAGATCCACCTATTTGGCCACAGAGATGTTTGCTGGTAGCCTTGGGGGAGATGAGGTGGCCTGTTCCAAGGACAGTGGCTTGTCCCCCTGCCATTGTGACTGCTTGGCAGCCAGGCCAAGCCCTGTTGTGAATGTGGTGACCTGTTATGGGCAAGAGCTTTGCCTTGACATGGGGGATGTGCTCACTCCAGGAAGGGGCTGAAGGCAGAGAAGCACATTTCTTTGAGAAGAGCAGAAGGACGATGCCATGGGGTGGACATCAGGAGCCACCTCACTCCTGCCATGGTACTGAAGACAAGGCAGGGGCCCCTGTCTGCCTGCCCAGGGACAGTCCCCAGTGCTGGGGTTTCCCCTGCAGCAGCCTCAGGCTGCTCAGCCTTTCACTTCTCTCTGGAGTTTCTCTCCTGTGGGCTGAACACTGCACATTTGGGTGCACACTGACACATGCCCCATACTCCATTCCCCTGTATCTGACCCTTGAGCCTCAGGGAGCCATGCCAAGCCCCACACCAGGGACCTGAATTTTGTGCCCAGGATAGGTGCTGTATGTTAATTCATCAAAGATCATTTCTGGGGCTTTCTTGGATAATCCTCATGCCCATCTCATCTTTCCAGCCTTATACCAAATCTTCTCACCAATCCCTATCATTACTTTCCAGACTTGTGCTCAGGGCTCACCCTTCAGTGTTTGCTTGCAGAGCACCATCCAGCTGCCTCTGAACACATCATAGATTGTGGCTCACTGATGGCTGCCCTCAATGCCTGGCAGCCACCAGGCAGAACCCAAAAGCAGAAATTGGGGTTTGGGTGAAGCAGAGGAGGAAGTGTGGGGAAAGGAGGTGTGTGGTGTGACAGCTGCCAGCATGAAAACTGAAAGTTTTGTTTCTCACTCCTTGCAGATCCACCATCCGAAATGCGAAGAGCATCCACAAGCAGGGCCGGAAGCAAATCAGCCAGGAGACCTACAGAAGGAACAGCAAGAAGTACATCCAGAACCAGCGGAAAATACGGGGAAATTCCCAGAACAAGGCCAATGTCATCAGTAAGTCTCAGTGGAACTGGAATCCTGCAGGCATGACCCATGCCCCCACCAGGGCTGGCAGCTGGAGCAGGATGGCACACTGAGGTCACACCATGCCCATGGGGAATGTCTGTGCAGGGAGGTGTTTCTTTCAGTGAGTGTTCTTACCCCTGGCTATAGGTCAGACAGAGCAGATATGGTCCTGGAAGGAGGTCAGCCCACATTTGGGACCAGTGCTTCCTTTGTGCACCCAACCTCCCCCATGCTGCCATTACCACTGCCATGGATGTTAGCTGCCAGCAGAGCCCCCAGAAGGAAGCGTTACATGAAGAATCATAGAATTATAGAATTTGGTTTTGGTAGGAAGAGACCTTAAAGACCAATTCATTCAAAGCTTCTACTTGATCAGGTAGCTCCCAGCCTGATCAGTTCCTCCCAGCCTCATCCAACCTAGCCTTGGACACTTCCAGGCACAGGGCAGCCACAGTTGCTTTGGGCAACCTGTGCCCCAGTATCTTCACAGAAATGAATTTTTCCTAATATTTAATCTAACCCTGGCCTCTGACAGTGTGAAGCCTCTTGTCCTACCAGTTCAGGCCCTTGTAAAGGTTATCTCTTCATGAAGAAGGAGAGGCAGTCATTGAGGCATACCCTTTAGATCTGCTAGTCCCCATGCAGTATCTGTGACCTCCCCAGAGCTAAAGATGGGCAGACCTCATGCAGACCTAAAGACAGGCTTTCCCTGAGCACAGCTCCCAGTGGGGCACTGGTGGGCATGTCCTGACACCATGACCTACAGGAAGACCCATACCTGGAACAGGAACAGGAGGAGAGGCAGGAGCTTTGGTGGCCATGATGTAGGAAGCTGCTGAATATTCATGAGGGTGGTGTGTGGTGCAGAGCTCTGACCCATCTGTGCATCTTTTTTAATTGCAGTTGAGAAAAATGAGCCAGAGGACAACAAGCCCAAGGCTCAACCTGCTGTTCCTCCCCGTCCCAGCAAGGACCTCATCCTGAACCGCTGCACTGAGAGCACATGGAGGAAGATCCTGTGAGGGTCCTGCGAGCCCTCACACCAGCCACCCAAAGCTTCATCTCCTCCAGCTCCTGTGCCGCTAGGGCTCGGAGCTGGAGCAGGGATCCAGATGGTTCTGGCAGCCACCACAGGCCAGGGAGGCTGTGGCCACGTCAGCCCAGCCCAGTGCCCATCCTCATCCTCCACTTCAGCCAGCCATGGTGTGCTGATAGCACTTTGAGGAGGGATCAGCCCTGCTCTACCAGCTCCTTATAAGCACCAAGTCCTCATCTCTACGTGCCCTTCTATTCCCTCTTTGTATTTTGAATTATTTTTGTGGTTTTCGTCAATAAAGGAGAGACACTTGACAGACCCTGAGGAGCAGTGTGGGCATGGTGGCAGGAAAGGTGTTCCTCCTGTTATAAATAAGAAGCTTGACTAGGCCAATATTCAAACAGCATTCAATTTATTAATTAATATGGTAAAGTATGAGCAATACAGTGCTGGGTACAGTGGGGGAAGTTTCCCTCCAACTGCACACCGATAGTAGAGGGTTACAGGTATTTATAGGGGTACTCATCAGCTTCCTCAGCAGTTTCTATTCCAATTTTTACTCACCAGCAGTTTCTATTCCCAATTTTTATGTCACAATTCTATACACAATTGTGATTTAGCTTTTCTCAGCATGTATCTCTAAAGAAGTATCCCCAGATGGTGGTGGTCCGGTTTCCGAAAGAAGAAAGACAAATCCCATGTGGTGGAGTCCAGCTCCCCAGATGTGGGTCCACCTTTTAATTGCAGAGACTATAAATCTCATAACAGGGATGTCCACCTTCCCTTGGTCAAAACCATAAATCCTTGAGGTGATGTTCATCTTCCTTTCTCAAGCTGCTTTCTCTGCTTTAATAAGGAGTGAGATAAGCATATTTCCTTTATATATATTCCAAAGCTATAGTGTCAAGGATACAAGCAATATTCTAAAATTATACTTCAAAATTGCAAAACTCTTTAAGGCTTAACTACAAGCAAAGAGCAACATCCTTAACGCTTTAATTCAAATGCTCCTAAATCAACTAAGGTTAATTGCGAACAAAAGATAGGTTCAAAGGCCTTCTTCCAAGCTTTACTTTCCTCAGTTATTATTAGAATTCATCTTTATAACTGTCCAATGGTCGGTCTCCACGCATCCCACAATCACAAATACACACGTTGCCTGTATGTACCTGACACGAAACACAGCTTTGTTTTCACAGTCCAGGTGGAGATTGGGCAAGGCACCCTTGCATGAAATGAGGGCAGTGGGGAAATTTAGCTGGGGGGATGAAAGGACAGCAGCTGCCTCCTGGAAGGTGTCTGCTGGCTCCCTCGAGAGGACAGTGAGGGCTCAGTGCTGAGACAGGGCTGCCTCACACACGGAGTTTTCATTTTGCTCTCGGTTACCGGCCCAGCCAGCCCTGCCATCGCTGTGCCGGCCGGGGCTGCCTCTGGGTTTGGGATGGCGCTGGGTCAACCTGTAGGTTTGTGTATGGGTGTTTTAGTTTTGATTGTCTTGGGCTAAGTCTAAGCCCACACTGGGCTCTGGGGATGTGTTTAGATTTAGGCCTAGGTCGGGGTGTAGGTTTAGGCGTGACTTTGGGCCGGGCTGTAGGCTCAGGCGTGGCTGTAGGTTCAGACGTAGGTCAGGGTCCGGGCGGGTGCAGACACTCCCCTCAGAGGGCGGTGGCCCTTTAAGAGACGCCCGCCGCGGTCTAAGCCCACACCTGGGCTCTGGGGATGTGCTTAGATTTAGGTCTAGGTCGGGGTCTAGGTTTAGGCGTGACTTGGGCCGGGCTGTAGGCTCAGGCCTGGCTCTAAGCTCAGACATAGCTCAGGGTCCGGGCGGGTGCGGACGCTCCCCTCAGAGGGCGGTGTGGCCCCTTTAAGAGACACGCGCTGCGGCCGCGCGCATGCGCGCAGGGAGCTGAGGCTGCGCGGGCCCGCGTGTGAGGGCGGCCAAGATGGCGGCGGCCTGAGGGCAGCGATGGCGGGGCTGGCGCGGCGCCTGCTCTGCAGGGGCTTCTGCGTGCCGGCGCGGCCGCCGAGCACCCACCAGCTGCGGGAGGCTGACGAGGCTGCCCCGGTGTTCCAGTACGCGGGGAAGGCGGCCAGGCGCAAGGACCGCGTGTTCGTGTGGGGCTTCAGCTACTCGGGCGCCCTGGGCATCCCCAGCTTCGTGAAGCCGGACGCGGGCTGGAAGAAGCCGCGGCGCATTCAGCCCACTCCGTACCGCCTGGAGACCGAGGACAAGGTGGGCCCGGCCCGGTCCGGCCGGCGGGGCCAGCGTGTCTGCCCCGGCCTCTGGAGTGTGCTCAGGGCTTAGCACAGCCGAGAAACTGGAACGGGTTTAAAGGCTTTGCCGTGATTCAGTGGTTTTTAATCGATATTGTGGTATTGCTTGACTGTTTTAACTGCAGCAGCATATAGTTTAGAAAATATGAATTTGTAATTTTATCAGAGGCATTAGAGAGCCAGGGTATGAAGAGCATTTGCCACATAAAATGGGCCTCTTCCAGTGGCTGGACAAATGGGAAGCTTGTGTTGAAAATCATGTTATCCTTTTGCCTACGTGTTTCACTCGTGCTCTGCTTTCGAGTGCAGAGGAAGTCAGAGCGTTCATAGAATATCTTGAACTGGAAGGGACTCAGAAGGATCATGGAGTCCAACTCCTGGCCCTGTGCAGGACAGCCCAACAATCCCACCGTGCACTTGAGAGAATTGTCCGAACCCTCCTTGGGCCATTCCCTGGGGAGCCTGTTCAGTGCCCAGCCACCCTCTGGGGGTAGAACCTTTTCCTGAAATCCAGTCTCAGTCTCCCCTGGCACGGCTGCCCTCGGGTCCTGTCCCTGGTCCCAGAGCAGAGGTCGGGGCTGCCTCTGCAGCCCCCACTGAGGTCTGACCTCAGTCTCCATTTCTCCAGACTGAACACCAAATGACCACAGTTGCTCCTTATGTGGCTCTTATGCTGGGCTTTTTTATGTCAAAGGGAGTAAAACATGTTATTCTCCTAATATCTCTGTATCTTTTTTTTTTAATTTTTAAATTTTTTAAAATCTGCTGATGCAGGTCAGCAAACAAGTCTTTCTGTGGTGTTAAATGGGACCAAGATAATGCAGAAATAAAGATGTATGCACACAAACCCAAAACTTTTAAGGCAGAATTGTTGGACCTGAGTTTTCAGTATTGTGCTTATCACAGAAGACTGATAATTTTTGCAAGACCATACATGCCACGAATTTGGGCTGCTTGTGGATGTAGCTTAATGAAGAATGAATGCTGATGAACAAGTAACATGGAGTGAAATTTGCTTTTCTAAGCCACAGTTTCTAACTGGATGGTGTGGGTTTTGTCTGTCTTCAAAGATATCCTCTGCTGCCTGTGGCTATGGATTCACACTGCTGGCTTCTAATACCAGAGACATCACCAAAGTGTGGGGCATGGGGCTCAACAAGGATTCCCAGCTTGGATTCCAGAGAAGCAGAAGAGATCAAAGTAAGGATTTAAGTGTTCTAAAGACTTACAGGGTGACACTGCAGTCTGCCTGTGGCACAGGAATCTCCATGTGTTTGGAGCTGTGAAAAACAACAGGAGACTTCGATGCAGTCCCAGGCTGTGCTTTATTTTTTTAAACAGAACTTTTTCCAAAATTTATCTGTGTTTTTGTGTGATTTGTAATTGGTCAACATGTGCCTCTGTTTTGTACACTGCACTTAATTAATTTCATCTGGATAGGAATGTAGTTGTTCATCCTGCAGAGTGTGATGTTGGTTAATTTGTGACTTTGAATCTATAGTTTGGTAGTAGGCACAGTGTAGTTAATAAAACCATTTTGGCAGGATGGTTTGCTCACTTCTGTTGCCTTTGCACTTAAAAACTAAAGTCCTTTAGTCCTCCTTCCCTCCCCAACTGGAGTTTTTTTATACAATCTGTGGGGGTTTTGTGAAGCTGTAGGGTTTGTCTTAAAATTATTTTAATAGCAGGTTGCATTTTGAAGGAAAAACATGTTTTTCAGTCATTTTGTCTTACACCAGGCTCTCAAACTCATTTAAGAAGGTGATTTCTGTGCAGAACTTTGCCACCTACCACTGAAGACAGGAAAAACCCAAACTTTCCTCGGAGAATGGCTGATTGCATAGACATTGCTCCATAAACAGTTGAGGAAAGTCACAATAAAAGCAGTTTTTGTCATTATGATGTAAAAGAGTGTAATCCATCAAGGTCGGGTGTGTCTGATATGGGCAGAAGATTAAAGAAGCAAGAGAACATTGGTGGAGAAGCAAGAGAACATTGCAGCATTGAGGTTTGCAGTGGTGCTGCTTTGTGGTGGCACACTGGGTAGTGCTGTTAGAGTGTGTACACACAGCAGGTGTGTGCTTAAACTGCAGCTGCAAAGTGCAGGGGCTGCAGGAGCTTTTAAAGGTTTCAGCTCTTGCTGGGTCTCATGTACGTCCTGATGTCTTAGGAGTGTCTTGCAATTACCTTGTTTTTCATCTGACTTGGAAATTATTTTTGTCAGAGAATCCAGAAGTAGGTTAAATAATTTTGCAGTTCAAGCCCTGCTAAGTAAGAGAGCGTGTTTGGCAAGATCAGTTGAAAATGTGGTGAAGATCAGTGGGATTGCTGCTGCTCCACGTTTAATGTCCCACCAGGCAAGCTTTCCTTTGGGATGTGCTGCTCATTGCCGTTTTACAGCCTGACTTTGGTGCTGCTGCTTCCAGCACTGTGTTGCTGCAGATGTTTCATTTCCAAGGGAATTTGCAGCCTTCTGACTTTTAGATGGTTCCATCTAAACTACTCATATTTCACACTCACCCCCTGTTCCTCACCCACCTCATTGTCTCTTTTCTCCAGATCCCCTCAGCTATCAGTGATGGTTACTACATATCTAGCTTGTGTCTTTCTGCTGGAGGGAACAGAGAGAGCAAAAGGTTATTTTGCTTTGTAACTTCCAGGTGTTTCTAGACAGGTAGAGAGCTGGTTGTCTTTAAGTTCCTGCTCTGTTGCATGGCAGATGCCCACCACTGGCAAGCTGCCTGTCTTCACATCCAGTAGTGTCTTACTGCAAAAGACCTTGTGTAGATTTTTTTTAATTTTTTTTTTTTTTTACTCTTAGGTGTTTTTTTGTTGTTTTTTGGTTGGTTGGTTTTGTTTTGTTGTGGTTTTAGTTTTTATTTTTATTAAGAACCAGTAAAGCACTGCTGCCTGTGTGCAATATTGCTTTGGGTCCTCCAGGATTTGATTTCACTTAGTACAGTAACTTTGATATCAAGGCTTTTTATCTCCTCTTAACTTTTTCTCTAGTATTGATTTATGGTTTGCTGTTCTTTCCCCCCCTTCCCCAGTTGACTGTAATTGATTATGTGTTCTTCAAGTTGCTAAATCTTTTTAAAGTACAGCATGTCATTTTTCATAAACGTTAGATGTCTTATTCCCTACGGACAGCCTAGCTAGTCTTTCTTGCATTCCTTATTTCTGAAAGTGCCTGTAATCTACTTTTCTTTAAGATTTTTTGTTCACCTTTCCTGATAGATTTTTGTGATTGTTGCTCTTGTACCTTGTTTGCAATATCCCCAGAATGTTTGTGCATGGCATTAAGCTCTAGTAGTGCAGCTGTATTCACTGAAGTGGTTGAACACGTGGGTGAAAGCCTCAGTTTCACAATTCTGCCACCTCAAGCCTTAACATTCACCCTCTAGTTATGGTGGACTTTTGTTTAGGCAGTGATTGGCTTCAGCTATCTCCATAGCTTTTACCTTCTTCCTCTGTGATAAATCCGTGTCAGCCTCTTTGGTTAGTGTCTTGGCTTTCTAAAATGTATCTGCTTTTGTAACAGAGCAGAAGTGAGTGTGTGAATGTACAACAGGATCAGCAGATGTATGTTGCATTTACTTTGTGGAATCTGCTGACTTTAAATTGTTCTCTTTTCCTTAAGCTAAGGGCTATGAATATGTCTTGGAACCATCTCCAATTCCATTACCACTGGAGAAACCACAGCAAACTCGAGTCTTGCAAGTGTCCTGTGGGAGAGCCCATTCCCTGGTCCTGACAGATAGTGAAGGAGGTACAATGTTGCTTGTAATGGTGATGTCTGTGGCTATGCTTTTACTAAAAACTTGAAAAAAATTGTCCTCTGTCCTTTAGAACTATATCCCAGGTGGGCTGTTTGCACTGGAAGTGGGATGCAGGCAGCTGTTGGCCTTTGTGGGGTTGCTTCTGCAAGGGAAAGCTGTGAGCTTCACTTGGCTCAAGCTGTAAATGTTTTTACTACAAGGTTTGTTTCTCTAGCCCCTGGCCTGGCTGAGTGCAGCCTGTTTGTCTTGTTCACTCAGATGTGTTTTTGAATGCAGATTTGGGTGACTGTGCCAGTGCTCCTGTGTTACTTCCCCTTTAGGCTCCAGTGTGCTATGTTTTTAAAAGCAATTAATTAATTAGTAGTGCTTTATAGAGAAGATCTTGTTTGTGAATTTTCTCTCCACATCTCTGGGAACTCTCTGGTGCAATGGCTTCAGTGCTGCACCAAGTGATCCAGTGCAGCTTCTTAGTGGGTGAGCTAGCTGGTTCATTGATTCTCACTCCTGTGGGAATGCTGATCTGTTCCTGAGTGTCTGACAGTGGCAGGATGAACTAGGAATTCCCCACTGTGACAGACAGCAGGCTCCAGGTACTCCTGCTGTGCCTGCAACAATGCTGCTGGGTGCTGCTGGTGAAAATTGATTCAGGCACTTTCATTCAAATGGACTTTGAAAAAAGCTTATGGCAATATTTACATCGCTGTGCTTCACCTTCCAGACTTAGAACTGCCTGAAAATATTTTGAGGACATGAAAAGAGGCTTTTAGGGGATTGGGCAGTAATAAAACGAGTGTGTTTTATACTTGTTTTTCAGTTTTCACAATGGGAAACAATTCTTATGGACAGTGTGGCCGGAAGGTTGTTGAAGATGAAATTTACAGGTGAGAATTCAAAGATCCTGAACTTTCTTATTGTTGGAAACATAATTGCATGAAAACAGCCCTGCAGAAAAGCCTGAAGGTGGAAAAGGTCTGGTAGTATAAACATGCCAATTATGATGAAGGAGTCTGAGAACAGGCTTTTGTCCTGCAGGCATCATACAAAGGGCCTGACTTTGAATCCATGCTGAGCACTAGCACTCTACTGACAACATTCACAAGAGACAAAAGAATGCCAGCATGGGACAGTTCTTGCAGGGCATAGTGGGAGAACCCAGCCTTCATAAATTGCTTGAGGTAGTTGGTGTTGGTAGTTGGGCTTTCTCCCTTTAGCTGCTCAGAGTACATGTGCTGTTCTGGAGGATGTTAGAAGTGCTATTTAATTATGAAAGAGGCATCCTCTTGTTAAGTCTCTGCTGTAACTACCTCTGAGTCTGTAGTGCTTTTCCTTCATTGGGTTTTTTGTGGGTCTCACCAAAGCACAGGCTCAAAGTGTTCTATGTGATAGAGTTAGTGAATAGTGGAATATGTTGAGTTTCTGATTCCTTAGTAGGACTAAAAATTGCTTTATGATCCACAACACTTGGTCTGTAAAGTTTGAGAAAATAGCTGTAATTAGGTAGCTTTTGTTTGTCTTGATACTGGAAGTCAGTCATTGAATTGTTGATAATTCCTGGTATTGTGAAAAAATGACAGGGGTGTTAGCACTACACTGTGCTCTGGGATATCTGGATTATCTCTAGCTGGGTGTAGTGTTTATTTGGGTACTGCAGTATTATGTAGTGTGTCTGCTCATTCTAGACTAGGGACTGTCTTTGAGGGTTGCCCCTACCCCCAGTCACAAGAGCTTATATTTAAAAATGACAGTTCTTAACTTCTTAAATAAGAGAATACAGAATTATGTTCATTCTTCATGCAGGTATTTTGCAGTGAAACTACATGCAAACAAATTTCTCTACTTGTGGTAATAAAATGGCTTTCAGTAGAGGCAGGTTTACTTTTGTGTTTTTTTGCAGTCTTCTGAAATCCTCTGTGTTGCCTTTTCTCTTCTTGGTGGTTGTTTGGTGCCCAGTGGAAGCCATCTCATTCATCAGCTGAAGGAATTTGACAGCAGAGTTGTCCAGGTGAGAGAAACTCAGTCCTGAAAATGGATTGGGAGCAGCTGAACCAGGCTCAGAGGTGGCAGCCATTGGCTTGAAGCCCAGTTGAAACCAGTAACAAGTGGGCTACCCCAGGGATCTGGGGTCCAGTCCTAGTTATGTTTTCACTAATGATCTGGATCACAGAGGGTTCCCTCAGCAGATAGCAGATGACAAAACTCTGAGGAGTGGCTGATAAACCAGAGGGTGGTGCTGCCATCCAGAGGCTGGAGAAATAGGCCTACATGAACCTCATCAAGTTCAGCAGTGGAAATGGCCAAGTTCTGTTGCTGGTGAAGAGCAGTTTCAGACACCACCATGGGCTAGGGCTGACTGTCTGGGAGGCAGCTGGGTGGAAAAGGCCCCAGGGTACACCAGGCTCACCATGACCCAGCAATGTGCTTTGCTGTAGAGAAGGCTAATGATACCCTGGGCTGCATTAGGAGGAGTGTTACCTGCAGGTCAAGATGATTCTTCTTTTCTACTCGGCCACACTCAAAGTACTGTGTCTACTTCTGGGCTTTCCACTACTCTCTTCTGTCATCATTTCTTGTTCCCTTTTGTCACTTTTATATTGCTTTGAGTTGAAATTTTGTCTTTGCCGTTTCAGACATGAGCTGTGAAACCATCCTGTAATTGGGTAAACTAGCCAGCACTTAGGTCAGGTTCCTAGGAGAGCAAGGCACTGCAGGCAGCAGAAACACCTGCCATGGCTGCAGTATTCCCAGGCACAGGAGCAGTTTGTTGGCATATCTGTGCCACTGTAGCCATACAGGGACAGATATTGCTCCTGTTCCAAGGAAGCATCATTCATTTACACCTACCTGATAAGACTGTGCTGTGGTTCATCCTAAAACTGTTTTGAATTAGGCTTGTAAAACTTCTGTTTGGACTTTTCATTGTTTTGGTTTTTTTTTTCAGGGGTGTTGGATACTTGGTACCTGTTTGTAACAGCAATTATATGCTTAATATTGATAGTCACTCTCTTAACTTGTTTATTGAATCCCTTTAATCTTTGTTTAATCTTTAATGTCTGCTTTTGAATGGCTTTTTCCTTGGCTCTAATTCATGCCAAGCCTGTGGCAGACATGATGGCTAGTTCAGCATAAATACAGATTTGAGAACAGCTGTGTGCCTTGAGCACTTACATGGCAAAGAATCCATAGCAGTTTGTAGCTGGCATCAAGAATGATGTGGTTAGCATCCTGTGAAGGGAGAGCTCTTATTTACTCTTTGCTGCTTTTATTGTGTTGTACTGCTGAATTGAGCTTTCTTTCCTTGTTTTGGATCTTAGAACAAATCAACTGCAGCATCACTTCCCATAAAGAAAATTCTGCTGTTTTCTGTGTTGTATCTTGTGGTTTTTGGTCTTCCCTTTCTCGAAAGCCATGTGATCAGGAGGAAAAGGTCAAAATCTGAGCTGATGGACATCATAAAGGTTCATTGCTCAGTTTATCTGCCAGTAATGCTTCTCTAAATCAAGTCTGAACATGGAACCTTTCCTGACTGCCTTCTTGTTTGTGTGCAGGTTGTGTGTGGGCAGGACCACAGTCTGTTTAGAACCAAGAAAGGTTCAGTCTATGCATGTGGATGGGGAGCTGATGGACAAACAGGTAGGAACTCAGCTCAGCTTGCTTTTCAGGGAATTGATCAAAATAGCAAGCTGTCCTAATTGAGAAGTTGTGATGTGTATTTTTCATGCATGTGTGGACAAAAAGGGGCTGCTAATGTTTCCAGTTGTGTGTAGATGTTTTCAGTATTTTTGTGTAACCAAACGGAGACAATCCAGTTCATTTTTTGAGGAGCTTTAGGATGCTGCCCTGATAATCCAAACAGGCAGTCAGAGGAGAGTGTATCAGCTGTTGAAAGCTTCTGAGGGGATGCTCTTCAGTTTTGGGGTGGCTTTGCCTTCCTGATTCTTGTTTTGGGGTCTGTTCTGCTCTTTTGAACTGACAAACCTTGGTAGCTGTTGCATGTTTTAGCATGGGATCCTTGGGCACGCCCTTTTGGTGGTGGCTTTTGCTTCAGAGAACTTCCTCCTCACAGTCATTCCTACTGTTTATTTGTTTTGCTGTTCCCAAATCTTTCTTCCCATTATTCTTTTGTGCCAGTATAACACAACTCAGCTGTCTGTCATCTACATTCTCGTCTCTTCTCCAGGCAGCATTTTGTCCTGTTAAGTGTTTGCTCTCCACCCTTCTTTGCCATTTCCCCTGCTGTGGTCTAACTGATTGCAGTGTGCTGTCACTCAGGGCTCCCCTTGCAGAAGACAGGATGTGAAACTTCATCCCTTTGGGATACCTGCCTGGCTTGGTTATTGTTCTTCAAACACTTTGGTCCATGCAGACAAGAGATCTGAGACTCTTCAGGGTGTGATTGTGTGAAGTTGTTGTGTACTCCAGAGAGGTGGCTTTGCCTAGGGGAAGTGGTGGTTGTGGCTGCTTGTCTGTTGCAGCTGCTGGACAGTAAGCAGTATGGACAGAAAGGTTTATTTCAGAGGAAGGGTGATTTTTTTATAGCATGACAAAAATGGTCCTATGCAGGCATTAAAAGTGTGTCTGGACGAAAATTCTTCATAATCTCTACTTTTTTTCCTTTCAGGTCTTGGACACTATAACATCACCAGTGTTCCTACTAAGCTGCATGGTGACATTGCTGGAGTAAACATTATCCAGGTCTCCTCCTATGGGGACTGTTGTCTGGCTGTTTCAGATGAAGGAGACGTCTTTGGTTGGGGGAATTCAGAATACTTGCAGTTGGCCTCGGTCACAGAAACCACACAGGTCAGTTGACCTGAGGGTGAGTTTTTATGTGTTTCAGTTGAGCTGCTGGGCACAGAGTTAAAAATTACATGTTTCTCCCTGTTCTGGATTTTTTTGATAGCAGATACAGACACCACCAGCAGGCTGTTTTTACCTAAGCTTACAAAACAAACCTGTATGACATGTTTGTGTAGCTTTAGGGGGCAGTGTGTTTCCCTGCTTTGATAGGCAAAGATTTGTGTCACCTCACCCCAGTTTGTTAGCCTAAGAACTCCATGTTCTTCTTTCTCCATCCTATGGACTTTGCACCAAATTGAGACCCAGCTCAAGTGCTTTTGCTAATTTCAGGATAGGAATTAGATTTTTTGGCTGCTAATCTAGGATTTCAAGTGATACTAGTGGTGATCCAGATGGTCCTTGGAAGTCCCTTCCAGTCAACCTTGTGTGCTGGTGAATCTTTTATAGACATCCTTAGTGGTTTTATAACTGAATTCTGAACAGATTCCAGTGTCTCACAGATAAAAGGGGTTTTTGAGCAAACTTACATGGGGCATTGGCAGAGTGCTGTCTTCACACAGGGCATTGTACTACTGGGGTAATTAGGCTGTTGGTCTCATGTTACAGCTGTTTTAGGAAATGGAGTCAGGAAGTTAATACTTAAGTTGCTCTTTGTGGAAGGCTGAGAGCAGACAATTGTATGAGAATTGCTTTAGCAAAATTTTAGAAAGCTTTGTTTCCTGTGCCTCTCCTGGTGTAACCTTAATAAAGGGCTAAATGCTGAGACCCATAAGGCCTGAGGACAGCAATCAGATTATGCAGTGTAGCAGCTTCCTGCCTGGATGTGTGAAGGAGGTCTGTGGCATCTCAATTGGATGAATGGCATGTTTGCCAAAAATGAGAGTCTGAGCTAAAATATAGATGCAGTCCAAAGGTGTAGAATGGCAGAGCTATGAAATCAAAGATTGCTCTTTACAGATGTCAAGCTGTGTATGTATGTTGTGTTGGACTGTACCAAATAAGTGCTATTTCCTTTAAGTAATTTTTCCCTAATATGTAAAAAATGCCACTGAAGACTGAATTTTAGTGATTTAATCCAGTGTGAAGACTTGAAGACATGCTCATCTACTGACCTGCCCATTGTGTCTGACTTTAAAAGCCAGGGATAAGCAGTAGTTATTAGTCATGTTCAGCCTTGTTGCCATGCATGTAAACTTTCCAGTAGGTAACTTTTCCCTCCTTGTCCTCACCTTAATGAATTTCATGTAGATTGTTTTTTAATTTTGGGACTTGCACTCATTTTATAATTGAGGCAATAAAGGTTGTATCAGGAATCCAATGTATGTAAGCTCTAACCAGAACTAGAGAACAAGTTAAAATGTATGTCTAGTTTGTAGTTTACCTTGTTTCTAACAACTCCTCTGCAATCTTGTCCAGGTGAATGTTCCCAGGCATTTGCCATTCAAGATTGGGAAGGTGAAGGAGGCTGCCTGTGGAGGGACTGGCAACATTGTGCTAACAGGTGAGTTCACTTCTAGTTCATTCACGTGGTGCAAGGCTGCACTGTAGATGGATTGTAACATTATGAAACAAGTATCTTGTTTTCTGGAAACAGGGAAATACTGTATGCTGTGAGGAGAGCTAGAGGAGACTGAGAAACATGATTTAACAATGTGCTAGAGGAGTTGTTTTCACTAGTGCAGAGCAGTGCTCCAGTGTGTGCTGCTGTGAGTGCTCTGCAGACTGGAGCAGGAGCATGGCAGCTCCTCTGGCCTCCTTTGCTGGTCATACTGAGTATGGCCTATGATGAGTATGCATGTGGGGAGGAAGTAAGGCAACACTTGAGAGAAAGTAGAGCCTTTCAGACTCCACATGAATCTGACATGTTTATAAATAATGAACTGGGATGGAAAGAAGAGAGTTCTGAGAACAGTGAAACTGCAGCAGGTCCTTAGTGACTGTTCTTTGGGCTGTCAGTGTCTGGGCAGCACAGCTGGAGGCTTGCTGCATGAAGGGGTGAGGGAGGGGATTGTATTACTTTCTTGGAGGATTATCTCCATGAAGATGGAGATAATCCTTCAAGAATATTAATAATGGAGGTTAATATTTATAATGGAGGTTTTGTGATGACCAGAGCTTCTAATATGAAGGGACCAGAGCTAGTTGGAGTAGAATTTACTCTTTTTTATGCTGTGCAACTGTTGCCTTTCCCAGGCAGCCAGCTTAAGGCAGAGTGCCGGGCAGAGTGACATCCACTTGCTGGTTTGGGCATGTCTGTCAGTGCCCACAGCTTCACTGCCCCTTGAAAAATCATAGAAGAAAGCCACGATAATAAACTCTCAACCTTTGCCCCATCAGTCAGTATCATTTTTTCCAGCTCACTCTTGTGTTGGCATTATTTCCCCATGAAAGTTCTGCCTGGGGGGCTTGATTTGCTTGCATAGCTTAGGAAAAGATTGAGGCATTTGGATGGGCATTATTTGCAGATTTTAAATAATCAAAAAGTGTAAGACTGAGTTGGAAGAAAGGAAAATATCCCTTTGGTTCTGATTAACTTTTGGTTGTGGCATGAATTTCACAAGCACAGACTTTCTAACAGAATTTGTTCTTATTGTAATGCAGAAGAAGGAAATGTTTTTGTCTGGGGATATGGAATTCTTGGGAAAGGACCAAACCTAACAGAGACAGCAGAGCCAGAGATGATCCCACCCAGCCTTTTTGGCTGGTCAGACCACAGTCCAGACACCCGTGTTGCTCATGTTCGCTGTGGGCTCAGCCAGTTTGCAGCACTTACAAGTAAGTTTCTCATCCTGCTCTCATGGAGAGGTCACGTTGCTGTGTTATTGGCAGAAGAGAAAAAAAGCAAAAAAAAAACCCAAACCAAAACCCAAAACCAAAACAAAAAAAAATCCCAAAAATGCACCCATCTTTCTTGAAACTGAAAGCACACTGGAATGCAGCAGCAGGGAGCCAGACAGCACATTTACAGGTGTCAGCATGGTTCCTGGCGTATGTTTTGTGCTAACTTATGCTTTAATTAAGAAAGTGTTATTTGTCTTAACACAAAAACTTTTCTCATACACAAAATCCAGACGATTTTTTCATTTTCCTGTATAGAATGAGTCAGTCTGCTGCACTTTAGCAGTTTAGAAAATTAATGTGATGAATGAACAAACTAAAACTGAGTCTAAATGAAGCTAAATAGCAGAGTTTCTTGGCATTTCTGGCCAACTGAGTTAGCAGCCTGAGGTGGGCAGACCCAAGCATTTAATAAGCAAAGGTTATGATACTGTGCTCTGTGCACCCTGTGTGGGTTCCCAGCCTTTGAAGGGTTTTAAATTTTAAAGTCATTTAACATCAGGCAGCAGTTTCAGAGATCCAGCTGGCAGCAGGAAAAATGCCAGGGCTGAGTCCTTTGGGACAAGCAGAATGTGTGACACTGTCCGTTTGTAAGTGGGCTCCCCTTGGTATTCAGGGTGAGTTAGAAACAGTGTTCTGATTAAATTGTTAATCATACATAAAAGTTATGTTATAGATTGTGTTTTGCTTGTTTCTGCTGTGGAGCTGATCCAGACACTTCTGGGATCTGTGTGTTTTCTCGAGGAGCTCAAAACTCTTCAACTCTGTTGAACACCAGTTTTTGCCTTTCCCTAGCTGTCATTGGAAGGTCGCTTCTTTAGACAGTCAAGGAAGCAGTCTTCAGGTGATGGCTTGGGGCAGATTTCACTGCCTTGTTTACTGGATTTGCTCTGGTGAAAGCTGATACAGATCAGCTGCACTTGTCTAACTTTCAGCACAAATTATTCACGTCACAAAAGATTCCCTGGAATTTCTGCTGCTGCACTCTTCCTTCAAATAAAATTCCAAAGCAGGTGGTGTAAGAGGGGGAAACAAAGACTTGTGCACAAGTAAAAGAACTTGTTTCTTGTACTGCTCATTAGGCACCATTTCCTCCAAACACAAGTACATTTATTGTACATTGAAGTAAATCTGGTAGCTGTTATATTGCCTGTATAACCCTGTATACTCCCAGAAACGCTGTAGCCACATTTGTCAGCATCACAAATAGAATTCTTCCTTTTTAATGACTCTGTTCTTTTATGGTTTTTTCTCCTGTGTAGACAAAGGAGAACTGTTTGTGTGGGGGAAGAATCTAAGAGGGTGCCTGGGAACTGGAAGAATGGAAGACCAGTACTTCCCATGGAGGGTAAGGATGGTGGTATTAAGGCCAAGAGTATATTCTTTGGCTAGTTTTTGTTATCCAGTGGGCAAGGACCATCATTTGCTGTGTGGTTTTGTTGGATAATTCTGAAAAGAGTGGAAGGCTAAGATGACTGTAGGAATGCTTTGTTTTCCAGAGGTCCTTGTGGAGCCTGGGAATGGAGGTATTCAGTAAATGTTTTAGTCTGCTATGCCAGTAATGATTTTGAATCTTAAAACAGCATCTGGTGCTGTGCCACCACATCTGAACAGTTTTTATCTCCTTCCTGTCCACCATCATCTGCTTGCTACCTTTACTTCCTCTTCCTTCCCCTTCTAACCTGCTCTTCTATTTGTGTGTTCTCCAAAGAAAACCATCAGCATTGGTCATCTGTCCAAATCATTACTCACCTAAATTAGGTGAACATTTTGGTCTGTAGTGGCTACAGGTCCACATAGTGGTGGCCTTCCTTCTCAGCTGTGTTCATAGCTGTCTCACAGTGCTTCCAGTTCCACTGCTTCCTCCCAGCTGGCTCTGAGAGCCAGACTCAGTGGATGTAGAAGAGTCTTTGGTTCTGGAGTTCAGCCTAACAGCTGCTCCTGGTCTCCGTGAAGGCCAAGTAGGAGATGAGGGAGGCAATCAGTTGGACCACCCTGGAGTCCCTGTCTGTGTGTATGAGCTTGCAGTAAATGTGTTTCTGTAGTATGCTTTCTTTTTTGTTTAAAAATGAACAAAACCAGACCAGCTCTGGAACATTTGCCTAAAATCACACTGCTGTGGCTGGGTGGAATTTCTGAATTCATTTCCCCAGATGTGGACATTGGGGGTTATGCTCTTTCAGACAGCCAGCTCCTGTCTGACAGTACTGTGGCAGTGTGCCAGGATCCTTGTCTGTGACCTCCTGCCCTAGAACTAGCTGCTGTCCTCTCCCTTGCCTCTGAGGAAAAACTTGGTTTTTTAGACTCTGTTTTCCTCAAGTTTGAAGTCAGTTTTAAGTGAATAAGCTTCAGGAGTGAGGAGCTGGTCTCAGCATCAAAGTACAAACTGCCTTAGGCTGAGTTAAGCCTTTGCCTTGTTCCAGTTCTTGCTGATGAAAGAAGAGGCAAATCCCTGTGGTGCTTGGGCAGATCCTCTTCCTCATGTCTAGATTATGCTCTGTTCAGTCATGCTGCTTCTGCTGCTGAACAGATGGGCTGAGGCTCCAGTCTCCTCTCTGCCTGCTAGTGAGCCTGCACTTCTTTCTCCTTCCAAAGCTTTGTGTGCTTCTGTGAAGGAAAAAGAGGAGTATTTCACAGCTCAGTGCACAAGCCTGCCTGGTGCTGAATCTTGCTCTTTCCGTGTTTTCTAGTTGGCACTTGCATTGGTACAAATCCCAGTGAAAGTAGCTGGCATGTTGAGTGGAAGGAGGATGGGAAATAGGAAATGCCAGGTGTGACAAATAACCCACTGTGCTGTGTTTCACCCAGGTGACTGTACCCGGTGAGGTGGTGGATGTGGCCTGTGGAGTTGATCATATGGTGAGCATGGTCAGGTCTTTCACCTAGGGCTGCTGCTGGCTCTCAGCACTGCACCAGGGCCATGCAGGGACTCGGTGACAAGCTTCTTGCAAAGGAAAACTCATTTTATGAAACCAAGTGACTGTGAGCAGAGACAGCCATAGCAGTGTCTGGGTGTGTTATCATCCCTGCATCACTGGAATGCCCTGGCCTGGCTGCAGGAAAGAAGCACATTCCCTGAGGAGTGTGGGAATGCAAGGAGTGCTCTGGCTGCATCATGATGAGCTCCCAGAGGATCTGAGGCCCAGCCCCAAGCTGGTGAGCCCCTCTGTGCCTGAAGATGAAGAGCATCTCCCTTGAGGAAGACTGGCGTGGGATGAAATCTACAGCACAGGACATTATTGAACATGGACATTTCCAGTCACCAGCTCTGGAGTGTCAGCGTTGGCAGAGCCAAACTATTTCTCAAGGGAAGAGTTGGGTGTTTTTTAATTACTATCACGTGGAAGAGTGGTGCTGCTAGGTCTTGAAGCCAGCACAGCTGTCCTGGGTGGCCGCCCTCAGCTGCCCTGTGCCCAGGCTGTGCAGAAATTGGATGCACAGCCCTTGCCTGAGGCAGTGATGTGTCTCTGGGCTGTGGAAGGCTTTCTGTGTTAGTGCTAAAGACTGAACACCAAAGGAACACAAAGAGTGAGAACCTGTTTGCAGGGGTAAGTACTATCAAATAAGCCAGCAGGCTCTCTGTGCTGCAGGAGGACAGATGGATGGTGACAACAGCCAATCCAGCTTACTGAGGGAGGCTGGAAACAAAGCCCTGCAAAATCAGTGCTCAGGCATGGATGTGAGCAGTGCTCACTGCCCCTCAGGTACCTTTGTCTCCTTGTGCTGATCACACATCACCACCTTTGATTTTTGTTTTTTTTGGATTCCCTACACCCTTTCTGTTTTCAGAGCTATGGCTCTCAGTTGCAATTAGCTGGGGATTTCAGGGGGAATGGCCTAGCAGGGGAAGGAGTCTTAATGGATAAGAAGCAGAGCTTCATTCCTTGGTGCCTTTGTAGCAGTAAGGTGATAGAGATGGGTTGCAACAGCTGTATCTGTAGCAGGCACTTACCCAATCTCACACCCAAGTGTGGGAAACTCTCCTGTGAAACACTCCAGACATCAGGCAGAGTTGTCTTTTCTCTCTGTGTGAGATATTTCTGGTGTGCAAACTATTTTGGTGGAATCCAAGCTAGTAGGTTTTCAATAAAGTGATTATAAAATCTTTATCAGTAGTAATAGGAATGTTCTTGAGCATGATCTGCTCATGCATGATTGGGTCTGCATTTGAACTGCGGCATTTTGGTTCACAGTTATGTGACAGGAAACCACTTCTGTCAGCTGAGCCAGCTCCAAACCTGCAGGTTTATAGTGTTTAGTCAGGCATTGCACCCATGGCCCCATGGGACACCACATACATTGGCTTCATCAGATGAAATTCTGTACCAAAACCTGGTGTGTAAACTTTACCTTGATTAAATAAGTTTTAAAGGGTTTGCATAAATTATAGGAAAGGTGAACCAAAGTACATGGAAGTAGAGACGCATCTCTTGAGTTGTTGTTGATGTTGCTGTGTAACAGGTGTTGCTGGGTGGGTGAGGCAGAACAGAAAGCTGCTATGGAACTGGCAGACCTTCCGTACTCTGAACTCCCATTTGGTTGACTTTAATTGACACCTGATTCTACGTGCAACTTGGGCAACTTGCAGTGCCCAAGCGTGTCTTGTTGGCCTCATGGGAGTGGGTTTGCCCTTTCACCTTGAGGAGGCTTATTAAATCATGGAAAACAGATACAAAAACTGGTGAGAAAGGTGTAATAAACAATTCCCTTCATGGATGTTGCTGTTGAGGTTGGCTGGTTTGTGCTGGGCTCCCAGCTGTTCTCATTCCCAGCTCCTTCCCAATGCACCTTGGGGCTGGGCCTTCTGAAGAGCTGGGCTCAGTCCTGGTGTTGCATTCTTGCTGTACAATAAATTGCAAATTCTTTGTGTTAATGAGATGCCAGTGAGGTCTTCAGCCCTACATAGGCGTGTTGCATGGCTTAGGGCAGGGGGGTGTTTGTGCCTTCCTTGTAGTGGCTGTGGGCATTCTCAGACACGTTGCTTGGTGGCAGTGAGGGCAGTCTGGCAAGCACCAGCACTTACCCATGCTTTAGTTACAGTGTGAGGGGAGCATTTTGACCTTAGCCTGGTGCCCCCCAACCTGCTCTGTCATCCTTCCCCCATCAGCAGGACAGGGAGAGAGAATCTGAAGGAACACATGTGGGTTGGAGCAAGGACAGGGGACCTGATCCCGTCATGGGCACAACAGACTCACGTTGGGGAAATTATTTTATTGCCAGTGAAGTAGAGCAGGGTAATGAGGAATTAGTGTGTCTAAATAGAAGTCTAACAGTGCCTTTCCCACACATGTCCCTTCTTCCCAGGCTCAGCCCTGCTCCTGACTTTTCTCCTTCCTTCATCTCCTCTGCTGACCTTTGTATCTCTACATGGTTGTCTGTCACAGATCCTTACTCCTTTCTTTTGGCTGCTGCTGTGCAGCAGTTTTTCCCCTTTGTAAAATACAGTTCTTTGAGAGCTGCTGTTGCTGATGGCTCAGTCTTAGCTTAGAAAATGAAAACACTTTCTCTGCCACACCCCCTTGTCAGTTGAAGTCAGATCCAACCTGTGTGGGTTTTGCTCCCCCTGCAGGGTCAGGGCCCACACAGTATCGCAGCTGTGCTGGGGTAGCTTCAGGTCACTGCCATTGGCAACTGCAAAGCAACTTTGCATCATTTTGTCCTTCAAAGTATAGCAAAGTAGACAGCCCAAAATATACCAGCATCCCTAAATATACCTGCAGTGAGGGAGTGTCTGGGCCAAGGATGCACATGGGGAGCAGCTCAAATTAGAACTAGAATAACCTACTTGATTTGGCATTGATTGCACAAGTGATTTACCTCAGATCAGCACTGTGCTGGTATGTTTGGCTTAAAATAGCCCAGAAGGGCTTCAGGATGGTCCCCTGGTGCAGAGCCCTGTGCAGGAACAGCTCCAAGCACTGCAGTGGCCCAGCAGGGTTGCCACAGTGGCTGAGGAGCTGCAGGAAGGATGGGGGAGAGGTTCAGGCCCCAGTGCGCCTGCACAAGCTCAGCCTCCACACCCCACCATCCCAAGGGGTCCTGGCAGTTCCAGCATGGCCCCTGGGCTGCCCTGCAGCCCCGCACAGCAGGGCTGGTCTCATCTGCCAGCAGTCTGACTGCCCCTCTGGGGATAAAACACGTGAACACCTGTGAGACAAAGATTATCTTAGGCACTTGCTGTGTTACAACAGACTTTTCTCTACAGGATCCTTCAAAAACAGATGAGTCAGAGAACTAGTAATTAGCCTTTGGCATTCAAAATACTCCTGAAACAATATTACTTCACTGTGCTTCATCATACATAACTCATAAAAATCTGTAGTGTTTTTTGCAAGGGGTTGGAATCCCCCCCCCATCTCCCTCCAGTGCCCCAGCACCTCCTGCTCTAAGGGGTGAGCCTGGGCAGGTGAGGTAAGAAAAACACTGATGGGAGAAGGCATCAGTGCCTTTGGGGTCTGGACACCAGTCCCCAGTCCTGTTACTTACCTTAAGATGCCATTTGCTTTTGTGGGGAGTTGCAGGCAGTGTTGAGGTTGTGTGGCAGTGTCTGTTTTGATTTATTTGGGGTTTGTTTTACTCAATTAAACCCTTGAGGCAGTGCTCTGCATTAAGGCTGCATATTAACAATCCCTCAGTTAATTTCTTACATGAATGTTTTAACACTTGATCACCAGAGTAAACAATGGATTACACTAAAAAGGAGATGCTTTTCTTGACTACAGTTTATGTAGAGAAGCTGTTCCCCTTTAAACATCCACTATAAATGGTTAAAGCTGTAATAGGGTGATGATAGGTGTGATTTCACTGTTCAGCTTTTTCTTGCAGACCATGTGACAGTGGTGCTGACTGAGACTCAGGACCCGTGGTGGCTGCCCTAAAACAGTCCCTGAGGAGGCTGAGTTTGTTCCCCTGCCAGTGCTGGGGTGCAGGGGCTGGGGGTGTCCTGCCAGCATCTCTGGGGGCTGCCCAGACTCCTGGGCTCCTGCACTCTGCAGTGAGCAGGTGAAACTACACCTGGCAAATGCACCAGCAGCATCCCTCTGACCTCTTAGTTTAAAGGAAGAGAAATGGGCAGGTTGGGTGGTTCCCAGAAAACAGCTGGAGGATGGAGATGGTGGTGGGTTCCATCTGAAGGGGTACAGTGCACCCAGAGACAGGACCTGGACAGCAGAGAGCCTCAGGGATGTCTGCTGGCCTTCATAAACTGTGTGTGTGAGAGTGACACCCAGCATGGCTGCAGGGGAAAGAAATGAGAGTTACATCTTACAGACAATGCCAAGCTCTGCTTTATTTTCATCAGTTTGATCAGTACAAAAGCAGACAGCATAAGTTTCACCTTTTATTCTTTTTCAATTTAATTACTTTACAAAGTACAAAATATACTGTCATTTATTTTGGAACATTAGGATTTTTTCTTTTTTTCTGTTTTGTTTTTTTTTTCCATACAGTACATGAATCTCAGCTTTTCAGCATAAGACCAGCAAAGAAAAGCAGCATGTGCACTTGCTGGGAAAGCAAAGCAGCCACTTCTCAGCTCCACACAATGTCCAGTGCATGATCCCAAGCTGCTGCCACCACTCCCTGTGCCTGCTGGTGGAACATCCCCCCTTGTGCAGAGGGCATGAAGGCATCTGATGCATTCAGGCTCCCCTGTTACCCCCTGTACCCCCGGGCTTGCAGGAACCGCCACCCACACGTGCAGGGCCTGGCCCCACTGAGCCCATGGCAGGTGCAAGCAGCCTTTCCATGGCTGCAGCCCAGAGCAGGAGCTGTACCAAAGGCCCTGCATGGGCAGGATTCCCCCACCCTGTCTGTTTACATCAGATCTGGTAATTAAAGGGAAATAAATACACTTTTTCCTACCCTCCCCAGTGAAAGGCTGCATGGGGTTTCTGACAGGTGAGGAAGGAGGAGACGCTGCAAGAGTTTGAGGTTCCCAGCCCCACTTCAGCCTGTTTGGTGTGTGTCTGAGGCCAAAAGTGCTATTTCACTTAGAGAGCAAATGATACATAAATAACTTATTAAATAAAAAAGTCCTAAAGATTTGTTTCCCCCCAGGCTGCCCAGCACGGATGTTCTAAGTGGTCAGGGATGAGAGACAGACCCTGATCCAAGCTGGGCAGCTTCTGCACCAGGAGCATCTCTGCTCTCTTGGGGCAGTTCTAGAAATTGGGGTTAGTGTTGTGTAGGGATCTGGAGGGAATCTGGGCTCCTTTGGAGTCCATACAAAGGGGAGAAGGAGATAAATGCTCAGACTTTTTCAAACCACCTGAGGCACCAATACAGTGGCGCTGTGCCAGCCCCTCGTAACTATCCTTGAACTGGAGCAGTGCAGTGGGGCTGTGACCCTCCCCTGTGTGACCCTGCAGGCTTGGTGGCTGGCTGAAGCTTAGCCCAGAGGAACCAAACCAAAAATCTGCCCCAAGCACCGAGGAGGAAGTGAGGGCTCCTCCTCCCTCTGTGCAGTGCTCCCTCAGAACTCACCCTCGTGGCTGCCCGAACAGCAGCAGCCAACCTGGCCAGTGCCAGGCAGTGCCCCTGGGCACTGGGGCACCAAGAGCCAGATCCCAGCAGCAGCAGGAGCTGCTGGGTGCTGGGAGCAGGTGAACATGTTAAGCAAATTGAGGTGATCACCCACCCTCTAATTCTAATGGAAACAAGGGGGGAATGGGTTGTGTAAGGAGTAAACAGGGAATGAGACAGGCTCTTCCAAAGGCTGGAGCAGAGCTTCTGAAGCTGCATCCTACTGTGAGTTACTGCCTGCCAGCCTCCTCTGCCTGTCCAAGAGCCACGGCTGTCCTGGTGCTTGGGTCAGCAGGAGAAGTGTCCCCTCTCTGTCACTGTGCAGGAGGATGCACGGGCAGAAAACGTGGCTGCCACTGTGCTAAACGAACACTCTGCTCCTCAGCTTCATGTCCCACAAGCCCCAAAGTCAAGCCTGGAGCCCACACACAGGGGAGGGATAGCAATGCCTGGCTGGAGCCAGCAGGAACAGGGGACACAACCCTGCTGGCTGTGACACCCTAGTCCTGGGCTGGGAAGAGGCACTGCCCTGTGCATTGCCAGGCATTAACCTGGGCTCTAATGGCACTTGGATGCAGTTCTCACACTATCATCAACAGCCATTGGATTGGCAGGATTAATTTTAGCAGCAGTTGCAGGAGGATTTTGGGTGAGAGGCAAAGGCAGCCCTGGATCCAGCACAACCAGAAGAACCCAGAAGAAACTGCCCTGGGATGCTGATTTTCTGCCATGGTGTCCCTGGAGGAGTTTGCAATTGGAGAGCAAATAAAGACCTGAAGGAAGGAAGGAAGCACTGGCACATGGCAGGGATCTGGGTAGGTGGGGTTTGGGGGAGAACAAGGACATGACTCATATTTCATTCTATGATACAACTAAGGAATGGCTGAGGTCACTGAGCTGGACTGGACAGTTCCTAATGGGTGAAGGAGAAATGGGGTGCTCCTCCTCCTGCACAGCCACCTCCTTCATACTCTGAACCTCCTGCATCTGCACCAACTGACTGACACAGTGCCAGGAAAAACAGAGGTTTGCTCCCAGGAAGGAAATGTTAAAACTCAGGGATTTCTTCAGGAGCAGCCCTAGTTCAGTAGCCTGTATGTCTGCCTGTCCTGTGCAGGGGAACATCCCGTGCCCCTGGGCTGAGCCCTGGTGGGAAGGGTCCTGCTCTGTGTGCAGGCTGGTCCTGCCTAGGGGCAATGTCCCACAGTCGTAAGAGCACCACCAGCTCTTCAGGTAATTTCAGTGGCCTCAAAAAGTCAACCCCATCCAAGGCTGGCATTAGAAATCATTGCAAGAAACAGCTGCAACAAAGGCTGCAGGGTTTTTGTCCTTTGCTCTACATATAGGAACCCCTGTCTCCTTCTTTCAATGTCCCAGTGACAAACACTCCTGCTTTTGCCACTGACCACAAATCCACAGAGGACACTGCTGCTTCTTTGGCAGAAGGGAAATTCCCTTCCAGCTGATGGGAATGGCTCTGTGCAGGCAGCAGGGACTCAGAGGATGAGGGAGCTCTGAGTTTACTGGGGCTGTCTCTCCCCTGTGACCTGGCCCAGAGCAGCATCCTATGAGCCTGAGCCTGGGGCTGCTTCAGCCTTTCAGCTGGAAATGGGGCTGAACTCCTCTTTTGGGGCCCAAAGGAGCAGCAATGCTCACCGCAGCCAACCTGGCAATTGGGTGCTTCAAGCAGCATTCCCACAAGGACCAGGGAATCAGGTACCTGTAAAATGTTTTCAAGTAACAAATGAGCAGGTAGGAATCCTCAAGCTTATTCCTGTAACTGCAGAAAGCTGGTTTAAATCCTCAGGATGCTGAAATGAAGCAGAAAACCAGCCAGAGCAGGGGGACTCCAAACTGCAGCCTCCTGTGGCATCTTCCCATAGGAGCTGTGTAACAGGCACTGCCTCTGCCACAGCCACACAAGGAGGGAAGAAGCAACCAGCCCCTGCAAAGTGAAGGATGAAAGGAGCCCTGGTTTTGGTATAATCTTTTGGGGTTGGGAAGACCCTGGTAAAACCACTGGGTCTGCCTAGAGAGGGACATGGCACCTGGTCAGCTCTCCTATGGTACAGGCAGAGGACAGGGCTGGGCAGAGGGGGCATGACATGCTCCTGTTCTGCTCTCCAACATTTCAAAATTTCAATCCTGCCAGATGCCTGATGGGCATTTCTGTCCATGTCTGCTCCAAAATCCACGCACAGTTCATTTACAGATATTTGCAGAAAGCTAAAAATGGATGAAGCCAAACCCCCGAGGGAGCCCAGGGCACTGAACAGCTGTTTTGCAACTGCTCCACACAGCTGGACAGGGCTGAGCTGGGCTGGCTGTGGCCACACTGGAGCTGTGCAGGCAGGGGAGGAGCTGCCATCCCTCTGCCACTGCCTCCACCTTGGCCTCAAAATTGCACACTCCCAGCTGGGAAGAGGTGCCAGGGGTTTGTGTTCCCTCTGCAAACTCAGGGCATGCAGAAGCACAGGTCATGGCTGCAAGAGAATTATGGAGCAGGGGGAAGCTGTTCCATGTAATCTGCAATAACCAGGTTATTTGTTAATTCATTCCCAGGCTTTGAACCTGAAATGACCAGTGCTGTCTAGGGAGACCAAGAAAGGATCTTGGCTTATTTATGTTCCAAAGAGGTGCTGAACCCTAAAATTCATACCCTAAAATGAGATGTACTGTGACACATACTTCATCCATTTCCCCTTCATACAACAGGGGCTGTGCAATGCTCTGTGCTCACCAGAGCATCTGCAGAGGCTGTTACTGCTGCAGCCAGGATCTGCTGATCAGCATCCAGGGCACGTCTCACACTGCAGAACCCCTTTATTTCCCTCACCTTTGCTAAGTGGAGCTGGTAGTTCAACCCAGCTGTGCTTCATAAGGATTAAATAAAGGGGGCCAAGGACAGCAGAGTAACTCAAGATTATCTTCACAGTGAAGTGTTTCCCTTCCAGGGAGCCTGGGAAGGTCCCACAGCCTTGCTGAGGATGTGCAGACTGCTTCCACACCAGTCCAGTGCTGCCAGGATGCCTGAGGGATATTGCTGGCCCCTGACATACGGCAGGGTGCACACAGACAGACAGATGCACTCATGGGGAGAAGGTTTGGAAATCTGGAGGCACGTTTGCACATTTCAGCCAATGTAAATACACCCCAGTGCATGCTACAATGTGTAAATACTATTGGCAAAGGATTACTGGGTTTTACTCTCCTGCAGATAATAAAAGTTTAATCCAATCCAATGTGTGTAGGCAGGACTGGAACAGGTAAGTGAGATGCCTTAAGCTGCTTACTGGAGATGTCCACAACAGTCAAAGTAACAGAGAAGAAATCCTCATCAGAAAGTGACTTGTCCTTAACAGAATGCTGCTGGGGACTCTTTTCTTTCAGGAATTAGCAGCAATGCTCAGCCTGAGGCCAAATAAAGAATTTCTCCCTTTTCATTGACAGAAAATACCAATTATCCAGTGCTGAGAGGAACACTTGTGCTCAGTGAACGGTGACTGAACCAATGCAGGACCAGCACCTCCTATTCACATTGCTGACCTCTAAATGAAGGAGTTTGGCTGACCTGGTGCTCTTGAACAGTTGTGTGGGTGTATGGATGGGGAAGGATGGGAGGAACCCCTCTGGCCACAGAGCCCAAGACCATCATTACATCACAGTGATGCTTGGGAGCCTTCCCCAGTGGGCAGAGCATCAAGAGATGCTAATTACTGGGGGTTTAGAGGGGCCATGCTGCCCACCCTTGCTGGGATGGTGTGGCTGGGACAAATGCATCCTCTGGGATACTGGGCTGAGCAGGGAGGCTGGGCAGGGTGGGGTGATCTGTTTCAGTCAAAAAGGAGAAAGAAAATGCTTTGGTGTTCACAACAAGAAGCAGAAGTTTGGTATCTTCATAAGTGCACAACTAAAAATGAACATATTAATTGTTTTGCATCACTCAGCACTCCACCTATCTGTGTTCTTCCCCTGCCTTTCCCACGCCCGTCGCCAAGAGGGATCTCTGCAGACCCTGCCCTGCCACAGAATGGATGTGGGAGACAGTGCCAAGTCAGACCTAGATACCTTCTGGAAGAGAGGAGCTTGGGCTGACCCCATGGCTGGTACAGGTCAGCATGGCCCTTCTGCAGCCAGGCAGGCACAGCAACATCAGCTCCACCAGGGATGGGGATTCTTTGTAAGAAGAATTCAAGCTTTGTATAGCAAAGCTGAGAAGACAGAAAACCTCTTCTCAGAGGCAGGCTCTGATCAAACACTTGCAGTTCAGCCTTTTATGTCCCAGACAGCTTCCCAACCTTCACAGGATATCAGAGTCAACCACTAAACCCTCACAGACACACTGAGAGACGCGGGGCAGCCAGTGGGGAATGGGTCAGGAGCCCATGCCTGAAGGCAGCAAATCCTGCAAATGCAGGGCAGTGGCAGAGCTCTGAGCAGAGCTGCTCCCTGCCTTGCCTCTCTCAGGGTCTACACATTCCTTAAAGCATCAAGAGCACCAGGGAAACAACTGGGTGCTCAGGAAGCTACACTGGAACCTGAGCAACCTCTGCCACACACTCCTTCATGCTGCACTGCCTTATTTCCCCCCACTGCTGGCAGCACAAAACATCATGCTTCAGAAAAAGAAAATTATACACTTCTGTTGGATGCTTTGATTGTCTGGAGCCATCAGGACCTCCCGGCAGAACCCAGAAGTCCCCACACCCAAACTTGCATGGCACATCTTAAAAAGTAAATCCCTGCTCAGTGTCATGTCCTACCCAAAGCAGGACCTGACACCAACAATTCTTAGTGAGAGAGGAGATTGACTCATCCCTGACCAGCAGCCTGTGCCCTGGGAATGGTAACAGAGACCTTGGAGTTTAAAACACATTTCAGAGCAACAGTATGGTGAGTCTGCTTTATAAATGGCATTGTCATTAGGTGAGTCTTATCCTTAGGTCACCCACTGCAGGTGCCACCATCTCTATCCTTCAGCAAAACCAAATATTTCCATTAAGGCCTCCCCATGCAAGAGGCTGATACACGCCACCTATAGCCTGGAAAAAAATCAAAGGCTGCACAAACCTGTGCAAGGGTGTATTTGGGGGGGCAGCCTGAAAAATCAGCAGCTCCAAGTGCCCAAAGGTCAGTGGCAAGGCAGCACCCCTCATTCCGCACCCCCCTTTCCTGGAAATAGGAGAGCAGAATGTTTCCCTCCATGGTCAGCAGAAATCTCCAGTGGTGAGGTGCAAAGACCACACACTTCCAGTGACTGGGTTCAAGCAGCCTCTTCTGCTTTTAACAGGAAAAGACCCTCCAGTACTTCCATCTATTTAAAAACAAGCCACCGATTTCAGCTCCTCACAGACCCACAAATGTGAATTCCCCAACAAATACCAGAGCCCTGCACTAGCCATGGGCTGCCACTGCAGACAAACCTACCAGGAAATCAAATCCTGCAGAGATGCAGGGGAAGGGCACCAGGAGGCAGCTCAGAGCGGGTGCTGCTGCCCAGCCCAGGCCACCCAGAGCCCCCTCCAGGTTTCCCCAGCTGCAGGAAACCTGCAGGAGCCCCTGCCTCGCAGGAAGGCAGGCAGGGCTCTGTGCCTGCAGGAGCCCCTCTGGAAACCCCAGCCAGGCTCTGGGCAGGCACTGTGCAAACCAGCCCTACTCACAGGCTGAGGCAACTTAGGGCAGCAGCTAAAACATACAGAAAGAAAAAGAAGTGGATTTCCTACAGTATCTGTGCTTGAGGCACCAAACTGGAGAGGAACAGAATTTTCAGAATTTTCTGAAGCAGGGAGGGAAATCCAATGCTGCTCCCAGCAAGCAGAGGAACCCCAGCTTTGCTCCAGGTCGACTCCACTGTTGCTCTTCCTAAACACATGGAGAGAAAAAGCAGGAGTGGAACTAATACTCATATTGCCCATTATCTGAATTAAAATATATGGTGAATAAGTGTGTGTATTCCCCCCTCACTACATAGATGCCCACACCAGGGTGTGTGCCCAGAGGATACACACATACACTGCACATGTGTGTGAGTGCCCACACCACGTACAGGACACAACCCTCCAGACAAACATGGGTATTTATAGGTGTGCAATAGAGACACACCATGGATTTCTATGGAAACACTTAAGATGTGTATGTGTATATATATATATATATGCACACACTCAGTAGAAAGGAATTTGTAGTCAAATTCTAATTGGGTTGAGGGAGAAAGATAAAATTCTATTTAATAACACAGCTTGGAAAGGTTGAGGCTGCTAAGAAAATAAAGGCCTTGGAGAAAGAAGGAGGATGCATGAAGGCCATGCTCTCCTCCCCTGCCTACCCCTTCCTGCAGGGCTGGAAACACTTCTGCGTTTTGCTGTTTGGTGAATTTTGTGCAAGGAGAGGAGAGAGGGCACAGGGAGGGCCCTGCAGCATTGAGACAATCCCTCATTAGAGCAGCCATGGCCAGGCAGGAGCTGCCCAGAGAGTGAACAGGGATGCTGAGGGCAGCCCTGGCAGCTGCAGGTAATCCAGGCAGGCAGCCCAAGGGTGTCCACTGAGACATGTTCCTGCTTCATCCCCTCTGTACTGAACAGCAAAATGTCAGCGATACTCAGATGCATTATCATAAGGAATAAAAGGAAAATACTCCTCCTTTAAAAAAGGGAAAAGACTCTTTAAGTTCTTCCCCACCCCAAAGGCTGGGTGCTGAGACAGTGGGAGCAGCTTTAAGAGCCCCCCCCACTTTGGGGTCACTGAGCACTGGGGTGTTAACAGCATGCTGGGATTATTATTACTATGAAAATACCTAACAAAGCCCCACAGAGCCCTTCCTGCAGTGCAGGGCTCACAGGCAGCACTGCTGTGAAAGTTGCACTGATCCTGACTGCAGGCTGGTGCAGGGACAGGTTCCACCAATTACGGCCACATCTGGAGTATCTCAGTTCCCACCAGAAAAAATATGAAAGGGATACTAAAGGGAAAGCATAGAGTTGTGAGAAACAATTTTCTTGGATGTCAGGACAAAACAATAAAAGGAAATAAGAAGGTGAAGCCAAGGATGGTGGCAGCATCAGAGTCCCTCAATGCCATTTTACATCCTGTGAATTTTTCAGACCAACTTTGCCATGTTGGGACATCAATCTTCCTTTGGAAGGTTTGAAATACCACAGAGCTTTCTACAGATTTCACATATACAGGGCTGATTCCCTTGGGAAAAAAAAAAAATTACAAAAATCAGCCTCTAAAATAGCCTGAGTGCAATGTTAGAAAATTAAACCCCCTTTTTTTTTTTTTTTTTTTGCTTTCATTTAATGCTCACTAAATTTGTTGCTTGTTTCAAGTTAATTCCTTCCCATCCATGCTGAAGTCCTTTGCAAGCAGCACTGGCACATGCACAGCAACACTTGGTACTCTCTGATGCCGAAACTGGCATTTCCCAAAGAGAACCCCAGAGCAGAAGGAAGACCTGTCCTGATGACTCTGGCATGGTGGCACCATCCCTGCACACAGCAAAAGCTCAGGCTCAACTCAGCTGAGCAGAAACCTTGGCTGGCAACTCAGCAGCTGCACAGCAACTCAACATCCCCTCCCTCCAGCCTTGCTGCCACTCTGCCACCCCAAGGAGAAACCCTCTGACAGCATCGGGGTGAGAAGCCAGCACTGGCCTTGCTGCCAGCCCAGCTCAGTGCCCTCAGCACTGGGCAGAGCCCAGCAAACACCTGCAGATGCCTTCAGCACTGCACTGACAGCCTGTGCCCATGCCCTTGGCAGGAGACCAAAGCACCTTTCCAAACAAACACCCAGAGATGCACAGGGCCACATCTAGAATAAACCTTTAGTCCAGAAATCTGGAGTGAATATAAACACATCATGGGACAACTCTGCAAACCCATGTAGGGAACAGCAGGACATCTGGTAAAGCACTGAACGTGTGCCTCAGTGCTCCTCAGCAGGGATGCCTCAGCTCCAGTAGGGCCAGCCAAGGAAAGTCATCCATGCTTTTCCCAAGGATGCTCTGACTCCTTGTCTAGATGCCACATAACATCCCAATGGTGAAAAATCAGATCTGAAACTCAGTTTGAATCCAGCAGCATCAGAAACCATAACTGCTTGGTTCTCCATTACTGTGAATGCAGAATTAATCAAGCAGCTGTGTCTGTGTGTGTTTGCTTGTCCTACACACCAGTAAATCCATGCCCATAGCATGATCCCAGGTGATTGCTTTGTTTACTGCCTCCAGATGAGTGCAAACCCCTGGCTCACAGCTGGATATGGCACAGCCTCAGGGAAATCCTGCCAGGGGCTGTCTCTGAAGCATGGCTGGAAAGCCCTCAGGAAAAAGGCAAGATCTGCAAATTCTTTATGTCAAGCCTGAAGTGGAAGAAGTTAAGAAATGCAAGATAAGCTGGGGCTGGTGATCACAGCAGCAAGGTTCTCTGCAGGCAGCTCCTCCTCTCAGCAGCCCTTTTGCATGGGCACAGTGGGGCAGAGTGCTGGCACCCACACCCTGGGTGACAGCACTGCTCTCGGCTGTCCTGCACACTGCTGGCAGTGGCCAGGGCACAACCAGGACACAGGTGCCACTGCAGCCTTGGTGCCAGGCTCCTGCTGGCCCTCAGCCGTGGTACAAGCCAGAAGAAAACACACTCCTGCTTCCCCATGGGAAAAGCCCCATCATCTGTGCAGGACCAGATGCCAGCAGGTCTGAGCATTTTCAGCACCACTCTGCTTCCCCAGTCAGCAGCAATTTCCACCTGTGGGATGAAAAACTGCAGGAGGGTCCCCACAAGACTCAGGCACCTCCTGGCCCTGGCAGAGGCAGCCAGCTGTGGCTCTTGGCCAAGGAGGCCTGGATGTGCAAGAGCAGCTACCCAGGGACCCTGGGCAATCCTGTATTTCCCCATGAGTGCACACTGGATGGGAAAAGCCTGAGGGGACAGGAGAAAAGAGGCCTTCCTCCTCTTGCTGGCCCTGGGGGAAGGCTCTGATGTGGGGTAAGGGGACAACAGCACTCCTGGAGCAGGGGAGAGGGCAGGAGAATACTTGGAACAGTGAGCGAGGGACTGGAAAAAACTGACCCAAAGCAGCCAAGTTTCAGTGCAGACCCAAGTCTGGGCGGCACCACCTGCCAGAGCTGGGCTCCCCCTGCCCAGGCTTTCTCAGAGCAGCCAGGCTTTGACTGCAGGGAGAAAGAAAAAGGGGAAATGTCAAACAATTGGATATTTTCCTCTTTTCCAACACCAAATTGTTCTGTCAGGGGAAACAGAACCCTTTTCATCCTTTCTCAACACAGGCAGTGATGGACAGTCCTCAGAAGTCTGATGCAAGGAGACAAGCCAGTACTATGCCAGGTCTTTTCTGTTTAATTCCATATTTCCCTTTGTTTCTGGTTTTCAGGGCTCTCTGGGGCAGCAGTCTGTCCATCTGCTCTTGGCCCACCCCACTGCTCTCACAGCGTGCCCAGGGCCATCCGTGCTGGGTGTCCCCAGGTGTCCCCAGGCAGCTCCTTCCACACTGAGCACAGCCAGGGTTCACTTCACCTCGGAGCTGAACACCAGGAAACCATACAAACTCCCTTTCCTCCTGCCCCTCATTCATAAATTTAATAAAATAACAATAATAATAATAATAATAACAATAATAATAATAATAATAATTAAAACAAAGGCTTATTGGAGCTGTTTCTGCTCAACTTTCCACAGTCTCTTTTCATGTCACTCTCTGTAATCAGATTTTTCAAGAAATACTGTGAGAAAAAAAGAATAATAATAATAATAATTATTATTATTAGAATAATAAAAAGCATCTGGAACCAGCTCAGAAGATTTCTAATGCTTTTCAGCTTGACTGACTTGGAGTGCATTGACCACACCATTTATATTTTCTTCAGGTACCTGCAAGAAAACAAAAAGAAAGGTCATGCTCCAGCAAAAGGGGTGACAAGGAAAAGAGAGGCAGGAGACAAAGCTAGACCAGTCCCAAGGAGGCAGACACTTTGACACTTTCCTGGTTTTTGCTTGCACCTGAAGTTCACTGAGAAAGGGCTCCAGGTACAAGGACACCCCTGTTCACCCATGGTACCCCCAGAGCAAACACTGTAAGTGAGATTGCAGAGGGTTTGCTGTTGTGTGGGGGATGCTGCTGGGAAGCAAGCAATTATTTTGGGTTTCTCTTTCTCTGATGTTGCAGTGTGATGTCCTGGTTTGCCTCAGATACCCGGGTTTCTCCCTGAAGATTCCTTCCCCAGGTGTGTCAGTCACCTCTCCTTTCCCCTCCCAGCACTGTCTGTCAGTCCTGGCATTCCAGAAGGGCATTGGCAGATTCACAGGATGCCCTCTACCCCTGGGGGACACTGGGCCATCCAGGTGTCCTTTGTCCCTTTGTCCCTCCCCTCCTGTCCCTGGCTGGTGGCTCCCTGCCCCTTCCCTGCCCCTCTCCCCGGGGTTAAAGGAACAGCAGCCACGGGCTCAGGGAGTTCTGCTGGAGCTGGTGCTGCATTCAGAGCCTGTGGGCCAGAATAAAGCTCTGGATCCAAACCCTCCATCAGAACCAACTCCTTTCCTTCACCAGCGCCTTAAAGCTTCTCCAGCAGAGGGAAACCTGAGGAGCAGCCCCTGTTATGGGGGGAGGCTCCATCCCAGCACCACCAGAGCTCCTGCAGGCCTGGCCTTGTCCCCACGGGCCCAGCTGCAGCACCCAGCCAGCCAAAAGTGTCTGTGGGTGAGCCACACCCCAAAAGTGTCTGTGGGGTGAAACACCACACACCCAGCCAGCCAAAAGTGTCTGTGGGGTGAAACACCACACACCCAGCCAGCCAAAAGTGTCTGTGGGGTGAAACACCACACACCCACAGCCAAAAGTGTCTCTGGGGTGAAACACCACACACCCAGGCAGCCAAAAGTGTCTGTGGGGTGAAACACCACACACCCAGCCGGCCAAAAGTGTCTGTGGGTGAAACACCACACACCCAGCCGGCCAAAAGTGTCTGTGGGGTGAAACACCACACACCCAGCCAGCCAAAAGTGTCTCTGGGTGAAACACCACACACCCAGCCAGCCAAAAGTGTCTGTGGGGTGAAACACCACAGTGCCACTGTTTGGTTCAGCACCAAGGGCCAGACAAGCTCAGGCACGTCCCATCCAGCTCTATTGGTATTATTCCAATACTCTCTGCTTTTCCTGTCCCCTCCTTTCCCTTCCTTTTGCTGGTGAAGCCCTTGCATGCCAGGAGCTGACTCATGCAAGGTGCTGATGGGTTTGTGAGGCTGCCTGAGGGCTCCATGAGGCTCTTGGGGCACCCTACAGGTTTGGGACCTGCAGGTGGGATGGGAAGGCCATGGTGGGTGACATCCTCTTCCACCAAAAGAGGAAGAGAGCTACCAGTCTGTGTGTGGTGCTTTCTTATCCAGCCTTGTGAGGAGATTTAACCATAGAAATCTGTATTATTAATGATGTCTTTTCATGTTTACTGCAAGAAAAACCTCTTGTAACAGAAGATGTAAAAAATCTCAGAGTGACCGTCACTGGCAGAAAAGAACATCAAAAGTTACATCTGGCAGAAAAAGTGTGTCTTAACTCCACATAAACTCCAAGACACTGGCAGCTCTTGAAAAGTGGAAAGAGGATTGAGGGAAAAATAAATTATCCCTAAGTTGCTGCAAGAAGCCAATATAATTCATATCAAGTAAATTGAAGAAGGAACTGTCTCCTCTACAAGGTATTCAAGGCCAAGAGTACCATACCTGGATTCACTGGACACTCTCAAGAGCTCAGACAGTGGAAATACAACTGGTTGTGTCTTTCTGTGAGGCTTTTACCAAAACTGAGGAAAAAGCCCATGAGAAATAACAAGAAAAATGTTCAATTTTCCAACAGGAAGATGGAATAACAGCAGTCAACTCTGATGATGTCTGAACAAAAGTCATTTGGAAAGGAAGAAAATAATCTTAAAACAAGCATACAGCAAACTCTTCTGGTTTAGAAGGAAAACCCCAGGACACCTCCCCCACAGGGAACAGGACATCGAGGCTGGACTCTCCACTGCCTCCCTTCATCATTTTTCCCAGTACACCAAACACTTCAGTGCAAGAAGCTGTTTGACTCTTTTCCTCTATGTAAGATAATGAGAAAAGACATAGTTGTCAATTTTTTAACCACACTCCTCTAGCCAGCCCCAGTGATGCTCAGAGGCTCTCTCTGATTCCTCTGGCCAGCTGCTGTGACCTGCACAGACCCATCTCCTCCAGGAAACACAGGGCTCCTTCACTCCCTGCAAAATTCCTGACCCCCCTAACAGCACAGAAATTATATCCATCACCCCACAAACATTTTGGCAGGGTTTTCTCCAGGACAGATGTGCAAACAGTTGTGATTTGTTGGACCCATCCTAGTTTGCCACCAGTGGAGGAGTGGAGTCTTCCCCCTCCCTGCCCCCTGGAAATGGCCCCTGTCCAAGGCACTGTGTCCCTTCTCAGGTGCTGTGCAGATCAAAGCACTGACCAGGAAGGGAGAACCAAAGCTCCAAATTACATTTCAGACACAGCTCCAGCCTCTTCAGAAGGAAAATGCTGGTGAAACAGAGCAAGACACCAGTGGACATGAGGCAGCAAGAGCAGAGCACCTGGAAGGGCAACTCTTCTTCCCTGCTCTCTCTAGAGGGAGCTGGTAACCATGATTCTGTCCAGCCTGGCCCTGCATCACCCAGGGACACACCAGAGACCTGGAGGTTCCCATCTCAACATTGTCTCCCAAAGGGATTTTGTCTCTAGCACAAGTCCTGAGTTACCAGGGCAAACATCTACAGCTACAGCATGGCAGGAAGATCTGAGTATTACACCCAGGTCAAATAAAAATTAAGTAACAAAAACCAGATGCACAGGAGAAAAAAGACCAGCTCAAAGGGAACAACACATTTTTACACAGTGCTCTAAATTGATGACAACAGGTACTGAACTATCTTAAGTAAAGAAAGGGAGAATTTAGAGAAAGGGTTCAAGATGCAGTTGGTCCTTGAGAAATGTCACAAGAAGTCAAAGTATCTGGGTAGCAAAGTTAGGGAAAACATGACAAAATCTAGGTCAGGGTCTTGGCCAACAAAACCACCCTAAAGCCAACAAGCATCCAGCCCAGCCAGCACACCCAGAGCAAAGTCAGGCAAAAAATGGACCTTCCAAAGGATGGAAGGGTTTGACAACTGGAACAGCACTGCCCAGGTGAAAAGGCTTTTAAACCCATACATAAAGACAATGGTAAGTAGCAAAGAAAAACACTGAAACACTGCTTGGAGTAAGGAAGGCCTGCAGACCTGCATGGCCCCCCAGCACCCTGGCAGCTGCTGGGAGCAGGATCTGTGGGGCTGGAGGCAGCAGCATGAGCACTCTGAGAAGGTGGAGCTGCCTGCAGAGTCATTGCAATTGTGTGGTTTAAGTTTTCAGCTACAGATCTATTTTAGCTGATAGGGCTGAGCTCTCCAGATATGGCTTGACATGTAGGAGCACTCTGCAGCTTGTGCTCTGCACAGAAAGTGCACACCTGGGGCCACACAATGGGCAGAAATGTGAGGCAAAGCTAACAGTATTGATTTTTAAATGGTGTTTTATTAGCTTATCTTATCAGCACAGTTAATATTAAAAAATGTAAGACAAACATATATAACACTCTGACCTTTGCTATCTGAAATAATATTTACTTTTACTCTTTACACACATGACCCATCAGCTGTGAATGGTTCACACCAACTGTGAAAAAACAAAGTCATTATAAAACCCCCAAACCTGCTTTGATCTCACTAGAGCTTTTACAGGTCAAAGGTAGGACCTGAATAGTGAATTTGTAAGTCATGGAAAGAGAAGTATAATGCAATAGAGGGCACATTTGAGAAAAAAAAAAAGAATAGTATAAAGCAGCTGACTCCCTCCTTCAGGATCAGGGAAATGGGTTCCAAGAAAAATGCCATCCCATTTGTGGCTACAGGCATTGCATTTTCCCTTTCTAGGGAAATTCCTCATTTTTGAAAGTGTCTTCTCTGCAAAGGAAGAACAGAGGTAGGCCTAGAATTTAAATATCCATCAGTATGAAAAACAAAGGGAACTATCCAAGGATGGCAAGACTCTGGAGTTGATGACTGTGCTGCAGCTGCTGATGGGCACTCATGAGAACAAACATGGGAACAACCTTATCTGCTTCAAAATCACCTTCTCCTGCTGGGCTGGCAATTCTTGCTTGTTTATCAAAACCCAGGAAGGTGCAGGGACAGCAGAGCTAAGAGATGGGTCTCAGAAAGCAAAGGTTAGGACAATGCAGACACCAAGAGATGAAGGCAGGGGGTTGTTACTGGTGGGCTGTCCAAAAAGTTCCCAACACACAAAGGCACCTGTGATGAACCACCCTTAAGGGGAAGGAAGCACCTAAGGAACCACCTGAGGGTCTGGAGCCTGCAACTACTTTTGGAAGCACATGGAAGGGTTTGTGGCTGTTTCTATTAGAAGATACAGATGCAGGGGAAGAAGCTGCTCAGGGAGGGTGTGAAGTTTCCAGCACTGCAGGTAAGGACTGAGAACAACACTCACACCCTCACTAACACAGCTTTGCCTTGGGTAGGGCCAGGCTTGGTTCAGGAGCCTCTCACCTGGCAGGGACAGCCAGGAGAAGACAGGAATTTGCTGGGCTGGAGCAAGGGCACTCCAACGAGCTATCCAGATGAGAAGTGACATTTCCATAATGTTTTCTCCTAAGGAAAAGATCTCCCCTACTCCAGAGAAGCTGTTTTCATACTCACCAAGGCGTGATCAAACTTAAAAGTACTGATGTAGTAGGCTGGGATGTCAGCTGCAGCCAAAGGCTCAGAAATCTGAGCGACAATTCCACATTCATCTGTGGGGAGATAAAACATCAAACATTGGCTGCAGGGGCTTGCAAAAGTCTCAGAGCTCACCAGCTCTCCACGCCTACATGTCTTCATAAACTCCGATAAAAAATAATCTCTGCAATAAAATGTATTCTTTCTCACAGAATCAAGTTTTTGGGCCACAACAATACATACGGAGAAGTTTGTCTCACAAACTTCAATCAGAAGGAATCTCTGCAATAAAATGTGTTCTTTCTCACAGAATCAAGTTTTTGGGCCACAACAAAACATTGCACACTTAGTTTTATTATCTTCTTTTTGCTACAGAGAAACACACATTCTCCAAATGCACAAAACCATTAGGACTGGAATCATTTAGAGGTCCAAAGAAAGGCACTGAACAATGTTCAAGAAAAAAGCACAAAACCCAGCCCCTTATATCCTTAACATCCATTTTTCTCTGTTATTGAACACTTGGCCCTGCAACCCTGAAGGAGGAGATGCTGACCCATTGGTCAGCCTGGACCCATGGCTCCTGTGCTGCAGCCCACCACAGCCCCTGAAACAGGATTTCACACCGATTTCACCACAGAATCAGCATAGATTGTTAAGGGGCTGAAGTGGACATTAAAGATCCTCTGATCCCAACCCCCATGCCATGGGCAGGCTGCTCAAAGCCTTACCCAGCCCAGCCTTGAACGCTGCCAGGGCTGGGACATCCACAGCCTCCCTGGGAAACCTGTGCCAGAGTCTCACCACCTCACAGGGAACAATTTCTTCCTCATACCTGTCCTAAATTTCCCCTCTTTCCATGGGTACCCATTCCCCTTGTCCTGTCACTCCAGTTCCTGATGCAAAGTCCCTCTCTGGTTTCCCTGCAGCCCGTTCAGGCCCTGGAGGTGCTGGGAGGTTTCCACACAACCTTCTCTTCTCCAGGCTGAGCAGCCCCAGCTCTCTCAGCCTGTCTCCATGGGGAGGTGCTCCAGTCCTCCCATGGACTTCACGGCCCCCTCTGGACCTCCTCCAACATTTGGTTGAACCAACACGTTCTCATGCTGGGGACACCAGAACTGAGTGCAGGCTCCAGCTGGGCTCTCACAAGAGCACAGCAGAAAAGCAAAATCACCTCCTTCAAGCTGCTGACCATGCTCCTTTGGATGCAGCCTGGGATTCAATTTGCCATCTGGGCTATTTGCTTGGCCTTCTGGGCTTTAAATGAAATTTAAATGGTTCATCCATCTTGTTTGTTGCAGATCACTGTTTTCAGATGAAACCTGGAGATTCACTGATTCAAATTTCAACATTTGAACTTGATTTTAAATTAACATATTTAAACATCAAATATTTAGGGGCCTGGTCAATGTCCTGATGTGCTATCAATGACATATCATGCTATTTCTACATATTTGCCTCAAAGATGCATAAAGAGAAGGTACATGAAAATTTCCTTCTTGCCACTTTTGGTAGTCTGGTGTAGAAGTTGCAATTAAATACAAAAATTGGCCCAACATATTTCAGAAATGTTCCTGAAGTTTGCATTTTCTAAGTGGTTCAGAGCCCCCAGGAAGGAGCCATTGCATTTCCTGACGATCAGGCCTTTGTTGCATTATTCAGATCAGACCCTTAAAATCGCAGGGGACATAGAAATAACAAGAACACTCCTGCAGACATGAAGCATTTGCTCTGTGCTACTTAGGACCAATATTCTTTTGAGTAGAGAAAACTCATGCAGGACTGGATGTGAAACACATCTGTGAACAGGGCTTCCATATGGGCTGCTATAAATCTATATAAAGTCTACTAGAATCACAGAATTACCCAAACACTGCTCTGGAGTATGACACTGCTTTCTGACCACTCATTTCAGTAATCTACAATGAATTCCCTTCCCACCTTTTAGTCCAGTTTTTCTCTTTAACCAAAGCCCCAGCTGTAGCCACCCCCAAAGTCCAGCAGATGAATGCAATGCAGCTGGGACTGTTGAGCATGCAACACTTCCAGGAGTATTTCAGAAGTCAAACTATCAAATAGTTTGACATTTGATTTAACATTTAATAGGAGTGAGGCTTCTATTTGAAAATCTCAGCTCACAACATCATGTTAAGCTGCTGGCTCTTAAAAAGCAACAGCCTCAGATGGAATTTTCCATACTCCTTGCAGGCCCTGAGGTGACTGCCTGCCTGCACACCAACTGATCCTCCAAATGTTACTTACCAAAGCCAAGAGGCTGCCCACCAATCCTCACCATCTTCCAGAGCTCACCAGATGCACTTGTAAACAACAAATTATTAGGAAATCTGTAAAAAAAAAAAAAGGAACGCCAAACACAGCAATTAAAGCACAGCAGTGTGTCAGATTCTGCCTGTGGGGGATCTGCTCTTCCTGCATCCTTGAGATGTTTGAAGCCAACAATAATGGGGAGTAGCTTGGGCAAACTGGAAGACTCAAGGCAGGTGGGGCAGATGCACCTGCCTGATCCCCCAGGTATCCTGTGGCAAATCAGCAACTCCTGCTGGAGGTGGGGATGGGCACCCAGAGAGGCAAGGAAAAAATCTGTAAGGAACGGGCGGTGTTGCAGCTTTGCAAATGTTGGAACTGTGAAGGTTTGGTTTGAGTTGCATTTGCAAACAGCCAGGGATGGAACGTGTTCCCATGCCTGCTCTCGGGAATGTGAGCAGTAACCACTGGGTTTGTGGCTGAGCACCATCGGGGCGTTTTCCCATCCCATCCTGGGAGGTGCCTGGGACCACTGCAGAGGTCTCTGTTTCTTAGCAGGGGGAGGAGACTGGAGACTCAGAGAGCTGCCCAAGGTGAAGCAGGCAGCCTGCCAGAGAGGAGAACTGGCTGCCCAGATTTCACACCCCAGGCTGGAGCTCCAGCCCTCTGCCTTAAGACTGACAAAGGTTTACTCCAGTAAGGCCAAAGAAACTTTTTGAGGGCAATTTATTAATTTGAAAAACAAGTCCCTGGAGCAGGGGATTCACCCCAAGAACCAAACCCAAACTGCACTGTCTGTCAAAAGCAAATCTAAGCACCGCTGAGTACAGCATCCCTCCAGACCTGAGAGCCTGCTGTGCTGCACAGCTACAGACACACACACAGACAGACACAGACAGACAGACACACACACACACACACACACACACACACACACAGACACACACACACACACACACACACACACACACACACACACACACACACACACACACACACACACACACACACACAGACACACAGACACACACACACACACACACACACACACACACACACACACACACACACACACACACACACACACACACACACAGACACAGACACACAGACACAGACACACACACACACACACACACACACACACACACACAGACACACACACACACACACACACACACACACACACACACACAGACACACACACACACACACACACACACACAGACACACAGACACACACACACACACACACACACACACACACACACACACACACACAGACACACACACACACACACACACACACACACAGACACACACACACACACACAGACACACACACACACACACAGGGTGACTGCTCAGCAGCTGGCTCCTTCCTTGCTGGACAAACAAGTCCCACTGCACAGTGATGACTTGGGACATTATCATCGTAACAAGACTCTGAACCAAGCCCGTCCATGTGTAAAAGCAAAGCAGGAGGACAGCATCACTGACATCCCCACCCTGATTTTGGCCTTTAGCAGGAAAACTTCAAACACTCACACCAGGTTTTCCTTTTGGGTTTTGGTCTTACAAGCACAGCTAAGGAGCAACAGAATAAAAGTGCAAAAATCACTTTGCTCCAGTATTCCTCTTTTGAAAGTGAGATAACTCTACATCACACTGATTTGTGATTTCACTGAGGGCTTGGACAACCAGTCCAAAATTTAGGCACTGGAACTAAAATGCCAGATTTTACTCAGAAAAGTGACCGGGTGTGCAGGCCCATGACACCCCTACAAGACAGTCCAAACAATTAACATGGAGGAGTTTAAACTGCTTCCTGCTCCTTTGAGAATATCCCTTTTTCTTAAGGTCCAGGTTACTCTAAGAGCAAGGCTCACCTCTGCTGTGTCTGGACATCCATGACCAGGGAGATGTAACCCTCAATGAGAGAAAAGGAGAAAAAGCGAATGTGTCCCGAGTCTTCGTTGCCCACCACTGAGTCCTTTACTCTGAAGAAACAGAAGAGAACTACATTAACTGTGGCTAGAAGAGCACAAAAAAAAGGTGTTTTAAAGCAGATACAGCCAGTGAAACCAGAAATGTTCTTATATTGACTTAGGGAAGTGACACTGAGTTCTGTTGTATTATACTGACAAAACTCTCCATCCCTGCCTCGAGGTCTCCTCACCAGGAGCTGTGGGCCAGGAGCCATGGGCACCAAGGGCAGCAATCCAGCCAGCTGTACATGCTCTGGCCCTGTGTGGACATGCAGCACACTGACCACATGGCTACTGTCACCCTCACTCTGAAAAAGCTCAGCTTTCCAAAGCCAGCAGGTGTCTTTGGGCACCCTCAATCACCTGCTTGCCTTCCACCTGTCAGGACAACCCTCTTGAGCCTGTCCTCCATCAATGCTGAGAGCTGGAGAAGCACAAGGCCACAGCAAATCCCTGGCACCCCAGAGGAGCACTCTGTGCCTCCAGACACTCCAGACCCCTCTCCACACCTGCAGTCCTGCCCCCAGACCCCCCAGCTCCTGGAAGCCCATGTCCATGGACCTGCAGTCTGTGCCTCCAGACACTCCCCAGCTCTCCTGGAAGCCCCTCTCCCTGCAGGACCTACCCATTGGAGTAAAACATGACATCCATCAGGAGTGTAGCGACGGTGGGAAGGGTGTCTGGATCCAGGCTGGTGACACAGAACATATTACTTGGGCTGGAGAGAGGATGAATGACAGGCCTCTGAACTGAAAGAGACAACACAGACACACAGAGCTATGAAGCCACATCTGCAGCAGGCTCCTGTCCCATCAGCTGCGTTATCCATGCCCTGGTAAGGGTCACAGAGGAAGCTGACAGTATTTGCAAGGCAGTGCCTCACTGCTGAAGCCCTGCTGGCTCTCAGACAGGGAATGAGGGGCCTGTGGATGATCTGCTTCTGTGCTGGTCTCCCTAAGGCACAGGGTGGTGGTTATCCCTGCATGCCCTGCCCAGCTCTCTGCTCTGAGGGGTTTTCAGGCCATTGGGTGCATCCACATGACATGAGGGACAAGCTAAAGGGGGGGCCAAGAGAAACTGGAAAATGGAACAAAATGCAGGTTTCCACCACTAAAAGGCAGGGCTATGGAAGGCTGTGGTTGCTGGCAGTCCATCCTGTTTTCCCTCATTTCTGGGGACCTATTTTGCCATAATATCTTGAAAAATTAAAACCCAGCTGCCATACAGTAGTTTGTCTGACAGATTGCAGCCAGTGGCTGAGAAGCAGCCAGCATTTAGGCACACAACCTAACAGAGCAACACAGCAAACTGTGGGCTGCTGCAATTATCAACATGTGTTTCACTGTGCCCTTACTTGATGCTTTTTTTCTTTGAGACTCATTTTCTTAAACAAGATGATTGTTAGCTCTTGAGGATGAAACTGAGTGACACTTCATAATAACTGATCCCTGCTTTGTCTGGTTATGGCAAAAAATTACACACATGTCTGTAGGTAAGCATAAGTTATTCATTTTCCTGATTGTGCCCTTTGGCTTAATACTTGGCTCCTCTAGCCTGCAAACATCCTAAGGTTCTGTATAGCCCAGGGCTCTTTGTGGCCTTGATCCTCACAGGCACTGAAGTGTGAAAGTTGAAAAACAATCTTTGTGCATTACTGCAATACTTAAACAAGCTTTTAGAGAAGCCATTTTCCTTTGGAATGCTGAAACATGGAAATATGGGCTACAGACAACATTATTTTTGCAACTGCAACAAACTGTACTTTAACCTTCTGTCCTACCACAGGCATGTCTTCTCTAGAAAAACTAGCATTAGAAGGCCAAAATTCAGCCAAACTTACTAGCACTGCTCAGAAAGTTAAGAACCACTCAAATCCTTGGTTGTACTAAGAGAGGCTTGTAAGATTGCAATCTTAAAACAAGAGAAATATTCATCCAAATGCTGAAGGAAGCTAGAAGGCAGAACTCCCACCCCATGTATCAGGGAGATCAAATCCCTGGCAAGCTGGTGCTTACCTAGTTTTGGTTTGACAAATCCATTTGTTACCCCAAAGTCATCAGCAGCCACTGTCTCGCCGTTCACTACTCTGAGGATGGTGAACTCGGCAGCCAGCGTGTGCATCACGAAGGGCAGGTCTCGCTCACGCACCTGAGGGCACAACAGCATTGCCTGGGGATGGTGTTATGGTGTTATCTGGGTATCTTATATTAGGGTATTATCTGGATATGCACCAGAAATGACAAAACCCTGCAGTGGAGGGTACACACTTTAGGTGCACAGCAAAGTGGACACAACTCCTGCTTGAGTTACCATTTAGGTGTGTCTTAAGAGAAGCACACTTGCTTATATCACTGGGAGTATCAGCAGGATTAAACACCAGAGTGCTTTTATGACTGTAAAAATAATGTGGAGGTTTCTAAGTGGGAGATGCTTCACCTCTTTTCCAGCATTGTTGCAACAGCTCAGCACTGCCTGTTCTTCAGTCTTGTTTCCTCAGGAAATAAGGCTATGCCTTGTGTTCAGGCACACACATGTCTATGTTTGTGAGACAGAAAGACAGTCTGTCTGTCTGTCTATAACCAAAACAACTTTGGAGCCTCTTGGCCATCACCAGCCAACCTGAGAGCAGACACTGCATTCCTCTAACTTTCAGAAAACCAAGGTCTGAGTGATGGTGGGAAGTGCTACCAGTATCTCCATTTCAGGAGAGACTGTTGTGTGGGCTCAGCACTCATTAGACACCAGACAAACCTTGACAACAAATGCTGCATCCCATGGCAAAAGCTCCTGAGATGTCAGAGGGCCTAACTACAAGGAACAGAGCTCTGGGGAAAGCAGACTTTGGTACTTCTGCCACTCGCAGACAACTTGACAGAACTGTCAAGTCTGACATTTGTCAGTTGTCACTTGACAGACGTGTTCCCAGAACTGCCCAACTGAATTTTCATCTGTTGGCAATAACTCTGCTTGGTCCCCTCATGTCCTCTTACCAGGATGAAGTCCGTCTGATAGGTGGAGAGCATGAACACTGAGATGTTTTGGTCAGCTAGGGGTGCTATGACTGACTTGGCAATTTTGGTCACTCCGATGGGCTGGGAGCTGGAGAAGCCACCTCCACCAGACACCACGTTGAGGGCAAGCCATGTTGCATCGGCCACGCTCAAGTGTTCCGAGGAAGGAAGCTCTGCAGAGACACAAGGGGAGGACAGAGGTTTGTTTTAGCAGCAGAGAGAGCCAGGTCCACCAGGTGCCAGTATGTGCTTAGCACTGACCTCAGTGCAAGGAGTGAGATGAGCCCCCTTATCCCAACCTCCTGGCTTCCCATGCTGCTCCACAGGTTCATGCTGTGACACTCCTTCACGTACTGATTACATCAATTTCCATGGCAGGGTTCACACAAATTATCAAGGACAGCACAGGGAACTGCAGGACTCAGCAATTCACTCGGATGACAGTGACCGATTCTGCTGACCTTCCCAAGTGGAAACAGCCCGTGGTGGTTGTGTGGTTACAAAAGGAGAGTGCCAACGTGGGTTTAAACAAACTGTGTATTCTACTCCCCTCTACACCATCCCTGACAAACTGTTCATTGCAGGAGCTGCCCATCCCTCACCTGACACCCCAGGCTACAAGCTGGGTGCTAAATTAAATAAGGGAGAAGAAGCAAACCCTTCAAGGCAGGGTAGTGTTTCTTCTTCACACCAGTGACTCAGCTGTGATAACTCCCCTTTGGGGAAGCACCAGCACAGTCACACCCAACCCGAAGTGGGTAATCTCTGCTAATGGACCATAATGGGCATCACCAGAATAGGAGTTGGAACTTCAACCATCAAGAAACCCCCAAAATATCCTATGACTCACACTATTACATCATTCCACTGTGAAGCTCCCCACGCTGGGGGAGGTACTGAGCATTCCTGCCTGAACCTGAGCTATAGAATCTCAACATCAGCACCACCACTGGATGGATCCAGAGGTCCAGAACTTCCACAGGAACATGGCTTTTGACTGCAACCATCATTTGACAGGACTGTGATCAGCACCCTGACCAACAGGGTGCCAGTCTTCTGTGTATCATTGCATTTACTGCAATCTTTCTATTAACTTGTAACTCCAACCTGAAATCTTTCTCAAGATAATTCCATGGGGATTCTCCAGCTGGTTTACTTTCAAAGCAGCACAGTGGTCTTGGACTTAAATCTCTACCATACAATTTCTCCAAACATTTTACTCAAGCTGTTCTGGCCTCTTTTGTTTCCCTTTTCCCAGTCTAATCTAAACCCAAATTTTGTACTCCTGGGCTGGAGATGGAGGTTGGCAGAGCAGCCTGAGCACTATCCCTAATCTTTGAAGATGCAGAGCAGGCACCCTGTGCATCTGTGGGCTCCTGCCACCATCTCTAAAGCAGAACCACACAGCTCTGCAAGGGATGGATGGTGTAACACATATACTAGGGATTACACAGTAAGCAATAATAATGCAAAGATAATGCAAATTACTTTGGAAATGGAAAATAACTAAGAATAAGCCCATTCTAATCTGTTGTGGTTAAGTAGTTAAAAATCTGCAGCTAAATAATTTAATACAAATTATTAACTGTTTTAAAAAATTCTTAATACATTAACAGCCCAGAAAACCAGATGCAGACTCTGGAATGAAGGCATACACTGCTCTAGGATTCTCTGGATTTTTGATTTTTGTTTGGCAAATTATAGAAACAAACAGTTCAGATCCAGACTAACAAATGCATAATCCCAGCTAAATCTGCCTGGGGTAAGAAACCTGATTTCAGATGCAGATCCAGCCAGCAAGGACACAGCAGAGGTGCCAGGGGAGGCCTAATCACAGCTCAGAGGTGAGATGCAGCCCAGGAGTCTGAGAGCACAGAGCTCAGCACTGCTGCTCCTGCAGCAGCACTCTGGCACTTCAGGCAAGTGCTTGCATGTCTCCATGTCCCACACTCCTGGCTCCTCCATCCTTTCTTTCTCCTTCAGTGAGACCTTTGGGAGGTGTTTCTGTACAGCCCCAGACACCCTGTAATAAATTCCTAACCTCACCCTCTCTGAATCCTCAGGTGTCCCTTCCCTGAGACACTGACAGCACTGAAAACCCAAAATGATCTGAATAACAAACACATTTTGCTCTCTTCAATAACCTCAATTGTGTGTAGCATGAAAACAACCCTGAGCATACACACTGCAAACAGTGGGGACACTGAGGGTTCTGCTTCTGCATTTTGATGTTTAGCTTCATAAGCCAATGTTTCTTTTTTAATAATCAGAGCTTATATGGAATGAAAACTAGACACCAGGGAGAGGAGGTAAGTTTGTACATTAATCAACAGTATGTTATGTCAGAGAAATCTGTGCAAGGTGCTTGAAGCAAATTATTGCAGCAAAATACCATTTTCTCATCAGCTCTTTGCATCACCTCCAAATCCAAGCTTTCTGCATCACCTGGCATGGAGAAGCTGGAGCTCAAAACAACTTCTGCTGAGCTACAAATGTGCCAGGTCCTGTTCTCACCAAGTGACCCCACCTGCAGCAGGCACATCCCAGGTGTGCCCAAGCCCACCATGACTCACTCCTGGCAGGGAGATCACAGCTCATTCCCTGCTCTACACACAGAGGAGATGATATTCCTGCTTTGTACAGGTGTACACTGCAATTCATTAAATACCAGTTTAAACACATTTTTGGGCCAGGGATGTGATGGAAGATGCAATATTTTGTGGTGGACAGAGGCATTATCCCATTCCACTCCAGCTGTGCTGGATGAGCTGCCCCAAGAAGACCTCATCAAGCTCTTCCTCAGGGGGAAGGAAGGCTGATTTGCTCATTGCACTTGTAACTACTGGGAAGTGTTAATAATTTCTGGGTTTATGTGTTTAACAGGCCCTATGAAGTATGACAAGGGCCTTTGCATTTGCCTAAGTAACCTGCTTCTCATGATTCAATTAACTTGGAAAAATATATAGGAAGTGATTGAAATACCAATTTGGACACTGTTTCCACTAGACAGCCAGATAGAAAAGTACAGCCCAAATTTTAATGAAGCAAACCTAGGCTGAAGGCTCACCAAATTCATCTAAATAGCATTAAATAATGCATGTGGATGGTGCTTTGCCCAGGAAGCTGTTGAATGCTGTAAACCCAAAGAGAGCTGAGCACACCAGTTGTAACAATAGCACAGACTCAGGCAGAATAAGGTAATAAATAAAGTGCAAAATGAGGAATTGCCCACATTCCAGTACCAGCTCACCATCAGCACCACTTTCCCCACAGGAGAACAGAGCTCCAGATCCCCCCAGCTTCAGCATGGCCACAATCCCTTGTCCCTCCATTGGGCAGAAATCTCTCTGCTGGGCTCTCAGGATCCTCTTGCAACTGGTTTATCAGAATCACTCCCACTCCTGATCATGGGGGACATCTCAACTCTGGCTGACAAACACCTCTAAAAGGTCGGAGATTTGGGCTTCATTTATTATAATCAGGGTTTTCAGTTTGACCTTTCATTGGGATGAAGCTTTAAGACTGTTCTGGTTTTGCTGTGTAAGGCTCTGCAGAAGGCACCAGGAGCAGCTCAGCTGCCTGCAGGCTCCATAACCATCATTTGCTGCCCAACATGACAATTACCACAGTCTGGAAGAGCAGGATTCCAGACTCAAGCTGTTACTCCATCCACGCTCTCTGGCATGGAACACCACCAGCCTCAACAAAAAATGATCAGTGTGATAGTCCAGGATGATTTTCCCTGGCAATGCAACACTGGGTACCAAGTGCTGCTGGTCTCCAAAAGCCCATGGGGCTGCTCTCCATTGGCACAGGTACCAAACTAATGCCAGGCCCTGTGCAAACCAACCCCAGCCAGCCTGTCAAACAACATTTAGGATGTGAGTTACTGATTATTCACAGCACAGATGATTTACAAGGTATGGAGCCTGTCCAGAGCCTCCCCAGCACATCACCCTGGGATGTGAGGTGGTGAGTATCACAGTGGCCATAATTGCCTCCAGAGCTCCAATAATCAATACCATTTCCAAGGAGGACAACAAACATTGGCTGAATCCCAAGTAGGATTGAATTGCTGCCGCTGGAGCATTATGCAATGCTGTAAATACTGTGAGCTGCTGCTCCTAAAATATCCTTGGGAGGATGCTGGGATGATGGTGAGATTCCAGCTTGTGGGCTTTGCAAGCAGCCAAAGAAGACACAGAGAGCAGGGAAGGAAGATATTCACGTTTACAACCCTGACCAGAGTCAGTCTGCACAGCATTAGAAAAACAACATTATTTCTGCCTACATTTTCTGCCCTGAAGACCCCTTGGTTTCAAACACCCTGCACAGCACGGGGCACAGCACTGGGAGAGAGCCCTACCTCTCCAAAAGAACACTGGAAAATGTGCAGAATGCTCTGAGAAAGGGCAACACCACCAGAACTTCTTTCCTTTTCTGTACCTAGTTTAAATGGGTTCACATTTCTCATGATAAGGTTATAGCTAAGGGGGAAATAACTGGAAAATGCACAGTTCCACAACAGAAATGCATTTCACCTACCCACACCAATAGCTGGGTGAGTCCTGTACTGCACCCTGCCAACTCCCTTCCCCCTACAAAGACACTCTGTGAATTGTTTTCTGTGGACTCTTCCAACTTTACAGCAATCAGACACGTCTCAGCTTCCAAGTGAAACTGTAGATAAATCATGGATTTATCACAGTGCTTGGAGAGAAATGAAGACCTTCAGCCAGTTTCCTCCTTTGGTGTGGTATGTTGGATCATCTCCTCAGCACTCATCTTCACTCAGTACAGAAACTTTTACACTACAGCAGAGTGCTCTGAGTGATGTGCTACTCCCTGGCTTCTTCTGGTACTCTGAATGAACCAATTGCTCATCTGATTCATCATTATGAGACTTATGCTTCCAGCCACAGTTAACTCCAAATATTAAGAAATAATGAAATTAAAAATTATTGTGGACTTTCTGATCAGTGTTCTGGCTTTAGAAACCTTACACTGTAATTATTTCACCTTTTATAGTTTCCCTCTGCAAAAATGGCAGGGAGAGCTTGGCTTGCACTAAAAAGATAGAGAAAAAGGCTCCTGCAAGAACAGGACCCCAGTAATAAGTCATTAAAAATATAAGTGCTGCCAGTAGTAAGTCATTAAAAATATAAATGCTGCCAACTGCACAAGTCATGATAAACTAGGAGAGCTGCTGCCCAATGCCACCAAGTGGCAACACAATTTATATGTACATATATATACAACAAGATCTTTTTGCTCATTAAAGGCTTCTCTTCCCACTCCCCACATTGCTCTGCAGTTTTAGAATCCCATCTTCAAATGAAGTGAGGGATTATCTGAGGCTGTGAAGCCTGATCCAATGCCCAGGCATCTTTCCAAGCTCTCAGTCAGCAGCACCACTCTGGAGGAGCTGGAGAGGCCATGGGTGCAGCAGGTGGGAGCTGCCATGCACAGCATGCCATGCCATGCCATGCCCCAGCCATCAGCAGGGAGCTGGCATGCCAGGGCCCCTGCCAGCACCCATGGGTGTGTTTCCCCTGAGATCTGCATAAAAAACACATTTCCCCTGAGATCTGAATAAAAAACACAGATATCTCTGCTCAGGAAACATTTCAGGAAACTTTTGTTCTTTCAGGTGGGAAAACTGGCCATATGAGCTCAAAATCCTGAGGGGATAGTGGGTGGAAGACAACACTTGAATCTCGTTTTTTCTGACAGATCAGGCAAAGTGAATATTCCTTTCATGTTGTGAAATTGAGTACTCTGTTTCTCACTTCCAGGAAACTGTGTGAAAGGGGTTAAAGCAGGATAAAGATATTTATTTATCTATCAGTTTTCATAGTGTGCTAAAATCCAGAAAGAGCTCTAAAGCTGGTCCAGTGGCTAGTTTTGTGTGTTCTGCTCCTTACTACTCTGGAAATGCTTCCTGCAGAATGCTTTGCTGTCACTGTCATATTTTATGAAAAATCTTTTGCCAGGATTTTTCTCCTGAGAAGCCTCAGAAAAGAAATGTAAACAATAACTATCTGATTGCTTGGAATGTGGTCTGGAGATTGCTTACCAACAGGTGCATCTTTGATTGGTTCCATGTGAATTGTTTCAATTAATGGTCAATCACAGCCAGCTGTGTCAGACTCTCTGAATCTGTCACAGGTTTTTATTATTCATTCTTGTTAAGCCTTCTGATGTCTCCTCTTTCTTTAGTATAGTTTTAGAAATAATTAATATAATATAATATAATATAATATAATATAATATAATATAATATAATATAATATAATATAATATAATATAATATAATATAATATAATATAATATAATATAATATAATATAATATCAGCCTTCTGAGAAATTGGAGTCAATTCTCATCTCTCACCTCGTCCTGGGGACCCTCAAACACCACAACACTTGGTGACACCAACACTTTGCTCTGCTGCATGGACAAGGCAGTGATGCAGCACTGTGCTTCCTCCACAGGAGCCCACGGGGCAGCATAAACATCCTGGGGATGTTACACTGCAAATCAGGATGCAAAAAGCCTCTCTTTTGGCCTCAAAACACAGGCTGCTAGCTGTACACTGTGAGCAAAGATTTTTGCTGCCACATAAATTGTAAGCAATATCCCATGGGCAGTTTGCAGCAGAGAGAGGTAGGAAGCTCTTGGTGTGAGTTTGATCCGAGTGCCACAGAGCACTCCCACACCAACGGATTTGGGATCTAAGCACAGTCCAAGCAAGGTGAAATGTGGTGGTGTTTGAGGGTTTTTAGGATGAGGGAAGAGATGAGAATCTTGACTCCATTTTTCAGAAGGTTGATTTATTATTTTATGATATATATTATATTAAAAAAATTATATACTAAAAGTACACTAAAGAAAGAGAAAGGATTTCATCAGAAGGCTAGAAAAGAATGATGATAAAAAACTGTGGCTGCTCACAGCCTTGACACAGCTGGACCATGATTGGTCATCAAGTAAAAACAATTTACATGAGACCAATCAAAGATGCACCTGATGGTAAACCATCTCCAAACTACATTCTACAGTTATCAAATAATTATTGTTTACATTTCTTTTCTGAGGCTTCTCAGCTTTGCAGAAGAAAAATCCTAGCAAAAGGATTTTCATAAAATATGTCAGTAACAACGAAGCTCATCACTTAGCTTTCAGCTGAGGAACATGATTATTAGGTCCAAAAAGTTATTGCTTATGTGCACAGGAGGAGGAAGAAAATCCCACAGCTCCAATCCAGCTGAAATCATCTCACATGCCAACACACTTGAGATCATCCAGGGGAGAAGTCAGCACACCATGACCAAGCAGCTTTTGCTATTTTTTCCACCTATGCTAATGGTTTGGTCAGCTGTCACCTTCCTCAGAGGACAATACTTGAGGTGATCAGAGAATCAGAGAATGGTTTGGGTGGGAAGGGACTTTCATCAACCACCCAGTGCAACCTTCCTGCATTGGGTAGATACTGGATTCTCTGGGTCTGGATTGAAGGCACTTGAGATGGCAGTTCATGTTCAGACTCAGGTGTTTATCATTTCTTATCAGTGAACAGCCTCACAACCATGAGTTAACAGCCTTTCATTAGCAAGGCACAAAATGGCAAACTATCTACTGTTACAAGGTCTTTTAAGACTAAATCATCCAATTAAGAACTGACACCTGGACTTTTTTCCCTTTTAACCCAATAACTGATCCCAAAGAGCCCCAGTGCAGACTTTTCTGTCCATTTACAAAACATCACCCAAACCCATGAAGAAAAAGGAAGAAGAAGGTAAAGAACAACCTGCCTCCATCTTAAAACCTCCATCTTGCTTCATATTTATTTCTATATTCCAAAACCCCAAACCCTAAGTCTTCCACCCTGTGATATTACACACTTCTAACCAACTACACATCCATAATCCCAGTGCTATCATTCAATTTTGGAAGCCTTCTTCACAGCCTCAGGTCAAGTGCAGTGTTCTCTTGTGGGTCTGTGCCTTCAAGCTCAGAAAGTTTAAAATTCTCAGCATCCAGGATTCCAACACGTAGAGATATCTTCAACTAGAGCAGCTTGCTCCAAGCCCTGTCCAAGCAAGCCTTGACTGTGCCCAGGTGTGATAAATAGGTATGATTCGTGCTGATAAAATTGAAAGAGTAATCAATATTGATACTGTAATTAATATTTGGAAATAATAAAACAGTTAAAGGTTGAAATGCTAAAAAAGAAAGGGAGAGGAGGGGCTCCACCCCCCACTCCCTGCAGATGTTCAAGGACAGGAGGAAAAAGCAAGAGATAACAGTTACTAAAAATTAACAGAAAGAAGGGAAAATCTGGTTGGGTCCCAGGAAAATGCCAGCTATAAGGGATTTATTGCTTTGATGCTCAGATGTAGTAATATGTTAGTTTTGGCTTACATTGTACTGGCTTGGTGTGCATGTGTAACCCAAAGGTGAATTAAAGGACATCGAGGAAGAGGAGAGGCCTTCATCAGAGATGACCCCCAAAGACTGGTGCCACCACCAAAATGGGTGGTGGCGCATGCGCGGTAAAGGTTGTGATGAGGGCGGAGGTAGAAATGTGATGAATGGAAAATGGGAGGAGATGGCATTGACACATGGCATATGAGGGGAGAATCTTCACTTGGCAAGCTGGTACGTGAGGTGGCAGGGGTCCAGAAGCCCTGCACTCCGTACCCTGCGGTTATTTTTTTTGCTTATGCGCTATTATTAGAACCAAATTATCCCTTATTTATATATTTTCTGAACTATTCAATTAAAATTGTTGCTATTTCAAATATTGTTTAGTTTTTTTTAATGAGGGGATAATTGGGCAAACACAGCACAGGGATGGGGCATCCACCACCTCTCTGGGCAACAAGAGAGGCTGTGCCAGAGGCAGGGACAGGACTGGCCCTGCAAACACGACCTGAGCACGAGGAGTGCAGTGCCTCCAGCATCACATCTCTGCCTGCAGGGTGCTCAGGCTCACACACAGAGCCAGCAGTGAGACATCCAGGGCACAGCAGGGATTTTTAAAGCTCCACACCTTCATTTGATAACAAGTGCTACCAGCAAATGTGACAGCAGGCTTCTCCAGGATCACAGCAACAGGGACAGAAGACAAGGGAGTCCTCTAAGCCCTTTGTTGGAGGGAAAGACAAACACATTCTTTACAAAGATTACTAGACTCAAACTTTAATTTCTGTCTTTTTTTTGCTCTTTGTGCACCTCAGATTTGCTCTTGATGCACCTGGGCATCTCTGCAGGACTGGATCCACAGCCAGGGAACCTTGCCACCTCTAACTGTATGCTTCTGTATTTCTGACACTTTCTCTTAACAGAGCATGCAAAAATGAGGGTTTTTTTATTCCAAATACCCTCAACAGGGAAGCTGTGAAACCTGTCATCTCATTTTCCTATTTAGCTTTTATCCCACTCACTCAACTGTCAAAAGAACATTGTTAATCATAAACTCACACACTCTTGCAGGGAGGAAGTAACAGCTTGACATTTTATATATCTGGCCTCAGTGTTTCTGTGCCTCAGTTTCCTACCCATACAGTGGATACAACCCCCTATTTCTTCTAAACCTTGCTCTCAAGCACCAGCTGAGCTGTTCAGCAGAGGTTTATATACATCCCACAACTGAAGCATTTCGCAGCTAACACAAAACAGCATGGAAAATTCCTGCACAAAGATCTGAATGTCTAAAAACAGGTTAGAATGGGAGGGACTGGGAAGTTTTGTTCTGACCTCTCTGAGCATCTTTGTCTCTGAAGGAGGCAGCTGTTTGTGCTAGTGCTATTCCAGGGATAATCAGGTAGGTTTGAAAAGCAAAGGTCTCTTCATTTCCACTATCAAGACCATAAAAGGACAAACAGGCATAGGAAGAGAAAGAAAATGAAAACAAGAAGTAAGCAAACAAGAATGCACTCTAGGGAAAAGCCAGCACCCTGAGCCTGTCCAAGTCCCACTCTGTGAGCTCTGAGCAGCTGCCTCCAGTGCAGACCAGCCCTCCCCAAACCCACAGCTCCTAGGAGTGTTCCCAAAGCAATTTCAAGCAGTGCATCTTCCCTCACTTCTTGCATGACATTTATCTTGTACTACTCCTCGTCTGCTGTTACAGATTTTCTTTCAATTTATGGAGTAATTAACTCTAAAGGCTATTTATGGATTACACTAGAATGGGTGAATGTACTCAGTGCAATTTTCTCATGTTGTCCTGACAATTCAATACAAGCTCTACCCACTACAATAACCAGCTTGAAATTTCAACTATTCATGTGAATAGGACAAATTACACACACAGGGAATTACACATGTACTCTGGGTCCTATGTGCATTGAATGGAAACCACTATACAGTCACATACAAGGGAGTCCTCTAAGCCCATTACTGGAGAGAAATGATAACCACATTCATCCCACCTTTATTTTCTAAAAATTAGTAGGCTCAAAAATCTGCTTCAAAGAGCACTGAAGTCACCCAGGGAATTTTTTCAAGCCTTGTTCTCAAAAACAGAGAGTAATGACTCCTAACGAGACACATCAAGGGATTTAATCCTGGGTATTTACAGCCACCTCAGCAGCTACAGCCGACACTGTATCAGCTTCACTGCCCATACAAACAATCTGCAGCGGCAAGTGAATATTCTGAAACAGATGGAAACTTTTGATGTAAAGTACCTACTTCTCCTAAACTGTCCCATCCACTACCCCCCCAGATCACAACTATTTCTGCAGCCATTATGGTCCAGGACCTCCTGAGCAAGGGCTTTATAAAAAAAAAAAATTAGGTAAGAGAGACTACACTGCTGTAAAGCCTCTCCACTGTTATACATGTGCCCACATATCTGCATGAGATAGGAAAGCCTGACATGAAAGCACTGGAGGTGTCACGTTCCAGGATGGAGAAATCTGTATTTTTACCACTAATGGTACAGCTACAAAGACATCCCAGGCACAATGTCTGTGCCCTGGGATGAAGGAGATGGACACTATGGAGCTGCTTCTCTTGACCTATCTGGGAACACAGGCACCACTTTCTCAGCAGATGTTACAGAATCCTCACCTCTGCGGGCATGGACACACAGCCTTCACAGATTCTGAGGAATGAGACAAGGTAGATCCTGAGGTGTGGCACTGTCCTAGAAAGTTTAGTAGCTAGTCTGCTAAAAATGCAGAAGTGGGAAGGTATTTATGCTGGTTCCAGAGCTGGCAAAGGAGCATGTGCTGATTGAAATGATTTTTTCTGCTCAGCATGTCCTCAGCTATATTTGTACAGCGCAGAGATGACGCCATGTGGCTGACTGATCTATTTACACCTCTGGAGTTCCCTGCTCATCCCCATCCCTGTTGCTCAGTTAAGGGTGCAGACACGAATTTGGGCTCGTTCCAGAATCCAATATGCCTGGCACACCACTGGGACTGGACAAAGCAGTGACTTTTACCCAATACAAGCTATTCAGGATCTCTCTCCTGCCTGAAAACGGGCAAGCAGAGGAAACTCCAAAGCCCATTTTTGGAGGAGAGCTAAAATACAGTGAATGTTATTGCTGGAGTGTGTTGTGAAAGCAAAAAGCAGCAATAGCCAGATTAATACTCTGCTGCTCTTGCTGACTGGGAAGCAGAGGCAAGAAACATGCTGCCTTCAAAAATGCACCATTTCTGTGCAGCTTTTTTCTCTTTCTTCCAGACTTTTTTAGATTGCTTGCCCAGCTGGATTCTGGCCTGACGTTTAAGTAGAGCTGCAAGGCTGTTTCACAGGTGCCTTGTCCCTGTCAGACAGAGACAATCCACGTGCAGGAATGTTGGGGCAGGGGCAATGGCTGCAAGTGGATGCTGTGAGTCTGTAACTGTGGTCTGGCCCCACAAGAATTGCTGGATTAAACCCTTTTTTGACTTAGAGATGGGGTAACTGAGAGGCATTTTAAAAACTTTTATTCTATTTTCAGTCTCATGTGAAGGGTGAGACAATACAGATGTTATAATTTGTGCTATTACAATCAGAAACCCACTATTTCTTAATTAAAATACATTATAAGTGTTTTTTGGCTTATTACTGACTTACCTGTCTTACTCTGTCACTAGTTTGTGAGGTGATCTTTAGCATACCACATCCCCTCCCATCACTGTGCTTCCCTTTCACATTAAATATTTGGTTGCCAGAGTCCTTCTCTCCTGCACAAAATAACCATGTGAAATATTGGCATCACAGAGCACTGTGGCTCCTGGGTGTTACAAAAACAGCCAAAATAAAGTTCAGGAGGTGTGATCTGGCCAGCCACCCTTGTGTACCTAAAGGAAGCAGTTCTGCTTTACTTGTGTGCTGGTATTTCCATCTCATGCTGTTTTCCCAAAGCCTCCTGTGTCCGCAGCAGGGTGGCACCTCAGAGCCATCCCCAGCAGGGCCTGTGGCAGTGAGGTGAGGGGCGTCCATGCCTCTCCTCTCCCTCTGAAGTGGGAAAAATAGCAATGGCTGCAGAAATCCAAGCAGTTCCTCTTTCTTCATTAGGCTCCCACCTAAACCCAAAACGAGTGACTCCTTTGGACTTCATCTGGACAGCAGCTGGATCAAGGAAAAGCCAGAATTTCCCAAGGGAAAAGAATATGTTTGCAATGCAAGTTTCCCTTGCAGGAGAGAGATATTCAGCCATGTGAAACACATTGTATTTCCTTCAAAATCAGCATATATTCCTCCAAACCTCAGCTTCCCCACCTTCAAGCAAAGAATCAGCATCTCTGTGTTGACAAAGAGCTGCACCAAGTGCTGCACTGCCACAGGCAGAGGCCACAAACACCACCCAGAGTCTCTGCCTGTCCTGCACTGACCTAATACCCAAGCAGTGGCAAGTTCTACATATCTGCCAGACCTGCTGCAGCTGAAGCTGCTTCACCAGAGGCACCCAGTGCAAATCTCTGAAGACCCACAAAAACTCATGTGCCCATTCCTTTCCCTGCCCTGGCTCAAGTATTTAATATCCAATGAGTGTATGCATGGGGTTGGCTGCTGTTGTAATTTTCTCCTGGCTTTGTGGGAGCCTTCCTGTGGTCCTGCACCTGGGACTGACAGGAAGGTTGTAGCAAGCAGAAAAGTCAGGTGAAGCTGTGTCCTGGTGGGTTCACAAGACTGCTGCTCTGGAAGTGCTGCTGCAGTCCTGTGTTCTGCCATAGTGAGGGTCCTGTGCACATCCTGGGTCACTCCAGAGCCACAGGAAGGCCTCAGGCAGGGAAAGGAGTAAGAAATGCCATTTTTAGGGGTCATTAGCTTTCCATGAAAACATCATGTTTTGCTAAATGCCTGCATACCCCTGGTCCAGTTAAAGGATGTGGAGGAGAAGACTTCCCTGCTGGAGATGTTCTGGATACACAACTCTCACTCAGCACACAGAGACAGACCAGAGGCAGTTCCAACAGTGTCCAATGACAGACATCCATTACTGGTCCATTTCTCAGGTGTTCCCATCCTGCTCTGAGACTACAGAATGGATCTATAGCACCACCCAAATAATTGCATCACTTCAAAAGGGACTTTCAGGACAGTGCAGACATTTTTGCATGTCTGTGGAAAAGTCTGAGAGAAATCTGGGAGTGCTGCCTACCCAACCTATCACCACCACAAGAATTACACTTGTTGTCTTCCTGTCATCTGAGCCCATCATTATAAAATATAATGCCAGCTGGGATGTGTTCCCATCCCCTGACACTGCCAGGCATGCAGGTGACTTGGGGTAGTGCTGGGAAAAGGATTCACAGCAGCTCAGTCTCCAATTTGTAAGATGTCTTTCTACTCCCCTTTTCCTAGTCTCTGTGAATTTGGGGATAGACAGAGGGGATATTCAGTAGTGTTTGAGCTGGGAAAATCTTTCCTTGGCTGGGAGGTGTCAAATTATTCCTGAGGTGTCATCAACCTGCAACTTCTGAAAAGCCAAGCATGGAGCTGTAAGGGCTGCACACACTCACTCAAGCAGATCCTCCTTTTCTATAAAAGAAGTCCTTAAATCAATGGCTGAGTCACTCCAGCCAGCACCCCTTCAAAGGCATGGTGGGAGAGATGCTGGCAGGAGTGAACTTTCCTTCTCCCTCTGCCAAAGCAACAGCTCTGAGAGGGACAGGATCTACCAGCCAGTCTGGAAAGGGGCAAGGACTGCAAATAATGCTCCTGACTCCCTCTCCCCTCCCAGCCCTCTGCCTGGTTACCTGCCACCTTAGAGCATCCCTTCCCTTCCCTTCCCTTCCCTTCCCTTCCCTTCCCTTCCCTTCCCTTCCCTTCCCTTCCCTTCCCTTCCCTTCCCTTCCCTCTCAGCCTGCAGCATTCCATCCAAAGGGGTCTGAGGCACAGGCACTTATCCGAGTCTGTGAAGGGGCTGCTGTTCTGAAGGAAAACAGGTGTTACATTTTTCAAAATCTCCTTATGATTCAGGGGTAGACAACTGCTCCTCGTTTCCAGTTGCACACACACCACCTGCAGACAAGACTGCCTGCAGAGATGGGATTGCAAAGCTCATCCCCACTGCCCTGGGGGTTCCTGCAGGTACAGCCCTGCCAGCACCTGAGCAGTGCTCCCTTCACCCCATCCTGCTCTCCACACCAGCCTTACCCTCAGTAAGAAAAACAACCACCGATTTCATTTAAAAACACAAAAACCCAAGTCTTCCAGGTAAACTGAACCAGTGCACACAAGCTGGAGAGAGAAATGAATGCAGATGAGGTTTTTTTTACCTCACCTCCTCCCACCAGTGCAGGGAGTTGGTAACATTACATCATCGCACACCCCCGCCCCTCGGATCAAACCCTGCAAACGCACAGCTTCTGCTGAGGCTGCTGGAAGCAATAGCCAGGAAAATTAACTCTCTGCTGTGCAGGATGCGCTTCCCAGTGGCCAGCAGTGACCCAGTGCTGGATTTTGTGGCCAGCTGTTACAGACAGGGATGTCTGGATCCTCAGAGATGTGCAACCCCAGCAACCTCTGCCCCCAAGTATTTATCTAGCCAAACAAGTATTTTTATAACTGGACAAAGAGTCTGAGTTGCTCCCAGTCTGTCCCAAATGCAGGACTGAAGATGGGCAAAGAAGCCACCTGATACCTCAGGGACTAGGCTAAGAGTTTTGACAGAGGGACACAATATGACCGAGCAGGATTATCCATTTCCACGCACAGAATCGGGTACTGTTAGTGCCAATTTCCTCCAGCCCCACGTGGCCTTAGAGAGCAGCCTCTGGCTGAGGCAGAGGCACAGGAATCTTACTGAGAGCAACACAAAAGCTTTTCTTTGCAGGAAATTAAAAAGCAAGGAAACAAACATCAGCACTTGCGCAAGCCCCAGCCTGGCTCAGACGGAAAATTACCTTGAGACTGTTTGTGTTCCAGATCAATGGATCAGCTGCAGTGCGGGGCAATTAGCACCTTCAAATTATTCAGCAAGCCAAGGGGTGGGGATTTAAAGGGAGATGGTGAGGGAAGGGTGAGAACAAGTAGGAATAACAATAAATTTTTCTGGATGGAAAAGTCAACGCCTGGTGCTGCCTGAGCCCAAGCTACAATGTGAGTGCTGGCTGTTGGATGCTTTTAAAGTCAGGCAAATGAGGGACAGAGGGAGCTGGAGGGGCTGAGGAATGGGTATATGGCCTGAACATGGAAAGCAGAGCACACTTTTTCTGTCTACAAATAAATACATCTCCCTAGTTATACTATAATCCTATGTTCTGCTGCACCCAGCACTCCCAGCAAGGCAGAAGTACTCTGTAAACAGATCCTCCCCATGTGAGGTGGGAGGCACAAGGTGCAAACTGGCCACTCGACACTTCAGGCAGGCATCAGCTTGGTTAGGGCTGGCTCCAGGTCCGTGAGCAGGCTCAGGACCAGCTCCCTTCAGAGGAGTGAGCATCCTCACAGGGGCTGGGTGGCCGTCTCCAACAATGGTCTTCAGCAGCACACAACCTTTGTCATTTGGGATGTTTTGAAGATATTGGTCTGATTATTCCTGCCACTGTTTGGAACAGGAAGATCTCATTCTTTCCTATGTGCTGACACAGCACCCACATACATCAGCACGCCTTACTGCTGCTCTCAGAGAGGGAGGGAAGGAGGAAAGCAGGGATGTTGGCGGCTGGTTCCAGTGTGACCTCTTTCACAGCCCTTCTTTACACAAATCACATCTCCAAACATCCAGGAGAAATGAGGCATTGCTCAGGTGGGCCTTGTCACCCAGCCACAGGGACAAACAGGAATCCCCTAAGCACATGTGGCCTTTGCTATGGGACATGGGGGCTTTCTGCACTGCTCCTGAACATGAACCCATAAAACAGTCAGATGGCAGAGACACAGCTAGGATTAAAGCAAATACATGAGAAAACCCTGCTCCTTTCCAACAGGTCTCCATGCTTCTATTATTAATTCAGGAAGAGATGCATCTCTACCCAAACAGGAATTTTCTATTATTCAATTTTCCATTATTATTATGTCTGCATCTAATCTGAGTCCAAGGCAAGCTACTGCAAAACTGTTAGAGGCACTGATGCTCTTAACACTTTGAAATCATGCTCATCTGATAAGGCACTGAGAGAATCATGCAAGTAAACAAAGCTGGAGCTGATAAGGACCATGAGAGATAGAGCACACCAGGAATTTATGCTGGGAGGGAGGGAAGGCAGGAGAAGTGCCCAGCACAGCTCCCCACAGCACAGCCAGAGCTGGGGCAAGGCCTGCAGAGGGGAAGGGAAGGGAAGGGAAGGGAAGGGAAGGGAAGGGAAGGGAAGGGAAGGGAAGGGAAGGGAAGGGAAGGGAAGGGAAGGGAAGGGAGCCTGGCCCAGGCACCGAGCACTGAAACCCATGACAAGGAACATTACACAGCAGGATGCGAGTGCTGCTGCTCACAGCAGGAATCTGAACATTAACATTTCATCACAGCACTTCCTTCGTCAAGATAAGAGAGATGGAGGTGGAGCATAGGCTAGAAACCATGGATAAAACCAACCAGCATAGAAGAGTTAGCTGAAAATGAAGCAAACAGGACACAGAAGGGTTTCTTCTTGCCTCTGCATAGTTGGATAAGGCTTGGCAAAACGGGAGTCCTCTTTGCATTGCCTATGGATAACACTGGTGTTCCTGAGATAGCCAGGCTTTTGAGTAATCAAGTGCTAAGTGCCATCAAAAATAGCAGCATTGTAGTAATTAAAAATGGGATGCTTTCAACACCAGGCAGTGTACTTTGGAGGCAGCCAGTTCACCCAAACAGGGTTATGACTGCTCAGGATTTTACAACTTTATTTCCATCCTGGGATCAGTGCAAACAGTCTCAGAACAGGCACAAAATTCACTTATGTCAAGATGGTTCTGAAGTGGAAATGTATTTTTCCCCTGTTTCTCCAGAACAGCCAAGATAAATACAAATATGGAAAGGGACTGATGCTGGAAAGCAGGAGCCTTCTTGGAATGGAAAACATGACCCCTTTCCCTCCTAATTATTATAACTTTGAAATTAAGGGGGTTTTCAGGCAAAGCTATGGGAAACCACAGTTCTTTCACTGGAATATGTGTGTGTAACAAACAAGCCAACAGCAGCAGCAGCAGCGCAGGCCCAGCCCGGCCTTGTCCCGCCGCAGAGAGAAGGGACCTTCCCTGGGTGCAGTTCCGGGCACGGCCGCCAGGGGCGCTGCTGGCTCCGGGCGGGCACGGCGGGGCAGGGGGCGCTGTGGGGCGGGCCCGGGCACCACACGGTGATGGCGGCCGGGCCGGATGGCGGAGCTGGGCTGCAGCAGGGGCTCGGCAGCTGGAGCTGTCACTGCCTGCTGTCCTGGCAAGCAGGGAGTGTGGGCTACAGTGTAGCAAAAACCCAGAGCAGTGGCAGAAAAAACGGCAGGGGCTGGGGAGCAGCAGCCCAGCTCCTGAACAGGCTCAGGGATCCCCTGAGGCACCCCTGAAGATTTCCCCTGAGGCACCCCTGAAGATTTCCCCTGAGGCCCCCCAGCAGACGGTGACAGTCCCTTTTTCAGTGAGGCAGGGCGTTGATAAGGTACAACAGCCACTCTTATGAGCAGAGCTGCTCTCACGGTAGAAGAAAGCAGACAGAACCCCACAGTGGTGGGGAACTCTCCCCACAGCCACCCCTGCCTGTCTCCCCTATGGATGACAGGAAAACAAGAGTGAGCTGGGCGCTCCATCCAACCCCCTTTCCCAATTCAGTGTAGCAAAAACCCAGAGCCGTAGCAGAGGCACAGCAGGGCTGGGCAGCAGCGGCCAGGCTCTGGAACAGAGCCAGGAGAGACTCCCTGGGATTGGGAAAGGGCTCTGGGATCCCGGGGTTCCCCTGAGGCCCCCCAGCAGACAGTGACAGTCCCTTTTTCAGCGAGCCAGGGCGTTGATAGGGTACAATGGCCACTCTTACGAGCAGAGCTGATGGCAGAAGAAAGGCAGCAGACAGAACCCCGTGGTGGTGGTGGGAACTCTCCCCACAGCCACCCCAGCCTGTCTTCCCTGTGGATGTCAAGAAAACAAGAGCAGGCTGTGTCACTGTAGGGGGATAGAACACAAGTAAATAAAGGTAGAATAGAAAGTAATCTTACCCCCTAAAGAGTCGCAGCTGAGCCAATTATTAGAGATTGGGAACAGGCCTGATGTTAACAGGCCACACCTGCAGCCAATCAGAAGAGTGTTATAGAATAGTGGATTGGTTGGTTGAGGGGACTGGAGTCAGTTGGCTGCTGTGAGGACAAGGAAGAGTCAGTGCCTAGAGGAGCTGCTGACAAGAAACATCAAGGAGGTACGAAACTCTAGCGATATGGAACCCTTGCAATGTAATGACAATAGAACTCTTGCACTATAATGACAACAGGGAGCTCCATCCAACCACCTTCTCCAGCCTGATTCTCTTTGTATCTCTGCCCCTCCATGAGAAACCCCCCCAGCTAAGAGGGCAGCCACAGCCTTCCCAGGGAAACTTTTTTGTCTTTTTGAATTACCTGGCTGTTACTGTCTCTTAGCAACAAAAATGGGAGAAAATTCTCTAAGAGAAAAAAAAAAAAGGAGAGCTCCTAAACCCCAACACCCACACAGAGCTCAGAACAAGCACTTTACTGTATAGGTGAAAATACCCTACAAAAGCAGTTTTGTTCAGGGGAACAGGAGTGGTGAAGAACCTGACAGCTTATTTGTGGGAAATCAAATATAAACCCAAAATATAAGGAAACCAGAATGGTTTAAGTGGGAAACCTCCTAAATGGAAGAAGCAGTTGGGTTGTGGTGGTCTACTAGCATGCAAACATGTCATGTAGTTGTGTTCATCACTGGACAATGCTCCTCCAGAGAACACGTAAGCACACAGCCATGCTCTCTCCTCCTGACCAGCCCTATTTTCAGGGAGTAGCTGCCTTGTAGGACAGTTTGTCTTCAGGCCACACATGTGAGTTGGCATCAGAAGCATTTGTCCCCTTTTTGACCCCAGCAAATTGGTTCATTCTATTTATGCATTTTTGATCTGTAACCCGCAACAGAGGCTTTTGGCACTGTTGCTGGAAGGTCAGGGAAGGATCACAGAAGAGCAAGTCCCAGGCACAGAGCACTCACAGAGCATAATCCATCAGCTGCCTCCACCAGGAATTTGCTATGTTTTGAATTCAAAGAATCTCTTTCAAAAACAAAAAACCCACTCAGGCATTGATGCCAAGATGGCAAGCTGGCAGCCCAGAGCTGGTGGAACAGCACAGGGGGGATCCCACATTCAGACAGGGCAGCCACCCTTAGAGAGATGCTCAGCTGCAAGAGCTGTGAGGAGCTCCTCTGAGAGGAGATGGGAGCGGGATGGGATGAGTTGGAAAAGGCAGATTCATGCATGAAGAAAAACACTCTGAGAAGGGCTTTGCTCCTGGCACTGAGCACGCTGCTGGGCAGCCTGTTTATCAGCACTCCTGCCTGGAGCAGGACAAAGTGCTACAGAGCTGATAGGGAGCTAAGAACCATTCCCTGGATTTCCTTCTCCCTCCAAGGACTGTATAAGACATTTCAAAACTTGGGCCCTTCCTCCATGAGGTGCCAGTGAACTGATGATTTCTGGCACTGTTTTGTTCAGTAGGAGAGTTCAGGACATATCCCAGAAGACATGAGGTTCAGCCAGGAAAACTGTGGGCCTGAGCCATTATGAAACAAATCAGGTGATGTTGAAGAACAAAAGACAACTACATGAGAAAGAGCCATGAATGTCAACAGTATAGGGAAAAATACACCAGATTATGCTACCAAATGCACATTCTCTTCAAGATCTCCCATGAAACTCATGTATACATGTTGGATATCCAAGAAGATGTGGGAGAAGGTGGAGGAGAGCTACAGGGATGGGTGTTCAAATTTCAAACAATAGAAGAGCACCAAACTGGAAGAGATGGCACTTAAGAGTTTCCAGCAGTGTTATTTCTAAAGACTTAATTCCCAAATGCCTGAAGAAAATGAATACAGGGGCCAGGAGCTTGCCCTTGCACAAGGTAGGCATATACTTAAAGAAGCATCAGCAGAGAAGAGCTGGGTTGTTAAATTCCCCACTGGAGACAAACCATGGAATTCTGTTTTTCAGTGCTGAGGTTTAAAAAAAAAATCTCCCAAACGTGACACTTCATCTCACTAGGCAGTACCAGGAGATTTGATCACTACAATTACTTCATCACAGGATCAGCTCTCCTGCAGCTTCACACCCCATGGTGAAGGACTGCCTTTCCTGGGAAGGGATAATCCCCACAGGATAAGAGCATTTTGGAGAGTAGGCACCGATCTTCTCCAAGCACACTATTAATTGAATACACACAAGTGACAATATAAGAAATAAGTACGATGGTAATTTTCTCTGAAGGATAACAGCATCTTCTCCCCTCTGGAGGCCAACCTCCAGGCTGTGCTGGATATAAACACCCAGGTGCTCCTCTGGCTGTGAGTGGTGAAACATCATCACTCACTCACTCTCATTCTGGCACGTGAATAAACTTCCCTGCAGTTTGTGTTTCCCAGTAAGCCTGTGGTAGTAGTCATGGTGACAAAACTGGGGTCCTTGGCAACACACCAATGATGCTGCAAATCTACGATGACTAATCCTAAAAGCTTAATTTACAGAAGTCATTTAAATGCTTAAAGATATGCAGGTCACTGCAGGGGGTGATTTAATGGCTATGGCACATTTGGTGGAGAAACAGGTGTACGGGAGGAACAGCCAGGGCATCTTCTGGCCATAGAATGTGGCTTTTTAATGCAAGATGTAGACTAAAGACATTTAAAGGAAAGTACAATTTAAACATAAGCACAATAACAAACCCAGCTGATTTCCAATCAAAGAGCTGGTCAGAGCTTCCAGATGAAACAGTGTTATAGATAACAATCCCACACAACAATATCACTTATGCAGTACTCCCTGGTTTATTTGTGCCTATTCAGAACGTAATGAATGAAGTTTCTTCAACACTTCTTACCCATAAGCATATAAAACCATGATGCAGCAGAGCCATCTCCCCAGACTGGCCCCATTAAAAGCACACTGAGGACCTCCAGTGCAATGGTTTCCAGCTTTCCAAGGACAGCCAGTGGTGCAGGATCTGCTCCATGCTGGCTGCCCCTGTGCATTTCCCACAGAGGACCATGTGCAGGACAGTAGATCTTGTTCCCTATTCAGTGTTTCAGACCTCCAGCTTTTTCCTGGCACTAAAAGATTTATGGTCATGTCTTCAATTATTATGCTGCTGTTGTCACCAAGGGAAGTGGACCAAATTCAGTGTATTGCTCTAACTGTGCTTGGGGGGACCAGTAAATCCACTGCCTCTTTTTTCCACAACTTTTACCTGTTTCTTCTCCAAGTGTCTGCCACCTGTGATCCAAAACACAAAGAAATGGAGAGTGGTTTCTATTCCCACACAGCTCAGCAAAAAGCTTTTGTATTGACTCTCCCCTGTCTTCATACAAACAAAGAAATAAGCACTGTGTACCATATCTTACCCCACAGAAAGCAAAACATGCTGGCCTCAGTCTGTAGAGTCCTAATCTGTATCCCAGAGTGCTAAACAATTATCACTCACCTAATTTGCTGTAGTTTTGAGTAAGCATCCACATCACTCAACAACTACTGGAGACAAGCATCAACACACAACCAGGTTAAAACATCTGATCACATATGACAGATTTCTATGTCCTGAGCCACTGCTTTAACCCAATACCCACTGCCCATCCTACATCATCTTCCAGCAGAAAGGCTTCCTGCATGGGACCAGGAGCTAGGATCTGAAGCACATTCATGTGGCAGAAAGTAGGCTGCTTCAGTTAAAAGCAAACAGACAAAAATACTTGGATAAAACCCTAGTTCTACTTATGAGGATTTCCCCTTAATTAAAACTTGACACAACATTGTCATTGCAGCTGACATGTAGCTAATGCATGCACAGAGCACCACTGGTTCCCTCTTTCTGTTCCTGCAGAAAAACTGAGTATGACTAGGAGTTATATGCAGTCTTGCTTCATTCTGTTGCTGTAATAAAGCAATAGCAACAACAATAACTATGATAGGTACTAATGACTACTTCTGCACCTTCAAGAACAAAACTGTGTTGCTTGATGCACATAATGCTTGTGTGGATGCAATCACAAGATGCTTCTTGTGTAACTTCATGCAAAACAAATACTTCAAGACTTGTCTTGAAGTAAGTCTTGAAGACATACTAAACCTTTGCTCTTCTAAAAATTAAACCCCCTGCTGATCCACACAAGATGCTTCTTGTGTAACTTCATGCAAAACAAATACTTCAAGACTTGTCTTGAAGTAAGTCTTGAAGACATACTAAACCTTTGCTCTTCTAAAAAATAAAACCCCCTGCTGATCCCATTTGGGGATTGAAACAGTGATTCTGGAGGCTTGGACAGTTCTCTCCTCACCTGTTACACCTGCAATGAAGCAATTAGTGTCCTTGGCCATTGTTCATTAACAGGATGTATCTACTGCAGCAACAAGCCTGAATATAGATTTATGCCCTTGCACAGTCTCAGTGCTTAGGTACAGAACAGTGCCATGACTTCTCAATAATGAAGAACAGAAATGGCAATGCTTTACATCAATTACAGCACAAGATGGGAGTCTAAACCCCACTTTCTGAATCCTTCTGTGTGAAGTTGCTTCAACCACAGCTCAGCTTCATCTCTGGTGATAACACGTCTGCTACCCTCCCCCAGCACTATCCCTAGGCTTTAATTAAAGCACTCACAGAATTCTGTGATACATCATGTTATTTACAATATTGTAAGGCTCTGTGCAGGCTGAAACCCTGGATATAAAGAGGTTTTATGCTCGTGGCTTTTTCAGCCAGCACTATTTAGACTTTTGTTGTCCAAATCAAGACATCTTGCTGGGTCTCTATCAGCGATACAGCTCACTGCTGATGTCTGGGTCACCTCCCTGCTGCTCCTCCTTGGGTCACTTTCAGCAGCCTGTCATGTTCCCTTGTGTCACAGGGACCACAGCTGTCACACCCACCCTGTGTAGGGCATCACAGCCAAAGAGGCTGCCACTGCCCTCAAGCCCTGGCCAAGGCACTTCCACTGTGCAGCACTGCTCAGCCTGGGCTGCCTCAGGAAATGGTACTCCAGGCTCTGCACAGACATTGTGCTTCAGAGAGGAAGGGCAAACCTTGGTCTGCATCACACCAGAGCCAGCTGTGGGTGTCTTGGGGTGCCCACTTTTGCAACTGTAGCTGCACTGAGCAATTGGGCATGATGGCAGTCCTGGGAAGGGGAGGCCTAAGGATGGAAAAGGCAAGGCACTTTTAGCTGCACCTCAGCTACAGGAGAACAACCTCCTGTAAAACACTACCTATGAAGCTGTCAAGTTTTCAATGCCTGCTGCAAAATCTAATCCCTGCTACGCTTTACGCTCAGCTTCTCCTGAAACCCAGGCTCTGCCATAGACATCTAAAGCTTAGAGAGAGGCTCTGTGGACCAATGGTATGATCAGTGGGGTATGCAGAGAGGTGACCTGAAGAGGGATTTACCATTTCTAAAACTCCAGTTATAAGAAAAAAATCAAGAGTGGACAAGAAGAAGGATAAAAGACAGAATGGGTTGCTTTGCTACCTAGGGGACTTGTGAGCTCTTTGCAACATCTGCAGAAGGGGTTGAATCCAGAACCAGAAACCCTGGGATGATGCTAGTTAAATGCTTCAATGAATTGGAAGTTATCTTCCAGTATATTTTTAGTTGGCACCAACAGACATTACATAATGGCTATTACATAACAGCACTACAGCTACAAATACTGTCTTTTGGCTTTTTGTTTGGTTGTTTTTCTTTCTTTCCCTCACCCTCTTTTTCTCCAAGATCTTCTCCTTAGTGGAGGATTGATCAATAAATGCACTTTCCATCAAATGAGGCAGGCAAATCCTTAAGAGAAAAAACAAATGGAGTAAAAATATTGCTACTAAGCCTGTGAGCGCTTCTCTCTTGCCCAACCTCAAACAGAATTAACTATTCCCAGAATAGAAATTCCACTAAGGCTTCTCTGTAGTTTAAAGGGACAGGATGTGATTCTGTGCAGACACTAAATTTCTCAATACCATTTTCTTTCTCTATCTCACAGTGATAGTTCAGAAGACAAAAATAAGAGGGTGGGGGAGAAGCACTACATAAGAGATGCTGAGGAAAAACTGAAGGTTTTTTTATCTGCTGGTAAGATCACTGCCTGTTGGTGCTCCTTTAAAATCTTCTTTGGCATATTTTTATCTTTTCTTCTTAACAGCCATACTGGCAGAGCAACAAAGACTTTTGCTTCCAGACTATGCACTACATAAAAAAAGGGAAGAAAGTTTCCAGAAGCCAGAAATATTTCCTTTCCTACACTTCCTATCTCTGAACCTAAAGAGAGCCAAAGCAGGCACACTGCCTCTGAATGCAGAAATAAAATCAGTTCAGTGGCACACCACAAGCTCCCACATCATGTCACCCCCAGTTTAGGCAAGGGCCCTGTGTGCTGCTGTAATCCCAGCACAGAGCTTTCCTGACAAACACAGCACTCCCAGCACTCCTGCCTTTCTCATGCTGGTCCTCTAAAACAAATGACTGATTCCAGGAAGAGCAAGAGACATAATCTGACAAATAATCTCTTCTTTGCTAGCAAGCTGCTCCCTTCTGTTGTTTCTCTCTTCCACATCCCTAAACCTGGAAATGCCACTCATGCTCTCCTGACCTATAAATAAACCAAACCCTGGACTACCTAGATGGGAAGGCAGCGTGCTGTGCACTTCACTGGTGTCACACACAGGAACAAAAACAACCCTGGGAAGGTGGAGAAAGAAAAAGCACAAACAAATGCAGCCACTTGGAGAGCACTGTGTCAGCTCAGGGAGAGACTTGTTGGCTTTAAAAGCCCTTGCAGCACAGAGCAGACCCCACTACTGACAGCGGTGCTCTGGAGGCAGCAACTGCAGCCCCCTGCGGAAGCACAGCCTGGCAGGGCTGCTCCTGTGAACATGAGCAAAAACCCAAGAAAGCAGGACAAAGAAGAAAAAGACATGAAAACAAATTAGCTGGCATGACAGTGTTAGGTCTGGACTGAAGTAGTGCAGTTAGGGGAGAAGGAATAGCATACAAAAACTTAAAAATGTACTAAGATATATTATTACATGAAGAATACTGCCTTGTTTTGTGGACTTCTGCCACCTAGCTATTATGATCTTCAACCATTAACCTCAGGAAGAGGAAATTTGTTGGAAAAGCTGGCTTGAGAAGTTGTTTAGAGCTGTGAAGGCATGAATGCATGAGACTTCTGCAAGTAGTCCGTGCTAATCACATAGAATACAGTCTATCTGTCATTCAGGACTGAAAATATTAAGAGAAACAAGTGGCAAGAGCAGTAGCAATATTTGCCACAGATTTCTCCTCAATACAAACTACTTAGGGATTTTACAATAACCGATCACTTGTAGCACTGAAAAATAGCAAACACACATTTAACTGAGACAAAGGTTCATGTTCTCAGGAGAAAAACTCCTGGTTCATTTCAAAGCTCCTCCCTGCTGAGCCTCCAGCCCCAGGCGCTTGGGATAAAGGCCCTTGATACGGCAGCAGTGGTGTTGCTGCTGAGTGCCCTTCTCAAGATCAAAGCCCTGCAGGCAGACATGGCACAACTGCTAAATCCCTTGTTAATGAACCCTTGGGCACGGCTGTACTTGGACAGCAGTGCCTTCCTCGTGCATGTATGCAAAGCAGGGGGAAAAGGCATCCTGAGGAATGCACAGCTGAACAGATGGAGGGGCACTGTTTATCCAACACCGGCCCTGGTGCCAGAGCGGCAGCACACGGCCTGTCCCCAGACAGCGCAGCCACAATGGGAGCGCGCCCGGGGGCTTTCCTGCCTGGGGGAAAGGATGTTCAGTTTAAAAGGAAGGGAGCAGCATACAGACTGTGTGAACTCGTACAAATAAGGTTTCACTCTGATATACTCAAATTTTGGCCAAGGGAAACCAGCTGGACTTTGCAAGGTCATCTCAGTGGACCCAAACATGCATTCCCATTCCCACCCAGCCTCTCTGCACATACCTTTGCGACAGCCTGACATACCAAACCTCTCTCCTGGGAGAGCAGCAGGGTTATCCCTCATAGCCTTGAGGCATAATGCACTGAGGTTCAGCTCCATGGTGTTTCTGAGCTCTTTGGTTTCTTACTTTTAAGAGACTTCCAGGGAAGTGCATACAACGGGATTGTGAAGAATCCTACTAACCAGCTGCATGTCCAAGCACGAGCCTCTGCAAACATGCTGCTGCTGCTGTGCAAAAAAAAAAAGCCAACTCCACTGTAAAGACTGTTCCACTGATTTAAGATGGAATTAACACATATTTAAGTCATATAAGTAATATGTATTAAATTTAAGAATTAAAATAAAAAGTCTCAGATCAGCAAAATATGAACCATTAATCAAACAGATGCTCTGAAAAACTTCACTGTGAAATCTCTAGTGATTAGCTATGGGCCCTCTGCCAAGGAGGCCTGTGAGCTCTGTTTCACTGACATGTATTTTTAAACAACCTCCAGCAAAGAGGAGCTCCATTTGGGGCACAGAATACCAGCTTTGGGGGCTGGGACCAGTGTCTGCCACAGATCATCTTGCAAAGCATCTCACTGGATCCCAGCTCTCCATCTAAAAGGCCCTGCTCCTAATTCCTGCCTGGCTTTTACAACAGAATCTGCAGGGCATAACCACCTCCTTCCTACACTCACAGAGTGCCCTGCTGGCCCTGTCTGGTGATGAGAGCTGTGTACATCTGTGATACACACCATGCAGACAAAAAAACGCCACAGCTGAAAGATCTTCAGGTAAAATACAGCCAGTCTATGGCAGTCAGCCCTATCATTCCCAGCTGTATTTAATGCATTATCTGAAATCACCCAGCAGTAGAGAGCCTGTAGCCTCTTTAATAGCCTATTGATTACATGTATTGCACAATCCACGATGCAAACTGCTAGCAGCATCTCTCAGACTGCATTAACATCACCTGCAACTCCAGGTATGCTGAAATCCGCCCGGGCTGGGTAAGGAGAACTGACATTTCATCCACCTAGCGGCCCCTGCCTACTTGTGCTGAGCACAATATGTGTAACTTCTCTGTTTGCAAATTGCCCAGAATGCTCCAGAGACAAGAGTTTACACTGGTAACAAACACAGAATTAAGCTGACAGTTTAAAAAGATAAGTAAAATGTTGCTTTCCATTCAAATTAGGGGAATAAATGATTAGTTATAAGCAAAGAACTTCTCCCACAGAGTGTTTACTTTATCCTGGAATGCATCAAGAGGTATCTGCATTACTGCAAATCCTCATCAACAGAAATGCAAATGTTTAGAAAGAGGGAGAAACAGAGGAACAAGATGATCTTTTCCTTCCAACACAAACCATTCTATAATGGAAAATACCACCAGCTAAAAGGTTTTTCAGATTAGTCTGCATGAAAGAAAATGGGCAAGCAGCGCTCATCTAAACTCTGCCAAAACAGTAACCACTTAAAAGGTGCAGAAGCCCTGCAGCAGCCACTGCTCAGCTGGGAGCAGGCAGCGCTCACTCCTCGGCTCTGTCAGAGCCACCACCTCCCTGTCTGACAGTGATGGTGGGGGTTCAACCCCCCCAGTCACTTCTGCAGCTTCTTGAGACCCTCGAGCAGAACAAGGCACAGCCCAAAGGATGCCTGGAAGGGCCAGTTGTTGAGCCAGAAGCACGACTGTGCCTTGGCTTCTACCTGCCCACCCTGCAGGACATAGCAGATGGGGAAAAGAAAACCCTGCAGACGAAGGTGAGGTGCTAATTATTAAAAAAAAAAAAAAAAAGAGCAAGCAGAAAAGCTGTATCAAGATGTTCAGCATGCTTCACCAACTGAGAGTGGGTTCATATAACATGCAGTTTGGTTTTAAATGCTTGCACGACCTAAGTTTTTAATCTGAGTTTTTACTGATCACTTGCACCAAATGGAGCAGAAACAGCTGTACTCCAAAGGGCCCTGCACTTGTTTCCAAGAGGTGTTTCTTGCCTCCATGAGTTTACATTTCCATCTAATCCAGAGAGACCACGGATATAAGCAAAAATACATTGTGGCTGCTTTCAGAGCATGAGAAGCAAAGGAGAGCAAAGAAGATAAGTAGAAACAAGAATAGTTTAAATTCATTTCTGCAGACATAATCCAAGAAGTGTGAAGTGGAACTTCACTGTACATTGCAGGCAATCAAAAGCAAAAGTCAGTCCCATGACAGGGCTTAGCAGAAACACAGCACAAGCTCTTAAATAAAGAAATAAAACAGACATCTTCAGAATAAACACAAGTTCTGCAAAAACTAAGAGAGATGATGGATGTCCCAGAGAAGGAGGCTCTAAGTGATGGAGGCTAACACCCTGCTCCCAGCTTTACTCTCTCCTTCTGAGCGGGTCAGTCCATGGGCAGACAGACACACAGCCTGTCAGGGACTGAAATGGCTTGTCAGGGACATATTTTCTGAAAAATACTTTTGCTAGGATTTTTCTCCCGAGAAGCTGAGAGGCCTCAGAAACTAAATGTAAACAATAATTATCTGCTGCTGTGGAATGCAACAGGTGCATCTGGGATTGGTCCATGTGAAATTGTTTGATGACCAATGACAGCCACCTGTGTCGAGGCTGTGAGCAGTCACAAGATTTTATCATTCCATTCCTTTCCTTGCTAGCCTTCTGATGAAATCCTTTCTTCTATTCTTTTAGTATAGTTTTAATGTAATATATATAATAAAATAATAAACCAGCCTTCTGAAACATGGAGTCAATATTCTCATCTCTTCCCTCATCCTGGGACCCCTGCAAACATCACCACAATGGCTCATGCCTTTAACACTGTTATGGAGGAGTTTTGCCCACTATAGCAAAAACTGTATAAAGATACTACAACCACAGAAGCCTCCTTGAAGATCCTGATTGGAACTTTGAACTGTTAAATTAAGCTGCCTAGATAAGATAAAGGGGACACTATTGTTCAATCAGCTCAGGTCTAGGGAGAAACAAACAAGGCTGAGGGAAAGGAATGCATCCACAAGAAAGCCAAACCCAGCAGCTGCACTGAGAATCGTCTCTGGCTGGGTTTGAGGTGGGGGAGCCCACAGAAGCCAGGTTTATACAGCCTCCCCATGAAATGGGGTGAGGAGAAGGAGGTTTTGGGTGCACGGTGTCACCTCTGGTCAGAGGCACTGAACTCCCATCCTCCCTTACACAAACTGGCCCAGCTGTGGAACCCCCAACCCCACAGGCCGCATCCACAGGACATTCAAGTGAGAGTCAGAGGAGGGGGTGCCATAATCCATCAGAGACCCCCCAAAGCACTCCCCAGACTCATTCCTGAGACTTTACACCACAGGACTGCACCTGATGCAAAACGATGCAGCAGATCCAGAGTCTGCTGCAAGAGCCTGGTCCCTGCCCTGGGGCATGTGCTGGGACATTCCCCCTTAGCCTGAATATACATGAATCCATCAGATTCTCTGCTTTTTGGGGGACCTTCACCACCAAGATGACCAGCTGGAGCGGATCAATGGAACATCATTTGGATCCATGGAATGGTGATATTTTCTTTATTCTGTGTTTCTTTCTGTTCCCCCACCTCTTTTCTACTTCTTTCTCTTCTTTTTCTCTTTTCCTCTCTCTCTCATATTTACTATTAAATAAAACCCTTTATTTATTTTAATATTAAATAAAAATACTACTGACCTTGGCATATGGTCTTGTTTGCACTTTAATTCGGGCAGATGCATTTCTAATAACTTTAAAACTGGATCATGTCACAGCCCCAGCAGCAACCTCACACCTCAGCGTGCCTTCAGCTTAACACTCTTGCCTTCAGGCTGTCCTCCCCAACTCTGTTCCCAAAGTGCTGCCTTGTACAGCTGACCTCTAATTTGTAATAATTAGAACGGGACCTCCAAAGCTTGGGTCCTAGAAATCAAAGGACAGATAACTCTTTCAGCTCTGCTGTGCCCCACTGTAGTTGTGAAATGCCATGGGACAGCAGTGTATGAAAGAAGGCACAGAAGAGAAGCATCTCACAGAACAAAGCCGTTGTGTTTGTACTGGACTTGTGTGACCTCTTCCTTAGAGTAAACAAATCTAGACCTCTGAACCAGACACAGTCAGAGATGACTCTCCACTCCCAAAACCCCCAGCTGATCCTAAAGATGAAAGAGAGCAAGAAAACACTGAAGATGGAGTTGTTGCAGTTGTGGCACAGATGGTCCTTCAAACACATAAAAGCAATCTGCACTTGAGTTAATAATCAATAAACTACTTATTTGTTTATTAAGCTTTCATAACTTCCCTATTCATGTGCCCTTGATGAAAAAGGTGATCCTTTTCAGTATATCTGGACATTACCTGTACATTTTCTCCACAGGGTCAGTTTACTGCAGATCCCATGACAGCCTGGAATTTAGGAGCCATTACCTATGCTTGGAAAGCACCACATTCATCATCAGTCAGGGATCATGCTCCACAGTACTGGTCAGTCCCCAGTGGGAGCAGCTCATCCTGCAATGCTGCAAACGAACTGGAGTGCTAATGCACGTGCCCCAGCCCCTCAATGAAGGTTAAAGACCCATTTAGCACCTGGTGCTGAAAATGGTGGTTCCTTGCCCACAACTCACAAATCATCATCCTGCAGCCTGCTCTACTCAACCACTTTGGCACGGTAACTGAGGATTTATTTTACACATGAAAATGTTTAAAATGGTGCAATATTGAGTGCTCTGCAGGTAGGAGGTTGCCAAACAGAGGTTGTCACAGGCAGGGACACAATCCAATATATCATGGAACCAGTATTTCTATTCCTGCCATTTGCTTTATTTAGTCTCCAGCTTCCCACAGTGGGAAGGACAGGGCTGTCTGCAGCCCCAGCCACATTCACCACTCAGCCAGGTGCCACCCCAGTGCCAGAGCTCTGGGCACTGTAACAGAGCTCAAAGCAGCAGCCTGAATGATGCACATACAAGAGGAGGTAAATTAGCACAGGGAAACTGAGTTTTTTAATAACCACAGGCACTTTTAGTAACAGTTAAACAAAATGCTCAGAAACAAAACCAGTACAACTACCATCTTGGGCACTGAAAGCTGTTGAAAAACTGCAATTGTATCAGAGCTTCATGGCCTGCTGCACATGCTGCTGCTTTAGAGCCAGCCCATCCTCCTGAAATACTCTGAAAATGCAGCTGGCCTTTTCCACTGCCCCGAGCTGATCTGAATGAAAGACACTGCTTGTCTGGCAGGCACTTGCTGTCCTGAGCATCCTCGTGGGCAGTGCAAGGAGAAGTGCTCTAGGTGGCTGCTTTCTGCTTGCCCACAAACCCAGCACCCACAGCCTGTTCCCTCCTCTCCACCCCAGTCACCCTCTACTACAGCTCAAACTGCATCATCTCCTCCTATTCTCCTTTTGCTATGTCCATCTTTACTCTTTTTTGTCTCTTCTTGTCTTCCCTGGCACTGGATCTACCCCCTGTCTGTATCTCCATCACTCTCATAGATTTGTCCCCTACAATCTCAGAATAACTATTTACACCTTTCTTCTGTTTCTTCCTTAGGGTAACAACCACCAGGGTCAGAAACCTCCCCTGTTCCTGAACACCCCCAAGGATCTCTGCTCCCAACTGCACCACTGAGGCCTCACTCAAAACCAGGGGTACAGCATCCTCTGCCAGCGTGAGCTGCATAGAGACTGCAAAAAATCCACCAGACTGGGTGTCACTCCTGACACTGTGGCTGAAAAACTCTAGGGTACACAAACCTCCACTGGGCTGAATGATTTCAATGAGGAGAAGGTGCCTTCTCACACAAAGACACCTCTGCTGCCAAGTGTGACAGGACTAGAGCTCTTCAAAAAAATCAACTCCAAACTACTCCTGAGGATGCCTTAAACAAAATAAAAAATACTTGAAGAAATGATGACATAACCTCCTCCCAGGGTTCCGAATTTCACAGAGATTGAGTTGGACCATGGGCATTTTACTGGCAAAGCTACCAGAAAGCTGAACTGTCAGCCCCACCTAGAGCAAGGGCTAAACTTTTGCTGACACAGTTCATTATCTTGCAAAACAAATTGTCCCAAGTGAACTGTGACATTAATGTGTGTGATTCTCCAGTCGTTCAGGCTATTAAAGTGTAAGATGTATTAGAAGTAAGGGTAGGAAATAGCTTTTGCAAAATATTTTTCAGATCATTAGCTGACAGAATTTTCTACACAATTTCACTCTCTCATTTCTGAGCACAAGTGCCTTCTCCTTATTAAGTGCTTCCCAACCTGCTAAGCATGATGTGTTTTCAGTGGATGCACTACTCACACAAAGTGTATCAGTGACTCCAGCTCTTACTCCACTATTTCACCCAGCTGGAGAAGATCAGGTGAAATTAGGCCTATATTGACAAGCAGCTGCCTTGTTTCACCCACCCCAAAGGAAAAAAGGCCAAATCAGTCTTACTGTCCAATCCATGAGTAGCTAAAATGTTAGAACTGAAGAAAGAAGCTGGGAGAAAACCAATAGATTATTGCATGTCTGTCCACTGTAAAAATTCTATTATTGTCACTATTCAGCAACTGAACTTAGTCACACACAGATCAGCAATGATGCCCTTTTCTGTATGGAAAATTGGGCTCATTAAGCTTCTCTGCCTTCTGCTCACCTTGGCAATAAGGACCTTCTGCCTTTTTGTTCAAACCTTTTTTGCCACCTAGAACCTTTGAGTTGCAATGCAGTACTTGGTAAATACCCAAGAGCCTTTCAGATTTTTGCTTCCTGGACCACATGGCTGTCATTCTTTATCCTGTGGCAGAGGCTAGGTGATCCAGCCATGGAGCTGCCTTGAGCTCACTGCAGGAAAACTAAAAGAAACAGAAAAATTCAAGCCCACATAAAGCAGCAGATGAAAAGCTGTATTTAACTCTTTTCCTTTACCCAATTTTCCACTGAGTGCCTTCAAAGCATCACTTTTCCATTTTCAAACAAGAAAGCAAACTGCACCCTATGCCAGGAGCCCAACTAATCAAAACTGACAACAAAAATGTCCCAGTCCAGAAGAGTCCATCAAAAGCCTACTGAACTCAAGCACAGGAATCTCTAAAGAACAGGCTGGTTTTTTCCCCAGTAAATTTCCCTCCAGAAACTTCTCAGCTGAAGTGACTTTTTAAAGCAGCAGGGTAAGGACTGAGGATTAGTGACAAATACCATCTGAAACACTGCAAGGAGCACCTCAGTGCTCTACAAGGAGCACCCCAGCCATGCCTTGTGTCCTATATGGAGGAGCCCTGCTCCAAACCCAGTGTTCTGCACTGCCAACAGAACATCAATGCCCTTTGGCACAGAACCCAAGTGACACCAAGCCACCCAAGGAGACTCCTGTGTGGAGAAGACATCTGCTCATGCCATCCTCTCCTGTGAAGAGCCAGCCTCATCCACCTGTCCTGCTTTTCCTCACTTCTACAGGGCAGGACAGGAAGGGGTCCTCATCTTTTGATATTGAAGCCATGTTCAGGCACAAGGGGCTTGCTAAAATCCAGCTCAATATGCTTAAAATTAAGAGGGTGCAAATGACTTAAAGATGCAGCCATTACTCCACAAAGAGCTATTAAACCTCCTGTTCTCAAGGGTATTTTCCTTTGGGGTTGGTGAAGTACACTCTGCAGTTCCTTTGAACTTCATGTTTATGAGATACACAAATTGCACTTTTGAAAGCAAACTGGTTTCAGTTTGTGGTTTCCTTTAATCCAAATGGGTGATAATCTGAGACAATCTGAGAAGCTTTCATGGGTTGTCCTTGATTCTTGGATACATAAATACATTTCCTTGTAAAGAAAGGTACATACAAGCCACTAAAACCAGGTGCATTTTGGCATGTTGGGAGCACTCATCTAGGTCAAGAATTTGTTGATTCAAATTCTAAAATTGAATTTTGGCAGAAAAATTCTATCTGCTCTATTTAGAGCATGAAAAACCATGGTAAACATCCATCAGAGCAGGCACTCCTGTCTGCTGCAAACAGCACAGAGCTTGTTTAAGAGGCTACTTTATTTTTGTTCACTGGCTAAAATGCAAGAGCAGGCATCCAACAGAGGTTTATCCACATGATGGTCCACATAAATTCTCATCTCACTTCTCCAAAAGTGTAATTCTAACTTTTTAAAAGAAACAAAATAAAACACCTAATTCATCAAACTTAAAACCTGAGGATGCCAGCAGTACAACAACAGTACTCAAGAGGTCAGAACACAACTTGTCATCAAGCTCCTGAGGATTCCCTGCTCTACTGGGCTTGCCTCACTTACGGATGTCAGTGCCCATGTGTGAGCTGCTTTTTTAACTTGCCAGCTACAGAAAAACTTGGTTTGGTCCTGGCAGTGAAAAATTCAATCTATTTTACAGTGAAAATCCAACATATTTTTCAGTTTTAAGCTAGAGTTTAAGGACAGGTTTCTGAAAAAGAAGAGCTAAAAATGATTTCTCTTAAACATCTTCTCTATCCCTGAATAAATATATACAAATATAGGTATATACACTAACATACACAGGCTTTATGTATACATACACACACACACACACACATAATATATATTTAAATTGGAAACTCCTAAGTATACAAGTTCAGCCCAAAGTGTTTCAGTAAAGAAACATCTTAACCAAGCCCGGGGAAGCAGAAGAAAACAACTGTGAAATAAATACCTGAGATACAGTTACTTCAGCAGGGTTCCAGAGGTTAACAGTTACTGAGTGCTTGCAATCTGCTCAGCAATGTGAAAGACACAAAGATAAAGAAATCAGGTTTGTGGGGACCCTCCAAGGGCCTGTGCTGCCAGTGACACTGCCAGTCCTTGAGAAGTCACCTCACATTTTATCACCTCTTGAATTTAATGTACTCCAAAACCAACTCAAACAATAAATGCAGACTGTGACTGTGGAGATACAGTTCTTTCCAACTGTAAACATTCAATAAATGTGGAAGTATGGAAGTTGGAACTGAAGAGGGATTACTAAATCTTGTAAAATAAACATGAAAATATTTTGGTAGAACACGGTGATGGAAATCCCAGAGAGAGCAAACCCAAAAGAAAAATGGACAAGCAAAACTGGGAACATGTGCCTAGATGGTCTGCAGAAATCTTGGAAAAGGATTATGAAGGAATATAAACCTGAGTTTTTATGCTACTCTGAAGGAAGCTAATTGCATCTCTGAAGAAGCACATTGCATCTTACACCTAACTTTGATTCTAGTCAGGATTTAGTGTTTATATATTATATGATTCAAACTCATAAGCATATTCATAGAGAGAGGGAGGGGTAAACAGAGAGGGATGTATGAACCAAAACATATTGTAATTATTTTGATTTGTCTTCTGGGGATAAATTGTTCTTATTTCAGGAATTTATTCTTCTCTACCACGAGAAAAGCTACTGGATATTTTCTGTTAAGTGCACTATAGCTGTAATACAGCTGTCACAGATCGTATTTTAAGAGAGGATATATTGTGAAACAGCTCATGAAAAGGCAGAATTTGTCTTAGAAAGTTAAGGTCTTCCACTGGACTTTTAAGAAAGATAACAATAACTAGTCAGTTCTCCCCTGAGGAACATTAGCAGGATAACCTGGCACAACCTTTGTTATTTTGTATTTTTTATTATGGCTCTGTTTATCCTCTTTCCTAGGAGTCTTGGATAGTTCTTTGAGAAACAACAAGTAGATGCTCAAAGACCCTTAAGAACTGTCGGGAGGAGAACTGACACACAGACATCATGCTACAGAGCAAACAGACAACACCTGAAAGCCAATGAAATTATCAGGGTGCCGACAGAGGATGTCATGGAGACCAAAAGAATGAAGAGGCTTCATCAGGGGTTAGACAGCTCTGTGGTGGATTGCTATACTGATAGCTGTTAAATATGGTGATGCTGATTCAACCTGTAATTTAGGAACCCCTCAGTTACTGACTGGTAGGAAACTGTAGAGGGGAAAGAAGAATAAAAACTTCCTGCTCATCTCCTATCCCTGCAGATCTCACACAGAGGTGTGAGATCACCTTCCTTATCCACTGCTCATATAGCCACAAGCCAATCTGAGCCAACACCCACAGCTCTTTCCAAGACACTAGCACCTCAAAAGAACTGGGTAAGGCCAGATTATTACAGAGAATAATTTTCACTGTTATTTATACTGCAGTTGATGCAGTAATCTCTCTTTCATTATATTATGGTATCTGAGCAGGATCAGGCACCTAAAAGCAAAAGGCTAAAGAGAATCCAGACAGAAACCTTCCAAAGAGCCCGTGGTCAGTGGTACAGGACATGATAAATAGTGCTCAGCTGAAAGGCAGGGATAAACTCTGACTGCAGGTTAGCAAACCCCTAATTAAGTTGCAAAACTTTAAGTAGGCATTTGATTTATGAGAGGTGCAATTCTGCATCATGGTTATATGAGCAGGATCTTAAACAATGAACTTAAAAGTTCTGCAATGGTAAGAAGTGGTATGGGAATTGTCAGAGTTGTGAGCTCTGGAAAAGAATTAAAATAGGGAGCAAAACAGCAGAACAAAATCAGCTATTTTCTTTTAGATTCAAGACTTCAAGGGATGTCTAAGAATTAAAGGAGGTGACAGACCTGCCAACAGCCACTTTTTGCTGTCACAGGAGGGAATTTAGAGATCATCAAATAGCACAGCCCAAAGCATAAACCTTCCACAAGCACAAATCATGTCAGGATCTAATTAAGATACCTTGATGCTAAGACCCTTTCTAAACTGAATAAATGATTTTGAAGAATAATTTATTTGTATGTTTATTTCTATCACTGATTTTGTACTAAGTTCATGAGCCATAAAAGCCACACCTGGGCAGCTATGCCGTGTAACAGAATGCCCAGGAAGCTACAGCCCTCAGCTACAGGTAAAGCTCACCTGCTTTCCCCACCCTGGAATGCTCTGTAGCCTCAGCTATGCAAGTCATGTCAGTCCTGCTGTGCTGATAAAACATATTTCTGGAAGGTGGTTCCAGCTGAAAGGCAGATTTACCGATGACACAGTCCAAAACAATGAGAGGTGTCTGAAGTGCAGGGACAGAGGAGAGGCCATGCCTTTAGCATTATTCACTGGGGATCACAAGAGAGACACAGCTCTGCCAGAGGAAGCTGGAAGTCCAACTTGCTCAACTTTCTCATCCTCAAGCTGCATACAAAACATCAGTGTCATGGTCAAAATAAAACATTCTACCATTTTCGGCATATTGCCTAATTAGAAACCATTGTTATCTGAGAACACTGTTTTTGCAGCTGTCAGGAAATTAAATAACCCAAGGGTAACTTGGAATTAAATAAAGCTGTACAAACACATAGCCCAGCTCTGAAATCCTGACTCTGACAAGCATCCCCTCTGCTTTCCAAGGGACTCAACATTTAACTAGGGCATGCAACTATCATTTTCAATCAGGCCACAGGATAACAAACACTGGTCCTTCTTGAGGGGCTGAACTTGCAAATCCATATATCACAAGGCTGCCTTCTCTCCACAAAAAGCAGCAGCACCTCCTGAGGAAAGAGCTCCATTACAAGTGTCTACTAAGAGAGCAACCAAGGACTGATAAAAGGAAATGCTAATACAGAAATCCCTGCTTTCATCTCATTCCACTTACTTCTCTTTTTACAATCCTTGTAACTTGAAACTTTGTCAGCAATCTAAAAACTAAGCTGGTTAAGAATTTTTAAGAATTAAAGAAAAAGGAGAAGTGCATTTCCAGTGAGATTGGTGCAGTCTGTGAAATGCACAAAAATGCCCACCTGGGAAAATCTGTTTCTGGTGGCCTCCTTTCTTAGCTTTCTACTTGTAATTTCTGTTGCAAAACCCAAAAAACTCAGACTAATATCAAAGTCTGAGTCTAAGAGAAAGAGAAAAAGTTCTTGGCAGGCCAGACACTGACCCAGCAATAAAAGGTATTGCACAGGAAAGTCAAGTCCATAAACAAAAGCTGTTCTAATGTGTCAGCACAGCTCCCACCTGGCCATGGACACAGAGGGATGACAGACCCCTAAAGATGACCTGGAGGATCATGAGGAAATGACAATTTTACAGCACTGTCTCAGAACAGATATTCAGGTTGTTGCAATACAGTGGTAAATAAAGTCTGGTTTTGAAGTGCAGATAAGTAGATAAGTCAGTTTGGGCTTCCCGTTAAGGCAAAATCTGATTTGTCCCACAGAGTATGTATGGGACCTGAAACAAGTCATTTGGTCTCCCTTTTATCAGTTTCCTCATATGTGGGAGAAAATAATTCTTACCTCACAGAGGTCTCATAAGAGAGGAAGTATGAATACACTCCACAAACAAAGCATCATTATTATGTTTGGCTAAAAATGTGGAACATGGTAAAGTGGATTCCAAAAATAATCATTATGTCCACTCTCACTGGAGAGCTGGGTTGGGAGGACAAATCCAGGTTAGGCTCTGGTCAGTTTTCAGGAAATCAGGCTGCTCTCTTTCTTCCTCTTCACAGGATAGCACACCACTAATAACTGGAAAAACCTGGAAAATTAAAACCAGATTCAATCTCCAAAAGCTGACATTTGCTCATGAGAATGAAGAAGGGAGCAAAAATTGGCTTTTTTTCTTTACTGACAAGTAATGAAGATTAAAAGTTTGGCTCAAGATGTGTTCAGAGCATGGCTGTGGGCGCATTTGTCCTGTGCAGGATTGCTTCCTGAGTGCCATCTCTGTGCTATGATCAAGAGCTGGGTCCTTCCCAACCTGTCAACCATGGCTTTTTGCTCCCAGCCAGGAAAGCATTGCCATGGCAGCCTCTGCCCACCCTGCTTCATGAGCAAATGGGATCCACAGCCCAAAAGAACTGAGGGTTTTGTCTCTGACAGTCCAGTAACAGGAACTGCAGAAATCAGCAGATTTCCCACTTCCTGACAAAACTTTGCCTGTGTTTCAAAAACTCCTGGCAAAGGTTTGCTCACAGACTCTGCAAGCCAGGGGTGGAGAGGACCCAGCCCAGACAGTCAGAGGCAATGCTGCCAGCTCTGGTTACTGCCAGCAAGGGGACACAGGTAGTGTGTTCCACTGAAAAGCCACACACACAGAAATAAAAGAATATCAAAAGAAGAACCAATGCAGTTGGGCTCACATTTACAATTCCTTCTGCATTTTCAAGCAAAGTAGCAAAAAATTTTTTTTTAGAAAAGACAGTATTTCAGTCAAGATTTCACTGGACTGACATCATAGAGCAAATAATTACATTTCAAACAGGACTTGAAGATGGAGACACTAAATTACCAACTGTATGACTGTAACCTTGATGCTGTGAATCTTAATCCTGTGCAAGACTAAAAGCTAAAATACGAGTAAAAGATTATGTAACTTTTCCCATAAAGGGTGTTTTTTCCTTCCATAATCTCTAATCTGTTCCACTACAGACCTGATTTGTTCCTTAGGCTGCAAGTGCACCCATTGTAAAAGGGAATCCTGAGGGACAGAAACTCCCTCAGTTATTATTTACAATGGCCTTTGCCTGTTTCATTATCAAAGCATTTCACATGTTTACTAATTAATCTTTACAAGACCTATTAGGAAGTGATTTAATTGGATTATCCCTGTTTCTAAGATGAGGAAACTGAGACACAATGAGAGGCTTGTCCAAGGTGAAACAGAAAAGCCTGCAGCAGACCTATGAACTTCACCATGGTGCTCTGGTTCCCTGTGCCCTCACTTTGTGATGGTAACAACAAAGCTGCTCACTAGAGAAAGGCTTACTTGCCCTTGGAGAAGCCCTTCCACAAGCCCTAGACTGTGATTATCAGTCCAAAAGTCTGAAGAAGACCATGGCTGGCCAGTGTGTCACCATCAGCTTAATACTGCATCGAAGAACAAAACATCCCCCTGTCACCGTGACATTTTCTGAAAAATCCCTTTGCCCAGGATTTTCTCCTGGGAAGCTGAGAGGCCTCAGAAAAGAATGAAAACAATTCTTATCTGATTGCTTGGGAATGTGGCCTGGAGATGGCTTACCAACAGGTGCATCTTTGATTGGGTCCATGTGAATTGTTTTTCATCAATGACCAATCACCATCAGCTGTGTCAGACTCTGAGGAGTCAGGAGCTTTCATTATCATTCTTGTTTAGCCTTCTGATGTATCCTTTATAGTATAGTACATCATTTCTTTTAATATAATATCATAAAATAACAAATCAGCCTTCTGAGAACATGGAGTCAAATTCTCATTTCTCACCTCATCCTGGGGACCTCACAGGACCACATCCCCCCTTTGTTTTAACTGCACAAGAAACTAGCTCAAAGCATCAAGCAAATTCTCAAAAGAGAACTTCTGGTTTGCACATACAGCAGTCTGCATTTCTAGAGTCAGACAGAAGGATTTCAACTGATTCTAGTGAAAACCAAACTACTGGACACATTGCACTGGGGTTGTGAGTTACCCTTGATCCATAATTAGTTCTGGAGATTTTGTACCTGGAAAGCTGGAAAAAACTGATCACTGGTACCAGAAGAAAATAAAGTTGATGAAGTTTTTGGGCCTGAGGGTCTCTGTCTGGGTACAGACAGGATTTAAGTTTGTTTGGTTTTCCAATCTCACTTGATCAGGAGAATTCCTCCTCAGGAACAGAAATTTTCTCACCTTGATGAATGACTGCTGATCCTTGGGAAACCTGGGGCATCCCTTGCACTCATGAGAACATCTGGCAAACCCACTCAGAGACCAGCCCTGGGGAGTGCTGCACACTGGAATTTTGCAATGATTACCACAAAAGAGATGTTTTCTCTGTTTGCAATGATGACAGACTGTTTTTACCATGGGTTACTGAAGATTCCATTTCTAGACTGAGGCCACAGCATTTATGAGATGCCAAGGTGGAGGAAATCCACTTCCTTGTCCAGGTTGTGAACTTGAGAAGAATATGGTTTAAATGTAAATTAGATTCACAGCTAGCAAAGATTGGGAACTGATGGTTGAATGTGTTTGGCCATAGGAGAAGGGAATCATTCTGCTGCCTCTACCACTGATTTCTCAGCTTTCCTTGGGCTTCACTTCTCAGCCTATGACAGGGGGCAACAGCACTTTCCCATCTCTCACAGTGCTCCAAATAAAATTCACTTAAAAAGTAGGGAAAGATGAGAAATCACAGTCTTACCAGCACTTAAAATATATAAATGCTTCAAAAGGTCTTAGAGCATGTGTTCAGCCTTGGCTCTTCCTTGCACATTTAGCACTCTGGCATGCTTCCTCATAGCTGGCAGACTCCAATACAAACAAGGCAAGCCACCCTCTCCCCTTAAGTCCACCCTTCAGAAAAAACCAGAAATGCACCAGTGGAAGAACAAGTAGATGGTCAAATGCTCTCCAGTGGAAAAAAAAAAAAAATAAGGAGGGCTGCTACTTTTCTGTTGAACTGCATCCTGGTCTTAGAGAACAAGCTAAAATTTCAATGAATTGTTCAATTTTTCAGTCAGAAAAGCTTTGTAGGTCCTGCATTTATGAGAAGGGTTGATAAAAATGAGCCCTGGTATCTATCTGCTCATTTATCTTGGACTTAGGAAAGTACTAGGAAGCAGCCAAGATGTAATAAATTTAAAGGAAGAAATCATGGCCAGTCAAGTGGTTCAGGAAGAGAAGTCTTGGCTTTCTCACCACAGGCTGTGAAACAAAAATAGATATCAATACACACCCATCTGCTGGAGGAAACAGTGAAAAATTATGTATTATTTATGCAGTACTTCTTTAAATAGGAGTGAGCAGAGAAACTGAACCAAAAGACTTTGTGTGGCAGGTTACAAACATAAGGAATAATATATGCTGTCAAAATTTGCAAACCCACTCACATACAAGCTCTAAGAAGAAGTGTTCCTTTCCCCATGTGACGCAAAGCAGACCTTGGAATATTATAAATTTCTCATTTTCCTCCCTTCCCCCAAAAGCTTTAACCACCAAACCCTACTGCCTCTTGGGAGAGGGCAGAAATCCCACATAATCACAGACCCCCAAAATGTTTATTGATCTATATCAGCAGAGATGCATTGCAGGAAAAGCCTCCCTAACCAAGCACATATTTCTAATAAGACAATAATCAAATCCCCAGATTTCAATTTGAATTTAGGTCATTAATACAACATTACTTAAAAACCTAAAAACTCCAGACAAAGCATAGTCTAGCCAATACAGAGATCAGAAGAGAGTGATTGTACAAGTGTTTAGTAGAGAAAAACACATTCTGCCTAGCAACCACAGGCACTCCTGGCCATCCGGGGGAGGAATCTAACACTATAAATGCCAGCAAGCAACTCATGCCACTGTGCCTCAGAAACAAAGGCCTAGTCACTGGGCAATCAAAAATAAAATAAAAATAGTTATTGAAGGAATATTCAGAAAACCAGATGCAATTATTAGCTTGCTTCCCTCTGTAACTTTAAATAAAGATTGCTCCTAACTAGATGGGCTCTGTGCTTGGACTGACTTATTTATAAGCTGTTTTCTCATCCCAGTTTATATACAGGAAAAGAGAGAGGACACTGAAAGCAATTTACCATTTTGATGTTATTGGAATAGGAACTCAATGTGGTACTAAAGTATGTGATGGTCCTGAATCCAAGGTCAGACAGGGCTGTCTGAGGATGATGGTTATCAAAACAAAGCACTGCCAGCAAGATGGTTTTTAAAAATTTTTTTCCTTTTCTTATTAGAATGAAATTTTTTCTGCCACTATAACTAGCTGAGTTAGTTCAAACAGTTCCATTATTTTTAATGTAATGGACAATTTATTGTAAAGTATGAGCTGAGACTAAAAATCTCCTCCTAGAAAATGTGTCAATGAATGGATTTCTGGCCTTAGAGAAGTTACTAGCCATATTAGGCAGCCAAAGAAGGTTTAAGGAAGGACTGTCATGCCCATCTTGCAGATGAACCTCAGTGTGAGGAGACCAAGAGTCCTGCTCTGTGTTCACACAATGGATCTGCATCTCAGAAGGATGTTTATCACTGCTGCTTCAGTACTGAAATGAAATGGCTTTTCCTCTCTGGTTCTGATCCAGAAGACATCAGGCAGGACCTAAGGTCTGCTGACTGCAATAATCTACATGAAATGGACTTACCAGTTCTAGGAGAAAGAACACCAGAGTACATGATGGTGATGTCTTTCCCTCACCCCAAATTTCCCTGAACCTAGATTATGCACATTTACCAATCTGAAAATCACAGTGATTCACTCCTCCCTTGACCCTAGCACTTGATTTCTGTTTCCCTTCTTCAATATCTTCAAAGTTCACTGCATACATGAGAGATTGCACACAAGGGACACCAACCCAGTGTCAAGGTTGGGAAACCAGTAACCTCACCTTGAAAATGTTAGCAACACATTGCTTTACAATAATCCATCTTCAGGACAGCTTCACCTGGGTGACAGACTGTCCCAGGCCCCATTTATGCTGATGTTCCCAGTGCATATAAACAGGGTTTCCAAGATGATGGCTACCTCCAGGTGTGATGGCATGTGTTTCAATTCAGTGTGTAAAAGCTAAAACCTTTGATGAACAGAGACTACTGGAACAAGCAAGGCTAGGAGCTCTGTTCATGCAGCTGCCCAGAGACAGCGAGTCTGTCCTTGCTGCTCTCTGAAAAAAGAGCAGACTATGCAGAGAACATGGGGCCATGGTGTATCTGCACATGCACTAACAGCTCCTGCTTTCAGTCCAACTTTGGGTAAAAAACAAACCAGCCAAACAAATATTCCTGTATTTCAGGGAGCAGCAGCCACTCCACCTTTCTGCCTTGTGCTGGCTGTGCACAGGGGGATAAATGCCAGGACCATACATGGCTATCCAAGCACCCCACTAGCTGAGACATTTGTCTTCATGAAGGAGGGCCCATGGTCAAACCTCTCCTGCTAGTTCATCTCAGTATCAGCCAGGAAAAGAGCTTTCTGTGCACAGTTCCCTGGGTTATTTGCTGAATTAAATTCTCTCTCATTAGCAGGCCAAAGCCCAAGAAACAGCCACTGGAACAAACAAGGTTCTGTGCAAATATAATCCCCACCTCACCACCAGGGAATTAAAGCAAAGAATTAGGCTGTAGCCATTCCCTTTCAGCACAATGAATGCTTAAGCAGGTTACAGCTTTGCACTGTGGACATTTTCTAGGGAGAAAAAAGAACAACTTCTTTACCAGCCCAACTTGCTGCTCTCAGTGCAACAAGGCTAGGGATTATTTTTTGACAAACTAGTTAAGATACTGTTAAAATACTAAGTTAACATACTGTATGTCAGTATGTTTTAAGTGTTAACCTCAAGGACTGATGAAAGTGATGGTATTTCTTCAGCTGCTCTTTTCCCATCAGTTGTATTTGTGATGTGCAGGAGAAAGGGGCTGGCTAACATGGAAAATGCCAGCTAACAGAACCTTCTCATTGCTGCTGCAGCAAAAATTCATACAGGTGCCTGAGAAAGAAAGGTTCTTATTTCCCACACAGAAAAACCTGTCCTTCACAGACTTACACTGAGTTTGTTAAGCACTACAAAAAAAAAAAGTTACCTGGAAAGAAAAAGGAAGTAATTTACTGCTGGATTTGCTATCTGAACTGCTCATCAAAGGTGCAGATCTACCCTGTAATTCTTGAGCTGAATTTGGCACTTCACTACTCAGGACAAGAGGCAGCTGATGCACTCGAGGCAGACATAATTGGTACTGTTTTGTAAGAAGGTGGGATGGTGCAACTCAGAGATTTTGATTCTGTTCAAGCCCATGTGCTGATTAGAGGCTGTACAAAGTGAACTTTCTCTCGCTGAGACATTTCTAGCTAGACTGTGACTTCTCCTGGACTTCTCCAGACTCTGAAAAACTTACACCACACTGAACTGAGGAGCAGGGATGGAACTGCACACAGGGCTAACCCTGAGATGAAGCTTTGGATGTGGTGCTGACAATTGATAAAGAAGAAAATGGGCTGGACACAAACCCAAAGGATATGGGGGCTGTGCAGGAGAGTTAGCAGGATGTGGTGTATACGGGTCTCAGCAGCAGATCATCACTTGGAAGGGAAAGCACACAAAAGGTGATGAAGCCAGCAGCTCTGTGGCACTACTACAGGTTGGGTTTTGCACCTGGCTTCCACACCTGTAGCAGAGGATGGCCTTAGCATTCTCCCTCCTCATGCACTGCCTGGAAGTTGATCTTGTCTCCTGCAAAGCCCTGCTTTAGCAGCCCAACTGCACACAGTGTATTTGAAAAAACCAGGGATGTCCTGTGCCCAAACCACAGCCACAGGAAGGTACATGGGCACTGTGACTTTCAGCACCAAGCTGCTCTCAGGTGGCAGAGAGAGCCAAGGTCACAGAAGATCCAGAGAGAACTGCTGCTTTGAATTGCAGCAGCACTGCCTGGTTCACAGACACCACCTGGGACATGCAGCTTCTTGAGGACAGTGGTGGTGCCAGAGCTGGGATTTGCTCTGAGCATTACCAATGGTGCCCAGTGCAACACACCCTCAGTATGGATGAGCCAGACCACTGCTTGAGCTCACCTCTGCTTCAAACTACTCTAACTTCAGAGAGATAAACAGCAGTGTGGCTGCTGAAGTGAGGCTCTACAGGAGTGGCTGCAATTCACCTTGTCACCAGTGACTGAACTGAAAAATCTGTGTCATGCCAAGTGGGCAGAGAAATGAGTGCCATGGATGTCAGACACAGACGTGATGCTGGAGATGAGCATCCCCCTGGCACATCCCATCTGCAGGTTCAGTGACACAGACTCTCTCCTAAGAATGAGAATCCCTGGGTTTCTTCCTGTGCCCCTTGGAAAATAACCCAGAAACTTTCTCCTCCTTTAGCGAGCCTTCACTTAAAATGAAGCTGTTAGAGGGAGGCTCTGCATCCTACTATCATGGCAAAAGCAAATCAGAATTATCTTCCTCAGTTGCCACTGATAACAAAAAAGCTGATACTACCACTGGTTGTAAAATTCTTGTGCATATGCCCCTTAAAAAAATACAACAAGGGATACTCTGGTAGCAGAACCCTCTGTCACCTCTTCTGGGATCAAAAGTACGTGGCATAGACTTTCAATCAAACCTCAAACCTCCCAAATTATAAACAGATACAACTGTAAAGATCCATTCAGCATTCTCAGTCTAGTAATAATTTACTAAAATCTTTAGGTAGCATTGTGCTGGTCTAAAATGTAGCTTGTTTTATCTTGTTTGTATTCCTGAAGCATAAAAGGCCAACTTCAGCAAGGTTACTGATCATTAAACTCTGTACTAAATAAAGATGATGTCGTTTCAAATTTTCTCCTTGTAGTTTGGATAGTACAAAACCATTGAATATTACAGTGTCACAAGAAGGTTCTCAAGAGTTTATTCTATCCAGGAATTAAATTCTTTTTTTTCCCATATTTTAATGAATTTTCTCTGACCTCAAAATGTGTAGACTTTTAATTCCAAACACAGAAAGAGTAACTGAACAAAAATAATAACAGCTGCCCAACACTTCCTCATTCCCTCACCTCAATAACATCATTACAAACAAAACCTCCACACATGATAAAGGTTATTACAAACTATTTCCATCTACAAAGCCAAACCATTCTCTACATCAGCTCTTGCACAATGCCAAGAATCTGCAGCTCTCAAGCACACGCCAACCACCTTCTGTGACACAGGACCAACTCCACCTTAGACTCCTCCAGCCACCCCAGGCAAAGATGGCACACTTAGTACAGCAAAAGCTGGGTGTAGGAAAGGGGGATAAATCACAGCTTACACAGATGAGCCAAAGGAGCCCAATCACAGCTCCACAGCAATGTGCAGGCTGTAGGGATGATACAAACTATTCAAGTGCTCCTTTCAAAGACAGGGGTTCACAGAAGCTGGAAATGCAAGATGTGGTACACTTTGGAGGCTTGGGGACACAGGCCAGCTCATTTTAATGCAATTGTATGCAGAGGGTTTTGCTTTTTCAAACTTGTTTAAACTACTCTTTAAGACTTGTGTGTGATCCACTCCCAGCATTCAAATATATTCATATTCCATGTCTGAATTGCCTTGTACAGCAAGGCAGCAGAGACAGTGTGCTTAAGTGATCAAAGCACCTTTCAGAGCTGCACTACCAGCACTTACAAACAGACTTGTTTTACAAACATTCTGGTTTACAGACTCAGTGAGATGACAGGTTTTCCTCATCCACCCCATGCTGGATACAGAAGTGGCACGTGCTGACACTTACCTAGGAAGCCCTCTTCATCCACAATGATGGTGTAGTCCTCAGGGGTTTCTGTGAGGCTGAAGAACTTGCACCTGGCAAAGGCAAACAGCAGGAGAACATGATTAGCACCTGGACTGAGCAGAGCCTCATCTTCCACCTAAAATGGAAATCCTTTCCCATCCAAGCTGTGCTGAAGGGAAGAGTCACAGTCTGATGTTTATGGAGAGGCCTGAGGCATTAGCAGACCTGGATTTTATTTCTGGGTAGCTCATACTGTGTGACCCATATTCCCTGCTGCCTGCCTATGCACAATGAAGCTGGTGAAACTCTTATTGTTTTTCTTACTTAGTTCTTAGTTACTTTTCTTAATTACCATATCCCTTAAGGCTTCCCATCACATCCAGGATCTGCTGTGCTGCACTGACACAGAGCAAAAAACTTTGCTCACTGACTGCTCACTCCAGCACCCTCCAAAAGCATTTCCACGGCACACACATGCAGCTTTTTGCCCACTGAAGTTTCTTGCCTTATCAAGGTTGGACATCTAACCTCTCAACCAAGCCCCAGTATATCTTCTTGCTCCTTCAGAGGCTTTTGGCTTTTCCCAATTCCCTGTGCTGGTCCTCTCCCCTTCCTGGGGTGCTTGGGGTGAAGAGTGGCAGCAGCCATGAACCAATGGACACAAGGCTGAGCTGTCCCCCTGCCCGACCCCCTGTGGCCTCTTTTCTGCTCCATCTTCTGACATCACAGGCCATGTGCAGTGCAGCACCCCCAGCTCCTTCACCATTTAACACAATGTCACCTCTAACAGGAGATACAAATCAAATGTGACATGGGATTCTTCCACTGCAGACACACAAACAAAAAAAGCTTCAGCCTTAAGGCTTAACACCACATATAGTCGAAAAGGTTTTTTTGCCCTGACACACCAACATATGTACATCAACATCTACTGAAAAAAACCCAGCTTCTATCTAGCTGGTCCCCAGCAACGGCAGGAAGGTCAGCATGACATTTTGCAAGCTCATGTTCACCTTCAGCCGAGCATCAGCACAGTGCTGGCCAGCATCCTCGACACCCACAGCATTCCTGGCCCCTCCAGGAGAATGCCAGAGCACATGGACTGACTGTGTTTGTTGGCTAAGACCAGGAGAAATATTTCCCTCTAAACTGGGTACAGCAGGAAGAGCATGTGTCTCTAAGAACCAAAGAGCAGGATTTCACAGTTTCACTACAACACTCTCAAATTTATCTGAGACAACCTACGGAAAATATTTTAAATACTAGAAAAAGTCCAGTACTTAAAAAGAAAGAGAAAGAAGAGATGATTCTCCAGGCCCCCAAATTTCACAGCATCTTCAGTGTAATTTCTGTCTGAAGCACAGTTCAGCAGGATTCAAGAACCAGGGACTACCAGGGTTTCTTAGCACTGCTGAGCATCTGTGTCCAAAAGTCTTCAAGACTTCAGAAGTCTGGAATCCCATATTGGTGGCTCAAGACATAAAAAATTGAAAGCATTCACTTCCTAAAGAATCAGATGAAAACCTGGCTTACAGTATTCTTTTGATTGGCTGAAAAGAACAAACATAGCAGCTATCCCCTCCAAAAGCAGCAGGGAGAAAAATGAGATGGATGCTGCCCTCCTCATCACCTCATCAGAAAACTGAGAGGAAACAACACACAGTTCAATTAGTGGTCTGCCATGTAACCAACAGGATTTCATGTACATGGAAAGTATTAGACAACCTGCCTTTAGAGACCTGTCCTGTTTTCCTGGAAGCATCCATCACAACAATCAAGTATAACACTCCTTCCTAGCACAGACATATCATTATAAAATACAGACGTGGCCCCACCACAACAGAAACCACAACTTAATTATTTTGTGTCATTGGTAATAGCTGCTGTGACAGCCACATTTACCAACTCAACTCTCTCCAGGAATAGTGCCAAAAGAAGCAGAAAATAGCAGCAGCTCAATTTTTTTATTATCACTTCTAAACTGCACGAGGCTGCTACCAGTGCAAGGGGTAACACAAGCTGGGCAAAAAGGACTTCTGGGATGCTGCTTCAGGTGGGTTCCAGGAGGCAGAAGTATTTGTTACAGTGGGTGAATTCCCCAGAGAAGTCACTGAAATAAAACTCTTTGCTACTACTGCCTGACTGCGTAACATGCATGCTGAGTAGGGAGAAACTAGAGGTCCTAAAGGAGAAAACATTAATATTAAAAACCTAACCTTTCCTGATCTGCGATGGCATTTATGGAAGAATTTTTTACTAGAACAGTAATATGTGTCTGTGTGCACACACTGACCTTAGCAGAAGAATGATTGTGACAGATGCCAGTTTCTGGCCACACATCTAAATATGCTGATACATCTAAATAAGCTGATATTTAAGGGATATGTACACATGAAATCCCATAATTGCTTCCTCAGAACTCATGCCAAAATCTCTTATCTTCATATACTACCTCAAAGCCCAATCCCCAACTCAGTGCAGTTCTGTAAAAGGTCAGGACCATAGAGCCATCTGAATTTAAAAGTGAAGTCTTTCACCAGCACAGAGAAGACCAGTGGTTCTTGTGGTATACATTCACTTAGTTCAAGCCAATGATTCACTCTTTTCCCAGAGGAAATCTAGACATGAAAAATTGGAATTGCAAAGCTTGTGTGATAGGAAAAAGGAACTCAGTGTCATCTTTCTCTCCCACATTACACTACACATGCCTCTTCCATTTGAGTTATTTCAATAATTTCTATTTCCTCTTAAACCAGTCTTCAATAAGCTGAATGCCAACAGCATCTTCTATTATCACACCAAATCCAAGAAAGGAAAAGAATTACCCTTTAATAATTTTGAGACATCAGACAAACAGTATTTCTCTAAGTACATGTGGAAACCGAAATGTAGGAAGACAGTATTTTTAGTTTCCTAATAGCCAAACCTTGGATGGATTATTTTGGATTTCTGCCTTCTCAGTGTTTAAGCACATTTCCACTTAAGCACTGTTGCTGACTTTGACTGCCTGACAACATATGCCTTTTTCTGGCAATGCCACAAATGTAGACCAATCTATTATTAGATTAGATCTCTGAAACTGCAAAGCTTACACTGTGTATGGAGGAAATACTCAGGCTTGTACAGAGCAGAAAGTGCCTACGGGATGCAGCAACAGCATCATTTCAGTTTGCAAACATTGCTCCAGTCTCCATGGGAGAAGTGAGCAGGAAAGTGGAGTGCTTGGCTGTGCTTGCAGGTCCACACCAGAAGTGTCTCCTCCAGACATTTGGTCTCCCAGGTCTGCTGAGATCACAAGAGTGATAATGCTGGGATGAATGTGACTTGTGTTTGTTCTGGGTCACACACAGAGCACAAGTTTCTGGGAATACTGCTGTGGGCCATTTGAAAGCTCAGTACAGACAATGGTCTTTAAGGAAGACCACAAGTCCTACCTCCTTATTTATAAAGAAACTGCTTAATTAATTGCTATGTCAGCAGGGTGAAGTGTTACAGAACTGTTTGCCCTATGGAAAAGATTCATTCCAGCAGCATGTGGGCAGTTGGTCTCCTCACACGTAGGAAACCATGGCTAAATGCCATTCAAGGAAGTCAAATGCAAAGTTTGGAAGTAACACAGAAGTTTGCAAAGAAGCAGTTGAACTGAATAGAAATTTAGAAGCAGTAGCAGCAAGCTCATCTGTGTGAATATGAAAGACATAATTTGTTGGGATTTGTTCCAGGCTGTCTTCCCATCTGAGATGAGGAGGGATTTGTATGCTTCACTCTGTATGTTATCACGACAATATATATTCTTATCACAGAATAAGACACATGCTAATCATCTAATTCTTGGTGATCCTTTTTGCAGTTTATAAATAATGACAAGAGGAAGATTCGGTGCAACATCTTGTGAGACATATTTGGAAAGCAGTAAAGGACACCTGTGCTGTTAATGACATAGAGGTCATGGAGGACTGTTAAAAGGGTGAGCAAGTCCTGCTGAGCACTCCCTGGCTCTCCAGTTCTCCACTCATCCCATGGATGGGGTCCCACAGTCCTGGCTGGTGCAGTGTTGCTGTCAGGGCACTGGTGTGGTAACAATCACTACCTGTTGCTCTTCACCTTCTGCAGAAGGGTCCTCTGAGAGACCCTGCGAGGTATTCAGCTGCCTAATTTCCTCTGTCTCCACAGCAGCTCTCCCAAAAGCCCAACAATGCCCTTTTGGGTCCTTGAAATACCCTCTCCTGAGGCCATCTATGCCAAGGATACAGGGGCTCTCTGGGCCAGGCACAATGGGCTGGTTTTGCCATTCATTTCCAGTCAGGCTCACTTCAGCTTCCAGCACAGATGGGATCCTCCTGGCACTGTAGAAACGGAGCTGGATTTTGCCCCTACATATCTGGATGGGATTGGAGTGCACTGTGCAGCAGTGTCAACTGAAGTCTTATATGCTTGTGGCTCTGATGTGCCACAGATCCACACAGCCCAGTAGATCTGACTGTCCCTGTCCTCCACGTGGCTGGAGGCAGGGCCCCTCTAGTTCTGGCCACAGTACTGCATGCTCACTTCTTGTAAATGTGAACTGGAGGTCCCTTCAAGAGGATCAAAATCAACATCATCCCTCCTACTGCCTCTGAGGACTTCCCCACTGGAGACTTTTCTGCAGCTCCTGCAGGGCAGTGCAGAGCTGCAGAACACTATCAGGGTGCCATGCAGCTCCACAAAGCCAGGAGACTGGTAAGAAAATCATCTGCTGCTCTTTATGTCAAAATGAAACACTTGGAACCTCACTACTAGGATAAAGTGGATTTAAGGCAAGCTCAGGCAGAAGGTGAACCATAGCACAAGAGAAAATGCAGACACACATATCATCTGCAGCAGGCCACGAGTCTCTTCAGGAACCAGAGCAGCACAGCATTGCCAGCATCAAGGGACAGCAAGAGCCCTAAACATGGACCGACCATGGCCATCCTAAGCACTGCTGAGGTGCTGCCTATGCTACACTGACCTACTATAAAACCATCAGTGGGAACCATAATAACTGTTAGCACGCAGGAAGGACAAACACACAACCTCTCAGCCCAGAGCACTTGGGGGAGAACAGAAAACTGCTCACAAGGCCTCTCAGCACATTATTCTCTGAGAACATAAACCCTGTATTTATGAGCTTTTCCATCCTTCTCCTCCTCCAGAAAAAAATTATTAGGAACAAATAAATATGAGAGGGGATGAAGTGTGAACAGTGTCACAGCCCTCAGACCCAAGAGACAGGAGAGCTGCCTCTAACAGAAATATCCAAAAGATAAAGTTACCTTAGATAACGTGTTTCTCCAGCCATTACAGCCAGCTATGCGAGGACAGCTGCAGGACTGTCATTGCTAAGCCAGATCCCTGCAACTGGTTCTGTGCCTGCTGGGATGTGAGCACCTTTGGCCCAGTGCTGAGGCAGGCAGCAACACAGCCCCTGGGTTACAGGATCCAGCGCCCAAGGCTGCAGGCACACTGCCCTGGGCAAGCAGGGGAGTTATGGCCATTGCTGCTGACCCAAGCCTGCATGGCAGGCAGCAAAGTTCTCTTTCTTTCAGGTAAATCCATAAATTACATCAGGAATTATTTCAGTCTGCTAATATAGATTGCAGGGTCTTTGGATTTACAAATTGGACAATGAAGCATGACTCCTATCCACTTAAAAAAATCAACAGGCTGCCAATAAAAAACACCTCCCTCCAAAATTGCCAGAGTTACACTGTTAGCTCCAGAAACTCAGATCAAATGCCTTGCTCCATTCTGGTCCTCCTGGCCAACCTATGACTCCGCTTCCATTTCTGATACAGATCTAAACCATCCCTGTGGAGAAGCATGGGGATATAAAACCAAAACAAACCTCATCATATTCACATTTATTGTGCTAATGGGAATTAAATGAGCATCTCAGGCACTTTGCTCATGTTTTATTGCTGTTATTCCTCCAGCATTTTTTAAAGCAACATATCAGAAACAGCAGTGCCTCGGTGCAATATCACTCCAGGAAGCAGCAAAAACCCCTAAATCCTCAAATTTCATCAAGAATTATAAAAATAATTTTCATGAAACTACATTTGATGGATTGTACAGTGCTGCCTGTACAGTCTCCTTCTCATAGCATAACTGCAAAAGTGTACGTCACTTCTTAAATTCCTTTAATCTGTTCCTCTTGGTTTGATGCCCACCCCCCCAGCATCTTTAACAATATTGTTTACATTTATCATTGTTGCTGTCAGGGCACTGGTGTGGTAACAATCACTACCTGTTGCTCTTCACCTTCTGCAGAAGGGTCCTCTGAGAGACCCTGCAGGTATTCAAAAACCTAATTTCCTCTGTCTCCACAGGCAGCTCTCCCAAAAGCCCAACAATGCCCTTTTTGGTCCTTGAAATTTTCCCTCTCCTGAGGCCATCTATGCCAAGGATACAGGGGCTCTCTGGGCCAGGCACAATGGGCTGGTTTTTTCCATTCATTTCAGTCAGGCTCACTTCAAAAACTTCCAGCACAGATGGGATCCTCTGTAGAAACGGAGCTGGATTTTGCCCCTACATATCTGGATGGGATTGGAGTGCACTGTGCAGCAGTGTCAACTGAAGTCTTATATGCTTGTGGCTCTGATGTGCCACAGATCCACACAGCCCAGTAGATCTGACTGTCCCTGTCCTCCACGTGGCTGGAGGCAGGGCCCCCATCTTTTCTGGCCACAGTACTGCATGCTCACTTCTTGTAAATGTGAACTGGAGGTCCTTCAAGAAGGGATCAAAATCAACATCATCCCTCCTACTGCCTCTGAGGACTTCCCCACTGGAGACTTTTCTGCAGCTCCTGCAGGGCAGTGCAGAGCTGCAGAACACTATCAGGGTGCCATGCAACTCCACAAAGCCAGGAGACTGGTAAGAAAATCATCTGCTTCTCTTTATGTCAAAATGAAACACTTGGAACCTCACTACTAGGACAAAGTGAATTTAAGGCAAGCTCAGGCAGAAGGTGAACCATAGCACAAGAGAAAATGCAGACACACATATCACCTGCAGCAGGCCACGAGTCTCTTCAGGAACCAGAGCAGCACAGCATTGCCAGCATCAAGGGACAGCAAGAGCCTTAAACATGGACCAGCCATGGCCATCCTAAGCACTGCTGAGGTGCTGCCTACGCTACACTGACCTACTATAAAACCATCAGTGGGAACCATAATAACTGTTGGCACGCAGGAAGGACAAACACACAACCTCTCAGCCCAGAGCACTTGGGGGAGAACAGAAAACTGCTCACAAGGCCTCTCAGCACATTATTCTCTGAGAACATAAACCCTGTATTTATGAGCTTTTCCATCCTTCTCCTCCTCCAGAAAAAAATTATTAGGAACAAATAAATATGAGAGGGGATGAAGTGTGAACAGTGTCACAGCCCTCAGACCCAAGATACAGGAGAGCTGCCTCTAACAGAAATATCCAAAAGATAAAGTTACCTTAGATAACACGTTTCTCCAGCCATTACAGCCAGCTATGCGAGGACAGCTGCAGGACGGTCATTGCTAAGCCAGATCCCTGCAACAGGTTCTGTGCCTGCTGGGATGTGAGCACCTTTGGCCCAGTGCTGAGGCAGGCAGCAACACAGCCCCTGGGTTACAGGATCCAGCGCCCATGGCTGCAGGCACACTGCCCCGGGCAAGCAGGGGAGTTATGGCCATTGCTGCTGACCCAAGCCTGCATGGCAGGCAGCAAAGTTCTCTTTCTTTCAGGTAAATCCATAAATTACATCAGGAATTATTTCAGTCTGCTAATATAGATTGCAGGGTCTTTGGATTTACAAATTGGACAATGAAGCACGACTCCTATCCACTTAAAAAAATCAACAGGCTGCCAATAAAAAACACTTCCCTCCACAATTGCCAGAGTTACATTGTTAGCTCCAGAAACTCAGATCAAATGCCTTGCTCCATTCTGGTCCTCCTGGCCAACCTATGACTCAGCTTCCATTTCTGATACAGATCTAAACCATCCCTGTGGAGAAGCATGGGGATATAAAACCAAAACAAACCTCATCATATTCACATTTATTGTGCTAATGGGAATTAAATGAGCATCTCAGGCACTTTGCTCATGTTTTATTGCTGTTGTTCCTCCAGCATTTTTTAAAGCAACATATCAGAAACAGCAGTGCCTCAGTTGGTGCAATATCACTCCAGGAAGCAGCAAAACCCCCTAAATCCTCAAATTTCATCAAGAATTATAAAAATAATTTTCATGAAACTACATTTGATGGATTGTACAGTGCTGCCTGTATAGTCTCCTTCTCAGAGCATAACTGCAAAAGTGTACGTCACTTCTTAAATTCCTTTAATCTGTTCCTCTTGGTTTGATGCCCACCCCCCCAGCATCTTTAACAATATTGTTTACAGATTTATCATTGTTAATGACAGGAAGGCAATTTTTCAAATCTCCACAGAGAGTCAATGAGTGTTTACATCAAATGGCAAGAGCTCCTTGCTTTGGGAGAGAATGCTGTCAGCAAATCTCTGAAGGGGAAGCTGCAGTAAATGAAAAAGAGGTTTAGTTTGTGTGCAATGGCAAAGAGTATTCATTTATTATCTAACAATTAACTAATTGATCCAGACACACCTTTTCCTCTTCTCTCTTTGCTATCCCTGTGTGCAGGCATTCTCAGGGGCCCCTCTATTGTGAGTCAACTTAGTCACAGATGAGATGCAAAAGTAATTTTTTCCATTTGAATAAGCCCATAATTTATTTAAGCAGAAGGTAACTGTGCTTTAAAAACTTTGTCTGTACAGCAGTAACAATATCCCCCGATCACTGTCAGAGCTGAACTAATTTTCTGCACAGAGAGAGGTGGAGTACAACACCACATTTGCCTTAACCACAAAATTCTCTTCTGCAGCCCAAAATCTGAACTGAGAAACATGTTACAGATGTGGGTGTGGGTCCCAAGGTTTACAGCTGAAAATAAAGTATCATTTAATGTGCAACAAAGGCTTGTGGACACATGATACCACCTGGATCCTGAAGGATTATCCTATCAGAACAATGCACACACTGAGAAAAGACTAACTCCCATTTCCTTTTCCTCTCCAAATCAGGCATTATACTATCACTCCTTTAATGCCCTCTGCTGCAGAATATTGACTTTAAAATCCTTCCAACAATTGAGTTTTCATCAAATGTAACGCTGCTGTACATCCAAACTCATATATTTGGGGTTCATAGTAGCTATTATTGTGATCAGCCAAAACCCAGTGATTATTTTGTGGACAGCAATGAAAAACAGACTGCAGAGCATATGCTTTTTATTTCAAAGATGGGAGCAATCCATGCTCAATGCACCGGGGGTAAGAGGTTCTTACAATATTGCTCCAAGATACATAAAGAAGGATGAAGAAACAGAAAATCTGTTGTGGACTTGTTTTCCTACAGGAGCCATAAACACAATTTTCCCAGCACGGGACATAACAGTTCTCCCACAAATTGCTAAAATATATTTCCAATGCTCAGTATAGAAAGTTAGATGCACAAGAAATGTTTGCAGCTTCAATGCAGGCAGTAATTGAGAACATGTGTGCTGGGGGAATTAAAGGGAGAGGAGGAGATCCAGCAAGCCATACTCCATGGGAATGGACAGGCAGGAGAAGCACATTTCAGGCCTCATCATTTTCAAAGAGCTTCCACTTGCAAGCAGGTCCAACACCCCACATCAGTCTGAGGACAAATGCTGTGAGGCTGCATGTCAACCCCAAATTTAATGCAGATTAACAATTTGGGGAGCCTGAATAAAAAAAATTAAAAAGCAGAGTTTCACCAACTTTTCTTTAAGTTCAGTGAGAAATTTGAGCTTTTTGTATGACTAAGAACACCTTCACAGGAAAAGCAACCTCTGACTGTTCTCATTCTCCTAGGTTCTGCTTTTGGGTCCTGCTCAAGATGGATACTAGCCAGCCCAGTGATGTTTGGTATTTCTGTATATTCTAGCTCATATTATGTACAAAATAGTGTTGTAAATGTGCCTGTACCCAGCTTTCCATAAACCTGTAGTTAACCAAATCTACAGCTCCCAGAGGCACCAAAAGGAAACTTAATTTGCTTCCTTTGTTAATGAAGTAAAAGGAAGCTCCTCTTGTGCCAATTCTTTTTTTCTGGGTAAAGATCCCTATATACATAAACAAAATGGAAAATGCATTTCAAGAATTTTAAGGTTTTTAAAGTCAGTCAATGTTGACTATCCACAAAGTTTTAGCCTTGAAAATGTCAGTTTTTTTAACAATGCTCTTCCAAAGCACTCTTTCTAAATTGGTCTCTTCCCACTGCAAAGGAAAAGCCCATAGTAAAGGAAGAAGCATAAAACTTCTTCCCAGACCTACCAGCCCCAAGGAAAACATGAGAGATTATTCAGCAAGTCAGCATTACACGGCTCAGATGGAATTTTGCAGTTTCGGAATATTGTTCCTAAAATCCAGCTGCCAAATCAACACCCAAAACAAAAGCCAGAGCTCCTGCAGAAATATATGTGTCATAAATGATAATGCAGAGCGGGTCACTGCTTGGGTCAAAACCATCCCACAGATGTTCCTTGTTGCTCCCCCACTCTGAAGAACACCCCAGTCACTCCACAGGACTGAGCTTTGCTGGGTCTGGCCCAGACCCCTGCAGAACCACCAGTGTGAGAGATGTCACATGAACTCAGAAGCAGCTCCAATCAGGGCCTCAAATCAATGCTCCAAAAGTCTCCACAAGTTAAGGGAGTTACCCATTCCCAGGGCATATTCTGACATTTGGGATATGTTTGCTGGCTCATGTAAGTGGCTGCAGTGCCTTCATATTTGGCTTTTGATCCTTTCAGAGTTTCAGCACAAGAACTCTCATGGTCTCTGTGCAGCACCCACCACAATGAAGTGTAGACATTTCTAGAGAGCAAACCACACAGAAGTGTGCTTTAGGAACATGCTTTATAAGGCTGTTCAGTTTGTGTGGTGAAAACAGCTGCTGAGAGAAAACAAGATGTTGGGGTTTAGGAGTTCTCCTTTTGTTTCTTTCTCTTAGGGAATTTTCTCCCATTTTGTTGCTAAGACCAGGTACCTTGGAGAGACAAAATAAGTTGCCAAGCTTAGGGGAGGAGAGCACCTGGATGCACCCTTACCTGAGGGTTTATTTCCTTCAGAGATACTGGGAGAACTGGGCTGGGAAAAAAGGGGCTGGGGCAGCTGCTGGCTCTTGTTCTCTCGGCATCCACAGGGGAGACAGGCTGGGGTGGCTGTGGGGAGAGTTCCCCACCACTGCAGGGTTCTGTCTGCTGCCTTTCTTCTACCATCAGCTCTGCTCGTAAGAGTGGCCATTGTACCTTATCAATGCCCTGGCTCACTGAAAAAGGGACTGTCACTGTCTGCTGGGGTGCCTCAGGGAAAACCTGGGATCCCAGAGCCCTTTCCCAATCCCAGGGAGCCTCTCCTGGCCCTGTTTGGGAGCTGGGCTGCTGCTGCCCAGCCCTGCTGTGCCTCTGCTACAGCTCTGGGTTTTTGCTACACTGAATTGGGAAAGGGGGTTGGATGGAGCGCCCAGCCCGCTCTTGTTTTCCTGGCATCCATAGGGGAGACAGGCAGGGGTGGCTGTGGGGAGAGTTCCCCACCACTGTGGGGTTCTGTCTGCTTTCTTCTACAGAGAGAGCAGCTCTGCTCATAAGAGTGGCTGTTGTACCTTATCAATGTCTGCCTCACTGAAAAAGGGACTGTCACCGTCTGCTGGGGGGCCTCAGGGGAAATCTTCGGGGGGCCTCAGGGGATCCCTGAGCCTGTTCAGGAGCCGGGCTGCTGCTCCCCAGCCCCTGCAGGTTTTTCTGCCACTGCTCTGGGTTTTTGCTACACTGTAGCCCACACTCCCTGCTTGCCAGGACAGCAGGCAGTGACAGCTCCAGCTGCCGAGCCCCTGCTGCAGCCCAGCTCCGCCATCCGGCCCGGCCGCCATCACCGTGTGGTGCCCGGGCCCGCCCCACAGCGCCCCCTGCCCCGCCGTGCCCGCCCGGAGCCAGCAGCGCCCCTGGCGGCCGTGCCCGGAACTGCACCCAGGAGAAGCACACACGGGGCCAGGAAGAGACTTTATTGAGTTTTCTGCTTTTTGTTTTTCGTTAGGTTTTTTGTTTTTTTGTTTTATTTTGGTTTTGATTTTATTTTCTTTTTTTGTTGTTGTTTTTGTTTTGTTTGTTTGTTGTTGCTGCCATTGTTGTTGTTTGCCTTGTTATACACATCCATACTAGTAAAGAACTGTTATTCCTTTTCCTGTATCTCTGCCTGAAAGCTCCTTAATTTCAAAGTTGTAACAATTCAGAGGGAAGGGAGTAATATTCTCCATTCCAGGGGAAGTTCCTGCCTTCTTTAGCAGACACCTGTGTTTCAAATTAGTTAATTTCAAATTTCAAACCAAGACACAATATGAATTATGCTGGGGAAGGGGGGCATGGCAGAACTGTATCAGGAAAAAAGTCAGCATTTCGGTAACAATTTATGGTTCCAACTACCAGAAATCCACTAGCTGTCATCTTAGTCAAACCAGAAAGCACCTGAATGGTGGTGGTCAGCTTATGCTGTAAAGAGGCATTTCAAGTCTGTGGGAAACAACCCAACCCATTATAACGGTCTGACAAACTTTCCACAAGCAGAAGTAGCATGAAACTAAGACAGCTCAAAGTGAGACCCTGAAGGAACAGCCAACATCTACTTCCACTTGTCTTCGACTGGATAGGTATTTTGGAAGTTAAAGGAAATGCCATGCCTCTGGCAGATTTTAATACTTTAACTAGCAGATTTTCCTTTGCCTTATGCTCCTTCCTTTAAACCACAAATGAATCAAGTGCAGCTCCATTTAAAATACCAATTCTCATGAAATTCTAATTCCCATTTAATTTTATGTCTTACTGCATTACCTGCATTACCACAGAGAAGGGGAGAACGAGAAAAGGGAAGAGATGCTTCAGTAACCAACAGAGTCCCTAAACACATTCTCTGGAAACAGCCAAAGACTGCAAAATGACCCGGCCTTTTGAAGGCCCAGCAGGCTGTAATCATGTATTTATGCCCTGTCCTCACCAAATGCTGTGCAGGGTAAGTATTAAAATAGATGGAGAAAATTAAAGCAATAAAATAACAACTGTCAAAGATTTACAGAAAAAACTGAGATCAATAGCTAAGAAACTACAACAAAACACAAATCTTCCTCTTGTAAAGGTTTGGGGAAGAACAAATACTCTCAGAACAATATGAGTCTGTATCATCAAAAGACACCTCCAAAGTACGAGAACTTAGTGAGTAATGGTCTTGGATCTTCCTCTGTGTACAGCTGTGTTGAGGCCCACCAAAACCAAATAAAGGTAACGCTGGGCAATGCCAACATCCCATCCTTCCATGGCTGGAAATGCTCTGACTTCCTTTTTCCTTCCAACCAGCAAGGGGGCAAGTGGACACAACAGAAAATATGCTGTCTGATGTTGCTTTTAATTTCCATCAATAAAGAACATGAAACTATCAGATGATACAAAAAAGGGAAGATAAGATACTTCCAGACATGTCTAGCACTGTGACACCTCTGTGCTCCTGCCACACTGCCTGGGCTGAAAAGCTCTGAAGGGGATGTTCCCCTGCTGTGGAAAAATGCAACCAGCTCAGGCATCCAAGAGCTCAAGAATTCAACATCAACAGTGTCCAGCTCAGAAAGAAAACAAGTCAAAACTTCAGGAAGCTGAGTCTATAATGTAAAAGGTTCTTCTGTCACATCGGTTCTGTACTTTTAAACTGAATTATTTTAGCAGTATAGGATTCCAGGATAACAGACCTGTGTAATGAAGTAAAAGGAAACTCCTCTTGTGCCAATTCTTTTTTTCTGGATAAAGATCCCTATATACATAAGCAAAGTGGAAAATAAGAATCTATAGATCTAAGGAAAAACACTGCCCTGTGAACTGAGCGACATGGTTGAAGTATGTCAACAATCTGTTTCCATTGAAGTCAGGATTTCAAACATTCTTTACAGCTATAGAGGGTTCTCATTCCTTGCCTGTAGGAGTCCTTTCTGTCATTATTATTTCAAAACCCATCAAAGCATGATCATAGGAAAAAAGCTTATTTATTGATTCATCTGGGTGAATACCCTAGATTTTGTTTAATGCTTCATAAAGACTCTAGTGAAAAGTTTGTTTTACTGACAAACCACAAACAGAACAAATGACAAAACTTCAGGTGAGGTGCAGCCCTGGACTCTGGGTAGTGTTAGGCACAGTGTGAAGTGCAAACTCACAGCCTGACTTACCTAGTACAATTCTACCATCTCCAGGGCCAGCAAATACCAGTGATTAGCAGCACAGAATGGGAGAATGATTTGGCTTGGAAGAGACCTTCAAATCTCTCCTCTTTCAGTTTAAAACCAGTCCCCCTTGTCCTATCCCTATCTGCACATGTAAAAAATACCTCTTTTTTATGATCCACTTCAGGCCCTGGAAGGGGCTCTGAGCTCTCCCTGGAGCCTTCTCCTCTCCAGGTGAGCACCCCCAGCTCTCCCAGCCTGGCTCCAGCCCTTGGAGCATCTCCATGGCCTCCTCCGGACCCTCTCCAACAACTCCTATGCCCGGACCTGGACACAGCACTCCAGGTACTCCCATGAGAGGGGGGAATCCTTGACCTGTTGTCCCCTCTCTTGATTCAGCCTAGGATATGGTTGGCTTTCTGGGCTGCATCTGCACGTTGCTGGCTCATGCCCAGCTTTTCATCCACCCCAAGTCCTTCTCCACAGGGCTTCCCTCAGTGAGTTCCGCCTGTCTCATTTTCAGAAAGTTCTATCTTAAATATATATTGAGATCACAGAAAACACTTGAATACCCTAGAAAAACATACAAAACTAAGTAAAATGTTGAATTAAGACATTAACAGATGGAATAAGAACTAAAGAACAGAAATTCTTTAGGTAGGCTATGAGCTGGCCTGACAGGGAGGTGAAAAGACTCTTCAGCACAATTCCACCTGGCTTCTGTTGGCTGCTTTTCACAAGACCTCAAAGCACCTTCTAAAAAAAGTCACTATCAATATCAGGTTTTATTGCATCTTATCTTTACAAAAGAGAGCACAAAAGTAGATATTCACTGTGGCCTCACACAGCCCAGACAGGTCTTAACATTTACCGCTCTTCCGATAAGTTCTCTGGGGGAATAAACAATTTGTAACAGTTAAAGAATATTTTTAAGCTAGGCTGAGGATAAAGGGAGCACAACTTTTAGCATATATTGCTTATTGAGACTTTGCTTTCAAGCAAACGTTTGGCTTTTTTCACAGTGCAAAACAACAGAAACAAACCCACCAGGTATTGCCTGCATACTCAGTGCAGGGAGAGAGCAGAGAGGAGAGAAAAGCACAGGGCCACGGGACAGCAGGATCACAGTACCTGCCAGCTCCATCCACAGATCAATCCAGCAACAGCAGAAAAGCTGGCAAATGAAATAATGACCTGAACAATAAGATTCAGTCCTGTAGAGAGGATGATTATGAATTAGACTTTTATAGCATAACTAGGGGTCTACACCTAATTTGGTCTGACATGGGGCACAGATCTCCAGCTGTAGCCATGATATTTTCTGAAAAATCCTTTCCTTAGGAATTTTCCTCCTGAGAAGCTGAGAGGCCTCAGGAACAAAATGTGAACAATGATTATCTGTTGTGGAGTGCAGGTGCATCTGGGATTGGTCTCATGTGGTTGTTTGTAATTAATGGCCAATCACAGCCCAGCTGTCTGGACTGTCTCGGTCAGTCACAAGCCTTTGTTATCATTCTTTTTCTATTCTTAGCCAGCCTTGTGATGAAATCCTTTCTTCTCTACTTTTAGTATAGTTTTAATATAATATATATCATAAAATAATAAATCAGCCTTCTGAAACATGGAGTCAGATCCTCATCTCTTCCCTCATCCTAAGACCCCTGTGAACACCGTCACATCCAGCAGGATCTCACTTCCAGACTCTCCAGCAGCAGTTCCAGGAGGTTTCTGCAAACAACTGCTGCCTGAGCCGTCTGCACTTGAGAGAGCACTTGGAGGATTTGTACAAAAACTGTCTGAAACCAGGACTTGACTGTCAGGGGGAACAGAGAGTGCAGGACAGCCTGGGAAAGACAGGATCTCTTCTTTCAATATAGACAGCTTCTGTTTTGCTGAGTCCAAGGCTTTATTCTCAAGCTTATGCTTGGAGATACAGTCTGCAGGCTTGGTTCTGGCAGAAATAATTTGCTAAGTCACCATTTTTATTTCCTGCTGGCATATATCAGTAAATAAACAACAGGGAGGGTTTTGAACAAGAAGTGAGGGGGTGAAAGCTGCTCAAAGAACAAAAAACAATCATAAATGACTCTCTGATCTTCAAAGCTCTTAGATCAAGAGGGGGAGCAACAGACAAGGTATTAGGAAATCCAGTGGTTATTGCACAAGGTCTCCTTCACTCAGTGCCAAGATTCAAATCTCACTGGAAGGAAGGTTAGGAGCTAAAAAGCCTTCTCCACTGGGCTATGACAGTGGGCCCAGCTGCCAACCTGAGACTTTCCTTTGTTATTCCAGTGTATTATCACAGACAAGACCTCAGACTCCAGTACTGTCCATCTTAGTCCAAATCTCAAGTGTCTGCTATTATTCTTGGTCCAGAATATCTCAATACACAATCCTAGTCTGTTTGGCCCCACTCTGATGCACCTTTTCCCACTCCTCAAGCTCTGCTGGACAGCCCTTCCTTCCTCAGCACATCCCCTGTGGGGCTGGGAAGCTGCACAGATGATGGAGGCTGCTAAGGAAGGTGAGCCAACCCACAGCTCAGATACAACGTCCTTGGGGCATGCACTATCTGTAAAGCTCAGCAGGATCCTGTTCCATAATTAAACACATCTGATCTTGTGACACTAAGAGAGATATCAAATTGGAACATAACAATACAATGATTAAAATTCAGGTGTAGTACAAGTCACAGTAGTGTGGCAGTGATTAATGTCACACCAGGGGTGTTTTGGAGGGATGAATAACTTATTTTCACATATGAAGTTACATATTTTCACATACTTACAATTAAAATTTTAAGTAGAAACACAAAAACATAATTTCTGTGTTAAACCACATCCTATTTTCCCTCTAAGTTGTTTCTAAAACCACTTACACAGAGCTTCATAAAGGCCTGCTAAAGACATCAACCAAGCTTCCTAATGCAGAATGACTGATTTCTGTGGCCATCAAGAATACATTTGTACCTCAAAGAACTGAATAAATTCAAGAGAGGGAAGTTACCATTCATTTGTTTGCCAGTAAATTCTTTGCCTTTTTGCTCCACTGCTAGTTCCATGAATTGCAGAATGATCCTCTGACGTACAAAGCAGTCAAATCCTATCACATCAAGTTGCCCAAAGAGCATTTTGCACCATAAGCTGCAATTTCACCCATGGATTTAGGTGCTGTTCCCTATGAGTGTGGAGTCAAGAGCCTGGTCCATGATGGAGCAGAGACAGGAGTGATAGGAATGTCTGTGCCCTGCTGGCTCCTGCTGATCTGGCACAACGATGGGAATGTTTTGGGAATGTGAATTTTTAATTTCTGTCTTCCTTGTAACTATATTCCCCTGGATTAACCTCAATAGAGGGTTCAGATGCCCAGGAGGCATTTGGAGAAATTGTCAGTGTACTCCAGCAGCTGAACATGATCCAGGGTCACACACCAAGGTGTTCCTTCCTTCCAACGCGCTCGAGCATCTCAAGGTCCTTCCCAGACTGAGGGGCCAGAGCTGGGCACAGCACTCAGGGTGTGCCCTCAGCAGTGCCCAGTGCAGGGGCAGAATGCCCTCCCTGCTCCTGCTGGCCACACCATTCCTGATCCAGGCCAGGAGCCCTTGGCCTTCTTGGCCACCAGGGCACTCTGCTGGCTCATGGTCAGTCACTGCTGACAGCACCCCCAGGTCCCTTTGTGCCTGGGCACTGTCCAGCCACACCATCCCCAGCCCAGAGCATTGCAGGGGTTATTGTGGCCAAAATGCAGGACTGGGCACTTGGATTTGTTAAACTTGGTGTTGTTGGACTTGGCCCATCTCTCCAGCCTGTCAAGAATCCACAAGAGGCATGTCCTAACCACAGGAAACCTCAGCGCTCACACCATGCTAGACTCCAGAGAATCTCACTACAAGAGAAAGCAAGAGCAAACCACCTTTCCTAGTTTGGCTGTTCATTTTCAACAGACAAGTACAGCCTGGGGAGGCTTTATGAGCCAGAATCCTGCCTGGTTTGGAAATCCCACATAAAGCTGTGGTGTTTCTTTATATCAATTGTCTGAAGAGGCTGTTAAACCCAACAGCGAGTGTCAGCAGCCAGGGGAAGAACACATGGAGTGCTGGTGGAAGAGAGCTGTGACAGAGCATGAGTTGGGGACCACCCCAGAAGAGAATGAGACCTGACCCAAACACAGCAGCCCAGATGTCCATGTGAGAAAGAGACTGCCGTGACTGAGGGGCACCTCTGGCAAAGGACATGGCTCAGCCAACCCTCCTGCCCTGCCAGGTCACAGCAGGCCTTGGCTTTGCTCTCATTCATTCTGGAAAACTTTCCTCTGCTAAGAACCAGGGGCACTCAAAGCCAGCTCCATGATTTTGGAGGAAAGAAAGCAAACCTGGGAATGAGTTTTTGGAGGTTGAGTACTGCCAAACTTTCATTAAAGCAGCCCTAAAGTTTTCAGTTACTTCAACTTCTGCCTGTATAAATAGAACATTTTTCTCAAAGTCAACAGTGATCTCTTTTTATCTTCACTATCCTTTGATGTCTTTGCCCAGAGGGCTGGAAATGCTACTTAGCAGCATCACAACAAAAGCGTAGCAGGATCTGCTGCATCAATAGCTGATGACTCAGGAATCTGATATAATTCAGCCTTCACTTTTGGCTGTTTCTGTTAACCTGGATTTTCACCACACTGCAAAACCTGCACAGTGTGCTCAGTATCTTCTCCTAGGAAATGGCCATCTGTTAGCCCTGACACAGCTGAACTAATTTCAGGTTTTAGCACTGTGTATTAGCTGTAGGCACCAAGCAAACAAGGCTTGAGGAGAACCTCCTAGAAATCAGACTGGGGGATGGTACATCTTAGTCATTGATGGAAGGGGAAAATCAACTTAGAGCTGCTGCTTCTGCCTCACTGATGGCAGGACTTCGCTATTGCTTACCAGCCAACTTCCACAGTAAAATTCAGCAGCCCAACTTTCAAAGGTAGGCAGGGCTGATTACTGTGAGGTTTCCAAAGGACCCCCTGCTTCAAGAGAAGAGGAAAAGAAGTCAGGCACTTCAGTACCTCTCACAACCCATATGGGTAACCAAAATGAACTGAACTCCTTCACACCTGGTGCCAAGTCTCACCCTGTAAGCACAGGGAACTTCTGCTTTCCATCCAAGGTGCCACTGCACCATGGGATCTCTTCCTCAGCACATGAGAAGGGACTTCACTGGAGCTGTTATGATTTTTAGACCCAGTGAATCACTGAGAAGAGGCAGTAGGTGAGGAAAACTTCATCTAAGCAATCCTTGCTTTCATGAAAGTTAAATACATTTGATAAACTCTGAGTAAACGACAGATCATTCATGATGAATTTATCTCATTAAGGCACAGCTCCAGCTCTTTTCTAAGCTGGTAGGAGGCAGAAGACACAACAAGTGAGATCAAAATGAGCTCATGGTGCCAAACACTTTCATGTTACACATGGAACAATGTCATCCTGCACTAATTTGTGCTTTGGTTTCTTATTCACTCCTCTGCACTGGCTTCTGATATGTTTAAGATGGACTAAATGGTCATGCTGAATATAAGTTACGAAGCTGACTAACAGTTTTGTTTTTTAATTTATTTAAAGACATGGCTGAATCTAGTACTGTTAGTTTTCCCTCAGCACTCATGTTCATCATGAGCAATTCCACTCCAGAGTAGGTAAGAACAGGTAAGGAAAATTTCACTCATCTTCCCAAGAAAAGAATTTACTTCTGTCTTACATAAACACTATTTACAACTTTCTACCTTAATTCACATCTGCACCACTACAAAGATCAGTCAGACTAACACAGGATTTAGAATTTTCCTGCTTTTACTAGTCTTGAAACCTTTGGATCCAATCAGCCATTTAGTAAAATGCAGATTCCCAAGGAAGGGCACTCTGCACCCCTTGTGGGCAGTATTGGGAACTCGAGCTTTTTGGAATTCCATGTACAGTTGATCATGAGGAACCAGCCAAATCAGTCTCAATGGTTTATCCTGCTACTCTGCTGGCTTTGGAGAGGACACAACTCACACAGCTTACAGCATACAAAGACTTTTCTAAGGTATTTGTATAGAGAAAACCCACAATAAAAAGACACCAGGGACAAGGAACCTTGAAGAAGAAAAAATGTTTTTGCTTAGTAAGGGACATGCTTCACCCCTTGGATCACACAGGTGCTGTGTGATCTGCTTTGTCAACAGAGGCCAGCATTCTCTTTTACTGCCCGATGCAACAGCACACATTTATTTCAAGTTTCACTTATCTTTTAAGCTTTATCTTTTAAGCTGTGTACCTCAGAGAAAAATACAGTCTCACAGCAGTTTCACCAACACTAGTCCTCCAAAGATGGGTTTTGAGGGCTAAAAGGAGACATTGTCCTGACTGATCTCTCTCTTACACACCCTCAGATTTTGATACCAAGTCCAAAACTTATAAAGCAGAACTTCAAGTGTGGGAAAGCAATGGCACATACACGTGCTGAGTTCTCTGGAACAAAGTCCTGTGGCTTTAGTGAGGAAAAAAAGGTCAAGAAAGGTATTGTTCCATTTTAAGATGCTTTAGTGTATGTGAGAGTTCTTGTTCTTAAGGGGTAAATGTGAAGGGCAGCTCCTTGGGAAAGGTCAGCTCCTCTACTCTAAGGAAACACCCCACAAAATAAGAAAGCAGCACTTGCTCGTGCATCTCCCCATGGCTTTATGTCTGTGGCTGGAAAGGCTTTTGTCTCTCAAGTACAGGAACAGGCAAATTCCTTCCATTACTTCCATTTCTTCAAGAAATGTCCAAGAAAGCTGGAGTGAAAACTAAAGCAGCCACAGGAGCAGAAGTGTAGGTGCCCATGGTCATTCACACAGCCAGGACAACCCTGGATCCTGACCTGCAAGCAATGGAAGAAATCTAAGGGAAATGGCAGCACTGGGACTTGGGACTCCTAGATGCAGCTTATGGCTTCAACATTTCAATGGCTTCAACTTATGGCTTCAACATTTCAGTATTTTGGGCTGTCTGCTGTCTGCCATCCATTTTTCCCAGTGAAAAATCCAACTACAAAAAAAACACATCAACATCTTGGGTACCTCTGAGCTTACCAGCTGTGGGAAAGCATTGTAAATTCACAGGCAAGTCTTTCACCCAGCATCAGTAAATGAACCAATTTATTTTATTTTTCAGATGATACTTGATGATATCACCAATAGAAGCAGAAAAAGCAATAAAATAGTGGAGAAAAGCCAGAAAACATAAAATATATGCAATTTGCAGTAACACATTATTGGTTCTGCTGCTACTGCTACAACTCAGGTAGTAGTTTCTGACAACCTATCTATTCAAGACTTTAGTTCTCATGAAGTTTTCAATCATCCTTAAAGTTCAATAAAATGAAGTGCACTGAAGGCAAGATATGGGGAAAGTGATAAGGAGAGAAGTGCTCAATAGTGGACATATGAGAGCTCAAGAACATGCTCTAAGTGTTCACATACCTGCCCCTTGAAATGCAACTTCTTTATATTCATCTGCCATTTAACTGGAAGTTGTAGAATACTTCATTTCAAACACAAGCAGTTGCCAGTGCATATTAATGAATATTAGCCCTTACAGCATGCTACAATAATGACAAAAAGGGTAGCTGTGCAACTTGCTGATTTCTATGATTTTGGAGCACAGAGGTAGGTGGCTTATGCACATATTATTCAGCTGTCCAAGGAGAAAGAACAAACAACCCATTATGTCCATCTGAGAAAGAAAAAAACAATCTACTGTGGCAAAGACAAATCAGTTTTTAGCGATGCTGTGGGGACACTGGTGATTACAAATGCTGGATTCTGGCTTCAGTTTGAGGGGTGGGAAGATTAAACGTGCTCTGCCATTTAATAAACTTTACACCAAGCTCTGCTTTTCTCTGCCTCACTCCTTTATCAAAAGAATGAAGCCACTTATCAGATATTTCCAGGCATGCTTCAAATATTATTACCAACTTACATAATATCAATTGCCTCAGCTGCTAGAAAAAGAAATAAAAGGTGAGACATAGGTCACCCCACAGTTTGGACCAAATACTGTCACCAACTTAACTCCTGTTACAAACACAAAAGCAAGATTACACATAAAGGGTCATATTTTGGGCATCAGATAATTTGAACACGCAGAGAAGAAGCAAGAGAAGCAGAGCCTTGGTGTATTATTAAAAAAGAACCAAATACAAAGATATCCAGTTAATCACAGAGACTGCTGGCATTTTATTCACATTCCCTTGTGTGTTCAGACAGCTTCCAGCCTGTCCCAACAACTGAGAAATTGCTGGCACAGAAGTGAGGGAGCAGCAGTGAAAGCAAAGCTCCCCACCACACTTCCACCAAACAACAGCAATTTGCTGTTGTGCCATGCTATCAGATTTGTATGGTTTTCTGATTATCAAATGACTGCCTTGATGCTGATGTATCTAAAAACAGATGAAGTTTTTATGTAATCACATGCTATTTAAAAAAAGAAAAAAGCCCTTTTTAAATGAGGCAGCTCAGCTAGACTTCACAGGTGTGGAGAAGGGTCCTGGAGCATTACTCCACAAATCAAAACCAGGATGCCAATTTCTGTGTGTGTGTGTGTGCAGAAAATTGCTTCTTGTTTGTATTCAACTAGAACCAAGTCTGATTCAACAGCCCTAGTTCTTATCTCACACCAGAAATGAAAAATTTACTGAAAGAGCAAGGAGGGGAGAGAGCAAATGGTAATATGTCCCCATGGAACAATTAACCCATTCCTGTGCTTGAACACCCATGAGCATTTCCACGTTCACAGGTTTGATTTTATAGTTTACCAAATAATTCCCAGAGGGATTATGCAATTAGCAGTGAAGATTCTGGAAAAGTGCTTGAAGATACTTTTTTCTTTTAAATGACCTGAAGATCTATGAAGAGGATGGCTCTCTCGATGGAAGGAGCAGATCCACATGAGTTGAAGTATTTCCCTAGGTAAGAGAAGATTGATGTGCAGGCCGACTCACAGCTGTATGTACTGACAAAAAGCCTGCAGGGAGAATTATGCACTTGTGTGCAAAAAGCAGAGCAATGGGCAAAAAACAAACAAAAAGTGGAGATGAGATAACTGCAGTAGATGCAGTAAGCATTTACAAGTATATTCAGTTATGGCTTTAAAATTTAACTATTGCATTTTAAAATAGAAATTATAATGCCCTATTGTACCTCAGTGTAGTGCCAGACTTTGCCTCCACACTGAGAATCATTGTCTTGTCCTCCCAATACGTCCAATTGTCCACCACTCAGCTTTCAAAAGAAGAGGAAAATAAGGCATATATTGTGGCATTTCTACAGATACTGCTGCTTCAGAACAATGCCTATTATGTTATCAAGTGCTCACCTAGACACTTTCTCCCTCAGATGTGCCAGGAGCAGGCAGTGCTCTCTCAAACTCCAGGTTTCCTGCTTGCTCACACCTGACACTGGGCTGGCACACATGGCAGTCCCAGCAGGGCAGTAGCAAAGCAGTCTCCAGATTTAAAAACTCTGTTACTTTTGGCAGTCACAAAGGCTCACTGCCCTGCAAGATCAGAACTGCCCCACTGCAGATAACAACATGTTTTCTGCAGATCTCTGCTCTGGGAGAATTCAACAGGGATTTTGGTTCCTGACACAAGGGACCAGAAGTTGGGAGTCTCTCCCTGTTCCCTACTGCAAACTCAATCAGAACAGTTCCTGCAGGATAACAGAAAGGCAAGAAAGGATACATTCTTAGTAACTTTATTGTGCATATGAAGAACAAGAATTTTGTCAAAACGAGAAGAGGATTAGGCCATTGTGGAGGTGGGGTGTTGTATTTTAGGAATGGTATTCCCCAGTTTAGTGTTCCCACTGAAACATTCCAAACCATGCAGTGCTTGCTCACACCTCTTCCCTAATACTGCAGGGGGCTGGAGAGAAGAACTGGAGATACAAAAGGTAAAGATCAGGGGCTAAGGTAAGAAAAAATTACTGAAAACAGTAGTGAAGTAAGGAAATGAGCAGCAACAATATTAGTAACAGGGTACAAGGGAGGTGAAGGCTTCACCTGCAATTCAGTCACCACCCAGAGCACAGCAACACCTGACTGCTGCCAGACCCTCCAGGTGCTCGCCATGCCCCCTCCTCCCTACTGCAAAAATTAACCCCGTCCTGGCCAGAACTGGGACATGGGGGTAAATCAGAAGCATAAGCTTGAGATTGACTGGGCTGGAACAATGCCATCAAATCAGATCAATGCAACACCAAGCTACCAGCCAGCCTCACTCAACTCCCAAGCATCAAATCACCATGAGAGATTTAACACCACTGCCAGTTTGCACTGCCTGATTTGCTACTCTAAAAACAGCTATGAAGAAAGAGGTAATTTCTCATAACATTTATGGCTATAATGAACTTCTTCCCTCTCCATCCTGCTCATTTGTTGCCATTTATTTATATTCCTTTGCCATGGAAATTCAGGCCAGTATTCTCAACTTCACTGCTGAGAGTCAGTCATCTACATCTGCTTGCAAGTCCTTCAGCAGCTTCCAAACTGCTGAGCTACTGCTAATTCCTGCTGCAAGCAGCTGGAGCTGCAATGGCTCAGCACCTCTGTAGAGAACAACCTGCTCAGTGTTATAGTGCTAACTCAGTGCTAATTTGAACATTCACAAGTTAGAACTTTATTCCTGATTTCAAACATTCCTGATTCCAGATAAAGCCACACAGCACAAAGCCACTGCAACCCAGCCATGGGTGGCCAGGGATCCCCCTGGTTATCAACATTCCCAAATAATCCTGTGCATAGGATGGAACAGAGGAGCAGCATCACTGTGTTCGTGTCCCTGGCCTCCCAGGGCTCATCATAAACATGATTTAACTGCAGCATTATTCTAAATAGTGCAACAGATCTCCCTGTAACTGACAGGGAGATTTTACTTTACAGAGGAAATGGCTACTTCACAAGTCCCTCCCTCCACCCCCAATCATCTCCAAGTATTTAATTAATTTTTTTCCTACATCTCAGATGTGGAAATCAAGGCTAAGTTACTAAGAAAGCAAAAAACTTCAAGGTATTGCATACCCCCATCAAAATTTCCTCTCTGCTCTGCACAGACCCAGAAGACAGTTTTGCTAGACTGCTTAAAGCAGTAGCCTCAAACAAAACACATTCGTAAAATCCACCTTACTCTGTGATTGCAGCTACAGCAGACACAGAACAGTTGGATCTTTTGAGGTGACAAGAATCTGCAGAGTGTAGCATCCCCAAGCCTGAAATACAACGTGTTTATATGGTCATCAGAACAGAAATCTCATTCTCTGAACTGCCCTTGATGCACTTACACTTACAAGAAGAGACTTCCCCCACCAGGTTTTACAGATCAAAGCTGAGAATTCAAAGCTGCCTGCAGTATTATTCTAGGTTTTTTGTGTGATCTTAGGCCAATCTCTGCTCTGTGAGCTCCCTTTCACATCTGCCTCAGAAGAAAAGTCTGAGAAGGACTGGCATTACGACACTGCCAAAAAGTACAGAAGCTCTGGTGCAAACTGAACAGGCTGAGCCTCGTCAAGGATGGGTTCGACAAAGTGGAGTGCAATCACAAGAAAACAATCAGAAGATGCTGAAGTTTAATTAAAAGAAAAGGCAGAGGAACATGTATGTCCTGCTGGGCTCAGCCCACGCTAACAGCCCACCAGCCTGGTTTTTTCAAGTGAGGAATTGCAGAGATGCCAGACAATGAAGAAAGCAGTGAGAACCAATTCAGTCAAACCAGAGAATAATTCTTATAATCACTCAAAAGCTCAACTTAGGCATAAAAACTCACATGGTGTCACAGTAACCCTTCCCCCAAGCCTGCAGCTCAGACTGTGGAGCAGAACTGAACCCCCTGACAATGTTCATCCTTCTGCCCTCCCCACCTGCAAGGGACCAGAGTGAAAACTGAGTACCTGAAGCCCACTAGTGAAAGCATTAAAGCAATCTGTAACCAGCTCCTTCCCCACATGCTCACCTTTCACAGCTAAAGTCACTGGTTTAAGGAACAAGACTGCCAAGAGCATGAAAATCCAGGGTAGGCACTGTCATGCACAGAGGGAAGAGTGGCTGCGTTTCCATGGGGATGGCGGCGAGCGCGGGGAGCGCGGCAGGCGAGGCAGCACCAGCAGGAGCACCCCAGCTCCTGCCCAGCACCACGGCCACCACCCCAAAATCCAGGACAGCCACTCAGGGACAGGCAGCAGGTCTCTGTTCAGGCTGCAATGTGCAGGCAGTGCTGTTTTCCGCAGAGCAGGAGCTGGTGGAGAAGGTTCCTGCTAGTTCATGTCTCCAGATCAGAGAAGCAGGGCTTTAACTCCTCCCCGGATTTGCTGGTTATAGAAATCCCCGTGGAGGAGGCCTGCCACATCTAACAAGTCCAAGTCCCCTGACTCCTCCCTCTCAGTCTCCCAGTGCCAGAAAGCATCATCAGGCCTCACAAGTTCCATGTTAGGAAGGAAGGTAAATCACAGGGGCTGACAGGGGGACACAGTGGCACACATGGAGAAGAACCCAGGGCTGGGCAGGAAAGGGGGATGTAGCAGGGGACCAAGCACTGCTTGCAGAGCACTCTGCCATGCAAAGCACTCTTTTTTTGGCTAAGCCCTCCACAATAAGCTGGGGGCAGACCCCAGATCAAGCTGACACCTACAGAACCAGCAGACATGCCTACAGAGCTGAAAATTCCTGAAGTGAGAAAAAGCGAGCAAGTTTCTTGCTGACCATAAAGCCCGGCAGGGCTGCAAGGCAGCAGACACCTCCCAGCAACAGTCAGTGGCAGGAGCATCCCCAGAGCAGCCACTAAAACCTTCTGTACTGTATTGTACCTGTATTATACCATAGACAGGTGTCTGTCTATGCTCAAAAGTAGAATAAAGGCCCACAGTAAAATTAATAAAATATAAAACTTTTCTACCAACTGAAATGCTTAGAGGCCACTTCTGTATGTTTATGTCAATAAACTTGGGCAAGCTGAGCTGCATGGGGCAGGGATTGGGGACTGGCTCCTTACACAGCTGCACAGTTGTGTTAATTCCTTTATGAAAGTGAATGAGCCATTTACAGGCAACCCAAATGCACAAAGACACAGCAAAAGCATGAAGCTATAGAGGGCTTGATGAAATTAAACTCCCCAATGAATTTCAATTCTGTTCCTTCAACAAATTAAAAAATGGCAAGCTTAAACTACTGGAAAAAACAAACCCATTTGACTGGTCATTGAAGTACATTTCTATGGCTTATGTAATTATAACCCCATGGCAAAGCTGCACCATTTGAAGTACTGTTTAAAAAAGGAAAGAAATTAAAAACCGACCAATTACTGCATGCCAGCCCAAAGATTTCAGCAGAAAGCTCTATGCTGGCAAACAGGCTGCAATCACCAGAGCAGGGAATCATTTGTGTCTGTTGTTGCCAGGGAAAAATGGGGCTCCAAATGCAGACACCTCATCCTCCCGCCCCCTTCCCCAACACCAATGCAGCATCCTGCAGCAGGCCTGGCAGCAGCCTGTCCCCATCACTTCCCGACACTCAGCAGTTCAGGACACACACTGTCTGAAAACGGATTTTACAAACAGATCTTCACATCTCCTTGAAGTAAACAGGTGTAAATTGTCCTTAACCTCATCACTTTCATCTTCCCACATAAAAACAGGTGTAAAACCTACTTCCAGAGACCAGTTCAGAGTCAGGTTTAACGTTATCCTAGATGCCACATCTGAGCCCAACTCAGACATCCCACCCCTTCATTCCTGTATCTGTTCCACAGAGTACAGTGCTCCTAACCATGAGGCTGCACTCCCACCACTGGAAATGGAAATGGGAAAAAGCTAAATTCAAGAGCTCCTGAATTAGGACAGTGACCTGTGGAAATAGACTTATGAGACTTTATTTTTTGTTCATTTAGAAAACAAAGTAGGCTTTACTGCAGAATCAGAAGAGGGATAAATTGTTAAAAGAATTCTGAAATTTACAGCCTAAGGTCCAGAAGACCATTTCATCACTCAGTCCAGGTCTCTTTTAGTGCCAGTATCACACTGGAGCTGGGTCTCAGGACATGGAGGATGAAGGATTCTGGACAAGAAAATTTCTGAAGACCATTTTCTGATGCTCTCCCATACTGGGCACCTAGCAGGTTCCTGTGAAACCAGCACATCCAGAATTCCTCAGAAACAGATGTGAGAAAACTACAGAACACATATTGACACACAACAGCAATTCAGGACCAGCAATCAGGACAGTATCACCTACCCAGAACTGCCCAAGCATTCATTTTGTGGGGATTTTTCACTGTGGCAGATCCCAATCCTCAGGGAAGCCCTCCCCACAAATTCCCAGTCATTTGTCAGGCAGTTCCTGCCTCAGAAATCAGACAACCACTTTTTTTTTCTCTTTTTTTTTTTCCTTTTTTGGAGCACTTTTAGTGTGTTATCTAGTGGGTAACTCCAAACAACCTACAACCTTTTGGCCAAGTGAAGGCCAAGGCCACACAGCTCTAGCCCAGCTGGCAAGAGGCCTTTGCTGACACACAGCCAAGGCACCAGGCTGGTGTCAGCTGCAGAGCCAGCACTTACCACTCTCCTTCTCAGACTGCAGCTGCTGAGCAGTAAATATCAGCATAATTACAAAGAAGGGGAAAACACACAAATAAATATAACCAACCAGGGACATCAGCAACACTGCAAGAACCCCGTCCTGAAGGCAGCTGCCTGCTTGGCTTGCTGGGTCAGGGAATAGATGCAAAGATTACAATCACATCAGCACCCTCATATCAGAGCATTTTTATGGTATCGGAAGATCCCTCCACCAGTTTCAATCCATAAACTCTAAGGTTGGTGCTCTCAGGTTGGAGGATTACAACCTGGCAAATTGGGAGAAGTGCCCACATGCATACAAAACCATGACTGTACCATCAGCAAACTTCTTACCTAGACAGCCTCAGCAGGAAAGGGCAAAGATAGAAGCACATTTATTCTGCTTTGTGGATAGGAAAGGGAATCAGATAAATTAAGGCCAAAAATACTACTACTTGGCTTCAAGAAGATTTTCACTGCCGAAAGAAAGGCTGTTGCTTTTAAAATCTGTGAAGCAGCTGTGGCAGTACTGAAACGAAACTGCAGAAACCAAGCCTCAGCTCAAAGACTAACCCAAGCCCCCCCTTTACAACCTACTTGCAAGTCCTTGTTTATAGCCCAAAGACAAAGCCCAGCTGTTGCCACCACCATTTCTCCATTCAGCCCAGACAAGTTCCTTGAGCCAAGGCAGCTGCTCCCTCCAGGAAGGTGACACAAACACCTCCAATCTCTCACAGGTCTGTTTCCACTGAGTACATCTACTATTGTGGAAGTAAACATTTAAAAAGAGGGAAAACAGGAGTCCAATTTCCACCCCAGGGAATGCTGGAAGTGTCTCAAATTTTGCTGGTGGACAGAGAGCAGCAGCAGAGTCTGGAGCCACCCCCAAGGCTGCTGCTGGGAGCAGAGGGGACGCTGCCTCCTGTGCTGAAAGAAATCATGGGCATCTCAGCCAGCCACAGGCATCCCAGTGCTGCCTTTCCACCTCCAAATCAGTATTTAAAGCCACAGTGGGAGAAAATGGCTACTTTTTGATACAAAATTATTTAGTTATGACAATAAATCCCAGCTGAGCCATAGAGAAGACACATAAAGAGAGCCATTTTTCCTACCTGTGTTGTGACTGAACCATGTAATTCTCACTCCCCCACCCATAGATATGTTGTTACATACTTAAGCAATGTTGCTACAGTCACCGATTATGTCTCAAATACAGTATTTGTTTTTACTGGGGCACTTCCAAAAGCTGCACTCTAATCCAGTGTGATAGGAACACCATAAACCACTCAGTGATTCAACGCACACAGCCTGCTTTCCCCTTGCACAGTCTGCAGGCCCCGTGGTGCAGCAGATCAGAGGGCTGCACGCTGCTTTGAAGGACTGTGCACTAAGCAAAACTGCTACAGACTGCTTGGTCTGGGAACCAGATAACATAACACCATAGCAAAGGGGTGGCATCACTTCTTAATATTATCTAGATGGCACTCAGAGACTTCCAGCTGTCATCTGCAATGCACCTGTCTGCTTACACTTCACACCACCCCACTGTCCCCAGCAACAAATACAGCACCACAGTAACTCACACTTTCTTGCAATTTCATCTATAAAAAGGGGCTGGCTTCCTTTCCCTCTCCCAACATTACCCTGGGTTTCCTGATACTCTTGGAAATCTTACACAGTTTTTATCGAGCAAGTTGGTACCAGTTAGCTAGAAACACCAGTTCTAACCATACCTCTCAAAATATTAATGTCAACATCTCTCACTGTCCTGGAATGACTTAATGATGCTTGTATCCCCAGCTGTCTGTTCTGTTTATGCTGCATATTAAGATTTACGCCTTTAAGGCTGGTTCTGAGAGCAAAGGGGGAAAGAGAAGTGCACAGTTTGTTTGCAGAAACTGCACTTGCTCCCCTGCACTCCTTCTCCTGGACTCTGCTGTCTGCAGCATGGACAGACAGCAAGACAGAGCTCTGCTTTGCTTTTCAGTTAGTTTCTTTTAGCTAGCTGAGGCAGTGAAGTTCCCTGGACTGTGGCTTTCCTTTTTCCTGGAACTGTTCAAACCTGCTGTGGACTGAAAACCCAGAAGAACACTGGGAGCTCACCCCTGTGGCCCACTGGGGCCAGGACGAGGCATTTTCCAGCACAGGAGGGACTGATAAAAGACTGAGCTACAAGGACTTTCTGAATTTGCCATCTCTTCAGAACAGCAAGAGGTTTTACTGTTTAATATTATTCATTTTTTATGCTTGTGAATACTTTGCTTGTTAAATAAACAGTTTTTCCCACTTTTTCTCCAAGGAAATCTTTTCACAAACCAGTGTGGGGAGGGGCTGAACAGTTCACTTGAATCTGTTTTTCTAGAGGGACCTCTTTGGAAGTTTCCTCCCAAATTTGCCCTAAACCAGGACACTCATCCATCCTTCAGCCTGCCCTGCGAAACAAATCATAAATGTGCTTCCTTTAGCTTCTTCGGAGTTTTTGGGAGCTATTAACCATAAATTTAAGACATCACCTTGTTACACACTTTGTTTAAACATCTTTGGCTCACACGGAGGGAGAGGGATCATATTCAGTAGCCCCTGAATGCAGCACTGTCAAATAAGGGTAGATTTCCCACTTGCAAGCAAAATAGGAGCAGGCCAACATGGAAAATTCTTGATCGGACAGATCCTTATCCCCTTCTCCTTCCCTGAATGCTGCTTGTAATACAGATAATTGAAGGCTTCCCTTTTGGAAACCTCATCCTATATTTCAGCAGTTCTCTCTCAGTCTGTTGAGATGCATGGGATGCAAGAACAGTGGCTGCATCTCAGCCCTACACCTTGCTACTAATCAGACTGGGAGACAGATTAAAAGCCAATAGGAAGCAGGAGAGAAGGAAAATCCTGCAGCAAGCAAGAGATGAGGGGTAGGATTAACCTAAAGCCAACTCTGATTTTTGAATAAATAATGGAGTTGATTTCAGTATCAGAGTACCTATCTATGGCTCAGCTCTGACCCAGACCTCCATGCTCTCTGCAGATCTCAATGCTTACTCTGAAGAGGAAGGAAAATTACAACTGCAAGATTAAGTGAACATGTCTCATTTTCCCAGATTTTGTCACACTTTCATCTATTGCTGTGTAGCCTCCTTTTCCCAACACCTTCACATCTCCTTGGATTAACCTTCTCAGACAGTTTGTTCTGGTTCCAGCCAGGATAGGGTCAACTTTTGCAGAAGCCAGGAGAGGGCATGGCCAGGCCTCCAGGTTATTCTGGAGGTTATTCTATACAGCCCTTGTCATTGCCAAGGCCTGGGGGAAGGGAGTCTTGTGGCAGAGGAATCTGCTGTGGGGGTTTTCCAGGTGAATCATTTGCCTCTGCTGTACCCTCTGTCACCAGTACTGCTGCTGGTACTGTTCATTTCCTTAACTTGGTGCTGTTTCCAGTAAATTGTTCTAACCTGTGATCTTTACTTTCATGCCTCCAATTCTCCTCTCCATTACATCAAAGGGAAGGAGAAGGGGGTGAGCAACCTAGTGGGAGCATGGTTTGAAGAGTCTCAGTGGGAGCACTAAATTGGGAAATACCATTCCTAAACCATGACAGTTTTACCCCATCCTCTACACTAACACCAAGCCTACTGCAAGAACCCCTTTCAAGTCTCCTGAAAGCTACACAGTGCTAAGAAAACCTAGGTTTCCTCACCCCACTCTGGGTCACACGAATTGTGGTAAGGAAAGGGCCAAGCACTGTTCTCTGGCCTGAGTCCCTTACATTGGAAACACCCCTTGAAGGGAGCTCAGTCACTGTAAGGCCCAGGCCTGACTTTGGGCCATGCCAGACTGCACAGGCCTGGCAGTTCTGCAGTAGCTTTGACTCCCCTTAAGTTCACATCCAGTGCCCTGTTTTAAAAATCTTGTTTTAAAACAGAACTCTTTGTGATGTTTTGGTGAAGAAGTAGTTTATTATTTATGGCATGTTTTTTCAGGGAAATGCATATTTAGGCTTCAGTATAACCTCAAAAGTGGGCTGAGAGTACATCAGGGAGTAAGAGCGAACTGAACTAATGGCTTGCTGTATTAGTTCTGGCTGAGATGGAGCTCATTTTCCCACAGCAGCCCCCACAGTGCTGTGCTTTGCACTGGGAGGTGGGCAGGTGCTGGTGACACACCCGGGTTTGGGCTGCTGCTGAGCACAGCATCAGCACTGTCTCCCCAACAGTCCCCCTGCTGAAGATTGCAAGGCAAGATGTTTTCAATTGCCATCTGTATAGCAGATTATCTTTGTCAAGTGGGCAGTTTGCCTTATCTCTCTCTCTGAGTGACCACATTCACACCTCCCTAGGGAGGGGACACCTGCTGATAACAGCTATGGAATGTCCCTGCATGGCTGATAAGAACTACAGCATCCCATTGGGAGATGTGAGCCCAGAGGGAGGAGCCAAGCATTCCTACCTGGATATAATCTGGAGGTTCTGGAACACCAGCACGGCTTCTCCACTGGATTCCCCAGAGGAACAGCAGCTGTCTCTCCTTCCCCTGGATCTTCAGAGGAAGAATCCATCCTTCTCTACAGGATCCCTGCTCCAGCAGAGCCACCCCTGACACTGCAGGAGGGCTGAGCCACAATTCCAATGGGACTGCTGCCAGCACCCTGACCCACAGGGTGTCAGGTTGGGTTCTGACTCTGTCAGTGTTGTCCTAGTGCACTGCATTGTTTATTTTATCCTTTTATTTTTTTTCCTTTTCCTATTAAAGAACTGTTATTTCCTCCTCCCATATTTTTGCCTGAGAGCCCCTTAATTTAAAATTTATAGCAATTTGGAGGGGTGGGGAGGGTTTACATTCTCCATTTCAGGGGAGGCTCCTGCCTTCCTTAGCAGACTCCTGTCTTTCCAAACCAAGACACCCCCAAACAAGGAGCTGTGGCTGGGCAAGATCCTGGAGGTGACACAACCAGGCCAGATGTCCCAAATTTACCAAAGGGATATTCCAGACCATACACCATTAGCTCAGATCTAACAGCTAAGAAAAGGAGGAGGAAGCAGGGGGGCATTCATTATTTAAGATGTTTGTCTTTCTAAGTTACCGCCATGTGTGATGAAGCCCTGCTTCCCCAGAAAGTGCTTGTTGATGCAAAGTGGGGAATAACACTGATTTTACTCTTGGCTTGTGCACATGCAAACTTTCACTTTAGCAAACTGCCTTATCTCAAACTGTGAGTTGTTTTGCAGCTTATTTTCCCTCTGCTGTCCAGCTGGGAAGGTGAGCAATAGAGCAGCTAGATGGGTACTTGGTGTCAGCCAAGGTCAACACTTGCTCAGATCCAGCCTCTGCTTTCTGCACTGCTTCCTGTGGGAATAAGCTGCTCCTACAGCACAAGTGAGGCTCAGACCATTTAACCTGTACACACCATCTCCTCCCTGCACTCCAGGCACTTCATTCTGGGATTTGCACATGGCTGTAGTAAGAGGGAAATCATCAATAACTTCTCTCTCCCTATTCCTCAAGGAATATTTACCCAGCTCTCAGATAAATGAGGCAACACAGCATTGTCTTGTTCCCAGAACCAGCCCCTCTCTACTAAATGTTAAACACATTTGCTAAAAAACCAATTAGAGCATGTTAAAACACTTCATTTAATTAAAAACAATCCTCACAGTATCACAAAGGTAAAAGTAATTGAATGTTTTGGTTAAGCCCTGAAAATAGAATTGAAGCTTGTGAGGTCAGTCTGTGTGTACCACATAGTGCTTTATTTTTAAAGGGGATACTAACAGATTTGAATTGGCTTTTTGATTATACAATTTATCCTGGAAATAACTATCAAATTCATCTGGACTCAGCTAAAGGTCAGTGTAGAAAGCTTGTTTTTATTGTTAAAAACCGGTAAGATGTATCATCAATATTTTGAATTTCAATTAAAAAGACAAAAGCAGAAAAATTCAAATTTCTTCCATCCTCCTGGACTTGTCTCTTCCCCAGCTTTACAAATAATACTTTTAGTAAATACCTGGCTCCTTGCATGAGCATGACAGAACAAATCCACTGCCTTATACAAAATGTGGATGAACTATTGATAGGATCCAGAGCTGTTGCAAGCTCTCCCTGCAACACAAGGAGGGTGGGCTGTATTCTCCCTGCAGCCAGCAGGAACAGCCCTCAGTACCCCACTGAAGCCTGAATGCAGATTGCCACTGAGCTCTGTGGTTCTCCAAGAAGCAGCTCATAAAGATCTGTTGGGTACATCAACTGCTGCCTATGGGGAGCTGAATGGAAAAGAGAAAAACCCCTACAAAACGAAAGAACAGAAGAAAAATTTGGAAGGAAATTTGTAGTAAGCTTTCTTCATTTAAAATTAAGTGTGGTAGAATAGACCATCATCATGACTTTTTTAAACTTCACTGCTTTTTTATTTTGGTCTCCTTTATGAGGCTTTTGAAGAGAAAACAACATACAGCTTAACTTTTCCAAGACTAGGCTTTAGTTCCAATTCCAATAAGAAGTTATTCATAGGAACAAAACAGAAAAATCAAAACCAAACCAAGTTACTCATTTCTTGGCGTTCAGGTAATAGAAATGCTCTAGGGAGATAAAAACAAAATGTCATTTTTTTCACCAATGTGCCCCTGTGAAAGAAGGTAAAGTCCACTGCTCTGGACAGCTTTTATTCATTTCATTTTTACTGCTACAGTTTGATGCCAAAATACATTTTTCTCAAAGAAATATGCACTTGGATCACTAAAGCCAACAGCATTTTTACCACTAAATTCAACAAAAGCAAGATTTAGGCCACGATGTGGAGCATATCTATGTCCAGCTATTTTCAGAGCATAAATTAACATTGAAGCATCCATCTGGCATAGCAGATTGTTTGGTGTACTTCATCCCCTGCTAATTAATGATTAGCTCTACTTGGTAACAAGAGAGTTTCCCACCAGGTTTTCCAGTTTCAGAGGACAGGGAGGACAGGCTGCAGACCTGACCAGTAAGGGCTCAGTCCTTACTAAAGGACTTCCAAAGGACTGATCTCAGTCAATTGAAAATCCCACCAATGAAACTGGATTCACTGTAGTAGGCAGCAAATTCCTTGGTGAGAAATATTTTGGAGAGTTGGTTTAATTTATGGATAAAAACCTGACTTTTTGTGAAAGATTTGGAGGTGTCAAAACTCTTCTGATTTGAAATGACAGAGAAAAATAAAAGAACCAAAAAGTTCCACAAATGCCCAGAACCAAGCCCAGAGAACAGCACAGTAAAGGCTGAACACACAGACTGCCAGACTCAGCAGCCTGGGTCCCTTGGACCAGATCACCTGGCAGCAGCAAACTGAGCCACTGAGGCAGTGACGGCAGCCAGGCACACCACCCCAGCCCTCCTCTGATGCAGCAATGCTTGAGGGACCTTCTCAGGGCCTGGCAAAGCTCACCCTCACCCCCAAATATCAGCTCACAAGAGTAACACTTGGGATGGAGCCAGGTGGCTCCTGCTGCAAGTGCAGAGTGATCCCACCACAAGATGGGCAAGGACATTCCAGTGTTAGCCTCACTTCTTACCCAGCCACTAAGAAAACTTGCTGAAAGCTGAAAACAGAGTTCCAGGATTCTGAAAACACAAAAAGCTCAAGAGATTTGTTTGATACTCCTTTGTATGCAACATGCCCTGGGAAGCACTTCAACAGGAAACAAAAAAGTTAATCTGCTAAAGCTCACATATGCCAGGGTATTTCCTGCAGTTTTGTTGGATTTAACCACTGCTAGATGTTCACCTGCAGGTTTTTCCAACTTGTGCTGTTGCAGGAGCAAACAGAGCCCTGGGGAAGGTGCAGAAGAATGGAGTAGAGCTTCCCTGCTCACTGGGTGCATGTCTCTGCCTGCACTCAGTGCTGCCTGGGCCCAAAAAGAGCTTTTCCAACAAACCCAGCAAGTCAAAAGTGCTTGTGTCAGGAACTGGGGACTTAACTTACTTGAGATGCCAACAACAAGGAAATTATTGCACATGAAAAGGCTCCTTAAGCTTTTTTTTGTATCTCAGTTCAGCAAGGTAAAGGGACATGATGATTTTACTCCTCTGTCTGAACTGGCCTGTTTGCATAAGCTAACAAGTGGAAAATTCAAAACAAGCTTGAGGATTAACAAATTTTCATCAAAATCCACCCATGTTTTCATGGTTTAACCCTGGAGAGCAACTCAGCCCCACGCAGCTGCTTGCTCCTCCCCTCACAGTGGGATGGGGAAGGGAACTGGAAGGGTAAAAGACAAAACTCGAGGGCTGAGATGAAGAAAGTTTAATAGTGAAAGCCAAAGGCACACAGACAAGAAAAGCAAACCAAACCAAGGAATTCATTCCCACTTCCCATCTCAGGCAAATGTTTGGGCATCCCCAGGAAAGATTTAAACTATCTCATGTAAAGGTGACTTGGAAAAGCAAATGCCATCACTCTGAATGCCCACCCCTCCCTCCTGCCCCCTGGTCTGTATGCTGAGCATGACACCATACCCTCTGTCCTGGCTGTGTCCTCCCCAACTCCTTGTGCACCCCCAGCCTCCCTACAGGTAGGGTGAGGGGTAGAAAAAGCCTTGGCTCTGTACAAAAACTGCTCAGAGGAAATGAAAACATCCTTGAGTTATCATCACTGTTTCCAGCAGAAATCCAAAACAGGGTCCTGTACCAGGTGCTGTGAAGAAAACTAATCATATCCCAGTAAAGACCTGCACACCACATCATAAAAACATTCCAAATACACTTTTTGGAAAGAAATATAATTTAGAAAGGGAGTTTCCATGAACTTTGTATGTCCTCATCAAAACTGCTAAGAACAGGCCTTAGTGATCTGCACAAGTACTTCAGGGCTGGGACCATTTCTCCCAAATCAGGCCTGGAGTTCCTTAGCACACTTCAGTGTGGTACAGCAACAAACAAAAACCAAAATCAGGAAGACACACAAACCCCCCACCAAACAAAACAAAAACAACCAACCAACCAACCCCTAATAACCCCCCAAAACCCCACAAGTGCAAGTGATCTGCAAAGATCTCTTACAAGCCAATGAGATGCTCCTCAAAAGAGGAAGCTGATTATATGCTGTAGTAATTAAATAAGCAGCCCAGTTCTTTGTCACAGGGCTCCCAATTCATTGCACAGGATCTGCCTGCTGAGAGGGCACGTAGACAGCTGTTCATTTCTGAGAAAAGGGAGCTGCTCTCTCTACCTATTTTATAAATATGCAATGTCAAAACCCAAGGACTTTTAGCCCCTGGGATCACCACAAAAATCAAAATCTTTTGGGCAGTGGAGAAAGCAGTGGGAACAAGCTTGACAAAAGGAAAGAACTTTTTTCTGCAAAGGCATGGAATCACATTCAGATGAGTGATTTCCATAAAGCTAAAAAGGTCAGGAACTCTAAAGTACTGCAGCTTTGAGGCAAACCTCTCCCCTCATTTAGCTTTCTGCATAACCCTGAACTATCACTAATTGCAACATGATTAACAAAGCAATTATATTTTCTCCAAATCTCTACCTCAAATAACGTGATTATGCAAGACAAAACTAATAAAATAATTAAATAAATAGGCTTAGGCTTGTTTGCAGACAAATCTAAACTGAAAGGCTGGATACTAAGCACAGAAAGAAATTTGTTCTTTAAAACCAGTCTTCCTGTTTCTTAGGGCCCAGCCCCATGGGGATTTTGGCTATTTGGGTATATTGGTGCTGAACATGGAATGTCCAGCCAACACCTACCTCGAGCATGTGTTCACAACTCAACCACTCTTCATGAAATGCTACTAGTTTCTTTGGCAGCAATTTCTATTCAGAGGCTGCAGTAACATCACTTCTAAAACAGCTGGCCAGCTGTGAGAGGTCCCTGAGCAGTGTTGTCTCAGTGCCTGGCTGTTGTGCAGCCCTGACCTTACACACTTGGACAATAACTCCAACCACACCACTACACCACATTCTTTCCATCTGGCCCCTGGCAATTCCCTGGCTGTTGAGCAGATGCCACCAGAACTCGTCCATGTTATGCTGTGCTGCTGCTGCTTCTTACTGCACCTTTCTTTTTAAAAGTACAAACTGGCTTTTACAACCTGAATGGCCAAATATGGATAAACTTCAAAACCAGGAGAGATTCCCATGCAGAGCCCTTAGCACAAGCCTGTATTTCGGTGCTGTCTCCAACACAAGTGACACTATGCAATGACACCTGTGAAGTCAGCAGCAGCTGTTCCAGGGCTGCTCAGGGGCCATGCTGAACAAAGTAGCTCCTCACTGAGCACGCAGAAAGATTTGCTCTTCAGCAGTGCAACCAAAACCCAAAACCCTGCCTGAGAGTCATCGGAGAAGCCTTGAACAGGCTCAATCACTAAGTCAGAGCTGAAGATACAGCTAGACACTCACCAAGCTTTAAAAACAAGTTATTTCTGTATCTTTTCTTTAAATTTCCAACTTATGACTGCCAAGGTATATATGACACTGTTTGTGATTTCACTTGCAATAAAATTCAGGACTGATGGTTTCTTTTACAGTCACTGATGCTTTCTTAAAGCAATCACTGATCCTTTCTTAAAGCTTATAGAAATAATCATATGGAGCCCAAGGATATGTATGTTAGGCACTTGAACAGAATAAGCAAAATAAACACAATGCCTATGTAGCTGAAGAAGCTTACATTGGAACATAAATAAAAATATCTCTATATTTTAATGTCTATATCAAGATTTCAAAATTAATGGCATTTTTGGACAATATATATATACTTGACTGAATGAAAAATGCTTATTTTGTATTTTTTAATGCATGAAAAATAGCCACAGGTGTGTGTGCAGGCTGTAAAACCTCCCTTAGTACAAAGCTTGTAGGCACACAGCATTCTTGTTTTTTAATATATTCTTTATGTATCTTGTTGAAAAAGTCTTGAGAAATATCATAAGCACTTTCAAAAAGTTAAGATCTCTGTGAAACATTTATGGAATTGTAATCCCTCTATTTCAAGTATTTAGAGTGGTTCAGACAGCCATGATTTCACACTCAGCAGGAGAGATTCAAATTAATTTGAATTTCTGTTACGTTATTTGTGAGCATTTAAGCAAAACAGTACTTCATTCCCACATCCTGCACTATACAAACTGGCCTGAGGCAGCTTTGTGGTGATCCCAGGGACAAAAAACTATTCTTTGTATGCTGTACAGAGCTTAGTTGGTTATAAAGTAAGTTTGCTGGGTTTATTGCCTTTGAATCCCACACAACCATCTTCAAAGGAATCACCTGACTTTTCTTTGGCCAAAGGGGTCATGGCTGATGAGAGACTTGGGGAGCACTTCCCCAGTCCCTACTGACAACCTGCATTCCCAATTCATTAAGTTACTAAACCATATACTTAGCTAATAACATCTCAATGGAGTGACTGATGTGCTGAAGTTTTGTGTGGCCTGAGGCAGCCTGATGAACTGGTGATGTTGGGGATGTCCCATGCTGACCCTTGAGCAAAACCAACCATCCAACAAACACCAAGCCTTTATAAAAGCATACCTTCCCATCAAGACTGCTGGTTACAGAGAGACACTCCCAAACTGTCTGGGATTTACACTGCATTGTGCAGTATTGCATCTTCTAATGCAGGGCTCCAATCCTTACTGCCTAGACCATGGAGAAATTGTATCTAAGAGTTTAACAACAAGCACTTTAATCAGAAGTGCAATACGATTCCTTTCAGCCTCATCAGTCTTCTGTTACATGAGTGAACCCAAGAGCTGATGTTCCACTGGCTGTATTAAAGTGGCACTGGGTGAGGATCCATAACCTTTTTATTCCCATACTGCACAGCAGCATCCCTTTAGGTTGGAATCTCCGTGAAACACTATCACACACTTTTCCACTGAAAAAAGTCTACCATTGCTCCAAAGTTTCCTGATGTAGTTTCTACCTCTCTTATCAAATTAAGGCAAGAGAGAATATGAAGAAAGAGACAGAAAGAAAATATACAATTTAATTATCTAGAAGATAATGGATAATCAAAGCAAGCCACAAGGCTAAAACAAGACAAATACATAATTTTATATAAACAATAAATATCCATACCATACCCCTCATTACTGAACATCCTGAGGCACAGGTTAAATTGTAACTGCAAAATTATACCCAGAGAGGACAAACAACCAAACAGAAAATTGTGTCCACACAGACAGACCTATGGAGTTCAGAGCTTAGCTCCTAATGTTTTGTTGTCATTACATTATGAAGAATAAATGCACATTTAGGGACTTACCAAACACTTCTAGGCATTTAAATTTTTTTCCTTGCTTTTCTCTTTTTGAAAGATTAAGTCCCATGCTTTCTTACTGAGAGGATGCCAGAAGGAAGTAATTAGCCTTCATATCATGGCTGAAAACAAAGCCCTAAATCACACAATGCTCTAGTGTCAACAGAAGGAGATTAACACAAAATGACCAAAAAACTGCTTAATGGCTGGGACTTAGTAAAACTAATGGGAGAAAACTAGCAGTGTAGAAAGGAGGCAAAGAGCCTCCATTAGCATTTTAATAAAATACTAAAGCCAGTGCACAACTTAGTCAACACTGGGATCATCTTGAGATGCTAGTCCAGTGCAGCACTTGGAGAAGCAGAGCAGAAATTTTTTTCCTGGCCCCTTTCCTGATGCCAGTTTTGTGGGGATGAGCCTTCCTGCTCTTTCGTGGTGAGAAGTACACAGGGCTGCCACCTTCTCTACCAAGGAGGTGGGAAGAAAACTGAAAGCTCACAATTAGTTCCAAGTTCTCCCAAATTGGCAAACCACTCAACTTACCCCACAATGCAAAACTTAACCCATGCTTTGCCCTCAGGGATACTGCTGCCTTCAGGCAGAATTGCAGCAAACAAATTCCTTCAAGCAGCCTTCCCCTTCAAGGCAGGAGGGCTCTAGCAACTGAGAGGGACAGAGCAGACAGGAAAGCAAGATACTCTAATCTTAGGAAGAGAAAATACATTTGGATAAGCATTAGAACAATATGAGGAGAATCTCTTGAAAGTACAAGAGACTGCTGAACCAGGGCTCCAAATCACAACCGTGCAGTGACAGCCAAGAACAGTATGATAATGGTGGTGGTGTTATCATCATCATTTGGGGGGCACAAACCTGCAGCCATGATATTTTCTGAAAAATCCTTTCCTTAGGAATTTTTCTCCTGAGAAGCTGAGAGGCCTCAGGAACAAAATGTAAACAATGGTTATCTGCTGCTGTGGAATGCAACAGGTGCATCTGGGATTGGTCTCGTGTGGTTGTTTCTAATTAATGGCCAATCACAGGGAGCTGGCTTGGACTCTCTATCCCAGCCACAAACCTTTGTTATCATTCTTTGCTATTCTATTCTTAGCCAGCCTTCTGATGAAATCCTTTCTTCTATTCTTTTAGTATAGTTTTAATATAATATATATAATAAAATAATAAACCAAGCCTTCTGAAACATGGAGTCAGATCCTTGTCTCTTCCCTCATCCTGGGGCCCCTGTGAACACGGTCACACAGCCCCAGCCCCAGCGCATCAGTCTGAGAGCTCAGCACTGGGTGGGACATGGGCACTGGCACGTGCATCCCTTGGGGACGTTCCATGAGGACCAGGGGTCACTAGCACTGGTGGCAGCTCCAGTTTACTGCATCAAATGCAGACAGAGACAACAGGAAAACTGTAAAGCTGGGGAGACACCAGCAAATTGATATGCATATTTAAAGGTTCAGGCATGTAGCTCCCAGCAAAGTGGACTATGGGCTACATGTGCTCTTTGCATTATTGTCCCTCCAGCTCCCAGAAATGACTTGCTGTGGGAGACAGGATAATATTTTCATTCACTGAGGAGAGAGGAAAGGAGAATGTTGTCCCAGCCTGAGTGGCACAGAAGGTAATAGTTCTGTTCTTCTGTCTGTTATTTTAACTAAATAATTTATTCAGCAATGCATGCCTACTTTTAAGCCCTTTTTGTCAAATATCTGTGAGCTCTGGGACAGCCCTGTCCCTTCACAGGCAAGAGCACTACACTAAAACATCACCCACCTAAAAATCCCCTAGCAGGCTCTGTGTTTTCAGAACTAAGCTTACAAAGAGACCACACTTTCTGTAATATTATCAAAAATTCAACTGACACAAAAATCAAGTTGTGTTTTCTTCAAGCTGCTCTCCCCTCAAAAGCTTACTAAAGGATTTCTGCCGACAGCTCTGTAGATTAATCCACCTCTGTCCCTGCAGCAGGCAAATAAAGCCTTACACAAATCAGCAGAGCAAGATGCTGCACTCAGCAGATACCAGAACCACACAAGCTACAAAATACAGCACAGCCAGATGTAAAGGCAAGGAGGATGCAGATTAAAGTACCTTTTTGTTATGCCCTTTTATCTTACAAGGTACTCCTGAAATTAACTCCTAGCCTGGAATTTTTTTTTACATCATTTCACATTCAGATTGCAGCTCAGATTATTTTGAAGCAAAAATACCACAGAAAAATGAGCACTGCCATTCACCTTTGCAAAAGGATGGGGAATTAATTTAAGGTCAATAAAAGCAGGTATTAATTTCCATCTTGCAGAACTTATCAACAGTCATAGGATTCCTCAATTTCTAGCTGTGCCAACAGCATAAAGAGAGAAAAGCAGCAGCATTTATCCTGGCACACAAAGCAATTGAGCAAGGTCCACGCTACATTGACCCTGCCATCTGGACAGTGCAGAGGCATTTCCAGCATTATCCTCTATAATCATGTAAAATTGTATTCTGATGAGAGAGGCCAAAAATCCTGAGCTCCAGAGATCCAGCTGATAACAGCAATCAATCACTCTCCCTTTATGGATGCAAGATCACACACATCACACAGTGATGCCCATGTCACTGCTTCATAAACATGAACAAATTATCACACTTTCTTGCATATTTTTCAATTCCCCAGTCCTCTGGAGGGTGAGAAAAGGAAAAGTTAAGAAGCTGGTCCTCTGTCCCAGTGAAAAACAGAAAGGACTTTGTTGGGGGCTGCTGTATGTGCAGGATTAGGCCTGAATGATTTGCCAAAGGCTTTACAACAAATTGGTTGCTGAGCTAAGAATAGAAGCTAGGAATCCTGGTTCCTGGTGCTGTAGTCACTACACACCAACCCCTGCCTTCTCCCAAAGAGGGCACTCAGGCACACAACTGGGCTTGGATGCAGCAAGAGGACACAGTGCCCTTGAGAGGCTTCGCTCAGGAATCTTCCCCCAGCTAAAACGCAAGAGCCCTGTGCTGGAAACTATTAAACAGCTGTGCCTTCAGCTCCTGCTTCAGCAGTACACACCAGCGTTATCAGCTTCCTTCCTTATGCCAGGAATGCTGCAGGAATTTGCTTTCTGCAGACTAAAGAGAAAGAAGAATGAAAAAGATGATTGTGTGTCTGTATGTGTGTGAAAGAACAGGAGGGAGAGAGACAGAAAGAGAGAATATTAAACACTTTGTCATTATATAGTTTAACCTTCCAAAAACAGATTTAGCAATCCTGTGTCAAGACTGGGACTTTGGTGTAAGTTTTATCATGGCATCGATCTTGCCCACAGTCCTACACCTACATTGCAAGTTCCCAGCCTGCACCCCAGCTCCTCGCACAGTCCCTGCCCCAAGAAGATTGCTCAGCCACATCCAACAACCTCAGTGCTTCAGCAGCAAAGGCTTCAGCCAGCTGAGTGCTTCTTCAGAACACCACATTTTGGGAAGAACCAAATACCTCCAACGCCTGAGATAAAAAGATAAAGGACTCAAAATGAGATTCCCTCAACAACAAAAATATATAAAACCATCTCCCACACACTCTGACTTAACAAGGCTCTGCAGGGCTTGAGGGAGCCAGGAGAACAGTTATGATAAGTTGAAACAAGTACAAGACAAGGAATGAGTGGCAACAGATTGAGGAAGCATCAGTACAGAATCTGCAGATTCTTTCAAAAGGCACTGAGCTAGAGACAAACAGCCAGTGAAGGAACCAAAATTGTAATCTGAAAATGAGTAAATAAAATCCCCAAAACCCCAAGCACTTGGTTTACTTAAGGACCAACTACTCAGACCAAGAAAACCAGAGTAATTTTGAAAGAAAATTACCAAGGGATGTTATGGGTTTCTGAGAAAGCCAGCAATGAACTAGTTAACTGGAATATCAGATAATTCCACTGAAGCCAGTCTCCCACAAAGACGCTTCCCAATTTTGGATGCAGGCCTTACATTCACCAGTTTGGTGCAATTTGACACTGATTTTCTATAATTCATCAAGAAAGAAACACACTCCCAGCCACTGATCTGCAGACTGGGGAGGCCAGAAACACTTCATGAGGAGGCTCCATGTGGCCATATGAACACATGGGTAAAAATACCAAAAGTAATATTACTGAGCTTGCTGCTTCAAATCTGTCGCTATGCAAGCCTGGACTGAAGTTTACTACTGGTTTAATAGCAATGGTAGACATAGTAAAGGTATGAAGGCCAAGCTGAAGCAGTTTTGACAGATTTCCTGGGAAGCTGCAGTGCCAGGGCACGCACTCTGTGGGGAAGGGTGTTACCTGCATGGGAATCCACCAAAGTAATAATTTTGTGCTGAGGTGAATAAATGGCAGGGGAGGAAGGGGAAGGGAATCTTTCAGATTAAATCATAGGCAAGCTTTCACCACAGCAGAAATTCAGCAGTATGCCAAGGTTTCCAAGCAAATCACTGCTGACCTGTCCAAAGAACAGCTGAAGTGTAATTTACTGGATTTCTGTAAAATAAGCTTCATTTTTGACTGAGGCTACAAAAAGCAAAGTGCTACAACTGCTGTGGAGTTTCAGTTGGTGTGTGAGGCTTCATTCTAGAGCTGTGTGAACACTGGGCAGCATCTTCTACTTGAAGAACTGAACCTAAGTGTACTGGAAAAAGCAAGTAACACTTGAATCTATCAACAGAGAGGTACAAAGTCTGTAACTTCCAAATATATTAATGTCAGTGTGGCCACTGCTTGCAACTGACTGAAGATTTCTCCTCTTCTATGGGCTTAGCTTGCTCACTGTCTATAGGAAACCATTTAGTATTGGGCCATGCTCCTGTTAACTTCCTCCTCAACTGAGAGTGTTGCCTGGATTACAATAAGCCTTTATTGCTGCCAGCTGTAATGCAACCATACAGGTACCTGAAAAAAGGACAAAATGAGGCTCCAAAATGAGCCAAGATCCAATAATTTAATCTTTATCAAATCCTTGCCTCCAAAAGGAGGCAAACATTTGGTGAAGATAAAATTATTCACCACAATTATTTGAGCAGTAGCCACGTTCAGACTTTCCTGCTCTAAACAATGGCAGTATAAAGAGGTCAACCTGTACTGAAGGAATCAATCTCTTTACCCAGGTTTAAATAACAGATGTCTAGAGAAGATGTTTCCTTCCATGAATTAAAAAAATAAATAAAGTAAAATAAAGTAATAAAAAATAAAATAAAAAATTTAAAAATAAAATAAAAAAATTAAAAATAAAATAAAAATAAAAGAAAGTTAAAATAAAATAAAAAAAATTAAAATAAAATAAAAATAAAATAAAGTAAAAATAAAATCTCAGCCCAACCCCAAAATTTACATGCAGGTTTTCATAGGCCCTTGCACCCTTTCTGCCCTGCATCCTCACCCTCCCAGCATGGCAGTCCAGTATTGCTGAACAGCCTGAGAGCTGCTCTGAGGCATGGTGGGCTATCCTCTGTGTGAGGCATCACAGCATCCTCCTGAGCAGCGCAGACAAACAAAATATCAATGAAAAGCCTGCTGAAGGTGCAGACTCATGGCTTAAAGGGAGTAAAAATTTCCCTCTGGCCAGACTCCCACAGCAGAGGAGGTCCTGTGCCCGTTGCACTCTTAACCAGCATTTTCATGCCCAAGGAGCAAAATAATTTCTTCTTAAACCTCTCCATCAAGAGCCTGCTGAATAGCTCTTCTTTGAAATGATGGCACAGAGCCACCATGGATTTTTTTCTTCAACAAACCAGCACTGAACAGAATCTCACAGCCACAGAGGAGCAATAAAAGAGGAAGAGGTAACAGAGCAAAGCTTAGGTAACTATCAAACCAAGTACCAGCATCTTCACAACAAACAATGGCTCCAAACCATGGTGGACCTGCAAAAAGATGGGAGCTGACTAAGCATCAGCTAGCCAGGAGAACAAAGGAATGGGAGAGCGTTGGAAAAATAAAAGTTAAAGCAGCAGAAACCATACACATGAGTCTGGAATGTGATGCTGGGGAAAGAACCTTCAGTAATCCTGTCACTTGCTGATTTTCCCAGGCTGGGAAACCAACAACAAAATGCCATGTTGCTTCCAGTCTGCTCATCTAGATCCAAATGGGATGTTTTGTCCTCTTAGTACAGGACCTTCAGTATTCACACATTTCACCAAAGATAATCAAGACCAGGCTTTAATATAACATGAATTATCCAAGGATCCCAATGCCTGGCATACCAAGCAAAAAAGGGTATTTTCCCAGAAACCTCAAGCATAATGATGTCCAATTTGCATGAACAGGGTTTTACAGAAACATTCCCTCTAACATGAATATTTCAGCCTGGGCTAGAACTCACCAATGTCAACAAGAGAATCTTGTTGGCTCTACTGTGCAGAGAACTGGGTTATCAGGGCAACCCAAACAGATCTGTAACAAAATCATTGCCTTGAATATTGACATTTCCACTCCTGTATCTGTAGAAAGGGCATAGAAAGAAAGAAAGAAATACTCCTTGCAAGAGAAAGCTCTGGTCAAGCATAACTACCAAGTCAGACACATTTCAAAACACACAGTAAAGTAAATCATTGCACAGCCATTGTGTTGTATTAAAGAACAGGTTGGCACAGGAGGTTTTAGGCTTTCCAATTCAATTCTATTTTTTCATCTGGCAGTGCTTTTCAACTTTGTACAGTGCAAAATACAGTGAACTGGTTCAACCTTGGAGTTTGGGCTGAATGCCAGCTGTTGGCCCTAGAGCAAATGAAGCCAATAAAACAGGACAGACTTGCAACCTGAACAATTGTTTTCAAAGAAAGATGGTAAACTCCTGGAGAAGTGGGAAATACTTTCATGGAAAATAGAAAGCCACACCTGTAAGCTTCAGGTATTTCCTTATTACAGAACTTACCTTGGGGAGATGACATACCTACTCAGCATTTTTTTCACTTCTCGCTGCCAAAAGGAGGTGATGTATTTGAAGTACATGCAAAGGTTACTCTCTGTAGAGATCACCATTTTGTAACAACCTGATCTTTTCTGTTTATTAACCAAGGCTGGATCTATGGTTTTCAATACAAAGACATACAAAATTCAAGAATAGGTGTGTTTTCTCATATGGTTCAGAGATATCACAGTCAGACAGCAGCTTCTCAAAACATGAAACCTGACATTTCATGAGACATAGATGTGCCAGGCAATAGAAAAAAGAACCCTTGGAGCAGAAGGGTCCTTATTTTAATTCTAGTCATGACTGATCAAGAGATACAATTGTCTTTGCAAGACAGACACAGGAGAGATGAAAAGTTAAAGAAAACCACAAAAATGCTCAGGGTTTAATTTAAATCCTGGTGTACTTGTTCTGATCTAATAAAAATGGCTGACCCCACAGTCTGCACAATTCCTGAGATCAGGAGAAACTCTGGCACAGCTGCCTGCACTATTCACAACAGCAAGGAGCCTATTTCAGTTGGGCACATGCATCTGTTTTCCCTCCCCTTTTCACAAACTCCCCATTTCCCTCCTGAGCACGGAACAGGTTGGAGATCTGCTCACGTGACTTGCATGTCTGTGCACTCCTAACCACAAAAAGGTGTCCCAACAGGTTTGGTACTTTGCCCCATTCTAGGATCTTTCATATCAATTCTGCAAATGAGGCTGTGGCCACTCTTCCTTCAGAAGAAATACTGTAAGGCTCCTTCAGTGCTGGCAGCTCAGAACTCACAAATAAGCCTCAGTTAGAAGGCAGAACACATTCAGTATGACATAAGGCCTCCTGGGATCAGGACTCAAACCAGCCTCCTTCTCCTTCCTGCTCTTCTACAGCTCCCTGCATGGCTCTGGGTAAATCAGGCTATCCTCCTGTGTCTAAATTCTACATTTGTCTAAGAGGGATAATCACTCTTCACCCATAAAGAGGGGCATTCTCAAGCTACACTTACTAATGATTGACAGGGACCCAGGTACTACAGAAAAGCACCATAAAAAAATCACCCCCTGCCAAAAATGCTTTATGAAAACCAAATGCTCCTTAAAAAGCAGTTTCAGATTCAGTTCCCTAGTAGTTACCACAAAATCCCCCACAATTTAATATAAACTCTATCTATCTAAAAATATCCCAACACAATTTGACAATGTCCTTTCAACCAGACATTAAAAAAAAAACCTACAGGCACAATTACATATGACAAAGATAATGACAAAACAAGAAAAGAAAAAAGATAGGCAATATCATTCCTTCTAGCTTAAAAAAAAAAAAATATAGTGCACTCAGTTTGCCGGTTAATAGGTGATGTGATGGGTCCTTAGTTCATCTTGGGATAATTTAAGAACAGAATGATTAGCAGTGTATGATGACAGTGATCACTAGCTGGCTCCTGGAGAGCTGATAAGTTATTAAGCCAAACAATGGATCGCTATTATGAGCAAGTCAGTGCACTAACTGTAATTTCCTTGAAAGCTGAGTGGTGCATGATTATACTTGTCCACTCAGACTGCCTGCTGGCAGCTCCACATTCTGCTATTGTTCTGAACTGTACAGTCTTCCCAGAGCCCAGGATACAGCCATAGAAAAATGTATTCTTCCTATTCAGGCTTCATTGTGGCAGCTGTTGTCTGAAGGAGAGTGGAAGAGAGACATTGTCCTGAAGCACAACTATTAGAGCTCCTAAAAACATGTGGTTTTATTTGTCAGCAGGAGCTACCTCTACTTTCTAGCTGAGGCAATTTCCATTTCAAAAGAATTCTGACTTTGGAATGACACATGTATACAGCTACAGACATAATGTACACATGTTCATATATATATATGCACATATGTGTGTGTGTGTGTGTTTAATGTGTATTTAAATGCCACATTTAAATACACATAAATGTGGCATATATGAGTATACATCCCTGGTGGTTTTCTTTGTGAGTTTCAAGAACACTGCTGTTACTACTGGAAGCTTGTATGGACATCTTCCAACTCACATTGCTCTCTCAAGGTACAAGGAGAGACAACACAGAACACCTCCATTCATGAGCCTACCAAAACTAGGAAGAAAAAAAACCACAAAAGAAAGCAGGAGCTGGATGACAAGGACTTCAAAGTGGCTTATACACACATGGACTGACAACATGGCCTTCATCTGTCCTACCAGAAAGGGGTGGTCCTAGTGGTGAAGACTGTGCAGGATGCGGAAAACAAGAGTGAGGTGCTACTGCAGACCTGCTGAGTGAGATGGGTAAGAGTCCTGGGCTGCCTAAAGGATGCTTGTATCCCCAACCATCTGTTCTGTTTATGCTGGGTTCAAGTTTTACGCCTTTAAGGCTGGTTCTGAGAGCAAAGGGGGAAAGAGAAGTGCAGTTTGTTTGCAGAAACTGCACTTGCTCCCCTGCACTCCTTCTCCTGGACTGTGCTGTCTGCAGCATGGACAGACAGCAAGACAGAGCTCTGCTTTGCTTTTTAGTTAGTTTCTTTTAGCTAGCTGAGGCAGTGAAGTTCCCTGGACTGTGGCTTTGCTTTTTCCTGGAACTGTTCAAAGCTGCTGTGGACTGAAAACCCAGAAGAACACTGGGAGCTCACCCATGTGGCCCACTGGGGCCAGGACGAGGCATTTTCCAGCGCAGGAGGGACTGATAAAAGACTGAGCTACAAGGACTTTCTGAATTTGCCATCTCTTCAGAACAGCAAGGTTCTATTGTTTAATATTGTTCAATATTTTGTGCTGGTGAATGCTTTGCCTTAAATAAACAGTTTTTTTCCCATTTTTCCTCCAAGGAAATACTTTCCCAAACCAGTTGAATCTGCTTTCTAGAGAAACCCCTTTAGAGGTTTTTCTCCCAAATTTGCCCTGATCCAGGACAGTAAGGCACTCACCTTCCTCTGTGCCTCATTTTCCTCCTCTGCAAAGCAAGGCAGAGCCTCAGCCCAGCTCCCCGAGGTGCAGCCAGCACACGCTGTGCTGGGGACCCTGGAGCACCCACCCGGGGCCAGGGACTGCAGGGAGCCCTGCTGGGGCAGCACAGGGACCCGATGCTGCTGAGACATGGAGTGAAGCCAGCCCACAGCCCACCTGGATTTGACAGGAGAGAAGAACAGAGATCCCCATTTTTGGTCCTCTCTACTAATTCTCAGAAGTATATCTTCAACTCTTGCCCACATGAGCAACCAACATTAAACCTTTCCTTCCCTTTGGTGCATTTTTACTTTACCCTTGTCCTGAAAGTTACCAGCTAGCCTGAGCAGGAGGCAAAATTTTTAAAGCCCTTAAGCATCTCCTCCTGGAACACCAGCAGCCATTTTGGAGTCCAAGCCCTGCTGGCTCCCAATGAGCCTTGGGGTATCCAGGTCTTTGTTTTTTTTAATGGGACTTGGGTGATTCTGAAAGTATTATCATGTACCTCCCATTGATTTGATTTAAAATGAGCTTTAAGTGGGAAGAAACCCGACAATGAGAAGATTTGACAAGAGCTTAAAAGTTAAGTCCTAATTAATTTTAAACTTTGTTTTATGTAAGGCTCACTTAAGGAGCAGATGAAATTATTTCATTGTCCTTTTTTGCTGTGCTGATCCTGCAAGGAACATATAACCAGGAGGACGTTTTAACAGGCCTAGGAAAAAGTACTGTTAGTGATAGTTTTAGTGATAGATATTTACTGATAGTCAAAATAGACCATCAGTCTATTTTGAATCCAGGAACTGCTCCTGTCACTGAATTTTTTCAAACCCAAGTGAAAGGGAAGAACAATTACTGTAAAAACACAAAGTGAGAAAATGTAATATTCAAAGTGGGATAGTAACACATAGAGATAAAGCCTCCCCTATAGTTTTGAAGAAAGGTTAATACCACTGCTAGTCACACACCTTATACCCATATAAACACATAGTTTTTCTCCTTACAAGATCTAATCATCTGACCATTCATTCTCCTGAGCAAAGAAAGGTTAACAAGTCAATAATTTCCACTCCAACTCCAAATTAACCAGCCCATAGCCACGCTAGTCCAACTGTGAGTCTGTACCATAAACAAAATGAGGTGGTGTCAAAGCGTAGAGGATCTGATAGTTTTTTTTTCCACTCCTGAACTTGGAACACACACAAGTTAACAGCAACTTCCAAAACACTGGAAATGGATGGAAAACACTGGATGGAAACTGTTGAATCAGGGACAGGAATTTCATCAACTGCTTTGCTATGACGCTCCAAGTACATCCTAAGTTATCCAGCCAACAGAGGCTGCACCTAAAGACAGATCTTATCTTTATGATAGGTTTTATGTAGTGTGGCCATCCACTCATCTCTAAGAAAAGCACATGGTTATGGTAGTAGGAAATCTCAAAAGGAGATAAACAGCAGTAACTTGCCTTGGAAGGCTATAAAAAATAGATTAACAGCCACTTATGTACCAGTTTTAAGCCTCAATGCTTCTATAAACATAGAAGAAAATTAATTTCAAACGTATGCTCATCAACATCTTGAAGCATGAACATGTAACGTATGTGAACATAGACATGAAGCATGTAACTTACACATGCATATATTATTTAGCATTTCTGGCTTGGTTCTTTTTTTTTTTTTTTTTTTTTGCCACCAATAGTTAGGTTGTTATCACCTTTATGTGTGATACCCATTCAAATACACTGCTTCACAAGATCATTAAAAGCCAATAGGCAACTGTATTGTTTCAGGACTACTTCATATTTAAATCATTGCCTAAAATTACAATTCAAACACCATGTGAATGAACAAAGCCATTCAAATGGGTACAGAACACATAAATTTCCATTTCCATTAATCATTTTGGCCTGATTTCACACTCCTGTGCAAACAAGAAGTATTTCTGGCCTGTCGCAGCATAAGAGCTACCAGGGGATAGCTCAGTGATTCCATGCAAACCCTTGCCTTATAAACTTACCCCTCCTCAGCCATGAGGCTTTCCCTACAAACAGACACAGAGCACTTGTCCTGGGATCAAACCTCAGCAGTCCCTGGAATACAGCACTGGGATGGGTAATGTGATAAGGCATAAAATACAGGAATTGTAAGAACCACTCAGAAATGCTTGGAGTAACTTGATAGCAATAGGAAGAGTACAGAGAAAACACATCCCTGCAGTGAGGCTCCACCACATGACCACTCTTACAGTGGAATTCCAGAAACTGCATAATAACCAAAGCACCACATTTACTGCAGGGCATGCAGCACACAGTACTGCACTTAAAGTCAAACTGAGTCACATCTGGAGTTCATGTCATTCTAATACTTTCCCTTACTTAGCTCAAGGACACAAATGAGACTTCTATGTACAGGGCTTGGGTAGCAGTAGCTTCGTTAGCCTTGTGCATCTATCCAACATCATTACAAATTGTAATTAAGTTGTCTGCACCAGCACAGAAGTGAGTGCATGCCCTTTCCCAAGGCAAGCTTTGCTCTTACCAAGCTATGGAATTTTTTTGCATCTACTTTGTTGCAGCTAGTTTTTGCTCAGTTTAAAGGCAATAAGCAGTTTCACCTGAAATGTTCACAAAGCAGCACAAAGCACCAGTTCACTGCAGCAAACAGTCTCATTCATCCCAACAGTTCTCTCCATAACCAAGAGGCTGCACAGTTTCACTTTTAAGTTTAAAAAACACTTTGTCATGCTGAGATGAGACATTAAATCACACATTATAATGCTGTGTCAAAGTAATGCCAAATGGAGCAAAGAATTACAATGTGAATGAGGTCAACAACATGTGAACACAGCAGAGAGCAAAGCTCCATGCACGGCTTTAAGCACAAGATCCCAATGGACAAAATCCTGAGCAAGCTGCTTGAGCAGCCTCTGCCTTGAGCTGGGGGGTTGGGCTACCTGATCTTCAGAGATCCTTCTGGACCTCACCCATTCTGTGAAGATTTGCTATTTTCTACATTTGTGACTGTAGCAGGCTTGGACTGAAAACTGCACAAAACCTTGAGGCTCCACTGCTGCATTAACGCTCAGTCCCACATGAGGGTCCCGGGCAGTCATGAGCCATCCATGCTCATTCACAAGGCCAGCTCTGGCCTGTACCACCTCCCTTCATCTTTCTCCCCATTAAACCATAAAGCCTGCTCTAGTCAAACCAAATTCTTGCTTACTTTTCTGTTTTAGCCAACATCAAACTGGTGTAGCAAAGTCGTTTCTGGCAGTCATCAAAATATTGTTACACCGTATGCCAGGAGGACTGACAAGAAAACAATCACTGAAAAATAAAATCTGTGTTAAAAATGTTCTGTTCCTTAGGATTCCAGTGGTTCTGCACATCTGTACCTTGTCTGCAATGCAGCTACTTCATCCATTTTATTTTCCATAATGAAGCATTGATTTTGTTTGCAAAAAAAATTGCTATAACCACTCTACATTGCTGGCATTTTACCTGAAGAAAAATCTCTTAACAAACATCATCTATGTCAATTTGTGACCACTTAATTTGTGAGATGGAACCATTGCAAAGCACACAGTCCCACCACTCACAGCAGAAAACCATCCCCAAACCAGACTCACCTGCAGGAAGCTCAAGAGAGGCTGAGCCACAAGTGTGTGGTTTCACACCTCACTGGCTCGGCAGATGCAAACAAAATACACACAACAAAACTCGGCTTGGTTTACAAAAATGCCAAATGGGTAATAACATGCAACTCACAACACATCAGCTCAGTGTATCATAAATTGCCTGAAATCTATCCCCACAGCAGTGAAAGTGAAACATCACCCTTCTGCAACCAAGTAGTTTGAATGAGAGAACAATTAAGAGCATAATTTTATTTTAACATTAGCTCATGTGACCACAAAGATTTTTTGCAGAGACAATATTATCTTAGGTGTGAGATAATTTAAACATTTTTCAAAATATGTTTGCTGCTCCAAACTCCAAAGCAAATTGAACACATCAGCTGAGGAGAAGTCACTGACAAAGCCACTGTAACCAGTCCTCTTCTCCAATACACCAGATTTTGACAGCATATTATCTTCCACAAGATGGGTGAATATTTTCCTAATTTCAAATTACTCAGTTTAGTTTGAAATGATCACTAGTTAATTCCACATTGGGAAACAAATTAGGAACTTTCCTGAAAAGGCAAGTAAATTTGGTTTTGTTCTTCCACCCTGCAAATAAGAAGTAGGTGTGGAAGGCTGAGCCCTCCCAGCTCCAATGTCCTGCCAAGCACAGTCTCAAGTCACCACTGGCTTCATTTGTTTAGTACAGCTCATGTTACACTGCTTAGTTATAAACACAAAATAAGCTGAGATTTTTTTTTCCTAAATACTTAGCACATTTAATACTGTGGAGTAGTTTAAAAAGAGCAAATGAAAATGTTTGCTTTCCATGTTACAAACTCTGATTTCCACCCAAAAGCAGCTTGAAAAAGATCACAACTGAAAGACTAATCATGGTAAGTCATCCATCATTTTCAAAAAAGCACAAAAATAAAGACTAAGTAAATCTATGTAAATGTATACAGTTGCTTAGATGCATGCACAGTATATCCTTCTCAATATTAAGAGCTACCTTTTTTTATTCCTGCCAAGAATACATTTATTTGCAACTGAGTGCCTTAGAGGTTATCAAGGGAAAAGAGTCAATCTTTCTTTAGGAAAAGAAATAAAAACTACAAATGTTAAGCAAGATTAACACAGGCCATTTCAGTCAAGGTCTCAGACTTATCAACTTCCACCAACTCACCCTGTAAAAACATGCATGGCATAAAAAAGGGCTGAATACTGATCTTTTAACCACAGAACTAGGATAAATATTCAGATATTGCTAAAACCAGTACATATCATTACCAGATTCTCTTCATGTAACATTCTTAAAAAGTCTGAACAGAAAAAGTCAGGGAGAGTCACACATACATTTTTTAAGTGTTCCGCCCATGTTGAAACTTGTAAATTTTCCCCTCTCAGGTTCAAAAATTCCCCCAGTATCAACTTTTAAAATTCATCTATTTGAATACTTTGCACAAGACTTAATGGTTGCATTTTACTCCTAAATAGGAACATCTTATGTCATCTCTAGTATCCTCTATAATAAGAACACTAAAACTTCACAGGAAAAGATGAATTTCTCCCTTACAGTTACATCTCAGCCAAACATGCATTCACACTCCTGAGAAGGTTTGGTTCCTACTTTGTAAACAATTTGTTTTGAAAAAATTTGGGTCAAGGACAGCTTACCATCAACAACAGCCTACATCTCTCTACAATTAGTGCCAATAAGCAGCACAAGTATCTTAAAAACATTTATTCCATCACATTACCAAACAATAACCAGACCACAAAATTTCAAAAAAATCACTTTGCCTACCCAGGCATTCCCACAAAAGCATACCTCAGAGGTCCCCAAAGGATGAGTGATGGTTTTCTGCCACCAATCAAACTTGCCACTCCTCTCTTCCACAGGCCAACTCTGTGCTAAACAGCAGCTCTGGTATCTGCTGGCAGATCTGGTATCTCTGGTATTACTGCTGGGAGCTTCCTAAAGCAGGCTGCAGATCAGAAGTAGACTTTTTATTTTAATCTCTAGTAAGCCACACTTAGCCAAAGTAAGGTTGTTCTGGTTGGTGAGAAAGTTCAGGCATACACATTTCTTTGGATGTGAAAATAAAACATTAATAACCAGTACATAATGTTTATTATATATCAGGCCACAAAAATGAGATCAGATTCTCTATTTCAATGGTCAGCACAGTAAAACTTTGTGTAGTACATCTGGGACTAACAGGGGTTGTATAGTAATGGAACTGGCTTAATCAATCTTCATTTCTTTTGTGCCATAATAGAAAACAACAGGCAAAAATGTTCTTTCTTAACAAATATATCTTATCTACACAAAGCTCAGTTGAGGGTGGGGAGAAGAGACCTTTTTACTTTGAAATTCCAATAGCAGCTCAGAGGCTCTACTCTGCTGATTCTGAACTATAATGAATGGAGAGATTTCCTCACATTCCTGTTGGATAATTCTTCCTTTACCAGCCTTCAGTTACCAGCAGATCAGACCTGGAGTTTACTCTTGAGCTGGCAGTAAACAAAAGAACAAATCCATACTGTTTCTGGTGAGAAAAGAAATTGGAGCCTTTATCCAAATGTATTAAAACTCTAACATGCAGGATGACTAAGAAGATGTGTGCTGGATAAATGAGGTGGTGTGATAAACAATTTTTTTTTTAAAAAATCAACAGAAAGATATCTTTATAGAGAATGACCAATGCATTGTCAAAGAATTCAGCTATCAAACACAGATTTAAGTTATTTATTATAATTTAAGTTATAATTCAGTAGACGGGTAGACTGTGGATTCAAACTGCTGTGTTAATGAACAATTCAGCTGCTACTTCTAGATGACAAATGCACAGTATTCATACTTTCCCATAACAGACCTGCACTGGCTCTACTGATGAAGCACACCAGTACCAGCTCACAGGAAGAGCCATCTAACTGATAAAAGCCACATTTTAATTTAAATACTGACATTCACCTCAAAGTAATAAAAAAAACCATTCATCTGAGGGGATCTTTAATGAGTTACAATGGCAAAAAAGGAGGGTTTTTTTCATCTTTTCTATTTCTCAGCTCAACATGAGCTGGCACCATTGATTTTTTTAACATAACTGATGTTGTACCTTATCCACAGGTGATGTATCTCATCTATGTGACAGCTTTCCCAATGAACTGAAACATGGGAAATAAGGACAAACAACTATCCCGCTACAAATTACAGGCAAGTATCTATTTATTTTAAAAGTACAATATCCAAATCAACATTTCTCCAGCACACAGGGCTGCCCGGCATTACACTCTGGGTTTGATCTAGTACTTCCATTCCACCTTTTGAGTCTCATTTAGTTTCTAAGCACTCCTCTCAGTTTCTGACTTGGCACCAGCCTCAGCCTGATGGGACCACATGGTAGGCTGTGGACTGACTGCATGACAGAACTGCCAGGCAAAGAAAGAGAAAATCAGGCAGTGCCCCACTGGTAAGCCACGTGCCAGAAGCAGAAAATAAAGGGAAAAAATAACATTTGTAGATCAACAGTAAGAGACCATCAGGAAGGAATCCTGTTCCTTCCAAGGTTTAACATGTTCAAACACTGCAGAATGCTCTCACAGCCCAGCAGCCTTGAACACAAACTGATGACATCCACAATTAAAGAGCTTATATACTTCCTTAGCCCAAACAAGCAAATTCTGTTCTCTCCACCTACTCAGTTAGCTGATTCTCACTAGCTCTACTCATCCTGACCATCCACCAGCAGGTTCAGCACCATAAATGCCCACGGTGACACAAACAGGGCAGCAGAGTGCTCTGGGGAAGGGCAGGCAAGCAGCTTTAGCCACAAGGCTTCCCATCACTGCAGCCTCCTGTGGTGTCTGGACATCAGCACTCACTCCTTCTGTAACAGATGGTCACCAAATCACGCTGAAAAAGAAGTCCCCACACCTCAGATATCACACACATATACACACACTCAGAAAATAAAATATTCAAGGCATTTGGGAGTTTTTGCCACAACAAAAGGAAACATGAGCAACATGTTTTAGACGAGCACATACCATCTTATAACTGGCAAAAGCCTTTACTCATTGGTCTTCCTGGGATGCACAGGATGGCAGGAGCCATTAGAGACCAAAAAACAAAAGGTTTTAATGATAGGAGTAACTTGGCTTTGCCAGATAATCATGCAGTGTTGCAGGCCGATCTGTTTCTCATATAAGGGCATAAACAACATGTGTTTGTCTGAGTTCATACCAAAGGAAACAGACTGCTGATCTCAATGTCCTCAAATGATGCACAGATACATTTTAAGCACTTGTTTGTCCTATTATATTCTGAAGTCCAAAATAGACTTTTTATTACAGTATCTCCAATTTCAGGACACCTATACAGTAAACAAGTGATCAGGGAATGAGAAACACTTCTATTAATAGCAACAGCACACTGTTCATAAGTAGAGGTGTCAATTATTACTAAGCAAAATGGACAGATTACCAAAAATACCACCAAAAACTTAAACACAACAAACCTAGTTTCATTTTTTGCTCAAAACCCAAAGAAAATCCAACTTATTCTGTACATTTTATCCCCACTCACTTCTTGCTACATTTTTATTGGAATTAATATTTTTAATGACCTCTCCACACTAGGAATACCTTCTGCCTCCAAGCAACCCATTGTAGTGGGATCACTACATCCCATCTAGCTTCTCTGGGAATCATCCCATTCACATGGACAGCCATCTGTGTGTAGTGCCAAACCTGTAAGCTTGCAAACTGTCTGTAATTCTGTGTCACGTCACCAATATACACACTGGAGCATATTGAAAAAGAACCCAGAGTGACAGGTGCTTTTGGAATGGCTGCATTTAAACATTTCAGGTGACCAAGATCTCATCCTTGACACGTGCAGAACTTGTTCCTTCTCTTCAGCATTGAGAAATAATGATCATCTCAAACCAAAGAGTATCAAAAACCCTCAGAGATTTTAAAATTTGTGATGACCTACAATTGACACATGACCTACAATTAGGTCATTTAAACACCCAGCCCCGTAAGCAAACTAACTGCTCAACTTTATTCTACTTACAATTTAATAGCTGTACAATTTAAATAATACCTTTCTCCCTCAACCACTTCACTGCTTACCACCAAATCCTTAGATTAGGTACTGGAATAGACAGGAAAAATAACTTGTTAGCATTGACTCCAGATGTTCAGGGGTCTCCTAAAGCATTACCCAGAAATCAGGCTAACTACATAACATAGACACAGTGCTTGGAAGAACCCAGATCCCACTTTATTTTCCTGGACTCTCTATATATTTTTATATACTCTCCAAAGACAAGGGTAGGCTCACCTTCCTACCATCTACTGCATGCACTGGTGGCTCAATGCATGCATCATCCCAAACTGTCTCCTCCACGCAGGTTTAACTCCTATGCACTAAAAGGAATCACAGAATCTGCTGAATTGGAAGGGACCCACAAGGATCACCGAGTCCAGCTCCTGGCCCAGCACAGCACCATCCCTGAGAGTCACACCATGTGCCTGAGCATTGGCCAAACACTCCTGGAGCTCTGCCAGCCTTGGTGCTGTGAGCACTGCCCTGGGCAGCCTGTCCAGTGCCCAGCCACCCAAACCCCCCTATTTGTCTGATCAGCCCTAATCACCACAGTGCTCCTACTCCTGTCCCTTCCAGTCCTTGCTGCAGGAATCACAATACTCCTTACAGAATGCAACCTCAACACCACATTCTTCCACCCTGCAGGAGGAGGAGACCCAGTTCAAACCAACACCTTTTCTGATTCTTTGGTCATCCAGAAGTCTACACCTTAATCCTGCCAGGATTTGGGATCATCTCTCATGTCATAACTTACTACACAGAGAAAAAGGAACCATTTGGCTACATAGGAATAGTATGAGCTATACTATCCATCAGGTTCCTGGGCTTTATCCTCTGAGCTCACCACATATTCACAGTAGGAATAGATGCTGACACCCGAGCACACTTTACATCTGCCACTACAATCACTGCCATTCCAACCAGTATCATCTTCTGGGGGAAGAACCTGTTTCTAACATCCAACCTTAACCCCCCTGACACAGCTCCAGGCCATTCCTCAGGTGCCATCACTGTCACACCAAGCACAGATCAGTGTCTGCCCCTCCTCTTCCCCTCACCAGGGAGCTGCAGACTGCAATGAGTCCCCTCAGTCTCCTCTTCTCCAGCTGCCCAGCCCCAGGGCCCTCAGCAGCTCCTCCCCAGCTTCCCCTCACGGCCTCACTGTCCCCGTGGCCTCCTTTGCACTCGCTCTAACAGTTTAATTCCTTCCTCACACTGTGCTGCCCAAACCTGCACACAGCACTCGAGGTGAGGCCCCCAGAGCAGAGCAGGACAATCCCTGCCTGGCCCCAGGGCCCTGCCGGGCCTGGAGCCCCAGGACAGGGACGGCCCTGCCGGGCCTGGAGCCCCAGGACAGGGACGGCCCTGCTGGGCCTGGAGCCCCAGGACAGGGACGGCCCTGCTGGCCCCAGGACAGGGATGGCCCTGCTGGCCCCAGGACAGGGATGGCCCTGCTGGCCCCAGGACAGGGACGGCCCTGCCGGGCCTGGAGCCCCAGGACAGGGACGGCCCTGCCGGGCCTGGAGCCCCAGGACCCCAGGAGCCCCAGGACAGGGACGGCCCTGGAGCCCCAGGACAGCCCCCTGCTGGCTCAGACTCCTGGCTCAGATCCCACTGGCCACCAAGCAGCACCCCCAGGTTCCTTTGTGTGGTGCTGCTGTCCAGCATCTCCTTCCCCAGGCTGTACCCACACCCAGGGCTGCCCCAGACCAGGTGCAGAATCCAGAACTTTTCCTTGTTGGATGCAGTTATAAAGTATTTTGCAATTTAGGGGAAAAAAAAAATCAAGACAGGAATGTAGCAGAACAGTATTTGTATCCAGTCCTCCAGCAGGTTACTTGTGGCACCTCTCCCAGCAGCATGAGACAGTTTAACCAAGAAGCAGAGACACTTAACTCTGGTGTGAGGGAAGCTGCTCGTTTCGCAGCACACGGGGAGATGAAGGCAGGAGTTTTCAGATGAGCACAGCTCTCTGCCCCAGAGAACCAGCATTTACAGAGCCACATACAAAAGAAAAATAATGCAATGGTAAAGCCACACACAATTGTTATATTTACATGCATAAACACAGCGCACAGCTTTTGAATAGGTGAGAATCCTTGGCACCCAGGAACATTCAAGCCAGACACAGAGACACAATATGCTGAGCTGGAAGGGACTCCCAAAGATTACCAAGTCCAGCTCTTAGGTGAGTGGCTTGTATGAGGGCTGAATCCCCAACCCTGGTGCTATTAGCACCATGCCCCAACCAACAGCATCAATAAAACACCAGAATGGTGATGACAGCAACAGCAAAAACATTAGACACATGCAAATCTTCAGCATGCCACTAAAAACAACATGGATCACTCCTCCACTGGGGTGCCTGGCAGAAATCAGTAGGCCTGCACTGACGAAAGCAGAACACCAAGAGCACAGTCCTCAGTGTAACTGCTTAGCAGTTCCACTATTATTTATTCCTAGACAACCTCTCTTAATGCAGCTTTGCATAAAATAACTCATGCCTAACTTAAAAGTTATGATTAAGAGTATTTTCCTTTTAGCTCAGTTCAGCCTGCTATTTAATTCACTACTGGTCTCACCTCTTCACCACGTTAGCTGCTGTCTTGCTTCTGGCCATCAGAATAGTCTCAAAACTGCTGTTCTCTGTACCAGAAAATATTGCTATTGTAACAGAAGCTAAATTAAAACACTTGTGTCATGAACAAGGGCAAGAGTGTGAGAGTGTGGCAAAAGGCCAAATAAAAAAGGAGATTTGTTACTTTTCCTTCCCAAGAGGATTAAGAAAAATGTGCAAGATTAAAAAAATAACTGTTCCAGCCCTTTTCCCTGATGTATGACAACATGAAAGAGACCCTCCAAATCACTTCTCACAGGAGGCTGTGTAAAAACCCTAGTTTCTTGCATGACTAACATAAGAATACTGATGATGTCATTGTCACCCCTTCGGATCACATCTATCCTACAAATCATTATTTCTTACTGGCAGCCTTGCAGCACGAGTGAAACACTGTTTAAAGTCTCACTGGGAAAAATGTAGGTGATGTAGTAACTGTTATCTTTGCTATCTCCTTAGAACAGATTAGCAGGGATGTGGACCACCTCCCTCTTTCACTCCCCTGAGGGGTTCTTCCCACATGGGGTGTGTGGGGCAGGAGATTTGTCTTGCACCCTTATAAAAAGTTGCTGACTTTTGAGCATATTCACTTTTTTAAGGAGGAGGAAAGAGAAACCGTGGGGTTATAAATTTATAATGAGTTCCATTTCCCAGAGACCCTCATCTGTCTTATACACCCAGTGTTGATCAGAGAAGATCTGTGGGGCAGGGACCTTGCTTGCTACAGGGCACGCAGAAGCACTCAGGAGAAAGCATTTCAGTGCTGTCGGTTGTCTCAAGAATGACACAAACAAGCTTCCCCTGCATCTCTACTGGCTGCAAAAATAACAAAATTAACAAAAGGGAAATAAAGAGAAGTTTCCCATGCCAGCAAATCATTCCACAAACATCTGTTGTTCCTGGTCAGTGAGATTCCATGGAAGGTAAGGAAAGATTGATACTCAGGGTGCATTTGTTAAAAGACAACACAGAAACCAGACATAATACAAAACTGTCAGGTGCTGCACCCCAAATGCTGGACAAGGTAACAAACCCCAAAGGGGTTATCAGCTAACTGACCCTTTCACAGCTCTCTAACATTGAACACGTGAAATGTAATGGGAAACAAAAAGAAAACAGGACCTTCCCTGAAGTTTAAAAAAATAAAAATAAAGAAATAGTAATAAAAAAATCCCAAACAAACAGAAAAAGGCCCAAGAAACTCCAGTCTGTGCATCAAGTGACAGATTAAAGACTTCATTGTTGACAGTAAAAGTGACATTTTAAGCATGGGAGAGGAAGCAACAAGACCTTCAAAAAATCAGCAGCAACTTTCAATTACAATGAAACAACACATAAAAATAGAAGCTTAAGACTGAGGACCCTTTAATGCCCTATGGAGTATTCAGGGACAGCAGTAAACAAGGTGCTGATATACTTTACACTGCAAACAATGTTAGTAGAAAGCCAAATGGGACAAGCCCCAAATCAGAGTGAAATTTCAAGGCATGAAGTTTGAGATAAAGGGCTGTAATCAAATTACACCACAAATGGGTCCATTCATCTGTAAGCATTTAAACAGAGAGCATTGAATTACAGTCTGAAATAAAACAAATTAATTTGCTCTCTATTTCTTAAATATCTATTCATTATTTTCCTACTGCCAAAGAAAATTTACCACCTTAATACAAGAATGAATGTGGGGAGAAAACTGAAATACTAATTTTCAGGCAGGAAAAACAAGAGTTTGAATTGTGTTATTTACATTCCCATTCCTCTTTCTGAATAGCGTGAAGTCAACAAACTAAGTGAACACAGAAGAATCTGCAATTGCAATTCAAGTTGTTTTGTGCAAAAGGCCTAGCACCTTACGTACATCCAATAAACTAGCCACAGTATTTTTTTTATAAATAAAAAAATTTAATTCTTACAGTGTTTTCAGTGCCTTCCACTATGATGTTCTTTTTCCTGAAAGCTACCACAATCCAAACGACTTAACACCACAATATTTAAGTGCAGGGCATGCATCCCCCAATTTGGCAGCGCTGGAAAAGCTCCTTTTAAACAAACCCGCGTGTGGAGGAGCCGCTCTTTTTGTAAGCGCTGAGAGGAACAACAATCCGGGGAGGGGGGGGACAAAAAAAAAAACCCCAAAACCCCAAAACCCAATAAAAACAGAGAGCGAGAGAGGAGAAAAACCCAGCACAGTCCTGCTGCTGCTGCTGCTCGGGCTGCTGTTGTTGCCTTTGTTGTCCGGCGGGCGCCCCGAGCCTGCGGCCGGCCCGGCCGGGCCCCCACCTGCTCCCATTCATCGGCCGGCCCGGCCGGGCAGCGGGCAGGAACCCCGGGGGCTGCCCCACAGCTGCCCGGGGACACCCCGAGCTCCAGCGCTGATCCTCAGCACCGGCTCCCCGTCCTGGGATGGGGGGCGTGCGTGGGGAACACGCAGGTGTTCTCATCACCCCCACAAAATCCCTGTCCTCTGGCGAGGAGGGTGAGCCCCCTGACCCGGCAGCCCGAGTTACTGCAGGAGGGTGCCATCACTCGCCCCAGCACCCTGCCCCTTGGCAGCAAGGAGGGTGACCCCCACCCCAACGCTGTCCCCCCCCCTCCATCCCAGGACCCTGCTTTATTTTTTTTTCCCCTCAAGGAGGAGAGCACCCATCCACCCACCCCTTCTCCAAGGGGGTTGCCCTGCTGACTCGCAAGGCAGATGCCCCCACTCCAGCCCCTCGGAGGGAAGGAGGGTGCCCTGCCAGCACCCAGTCCCCTCGCAGCGAGGGGGATCCGCCCCCAGCACTGTCCCCCCGCAAGGGGGACACCCCTTCCCCCGCTGCCCCATCCCCAGCACCTACCTCGTCTTAGAGGACAGGAAAGCAAGTTTGATTAATCCATAGGTAAACAACTGGATGCTCTCCTTGGCTATGCTGGCCACTCTGAGCCTGTGCTCTAGGATGTGCAGTTCCATCTTTTCCTCTTTCTCATTTGTAGTTCATCTATCCCTGGGGTTTATGTTGTGTTTTTGAATGGGGAGGGGGAGGGGGGGCTGTTATTGTCGGTGCCTTCTTTTTTTTTTTTTTTTTTTTCTTTTTCCCCTCCCCGCTTCCGTCTGTCCCTTCCGAGCTCCGGGGGCAGGAGCAGGGGATGAGGGAGCAGAGGGTGCAAAAGTTGGAGCGGCGGGGAGGCCGGCGGGGCGCGGAGCGGAGCAGCGGAGCCCGGAGTGCCGAGCAGCTGGTGCTCGCTGGAACAAACAACTTGCCACTCAAGCCCGGCCCGGCGCGCATGCGCCGCGCCCCGCGGCATGCCGGGACTTGGAGTCCGCGCCGCGGCCGCCCCGCCCCTGAGGACGCCCGCCCGGCCCTACACCCCAACCGCCCTCAGCGGCAGCTGCGACCTCTCATTAAAAAAAAATAAAAAAATAAAGCATTTAAAGCGAGAATCAACGTTTGTAAGGGTGTTGTTTAGGTTTGTTTAATTTTCTTTGTATTTAGCTTACTGGAAGATCTTTCACAAGCCAAAAACTAGCAGGAAGAAGAACTTTAGAAGTTTCATTAACAGCAGGGAAGTAGTCAAATCGTACCTTGTTTATTCCTTCATGTGGCTGATGGGAAATCCTTCTCTGTTTCGCTGTGCAGTGAAATAGTGTGGGAAAAACCCATTCACTTTGCATGTGAGTGTTAGAGAGATAATACAGAGCTGTCAATAACATAAAACCGGCCCTGTGTGTGCTGTAATGCTGGAAGGGTGAGTGGCTGGAAGGATGAAGCTGGAAGGGTGAATGGCTGGAAGGATGAATGGCTGGAAGGGTGAGCAGCCTGTTTGTCCCCATTCTTCCCCCACTCCTCAACACAAGGGGCTGAATGGAGGTAGCAAGGGATGGGCCTCCAAAGCAGTCCCAGAATTGGGATTGCTCCGGGGTGCCCCAGGGAGTGTGAGCACCTCTGTGCTGCACCACTGACACCACACTGACCAACCGCAGTCAAATTCGCCCTCGGGGTATTCATAAAACAGGGCTTAGGCAATAAAACTGGTTCAGGTTGTGTACAAGGGTCCCTCTGACCAGATCACGCTGATTCTGCCGTGAACATGCCACCAGCACCCAGTCTCTATGGCCCTTTACACCAAAAGATTTCAAATCAGCCTTATGAAGACCATCAAGAGAAACCTTTCTGTTCTACCCAGGGAAACTGAGTCGTGGGACGTGTCCAAGGGCCCAAGATGAGAGCTCAGTCAGCCAAGCCCCACTCCAAGTGACTCCTCTCCCCTACAGAGCAAGAAGAGTTTCTGCAGTTGTAAGTTAAGTTTTTTAGGGTCTGTTGTGTTGAAGAAATCCCTTTGTTGGAGACAAGCTTCCAAAACTAGGATTTCCAAGCCTTTTCTGTTCTGTCAATTCTCATGGGATGGCTGTATTTTTCCCCTGGACATGTCTGTTCTTCCTCTGTCTATGGCCATACTCCTGGAAGGCTGTGTTAATTTTGCTATATCCAAAAAGGGAAAACTTGAAATTTGAGGCATTCATATTCATAGTTTGTCAAAATCATTTAGAGGAAATGCAACCAACATAAAGTATCAAATCTCTACTTTGTTTTTGAAAAGCCTTTAAAAAACTAGTTTTCCTTCATGGCCTCACAGTTCAGATGACTCTAGGCATTGCATTTTATGAAGCTGAAGAGGATTTTTAATCTGCTTTCACTGCCAGTTGAAAGCTCTGAATGTATCTGTGCCCAGCTACAAAAAATGCCTGCAACTGCATCTACAAATCACAGAGATACATACCTGTGTTCCTCTGGGAAAATGCAGACCACAGAGTCCAGAAGGAAACAGCCAGGGACAAAATACACACACACCATCTTGGTTGCTGGGATCTTCCAGAGGAAATCAGACAATTGTAGCCTGAATAATTTCTAGGAAATGCTGCAAAACTCTCCTCTTTTGAGAGATTTTTCCATCATAGTCAGGACACCATTCACAACATCAACTCTTCCCTTTCCCACATAGAGAAAAATATGTTGCCCCCCAGCAGAGCTTTCTCAACCCAGAGAGTCCAGACTCTCCAGGAAGGCCACCAGGGATTATGCGATTACAGACTAATTACCACAGAAAATGCTTACATGAAACAATGAGAAAGTTAGAACAGACCCAAAGGTAAAATCAGTGGGAACCTTTTGAACAAGCAACTCATCAGAGATTTTGTTCTGCCTGCAGGGAAGGAGAAAAGGAGGCCCTGACTTAGTAATTTGTATTTACTAAAAAAAAAAAAAAAAGCATCAAGCAAACAAGCAAAAAAAACCAAAAACAAAAACAAAAAACCAAAAATCCCAGCCCCCCGAGCCCACAAAAAACAAAAATACTTCTTCATTTTGTGAGTTTACATCTGGTGCTCTCCAAAATTGTCTTTTCTGGGCCTGTTCAGCTGCTACAGTTTTCCAAGTCTTCCAAGGAAGGCCTAAAGGCCTTTGGCCTACAAACTCTGACCTCATGGCTACTGTGAACCTTCACACAGCTGACTGTAGCAAGCATTAGGAAAATATAAAGCCCTACCAACACTCCATAAAATTTTCTACACATGAAAAATATGTCTAGCTCAGCACAGGCAAATTTTTCAAGAGCAGGCAACCTGGCAATTAGCCAAAATACTAATAAGGGTCCCCTCCTCCAGCTGACATTAGTATTCAAATCTCTCTCTCCCTTGTTGCCAGGTACATCTGGGAGATTCTATGCAGGGAGCAGCCTAGAATATGTTGTTAGTATACATAACATACTATAATATTTTTTAATTACTGCAATTTCAAGTTTGCCATATTTTTGCAGCTTGGGAGGACTCAGTTGGCCCAGGCCAGGCACAGAGCAAGGACCTGTTGTGCAAGATGATGTAACTGCCCATTTTTACTAAAACCAAAACTCATTCCCTGCCCATGCAGTGTCAGTTACCACATGCTGGGCAGGCAGAGCTCAGGAATGGAGAGCTTGGACAAGAACACAGGCAGACGAGATAGCAGCAAAACAAATCTCACCAGGCTCTTTGAGTCATCTCCTGCCTGCATTGCAAGCATAAGTCATAAGTAGGTGAGATTTCTAAGTGCTCTGGGTCAGATACCACCCATGACACTGAGCAGAGTTTGGGGCTGAAGCCTTGAGGCCAGAGGTGGTGGGGTTTCTCCAGTAAAAAACAGAGACTGTACTTGGACCAACAAGGGACTTCTCAGATATCCTGGATTTTGCTCATGATCACAAGGACCTTCCAACTGGTGAGTAGCGCCAGAGCCATCTCCTGCTTGCCCTGGAGCACTGTTTATCTGGACGTGAGGTCCTCAGAAGGAATGGATTCTTTTATGAGCTCAAAGAGATGGGCTGCATTTTTGCCTTGAGCATTTCTCTCGGTGACAACCAAGGTACAGTTCACCAACAGTTCTCTGGGAGACTCTGCTCTTCTGAGTCTGCATTTTTGTCTGAGAGCAAAATTTCTCATAAAGTCCACTGAAGTTCACCACCCAAGAGTCTGCATGCAATTTGCATTGAAACCACACTGAAACACTCAACAACAATCAGCTTTGGCAAATAGAAATTGAAAATATGTAGAAATAGTTTAGGTGAAAGGAATGTAATTACGCACTGTGACGAACAGTTCATGAAGGTCAGCACTGCACACAGAGGAAAAATAAAGAAGAATCATGTCATCATGTTTTATGCAGTTACCACAAACTACAGCAGATATTTCAGTATTATTTTATTTAGATGGTGGAAATTGTTCTTAAATAATTTGTAGTCTTTTCTGATATAATGAAAAAGCCCAAAATTACTTTATTTAGTTCTCAAAGATGAAGTTATGGTAGCCTTTTCCAGATGGAATTTAACATGCAGTATCTAACTTTTGGGCAATTAAACCTCATTTAAAAAATAAATATAAATTAGATTAAATTATCTTTCGTTATTTCTATGACATTGCACTGCTGCAAGTCTAACGTTGTTGGTAGAATTATGCTCTTCTTTCAAAAAGATCTGAAGTTCAACAGCATCTTGACCTCTGACTAGAGCTTGTAGCAGCTGCTAAGACCTAAAATAGTAGATAATAAAAGCCTAATGTGAATGATGTAATGGCAATACCCTGGATAAATATGCCCAAGGCAAGATGAATCCAGTGTCACAGTTGTTTGTACTAGCATTTGCTTTTCTTCAGTAGACAGAGCATATTAAGTTCTTAGCACATCTGTAACTGTGGTGTGAAATCAGGGTCAGTGTGCATTTCTGGGGTCCCTTTCAGGCCCAGCATATAAGGGACACAGCAATTTGTTCCAGCTCCTAATCTGTACTTTTAGTGCAGCCTCTGTTTAAAGGTTTGAGAACTGGAGGTACCTTCAGGTCAGTTGCTGATTTTGACCAAAAGGGAACCCACACCATTTCTTAGCAGCCTCAACCAGTTTGCTCTGAGGTGGAAGTTACTAAGTAACTATAATTATCTGGGAACTCCTTGCTGAAGTTAAACAGGCCTTTTCGACCCAAGGACGGTAATGCTTCTTTAGGCAAACAGGTAAACAAAGGCACAGCAAGGCAGGCAGTGATCCCAGGTCACTCCATTAGTTATTATCATTTTGGAGTACAATTCATAGGCCACTGCTTGATCACTACAAGGTTGGCTGAGGCAGACAGACAGGATGGGTTTGCAAGCTGCTTATACTTCAGTGACACAATCTCATAAGGCAAAAATATCAGCTCTTTAAGAACAATCGTGTGTAATATATTAAAATGAAAATAAAAATTTAAAAAAGGGGAGGGGGAAAGTTTCTCAAATGATAGTTTCTGAGCTTGCTTATGGAAAAATACTCATTTATTGAAAAGAGCGATTTATCAGACTAATTTCTTTCTAGCAACCAGAGACCTTTCAAAACTTGATTGCAGTTAATATGCTAGTGTTTCAAAGAATTTTATTCAACTATCAAATAAGATAATAAAGAGTTTAATTTACTGTTGAGGTACAAAGTGGGCTGAGCAGGTAGCAGGAGTGCAGATCAGACTGTGCTGTGCTTCAGCTCCTCAGAGAGCCCAAGTCCTGCAGGAGAGCTGAGGGAGTCAGAGAATGTGCAGAAGCAGCTCTGCCTGTGCACAAAGCCACATCACCCCTTACCTGAGCAGCACCAGAGAGCTCCATTAAACATTCACACACCAGCTTGCAAATGGAGATTGTCCAACTAATCAGCTTGCTCAGGGAAGAGAAAATGTCACAACTGCCCCACCTGTGTTCTATGCTTTGGTGATGCCTCACAGCTCCTGCCCTAGAAGAACAGAAAACAATGGGACTCCCAGTTCTGGCCTGGGGAAAGGAAGCTTTGGCACTTGCAATCAGTCACCATGTAACCGGGTCATGTAGCCTCTGGATAGAAGGGATGAAATTGCATGTACCTCTCATGTGTAGCTGGACATAGCAATTTCCCAGATGCAGGACCCACCAACCACAAAGTGCCTTGCCAAAACTCATATACCATAAAGTGGCAGATTTGTACTGTCCCCCTCTAAGCTAAGCGATATTTACTCAACTTTAGCCTGTGAGAAGCCAAGCATAAATATTTGGTTTTGGTATTTTTTATTCAATTCCTCATTCTCTTAACTAATGTCTGGCAAAGCTTGTCCCTATCCTTGGAGATTACTTGGGTACAGCACTCCTCTGAAGCCCTCATTTTCATTTAACACTTGGATGCATTAAGAAGTTGAACCTGGACTTTGCTGGAAACATTAAAAGTCTAGAAGGTAAAATGATGAGTAACAGAAGGAGGAAAAGTAATGTGTGTGTTGCTGAACAAAAACATCACATGAGATAGAAGCTGGTAGTTTCCTAGCTCAGATGCTGATCCCACTGGTTTGTTGATCAGGTGAGCTACTTACACCTTTTTGCTTCAATAAGCATTATTGAAGCAGACCCAGTCCAGCTCATTATCTCTACACAATTCCAGATGAAGTTACTAAGGTCATGTCCACTTTATGAATGCTGACAATCATTGTTGATACAAAACTGAGAAAGCGTGGCTCAGGATGTGGGAAAGACAACTTCACAGCTACTAGGAGGTGTTAAAGATGACCTCATCTTCTCATTTACTTCTGATACTGAAATAAGCAGTTGAAGAAAATACTCCCTCCCCCCCTCCCAGCCCCAGACTGCCAGCCTCCTGAAGATCAACACATCTGCAAATACATTCTGCAAACCTCAGGGAAGAAAGCCAGATTGCAGCCTGCCTTATCTCTTCTGACTGCCTGAATGTATTTCAGGCCTCAAGCATCACATGACTGTACATAACATATGAATACAATAACTAACATGGCTTTTATAACAGATCAGCAGGGATCAGCAGTGTTGAACAAACACCCTTATTTGCAAAAGCGCCTTCCCGGCCCATGAAGCAGGTGACCTTGTCTCCCAAGGGTTACAGTGCAGAGTTAATGATCCACAAATTAAGGATTTGAAATTTATCCACAGCTCCCCTCTTAACTGCGCCATTTTGCACCAAATCAAATAAACACTGTCACTGCTCTATAGAAACCCAGTGCTGTAAGAGAGGCCGGTGGTCAGGAGGCAGTGGACAGTGCATTTTCTGCAAGAAGGCATCTGCTGGTGGGGACAAGATTTCAATTTCATGAGAAAGCACAGATCAATATCTTGTTCAATGGCCTTTGTTTTACCTCCCACAAAAGAACATGGTGCATATCTCACCATCTACTGTGTGACCAGGTAAGGCTCCACAGTGGCCTGGGGACTCCTAAAGAGCAGTCCAATCTGTAAACCATGAGTATTTTCCAGAAACAGGTTTATACACTCTGGGAAGATCTGATTGTACAGGACAGAATCCTTTATGCTCTGCTGGATCATGGGATTCACAAGATTTATTTCCACATTAAATGCCATATGAAAAAAATCCTCTGTATATGGAAAAATCCCCTTGCCTCTTGCATTCTCAACAAACTACATCCCATATCTCAATGGTGAGAAGGCGTTATTTGCCCAAATATTTATAGAGTAACCTTATGTGCACAGAAGGCAGTACACTTCTGACCAGACTACATACATATACTTCTGACCAGACTATATACATATACCAGACTACTACATACACTTCTTTTACAACTGGTGAAGCTAAGTTGAGCTCACAGGGTCTTGTCATTGCTGCTTGAAGACCCCCTGAATCTGCTGGTCAATATAACCTCTGGATAAATCCTGTGGATAAATCCTTCTGACTTTGTGGGCCTGGAACGCCGTGCTCTTTCCTCACTAGGGAGTTTTTGGCTGTGGCAGTGCATTTACTGCTGTTGAAGCTGGCTTTAGAAGCTGCAGCCTGCCCTAAGAGACTAATTCCTACACATTTGCTGTGCTGGTCAAAGCTTTTGTCTGGCCACAGGACTGGCAGGGAGCTCCTGTTGTAGAAGTTCAACAAAGAGGACAAAACTGAATATTTGAAATCCACTTTACAGCCTGCCCTCTTTAGGAGAAGCTGAGGCAAGCAGTCAGGAATCACAGTGAGACAAGGTGGCTTTGCTTGGACAAAGTAGGGCCTGTTGGTCATTTGTCTGTAAAAGACAGCAAGGCTGAGCCAGCATGTCCAGGTCTCTCTTGGCAGAAGTTCTAACAGGGAAGCAGCCTAGTCTGTCTAACCACCTCCATTTCCTCCAGCACTTTATCAACATCCATTCCCTCCCGTTTGTCTTCTTCAGCAGCGTCTTTTTTAGATGATTGCTTTGATACAAATGAGCCCTCCTGCAGTGATTTAGAAGATAAAGCCCAGTTGTTCTCATGGTTTCTAATATGGGGTCTTCCTTTAAATATCTCAACCCTTTTGATTCCAGACAGCAAATTCCAGCAAATACTTGAAAATACTCTCCTCCTCTTGCCTTTCATACCAGCATTAAGTTTTTAATCTACTGTTATCCCTTCAAAACAGGCTACAGCAGCATGCACAACTGTTCTCATGCACTTCAGGCAGTTTAATAGTAGACACAGACCAAGACCAAAATAAAGGGTATACTAAAGAGACATTGAAACAATTAACAGTTAGGAAATGTACACATATTTGCCTACACCAGACCCACTTCTGTGCACTTGGGAATCATGTATGATAGTTTCAGGTTCCAATTTGCAAGTGCAAGAACCCTGTAAATGTCATACCTGTCAATAGGATACCTCTGCAGAGAACTAGAAATGTGTTTTCACTTCTTCATATTGTGTGTTCCATCATGGTGATATAGGAATACTTTATATTTGGATAATACACCATATCTGTAGGTTCATAGATGCTGCAAGGGAGGAGCTGCTGAAAGAAATGCAGTGATGAACATAATGAGCTGTAGAACTGGACCATCTTGCCTTGAATCCTGTTTCACACAGTAACTCCTGGCAGAATGTAAGAACAGAACATTTTTGTAGCCCCTCCTGCTGCACCCAGTGCAGAGTCTAACATGTAGAAAAGCTCACATTCTTCTAAACCACTCATTCTTTATTTTAAGAGCAAAGTTTTAGTAGTAATAATCTGAGTGCCCTGAAGAACTAAAGATGAATTGAAGAACAAAGTCTGTTAGACAGCAGAGGAAAAACAGCGAAATATTTTGAAATGGAACATTACAAACACTGAAAACAGTCTAAAGAAATGGGACAGGAAGACACACGGGGAAGCAGGTAGAAGGAGGCAGAGTCAACTGCATTTATCTGTGTAGAAAGTTTGCTTTATAAGAAACAGTTCACTGCTAGGTTAAGCCATGGCTTTCCTCTGCCACTGGCCACAATAAAAAACAACAGCAACAACATGAAGAACCCCAGCTTTAGGGATCAAAGGAGAAATTCAGGCACACACGTTTTTAATATGGTCACACATATCCCCTTTACAACTGTTTTCTCTCCCCCTGTTATAACTTCTTATATCTTTGTCTTGAGAGCTGAGAGGTTTGACTAGTGCTTATAAAGGTGGCTGTTTTCAAGGTCCCACTGCTGCCTGTATCAGCCAGCCTGTAACGCACTTCTTTACACTCAGAGCCACTTTTCAAATCTCAGTTTTGATTACTTCAAGGCTGTGTTTCACGCTATGCTGTTATTTATTTTAATGAACTCTGCCTACTCTATCATTTGGTTCAAACTGGGAGATCTTTGGAGCTGTTCTGCTGCACACAAATACAGGATGATACAGCAAAGTAACCTAAATGGAATGAGGCCAAACAACATGTAATCATGTCTAACAAGGAGGGAGGGGAGAAAGTGCAGAGGGGGATGGGTGGGGAGAAGTGAGATGCACTCAATACTGTGTGAAGAAAACCCATGCTTCTATCTATACATGAGGCCTGGCAAACAAACAGGAGGTCAGCTCTGGCTGAAATGAAAGAGGAGGCTCTGGCAATCAGGTGGATGGACAGTGAAAGCCATTTACTGCATTGGCAACTGATTTTTTTTCTACTGGCCTGTTTTCACAAGGGGACAAACATAGTTCTAGAGAAAAACCTCTGCAAGAAATTACGCCTTTTTTTTTTTTTTTTTGCACTGCTGTTCATGACTTGTAGAAAACAGAAAAGGAAAAAAACATACAGTTAAACCAAGAAGAGTCTCCAGACAGCTTCCTGCTTCCTAATCTGCTTGTTACCTGAAGACTAAGCCTTCTCAGTTCTTTGCACTAACTAACCTCTTTACCTCTCTTTCCATAAAACTCATATTAATTTCTTGCTCTTTAAGTGGAGTGAGTAAGCAGTGAGTTTATGATGTGCTTCTTGGGCAGAGCTAGAAATGGGATAAACTTCTGAGGCAGAAATACCACAAAATTTGCTTCCATGTTTGCAGAACAAATAGATTAATTGAAGGGAAGGCAATATAGTCACAAGAATATTTCACTGCCTAGGCTAAATAACAGAAAGTCCTCTGCACTGGAGTACTTTGTCCCAAGGGGAAGTGATAATGGAACAAATACTACACAGTATTTGTTTAACTCAGGAACATGCAAAGAGAAAGAAGAGCAGGAGATGATGAAGCCTAAGGAAGAGCTGAAATCCAAGAGGTTTTTACCCCTTCCTCATAACCAACCACAGTCATGGAAGCACTTTATCTTGTTCTCTGAATTCTTGGACAGGAACCTCTAACTAAGCATACCAGAACTCCCCCTACTGAGGAGCCATCACAACCACAACTAAATACTTGGGGAATTTCTTTGGCAAAATTCTCCATTGGAAAGTGTTGATTTGTTGGGAAAAAAAAAAAAGCTTTCTATGGAAAACTGTCATCTTAAGAAAATATTAGCTGGAAGATGTTCCTCAGTTCACAGGGGAATTGCTTGGCAAGACCAGGCAGATCCAGCATCCCTTCTGGGGTCCTTCTGCATCAGTCACACACTGATTGACAGCCAGACAGACTGACAGACAGCCAGACAGACAAGCACAACCCAGAAAGGGCAGCCTCTTTAGTGCAGAGGGCCAGATTTAGAAGAAGTGTTTGAACCCGGCCCTCCCACTGGGCTGCTGCTAAATGGGAAGGGAATTGGTTCCTCTTTCTCCAAAAGGTAGGCTTAGGCACTTTGTTCTTCTTTTTCAAGAAGAGAACAAACAAAAAGGCAAAATCACCAAACTTTTCATAAAACAGCACTCTGCTTTCACTCTCTAGTTTTAACACAAAATATAATTGCTCTCACACTAGGGATTGATAATTATTTTGGCTAAAGAAATCTAAATAAGGACAAACCTTGTAAGCCTTGTGATAGCACTACATTTAGAAAGATTAAGATTTAAAGTCTTTAGAAGGATAAGACTTAAAATGAGAGACCCTTCATTGCTCTCTACCCTCGCAGCCTGAGACTGGATCTCCTTGCATGCAGCACTTCATTGTCAGCACCAGCAGCACCATTTCAACAAATCAGTGGAACAAGGGGCAAGCTGGGCTTCCTGACTAGGGAAACAGTGTTTTCTGATGATGTTTAAGAGCCCTAAAAGTCTGCCTAAAAGTTCCAGATACCCCTTTTAAATGATGTGGCTACAGTAAGGTTTTGTTTCCAATAATCTAACTGCAGAAAATTTTTAAGCCAGAGGGAAGACAGAAAGGCTCTTTCTGGTTCTTGAATCTTTCTATGCTGTCACAAGCAACTGCATTGTTTAAATCCTTTCCCAAAGATCTCAGACCCTGTACATGCCAAGGACTTTTAAAACCCAGCTCAGCTGCTTGGCAAATTGTTAGTGAGGTCAACCTGGGTGTGCTCTTGTCCATGCTCATGGCTGCAATGGGAGCTGTTACTGCTGGGACCCAGGGCTGAGCAGAGCAGTTTACTGCACTGTGGTCCCTTGCTCAAGGCAGGTAATGCATATTTCACTGTAGTTGTCCTGAGTCTGAAAAGAACTGTGCCTCTCCCTGATTCTGTATTTCCAAGGCAGCATCCTCATCTAGCTTCAAGTCTCTATCAAACTGAGACAAAACACAAATGAAAGAATAACCTTTTGAATACATATATATGAATGAAAATATATGCTACCCAAGAACGTGAAATTTTAAAATCTTTTTGGTTGATTTTTTTGGAAGCCACAAGCCCTGGAAACAGGATATAGGCAAAGTCTTACAGACACTACTTGCTGGGATACAGCTGAGTGTAAATTAATTGAGATTCTAAGCAATAAGGAAGGCCTGTCCACAAGCTAACTGTGAGCTCACAGCCACCTTGACCCAAGTCTGCAGTTAGTGTTAAGAGCTGAACCACAGCCATTTCAAAAACTGTAGCCATGATATTTTCTGAAAAATCCTTTCCTTAGGATTTTTCCTCCTGAGAAGCTGAGAGGCCTCAGGAACAAAATGCAAACAATGGTTATCTGCTGCTGTGGAATGCAACAGGTGCATCTGGGATTGGTCTCATGTGATTGTTTCCAATTAATGGCCAATCACAGTCAGCTGGCTTGGACTGTCTTACTCAGGCACAAGCCTTTGTTATCATTCTTTGCTATTCTATTCTTAGCCAGCCTTCTGATGAAATCCTTTCTTCTATTCTTTCAGTATAGTTTTAATATAATATATATCATAAAATAATAAATCAGCCTTCTGAAACATGGAGTCAGATCCTCATCTCTTCCCTCATCCTGGGACCCCTGTGAACACCATCACAGAAAACCATGACATTATCTCACCTTAAGTCCTTTTGCTGGTCCAAAATAAGGTTTATTTGTGGATTGGTATTTTGTGACTGACTTTTTTATGTACCTCATTTTCTGTTGTGGCAAAAACAAGCGATAATGCCTTGTACTTTAGAGTTTGCTGATGTATAAGCCACTCCAGAGGCAATTGCCCAGGGAGAAAGCAGCAATGAGCCATGCATTAGCCATGGAGAGAGCATTGAGAAGAGTTAGAGCATGCTGCTGTGCCACCAATCTTCTCAGCAATTAGAAAAAGAAAGGTTGGCAGAGACACTTGGTCCCCAGAGGTGTTTCCTGTCAGGTTTGGGAGCTGTAAAACTCAAGGGCTAGAAAAGGCAAAAAAAAATTCAAGAGCCACTTGGTGGGAGGAAGGGGCTCTTTGCCAAAGCATAGATCAATGGAAATCTGCTGTGACCAAAAGAGTAACACAGAGATTGCCCCCCTGTCACAGGGTCTGTTAGCACAGAGACTTCCAGCATCCACATCCCCACTTCTGACTGGCAAGGTGACCATGATTCCATCAGCAACGTGTACACACCAGCTTTGGTACTGTCCTAGATGTAAAAAGGTATATGTGGAAAGGGAATAGCAAACCTATTTCCCCAAATAGCATAAAGAGATTATTTTCCTAAAATACAGATGCTGAATGTCAGTTTGATGCCAATCACTGATCCTTAATTATTTTTTCATTGCTTCACAAGACTTTTCCATGCAAATGCTAAGTGTTCCGATTGCTCAGATAATCCAGTCTAAACATGTATAGACTTTGTAGGAAGTTATGGCTTGGTTATAGCTTTTGACTAATGGTAGGAGAAAGATCCACAATATAATCTTGTAAGACTTGACTCAGTCAGACTTTGGAATTAGACTTTGGCACACTTGTCATCTCTGTATTTAGACTCTTTGACACAGATTTACAGCCTTTTAAATCTGTTTCTTCCCAACTTTCAGTCTAAACATTTCCTTGGATACACAAAAATATCCATGACAAATCAAAATACATGCACAGACTAGCTGATCACAGACTTCATCTGGTAGTCAAGAGGAATATTCCTATTACACTGTTGTTGACAAATCCAGAAGCAAAGATTCTTGATGAGAAAGATGTGTTGCTAGCAGCGCAGGCTTGCCAGAAACTCAAATTCTGTGAACATAAATGGCTTGATACTGAGGAGAAATAACAGTTTAGGCCACTATTGGAAAGCTAGAACGTTGTTTTTTCATTTTTATCACTCAAAAGAGAAAAAAGGAACTTCAAGTCAAGTGTCTTTGCTGTAAGCTGTAAGAAATTATTACAAAGAATTTTTTGTTAGTTTGGTTTTGGCTGGTTTGTTTTTGTTTGTTGGTTGGTTTTTGGTTGGTCGGTCGGTCTGTTTTTTTGGTTTCTATCTATATGGAATCTATCTGGAGAGAATGGCATTGATAAATATTGAAAAAACAGAACACAGGCTGCCCCCCATAGTCTGTATATTACATCTGCTTTTATCTGCTCCAGTGGCAAGAGGAACAAATTCAGGCAGCCAGGATAATATCACTGTCACTTCCATGGTATGGTCAGTTCTGTGCAAGTCCCTCTTTGAAAGCAGGTACATATGAGGCAGTCCAACTCCAGCAGACCTCACTGGACAGCACTGGGTTACAGCAGCTCTGATTTTCATGCTAGCTCTGTAACCACCAGTGTGCTATGTGCAAACAATGGTAAGAGATTTAAAGAAAAGACCAATGATTTTCTGCAGTCATTTCAGGTTTTCTTGTGCTGTGCTTTTCCAATTTACAGATGACTTCCTTATTAACCCAGTTTGCCCTTATGGTATCACAAATAATCAGGTGCTGTTTCCTGCTCTGCTGGTCTACCACTGAGTGCAAAAGCTGCACCTGCAATTGGATGACAAAAACATATTTACTGCAGAGTAGCAGCAAGCAATCCTTAGTATTGACCCTGTGATCTTTACCAAGTTGGAATCTCCATGGAATTTTGATTGAGGTGTGCAGAATTCACCTTTAAAGTTCATACATGGACAGAAACATAGTGAGGACAAACACAAGTAGGGACTCTCATAGTCCTGAGAAAGGTGACACCATATGCTAATGCAAGGATATCAGGAATTAAAGTCCTTCTACAAAGAGCAGAAATTAATTATTATTTTGTTCTGTTCATTTATTTTCAACTAGGTATTTTCCCAACCCTTTATTATTTTAGAGTATAATGAGAAACAGTCTTCCAAGCCTATATGAATGTGATGTTTCCAAAAATATTTTCCCCATGTAAATTAGAACAAAAATATAAACCTCATTGTTTCATTGCAACTATTCATTTTGTCTTTTTTTTTCAGTTTAAGCTCCCATTTATGTGTTTCAAATACTACAAATTATAAAAGAATTGTTCAAAGCAGATGTTTCAATGTCAAAACCTTTCCTGTAAAAATCATTGTAAAAGAAAAAATGTGATAGAATAGGCTCAGAACAAACCTTCTCCTGAAAAAAAAGGTTAAATTTGAATGAATTATCATTTTACAACACAGACATTTCAATAAGAAATTTGTGATGAATTAATTTCAATAACCTCTCAAGAAGGAAAATTCTTTTGCTATCTGTAAGCCTGGAATTATATGCAAGAGTGCTGAAGAGTGCTAGAGACAGGAGACAGGTATGTACTCAGAGCCACCTGGATACTTCTGCTTCATGACTCACTCTGGAAACCTCAAAGCAAGCACAGAGAGAGTGTTCCTCTCCAGATGACAACAGAACAATCCCTGCCCTTGACAAATCAGGTCAGAACAAAGTAGGCTGCTGCATTTCCACTTGTTACTCCAACGTCCTTTTGCATGCTCTTCAACAAGGAACACAAGAAGAGTACATTAAGTGGCTTTCCACGTTACCCTGTCCTGCATCTGCATTGACAGAACGTGCTGATGAGTTGAATTCTTTCCTTAGAGCATGACTGTGTATGAAGTTGTGTTCTCTTCTCCAAGAATGTGAGCAGGAAGCACATTCTGAATCTTGAGATTCTACTCATCAGTGGAGTATGCCACGATTATAGCACTAAGCTGCCACAAAAAGAATAGCTTAATTACATTTTCATGATGAGAAGTTTCCACTAAAACTGATTCAATAATGCATTATACTATTTTCCATGCTTATGACCTGGAAAATTGTAAAATATCATCCAGGTTACCTTTCAGACCTTATGTTTATCACTTCCATTCATCTGTGAAGAGATAACATTCCCTCTTACACAGCTAGGACACCTTATAAACAAGGTTCCTGTCAGCTCTACAGCTCAGAACCGACAAGGGCTACATATTATAGTCTGCTGTTCATGACAAAGAAGGGAAGAAAAGCATGCATGTCCATGAAATGAACAGATCAGGCAAATAAGGCCATGGACAACAGTGGGAATACAGTTGCTTCCATGATCTGCTATGTTTTGCCTTAGAACAGCATGTTAGGAATACACTTCAGGAAATGCTTTGTGCCCACTCCTATTGAATGTGCAAGTTTAGCATTTCTTAGGGACAGGCCTTAAAGATTGTAATTTCTATAAAGGAGCAATCAGGAAAATCAGTTATTTCATTTCTTCAACCACAGTAAAATAAATTACTGTTTCTAAAACCACTCAAATTGGAGCAGGTCAGACTCTTCCGTCTTTTATTTGGCATAAACAACCCCAAACAAAAACTAACTTGTGGTGATTTCTGCAACAAACAAGATCCTGCTGAAGTTAAAAGCATGCATTTTCCTGTGTAACGATGCAGTTTTCTTCTACTAATGCTGATGCAAATGATTGTTGTGGGTCAAACAAACCCTTCCATGAAGTGTGTCTGTTTTGGAAAGGTGTGAGTAGGGATGTGGATGGATCAGCAGAGATGCTGTGCAAGGCAAACACTCAGCCTTGTTCCAATAGCAGCAGAGGAAGGGTTCAGTGAGACTAAGAACCACGGTTTTGGTGTTCTTTTGGCATTAATATTTATGCATAAACACTTTTCTTTCAAGACAGATGTCAGCATTTGCCTGCAGAGGGTTACGGTGGGTTTTCTCCCAGCCTGATCTGCTGGATACTCACCACTAGTTAACAAAAAGATAAGGTAGGACTGGAGCCCAATCAATCCAAGACCATTTACCAATCACTCATTCCACTGCTTCCAATCTTGCTTCTCCTCCCATTTGCCTTAGGCCGATGTCATCAAATACTGAAAGGCAATAAACTAGAACAAGAAGAAGGGAGCGAATTCTATTGCTGAAAAGACCATATGAGTAAAAACATCAAACTCAAAGAAGCACAGCTAATTGTAAGCTGAAGAACAAATACCCTGCTCCAGGCACAGCCAGCCAGGCTACATCCCTACCTCTGCAGGCACTTGCACCTGATTGCAAAGGGTAATATTATCTTTGTAAGTGATGGACACAGGAGCTGGGCAAATGCCTGGTTTTAAGAATCCCTCTGTTGAGATTATATAATCCACAAATTTAAAAACAAAATACATGCCCCACCAACCTCATGAAAGCTATATTTAGAAGGAAATACAGAACTCTGGCATTGCATTTATGATGCTGGCTAAATCTACTGGGCACTCTCAAGGCCAAGTTGTAATCCTGGGACCAGTGTTCAGCTCCCAGAGCACAAAGTTGCAGCCAGGCCACGGTGCTGCAAGCTCACACAGCCAGCAGCAAAAGAGGAAACACAGCAGCAGTACTGCCAGTACTTTGCAGAGGCACGAGAAGGTCGGAGTTCCACAGATTTGCTGTACATACAGACATGCGTGTATGCACTTGCAAGGAGGTTGTTCCCTCCTCTGGTGTGCTACATGTTGTTTTGTACATACAGCCCTCAGTTTTCTGATGGCAAGCCTTGAGGAAGTATGTCACAGACATCTTTTTATGAAAATCATTTCCTTAGGATTTATTTCTCCTGAGAAGCTGGGAGGCCTCAGGAACAAAATGTGAACAATGGTTATCTGCTGTGGGATGCAACAGGTGCATCTGGGATTGGTCTCCTGTAGTTGTTTGTAATTAATGGCCAATCACAGCCCAGCTGGCTCGGACAGAGAGTCTGGGACAGCTGCCTTTGTTATTCATTCCTTTCTATTCTTAGCTTAGCCAGCCTTCTGAGATGAAACCTTTCCTTCTATTCTTTTAGTATAGTTTTAATGCAATATATATCATAAAATAATAAATCGAGCCTTCTGAAACATGGAGTCAGATCCTCATCTCTTCCCTCAACATAAGACCCCTGTGACCACTGTCACAAAAGTACCATTGGAACAACACCCTAGATATGCATGAAATCATTTGACTTGTCCATATTCTAGTTTTTCAAGCTTTGACACACAAGTTTCATTTCCAGAAAAATTAACAAACCAAGGGGGCTAAGACATAGAGAACTGATTTAGACCCCTGTTTAAATTGTCAGCACACTGCTAAAGCCTATATCCCATGCGGCAAAGTCTGTTTCTGTCATTTTCTACAAAAAAAGGAATCGTTACATTGGCATGAGCTTCCCCGTGTCATTGACAATTTCATAGTATTGGAATCAGGTGGACTTGCACTGTTTCATCTCTATTCAGTTGTTTGCTTTGTAATCAGTCTATTTTTAAAATCAGAATCATCTCTCATGGATATTTGGCTGTGTCTGAGTGCAGTACATGAATTAACCTTCAAATGTGCAAATGTAACAGCCTGCAATGATTGCAGTCATCTTTCATTGCAGAACCTTTTACACAAATAGGTTTTTTCCACGTAGGAGATAAGCTTCCCCAAAATTAGCAAAACCAATACCACAGGCATCAAAGGAAGGAGGCACCAGAGGCAGAAACCAAAAAGCAAGGTGAGCCTTATCTCTCAGCCCAAGGCCAGGGACAATGTGACTATCCTCACTGTCCTCCCTTGAACTCTGCCAGCAATATCATCTCTGTGCTGGCCCCAGAGCAGAGGCACATCATCACCTCTTAGCACCTGAGCTGGCATTACAAACTGCTTTGTTTGTAAGCCAAACTTCCAGCTGTGGCTCAGGACTCTGCACACAAGCGCTCTCCTGCCATTCCAAAGGATGGGCAGAAGCATCTGGACAAGAAGCGATGCAACTAAGAGAGGTGATACCCAAGACTGTGGCAATAATCATCTGCTGTCTCTCTAAGAGTGTTTAGGCGTGTGCTCACTATTCTTAAAGCTTTCCCAGCATGAGAGGGACTCAGCATGGGCCTGAAGACTGCCAAACACAGGAATTGAAGCACCTGCCTGAAGATGTCAGATGAACTGCAGTCTCCAGAAACTGAAGAGCTATTTGAGAAGGTGGCCATGAAAGACAAGTATTTTCCAGAAGGCTTAACATAACTCCCTCAGGAGTAGGATGATTGGGGTCACTGTAAATGCTTCATAAACCCAGGATTTACTGGGAACATATTTAATTAGAAATCAGGGTATATATGCAGTGAAAGAAATATGGCAAAATATTTTGTAGAATGTAAAGAATATTTTCTGGTGTCTAATATAAAATATTTTCAGATTTCATGCTTCATCATAGTTTTGACTTTTTGTTTTAAAATGTGATTACAGCATTCTCACTGCTTTGCAAAAAGAATTCATAGCACAACTTAATTGGTACTCAGGCATACATTTTGGTTTTGATTCTTTCCCCAGCATGCAATACAAATACATATTAAAGTCTCAAAATAGGTGATGAAGTCTCCTTCATGGCAGTAAACTGCTTTAGAGACAGTTTCATCAACATATTCTGCAATAAACTCATTAACATATTTTTAAAGAGGCAGAAAGTGTTTCCTCTCTGGAACCTGGGAAAGGAGTTCTGTTCTCACACCTAAATGTACTAAAGAGATGGAACACTGCTATCTCAGCTTCTAGACACAAATAGCAAAGCCATATTCTCTGGTGGGCCTGTCCCAAATTTATTTTTATTTCGTTTAAAACAGAAAGCTGGAATTTGTTCTGGTTTACACAAACTGTAGTAGATTCTCAGATAGATGTTCTCTTCAGGACAAGAGCAAAGAAGTTTATTCAGGGACTATCCCAGAATTATCAGCCAGACCCATCACAGCCTGTGAACCCATCTCGGAGCTCAGGCACAGCTCCAGAAGCCCAAGACTATTTTTGCCATCTGCAAGGCTTGTCCTACCCTGGCAGCTGAGAAGTGCCTGCGCTGCTGAGGTTTGGAGGCAATACAGGGGAACAGAAGGAAGCACAAAGAACATTTTGTATTCTTGCGTTGGCGCTATGCAGAATAACAGGCTGTTTGGTGGTTTGTGTCAGGCACCTGGAAAGCAATTACCCTGGAGCTAGTGCAGGTTCTCATGCCCCCGTGGGTAGATCATCCCTCTCTTGATAGACTGACAGTGGCTGCTGGCACTAAAGAGAACTATGCAGCCAACGTCTGCTGACCTAACAATTTCTTCTGAGCTTACAAATAACAACATCAGCAGGCATTTCTGAAAGGGTTCATGGGCCTCAGTGATACTAAAATATTTTGTTACACTGACCTTGGGGCTTGTAGCCCCACCCACGTTTAACTGGATATCCCTTAACAGACTGAATTAAGAGGGAAAACAAACAATTTCTCCTGCAACATGCCGAACAGCAAGAGGACAGATTGCTTATTGACTTTGTTTTGCTCTTTGTCTTTCAAAACACGGGAACATGTCATGGGTGTCTGTCCCATTGCTTTGTGCCTTGTTTAACCAGGGGCTGCCCTGACACCCTCTTTCTGGTGGTCAGGAACAGCCAACAGTAAAGCAGACCCCGGGGTTCCATAGCCCAAATCTGCTATTCCTGACCAAGCACAACAAAACTTTATTGGGAAAATGCCCATTTGCCCTTCACTTGGCTGAGTAACCTCTTATTCTAAAAAAAATAATTTTAACAAGGTAAATACTCAGACAGCCTAATCTCTCAGTAAATGATATGAAAATACATTGTTTTCAGTCCTTAAACGGAAGCTTAAGCATAACAAATAAAGCTCAAGATTCTAACTTCAGTATTTTGTGCAAGGAACTGCACTGAAGAGTAAAGAGAGAAGAATTTTATTCCCAAGGCTTTCCCTCTCCAACTGAGTATTACAAGAAAATAGCACCCCATTTTCAGTGTAAGAATCAGCTGCCCTTTCAAATGCTTGAGGCTGAAAATTGTGTCAGCTTCCACCTTCTTATCTGCTCGTGCTTCCTCCTTCTTATCAGGTGCTTACAGACAGCAACAGTATGATTGGGAAGATGCTGCCTGTGCTGCATCAGAAAGCAAAAAGCAGCATGGATGTGTACAAACAACTCAACCAAGCCAAGCTCCAGGTCCTCATCTGCTTGTATGAGGCCAATAAATCAAGTACCAATTAGGAATACACTTACCTAAACCTTCACTTTTAAATTGTTCTCCTGCCAGAATACACACCTACAGAAGACTTGATTAGCTCCCACTCCAAAAAGGGCAATACAGTATTTCAATACCTTTTCAGTTAATGAGGACAGGTTACAAAAATACTTACAACAATATTCAACCATGACATGGTGCTTCCCTTTCTCCAATTTGTTGAACATACTTGTCAAAAAAGAGCTCACACATCACTTAGAAAGGGAAAATGGTTCCCAGAGTGGTGATAATTGAAAAACACAATCTGCACATGCAACTTCAACCACAATTCAATGTGTGACCACCTAAAATCTCAGAAACAACATGCATAGCAAGCCAATGTACTGGGTTTGCATAGCTGGGTTTTGGTATCAGGGGAGCTACAGGGGTGGCTTCTGTGAGAAGCTGCTGGAAGCTTCCCCATGTCCAGCAGCCAATGGCATCTGTCTCAGAGACGGACCTGCCATGGCCAAGGTCAAATCCAGCAGTGGCAGCAGTAACACCTCTGGGGTAACATATTTAAGAAGGAAAAGAGAAAATTATTGAGCAGCTGTATCTGCAGCCAGAGAGGCAGGAGTGAGAATATGTGGGAGGAGCAGCACAGCCAGGGCAGTGCAGGAGGAGGGACAGGAGCTGCTCCAGGCGCCAGAGCTGAGATTGCCCTGGGGCAGCCATGGAGAGGCAGCTGTGCCCTGCAGCCATGGAGGGCAGGGGGGGCACAGATCCATGGGCAGCCCTGGAAGGGCATGGGGGGCTCAGATCCATGGGCAGCCATGGAGGGCAGGGGGGGCACAGATCCATGGGCAGCCCCTGAAGGGCATGGGGGGCACAGATCCATGGGCAGCCATGGAAGGGCATGGGGGGCACAGATCCATGGGCAGCCCCTGGAGGGCAGGGGGGGCACAGATCCATGGGCAGCCATGGAGAGTGACCGTGTTTGCAGGGGTCTCACGTTGAGGGAAGAGACGAGGATCTGACTCCATGTTTCAGAAGGCTGATTTATTATTTTATGATATGTATTACATTAAAACTATACTAAAAGAATAGAAGAAAGGATTTAATCAGAAGGCTAGCTAAGAATAGAATAGCAAAGAATAACAAAGGTTTGTGGCTCAGACTCACTGTCCGAGCCAGCTGACTGTGATTGGCCATTAATTAGAAACAACCACATGAGACCAATCCCAGATGCACCTGTTGCATTCCACAGCAGCAGATAACCATTGTTTACATTTTGTTCCTGAGGCCTCTCAGCTTCTCAGGAGGAAAAATCCTAAGGAAAGGATTTTTCATAAAAGATGTCTGTGACAATGGAGGGCATGGGGGGCACAGATCCACGTGCAGCCCCTGGAGGAGCCCAGGCCAGAGCAGGGAGGTGCCTGAAGGTGCCTCTGAGCCCGTGGGGAGCCCGAGCTGGGGCAGGGTACGTGGTTCCATGGAGAGAGGTTTCCTGGTCGGACCTGTGACCCTGTGAGGGACCCACACTGGAACAGGCTGTGCCCGAAGGACTGCACTCCTTGAAACCAGTTGGAGCAGTTAGTTAGCCAGCCATGCTGCCAGCAGAAAGGCAGTTCTTCCTTTTTGGTGCCCTGCATGAGGAGGGGTGCTGGGTCAAGCAGTTAAAACAACTGAATTCCAAGTGGCAGAAAGAAAACCTAGACCCACTGTCTTCATAGTTTTGAACAGTCATCTGACCCCTTATCTATAACTTGTACCCTTACAACTTACTGAACTGAGGAGAAAGACCTTTGGCGCATTAGGGGCTCTTCAGTTGATAAAGCATGTCACTATTGTCATCCCCTCTACACAGCTTCACAAAGATGGATAAAGGGAGAAAATCAACAAAGGGAGCCAAGTGCTGCTGACAAAAGTGAATAGGTAAATGAAAAAGCATTGAATCTTCCAGTGTGTGTTTATTACTTTCAAAGTAGCTAACTATGTATTTTAAACTACTTCATGAGCTTAATGAGCCTGGTATTTGAGGAATGAGTCTGTTCAGCACAAGGAAATTACAGTGGAGATGTTAGTTACAAAACACTTGTGAATTGATGACATTTTACAAAAACAAACAAAAAAAGAAACAGAAAGCAAATATTGCAGACTTACTGGAATATTCCTCAAAATAAATAAAAAGGTGATTTATCAAATTTGAGATGCCTCTGAAATCCTAAAGAAAGCTACAATTAGAGAATTAATGATTCAACATCCATGTTAGCATCTGTCATGTTCAGTGTAGTAATTAAGCAAATCAAACCTTTTGTTAGAAAGGTATAAACGAAAATAACAATTTTACAGGCAGAAAAGGAGTAAGAAAGTTAATCATTGTCATAATCTAAATATAAACTTAGAATTCTATGACACCAAGTTTCATTCTCATTCCTTTGGATCATGCTTACTGGATCAGTGCCATTAAATCTGTTTTACATTCAGGACACACAGAAGAGCAGTGAGCCTGCAAGCTACCTGACTGCACAGCTACTGCACAATGCACCCTGTGGGTACCAAAGGGAAATAAATAGGAGTTCTATCAAAATACAATATGAAAACATATAAGCGAGTAGAATACATTTACCAAAATGCTTTTGCTAAATTCAACAGCCACTGCATTTTCTGCACCTAGCTGAAAGCACTCTCCTTGCCCCTGAAGAAGTCCATCACATTTTCACCTGATTTCCTGGCCTGTCAGGAAGTGGTGGGATGGAAGCTGTGAATTCATACACAAAGAACAAAATGTAACAAAAGCTTATTGATAATAAATATGTTAAACTGGTTAAGGAAGTACACAGAAATCAGCCATAGTATGGTAAAAAATAGATATGCAACTTTCATTGTAGCTCCTACAATATGTGTTAGATACATTTTCTTCTTTGCCTTGGAGAAGCATCCATAAAAAGAAGAAATAATTTAAGTTATCATGAAAAAAAATTAGAATTAATGATGACACAGATTAAATATGTAATTAAAATGTAGTACCAGAACTATCCCCAGCTATCTGAGCCATCTAAAGGTGGAAAAAGGAATTTTACAAATGCTTACAACAGCTATCAACCTGTGACTTTTTTTCTTAGAAGTATGGTTTATGCTGCTACTCTATCATATGCACAAGAAAGTCTAAAATGGATAGCATCACTCCTAAAAAAAGAACAGATACTAGAAAACCTTAAGAAAAAATCCATCTCCAAAAGAAATAAAGTTCCAGACTCTGGTTCTGTTCTTGCTGCAACACTGTACAATCCTGACATTCAACACTGTGAAATAGCCTGAAGGTAGTCAAAAGCTTATCATTATTATTTGTCTTTATAGAGACATTCATATACATACTCACATAGATATCAACTGTTCCCTCCAAGAAACTGAATATTTTAAGAAAAACCCATTGATTTAAATAAAGCAAGGGACTTGGGCAGCCACATTCCAATAGTTGTGTATTCTGGTCAAGGAACACTGATGTTACAGGTCTAGGCACAGACCAAGTGCTTATAATTAGCCTCCTAAATCCAAAATGTATCACTAAAATTAAATTATATCTACAAGCACATACAGAAGACCAAGTTCTGTCCAAATTTAGTCACTGATAAAAGAATTATATTTACCAGCCTGTGGCACATCTGGAAGAGTTACAGCCAGGACCCAGGTGTGTCGCAGACATCTTTTATGGAAAAATCCTTTCCTTAGGATGTTTCCTCCTGAGAAGCTGAGAGGCCTCAGGAACAAAATGCAAACAATGGTTATCTGCTGCTGTGGAATGCAACAGGTGCATCTGGGATTGGTCCCATGTGGTTGTTTCTAATTAATGGCCAATCACAGTCAGCTGGCTCAGACAGAGAGCTGAGCCACAAACCTTTGTTATCATTCTTTCCTTTCTATTCTTAGCCACTAGCCTTCTGATGAAATCCTTTTCTTCTATTCTTTTAGTATAGTTTTAATGTACTATATATTATAAAATAATAAATCAGCCTTCTGAAACATGGAGTCAGATCCAACCTGAGCCCCCTGTGAACACGGTCACACAGATGGGGAGTAAATCGGGACAGGATTGGACCTCTGGAGTGCAGGGCTATGTGGCAGCCAGATGTGCTCTCTGTCAACAAACAGAATCCCTTTGGAGTCACTGGCTCCATCACCAGCAGAAGGAGCATTACTGGCCAGCCCTGTGCCTGCAGCTTCGCTAATGCGCTCCCTTGGCTTCAGGGATGAACTCGTGCAGAGCCCTGCAGTGCAGAACCCCCACACTGACACAGCGCGCAGACTGGTCAGCCCACCCAAGCTGGAAGTCAAACAGTGTAAAATGTCCAGGCTGCAACCCCTGCACTCACACTGCTCACAGTCTCCTTGCTGCTACTGCGCTGAGCCAGCCCCAAGGGCACTGCTGGCCAGAGGATTTGCAGCTTTGCCTCAGAATACCTCACTTTTAGCTCGGGAAATACAAAGTGATCGCCATACTGTATTTGACAGTAAACTGAGGCAAAACAGACAGAATTCTAAACTAGAAATGCCACAAACATCTGAGGAGGTCTGTCTCTGACAGCTACCTGCAGAAGATATTTGTAGAGCCTGGACAATGTTCCATGTTTTCTGATTAAAAGAGCAATGATTCTGATCTGGAAGATGATGACAGAGCAGGTGACCCAGCAACATCTTTCCTGGTCTGTATAGGGCTTGATATTTTCTACTTTCAATTTTCCATGGCTATATAATACTTGGAAATGACAACTGAAATTTTACTACTTCATATGGATGAAAAATAGAACAAAGAATGCCTAAGGTCAGGTTTCCCACACTGATAACCCAGGCAGTCAACATTTCACTTATGTCATTGATGTCACCAGTGCCATTCACAGAGAAGCCCTGGTCTGCCTAAGGATGACAAAACAAACTTATAGCAACATAATACAAGCATCCCTTGCACTTCAAAACCAAAATGATGTAATGCAAAACTCTTTTAATAAAGGAGTGCAACTTTAAAGCTTCTCGACTGCCACTCTATGTCTGTGGAGGCCAGGACCTAGAACGCTTTGCTAATTGATAAAGAAAAAAAAGAAAGCATCAAAGCAGTGAAGTAAATTAATGTTCCCTGGAAATGACATCAAGGAGGGGCTTAGAGATATTTTTAAAGGTGTATTATACTAAAGTGACTAACAAACATTTTGTACTGAGAAAAAAGACCAAAACCATTCAGTGGTCTGGCTTTAGAGGCAGGAGTTTCAATCTAACAATTTAAACAAGGATAGCTGTTCTGACACACATGAAGATTACCCAGCCAGCATCCGAGATGTACACTAGATATGCAACAGACTTGCAGGTCAGCCCTGATGTTAATCAATACGGCTTTCTGAGGTCAGGTTCAGGCAGAGGGAGCACCGTGGTCAGAACGGTGTCACATCAATGCCTTACACTTCAAATGGGCTGACCCTGATAAGCCATAGGTGTGTGTAGCTGCGTGTAGCTACATCGCTGTTTGGGGAAACAAACTGGAATTAACAGCAAGCTGAGCCCTGGGCACTAACCCTGAGCACTAACCCCTTTGGCCCGAAGCTGGGATGGGTTTTGCATAACCCACTAGCTTTCACAATGCCGTGGCCAGGTGAAACCCTTCACACTAATATGCATTTGAAAGAGGTTGGCTCCAAGTTTCTGTACTGAATGAAGTGTTTGAAACTTTAAGTACTGTTTCTGCTGCAGGGTAAGAACAAAGGTGAGACTTAAGTGCAAACATTCCCTGAAAGCATTATAACAGGCTTGCTGTTTTTCAAGTAGTAATTTTTTCTTATTTGTTTCCCTTAAGAGAGGAGTTAGAACAGCATAAGCACCTTTGTAGCCCTGTTCACAGCTGTGGGAGGCAGAGCTGCACTGTATTGTTTGGAAAGCTAGGGCACTCTACCACTGCAGATCTTGATCAGCATGCCAAAGTTAACCTACATGTCTAGGATGAGAGTTGTAGTCTCACTCTTTTAAAAGCTTTGCTCAGGAATCTGGAGGAATCCTGCTGGGTTTGTCTGAGTGAACAGGTACACCCCAGAATTTTGGGAAGATGGGCTCTGCCCAGTGTGTGACACCTGTGGGTTCATGGCTCAGGCAGTTTGTGACCTGTGTCCTGCTCACCCTGAGGGGCTCAGTCAGAGCTTTCTGCACTGAAACCACGAGGGCTGGAGCAAGACTGGGAACGAGCTGCTTGCACTGTGGGAAGCAGCAGCTCAGGCAATGGGTACCTTGAAAGCCTTTGCTGAAGAAGGTCTCTCATTATTCTCAGTGAGCATGCTGTGCCACACTGGGCTGGTGCTGAGCTGCACCACCCTTCTCTGCAACCAGGACAGCTCATCTGCTGCAGATGGAGCGTGCTGGAAAACTACTGAATTTTGTAGCAACTGATGAAATAATGTTAGAAGTGTAGCCCCCTCAGGTGCCCCGACCAGCTTCATTCCTGTGTTTTATTCTGTGTAGACACTGACAGCCTGGCATGTATAAATTACTGGTATCTTTGTGCGTCCTCTCCCTGATCTACAGCATGCAATACCATGGTACAGAAAATCTCTGTTTTCAGTTCCAAGTTTGATGTGAAGAAGTAGATTTGCTATAAAAGCATAGTGTACTTCAATGCATTTCTGTGAGAATACTGGGTTCAGTTCTCTGCTTCTGAAAGGAAGATTTCCAGTGCCTAGGGCTAAGGTACATCCTCACACTAAATGGCTTTCCTGAAGGCCTGGGAGAGGCTTTAACTCCTCATTGCTGGCTGATACCAAAGGGAACCCAGCCTGACAGAAGCTGGTGACTGCCCTGTAATCTCAGTGTCAACTGGTATCACATAAGTTATTACAATTTCTTCATCTTACTGTCCACATGCTTTGGGATGAACAATTTTCCACCATTTCTCTGTGACAGAAATGACTGGAGTGGGGCGTTAAAGTTACAGGGATCACAGTGTGACCCGTGTCTTTTGGGGACAATTCAGACAAAGGACAGCTGTGCAGACTTGAGCACTTTTCCCCATTTGTACCCAGCAACACCAACTGATAAAATGTTTGCTCCTGTATCCCATGATACTACTCAATAGGAGTTAAGGATTGTATTCAAGTAGCTGTTCGTGAATTTATGACAGCAACTGAAATGGGAAAGCAGAAGTTGTTGCCTTTCTTGTAATGAAAATCTGTATTATGTCTGTTAGTGCTTACTGGTTTGTATCCAGAATTTAATTTCTTTTCTACAGAAGCAAATCAATTTTAAGCACTAAGGCATTTTGATGTATTCGTTTATCTCTGATTTATTTGTATAAATGTGCCAAATTTAAATTCTAAACACCTTCAACCCTTCACCCCTCTGATGGTAATTAATTCCTAGTGTGTTGCAGGACCACTCAGGGCAGGATTAATCAGATTATCAGTGGTGGATGTTAACCACAACGTCTGTGACATTTGCATCAAACCAGGAGGAGCCTGGTGCTGTATGGAACCACTCTCATGACACAGTTCATTTTGAGACTGTAAGCAGCCATGCTGCTTAGAAAACAGGATTAGATGAAGTGTTCTATTAGCACACTTAATCCATAACTAAAATAATATCCATTACTCCTATCCCATTGTAGGAGACAAATGTTATTTAAGCTCAGAATGACCTACCTGAGCAGGACCTACGTAGTTGTCACAGACATCTTTTATGGAAAATCCTTTCCTTAGGATTTTTCCTCCTGAGAAGCTGAGAGGCCTCAGGAACAAAATGTAAACAATGGATATCTGCTGCTGTGGGATGCAACAGGTGCATCTGTGATTGGTCTCATGTGGATGTTTCTAATTAATGGCCAATCACAGTCAGCTGGCTCAGACAGAGAGTCCAAGCCACAAACCTTTGTTATCATTCTTTGCTATTCTATTCTTACCTAGCCTTCTGATGAAACTTTTCTTCTATTCTTTTAGTATAGTTTTAATGTAATATATATAATAAAATAATAAATCAGCCTTCTGAAACATGGAGTCAGATCCTCGTCTCTTCCCCAATCCAAAAACCCCTGTGAACACTGTCACAATGTAGTTATGTTATAAAACTGAATCTATAATGAAAAAGGTAAGCTGGAGCTTGTAATACAGCAAAATTGTGTATCAGCTAGGACACTGCTGTGTCAGAGGTGTCACCACTTTGTCAGTGTTACTCCTTTGCAGGCGGCAAGGATAAAATTATAATTTTTCTTTCAAATATTGCACCATGGTCTGTACTGGAGAGGTCCAACCACTATGCTTTCCCTGGATGTATCTGAGCAAAGCATTCACTTTTCAGACCATTGACTGTCTGCTGGTATTTCCACAAGATCTGTGTTGCAGCCATGGCTTTGGCTCACACTCCAGGGCTGAACTGGGGGCTCCACGCTGAAACAATGAGTGCTGACAGCTGCGGGGAAGAGCCAAGCTCCTGTCGTGAGTGGCTGTCAGAACACATCTGCTCTGTGTGTGCACAGAGGATGGACTGAGCTGCGGTGCTGGGTTTTTCTCCAGACACAAAGGCTGTCTGTAGGTCCTGTCAGAACAACTTCTGCACTGGAAACAGCTGCAGGACCTTCCTCAGCGAGCATGCTGAGGAACTGTCACGCTGGTGACTGCCTCTAACCAAAGTGAGGACAAAACAGCTGCAGAGCTGGGCCTGGCTCTGAGCAGACACAGCCATGTCCGCACTTACCTTGCTTGCCCTGACCCTAACCTTCTATTGCTACCCAATTTGCAATATCAAAGAGGAAATGAATTTGTTGTCGCAGACATATTTTTATGAAAATCCTTTCCTTAGGATTTTTCCTCCTGAGAAGCTGAGAGGCCTCAGGAACAAAATGTAACCAATGGTTATCTGCTGCTGTGGGATGCAACAGGTGCATCTGGGATTGGTCTCATGTGGTTGTTTTAATTAATGGCCAATCACAGTCAGCTGGCTCGGACAGCTGGGGCAGCTGCCTTTGTTATTCATTCCTTTCTATTCTTAGCTTAGCCAGCCTTCTGAGATGAAACCTTTCCTTCTATTCTTTTAGTATAGTTTTAATGTAATATATATCATAAAATAATAAATCAGCCTTCTGAAACATGGAATCAGATCTCTGTCTCTTCCCTCATCCTAAGACTCCTGTGAACACTGTCACAATTTGTTAGCAAAGTATTACAAGTTTTCTATGTCTGGAAATATTTTGACAGCCTGTGAACATTGTCACAATGTAGTTACATTATAAAACTGAATCTGTAATGAAAAAGGTAAGCCGGAGTTTGTAACACAGCAAAATTGTGTATCAGCTAGGACACTGCTGTGTCAGAGGTGTCACCACATTCTTTGCAGGTGGCAAGGATAAAATTATAATTTTTCTTTCAAATATTGCACCGTGGTCTGTACTGGAGAGGTCCAACCACTATGCTTTCCCTGGATGTATCTGAGCAAAGCATTCACTTTTCAGACCATTGACTGTCTGCTGGTATTTCCACAAGATCTGTGTTGCAGCCCTGGCTTTGGCTCACACTCCAGGGCTGAACTGGGGGCTCCACGCTGAAACAATGAGTGCTGACAGCTGCGGGGAAGAGCCAAGCTCCTGTCGTGAGTGGCTGTCAGAACACATCTGCTCTGTGTGTGCACAGAGGATGGACTGAGCTGCAGTGCTGGGTTTTTCTCCAGACACAAAGGCTGTCTGTAGGTCCTGTCAGAACAACTTCTGCACTGGAAACAGCTGCAGGACCTTCCTCAGCGAGCATGCTGAGGAACTGTCACGCTGGTGACTGCCTCTAACCGAAGTGGGGGCAAAACAGCTGCAGAGCTGGGCCTGGCTCTGAGCAGACACAGCCATGTCTGCACTTACCTTGCTTGCCCTGACCCTAACCTTCTATTGCTACCCAATTTGCAATATCAAAGAGGAAATAAATGTGTTGTCGCAGACATATTTTTATGAAAATCCTTTTCTTAGGATTTTTCCTCCTGAGAAGCTGAGAGGCCTCAGGAACAAAATGTAACCAATGATTATCTGCTGCTGTGGAATGCAACAGGTGCATCTGGGATTGGTCTCATGTGGTTGTTTCTAATTAATGGCCAATCACAGTCAGCTGGCTCGGACAGAGAGTCTGGGGCAGCTGCCTTTGTTATGATTTTTTCTATTCTTAGCTTAGCCAGCCTTCTGAGATGAAACCTTTCCTTCTATTCTTTAGTATAGTTTTAATGTAATATATATCATAAAATAATAAATCAGCCTTCTGACACATGGAATCAGATCTATGTCTCTTCCCTCATCCTAAGACTCCTGTGAACACCGTCACAATTTGTTAGCAAAGTATTACAAGTTTTCTATGTCTGGAAATATTTTGACAGCCCTCAGGTACTTTTGTCATTTGAGACAGTCTTGGTGGAGCAAAGTGAAGCTCAACATGTTTCATTCTACTTTGGAGAAGTGAAAATGTGTTTTCACAGGGGAGAGGTGTGCACATTTGTGTCCCTTTGGGGGTAGCCACACCATGACAGACTGGGCTGTTTGCTGTGTGTTCTCACTGATGCAGAGTAGAGGATTTTTTCATCCTGCATCATTTCAAATGATGAACTAGGGCACACCCTGATTCATTTTGCCCAACTTCATTTACCTGAATGCTCTTTAGATGACACTGAGGATAGCAGAGGGGGGATGGTGGGTGGTGGATAGGAATAGGAAAAATAACTGGTGAATTACCAGACCAGTTAAAGACAGAAGTAACAAACCCAAAGTAAACTAACTACTGGCTGATTTTTTTTTAAATATACATAAACTCTTGCTGAATGACAGTGTCTAGGTAAACATCAAACAATTCTGTAACAGTTCCTAGGTTTAGGGTTGTTTGGTGATTTTTATGTTCTAAGAAAGCAAAAGCAGCAGAGCAGCCCAGAATCTTCTTTGGCTAAGGAACATACCTGACAATAGCCAAAGTTTTGGTCAGATACAAACCAAACTGTACATAAGGGGATGGCAAATTCTGTGCAGCTTTCTGTGACAATGGGTGGAGGAACCTTCAGGTTTTCTTTTCTGATAGTGAAAGATTTTTTTGAGGCAAGAATCATAGTGGACAGCCATAAAACTAGATTTTTTAATACGCTTTCCAGTGTCTGTTTGGAATCAAGAACATCTGAACACCATCTTGCTGCAGGAATTTAGAGAGGTTAAGAAATGAAGGCCTCTGTCTCTCTGAGAAAGTTTCCTTTATTTTCTGGTTCACCAGTTGCATTCATATCTCTGGGATAGCACTTTTAAAAGATTTAAAATACCTGAAAACACGTTTGCATTTTTGGACAAAGGTATAATTTTTATGTTAGTACTCCCTGCTGTGGGAGAACAGTCACTTGTATTTTTTTAAAATTTGTTTTTAGTGAAATTTTATCTCCCTTTAAACATCTTTCTGAGAAAGTGTAGCAAAAATCTCTCCATAAGAATATGACTTTATTAAAAATGTACTTGAGCATGGAAACAAACAAACCTTGCCAGACCAGCAGTTCTTGTAAGGTAAGCTGTGGTGTTTAGCAGGTTAAATAAGTTTCAGCCAGGATGTGAGAAACGATACTCACTTCCAAAAATTTGGAAAGGTTTATTAAAACCTCATCAAAAAATACAACAGAAGACTGAATAGAGAAAATATTACAGCACCAGGAGCAGAGGATTTTCCCACCATGTGCTCACCCACACCATGGAGGTTTCCCCTTTTAACCCTTTGGCCCCTCCCAAAGTTCTGTCCATGGACTCCTCCTTCCCTGCCCAGTGCTGGAGATCCCTGCCTGACACCTTGGCTGGAGCTCAGGCGCTGCCACAGGAACGAGTGACCCTCCCAAATGTCCCAAACCCAGGGCACCCCTGAGAACAGCACAAGGGGGTAAAACACAGCTATAAATCTATAAAACTGCTCCTGACATATCCATGATATTTTTCTTTTAATTGTGAGAGTCAACCATGGCATTGCTCATCTGTCACACAGAATCAACCCCTCTGATGACTGTCAATAAAGAGTTGTTCTGTGGGCTGCTTGCTTGTGGTTGAGCAGGTCAGTGACAGCCATGCCACTTGTAAGTATTTGTGGTGAGCTTCCTCCCATAAATAAAAAGCATGGGTTATCTGTACCACTGACTAGTGATGATCAAGGAAGGTCCCAAATTGTAGCCATGATATTTTCTGAAAAATCCTTTCCTTAGGATTTTTTCTCCTGAGAGGCTGAGAGGCCTCAGGAACGAAATGTAACCAATGGTTATCTGCTGCTGTGGGATGCAACAGGTGCATCTGGGATTGGCCCACGTTGGTTGTTTCTAATTAATGGCCAATCACAGCCCAGCTGTCTGGACTGTCTCAGTCAGTCACAAACCTTTGTTATCATTCCTTTTCTATTCTTAGCCAGCCTTCTGATGAAATCCTTTCTTCTATTCTTTTAATATAGTTTTAATACAATATATATCATAAAATAATAAACCAAGCCTTCTGAAACATGGAGTCAACATTAATCTCTTCCCTCATCCTGGGACCCCTGTGAACACCATCACACCAAATCGTTGGTGCCTTTTGGTGAAGGGGGCTGGGGATGCCTGGCCCTGTGGATGCTGTGTCTGGTGAGAGGCAATGTCCCCCTTTGTGGGGACACGGGGGCTTTGCTCACCCTCTGTGCTCAATGTGCCAATGTAAGGAGCAGCTCTGGTTTTGTGCTTTAAAAAAGCAAGACATAAAAGAAACCCCTGGACTGCAGACATCTCTCCTAGCACAAGGTGGCAGCAATGCTCTATTATTATGAACAGATGAAGTTAGAGCAGCAGAATGCAAAGCTGAGCTATTTTTCCTTTAACGTTACTTTATCTCCCCCTTTCCCCCAACTCCTATTTTTCCCTGATATCTGGGAGTGGATGGGTGGAATGGAATGGGAAATGCTCATGACCTGAATTTCAGTCTGGGGTCTCCAACCTCAAAACCACAGAGAACGGAATCAATTAGAGATGGGTGCTGTAGGAAAATGGCAGGGAGTAAGTTCACAGTGTTAGTTAAATTGTGCTCACTAACCCCAGTACCACTGCAAAGCCTGGTCTAACTGCAGGGCCCACAGAGGCACACAGGAGTAGCACTGTAGAGCTAGCACAGGTTGAGATCTAAGGATAAGGAATACTCAGTCACAATACAACACAGAGCTAATTCTCTGTTAGTTACTGCACAAAATGATTTTTCGTTGCTGATCTTTCTAGAAATCTTCAGAACACCTGTGAATATTGAATTTCTTGTAATCTTTTCTCAAGACTGGCACCATGTTGACCACAAACACATCATTTTCAGTGATGAAAGTGCCAGCATTTTTATTTTCCTTGCAGCAATGGTCTCTGTTTCACTTCTAGGGTGGTACCACTGTCCCTGAAAGTCATATGGGACAGGTGTGGGAAGGATGGCAGAGAATGCCTTTGACCTTTCAATCTCTGCTTCTTGTCTCCTTCACTGCTCTGAAGTGCACTCAGTTGTCCTTTATTCCTTACACAAACACTGACTGCTCCTTTCTGCTGCACAGTTTTGGTGTGGTGTGCCATTGCTGAGTCGTGTGATGGGGTGTAGCTCGTCTAGAAGCCTCCTGAGGGAGTGGATGCCTCCGTATGTAGGCAGTGGGATGTGTGCGTGTGCAGGAGGAGCTAAAGCCCTCAGTGCTGTCCCTTAGGGCTCTCCTGGCCTCTCGGGTTCTCTGCTGCTCAGAGTGACCCTGAGATGTGTTTGAAAGTCTCTTTTCCCAGCCCAGCACTCGGAGAATGAGTCAGAGCTCTTCTGTTCTTGTTCTCAAGGTTGTTCATTGTTTCTTATCTATAAAATTATTTCTCCTGTCCAGCCAAGGTCCACTCAGCAGGACAGTCAGAGGCACTCTGCCTGCCCCCAGGGCATTGTTATCTTTTTATATTAAAACGACATGTACAATGTTTACAATTACTTTCCAATCCTATCACCTATGTTAGACAGTGAGCTTCTACTCTAAACCAATCCAAAAGTGCCAACATCACAGCAGAAGATGGAGGCCATGAAGAAGAAGAAGAAGAAGAAGAAGAAGAAGAAGAAGAAGAAAAAGAAAAAGAAGAAGGAGAAAGGCTGGACAAGCCCAGATTCCTCCCTCTTGCCCCCTGAACCCCCATTCTAAAAACCCCAAAAATCCATTTTTCACCCTGTGATAAATTCACTATCATTCTATTTAAACTTTCGTGGCTTGCAATCCTTCATATAAAGGCTGGTAATTGTTTTTTCCAAGGGCTAAATCAAAGGCACAGGGGGCTTGGGCTCTGTGCCAAGGTCTCTGAGCCCCCTGGCAGGGTCTCGAGCCCTCCAGGGCAGCCAGAGCAATGTCCTGGCTTCCCACACTGGCCGGGCTCTCCTTAGCCCCCGCGGTGAGGCCAGCCTGGGTCCCAGCAGGTGTCACTCTTGGCTCACAGGAGAAGCCATGTGCGAGCATGCCTCACTGCCACACAGCTGCTTTTCCCTGGTGCGCTGCTCTGACCCTGCCCCTCTGTGCCTGTCCTGTGTCCTGCTGCAATGTTTTGCCTCGGCTGCATGTATTATGGGAGGGGGACAGGATGGTTGTCCTGGTTTAGGGAAAATTTGGGAGAAAACCTTAGCCCACAACCGGAAAATTTCGGAGAGAAATGGAAAGAACCTGTTCATTTAACAGGGCCCTGTTCAGAAAGCAGGCACGGCCCCCCAGCACACAGAACCTGTTCATGGCCTGTGCCCCCCAGCACAACCTGTTCATTTAACAGGCATGGCACCCCAGGAACCTGTTCATTTAACAGGCAGAGCAACAGAACCTGGAAAGAACCTGTTTCATTTAACAGGCACGGCACCCCAGCACACCCCAGCACAGCAGAACCTGTTCATTTAACAGGCACGGCCCCCCCACACAGAACCTGTTCATTTACAGAACCTGTTCATTTAACAGGCACGGAACCTGTTCATTTAACAGGCCCACCCCCAGCACACAGAATGAACAATACCAGGTGACACCACTCTGTCACCGCTCTGACAAAGATGACAAATTCAGAAAGTCTCTCTGGGGGTGCTCGCTCTGTTCTCAGTCCCTCCTGTGCTGGGGCAGCTGCTGCAGCCACAAGGTGCAAACTCTCGCTGTTCCCAGGGCCCAGTCCGGAGCAGGCTCGAGATGGTCCAAAAAGGGAAAGGAGAAACAGTCCAGGAAGAAATTTGGACTGTTTAGCTAAACGAACTAATGAGCAGGAAGCAAGAGCAAAGCAGGAGCAAAGCAGAAGCAAGAGCAAAGCAAAAAGCAAAAGCAAAAAGCAAAAGCAGCACCATGTACTGCCCTGTCTGTGTGTCCCACCAGCCATGGGGGAGCAGCTGATAAGAAACCAAAACAAAACATTCACTCTTCAGAGCCAGTCTTGAAGGCACAGAACATGATATCCAGCATGAACAGAACACATGAATGGGGATACAAGCATCACAACGTCACCCTAGGACAATGGTGTTCCCATGTTTGAGTGTGCAACACGTATCTGCCATCATTCCTGCCACTGGGGAACAATAATTCAGTACAGATTGTGCATATAGCTGTTTTGGATGCAAACCCACAGTTAAAAAACATCTGTGATTTTCTATACCTGTACTTCTAGAGGAAGCAGTTACATTTCTGCAGTTGTTTTGGTGTACTGGAAGCAACTTGATTCATTTCAATATGTAGCACCTTCCAAATGTGCAAATGATGTCACCCTCATCCTTCTGGGTGGCACATATTGAGGATTAGAACTTGGATTTCTTCCCCTGGGTGTTATCTCTAAGTGTTAGCCAAACCTGCCTAGTCTAGTTAGTGACAGGTTTTTGACTGAAACACAGATGAAAAATTGCCCTTTGCCTGCTGTGTTCCACAGATCTTTCCAGCTGTGTGAGTGTGAGGGACATCTGGGTTATGGGGTGATGTTACAGCCATACTGTGGAAGGACAGTTTAGTTTTGTGGGGAGTTTTCTTTATTTGTTTGTTTTGTTTTGGGGTTTTGTTTGGTTTTTTTTAGAATTCTTCAAGGTTCTGAGGAACTGGGACACTTTTTACCAGCTTACCTCTACATTGTTAAATACAGCCTAAAGTACTGGTTTGACCAAGGATGATATGTGTTGTTGATTAATATCAAAGCCTGCAGGGGTATTTTTGAGATACATAAATGCATCCATGTGTGTTGTTCTATACAGTAGGAAAGTCCTATCATTGCTCAAAAAAGCACACTGTAGCTATTAAACACATGCTAAAGCTCAGAGTTTCCATTAATTTAATAAACCATGAGTAGCTGGAGAATAGACTGTACAAACGGAAGATGCCTGCTAGAAGTGAAATTAGGATTTGGGATCTCATATGTTTTGTATCATTTCCTTGTCTTGACTCCAGCTTAAAAGTATTGAAGTTCTTTTTGATGAAGTCCCCTAAATTGCTTTTTTGCTTCCCCTCCAAATACTTTCACAAATTATTACCTTATAAATTGATAGCATGGTGCTCCTAGAGCCAAGTGAAATGGAAAAATGAGATCCTGGCACTCCAGGCTGTGGAGTAGTTTGTGTTACCTGCGCCTGGTGTTCTTTGGTGTGCAGTCTGACTTGTGCAGGTTCCTGAAAAGAAGACCCCCCTCAGAGCTTTGTTTTTGACCCAGGACCTGTGTGGGTGTTCTGAGCCAGCAGTTTGGAGCTGTGAACCAGAGAAAGGTTTGTCACTGTTGAGTTAGGCTGAAGAAAAGTGACATTGATTCCTGTGATTAGTAGGCACAAAAGTGAGCTTTGTTAGAAAACTACAGATATTTATAGATAAAATCTTTCACCCAGAACTTGATTAGTTCTTAACAACACCTCTCACAGCATTGGTTAATGAGGAACAACACCTTCTTGTGAGTCTCTTTCCATAAACATCACATACAAACATTCCACATGTTCACAGACACTAGGTGTAGAGACTAAGATAAGAATTGTTTTAATTCTTTTCTTGAGCTTCTCCCAACTTCTCCAGGATAATGCCTGAGAAAGTGACCTGTTTCTGTGCCCTGGTTTGATAAGGAAGTGAGTTTTTTGGGAGGTTGTGGTCAAGGGAGAATATATTGTCATGGGGGCACTGGCATTGTGCCAGCATCAAACCACGACATTCTCTCTCTGACTGACCTGGCACATCCACAACCATTCATTGGGGTGTGCTGGCTTTGGTAGGAGCCAAGGGCCTCCTGACACTGCAGAGCAGGCTCTGGAGCAAAGGCACCAAGGCTCTGGCTGTGCCTCCAGAGGACAGCCAGACTCAGCATGCGCTGGCCTGACAGAACGTGCCTGCTTGTTTGGGATACAGAAAGATGGAGTGGCCTGATGAGGTGTTTAAAAGATGGTTAATTGCAAAATCAGTCTCATGGAAGGGTGAGACTGTAAGCTTGTTGCATCCAAAGTTATCACATTAGAAGCCTTGCATCAGAAAACTGTTATAATCCTAGTTAAAATGTCTTTTATAAATTTCTTATCCGATCAGGTCTCACTGTGATATTTTCTGAAAAATACCTTTGCCAGGATTTTTCTCCTGAGAAGCTGAGAAGCCTCAGAGGTAAAGAAAAACAATTATTATCTGCTGCTGTGGAATGCAACAGGTTGTTTTTAATTAATGGACAATCACAGTCCAACTGTCTCGAACTCTGGTCAGTTACAAGATTTTATTAACATTTCTTGCTATTCTTAGCCAGCCTTCTGATGAAATCCTTTCTTCTATTCTTTTAGTATAGTTTTAATATACAATTTTCTTGTAATATATATGTATCATAAAATAATGAATCAGCCTTCTGAAACATGGAGTCAAGATTCTCATCTCTTCCCTTGTGCTGGGACTCCTGTGAACACTGCCACAAATCAGCTGCTTCCACAAAGCTCACTAGCATCTTCATAACCAATTGCTGATTGCTGTATTTTACATGATTTACTGCAATGCATTTTTTTTACCCAATCATATAACTACAGAAACTTATTACTGTATCTTCTACTTTTTATCAACCCTACAAAAAGTTCTATTGTTAATCTCTAAAATCTTCTACTATCTTGCTTAATATATTTGTCCACTTATATGAGGCCTTTATCTACTTGCTTAAAACATATTTCTGCTTAAGCATCAAATCTTTATTCTTACTTTATGTCTGTTTCTCTATTCTATTCTAAAGCTTCAAGCCTTCTCCAAGTCAAACACTGTGTCCATCTCTATCTCTGACCTTGAGGCATTGGGAGCTCTCTGTGCTTGCATTTCCCACACCTACTAACCAGAAAATGTGGGGAGGATGTAGAGGAAGGCACCTGTGATTGCTTTAGGCAATATGTAGCCAGGTTGTTGGCTTGTTATTGTCCTGTCTTTTGCTTTATTGTTTTCTAACACAACTGGTCAGGTGACATGGTTTAACAGAGTAGATGAACCATAATTTACCATAATAAACCAAAGAAATGCACCTGCTTGAGGCTATCACCACACCTTTGTTTCTTTGTGAGGACATACCCTGGGAAGTCACTGGTCCAGGAATTTCAGGGATGTGTGTGGTCCTTTGTACCTAGCACTGTCATTAAATTGAGCCTTTTAGGTCTGAAAGGTGTCACAGGAACTCCGTTCCTGTGCTGTGCATTTGGCAGGTGGGAAATTTTCTCTCATCCCTGCCATGAATTGTGACTGTTGCCTCCTAAAATACTTGCACCGTTCATTGAAGATATAATTACAGAGCATGTTGTTTTAGATAAACACCTTTTGTACGTGCATTGTCAGGACAAGGCCAACTGTGTTTGCTCACGCATGCAGACCCTTCCACCAAAACTATTAAACTCCTGAAGTGTATCACAACTGTGGCATCAGTCAGCAATGTCAAAATCTGCTCACATGGCAGTGGGTGAACTGTTATTTTTGCTTGTGACTTCCATGTGTGTTGTCTCTCCATTTCCCTTTTTCTTGGTGGAGACTTAGAGCTGGCTACTTGTCAAATGCTCTAATGTGAAGTTAATCACAATGTGACACATTGACACTTTTCATAATAATTGCTTCCTACACTGGAAACCTCCAGCTCTTTTGGTGGAAATAATGTGATGTGACTGTGACAATACAGTCCCAAAGCCTGCAGACTGAAAATTTTAGTCCCATTTTAGTTGAAAAGTATATTTTTTGATCTTTATGACGCTGATCATTGATGACTACATATGGAAATTAAAGGAATTCCTAGAATTTTCTTCTAGTTGTTTGGAAATATATGTAGGTGTCTGTTGAATGGTTTTATGGATAAGGATTATTTTTATGTCTTTGCAGCAGTAAGTGTTAGAAGTGCCCTTTGAAGAGGAATAGATTTTTGGTTTGGAGAGTTAAAATTGCAAAACCTGTACTGCAAGATCACTCTTTTCAGTTCTGATGCTCTGCTAGTGTGGGCAGCAAAGGAGCTTTGGAGGCTTTTTCCCTTGGAGGAGAATGTATGACCAGTCCACGTGGAATGGAAAATCATGTAAAGGTTTGTCTGCAGGGAGAGAACTCTGGAGTAGCTTCTCATCCTGTAAGCAAAATTATTGATGTAAATAATAGTCATTAAAGTTAGAGGTGGATGGGGAATATTTATTATTAATATTTTTGCCCACATGAAACATTAAAGATTGGTGAGTAAGTATACTTTTAGTGTGACACATAACTATTCTGTGAAAGGATGAATGTGGTCAAATATATTTAACTTTTTTTATTTGGAATTAACACTTCTGTATTTCCTCCTCCCTCTCCTGGTGGGTACCCCACCCCAATAACACTAGGATGAACATACGTCTTCTAAATCTGTACTGTCTCTAATGGTCTCTTGATCATTTGAATTTCAGACCCTGTGATCTTGGAACATGCTGCTGATTGAAGCTGAGGGTGCTGATTATCATTATTTTTTTTCTCCTCCTCATTCAGGCCTAAGATGCAACAGATAAACCTGCTATGAAACTACAGGAGATTCACTGCAGAGATCAATAGAGTACAGGTTCTGCTTAATTGTGTTCTAAAGGGAGTATGCAGTTATGCATCTTTCTTTTTGGTGACAGTTATTCTAAGAAATCATTAAAAAAGGCATTTCTTGAAGACTCTGGAAAGGCAGGTAGGCACTAGTGCAGTAGTAGTCATTGCCCATTGTGTTTAAAAGATGATCTCAGAAATCTCATTATGTAACTTCATCAAGAGATGGATTTAGAATCCCTTAAGTTCCTTGTGTTTTGTCAGTGGTGACAGATCCTTTGATGGAAGAACTGCTGGAAAAGACAACTCAAGGGACTGAAATAAGTTATCAAACCACAGTCTGCTTTTAGAAAATGTAAAGTACAGGGACTTGAGTGTAATTTAGGCTGTGTGAATATGGCCCTCAGAGGGACCTCTGCATAGAACAAGTTACTTTTTTAACCTGTATCATACTGAGGTTAGTTATGCCAAATGCCACTAAGAAATGCCAAATGCAGGGATAGCTTTACAGTAGCCTAATCTGGATTGAATTCTTTATGTCTGTCTTGAGAAGACCTGGGAGGTAATTCCCCACTATAATTGATTTATTTGACTTATGCCAGTCACTGGGGTACATACTCTACTTTCAGTTTTCAGTAGTAGATATTGTACAATTTCTTTTCTTTTAGCCAGTTTTGTGTGAGGTACCTTAAAAGGATGCTTTTCCTTGAGGCAGAAAAACAGGGTTTCAAGCCATTTGCAAAACTGTAGTTATTTACATCTGAAGGTCTTATCTTCTTGTAGGAGTACCCATAGACACTGTAGTTGATTAATTTTTTTTTCTCCCAAAGTAGCAAGTTTTTATCTTTCTGAGCAGTACCCAATTCTGCCTTACCTTTCCTGAGAGCCCTTCTATATTATTATATTATGTTATATCGTGTTATATTATATTACGTTATATTACGTTATGTTAGATATTATATTATGTTATGTTATGTTATGTTATGTTATGTTATGTTACACTCTATGTAAAATATATTTTATTCTATTATATTTCTTTCATTAATGTTGAAAAAGACCCCTAAGATCATGAAGTTCAACTGTTATTGCCACTCTTTCATGTTTCAATGAGTGTAAAGCCATTGAAGACTGAAACCGATACATATCCAAAGTAAAACCTCTGCTCTTATTGATGGGTGGAAGTAGATACCAGGTAAGTAGATATCAGATTTCAGAATTTGCTAGTTGTAGCTCAAAGAATGCAATAACTATAATATACAATGCTATATCCCCTATTTTCAGTTAGACTGAAATGAGTACTTTCCTGCTACATAGGATTTTTTTTTTATGGTATGGTGATTCAAAACTCTCAGTAGCTTTCTGTGTTTAGACACAGCATTTTAAAGTGTGCAATGCCAGCTTTTCTCCAGTCCCTTTCATCTTAAGGAAAGATACCTGTTATTTACTGCTCAACTGTCACTGTCAGCTGTTCATTGAATTACTGCAGGAGGAACACAGGCAGACTATTCAAGCCCCTGCTCACAGGTTTGTGGTACCTATGCCCTTGTCTTCTAGAGCAGGTGTGTATGCTGATTCTTAGCCTGCAGCCTTGATTTTCCTGCAGGAAAAGGGTATGTCTGTTGGATTCTGGCAAGGATAGATCAGATATCCTTAAATATGTCTGCTTTTCATCCTTTGAGAAACCAAGAGTTTCTGTGTGATGTCTTATCTACCCCGTGGTGGATAGAAAACCCATGCTGGCGTATTTGTTGTTCATGGCTATGGACAAGAAGGGAATCTGGATGCTGTAAAGCTCCTCTTTATTGGTTTTGTTTGACCCATGTGTTGATGACACAGATGTATAGGTTGAAAGTGGCCATCTGCAAAGGGACATAGAGCGGCATTCAGCAGAAATGGCCACAGTCATGAAAGGTGTCTGCATTTCTCACTGTAACTTAAAATCTGGGGTTCTTTGGTGGACTGAGGTGACTTGATAGTACTCCAGCATACCTCTTCCTTTTTCCAGGGATTTGTTCTTGTCTGTAAAGTGACTGTTTTCTACAAGATGTGAACTGTGTTTGTAATCATACAATATCTGTTTTGTAACTCCCGCTGGATTTTAGCAGTGCAGTTTCCTTGCAATTACAGTTTCTGGCTATTGTGTGTCTTAATTTCACCTGCAGTTAAGTGTCTGTCGTTTTGCAGCCTGTGGCACCTTGTGCTCAGTGTGTGAGTCCTGCTCATGTAATTCTGGCAAGGATAGATCAGATATCCTTAAATATGTCTGCTTTTCATCCTTTGAGAAACCAAGAGTTTCTGTGTGATGTCTTATCTACCCCGTGGTGGATAGAAAACCCATGCTGGCGTATTTGTTGTTCATGGCTATGGACAAGAAGGGAATCTGGATGCTGTAAAGCTCCTCTTTATTGGTTTTGTTTGACCCATGTGTTGATGACACAGATGTATAGGTTGAAAGTGGCCATCTGCAAAGGGACATAGAGCGAAGCATTCAGCAGAAATGGCCACAGTCATGAAAGGTGTCTGCATTTTCTCACTGTAACTTAAAATCTGGGGGTTCTTTGGTGGACTGAGGTGACTTGATAGTACTCCAGCATACCTCTTCCTTTTTCCAGGGATTTGTTCTTGTCTGTAAAGTGACTGTTTCTACAAGATGTGAACTGTGTTTGTAATCTATACAATATCTGTTTTGTAACTCCCGCTGGATTTTAGCAGTGCAGTTTCCTTGCAATTACAGTTTCCTGGCTATTGTGTGTCTTAATTTCACCTGCGGTTAAGTGTCTGTCGTGTTCAGCATGCAGCTCTGTGGCACCTTGTGCTCAGTGTGAGTCCTGCTCATGTACAAGTATGACAGTGGTGGTCGGGGCTTGTCTTGTGCATGATGCCAGATGCACAGGGATGAGGTATCTGAGGTGATTTTGAGGGTGTTCTGAAGAAGAGCAGTGTCACAGACATATTTTATGAAAAATCCTCTTGCCAGGTTCTTTTCTCCTGAGAAGCTTCAGCTTCTCCATGTTTTGCTGCTTTGGAATGTGATTTGGAGAATTGTTTACCCAGCATGTGAAATTGTTTTTACTTGATGACCAATGACAGCCACCTGTGTCGAGACTGTGAGCAGTCACAAGATTTTATTATCATTCCACTCCTTTTCTATTCCTTGCTAGCCTTCTGATGAAATACTTTCTTCTGTTCTTTTAGTATAGTTTTAATATATCATTTTCTTTTAATATAATGTGTATAATAAAATAATAAATCAGCCTTCTGAAACATGGAGTCAAGATTCTCATCTCTTCCCTCATCCTGGGACCCCTGCGAACACCACCACCGAGTCATTGGCACTTTATGAAGACAGAGGTTTGTAAAGTGTCTGACTATTGACATGAGAAGATCTGATAGTCCCTGGATGGGTGTCACTCCATGTATTTCATCCCCATTAAAATCTGAAGGACAATAAATGTGCTTTCTCACACTGTAGGTCTTTACTCTTAATAATGTGAATGTGGACTTGCTTTGTAAAAGAGCTCTGCTGTTTTTCCTCATACAGGACTAAAGGAAAAATTGATTTAAAAGAATAAATAAACAGAGGCCAGGGGTCTCTTAATGTAGTTCTGGTTAACATTGTCTGCCAGTTTTTCTCAAATGTATCATCACTTCCTCATTTTAAAGAACTCTTCACATCTGAACAGCAATGCAGATGAAACAAAGACCATTTAGTACAGGAATGCGATAGTTTTCTTAAATTTTACTGCTTGCAGAATCTATATTAACAAAATATGGTCAACAAGACCATACAACTCATCCATTTTTCACGTCTTTTTTGTGTCTCTGTTTCTATAATAACCTGGTTTTGATGTACTGTATTCCATAGTTCAACACTTAAGACAGTCACTTTATTATTATTACTGAGCAACTGTATTCTAGAGAGTTTCTCTGATGTAGTACATCTTGCTCAGACTTTTAAACCAAGACCTTCAGAATGTCTGACCACAGTAATCACATCATTTTTTCATCCCCACTTCCAATCTTTAGTTGATGACTCCTACCATACATCATCACCATATATCCTCATTTGAGCAGTCCAATTTACATATTGTTGCAATCACACTGAAAGTTCTAATAAATTTCCCTCGGTGGCAGAGATCTATGTGAATGATGGCTGTGCCTAAAACTGCCATCTTAGTACCTTTGAACATGTCATCTTCCTGGAGCTTATTACTCAAGTTTTACCAGTGCCCTGTAATGATGTCCTGCCTGAGTGACAGTCTTTGAAAACACTGTGAACTTTCCATTGCCTGTGGTGACACTGCAAGTACTTGCAGTGCTTTAGATCTTATGTAAGCAAACTGAAAATGGCTCTTCAAGTGTGATGTACAAGTGCTGATCACTTTTTCCCATGCCTTCATGAACCTTTTCACAGGAGAAGTCATTTATGATGGGGTGACACCAGGTGGGGACTGGTCACTAGTGGGGTTTAGCAGGGTTCTGTCTTGGGGCCAGAGCTCTTCAGCCTCTTCATAGAGGACATGGATGCAGGACTTGAAGTGACACAAAGTAAATTCACAGATGGTACAAAACTGAGAGGAGCTCTTGACTCCCTCAAAAGCAGAGATGCCCTGCAGAGAGACCTTGAAAAAATTGAGGGCTGGGCCATCACCAACTGTATGAAGTTCAACAATGGAATGTTCTGGATTCTGCACCTGGGTTGGGGCACCCTGGGTGTGGGTACAGTCTGGGGAAGTGTGGGAAATGGATTTGTAGACAGTTCTCAGGGCCTGACAGAAGGCCCACACAGTGTGCATCCTTATGCATTTCCTACACACAAATCCATTTTCCACAGGGAAGGAGCTGCTGGGCAGCAGCACCACACAAAGGGACCTGGGGGTGCTGCTTGGTGGCCAGTGGGATCTGAGCCAGCAGTGCCCTGGGGCCAGCAGGGCCATCCCTGTCCTGGGGCTCCAGGCCCGGCAGGGCCATCCCTGTCCTGGGGCTCCAGGCCCGGCAGGGCCGTCCCTGTCCTGGGGCTCCAGGCCCGGCAGGGCCATCCCTGCCCTGGGGCCAGCAGGGCCATCCCTGTCCTGGGGCTCCAGGCCCAGCAGGGCCATCCCTGTCCTGGGGCTCCAGGCCCGGCAGGGCCATCCCTGCCCTGGGGCTCCAGGCCCAGCCGGGCCATCCCTGTCCTGGGGCTCCAGGCCCGGCAGGGCCATCCCTGCCCTGGGGCTCCAGGCCCAGCAGGGCCCTGGGGCCAGGCAGGGATTGTCCTGCTCTGCTCTGGGGACCTCACCTCGAGTGCTGTGTGCAGGTTTGGGCAGCACACTGTGAGGAAGGAATTAAACTGTTAGAGCGAGTGCAAAGGAGGCCACGGGGACAGTGAGGCCATGAGGGGAAGCTGGGGAGGAGCTGCTGAGGGCCCTGGGGCTGGGCGGCTGGAGAAGAGGAGACTGAGGGGACTCATTGCAGTCTGCAGCTCCCTGGTGAGGGGAAGAGGAGGGGCAGACACTGCTCTGTGCTTGGTGTGACAGTGATGGCACCTGAGGAATGGCCTGGAGCTGTGTCAGGGGGGTTAAGGTTGGATGTTAGAAACAGGTTCTTCCCCCAGAAGATGATACCGGTTGGAATGGCAGTGATTGTAGTGGCAGATGTAAAGTGTGCTCGGGTGTCAGCATCTATTCCTACTGTGAATATGTGGTGAGCTCAGAGGATAAAGCCCAGGAACCTGATGGATAGTATAGCTCATACTATTCCTATGTAGCCAAATGGTTCCTTTTTCCCTGTGTGGTAAGTTACAACATGAAAGATGATCCCAAATCCTGGCAGGATTAAGGTGTAGACTTCTGGATGACCAAAGAATCAGAAAAGGTGTTGGTATAGAACATGGTCTCCTCCTCCTGCAGGGTGGAAGAATGTGGTGTTGAGGTTGCATTCTGTAAGGAGTATTGTGATTCCTGCAGCAAGGACTGGAAGGGACAGGAGTAGGAGCACTGTGGTGATTAGGGCTGATCAGACAAATAGGGGGGTTTGGGTGGCTGGGCACTGGACAGGTTGCCCAGGGCAGTGCTCACAGCACCAAGGCTGGCAGAGCTCAAGCATCATTTGGACAATGCTCTCAGACACATGATGGGATTCTTGTGGTGTCTTGTGCAGGGCCAGGAGTTGGACTGGGATGATCCTTCTGGGCCCCTTTCTGTAATGATGTGTGATCCAAGCACTCGCCAGTGAGATTATATCCTGGCCTATTTCTAATTCAGTATTTATCTGTATGTTTTGTACAAAAGATAGTGGAAATATTGGTTATAGGGGGAAATATCTGGATCCACGTGGAAGAGCTGAAGTACTGTTTAGGTTAAGGTTGCCTTTAGCTGGATGGGGAGATGCTAGGAGATTATGAGTCAGGACTGCAACTGAGTTGGGAAACAGCAGTTATGGGAATGTGTATGTGGCTGGCAGTTGTTGTAGGCTCCCTCTTTTAGTCAAATGCATTGTAGGTGCAATTATTGAACAAGAAGTAAATAGCTGTTTGCTCTTTATTTTTCTTGTAAGTATGCCATTTATCTTAGCCTCCTCTGCTATGTGGCCTTTCTTTGTTTTTACTTGCCACGTTTGGATGTGCTTTTCACCCTCTGACTTGACTGATTAGAAGAAGTGTAGAGAAAATGAATGTTGGGGCAATCCATTGCACTGGGACTGTTTTATGGAGACAAATCACTTGCATATAATAGGTAGCTTGAAGTTTTTCCTGTTAGTGTCCTAGATGAACTAGCTACTCTGTAGCCAGAAAAAAAGGCTATTTCCTTCTATAGAAGAACAGTCTTTGAATGGATCAATAGACAGAAGTGCAGTGGAAATGGATGTGACAGAGGAGAGAACACTGCTACAGGGCTGATAAGATCACCCATGTGGCAGTGCCATAGTTGGAGGAGTGTAGTGCATATCTGTTGCATGTGGAATGTAACTATTGCTAGAATCTGATGGTGATTTTAGAGCTAAGCAGTCTCTAAGATCATGAGAGATTGGGCAAGGAAGGCTTTAGAGTTGAGAGGGTTTGGTTTTGGGTTTATCTGTTGGTAGTTTTTCCCTATTGAAAAAAGAGTATCCAACTTAGGGCAATAGCTACTAGGCCAGTAGTCTTGCTCTTGGAAAAGCTGGTTCAAAACCCTGCTTCAGATGGGTGAAAGCAGCAAGTGAGATTGGATTTCCTATCTTCCAGGTTTGTGTCTTACCCAGGAGCATTTAGAGAGAGGCTTCTCCTCTGCTTTTTCTTGTGTTTTTAACTTTTTCTCTGATGCAGAAGGAAAGCAAATATGCTTTCCTTTTCCATTCTTGCAGAATGGCTCTCAGATTTTTTGTAAGTGGTACAGGTTAGGACCTAATGTTGTTAGACAATAGGGATGTGGCTCTTTCACGGAAGCCCACTTTTGATATTAAAGGTCTGACCCAATTTCTGGTGAAATTGCTGTGCATTTGGCCTAGGGAACCAGGAACCAGTAAGAATAAATACACAACATGCTGGGAAAATATGTGTTGTGTTGGAGACTGGGAAATTGAGTTCAGCTCCTGCTTTCTCTCTTTTCTGTCCCCAAGCAGAAAATGAATGCTTGTATGATAAAAAGACCCAATAAGCTTAAAAAAAAAAATGTTTTAAGATCCTAAGATTCCTCTTATTATGAAACAGTTGCTCAGGCTGCCACCTTAGCTCTTTGCAAAACTGAAACTGAAGCCAGAGCTCATCTGGTATTCAGGTGCTCAAATCCTCTTCATTTCTTAGGAATTTGTTGATATCAGAGGAAGTGAGGTGGTTTCAGCAGTTCTGACTCTTGCTCCAGATGAGGAAATGCCTAGTTGAGCGCACAAGTGTGCTCACTAATGTTTCAGTAACATCTTGATGAACTATGATGAAGCTATGCAGGCTCACTTGATGAACTATGATGAAGCCATGATGATCTTGATGAACAGGCTATGCAAACTCACTTTCAGCACAGAGAGTGATTTCTGGAGATCTTTGACCACGCTGATGGAGGGCCTGAATTCTTTCCTGCCCTCTCCCAGGTACACTGAAAATAAGATTTTAATGCTCTGCAAATTGAGCAATTCCGTATTATGTATCAATAAGGAAAATTGTATTTAATTTTGCTGTTTATTACTTATAAAATATGGATGTGGACTCCCTTTCACATGATACATTCCCAGTGCTCACAGACTGAAAACAAGTCATGGCCAGGCTCTTGTACTGCCCAGGGTGTGTCCTTGAAGGCCTTTCAATAAATCCCTGCTTTATTCCTTTAACACAGTCTAACCTCTGTTCTAGGTAGCCTCTCAAAGGCATCAAAACCAAAGGAATGCAGCAGAAGAAAGCTTTGCCAGGGTCCTGATGCTGAAGATTTGCTCAACACGGAGGGAAGGTCTGGTGTTAACAACTGGTGATCTTGGTGCAAGGACAAAGCCAGCTGGCATCTCCACACTTGCTTTGCTCCAAAATCTATGCAAGACAAACCAGATTCTGTCGGCCCAATAAAGAGGGAAAGAGGAGGAGGTGCAAGCAATCTCTCTTGTATTATTGTGTTATTTGTTTGGGCTGGTACATTGGAGGATAACACGGATGGAAGAGCCACCTTTTCTAGAGCTGCTGGTAAAAATGTTGGGATCTATTAAAACACATATCTTCTAAGATGTCAGAGAACTGTTTAATTTCAGGTTGAAATCTGGCACTGGAAGTGCTAATGAGTATTTTTCTTCTGGTTCTCATCTGTGACTAATTGGTGAATAAATTATTATATTGTTAGCATGAAACTATTATTTATGTTTCTGTTTTTTTTTTTTTTTTAAGATGTGAATCATGAACAAATAGTGATAATAAAGTTTAGTTGGTGTAAAGTCAATAACTAACTGAAGTACTGGAGCTAGATGTTTTTATAATGTGCCAAACTAACAGGAGCTCCATAAATACCTAGGAAATTGCTTTTTAAAAGTACCTGATAAATTTCAATGCCTCATTGAACCTTTTTGACCCAAGGACTTGCAGAGAAATGCTTCATATTTTCAGGAAGTCTGCGCACATACACAAAGATTGTGAAATTACAATGGAGAAACCCACCTTTTTTCTTTTTTTGACTCAGACCTTCAAAAGAATTTGATTTGCACTGCACTTCGTCATTTGTTATTAAAAAGAGATAGCTAAAATACAGACAAGTATTGATATACAATTCCAAAGGTAGTTTTTTTTTTAATTAAAGCTATTTCTCCACAAATATGTGAAAAAAAAACCAACTATATCTGTGTTATATTTCAGAAGGATACCAAGTTGTATTAAAAACCACTGTCCAAGGGGAGAGGAAATATAGAACTGTGTCCCTGAGCTGCACTTTTATTTGTCACAGGTGCACTGGAGACCTTGAGGAAGCCCTGGTGGAGGTTTCTCTCAGCTCCTTAGCTCTAGTTTTGCTGATATCTCTTTAGGTGGTAAATATTCAAGAATGTTCTGTCTAGAGATATATACACCAACCTGAGCCTTGTTCTTTGGCAATATGAATAGCAATCTGTAGCCTGGGAAGCAAAGCACATTTTCCCTTTGCAGCATAATGGCACTTGAAATTCCTCTGCTGTCCTGGCTTAGATGCATGCAGACTCAGCAGCATGAGGAGGTGGTGCAGAAATACCTTTAAGTATGCTGTGGGTTTGTGACTGCTTCAGTCAAAATGTAAATCAGAAGTAACTTCTGAAATCAGTTTTATATACTAGTATATAACTGGGGAGAGAGAAAAAGATTTATTTTGAAAAATAGGAATGGCAGCTTGCTTAACATTTCTTTCCTTTGCCTTAAAAAACAAAATGTGTTGGTGATGTTCCTTTAATGGGCTCTAAAGGCTCAGCCCTTAAAATTAGCAGATTCATCAATTAAAAAATTGTTCCTAGCAAAGGAGAACTGCCAAAAAATATGCTTAATTTATGGTCCAAAAAAAGAAATATTGTTGTAATAAACAAATTAGTTTTCCCATTCAATTATGCAGTTAGTGTTATAGGTACTATAATCTCAAAGTTGTTTCTAGTTTATATTTTTTTCCTTCCTGTTGAATCATACAAATACTGCAAAATAATTCTAGTTTAAAATGGTTGAGTACTGTCAGAGTAAAACTTCCCTTCTGTTAACTTGCACAGGGCCATGTGAATGCAGTTGTCTGTCAAGCACAACAGCTGCCAGCATCCTGACCTCCCATCCTGGCTGTCCCTTCTCATTCAATGATGTGGATAATGTCCATGAGGGAGCTGCATCATGTCCTGACAGGTGCCCTTGTAACATGTTTCTCTAAGATATTACCTTCTAATTATAAAACAAGGACATTCTGAGTTCTGTTTTTTCCCATCTAGGAACTACTTTCTTCTGTAAGGTAAAGAACATTTGGATTTTGTATTTTGACAATGGAAAAAAAAATACTTAAGGGCTCAGGATTGCTTCAGACTTTGTAGTGTACTGCTGTGGACCTGGGCAGTCAACATCAGTTCCTGGGTGGCCTGCCCCAGAGCGAAGGCTAGAGTCTGTTCTCATTTTGAAAATTAGAAAACAGACAAGTTGGAGCAACAGATTTTATGATTGTTATAAAAATGTGACTGAGAAAACAAGATGCCAAGTTGGTGGTTACTCTCTTTGCAAATCACCTGCTTTTGTTGTATTTTAAATTGAAGTGCAGTGATTCTTTACCAATGCTTTGATGGAGTGGCATCTACTGTGAGGTGTTGATTTTTGTACTAATGTAATCATTCTATTATGGAGTTCTCAAAGCATGCTATAACAGTTATATTTATCTCCATTTATCATCTGGAGAAATGGTCTGAGAAGGAGGAACTGATGGCCTCCCTGAGTTTTAAAACAGTGTAAGACAAAATCAGGAAAGACTTAAGTTTGCAGGCTGTGCTTTGCCCACAAGAGATCATTCCTAATTCAGCTGTTTGAACACCAGTTGAATTCTCATACCTGTTTTTATTGTCCAAAGTTTGTTGTATTCTTACTGAACAGCAATTAATAGCTGGTCATCTAAAACTCACTGGTGCCAAAAGCTGCTGGAAATTGATACACCTTTTCCTCTCAGGAAGTAATATGGGTGCAGATTTATAGAAGTGGGCTAGTTTTGCATGATGTTCTTCTAATGGGCTTTAAAGGCTCAGCCCTTAAAATTAGCCCTGAAACTTATTAGAATAAATTCTACTGAGAATTTATTTCCCTCACCTGTCTGTCTTCCATGCAGTTTGCATCATTCTCTGCCCAGGACTGACTGTGAGTTCCCAGGCTCTGAGGTTTCCTGACTGGTAGAACAGTAAAAAGTACAAGTTTGACCCTCCTTCAAGCAGAAGAGGAAACTGAAATTGGACTTCTTTCATCTTGGACACATCTGTGATCACTGGGGCATTGGGAAAGAGAGGAATGTCACTTCATTTTATGTCAGCTATGTTTCAGACAGAAGAATGATATCTGACTGGCTGTCAGTAGAAAGATTTTCAAGTGGACAACTCACAAAGATGTCAGGTGCTTGAACTCTAAAAGAGGAAAATGCACTCCTGCAGCAAAAGTAAGATGCACTTCCTTCTGAAAAAGGTAATTTAGACGACATTTAGCTTAGTGTGAGTGTTGTGTGAACACCACTGGTATATGCTGACTTTCTCTGTGAGGCATTTGATGAGCTTAAAATCCTCATTCACTGTGATGAATGACACAGGTAAGAATGGCTTAGGGATCTGTGGTGCTCTTCAGTGCAAGAAGCAAGTCTCCTTGGAGGGCTGATCCTTTGATTCTCTGCAGTTCAATTTCACATTTATGAAGAGAGCAATCATGGCTGTTAAACTGGAGTGTTCTGCATACCAGGCATGAAATAGGTGGAGAATTTTGAATCAAGCAGATCTAGACAGTCCCTGTGCAGTGTAAATATCAAGATGTGTTGTTGGATTTATTTGTAAGGGTATGTCTGGAAGATGTGATGAATGTATTTATCTGAAGCTGTGCAATGGGAAGCTAAGGCCTTATATTAGGTCTTAAAATCCATTTTCTGTGATCAATTTGCTTGAATTTCACATATGTGTCTTAAGGGGTATTTTAAAGTAGAAAAAAATGCAGACAACACTTGTTTTTTTTCTCCAAAATAACCTTCTTCAATTAATTGCCCTGCAATTCCCCTGTAACCTTGACTATTATAAGGTTCTATGCATAACATGAGGGATTATTTACAGCAGGGTCCCTGCTCCTTTTACTCCTCAGGTCTTTGCCTTTCATTTTGATGGTTTATCTTTTAGCTTCCTTTATGTGTAAAAGGAGGTTGAATGGATAAGTTAAGGGCTTATATTTGCAAAAAGACTGCTATTAGAGTCCTAGGGAAATGAGGATTTATAGTTCATTCAAATGCAGCAATTATTGAATTTCCTAATAAATTGGGATATGATTAGTCTTTTGAGAGTGTCAGTATGGTCCATTACTATCTGAGTTCTGTGTTGGTTTGAAAGACAGGTGCCTGCCAAGGAAGGCTGGAACCTCCCTTCCCTCCAAATCATTATAACTTTGAAATTACAGGGATTCAGGCAAAGGCATGGGAAAGCAAATAACAGTTCTTTTACTAGAAATAAGTGTGTATAACTGAGTCAAGGGGTTGAGCAAGGAATGCAACTAAGAGAGTAAAGCTATATATATTTTAATTAAGAGCTTAAATGAATTAAAGGGTTAAGTTAGAAATGTAATTAGCAAAGAATATATACTGTGATACCAGGTGGGGATAACTGAAACAAGGTTGGGAATGACAGGTGATAGATGAAGTATTGTAAGAGTGCAGGAACCATAAATACCCCTGGGTTCTAAGAATGAGAGGAGGTTTGGACTGTCAGCAGCAAGCCCAGGAGCCCTGCCAACTTGACACAGGTGAAGTTTACCATGAGAAAGACATCATACTTCCTCTTGAGAGCCCACCGACCCAATTAAAGAGGAAAATTGCGCAGCCATAATGGCTATTCAGCTAATTATAATACTAGGTGAGAACTAATGTTTATGTAATGGGCATCAAAGAAAGCATCCTGGAAGCCATCTGAATATGTAAAACCTTTTCTGGATAGAGAGCAGGAGTTTATGGAAATTATTCCACATTGTTCGAGATTGCAAGGCAAGACATATTCTATTACCATCTGTATGGCAGATTATCTTTTGTCAAGTGGGCAGTTTGCCTTATCTCTCTCTTGGAATGATCACACCCACTCCTCCCTCAGGAGGGGACATCTACTGATAACAGCTATTGAATGTCACTGCATGACTGATAAGAACTACAGCATCCCATTGGGAGATGCTCTGCCCAGAGGGAGGAGCCAAGCATTGCTACCCAGATATAATCCAGAGGTTTTGAGACAACAGCACAGCTTCTCCATGGGATTCCCCAGAGGAACAGCAGCTTCCACTGGATCTTCAGAGGAAGAATCCATCCTTCTCTACAGGATCCCTGCTCCAGCAGAACCACCCCTGACACTGCAGGAGGGCTGCAGCCACAATTCCAATGGGACTGCTGCCAGCACCCTGACCCACAGGGTGTCAGGTTGGGTTCTGACTCTGGCAGTGTTCTAGTGTACTGCATTGTTTATTTTATCCTTTTATTTTTCCTCTCCCTATTAAAGAACTGTTATTTCCTGCTCCCATATTTCTGCCTGAGAGCCTCTTAATTTAAAATTTATAGCAATTCAGAGGGGTGGGGAGGGTTCACATTCTCCATTTCAGGGGAGGCTCCTGCGTTCCTCAGCAGACTCCTGTCTTTCCAAACCAAGACACACGTGTCCAGTGCTGTAATAAATGTGCCTTCTTTTCTGCTTTAATTAGTTGAAGAGTTGTTTGTCCATGCTTTATAACAAGGCAAGCAAACAGCAGCAGCAGCAGCAGCAGCGCAGGCCCAGCCCGGCCTTGTCCCGCTGCAGAGAGAAGGGACCTTCCCCTGGGTGCAGTTCCGGGCACGGCCGCCAGGGGCGCTGCTGGCTCTGGGTGGGCACGGCGGGGCGGGGACTCCCCCGGGCAGGCAGGGGGCGCTGTGGGGCGGGCCCGGCCTCATCTCCCTCACGTGGTAATGGTGGCATGGCCAGAGGGTGAGAGACAGAAGGGGCTTTACTTCACAAACTCACGGGGACAGCCAGCCTCAGTGCCCCTCTGGGTTGTGAAATGGGCTGTGGCAGAAACCTCAGAGCAGCAAGCTGGAATAGCAGAGGTGGCAAACAAAGTGTAGCGAAAACTCCAGAGCCATGCCAGGAGCTGTGGGGCTTTAGGCAGACATGGGATGTCAGGTTAAAGTGTGGCAAGAAAGGCCTGAAGCAGCGGCAGAAAAGAGCAAGGCTGGGGGGCGGCAGATGGGCTGCTGCAGGCAGCTGCCAGAAGCAGCCAGGAGATGTTCCTTCCATGAGGGTCTCCTTCCCAATGAGGTCAGGTGTTGAAAAGGTCCCAGCTCAACTACTGCTCTTGTGAACAGAGGTTCATCCACAGTAATGAGAAGCAGTGTGGGACAAAACCTTCTCAGAGGTAGCAAATCCTCTGGGCAGCAGCAGTCCAGCACCAAAACACCACCTGTCCCCACTCCTATCCCAAGAGCGAGAGAGCGAGCCAGGGCCAAGCCCTCACCCCCAGCCAAAATCACTCTGCACTGACCAAGAGAAAGCCCCCCCAACTCAGAAACGGTAGCAAACTGCACCCTTTCCACTCCCCTCCTCCCAACCACGTCTTTCTCTCTTAATTTTGCCTAAGGAACTCTGAATTCTGAAGGTTTCTATCTGCTTTCTGCAAAGGAAGTTTCTTTTATGGCTATTGTTCTGAAGAAAATTCAAAGCTATTACCTGGCAGTGTGAAAAGGCAAGTGGATAGTGCATTCCTTATATTGTCTGTGCTTGTGGTAAATATTCTTGAGGACAATGCAATGAATAGAAAGCCTCAGCTTTAATTGACAGACTCAGACATGAAAAGAGACCTGTTTGGTGCATTTCTCAGTCGTGGGGAAGCAGAAGGTCAACCTAATTAGTTCTCTTGATAACTTGCTTACTCCACTGTGGGGAAAATTAAATGTGTGAACAAAACTGGTTTGCAGTGCAACAGAGAATTACCTTCCAAAATCATTACAGAAACATTGAGGAAATCACAAGTGTAATACACCTGAGCAGATTATAAAGTTTTGTTAAACCAATGCATATTTAAAATTAGGTCAAATTTTTAAAACTAGTTACTTGTTTCATTAATGCTGTTCTATAGTTCAAACCCTAAGTGGATGCAGATTTGGAAAGTAAAATTAATGTGCAGGTAAACCCATGTTAAAAATTGGAAGTATTTAAGTGTATTTTTGTTGGCTTTCTCTTCCTCAGTGGGCCCATGTCTTAGCAGAGTATAGCAAAAATTTGTTTTAAACTTGGTAATCAGGATTTTTAAAAAAAAATTTAAGGGAGGATTTTAAATAGCAATATTGTAGGAAAGTGTGTCTAATTTTAAATTTCTCTTAAGTGTGTTTAATGCCTAAATGTCAGCTTTTTTTTGTAATCAGGATAAATCCTGTTTACAGTGCAATTTATGTTTAACTTCCTGTCTTGGTTTGAGAGACAGGTGTCTGCTAGGGAAGGCAGGAGCCTCCCTTGGAATGAAAAAGGTAACCCCCTTCCCTCTGAATTATTATAATGTTGAAATTAAGGATCTTTCAGGCAAAGATATAGGAAACAGCAGTTCTTTTACTGGAATATGTGTGTGTAACAAACAAGCCAACAGCAGCAGCAGCAGCGCAGGCCCAGCCCGGCCTTGTCCCGCTGCAGAGCGAAGGGACCTTGCCCTGGGTGCAGTTCCGGGCACGGCCGCCAGGGGCGCTGCTGGCTCCGGGCGGGCACGGTGGGGCGGGGACTCCCCCGGGCCGGCAGGGGGCGCTGTGGGGCGGCCCGGCCTCATCTCCCTCACACGGTAATGGCGGCTGAGATGGGAAGGAATGGAGGAGAGGCTTCGCTTCACAAATCCTGGGGCAGCCGATCCTGGTGGCCCAGCAGGACTCTTGGAAGTAGCAAGCTTGAATGGCAAGAATGAGCAAAAATCCCGAGGTGGGAGATGAGAAGCATCAAATTCCGCAGCTGTAGTGGGACCCATGGGAGATCTCAGCGGGCGTGGGGCTGAGTATAGCAAAAACCCAGAGCAGTGCTGGTGAAGTGGTGAGGGCAGGACAGCATGGCCTGGCTCTGAGCAGGGCAGGAAAAGGCAGGCTGAGGATTCTGGGGCTTCCCCTGAGGCACCTGAGCAAAAGGTGACAATCCCTTTTTTAATAAGGTAGGGTGTTGGTAAGGTCCCAGTACAATGGCCGCTCTTACGAGCTGAGCTGCACTCACGGTAGAAGAAAGGCAGCAGGAGATGGAACCCCGCAGTGGTGACGAATTCTCCCCACAGCAACCACAGCCTCTCTCTCCTCCAAATGATGAGAGAACATGAGAGATAGGGCCTGCACCGAATTCCATTTCCCCAGTCCGAAAATCTCATGGTCTCTCTGCTCCCCGTGAGAGACCCCAGGTAAAGGGAGAGCAGCAAGCTGCCCCCCTCCCCTGACTATGTCTTTTGTCTCTCCTTAGTATTCAGTCATTATTGTCTCCTACTAACACGTATGAGGGAAAATTCCTTAAGAGAAAAAAAACCAAACAAAAACCACCAAACAAAAGGAAAACTCCTAAAACCCCAACACTTCCCTCTTGAAAGAGCAGGGGAAAAATTGCTTTTATTGCTATCTGTGTAGCTAATCCTTCTCTTCTTACACTTTTCCATGTATATTTCCTGCTGGCTCCTTCTGTTTTGCCTTGACATTTAGACTTGAATCATGCATAAACAACACCTGATGGTGTCAGTGGGACCACTGCATACATGAGTGTCCTGGCAGTAGTGCCCTGCCAGCAGTGATGACATTCCAGCCCTAGTTTGACATTGATACCTGTTCCAAAGGCAGCGAGGAATGTTATTGCATGCTTGTGGTTAAAACCACATGTATGTGATTTTAAAGTGTTTTCTTTTTTTCTTTAGTATGTATGCTAGTCAGCCTACCCCACCCCACACTGCTGGTTTAATTCTTAACTATAAAACCATGTATATATGTAATTGTGTGTACAGATAAGGAAAAAAAATCTGCATTGTGTGCTGCTAAACTAACCTTTGAACTTTTTTTGGCTGTATATGCTATTTTGACATATCTATATGATTTTGTTGGCTTTTCAGACAAATCTAAAGAAATCATTTTACAGCCTTTTTTTCCTTGAGAACTTAGACGCTTATTGTTAGCTGTTGTCAAGATAAATGAAAATTTCCATGTATCATCAAGACATGTCCAGTGAAAAGATCTTTCTTTTGGGTCTGTGTGAAAAAAATACCCATGTGCATAAATTAAGTCTATATGAACTCTCTTGCTGAATTTTGCTGAAGTTCTGTTGCAAGTGAAATCCTTATGAAAACCTACAATTAAAAATTCAGCATTTGAATGCTATGGTATATATTCAGACAGTCAATGACTGAGCTGAACAGAATGAGTTTTATTGAGTAAACACTGAATAATGATCACTGAAGTCACACTGTTCTGTGTCTGCTGGAGCCCTACACCAGCAATATTTTTGCTGTTTGGCACATTTTTCTTCCTTATGTAAGCACTTTGATAAGAGAGGAAGTGTAGTTTAATATTGTATTTCAGAAGTAAGTTTGGTTTGTTAGAGCTATAATATGAGTTCAGTGGTGGCTTAATTGCCCAAGGTGGAGCACAGTGCAAAAATCCCAGGGTGGTAGATGAGATGTATCAAACTGATACACTGACATTCTGTCTTTCATGGCCTTGTTGTGTGGAAGGCGTGTTGGTCAGAGTCATCTCAGCCTATGAGGTGCAGCAGTACTGAAATCCTGAAAAGCACCACGTGTGAATAGAAGAAAGATCATTCATTTTCCTTTTGAGAGTAGACGTGCTGCTCTGGTAGTGCAGGGTAGCTCTAAAAGAGATCCTTTGTAAGACTTTTGGAAAGTCTCTCTTCTGCAACATTCTTTTTGAAAGAAAATGTATCTCCCTCTCAGCCCCCACCCCACCTATCAGGTATTGTAGCAATAACATGTATAACATCTCACTGCTCTGTGGCTGAGAGCCGCTGTAAACAGCAGCTGAACAGGCAAGAAATGAGAAATGAGAGCCAAGAAATGAGCCCAGCAGTTGTTTAAATAGGCCTTCCACAAGCCCTTGCAAGTTCTAATTAGTGATATGGGACTTACTGTCCCTTGAATCTTGTGTTTCATCCATAAAGTTCTGTTGAAGGACATCAGTTTAGGAATTTTGTTGAGGATGTGAGGTCAAGAGGATGGGAGTAGTGGCAAGAGTAACTCTGTTGGCCAGTTCAGTTTATTTGCAATGGAAACTGGAGCATTAGAGAAGCAGTGGTGCATGCTGGCTATCTTTGTACATGTGGATAGCTCATTTCTTTGTTGGTTCTTCCCATAAGGAGGCAGCCTAGTGGAATTTATGCCCACTCCAAGGCTGCATCTTGGGGAAAATGTACGTACTGTGTTATAAAATGAATGAAATTTGACAATTGGCACATTCTCCTGTAGTGAGAGAACTTTACAATAACTTTACAATCTCATTCATGTCTCCTTTCCTGCTCTCTCTCCTGGAAGAGGCTGCTAATGAATAATATGCAGTTTTGCAGCTAACTGTACAGTCATAATGTTTTGCTGAAGTTTTATAAGCCTTGAATATAAACTGTTTTGAAATTAATTTCTTAATATTACGTCCCCCCCCTTGGAGTGTTGAAGATACTCTTAGTTCTAGCTTTTCTTCCCCTGGGAAGATGAATACCTTCTGGCTACTCAGAAAGGGGAATTGTAAAGTAAATGTGTTTGGTTTAAAGCTCCTGCACATGAGTAAGATGCTGCTAATGCTTTTTGGAGTTTTTACCCCACAATATTAAGTTTTAAGTTTTTTAATAAATGATATAATAATTTAAAATGGGAAAATGAATTCCTGATGCAACCTTGCCCTCTTTCAAACTGGTATGAGTCTTGGATGTTATTGTTTGTTGGACTACAATTACTGAGTAATGAAATGGTAGGTTTGAGTCCTCTTTCAGTGCTTTCCTCATGTTAGAAATTTCTTTTTCAAAAGAGTAAAATTCTTCCGTGCCACGTAAGCCCATGGGAAGAGCACTCACAAATCAGATGAGCATTACAATAAAATCATGAGTCTGGCTGCAATGTGTTTTTGTAAGTCATCCCTGACTGGATTGTTCTGTAATACTAGCAAGGACTTTGAAGTCTGCTTGAAGTAGGCTGGTTTTAAATTAGTACATTTAGCAACGACCTGCTGTCTGCTTTACTTTAGATCAAAGCAACAGGCTGTAGAAGTTGCAGTGGATGTGGAATGGGAGTCCCTATGTGACTTCTTCCAGGTCTCTGGCATGCTCTGGGCAGCTGGAAATGCAAAAGTAGATTAGGAGCCCTGAGCTCCAACCTTAGCGCAGCACTGCCTCTCCTACCAGGCTGCTGTTTGCCATCAGCTGAAGTGCCAGGTTTGCAGCTGATACTAATTACATGTCAGCATTAAACACAAATAAAGCATGTGTTCATGTAAGAGCAGCAAGATGTGGGGCTGTGTCAAGAGAAGTAAAGGAGGCAGAGATGGTAGTTTATCTAGAGCAGAATACAAAATCCTAAGTCTTGCACACAGATCTAGGAGCAGAGAGAACAAACCATTAGGTTGCAATTGCTTGCCTCCCTTTGCCTCTGAACCATAGGAACAGTATGCACATTTTAATAACGTTGTGTATGAGTAAGGGCATCACTGTGCTCAATTCTTTTGCTGACTCTAGTAATAAAGCATTCTGCCCTTTATTTATAGGACTGCCTCAAGGATCTGACAGGAGGAATTGAGTGTGCTGCCAAGATATTAAATGAAATTCCCCAGAAAGATATTCAGAGCACTAAAAGAGCCTCAAAGGCAAAAAGGGAAGGAAATGGGCAAGGTAGGTCATACATAATGATCTCGATTGGCGTCCATTGATCTCATCCAGGATCCTTTGAGAGTGGAATATCCATAAAAGTCTTTCAAAAGTCACTTGGATATTCTGGCTAGTGTTTGCACTCACAGAGATGTGTTGTGCAGCAGTAAGGTTAACTTTGACAAGCCATATGCTTTTGACCCAATTAATTAAAATATTTTATAATATTGTTCCCTCAGTCCATTGCTGTTAATCTGAAAAATGAGCAAAACAATACATATTTTATCTTTAATAACTTTAGCTCTCTGCTAAAGATTTCCCTGGAGAAGAACCATGAACATGGGACTGTGCTAGAAGTGATGAAAAGTCCCTTGAGCTTGTGCTCCAGGACAGGACAACGAGGAACACTTGGGGTGAGTATAGGACTGTGGGCAGCCCACAGTGATGTGTGATGCAATGAGCCAGGATATAGATCAAACCCAAGAATTATCATGACTCAAAACCCACCTGAATCTTTTTGGTAGCTTGTGGTTCTGTTAACCAACATTATGGTTGTGCATTACAATTTGAATCCTGCCTGTTCCCTCTCCAGCAGAAACAGAAATGCAATATAAGTTTCATCATGTTCTTGAAAAGCAATACTACTACACTATGATGTTGATGAAGTACTTGGAGCTATGCAAAAAGTACAAGAAATATTGATGTTATGTGTCTGAAATGCAGCAGTTTAACTTTGCTCCAGTCATTGTTATGGATAATTAGCAGAAGAGTGCATCTCTTAATATTCAACCCTTTAATTCTTTTCTCCAGTTTGTATAAGGTAGTGTATGCACAGTACTCACAGGCACTAGATAGCATTAGGCAGGCAGACATAAGCCTTATGTGTAGAGACTGGTATTTTCACTTTTTTTTTTTTAGGCTCAGACTGCTCTTGTGTACAGTAGCAAATGGAACTTTCTCATTTTAACAGTCTATGTCTGTTCAGCAGGAATCTTACCTGCCTGGTGCAGGTTTAGTGATTATTGTTACTGCTGAACAAAAGAAATTTATCAGTCCCTTTCATTTCATTTTTGAATAAAGAATTACATCTACAATGTTGAAGGTTACTACCTTCCTCGCTGAGGCTAAGGATTGTAATAGTCTACATTCACACTTCCCTGGGACAAAATGATGCAAATATCTTATGAATTAGGCTTTTATGTAAATGCCATTCAGATTTCCCCCCAATTAGAAAACAATGTAGTAATAGTGTGTAAGATACTTTCCATACCAATCTGTGTAGAGTTGTTTAAAAGAGCCTAAAGCTGGTAATAAGGCTTAACACAAAAGTGACTTTGTTCACCATTGAAGTGACGCTAGTTGCTAAACAGGAAATAAAACAGGTCTCTTGTACCAAAAATTAGACTATTTTGGGAATCTTTATTCTTAAAACAGAAACAATTCTGTCTGCTTTGAAAAAGCACAAGCTATGGCCTGGTTGGAACTTGGCCTGGTTGGGGCTTTGACTGAAACACCTGTTTGACACTAAATTAAGAAGTTCATCCAAATTTTGATGACCAAAAGATGTCAGTGTTTTAAAAACAAAACAAAACAAAAAATCACTTTGAACCTGAACAAATACTTCACCCTGTTCCATGGCTTTTTAAATAGACTTTTTATTGATTGCAGAGGGAGCTTTCAATACTGGCTTTTCTAGAGTTGGACCTCTTCACTAAACAGCTGCACCTAAATTTTAGCAGATGTTTCTCTATTTTAGGCTTTTCGAAACCTCTAAGTATTTTTTCCATTTAAGTGCTTTAGGACCAAATGTTGAATTACTGAAAGTCAAAAAACTTTGCTTTTATCATAAAAGTGCTTTCTAATAAAAGAAAAGGTGATATTAAGGCGTTTATTAAAGTCTTCTGGATCAAATTGCTACAAATTAGCTCATATTTAGTCCAGTAAAAGAGTTCTGATTACTTTGTATGGAATATAAACTGTAACGAAGTGGCAGTTGAATGAGCTGATGAATTAAAAAGGAGAATCTTTTACAGCTGGGAAGTGCTTTGATGTGTCATTTATTATTTCCATGCTGCGCCATGTGCTAGTGGTGAGTGTGGCTTATTGATGGTCTGCCTGTATTTGTGTGTGTGTACTCAGACTAGTTCTGTTTTGATCCTGATACCAAGATCATGGGAACCATCACTTGGAGCGAGTGCATCTGTTAGGAATTGGGTTCAGAAACAGGACTTTTATTCCAATGAACAAACAAATAACAGCATGGATAGCAGCTCATGCAGTTAGGTGAAAGAAGTTTTGATTGCTGTTTTCATACTGATTGTTAAAGAAATGTATCAAGCAAGCTCATGCTTTCAGTTGTTTGAGTAAAAATGAATGGAGTAAGTTTTCAAACCCTACTGTTTTTTTTTTTAGAGTTGCTTTTTCTTTTCCTTCCTTTGCCCCCCTCTTGCTGCTGTCTGTAGAGGTGGTAGAGATGGAAGTGGTTCCCCCATCCTCAGCTGTTGCATGCAAGCCCTACTCTACCCCTGACAAGTTCAACCTCTTGGGCTGTACCATCCTGTGTTGTTCATAAAATCTTTTTGTTGACTACCCAGGATTTGTAAACAATCTGCAGAAGCTGCTTTTAAACTGCAGTACAACACACTGTGGAATTGGTACTGCATTGCAATGTGCCCACACTTTGGAGACCAGCTGGCCTTCCCTTGCACTGACATCCATGCTGGTATTCCTCCCCTGAGGAAACCGCTTAGCCTTAGTGGCAGCGTAGATACAAAGGAATATCTTAAACTTAGCAACCTTTGTGTGTCTTTCTGGTACCTGTTTCTGAGAATGAAACTCCATGTGAAATTGTGGTGAGACACAGTAAGGCGTCTCGGAAGATCTCGCGATGTCACGGGAAGACAGCCGAGATTCCCTTCTTCCCCAACTCCTCTCTTGATAAGATCACTCAAGAATGTAGCTCCCCTTAGTTCCAGCAAAGAATTCCACCAACCCCGTTAGTTTTCTACCTTCTTTTGACCATAGATGGTAATGTAAGGCCCCCTTATCGTAGCACTGTCCCCTGACCTATATAACCCCTCTGAACAAGAAATAAACGCCTTTGACCGTCTGCCATGTTGGTGTTTGCGTGTGTCACTGGCCCGAGCAGCCCTGGGTTTGGGCTGCCGTGCTGAATTCTCAGAATCAGGCCACTACGCCTTGTCCAGGCAGCAGAAATGAAAAAGGTGCCGAGAAGATTTGCTAATAGAACCAAACTCCCTGTTAAAATGGAATAGCATTCATTTCTATCCACTCTGCAGACTCTGAAAGTGTTCCAAGCTCTTTCTTTGAAGTGTGGAATGTCCTTTCCTGGCTCTGCAGCCAACAGTCTGGAGCTGTGCTTTCCTAAATCTTGCCATTTTACCTTGCTTCATTAGTTGAGGTAGAGGGGTTCATATTTCGAGGAGAACATGCATGGCCATAGAGCTGGAACCTGTGGCCAGTTCATGCTCCCTTCTACACCAGCTGTATGTTTTAGGTTGAGTTTTACTGGAATGGCTGAGGAGAAATTTGCCATCCAGGACTATCCCCTGTTACTATGCATTTGTTCAGTATTCCTAGATGCTGGCAGCATCCCAGCAGTTGGGCATGGGCCATGCCCACACTGAAGCTGAGCTGGCAGTCTGTGCTCACAAGACAAGGGCTGTCAGATGCTCCTCAGGGCTAGGTTAATAATTCCATGCTTTCCAGCTAGCTTGGAGCATGGCCAGAGCACACTTGGGGCCTGCTCACAACCATGTGTGGCTATCCTTGTTTCAGAAGGTGCAAAATACATTTTGTTCCCTAATCACTTACAGCTAGGGTCTGATTTTAAGTCCTTGAAGAATGACTTTGCTCTCTTGACCCATGTTTAGATTTTTATTTTTCTATGAGAAATGCTAGATTTGAAGAGTCTTTGGGGATTGTGGAGCCTGATGTTATTCAGCTGGATTAAAAGCCTTTATTGTTTTACTTATCTGCCTCTTTGCAACTTCTGAGCCTCAGCAGATGCCCTGAAAACTTGGTAGAAGATCTTTGCTGTAGTCTTTGATTTATAACTAAAAGACATTAAAGCCATTTATGTGCTGGCCAGCACCCCAGTATGGGTTAGGCTGAATGGAGCATAAGGATTTTTGTCACAAATGCTGAAAATCTTCTGGCAGTTTGACTTTTCTTCATCTGTACAGAACTAAGGAATCTGTTTGGGTATGTAGGCATGAAATACTCTGCCTCAAAAGAGCTAAACCATCTTCTTCCTGGAGAAGAATGGTGGAATTCCTGGAGGAACGCTTGCATCCTTGAAGGAGGAGAATAAAGATGTAGAATTGAGGAAGACAAAGAATGGAGCTGTGTATGCAGAAGAGATTATGGCTACGTGGAACCAGTGCCTGACAATTCACTGAGCATTTCCTGGGGTGAAGCAGACTTTGATTCCCCAGAACAACCAGTGGTGGTGATGTGGCCCCTGGGAAGCCTGAGAGCTTATTGGAATATGATCCCAATATTACTGGGCGGAACGTGCCTGGGCTCCTCTGGCCCTTGCTGCTTGACCAGAGGCGGCAACTGAGATGGTTTTCACCTCAGAGACACCCCTGGTTAGCTGGAAATTGTAGCTGGCCCTTGGGACAAGTCCAAGCAGGCAGGAACTCAGGTTTACCTCTGGTGGAAAGTCCTTAGGCGAGGTGAAGAGGAAAGGGAGAAGGATTCTGCCAGAGGGTTTTAATCCAGAGTTTTATTCCAGGGTCACAGATCTCTGAATCTTGGTAACAGCTCCCACAGAATGGTGACCGCATGGTCTCAAGGTCCTTTTCAGCCCAGGGGGAGGGGGAAGGGGAAGGATAGGTGAGCCACCAACCAGGTGGGAGGGGGCGAGTCTCAGGGGACAATGACACAGACAGGCCAATGACCCCAGGGCTGAGAAGCATCTTTGGAACTTCTGCCAATCGCACGATGCCCTTGCTGGAATGTTAAGCTTGACGGACAGCTCCTAGCAGGAGGCAAGGGGAGGGGAAGGGAGAAGGTATTGCCCCACCTGGGAAAGGACTGAGATGGCTAAACCAGGAAATTGCAGCACACTGCAATAAGAGCTGCCCACTTTTGGGGCCATTCCTGCTAATATCCTGAATATCTACAGTATCCCTTATGGGTAGCTCCTGTTTTCTGACCGGATAATGGCTTTCTTTAGATGCTTTAGAGTAGGAAATGCTAATGATTTATTCTGTTTAGACTGCTTCAAGTTTCCCTGAGTTCTAAAGATAAATGAGACAGTCATTGGAAGAGGCTTCTGTTGTTCAATGGCAACATATATTAAGTTTACATGGTGTTGAAAAATAACCAGCTCAAAACCCCAAATTTTGACTGGTTGAAACAAGAAACTGAATGGATGGGCAACTGGGGACAGAAACAGAAACAGTAAGGGATTTTGTTTATTTGAGACACTCAGCTGGTGATTTCTGTTTGGCTATGTGTTTCTACTTCTGTCATATAAATTAGAAAATTTCCACTGAATTTAAGAGTTAATGTGTGCCATAAATGGATGTCCTGTCTCACAGAATAAACAAATGCATTTTCATTGTTAATCCTTCACACTGGTTCCAAATTCTTAATGAGTTTTTGGCCATCATGTTGGGAACAAAGCCTGTTAGGGGAATGTATTTTAAATGGAGCTAACATTAAGAAGAATATTTATGAAACTAAGAAACTGTATAGTGGCAGAATGAAGATTATTTACTTTCCAAAGTAGTACAATTTCAGACCAAAGGCTGGTAAAATTTGTGCCAATTTCTGTAACTTGTTTCAGCTGAAAGAATAGGAGAACTCAAGCTTTTTACTATCTTGAATGTCATGCTGTTTTAAATTAGGTATGTTTAAAAGTGAAAGTTAGCACCTGAAATTTATTTTATCATCTCTACATTATGGATTTTTCTAGATATTTTATTTCTATACTAGCTTTTTCCAGCCACATGAATTTGTTTTAATGAAGTTGCTTGTGATTATAGTTGATAAATTTTTACTTTCTTGCTCAACTGCTAAGTCAAGCTGGAAACCATTTAAAACTCTGGGAAATTTGATTTGATTTTAAAGCCACTTTAAATGCACTAATGACCTGTGCTATTCTTATAATAAGGAGGAATACAAGCTTAATTTTTATTTTTTAAAAGGCAATTTGTATAGTAATGTGACCTTTCTTATAGGGGCTTTATGCTAACAAGTGCAATTACTTATATCAGCACAGTATTACTGTAGTAATATCAGTTTTTCTAATATTAATGGGTTTATGATTACTGAAATGATATTCTCAAGTCTAAATGTATCCAGTGAGATTGGATGTATTTAGTTAAACTTTTCAGATTCTCTACAGGAAAGAATGAGGTGTATAAGTAAAAATAATCCCTGGAGATAATACTTTGAAGGAACATTTTGTGTGTATTATACATGAATTTTCATTTTGGCTAGCTCTCCACTCTTCATATTAGGAATTTTCCTTGGAGAAAAAGCTGCAAAATCCAAATCATCATAGTAAGGCATGAACAGAATTAAAGGCAGGAGCTGTAGCAGGTTACTGTGCTAAGTAATGGCACTTGGGTTGCTTCCATTAATACTAGGTGGAGACTTTGGATTTTATTTCTATTATATTTTTATATTGTTAGTTACATCCAGGAAGGTGCAAATCGTTGTCTCTAATTTTTAATGAGTACAAGAAAGAACAAAGGTGTTTAAAAGCATAGAGTACAGAAGTCACATCCTCGAGTGTAAAGATACAGTTGTTAGCACGAGTTTGCTGCAGTCATGGGCCCAGAGGTATGCCAGGGGCAATATGGGAGCTGCTGCTTTGTGTTACAGTGTGCCACCACTGTGCAAGGCTCTGGGGTCCTTTCTGGTCTCTTAAAACACAGATCTGCAGCAAATGCCTGATGTCATGCTGCCTTTTGACAGTCCTGTTTGCAGCACTGATGCAAACTGCTCTGAGCAGCAACAGAGCAGTTCAGTCTTACAGGTTTTTCTCTGTTTTTTTTTTTTTTGGGAAAGGAAACACACATTTCTGGTTCTACTAGGTACCTGTTATTCCATTGTTAGTTGGGTGTCACGTTTGGAGCTCTGTCCAGATCCAATAAAAGCTCCTTGCATACAGCATCTACTTTTGCACAGCTTTTAACTATTGCTTGTGTTGAATTACAGGTGGCTGCTGGCCTTCTTACTACATGGTGGGTTTAGTTTATGCTTCAATAATTGCTTTATCAAACCTTTTTAACAGAGAGGCTTTATACATTCTTTTGAGTGACTTTTTCCTCCCTCATCCTTCTGCTGTCAGTGGGTACCCTGGATTAATGTCTGATTTGGAATATTGTAGTGGTAACTTCTGCACTCTGTAAAGTTGCCTGCCATCTTATCAGGCTGTGACATGTAGCTCTGTGTAACTTACCTCTGCCCAAATTGCAGCACCTGTGACTTTGTTCCAACAACTCTGCTTGTTAAAGTTGCTTGGGACTTTTTGTGTGCACAGTACTAACCCTTCTGAAGAACATCACTTGACAGAAAGAGTCTGATTTTCACATAGAAAATATGTGTCTAGAAATGACACAGGATTCTGGCATTTGTTCTTGGTGGGCTTTTTTATTCATGTCCATTTAAATTTCTAGTTTGGGTAATGTGACTAGTTACTTTTTCAAGGGTTTATGCTACTGTGAATTGAGATATTTTTCTGTTCCTATGTGCATGCACACAATTTCCTTTTTGGAGGGAACTTTGCCAAGTTCTGTGTCTGGGTATGGATGCAGGAGGGGAGGATGTTTGGCAGAGTTTCTGAAGCTTTTATTTAAAAGTAAGATGGCCAGCTAAAGGTCAGTGTGCCCTGGGTGATGGGGAAAGGCATCTCCCTCCTGTGGAAGGAATACTGTGAATTGTTCAGCAAGCAGGAAAGTGGAATTATCACCCAGGAGCATACATATCCTGCATACCCTGGGACTGTGCCATTACCTCCCAGAGCAGGGATGTTTCCTTCTCATATGGGTATAAAAGAGGAAAGGTGTGAATGCTTGGTTTTGGTTTTTTTTTGGTTTGGTTTGGTTTGGTTTGGTGAGGGTCAGGGAGAGGGAAAAATAGAAGAAAACTCTTCTAGAAGCTCTCAGAGGAAAATAGTGGGATGTTGTCTCTTTTGGACTTGGAAAACTTAATTGAGCAGGGTACCAATAGAGAGCAGAGCTGGAGACTGTTGTGCTTGCAGGGAAATGTGTCAGCTGAGATTACAGAATGCTCTGAGTGGAGAGAACCTGCAAGGGTCATCAGTCCAGCTCTTAAGTGAAGGGCCCATACAGAGATCAGACCCACAGCCTTGGCATTATTAACACTGTGCTGACCAGCTGAGCTAATCTCAGTGATCTTCCAACAAGCCTTATCTCATTTGTCTCTGCTGTAATTATCTGTGTTGGAGGCCAGGGTACCAAGGCAGGGTGACTACAGATTTTATCTGCTACGTGGTGGAAAAACAAACCCTTTAAAAACCAAATAAACATGGTGGTGATAGTAATCCTCTTTCCCCACAATGGTTTGCAATTGTGCAAACAAGCAAATTCTACAGAATTCTGAGCTAGTGTAATCTGCTCCCATTCAAATAGAGTGGATTGCTGCTTTTCACAACTTTAGCTTATAAAAACTGTAATGTAATTAAGGTGTAGAAATAGCAAGAATGGAAGGAATTAATCTTAATGTGCATCAAGTTTTCCAATGGGAAGTAAATACAGATATTGGCAGAAAAGCTACATAACTAGATCAATACATACACTGAATGAAGCAAATATTCTGATCCAGAGAATGTGCTGACAACTTTCTGAGCAGGCAGCATGGGAAGGATGCATTGGAGTTTTGCCCCCTCTTTATAGAAAGCCAGTGAAGCTCCCATGACTGACTCGTCAGAGGTGGGGTGAGGTAAGTTCTATTTGAGGACCTGGAGCAGAGTTGAGAGGAAGGCTGTGGGGCATAAACCATGCTTTGCTTTCGTCATCCTCAGGCTCAAGAGTCACGTTTAGTACTCGCTGTACATTAGGTGAACCTCACCTGCTCACAGCCCAGGTTAGCTATTGAACTACCTAGGGAAATCCCACAATCTCTCCTCTGCTGGCTGCTAATGCATTGGTCAAAAGCAGGTGAAGAGAGCTACTGCTGTGCCAGTACCTTCCCTGTTGCCTTCTGTTATAAGGCAAGGCGACCTGGTTTTGTGGAGCAGCACGGTGACCCAAACTCGCCAGGGTCGCTCGGGCCAAAGACAGACGCTAACACCACTGTGGTGGACGGTCAAAGGCCTTTATTGTCTCATCTCGTGGGGTTATATAGTTTAGGGGACTTCATTACGTCAGGAGGGGTCTTACAGTACCATCTATGGTTAGTATGGAGTGGAAAGTTACCAGGGTTAGGGGGGGTTACATTCCTAGGGTGATCTCTTATCTCAGGGGATTAAGGGGAAAGGAATTCTGCCGCTTTCCGTCACATCGTGTGATCTTCCTTTCCGCCTGTCCCTACCTACCACACTTCCCCTCTCTGTTAAAGAACAGCTAAGTTGCTCAGTAAGGGCACATGCACACATCCCTTTTCTGCCAGTAGCAAAGGATTCTGCAGAGGAGTGCATGAAAGGCAGAGCCTCGGGGATGCCGTGGGAGCTCCAGTGTGGGAAACATGCCTGGTGTTAGTTAGCACACCTGGCCTCATGCCCAAAACTGTAAACTATTGTGGCAAGATTTGAAATGTTTTTTTTTGTAACTAAAACTACAACTACATTTTTCACAGTTCTTGTAGCTGTCACAAATAAATTATCATAGAAAGTTTCTTTCAACTGAAACATTTGAGCAGTTAGTGATGCTCAGTTCTAAGCAGCAAAGCGCTGAGATGCATTCATAAATAATGGCAACTGCTGTGGGGCACAAAGAAGATATTTGTCTTGTGCATGTGGTCTGCTTATACACCTAATAATGCAAATGCCAAATTGATTGTGATTTGACGTGAAGTGCTCTCATTTGAAGTGTTGTCCCCTCTTGCCAAAAGAAGGGGGCCAGCTCAGCTGGTGGAATTCAGCATTGTTCTGTTATTGTGGTAAATCTCCTTGGAGTTTCATGCAGTTCAGGGAACTTCTGCTCACTGCTATTTTAAAGTCTGGGCTCAGGTCAGTGTTTTTCTGAAGTACAGTCAGCTATTGCTGTAGCTGACTTGACAAATGTAGGTGACTATTTCACGACTGGTCTTTGGTTATCTGAAAGTTGTACAGGAGTGTGGGGTAGGAAGAGCAGAGGAGAGATATGGAGAGAGAGAAAGATGAAGTCATAAGGAAAAGTGGAGAGAGGGTAAGTAATTTCTGCTGTCTGAGCAGAATATGAATGAGATGTTTGGGTTTTTGTGGTGTTTAATATTTTTTCAAAAGGGCTTTGTCCAATTATGGTAGAATGCCTAGTTCAGGACTGGAAAGTAGTTGTGTTGTACTCAGTGCTCAAATGTGTTTCAAAATTGGCACCTTTGTGTGCCATATAACTGGGGAAATCAAATGTATTTACAAAAATCTTTTCTCTGCCAAAAAGGTCAGTTGTATTTATATGTGCTGGCTGGATCTCACCTCCTCAGAGGAACCCCATGTGTGTATTGGAACTCCATCAACTTTGCTTTTTAATGCCATGTGATTTGATCTGTCCTGTGTTGTTGCCATTAGCCTTGAGGCTAATTTCTACTCCCTGCTCTGCCTGTGCCAGCAGTACAGAGCCTGGCTGTCAGCTGGCTTGGAAGCCAGATGGGCACACACTGGGTAACATGCTCTACCTGGTAACTTGCTATTTCAGCAGTGGCATGAAACCTGGCACCAGGGCACGTCCTTAAATCCTTATACTATGCAGCCTCTTCCTCACTGCTCTTTCCCTCACCAACTCCCTAAACATGAGTGGAAAGTGGTGAACATGATCCCATGGAAGTCCACCCACCTTCTTACCTAAAGGCACTGGTATGGGCTGGGGGAGTTGTGGGAGTGTGTCTTGTCCTCACCATAGTGTGTGAGACCTCCCCAGTAAATTGGTTGCCTACCCATGGTAAACAGTCTGGTAGACAGGGACAGGCATGAAAATTAAGTACCAGCATTCATTCTTCAGGATTTTAACTTTCACAGGAATTAAGGTACAAAAGAACCAGTTGTATTTACGCCACTATAATTCATATTCAGGCAATAAAACAGTTCAATTTAAAGCTTGTCTCCGTTGTGGAGATAAGAAAACACAGAATAGGGTCGTTTCATATTAATTTCAACTGTGTATTAAATAAAGGCACTGTGTTAAGGCTGGAGTGGCTTTAATTTGCTTTACATGTTTAACAGCATTGAGGCATTTTCAGTTCTAGATGACAGGGCTCACTCCAGGGTTTACAGCACTTTCTACAGATTAGCCCTTGTGCATGTTTACAGCTGAAATGTTTCCAGGCTTTTGATGAGCAGGTTATTTCATAATTGTTCCGTTCTTGATGCTTGTTTCACTTCAAGGCACGTGTTAATGACCTTTGTCTGGAATCAGAGAGAACTCTGGATGGACTCTGGTCTCTTCTTGTATGGCTACTCTTGCCTTCCTTGAGATGGGGGTCAGAGGGCAGTAAGACAAGGTGGCAGTGGATTAATGTGCTGGCTGTACATTTAAGACCACCTATTCTTGGCATTTGTGCCCCAGTAAAGCTGGCACGTCCCCTAGCCCACAGGCAGCGTGCCATGCAGACAGATGGCTGTGGCAGCAGGCAGCCAGGAGGCAATACATGAGCATCAAATGCATTTGTCGAGGGCAGGGTACCAAGCCAGGAATGTCAAAGTGGTTTTCAACCCAGAGCTGCTGAACTTGTATGCAAGAGAACATCACTGATACTTCAGCTCAGAGCTGGATCAACTGGGTAAAGGTACAGCTGGAATTCCCAGCTCATAGACAATGAATTCCTGGAAAGTCTTAAATCAAATTTTGTCTGTCACAGGACACAAGAGGAAGAAGGCTATGGCACTGACCCTTGTCTCTATAGGAGTGACAGTTGTACATTCTAATGTTGTTTTGTTTAATTAGAAAAAGCTGCTGGGTACCTCATGGGTTACTTTTAATTTTTTCAAACCTGAATGATATCGCTGTGATTAGAATCCTTTGTCAATCTCACATATTAATGCTAAGACAATAAATTACAATGGTCATATTAAGTGATAATGGTCCATATTTAATAGTCAAGTAAACTGCTGATCAGCTTTGGCAGGGCAATAGAGTGGGACTGTGGATTTTCCTATCCAGCCCTCTGTTGATGGAGCACCACAATACATGGAATGACTTTGCTTCATCTTGAAAATTGTTAGCTTTTAATGGAATGTCCTCATTGGAAAGCAAATGATAGGAAACTTCTTCCAATTCTATTTATAGCATTGAATTTGAAAGAATAATTTGAAACCAATGGGTTTTTTGAAAAAAAATCTTTACATAAAATTTCAATTTAAAAAATCTGAAACACAGCTGACACCTAGAGAAGTGCTGTCTGTTATGATCAGTGGATCCACAGTGTGCACTTTTAAACTGTGTAATTACACTGATTAGCTTTATTTAGACAATAATCAGATCAGTGTCTGGTAAAATAAGGGGGTTTTATTTTGTGACATAAGCAGATTATTTTCATTTAGTAGGTTTCAGAGTTTGCTCGTGCCAATATGCTAAAAAAATAAAATTGCCTATAGTCATGTGGGCAGTTGGAACACAGTGAGTAAATCTGTGTTCAGACAGGAATAAATCCCACAGGGAACACTTCAGCATGGATTGCTATGCTTTGCAAAGGAAATAATGGTCTTTAAAGCTGTCAGTTTCTCACCTAAATTCTTCTTTATATTGCTGTGATACCCAGAGTCACCTCCCAGCAGGGAAGGGATTGCACAGGAAAGCAGAGCTGGTGGCACAGGGGCTGGAAACTGCACACCTGGGCTGAGCCCACCTCCTGCCTGGTACAGCGGGGCACTGGGGGATCAGGATTTCCCTCCATTGCGTTCCCTCCCTATGCTAATCTGGTTTTCTGCACAGTGCAGTCTAAGAAACCTAACTTTATTTTCTGTACCATGATTTTAATTTCCAATTTTATATTCTATTATAAAATATATTTTTATATTTTATCATATATTATATGAGAAAATTTTAATTTTTATTATAGAAAAATGATATTTTATATTATAGAAAAATGAAGTCTGGAAAAGAGCCTTAGAACTTGTTGCACTACCTTGAACTTTCTGTTTAGACAGCAGTTCTAATTCTCTGCTCCCTTTTCCATTTGACCTAGGAAAACAAAATCTATAATTTACATGAGGAACTAGGAGAATGCAACAGCCTCAATGATATCAAACAAGAATTAAATCTACCTTTTTTCTGTTTATCTTATTTTAAATAAAATACAAGCTAATTGATACTCTTTAGTAAAAATAGAGTAGTTTGGTGTCAAACACTATTTTAGGCTTGTTAATAATTCAGCCAAGGGTCAAGTGTTGACTTGCTTTCTTAAGTTTTATTGAATATTGTTATGTTTCCATAGTATTATGACTTAGAACTGCTATTGTGGGTCTTCCAAAATTCAAATAACTCCATAAATCTCCCTCAATCCAGTAAAATGTTAATTAAAAAAATGTATTGCTCATGCCTTTTGAACACAGACATTCATTATTTTGCTTGATGAAGTGACCTTAGCAAGGATCTGCTCACGTCCAAAGGGGTAAGCTTGTAACCTCAGTAACATGGTTAATTTTAATTAGTCAGAGACATGCTCAGGCTCTCTGTAGGTTTGAAACATTTGAATTCAGTTTTGATGACATTATTCTCAGGGTGCATGAAACAGATGCACTTAATTCTTGTTAGCATATTACTTGAAGTTGACTTCAAACGTGTTCATTGTAAGTTGTTAGACAGCCTTCATCTACTGGGAATCCAATCTGTCTATTTGCCCTTTTTTTCTTTAATTACTTCTACAATTATTGTTTGTAACTCCCACTTGGGAGCCTGTGCATGTAGTAGGTAGGCCCTTTTTATACTGAAGTCTGTACAGAAAAAAATCTCTTTTTGCAACAGTTTATAGTTTAAAACTCAGAATTTCTATCTTGGTTTCATCTTACACACAACTAACTTCTCTAGAGGAGGTATTTTATTTTTATGTCTAATTAATTTCTTAAATTTTTAATTTTTCTGTGATAGTGACAGCCATCTGAGTATATTCTCACAAATTATAATGGGAGTACTAAGGTCACCTGCTGTGCAAAGCTGTCATCTTTAAAGTCCAGTCTCGTGTGACAGTTTGCTTGAATCAAGAAGCTCAGGTTTTGGTTCTTTGCAGTAGAAAGATAATCTCTCACATAAGGCAATTTGTTTCTTTTTCCATGCTTAAATGTGTAATGTCATATTTGTTGCATTTGTAATGCAGTATTAGGTAATACTGTGTATATTCAGGTTCATACAAAGCCATAAGGATTCATTGTGAACCCTGTAGTTACTTTTTAAAGTCCCTATTAAACATATTAAAAAAAAGGCTGAAGAAGAAGAATTAGAGAGCCTGTAGATACCTTGTAATCTATTGTAAGTCTCTGCACTGGTTCACTGTCTCACTGTGAATTTATAAGCTTCATTGTTCACCAAAATAATCCCAGCAAAAAATGACTCTGGAGTATTTTTGCTTATTACTTCCCATGCTCTAAAGACACAAAATGCTCTAAATAATCTTGTGACACATGAGTATGCTTCATATGTGAGCACCATTGCTTCAGCAGAGTTCCTTGAGTTTGTTTTCAATCACAATGTTAAGGTATCCCAGCTGTAGACTAAGAGCTTGGTTTTTGGATAGAAGCAGCCTGTTTGCAGAGTAAGAAATGTTTGCTGAGTGTGTAAGATGTGGGATTTTTTCCTAGATAAAAAGATTGTTTGTTTGTTTGATTCTGGTAGAACAGTAGTTAATGAATTCCCCTATGTTTTCACTGGTTAGTACATTTTTGAAGGTTTTTTTAAGAAATAGAGAAGTTTAAGTTCTTTTGTGTCTGGTCTTCCTCTGAAGGTCCAGTGATGGTTATGTAGCTCTTGTCCTCTAGGAATTCAGTAGGCAAGGCTACCCATGGTATTCCAAACCTCAGATTGGATCCAGGTAGGAATGCTTGGCTCCTCCCCTGGGCGGAGCATCTCCCCATGGGATGCTGGAATGGGATCAGCCCTGCAGGGACACTCGGTGGCCATGGACAGCAGAGATCTCCTGGAGGGAGAATGAGTCATGGAAGAAATAAAGAAAACTGCCCCACCTGGTTTTAACAGGTGGCCCAATGAACAAAAGATAACTGCCCCACCCCTAACAGATGGCAACAGAACTCATCCCCTGCCACATCTTGCATTTGCAACCTAAGACATTCCTCAAGGCAGAAGCCTTCATATTTTTCTCTAAGTGTTGACAACACCTGCTAACCTTTACAACTGACTGTTGGTTTGTCTGGTTCTCTGCTGTTAGATTTTAATCTGGCCTGAGGGTTATGAGAGGAAACACTCTACTTCTGAGCACTTTGTGTTATGTTATGTGAACCAGAGGACAAAATGTGTCAAACTATCAGTTTCCCCTTGTGTCCCCTCCTGGTTTATCTGATCAGCTCTCTGATCCCCTTCCCAGGTGATTTCAAAAACCTCCATCTTGGTCTAAGAGGGTGGAGTGGCCGAGGGAGACCAGAAGCACGGCTAGCACAGATAGAATTGTTCCTTTTGGGATCAGGACCAGGGTACAGTGGGGTAACGTACTGAGGGACCTGCAGCTCGGGCATCCCTCCCTGTTCTGTGGGAGTGCTGTAGATGCTGCTCAGAACAAGTAGCAAACCCCATGACACAGCAGCACTGCAAGGGACAGGGGGGAGGATATGGATAAATCAATGGATAAACACGGGACACCCAGCCTCTTAGTCAGGTGGAATGAAAATACAAGATTGCAGAGAAAGCATGGGCCTTCTGAGGCTCAGGCCAGCCTGAGATGATGTTGCACTGGTCTGTTCATTGTGCTCTCAGTCATGTATATGGCTAGAGGCTGTGTTGTGTGATCTATCAGATGGCAAAATAGGTGTGCAGCAGTACCAAGTGTTGATTTCTGTTTAACCTTCCACAGCTGGAAGGCAGCTCAGTGACTCAGTTGGCTGCTGCACAAGAGAACTATTAAAGACAGTACTTGCTTTATTTATTTTATTTTGTAAGATTTCTGGGGGCATATTAGACTTCAAAAGACCTTTCTTATTTTTTCTTCCCTGAAAAAGAGGAAAAGTTTCCCTTATGCATATTGCTTTAGGCCCATAGTTCAAAATGACACATTGGTACCACAGATTGTAGAGCTGTGCACATGGCTCATGATGCATTGCTCCCTATCCACAAGGTTCCTCCACTTTACGATCAAAATAAAACACTTGAAATGTTCTAGTCTGCTGGCTGGGAGAGTCAACAAAATGCTGGAGGGGAACCTTTAAGTAGTATCTCTTTGGACTTATTTATAGGATTGCACTGTTTTCCCCACAACCCATTCAATTTCTCCTCCTCTTTTCTGTCAAAAATTCTGACTGGTGCTGACAGAAACGATTATAGCTTGTGAGTGATAATATAATACAGTTTTCTTCAAGGAGAGATGCTATCAGAGAACATTTTTTAAAAAATATACTGGTAGAAAAGAGCCATCTTTCTTTGTAGAATAACAGTTATTAATCTCTTACTAGTACATTTTCATATAATTTTGGACATTTATTTCCATTCTGTGATATTATAAAACTAGGCATTTGTGTCAGTTTTGATGCAGTGCAACATGCTGGAACATGAAAAGCCGTAATTACCACCGTGGTCATTTGAATTGCTAACCAGATCCTGACATTTCCAAATCGGACCAATTTCTTAGTGATCCAGAAGTAAGCCTGGCTGCAACATGAGCTGCATTTCAATTAGGCAGCTCAACATTTTAAAAGAAAATGCACTCACATTCCCAAAGCACTGCTAAAGTGAAGAAGTAGTTTGATGGTTTTCTATCCTCTCCTCTAGACTGTTTTGTTTGTAAGGATTTATTGATAAAATTCTAGTCTCTGTTAATTTTGATGCATTTGAAATGTTTAAGAACATCTCTTTAAAAAACTTTTTCTGCAACCTTTAACTTTTTCTAGTGAATACACTTACAGCAACCCGTTCTGAGGTCTGTGTGTGGGTGTCCTGTGTACCCTTACAGGTGTGAGCTCTCAGCTCTCCTGAGGCTTTGGGTCATGGGCTTCGTTCTCTGTGCCCTGTTCATTTGGGCTGGTTGCAGTTCCAGCTGAATAACGAAGTTTCTGTGGTTTCTGGAGAGATTAATTTTAGCTGCTGGATACACCTGCCTGTGCTGCTCATGCTGCTGGTGCCCTGCTGGCTGGTGCTGCCTGGAGGGGTTATTCTGTTAGAGCCCTGCATGTGCTGGGGAGAAGGGAATGTGACAGAACAGAGCCACAGCAAGAGAAGTGTTCAAGTGATCCACAACCTTCAAATGACGGGTGTGACAACCTGTGACAGCATAGGCTTTGCCTTTCAAAGAGTGATTCAGAGGCTCTCAACATCCCAAACCAGTAGAGTAAAATACCTATCTTAATTTTTTTTAAAAACAAGACCCATGTGCATTTAACCCATTGGACCTGGGTGATGTAGCATAAACAGGTAAAAGGTATCTTTTAGACTTGAGGTTGGAGGAAACCATACAGCAATCATGTTACAAGTCGAGAAGGAAGAATGAGAATAAAGAATATTTACTTCCATTGTACAGAGCAGGATTGCAAGTTGTAAAAATATTTTCCTCTTCAATTCAGTAATTATGGAAAATACTAGACTAGATGAGGAAAGAAAGCAGGAAACAAAATGTGTTGAATTAGTGGGAAATACTTTTATATGATTACCTCTTTTTTCTTATTATTTTCTTGCAAAACTTTTTAGCTGAAAACTTGGAGAATCTGATTTTCATCTCTGCCCTTCTCCCTTTTTTTTTTTAGAAGTTCCAGAGTCTTTTCCCCCAGAGAAAAGGTGAATTCTTGGCTCAGTGTGGGTAGGCCTGTTGTTCTTTTTCTCCTGTGGACAAAATTATAATTTTCCTTAAACTGTGGGTCTGCTCACTGAAACAAGGAGAGAAAGAAAGATGACAGAAATCAGCTGCAGGCTTCTTTTAAAGATCAGACTTCAACCTTTCATATATAGGGATTTCACCTTTCCTGCATGAAAATATCAGATTTGCATATATGTCATAATGTTTTTGTGTATTGAACTATGAAAGTGTAGCTTTAGACAAATGAAGCTAAAAACTGCCTTAAAATAACAGTTGTTTTCTCTGTGACTGTTTTTGCTTCTTAGAGGATTGAGAGAAGTGCTCTCATCTAGTTCTGTGAAAGCATTTGGAATACATAATTTATATATTCCTAGCATGCAGTGTAGTAGTTGTTGGGATATTGCTGTCAAAGCTACCATTCCCAGTTTAAGTCTCTCCTCAAAGTGGATTTTTAGATGTGTTTGCATGTCATGTGAGTTCTGGAGTGACTAAAGCAATGGTGATGATGTTGAGGGGTGTGTTGTTTCATGTACTCTTTTAGGAGGTGAAGTTTTCTTGAGAACACAGATAATTTGGACGTATTTTGCTTTGCTCTCAAGTTGGCAGTGGATAATTTTCATACAACAGATGTGTTTGACAGTGGCAACCTGGGGCATGAAATGACTTCTGATGCTAAAACGAGTAGATTCAATACAGAGCTGTGCTGTGCTGTTATTTCTACTGCAGAGATGTCTAGACACCTCAGCCAGGGAGCCAGGCTCCCAGGTACTGAGCACTGTGTACCTGGGTAATAAAAAACCTCTTCTAGACTCTAACAGCTTTAAAAATACACTTGAAAAGCATGTTGGTCATTCCAAAATGAAAAAAAAAAAAACAAAACAAAAAAAACCCCAAAGGTACAAAAAAAAAAAAAGTCTATTCTGGTTGTGAAACTCTTATGTGAGGAAAGATAAGGAAAATTTCTGTTTGACTTGTTCCCTCTGTGGGTATGCTCCTTGTGGCACACGTCCAGCCTGCACAGCCCAGTGTGGAATCCAGCAGTCATGCATGAGCCTGTTCCATTGGTGACTGTGTGTAGGGCACTGAAATGTGTATAGGATGCAGAGTTCTGAGGCCTGGATTATTTAGTGGGCTGTCCCTGGCCTGCTTGCTTGACCTTTCACCAGTATTGTCTGTGTGGCGTGGGATTTGTTTGTTTTAAAGAAAAACATATGTAAATTAGTAGCTAATACTGCCTATGTTTGGATTTATGAAGTCTGCAGGCCAGGATATGAAGTAATGAATAAACTTGTCATTGGTTCTTGTGGCTTCTAGCATTTTATGTGGGCCAAGTCAGCTTCTGCAAATGCTTTTCTAGGCTGGGCCCACTCCCACGTGAGCTGCTGCTGCTCTCCTGAATCAGCCTTGTGCTGCTCTGACTGGAGCACAAATAGCAAGTTTCCTGAGGGCATTGCTGCAGATGGGGCTCTTAATGCCAAGAGAAACAGACTGTGTGTTTGTGTATGTCTGCAATGTATTATAAAATGGGAGTCCCTTTTCTGTGGCATTTTAGTAATGTACTAGAGAATATTGCCATGGATTTTGTTTTACGCAAAACATGGTAGAAAACTGGATGATTCTGACCGAGCCTGGAGAAGAGACAAATGCATGTGGCCAGAGCAATGGTCACTGCCATCCATCACTTCTTCCCTCCTCTGTCTGACAGGTGACAAGGTGAACCTGTTCTCGTCCCTTCAGGGGCACTCCACCCCTTGTCACCTCTCCATCAAGCAGCAGTGTCACCTGCAGTGACAGCACTGACATGAGTAAGTGGCTTGCAGGGATACAAGGAAGCATCACAGTGAACAGAATTTGTCAGCTTTAATTAGCAGTGTTGAATGATGTCTTGAAAGCCTGTAGATATAAACAGACAAATAAGCTGGTAGAATTAAAAACAGATGTTAGAATTTAAATCCCTTAATAACAAAATCCCTCATGTCCTTCCCATTAAAAAAAAAATCTAATTGTTAGCTAATGCCCAATTCTATTTATATATTTCTCATTAACATGAGGATTGAGCATAATATATTCAGGAAGATAACATGCTTTTTTAAAATTTGAATGGAGGTGCCTGTTGGTATTTGTCTTTTTTTTCCCCTATTCCCTTGTTCCTAGCCTCTTGTCCAGACTTGACTTAAAAACTGGCCAGGCCATATCTCAAATTCCATAAAATCTTGATCCTTCAGAAGAAGGTAAAAGAAATTCTCTACTAGAATCCCAGAAAAATGTAATCCAGAGTACTAGAATACACTGAAAACTCTAAATGTGAAACTCATTCAAGGTCACAGAGAGCTGTTTTAAAATGAGAACCCCCTTCCAGACATGCTGTTTTCAGAGTCCCTGTGCTTTCCAAAGCAAGCTGGTAATCATGACCATATGTAACTGGAAACTGGAGCAGGTCCAGTACTCGTCTGAACAGGAGGATTGCACAGCCTCTGACCATGGCTGTGGCATGGGATGCAGCACGGGCTGTGCCAGCTCTATGCCAGCTTATTTAAAAAGGGGGAGGAAATTGGATGATAAAACATCATGGCAGCCCTAGCCCTCAGGTGACTAATATCCACTTTGATTTATTTTGGATATTTTTGATTGACAAATGTCCCTTGAAATGCAACTTGAAAGTGCTCAAGGCCAGGCTGGACAGGGCTTGGAGAAACCTGTTCCAGTGGGAGATGTCCCTACCCATAACAGAGGGGTGGAGGTAGATCATCCTTATGGTTGTTTCCAACCCAAACCCTTCTGGGATTCTGTGAATGCTTTGTGTTGCTCGAAGTCTACAGAGAATAAGCAAATTTAGGCTTTAATTTATCTCCAAAGTCTGGATTTGGGCTTCAGATGCACAATGTCTTGGAAGGAGGATCATGGAGATGAACACAATCCTGGAGCAAAAGGCTTATTCAGTAAACCCAATCTGGAGACTTGCAATGCTTCCTGATGGAGGAGATGCTTGTGTTTCCAAGTCTGTTAATTTAAGGATCAACAGTCTGTGACTGGGATGCCAAAGATGGCACCCAAGCAAATGCTGAATGGCACTTGGCTGGGCTCCCCTGTTGTGACAGGGAAGTAGCTGAGGGAAATAGGGTCTTCTCATTGCAGGTTTTCTCATTGCATAGGGTCTTCTCATTGCAGGTTTTCTCATTGCAGGGATCCTCCTGGCTTGCAAAGGTGGCCAGAGTGGGATTTTCATCTTGCACAACAACTTTCCTGTGCATCTCCTGGCTCTGCTATTTTTCTCTATGCTTAACACTGAAATTTCAAACACAACATACAGTCTGGCACATGTCTTCTGAAGCAGAATAAACCTGTCCTAGTGGCAGGGAACAGAACCCTGAGCACAGCTTTCCTCACCAGCCTTCTTAAGGGGTTCATATTTTTGGGGACTTTTTTAAAGATAAATCTACCTGGTACATACTGGGAGAGAGAATCAGTCTCTGATCTAACTGCTATTGCTATTTGAAAGCAGTACATTTTTCTGGGTAACATATTTGATGTCAGACTTCCCAACTGGAGCTTACTGGCACCTGAGAACCAAGCAATGAGCATGGATGTACTTCCCAAAGACTAATTGGAATGTTGTCTTTCAACTATTAGTCATTGTTTTTCCTGCAGGCTAGAGCTGTACTTGTGTCATGAGTGGCAAATGCTCCAATAAATTATGAATAGACATGTAAATGTTTAAACCTGTGTGTTTGAATGAGAGGGAAGGCTGGAAAAAGAAGAGAAATTCTTGATCTACTCTGACTTTCACAATACAACAGACTGTCAAGGTTAAAAGGACTTTCACAGATTTTTATTTGCTTTTACATTATTTGCTTGATGTAAAATGTAGGTGGCAAAACAGAAGAGAATCGTGGTGAGATGTCAAGTTATTATGACTTAATTGGTTCTAGAGAATACACAACTGAACTTGTACAGCCCCCTGATGTAAAAATAAAGTGCATTTAAAGATACTGTTAAATATGCAGTTTGAGGGCACATCTTCAATTTTTATGGTTTTGGCTTTTTGATGCTCATGGCTTAATAAGACATGATTAGTCTCTGAAACATTAATATGACACTGATATTAAACATTGCTCCTGTTTCTAATAATTTTACTGAAATCTATCCTGCTGTAAACAGAAGAATGGGCAGTTGCAACTGAAATCAATAGCACTTTTTTTTTCCCTGTTTCAAAGCATTGATATAGTAAAAATAAACATCTTCAGTATAGATTTCCTCTCAGAGTTATGAGAGAAATTGTTGGTTATGAAAGATGTCTACGTATGAAAGAGTCCCTCCTTTGTATCAAAGTTACCTTTTGACCCTTTCTCTCAGGCTCATATGCATGTCAGTCTTTGAGAATGAGTCATTTTTGGGGATCTGAGAGAGGTGATAAACCAGGATCTGCAGCACCTGGGTTTGAGCAGTGCTCAGGACACAGAGCAGACGGGGTTGACTGATGAAGCGATTAAAAGATGGTTTATTGCAGGATCAGTCTCGTGGAAGGGTGAGACTGTGAGCTTGTTACATCCAAAGTTATCACACCAGAACCCATTTTAATTCTAGTTACAATATCTTTTATATATTTCTTATCCAATCTGCTACTTCCACAAAGCTCACTAGCATCTTCATCAACCAATCATTAATTGCTACATTTTACATGATTTGCCACAATGCATCTCTTTTTATCCAATCATAGAACTCTATAGAAACTTACTGCTGTATCTTCTATTTTTTACTAGTTCTATAACAAGTTCTATTGCTAGACTTTAAAATTTTCTAGCATCTTGCTTAATGTATTTATTCATTTACATGAGGCATATTTCTACTTGCTTAAAACATATTTCTGCTTAGACTACAAATCTTTATTCTTATTTCGTGTCTGTTTCACTTTTTTATTCTAAACCTTCAAGCCTTCTCCAAGGCCTCAGGTCAAACACTGTGTCCATCTCTATTTTTGACCCTGTATGCTCGAGGCCTTGGGAGCTCTCTGAGCCTGCATTTCCCCCAGAGCAGGGGGGGAACTCGAGCAGCACAACCCCACCTCTGCAGGGAGTTGTGTTCTTCCCTCAGAGGTGTTGCTGTGAGCTGGACCAGTTTGATAACTGCTTTTGGAAGATGATTTTCATGGTTGAAGATTTTTCTGCTTTAAAAATTAACAACCGCCATCAAAAACCAATATGGGCATGGTCACACTCCTCAAATGGCTTCTGCTGTCACCTTGTTATAATTGGCCTGTGTTTTCAGTGACATGGAATCTGAAACTTGTATTGAAACTATAAATTTGGTATGAAATTTTATCAGCAAAATAGTTAACCCTTAGAGTGACATCATCTCCCTAGACAAGGGGGATCCTTCATTGAGGAGTTTAAATTATTTAATTTCTGAAAGAAATAGTCATCTTGAACCAAAACTGGTGCTCCTGTTGCAGGAATACAGTGCTGAAGCTGTGTTGGCTGCAAGGGATAAGAATTTATGGTTCTCTCATGTCCTTAAATCTGACACTGTGGTTTTTGGGGGGAGTTTGTTTGTTTGTTGTTTAGCATTGGAGGGTGGAATCTCTGCTTTCCCTTCCTTAGAGACCTTTCACCTTTACCTGCCATTTGCAGACTCATTCTCTCCAGATAAGGCAGTGAGGTGACTGCAACTTTTCTGTTATGAGCACTTTCTTTTAAACAGCTTTCTGTGTTTTTCATTGAAAAGACTCTGATAGCTCAACATTTTTATCCTGTATTATTTAGAAATTGGATAAAGATTGGTCATGATAACACTTCCTGTCTGTTTTCTTGGTAGGACCCTAACTAAAATGTTATTATGAGCTGTCATTTGGAAAAGAGGAATCCACACTGGGATTAGGGAAAAGGACTAGAGCAGTGACATGAGGAATGAAAACCTCCTAACAGGAGACAGAATGAGCTAGCTCAGGTGTCTGTGCTGTGGCATTTCCTTGTGCTCTGCATGCTTACTTTTAGATCAATTGGTTTCTCTCTTGCCAGTCTATCTCTCAGCAGAGTCCGTATTTCTCAAAAATAAATATTTGTGTTTAAATGTGTGAAGTATATCCTATAGTGATAAATACACTGATACCTCTGGGAAAGCAGAAAAGGCCAGAAAAGTCTGTCTGAATCAGGTTTTCCACACTGATGTCTCCTCCATACCACATTTTCTGTGCATACTGGTGAAAAATTATTCTGGTGAAATCAAAGCATTAGAAATAATCCTTACTGGATTGTTTATGGCTGATGCTGTTGAAAGCTCTATTATATTTCCCTGCAGTTGGTACAATTTTGTTGCCAGCTTGCTCTTTGGGTTTGTGTGTTTCTCTTTCATTTTCAAGGAGTTTAATACCATGGAGCAGGATTGGGACATCAGATTCAAAGAAAATAGTCACTGGTGGGGGGGGGGAAGACACTATTCAGTAGAATCTAAAATACTGAGAAATTTTTTTCCTAGTTTTGCTTTTTAATAGTTGGTAAATTCCTTTGTCAATCCCCCTAACATTGTCTAGGGTTTCTCCTTTAATTTATTTAATATCAATAGTTTCAAAATCAACAAGAAATGAGGGAAAAACCCCAACCCCCAAGCTTGTGCCTCCTTGGCAGAGCAAGCTCTGCTACACATGTGCTTGCTGAAACCTGAGCAGGCTCTGTGTTCATACTCTGAGCTGGAACCTGATCTGTGTCCATTTATGTGAAAGAGCCTTGCCCTGAGTTCACTGGGCTTTGCTTCATGCTCTCTGTCTCTAGCAGAGGTTTGTCAGTCAGTTTGATCCCTTGTGGGATTTTTTTTTAAAGACTTCAGCTAGCTCATCCATTTGCTTTGTGTTTAGAAATCCAGCTGTGTTAATTCCTTAAACCTTCAGTCCACATTTTGGCAAATACATCTCTGCAGTTCCCATCACATGGACACAATACTTTCCTCTGTAACAAAGCTGGCCAGAAAATCTGCACTATCAGTGAGATAGAAAATATTGGTTAACATAGAGAAATTAGAATCTCCCTGAGATTTTATTGCCTTCATCTTGGAAAAATTTAGCTTGTCCATGAGGCTTTTAAGACTTGCAGCAAAGTTAACATTAGTAATGATGGAAGACAAAGTGTGTTTGAGTTTTAGTTTTTGTTCAGAGGATTTCTACTCCATGGGCAGAACAACAGGGTCACATCTTTCAGTGTTGCAAACCACCTGGTTCTTTGCAGTGTGATTCTTTGTCTCCCTCTGTAGATAGTATTCTCCTTTGGAAAAACTAGAAAAAATTCCATCCAGTCTGGTACTTCCAGCAGAAATGCCCAGAAGACCTTCTCCTAAATACAAGTGTGCCTAGGTTGTTAAAAACTACTAAATAAAAATATCTGTTTCATGTAAAAATATGTGCTGTTTGCATCAAGGAGGGCAGGATGATTACTTTCTCTAGGCTGTGGGAGAACAGTAACATATGCCATCCTTACATCCACTTAGATTGATGAACACCAGATGGAAGTCATGCAGAATGTTTTCTGTAGTATGCATAAGTATTCCTGGCAGCTTTTCAGTTTTTGATATAGCAAAAGACAGTTGTACTTGCTTTACTGAGTTGAGATAAATGCCTGCAGACTCTAAAATCTGTCTAGGACAACCATTGGAACCCTGAAATTTTCAGTGGTCCTTCATTTGTTGTTGAAGTATGGAGACTGTGGCTATCACTGAGTACAAGTGCTTGGTGCAGACAATCTCCTGGTAGCCATTAGTGCAGATGAGTGGCTTTATGCACATCTTTATTTTTTCATTAATTTTTATTTAAGTCTTAGATGTTCATTCTGGTTTTCCTCCAATAACCAAAGATGAATGTTGAAATGATCACTAAATAGCCTTTCATGAATAACACTTGACTGCTGAATTTCATTCTTCTGTTTCATTTCCCCAGCACTTTGTCCATCTTGTCCTTTTGGGTCTTGCAGCTGCATTTAATTTGCATTGGTGGAGTCATCAATTGTGACCTGAAACAATGAGCTGTGCAGTGCCAGCAGAGTCATCTTTTGTGCATGCTCCTGATTTTGCTTTTCTAACTGTGCTCACTTACTAAGTGTGCTTTGATTGGAGTAGCAGTAACAAATCTGGAGATATTATAGAGTGGTGGACTATTGAAATTCCCTCACGTGCAGCTGTTTTGTCACTGGTTTTGATGGTCTTCCTCCTCAGTGGTTTGCTCTCAAGGGGTTTAACTGGCTGTTATTTTGTGACTCCTAGTTTTTGTTGTCTTTTGTAACCTTAGCCTGGGATCTGGGCCTGGTTTGGGTGTGATTTCCATGTGTTTATTATTTGTTTCCACCAACCCCATTGGAGACTGTTTGACATAAATCAGTTAAGACCAGTCTGACATAATTTCAGGTGAGACTAGAAACAAATAGTGGAAATTCATACTGAAGAACTGTCTGATAGACTAGCTGTTGTGGCCTGCTTGTGCAAGGGTTCAAAAGAGACTGTGAACCATGTGGTGGTTTAAGGAAAAAACAGTTCTGTAGTTCATTTCCTTTGGGAAAAAAGAGTGAGATTATTAATAGCCACCAAGACTTACTCTGTCTGGGGAAGTGCAAATTGTCTCCAGAGAGCAGCCCAGTCTCCCAAGGCAGGGCAGTGTGTTTTACCTCCCACAGTCACCAAATCCAGCCAGTTCTTTGCCATGGAAGAGCTGAGCTGTTGCTGACCAAGGAGACTGCACAAAAGCAGAGTGGCCAAGTCAAGGAAAGGGTAGAGAAAGTTTGTTTAAACATGTTTGAGAAACAAGATAACAAGATGAAATTACTTCCCCTCAAGGTGCCCAGATGAATGGGATAATAATTGAGGATAATAGCTGTAGCTGGTTGTGCACTATTCAGTGAATTTTATTTCATGTTGGAAAATGCTGGCTTCTCAAAATGAGAAAACTATTTTCTTGAAACATATTTGCTTTTCAAAAACTTTCAAGGAGAGTTCCTAGTATGAGTCTTTTGAACATGAGAGAGATGCATCCCTGTAAGACGCTTGATAATCAAAACCATCCAAAACAATTAGAAACACCAACCTCCTGGTCTTTGTTCAGGGGGACCTCTTACCATTTATTCCTAAGATCCTGAGTGAGGATGTCAGAGCAGCTTAGCAGGCAACCCCTCAGTGAGACTTCAACAACTGAGCATCTGTGTGGCCCTGGTTGGTAAATATGAATGGTTTAGCCACCATCATAGGTCATGACATTGTAGTAGATAGTGCTTTCTTCAGTAGTTTGTGTTCAAATGCTTGGTTGTTAGAGCATTCATCAGAGATGGAAGATGGACTGCCTCAAGTCCTTGCTTTGCTTCATTGTGATGGTCCTTAAATCCAGTGGAGGGAGCAGCTGGATTGACACAGACTGCAGTGCCTGCAGTGGCTGACAGGTTTACTCTGTGTGGTGTCTTGGCTCCCCAGGGACTGGGTAGCTGAGCCACTCCCAGATACATCATTAAAGTGCTACATTTTGCAAGGAAATCAATGATGTTTACTTTAAAAATCACTTGATAAATGCTCCATTACAACTTCATTAGCCTCTGACCATCAGTTCCAGTGCTCTGTGATTAAGACTCAGTGGATCTAGGCCGGATCCTGGGCTGATTTCTGCAGAGATGTAAATCTCACTGCCCTGTGCGGTGCCCTTGCTTTGCAGCAGTCTGGGACCATGTGAAATAAGGCCAGCAAAGGAAGTTTGAACAGCTTTGTGTCCTCATCAGGCCTTTAGAAACAGACATGAACTAGGATGATCTGATACTTCAAATGTCTCAGCCAGATATCAAAAGCTGCTGCATGGTTTGGGTTTGTTGTGTTGCAGGCAGCTTTTGGTTGTTTTGGCCTGTTGGGCAGCTGGAAGGCCAGACTGCTTCTAACCTGTCTTGTGTATTAAAATTACTTCCCCTCACATTGTCACATTGTCTCCAGCTCTGTAGCAGCAGTAGCATGCAAAACTCAGGTGTTGTCCAGTTTAAATTTTCTCAGGGGGAGTGGTGGGGGATAACAAATCAGTGCAGAAGACACATGGTTTAGTCCATGTGTATTTAGAGAATGGAGGCATCCCAGTGGGTTTGTATCTCAGATATTGGGGGCAGTGACTGATCTCCAGTTGCTGTGTGAGCTGTGCTGCTGCCCTGAGCTGCTGGTCAGGGTGAGCCAGCATAAAATACAATGAACAAGGTGTGCATGCATGGTGTGCCAAAGCTGAGGGCAGGAGAGAGGACTGTAGTAGTTCCTCTGTGTTTGGGTAGTGCGGGAGGAGAAATTTCCCAAGTTGTGCCTCTGTCTCATGATACCGATGCCCCAGTGCGTGCTTGAATGGGGAAGAGGAGAGGGAGTGCTGAGGAGCAGGGCTGGCAGATCAAGCTGTAGCAGCTGTAAATAGAAAGCTGTTTCATGCCATTCAGGGCAACAGGATTGCAGGAGCTTTATAATTTGATTTCCCAGCTAGCAATGTGTGTTTTCAGTTCTTTTTGGGGAGACCTCTGTTCTGCTGGTCTCCACTGGCAGGTTTGGAGGGTGCCTCAGAGAATGAGGAAGTAGATGGAGACATCACATCCTACTTGACTGCAAGGGAGGCAGAGATAAACCTTCACCAGCAGGAATATCTCTCTAAAAGTTAACAGTTAAGAAATATCTTTAGTTAATAGGACCAGTAATGTGCAGTAAAGCTGCCATCAATCTTCCTTTTCAATAGACTTTAGCTTGTAAAAAGACTGCATTTGAGTTATAGCTGGATTTATGCTTATCTTTCTCACTGTAATAGCAAAGCAGGTTCGGGATTTATTTGTATCTTTCTGGATGAGGGATTTTTCCAGAACTCACTTGAAGACCTAGTGCTTTGAAAAATCCCTTTCTGTGAGATTTAGGGTAAAGGCAGAATTAATGGAACTGATACTAGAAAGATGGGGGGAAATAGTGGTAAAAAAGTAAAAATAATTCGGAGAAAATTCCTTTATTTTTTATTCTAGGCTTACTTACATGAAGTGTGTAACAGCGCAAAGGCGGTGCTGCTGCTGACAGCACGGATGCTGCGCTCAGAGCGGCGGGCGCGGGGAAGGGGCAGCGCGGGCAGCGCATCCCCGGCTGGCGGCGCTCGGGCTCCACGCACCGCTCCCCCGGCCGCGGTGCCAGATCCACCGGCAGGGCCGGCCCGCGGGGATCTGGCACTGGGGACTCCTGGCCAAGCCTTGCGGTGATGGGGAAAGAAAAGTGCCTCCTGCTCCACGGAGTGAGGCTCACAGTGAAGGATGGCTGGCGCTGCAGCATCAGCGCTTAGGGGGAATTGGGATCCTCTGAACCTTACACTGCAGTCTGTACGCATTCCAGTGCTGGCCAGGGGGCTATGTACAAGTCACAAACAGGATGGGACTGCTGCGGAATGTGTCTCATGCTGTTTTCTAGCATCAGTCTCATTCCATGGGTATGACAATGGGAAGATGCCAGCAGCTCACATCCCAGGCAGCAGACCAAGAACTCAATGTTACAACTTACATTAAAAGTTTTTTGACCAATCACACAAAGCAAAAGCACATTGACAGTAGTTCCATCCAACCACTATAAGCACATGTATCTTTGGTTAAACAGTACTTGCTTATTTTGAATACAATACCTGCTTATAAGTATTAAAACACAATGCATGGAGCTCCATTATTAAGCTTAGAACTTCCTAATATCTCCCTAGATAGACTTTTCTGCAGCTTAGGGAGTTATTCTAGACAAGCATCAATACACAGACCATTGTTCTATTTGTCCTTGCTTTCTACATCTCATATAACTTTTCTGCTGGCAAACCTTATGGCTGCTGCTTAGCTCCAATCACAGTTCTGCTGTCTCTGAGGCCTGCCTTTTGCTACTTTCCCCAAAAACCCTCTGGTTTTAGGGATTCCCACACATACAATCTGCTCCAGTATATGGAGAGGGAATGTGTCCTGTAAAATTGTTTGTTACTCTTCCTTTTGCCTCTGCAAGCCTCAGTGTGTTGTATCCAAGTCACATATTGCATACCACAGAGGCAAATAACTACCAGGATATGGTCATGGTACAGTGATGGGATGTAGCATATGCTGTCAGAGAGCATGAGTAGAAGCATTAAAAATATACATGATACCTTTGCTTTGGAGCATCATAGTGCACTGCAGCTCCTACTGAGGCTTGATAATCAAAACCATCCAAAACAATTAGAAACACCAACCTCCTGATCTTTGTTCTGGGGGACCTGTTACATTTATTCCTTAGATTCCTGAGTGAAGATGTCAGAGCAGCTTAGCAAGCAACCCCTCAGTGAGACTTCAACAATTGGGCATCTGTGCGGTCCTGGTTGGTAAATATGAATGGTTTAGCCACCATCATAGCTCATGACATTGTAGCAGATAGTGTTCTCTTCAGTAGTTTGTAGGTCCTGCAATGACATTCAGTAATTGTCATCATATTGCTTTTAGCAGAGCAATGTGAAGAGCTGCATAAGCAGAGCAAAATCTTAAGTTACTGATTTCACTTGACATATAGAGGCAGGAGAGGCCCAGTGACGTGGTTTTTAACCATATTCCCTTTTTTGGGTGTGATTCTTCAGGGCACAGCAATGACAGAGGGATGTAGATAATTAAGGATATTGTAGACTCCATGCCCTTGGGTAACTCAGTGGTAACTTAAATTTTCCAGCTCAGCTCTTTGCATCCCAGCTGAATTCCTTTAACTGTGTTTAGGGGTTAATCTGTGAGCAGCCAGTGCTTGTTTAAAGTATCTCAACCACAGTTGACTGTGAAGGCTTAAGTAGTGCTCAGATTTTAAGGAGTTTGTAGTTTAACTGTTGCAGAATGAGGGTTTTTCTCTTATTTGAGACACAGTGGCACTGTGACATCAGTTAAGGATGATCAGATGGTCTTACCCAGATGGGTTTTCTTTGCTGGGGGAAGGGCTGACAAGGAGTGATGTTTGAGTGCTCAGCTGCTTGGTTTACCCCAGCCCAGGGGGAGCCTTGATGTCAAGAGTGATGTGTCCCCAGTGGTGATGAGTTCAGAGCTTGGACAAAAGGAGTTTCCTTCAGGTAGGTTTTCATCACTTGTGTGAAATTTTGGGTGTGCTGTGGTAACAAAGAAGCATCACATGCAGTTTGCTCTGGTTTTCTTTCTAATTGGTGAAGTCTATAATCCTTTCTTTTTCTTTCACTTTGATTTAGGACTCACTGTTTTGGTTGTTTGGCTTACTGAAAACATATAGATAGGATGGCACTGAGAGGGCACACATCTGTCAGCTGATAGTAACAGGCAATAAGACATGGTGGGACAAATCCAGGAAAAATGGAAGGAACTTTACATTGGGGTGGGGAAAGAGAGGGCGAAGGTGGAATTCTGCCTCGGCCCTGTGTGCTGAGCTCACAGGTACTCTGAGTGATGCAGCCACTTGCAAGTGGTTTATAAATGATTGCTTCTCTTCCTGACGTGATACACATCTTCAGACAAATGAAGCTTTAAAGACACTTATTAAATAAACCTTTAATTCATTTTTCTGACTCCCATGGGTTATGCTCTTCCTCTGTTCAGAGCTTTCTAGCATCATTATGTATCCAAGCTATGAAAACCTATGAATTATTACAATAGATATCTCTAATAGTTATGATGGAACACAGAAGTGTATTTTAGCTTTGATAAGCATCTGAAGATGTGGATATTTAGTTATTCAGATTTACAGGATATTGGTTGTTTTGATGTAGAAATGAAATCCCCACAGAATTGCAATTTTTTGCCAAATGATCCTGCCAAGTGTTTCCTGCTTGCCAGGCTACAGACAGCAAGACATGAGCCATTTTTCTCCCTTCTGCTGCTCTAGTCCTAAACAGGATATGGAAGTGAAAAGTGGAAACCCAAAAGAAAATGGAAAAAAAAGAATTAGATATTACTCAAAAGTCAAAGATCTTGTAGAAGATTCTAAAAGCATAGGTACAAAAATACACTTGTTGGTCTTCTAAAAGTTTGAGAGGAGTTTGTTCTACTTAATTCATGTGGTAGGTGCAACTTTCAGAAAAGTCACTTTTTGGATTGCCACAAGAATGCACTCCAATGGCTAAATTTTGTAAAAGAAGAGAATGAGAATTAACATGCTGAAGCTCACAGAAAGCATGTGATCTCATCAGATTGATGCCTTGAGAAAGCTGACCTAGAACAGAGACTAGACAGAGTTAAAGAATAAAGTAGGGATTTATTAAAAGGCCTCAATGGATCCACCTTGGGCAGCACAAGAGCCCAGCCAGGGCTGCACCCCAGGTGAACCCAAGATGGTCACAAAATGGACAACTGGTCACGAGGTCTCACATTTTTATAAGTTCTGCTCTGTTTGCATGTTGGAGTGAATTGTCTAATTATAGCTTTAGGTCATGAAGTTCTATCCTCCTTGGTTTCCTCTCTTAAATTCACTGGTGTTTATACTTTTTGGCCCTGGAACTTGTAACTGTTGCCCTTGGACAAGCTGGAAAAGGATTGTTTTGAAGAGTTTGTCTCTTTCACCCTGTGAAGAGATCTTGCTAACAATTAATATGAAGCTCAGAGTTACACAATAAAGCAGCACAGAATCTGAAAAATATAAAAGCTAAAACTTAAGGCACCAAAATCACACATGTTTTCAGCATCATCCTTAGAGTGCCACAGGAATGAAGGCAATGGCAGAAAAAGGGCAGGTAAAGCCATGACTACTGTAGAACTGCAGAGAAAATTGTTCAGTTCCATCCAACTGGGTGTGCCTCAGTCACCCCTTGTGCTGGGACACTGAACCAGTGCCATGTGGGCAGTGGGTGGCCAGACTGCAGGTGAGAGCAGTGAGCTCCCTGTGCCCAGTGTCAGTGCTGAGCAGGGCAGTGAGTGCCCTGTGCCCAGTGTCAGAGCTGAGCAGGGCAGTGAGCTCCCTGTGCCCAGTGTCAGAGCTGAGCAGAGCAGTCAATGCCCTGTGCCCAGTGTCAGTGCTGAGCAGGGCAGTGAGCTCCCTGTGCCCAGTGTCAGTGCTGAGCAGGGCAGTGAGTGCCCTGTGCCCAGGGTCAGTGCTGAGCAGGGCAGTGTGTGCCCTGTGCCCAGTGTCAGTGCTGAGCAGGGCAGTGAGCTCCCTGTGCCCAGTGTCAGTGCTGAGCAGGGCAGTGAGTGCCCTGTGCCCAGTGTCAGTGCTGAGCAGGGCAGTGAATGCCCTGTGCCCAGTGTCAGAGCTGAGCAGGGCAGAGCTCCCTGTGCCCAGTGTCAGTGCTGGGCAGGGCAGTGAGCTCCCTGTGCCCAGGGTCAGAGCTGAGCAGGGCAGAGCTCCCTGTGCCCAGTGTCAGAGCTGAGCAGGGCAGAGCTCCCTGTGCCCAGTGTCAGTGCTGAGCAGGGCAGTCAATGCCCTGTGCCCAGTGTCAGTGCTGAGCAGGGCAGAGCTCCCTGTGCCCAGTGTCAGTGCTGAGCAGGGCAGTGTGTGCCCTGTGCCCAGTGTCAGAGCTGAGCAGGGCAGTGCTGCCCTGTGCCCAGTGTCAGTGCTGAGCAGGGCAGTGAATGCCCTGTGCCCAGTGTCAGTGCTGATGTGCGGGTCAATGTGAGCTGCTCTGCTCCCACCCTGCAGCCATCTGTGCTCTTGGAAATGCAGGCACAGGTTTGCAGAGGGCTCTTGAAGGCTCACCTGCTCATCTTGCTGGCCTCCACACTGCCACAGCCATTCTGACAGTTGGAAAGCATTTGCCACTGATTTTTTTTTAAATATTTTTGTCATGCTTTTTCTTTCCTGGTTGTTACCATGGATATTGATCCATAAGAAATTACTTTATTTCTCTGCAGGTCGAGTTAATCCACAAAATGTTGATGGGTGTTTTGTCTTTGTAAAGTAGTTTGGATGCTAAAAACTGCTGGGTGCTGAACAACAGCCAGTGTTGCATCTTTCTCTTTGGTGTTGTCTTGGCTCAGGTCTTACAGGCAGGACTTTTCCCATGAGGGTTTGAATCACAGGAAGAAAGAGGGGAAGTTGCTGCTTCATGGCAACTTGTGACTTCTACATAAAACATTTTCTCAGAACTAATTAAAACTTTGAGAACTTAAATGAATCAGGGCTGTGTAACTAACAGCTTATGTTAAAGGCTTTGAACAAATATCCACAATGCATCAGTAAACATGCAAATTACTTTTTCATGTTGGGATGTGTCTCACTGCAATGCTGTGCATTGATAAAGGTTTCTCTGTCACTGTACTTTCCATACTTTTAAGTTTATTGGTTTTTTCTAACCTCTGTTTCAGACCTTTTAAGATATGGAGAAACAGTCTTGAAAATGACTTACCAAGCAAAATTCACAGTACTTCAGCAATAACTAGCAGTTAACAAAGTGTCTAAATTAGGGACAGAAACAAATGGAGACTGGTTACTGTTCAATCAGGCCTGTTCACTTTAGTAATCTCTTTTAAAGTGGATTATTGCAGCAATAAAGTATTTTCCCATGGTTATGAAGACAGTTGTAGAGAAGATTCATGATTTGCAAAATTTGGTTATGTATAGTTCACTCCTGGATTCTTTAACTGATGCTGTGAGTTAAACCTTGGTTTGGAGAGGGAAAGGAGGGGTGTGGATCAAATCCAGTAATGAAGATAATCAGAAGCATGAGATGCTTTTTCAGTTAGTTTTCTGTAAGCAATAACCCTCTTTTGCTTGAGCTGTTTCTAACACTCTGATGCTTTTTGGATCACTTCTTACCTTCTGTCTGTGCATAGTGCAAGCTATGAGGCAATGTGGTTCTGCCTTTCACTTGTTGCAAGATGGTTAAAGCTCTGCAACTGGTGCCTGACAGATGCTGTTGGCAGAGAACTTTTCATTCTCTATGAACTTCTGCAGATTTTCTAGAATCCATTTGTTTTGTCACCACTTACCAATTCTTTAATCTTGGTACTTTTTTGGTAGCTGTATGTGTGTAAGAGCCCAGGTCAAGAATGACGCATCTGCTACAGCAAAATCTCTGGTTTGAACTGGCCACTTTTCCTCAGTGACATTTACACTACACATCATTCTGTGATGGCTGAAATCTTTGTTGGGATTTTCAAACTCAGACTGTCAAAAGAAATTGTGAGCCACCAGAAAACCCACATGTCTTAACCTATGAGTGTCACCCTGGTAATGGACTTGAGTGGGTTTTAGTCTTGGCCCTTTCCAACCCAGTGTAATTAAGTGTGAACTTTTGGGAGTTAGTGGCTTGTACAGTGCTGTTAAAGACCAAGCTGATCATATTGGATTGATTTGTTGGGCCCATGTGCCAGCCCAGAACAAACCAGGACATTATTATTGCAATGGTACATTATGGACACTGATCCTTGAGTTGGGTTTTGTGCAGATAAATCACTTCCCAGGCCAGCATTTGCTGCTTTCACAGTGTGCTCTTTATGGAGCTGTACTGGAAGCAAATAAAAGAATATCAATTCTGTTGCAGGGATAGTGAATGATATTCCAGGTGTTTCAGAGATGAACATTTATCACAGCATGCAGTTATATTGGTACAACTGAGGGAAAGGGCAGAAAACTGCAGCATTTTAATGAGGGCAAGGAGGGAGAGGTGGAGTGGAGCAGGAACTTCTCATGCTGGCTTTGCCACAAAGGAATACACATTGTGCAACTCTGCTCTGCAAATTAAATGTTCTGCTTTCATGCCCTTCTTATTCTGCAGGCCTTAATTAAAACCCCATTTCCTTTGATTCATGGACTCAAAACTGGGTAATGTTGTTAAACAAACAAACACCTGACTAAATTTCTATCTACCAGAATAATTTTGTAATAGTTTAGTGAATAATGACCTTTCATTAAGGGGGGATAGTGTAATTAAAAGTAAGACTTTGTCAATGAAAGTGGCCATTTTTCTGGGATATTGTGCATTTCAGCTTGCTCTTCAAGAAAAAGAAAAGAAGGTGCACTTTTCATCACAAATTATTTAAATTTTGCAATTATCCCACCACAAAATGTGCATTCATTTCTCAACTACTTGAAAAACAAAACACAAATGTGAAATGACCATATTTCTGAATAGTGAGGCAGATGAGCTGAAAAATATTCATATGCTTCAAAACTGGATTATGAATGAGTTCTTTGTCCAGGCCTACTTTCAAGAATATAAACAGTATCACACTTAGGATAAAAAGATCAGTGGCTGATTTAAACTAAATTCAGCTGATTAACCCGAGATGACAGCATTTAACTGCTCAGCTGTTTTCTGATACCTTGTTGTCTCTCCATTTGCCTGAGGAGTGCCAGACATTGTTGCAGCCAGTGTTAGAGCAGAGCTGTCAGGGCATGCACAGCCCCTTGGCAGGTTAGTGTGGTGCATGGGGGTCATTTGCTGCTGGTGCTGGCTTGTTTGCTTCCTGGTCCCTGCTTTTTAGGTCTCGTGAAGAGGAATCCTCAATGTTAGTCTCATAATGAATTTTTGTTATGTAAAGAAACCACACCTTCTCCCAAACAGGCCAGAGAATAGGCAAGCAAAGTTTGTGCCCCATAAGCAGAATGCTTTTTATTAACTATATTTGACACATCCAGCTCTGGGGTCCCCAGCACAGGAAGGACATGGACCTGCTGCAGCAAGTCCAGAGGAGGCCACCAAGTTGATTAGAGAGAGGGCTGGAGAAGTTCTCCTGTAAGGAAAGGCAGAGATTGTTCAGCCAAGGCTTCAGGATGACCTAATTGCAGCCTTCCAGTTACCTGAAGGTTTAGATTGAGATATCAGGAAGAAATTGTTCCCTGTGAGGGTGGGCAGGCCCTGGCACAGGGTGCCCAGAGCAGCTGGGGCTGCCCCTGGATCCCTGGCAGTGCCCAAGGCCAGGCTGGATGGGGCTTGGAGCAGCCTGGGACAGTGGAAGATGTCACTGCCCATGGCAGGGACTTGGAACAATTTAATCTTTAATATCCCAGATAATTCTGCAATTTTGTATTTTGGAAGGAGCCCTTATGTTAGGTTAGGACTCCTGCATTAAAATAAGAAACATGTTGTGCTGGACTCTGCATGACTTGATCATATTCCTGCTTCCAGCTGTATTAAGTAGCTGAAAGTGAGCTTGTGTATAGAAATGGCCATGGCTTCCTTCTAGGTGTGTGAGGCTCAATGAATTGGCTTTTGTACAAGTGGAAATAGAGAATGTTCTTTGTTTCACAGAGAATTGTCTTTATTGCCTTTTTTTTAAAAACAGACTTTGTACTTAATGAATTTAGCTGGTGAGTCCAGGTAAAATGAGGCATAGTAGAGCATCTACACAGAAAAAACATTGTTCAAAGGGTGATTGCATGCTGTAAGAATAACATTGTGTTAGACTCTTCATTTCCTTTTAACTTTTAGAATCAAACTATTGGTTCTTCCCATAGCTTAAAAATCTACTTGGTAACAAAAACCGATTTAATCACTTGATTCCAAAACTGAGTCTGACACAAGTGTTGCAGAGAGCCAAACTCATGAGCATGTCAATGCTGATATTGGCGCTCTGGTTTCTGCAACACCTGGATGGTGATTATGAAGGAATCTCCCAGTACCAGTGAGGCAGAGTGGAAATTTCCCAGGGTAGAAATCTATTTTGATTTAGGTGGAATGTACATCTTTAAGTATGTAACTTGCTGTGTAGTCTGACTGCAAAAGCCTAGACTCAGAGAAGCTGCTTCAGTGGAGGGCAGAGATAAGGGGGGGAGACAGAAGGTGATAAAGAGAGACAGAGACTGCTGTGAGAGCAGGTCAACCTGAGCTAGGAATTCTTTCTGATAAAGAACAACTAGCAGCAAATGTCACGAGGAATTCGTAAAAATGAATATGTATGAACCTCTTGTGAAATTGTATGCGTATGGATTTGAGAGGGGGATAAAAAGGGACCTGGAGTTCCCAGAGGTACGCATGTCATTTTAGGGGAACGATTCCCACACCCGTCCCACGCTGTAATAAACATACCAGCTTTACAACTTTCACAGAAGTTGTGGAGTTTTGTGTATCTCCGCAAAACACCAGACTGACAGACTTCCAGTGTGAGACTTAGCAAAAGATTGTCCCTCTGTTCTGCCAGGATTCATTGCACAAATTCTACTGGCCTCAGTTTTGAGGCCCAAACCCAAGCTACATGCAGCCTCCCCATGGAACAGGATGCAGCACACCTTTGATGTGTTACAGTCAGGCTGCTTGCATCTGTCTCATTCCCTATGCAGAGGTGCTATTCCAAAACCAGAGCTTCTGTGCTTCTGTATGTGTGCAGACTGTTCAACTTGCCATGATTTTCAGTTCCCAGCTCCTTCCCTTGCATTACACTGGCCAACTGGAACTCTGATAAAGGAGTTATGTGCAGTGATGACAAGAATTGATTTCCAATTTCCTGTAGAATGACTCTATCATTGCCTGTGACTCAGGCAATTTAGTTTATATTACAGTGCTGTCTGGGGGCTATAGATCACCCTGACAGTCGTCTAGTCACAGAGCATGCTGATTTTGACAAGATATTGAAAGGGATTTTACAAGATTTTCCTTTGTGATACAACTCAAAGTGCCATTTTCTATTGTTGGATCATGTGTAAAGAGATTTTGTATGAGGTAGAATAGAAGTAGTAGGCTCAGTTTGTCTAATTCTCACTTAATCTTTGTCTTTGAGAGCCTATGAAAAACTGGTCCATGTGTTTTCTTTAACTTTCTGAAGGACCTGGTGAGTCAGGGAAATAAAGGAGTTCCTAATGCCTTAATTTTGCCTCCTTGGTTTAAATGGAGCAGATGTAGCCATTGCTTGTCAGTTTTATCAAACTTTTTTATTATGAAATTAACAAAAGGGAAAAATTAGAATTCAGACCTGAACAGCCCTATACAAAATAGGGCATTTGAATGCTCAGCACATAAAAGCCTTAAAAGTATGAGTCAGACACCACTGTCCTCCTCTCAAATGCCTTCCTTAAATTTCACCAATTCTCTTTCTGTCTTTAAATGAAAGTTAAATTCTCTTCAGATTGTCAAGGAGGATGAAATCTGAAGAGATCAAGCAGAAAGTTTTGGATTTTTAATTGGATTTTCAAGTTCAGCATTTATAGTAGAAGACAGTTACAAAAATAAACCACACTCTCCCCCATGTTAAGCTTGGAAACAATTTTTTTCAAAGTATTCTTGAGTGCAGAGATGGAGACTAGGTGGAAGAGGGATACTGAGTGTTGCTGGTTCTGTGTGTTTATAAAGTATCCATCACCAGGGGTTCAGACACTGAGAACAAGCAAAACACTAATTGCATTTTGGATTCAGAGCTTCCACCTTGTTGAGAAGTCTGGTGAGGAGCTCTGGGTGGAAATTCCCTTTGCTATTTTCAGTATCATAGTTTAATTCCATTATAGAAACTACTGACGTGCTGCCTGGATTTAGATGAGCTCTGTTGGAACCTGGGAGATTGAGTTCTGCAATAGGCTTTGAATTTTTGTCTCAGCTATATCATGTGCCTTATTGGGGTTATAACAGTTGAAACAGACTTACCCAAGGAAGATGATTCTGAGAAGATTTAATAGCAGTTTCCCAAGGAAATAGAACTCCTTACAAGAGGTGAATTGAGCTAATCCATGCAAGGATGAAAAAAAAAAATCCTTTGAAAAGTGGTGAGAAGTGTTTGGAGGAGTTATGAGTGCTCAAGTATTAGCAGTATGTTTAATAATGATGGTGAAAAAGGAAAGTTCTCCTCTTTAGGCTGTTTCCCTGAGAATGGATATTTTTTTTTTGGTCTGAAACAAGAAGTGTTTCATGAAGTTTTCACTTGGAAGTCTTCTGATTAGGCAAGTAAATGTCCTTTTTCTGTCACACTGTCAGTACCCTGGTAGTTTGATGAAAAGTAGTAGCATGGCTTTTAGTGTTTCTAAATATTTCTAGGATTCTCAGCCTTTATTAATTTCAAAACATTTGTTTGAATAGTTAAAAAAAATTAAGTATAGGTTTCTGCTTTTGGAAGTAGTGATTATGCAGTGCAAATTGTGTCCTTGGTTTGTGGAATTGTTGAGGAGGCAAGAGCTATGTGTTGTCTCCTTGTTTTGGAGACCTGGGGAAATTTTTTTGGCTATTATAGTGTTTTAAACTCTAGGAAATTTAGAATGTAGGTTTCTGGAACTCTGTATTTGTCCAAGTCTACATTAAAAACAAGTTTGACTTTTAGTTCACTTCCTATTGCAGAACAATCCATATTTGGCAGCTTAGGCTTGAAGTACGTAGACCAAAAAAAAAAAAAAAAAAATTCAAAAGCACTGTCTGCCCCGACAGCAGAGAATGAGCTAAACCCACATGTACCCCTTGGTTATACATATGGAAGGGCTCAAGGAACAGTGATGCCTACACAATAATTAATTTATCACAACATACTTATTTTTCTACATAATACAACAGCATTTCCTCCCCTGCCTTAGTAATTAATTAATGTTTGGAAAATATTTAAGAAATGTAAAGCTCCCAGTAAGAGGTAAATGCTATTAATTGTAATTACCAAGTAGATTATTTCTTAGCTTTCACATGGTTGTGTTCCCTCTGGTTAAACACTGAGGGATGTTTCCCTTCAGGATAGCTCCATCACTCCTGTTCTCATTGCACAGCTGAGATAATACAGTTTGTTCTTGTTTTGTCAGCAGGAGGGGGAACCAACTACAGTGTAGAAGTTTTCCAGGGATTGCTCAGGTGTCTTTTAATTATGGTGAGGTAAAAATACCTTGTCTGCAAAACAGTCCAGATTGCTGAAATAATATCTCAGCTGGGTCTCTAACCTGAGTGATCACCTCACCTGCATTTCTGCAGATTGCTGTCTGAACCTGTGCAGAGAGTGTTTCAGCTCAGCTTTCCCCAAAATGATTTTTCACCTTCATTGTCCTGTGCTCCATCCCCTGTACACGACGGAACCCCTGACACTACGGCTCATGTTGTGCTGCATGAATGGCCTCAGAGGACTGAATGTGACAATATAATGGCTCTGTTCACACCTGCCAGGTACAAGCTGCATTAAACAGTGCATCTGAGGCATTTTTAACCAGCAATCAAAGGGATTGGGGAAGATATACCCCAGGGATCTTATTTAATTGCTCTTTAAAGGATTTTAACAGGCAAATGAAGAATTGAGAGGACAGCATGGTGGGGGAGGTGCTCTCACTTGTGGATATTATGTCTGTTGCCTCAGTACAGCACAGAGATGAGCTAAGATATTCACACCACGGGACTGCAGCAATGGATGACACAAACCCTGCAGGGAGGTCAAGCCAGGGGGATGGCAGTGGAGTTTGCCCTTTGAATGGGAGAGCAGCAGGAATGCCTGGAGCTCTGCCTTGGGGTGGATGATGAGCCAGAAGAGAGTTTCTGTTGTCTTATATACCAAGAGTTCTGTTATCATTATGATGCAAGAATTCCACATCACCAGAGTTTCGTGCCTCTTCAATGTTTCTTGTAGGCAGCTCCTCTAAGCACTGCCTGTTCCTGGTCCTTGTAGCATCCATCTGACTCCAGATCCCACCAATCCACTCTTCTATGCCACTGCTCTTATTGGCTACAGGTGTGGCCTGTTAAGATCAGGCCTGTTCCTGATCTTTAGTAATTGGTTCAGCTGCAACTCTTTGGGGGATAAGTTACATTCTTTACCACCTTCATACTGTATCCCCCTACAAGTTTCAGGTCAAGATTACCAGGAGGACCTGTATTATCAGTACTGTGGTGGGTGTCTGCCATGGAATCCCTGATTAGGAAGAAGATCAGGTGGTCTTCAGCCAGCTGGAAGAAGCCTTGTACTTGCAGACCCCTCTCCTCATAGGAAACTTTGCCCACCCCAATATTTGCTCATCCCAGCAAGACTCAAGCAATCAAGTGGTTTCTCAAGTGCATTGTTGAAAAATTCCTCAGCAAAGTGATCAAGGAGCTGACAAGGGGAGCTGCTCTGCTCCTCATACTTATGAAGGAGAAACAACTATTTGGGTATGTGAGTCTGGGGAGGTGATCTCAGACACAGCAAGGTTGAGCTGGTGGAGGTCAGAATCCCAAGGGAATGAAACAAGGCAAATTGTAGGATTGCAACTGTGGGCTCCAGGATAGCAGACTTGCACCTGTGGACCTACTTGGTTAATATTTAAGGATTCTATTCTCCATTCTAGATGAGCAGGAAATTGAGCAGAAGTGACAGAAGGTCCTCATGGATGAATGTGGAGCTCCTGACCAAACACAAACATTAAAAACATACAGGATGTGGAGGCAGAGTCAGATGATACTGAGGCAATGCTGGTGTCACATTGTCATTAATGACAAGGATGGTGGGACAGAGTGCACTCTCAGCACATTTGGAGAACACACAAAGCTGGGAGGAATGGTTGATTCACCACAGAGGCATGGGGTCAATGGGAACCTCATGAAGTTCAGTGGAAAGTCCTGCAGCTGGGAAGAAACACCCCAATGCATGCTATGTGAGCATGAAAATAGCTTGGCAGAAAATCTTTAGGGATTCTCGTGGACCAGAAGTTGAGCATGAGCCAGCAAAGGGCAATGGAAGAGTGTAGCCAGAAGGCTGAGGGACATGGTTGGTCCTCTCTGCTTCCTAGTTTCAGAGAAATAATGTGACCTTGGAGATAATCAAAGCCTGGACAGCATCCTGCTTAAGACCCTTCTTAAGCAAACTGGAACTGAATAATCTCTAGGGGTCCCTTCTAACCTTGGCTATTCTGTGGCTCTGTGATATCTGTATTATCTTCAGAAATTATTTGTATGCAAATGATGCTCTCTCTTTTTTAAAGCAAGTCATTCCTGAGCAATATATAGTTTATAAATTTTAGGAGGGGATTATAAAATGCAGTTTATTATTAAATTTGGCTGTCATGACATGGTGACGTGATTACAGAACTGCACATGATTAATATGGTTCTTACTTTGAAATAAGATGGTAACTGCAAACTCTGCCAAAGACAGCTTTGGGAGATGGAACTGAAATCTGAAGCCATTCTCACCTGTGCACTAATAATCTCAAGGAAACTTGAATTTTTTTGCTTTCAGTGCTTGGCATGACTTGCCTTTCTACTGTACACAGCAACAGCACCTACAGTACTTCAATAATAAGGTGTTTATTCCTGTCCTGCCTGTGTGCTGTAAAACATGCAATCTTTATGGGGATATTATCTCAGGCATTCCATTGGCAGGAGGAAAACAAACCAAAGCAAACTAGAGTGTATTTCAAGTCAGAAGTAGAATTGGCAGCTTTAGATGTTTTCAGTGAGCTGAAAGGCACTTCCATTCATAGAGTCAAGCTGAAAAGATAGTATTTAGAGGATGGACAAGGGCATTGAGAAATTGAAAGAACTCATGTCAAATTGTTGCTTTACAGTTAGTAGTGCCAGAGAAAAAATGATCTTGTAGAAGTAACTATTTTAGGAAGGAGCAGGTATTGAAATGATTTAATCTCTGCTCTTTTTGACCAGCCAGATGTGTGAATGCTGGAGCTGAGTAGCAGGTAGGAGATGGCCAGGTGTGTGCTAGCACAGCTGCAGATGACAATCCTGCACAGAACCTCAGGTGTGTGCTAGCACAGCTGCAGATGACAATCCTGCACAGAACCTCAGGTGTGTGCTAGCACAGCTGCACATGACAATCCTGCACAGAACCTCAGGTGTGTGCTAGCACAGCTGCACACGACAATCCTGCACAGAACCTCAGGTGTGTGCTAGCACAGCCGCAGGTGACAATCCTGCACAGAACCTCAGGTGTGTGCTAGCACAGCTGCAGGTGACAATCCTGCACAGAACCTCAGGTGTGTGCTAGCACGGCCGCACATGACAATCCTGCCCAGAACCTCAGGTGTGTGCTAGCACAGCTGCACATGACAATCCTGCCCAGAACCTCAGGTGTGTGCTAGCACAGCTGCAGGTGACAATCCTGCCCAGAACCTCAGGTGTGTGCTAGCACAGCCTGCCCAGAACCTCAGGTGACAATGCCATGACAATCCTGAAACCTCAGGTGTGTGCTAGCACAGCTGCACATGACAATGCACAGAACCTCAGGTGACAATCCTGACAATCCTGCACAGAACCTCAGGTGTGTGCACAGCTGCAGATGACAATCCTGCCCAGAACCTCATGTGAGCAATCCCTGCACAGAACCTCAGGTGTGTGCTAGCACAGCTAGACAATTCTGCCCAGAACCTCAGGTGTGTGCTAGCACAGCTGTACATGACAATCCTGCACAGAACCTCAGGTGTGTGCTAGCACAGCTGCAGAACCTCAGGTGACAATCCTGCCTGCACAGAACCTCAGGTGTGTGCTAGCACAGCTGCCTGCCCAGAACCTCAGGTGTGACAATCCTGACAATCCTGCCCAGAACCTCAGGGTGTGTGCTAGCACAGCTGCACATGACAATCCTGCACAGAACCTCAGGTGTGTGCTAGCACAGCTGCAGATGACAATCCTGCACAGAACCTCAGGTGTGTGCTAGCACAGCTGCAGATGACAATCCTGCACAGAACCTCAGGTGTGTGCAATCCTGCACAGAACCTCAGGTGTGTGCTAGCACAGCTGCACGTGACAATCCTGCACAGAACCTCAGGTGTGTGCTAGCACAGCTGCACGTGACAATCCTGCACAGAACCTCAGGTGTGTGCTAGCACAGCAATCCTGCCCAGAACCTCAGGTGTGTGCTAGCACAATGACCTGCACAGAACCTCAGGTGTGTGCTAGCACGGCTGCAGATGACAATCCTGCACAGAGCCTCAGGTGTGTGCTAGCACAGCTGCAGATGACAATCCTGCCTCAGGTGTGTGCTAGCACAGAACAATCCTGCACAGAACCTCAGGTGTGTGCTAGCACAGCTGCAGATGACAATCCTGCACAGAACCTCAGGTGTGTGCTAGCACAGCTGCAGATGACAATCCTGCACAGAACCTCAGGTGTGTGCTAGCACGGCTGCACATGACAATCCTTGGAGTCTGAGGTGAAAGGGGGAGCTGGGCACTTTGGGAGGGGTGGACACAGCTCTTGTAGGGGTGGCTGCAGAGTCTGTGAGCCCCAGAGGACATCCAGAGCCATGGAGAAGTTCTGATCCCCATATCCTACTGGCCTTTTTTGACTGGTCTTGCTGGGTAGGCAGGCTGTTAGGAGGTTTTCTGCCCACAAATGATTGCATCAAGGCAGATTCAATTCAAGGTGTAAAGCCTTTGGGAACAGAGTCACTGTGGAGCTGTACATGGAGGCAGCTGTCAGTGCTCCTCCTTTGGCGGTCTCCAGGGCAATGGGGGTAGGAAATTCCTCCTTTTCAATGAACTGCATAGAAATGGAGTTCTCCAGTGGAGTGCTCTTCACTTGGCAAGTTTTTTCTCTAGTGATATCCACTTAGTTCCTAACAAAAATGTATTCAAAAGATTAGTGGCAATACACTTGGAAGCTGGAACCACTCAGGACTAATGATATAATTACTCTCTAAAGCCATTTGTAAAGCAATTATGTACTATTGTTGTCCTTTGTTCTGTATCTTTATAAAAGTGAGCCATCTTGCAGGCTTGTGATGGGCATGTGTTGAGCTGGCTGTTATGTAAGAATAGAAATAATTTGTGGGCATATTTATAAAAGAAAAACAATGCTTTTACAATGTGACTGAATTGCTTAGCTGTGAAAAATCTTTGCACAGGAACATGTTGCTGTTACAATTTCTGATGTGGCTGGTGGTTTTCGATACATTGTTTTGTAACTTCTGTAGAAAATTTTGTGGGTTTATTTTGTTTCCCCTTCTAAAGAAAATATTATATAACCTGTTCTTCAGGGTGCTGGAGGTAATATAATTATTAGGGGTAAGAACTATCATAAATAAATTATGGAGGGTTTTACTATTTTTTTAACAAGCCTTTTCTTTCTAAGTTTTGTGAGGTCTACTGAAAGCTTACATGCACAGTGATAATCTGTCAGTGATAACCTGCTTGGTTTTGGTTTGTGATGGAGGTTTCCCAGGGTGTGCTGGGTGAATTCACCACTGGGAGTGGTGGTTCTGTTCCTTCTCCTGTGTGGTTGTGCCTGTCAGTCCCCTGTCAGCCAGGACAGCCAGGTTAAAGTGGGGCAAAGCTCAGCAGAAATTTGGTGTTCTGCAGGGTTGGAGGGCTGGAGCAGCTCATGGAGATGCCTGGTGGATGGCAGAGCCAGCACCAAAGTGAGGGTGTGGCTGGAGGGGGGCAGAGGGAGCCAGGAACAGCAGGCAGCAGCAGCAGCATGGGCTTAGGCTAGTGCAGCAGTGTTCCTGTGCTCCTGCAGGAGAATAATTGTTCAAAACAGTCTGTGAGCAAAAGCCTGGGGTGTGAGCTGGCTTCCTGCACTGGGCCCTCAGGGGAAATTGTTCTTTTGTGTGTCTGAGCTGTGGGAAAGCGTTCCCGTGTCAGGGAAGAGCAGGACAAGCAGAGTCAGGGTGGGCAAAGGCCACCACAGTGGCAAGGCAGAATGCCACAGCCCCTGGGCTGGGTGAGCAGAGCTGGGAACTGAAGTGGTTTTTCCAAAGAACCCTTAGCAAAATATTTTCATGTGCATGCTGTTTCCGATGATGCAGATCCATGATAGTGTCTTAAAACTGCTTATCTTAAGGAAGGGATCCTTGCCAAGGATGAACATCAACATTTGTTCCAGCAAACACTGCTTGCTTCCTGCCCAGTCTGCATGCTGCCTTGGAGGGAGAAGCAGACACATGGTATTTGCAAAAGATGTATCTTATTTTAACAAAATTTTGCCCACATTTTCACATACTATGATTGAGAATGACAGTGAATTCACATATTTGTAAGTGGCTTTTTGGAGCTGATAACATTTAGAGCAGGAGAGGGAGTAATTTATACACAAATTATTTGCTATACATGTCTGTTGGAGCCATTTACTAAAAAAGAAAATATTAATTGTAATTAAATTAATCTGGTCCTGTGGAAATATAATTTTGACAAAGTGTGTTTCTTACTGCCACACACTGCTGTTAGCTCAGAGTTTTATGTGTTGGTAGTAATTTAAATACTGTACTAGTCAAAATAACTGCAAATTGCTGGTACCAGATGTCATCAATGCAGAAAATAATTTCTCCATCCTAACTTTATTTTCAGTAATGTAATGGAAAATATTGAAGATATTGTGCAGTTAATTAGGACATTAACTGTTACCTAGTAATCTTGTGCTGTGTTTTCTAAAGAAAATGTTTTCTTCTGTGTGCAGTTCAGGGTATGAAGCACAGCATTGTTATTAATTCCCTGACTGGAAGAACTGGTGGGAAAAATGCAAATAACTTGAAGTCAGTCTTTCTATGTACCAGCTTATGTGCAAGAATTAAAATATCACTGAGGAGATGGGGAGAAATGGGCCAGCTTTCAGTGGAACTCTTGGCCTTGGAAGCACCATGATTTTGGCAGTGAAGTTTGAGGCTTGTGGTGTGTGAGGAGCCTTGGAGCTGTTTGCACAAGTGGTGAGGAGTTGGTGTGAGGGCTGTGGCTGGGGGAGCTGCAGGGATGGACTGCATCCTCATCAGCTCCCTCGGAGTGGTACAAGGGCTCCTAACAGGAATAAAGTGTTTTCATGTGGAGAAGACACAGTGTGCTAGAGGGTGGTTTAATCTGGCTCAAAAAGAATGAGAAGCAGTGTGACCGTGTTCACAGGGGTCCGAGGATGAGGGAAGAGACGAGGATCTGACTCCATGTTTCAGAAGGCTGATTTATTATTTTATGATCTATATTACATTAAAACTATACTAAAAGAATAGAAGAAAGGATTTCATCAGAAGGCTGGCTAAGAATAGAAAAAGAAAAAATGATAACAAAGGCTTGTGTCTGAGAGTCTGAGCCAGCTGACTGTGATTGGCCATTAATTAGAAACAACCAACATGGGCCAATCCCAGATGCACCTGTTGCATCCCACAGCAGCAGATAACCATTGTTCACATTTTGTTCCTGAGGCCTCTCAGCTTGTCAGGAGAAAAATCCTAAGGAAAGGATTTTTCAGAAAATATCATGGCTACAAAGCAGTTGCTACAAAGTGAAATCAGGTAAAATCAAATTAGGAATAAGGCAAGTAGTCCTTTACAGTGAAGCAGATGACTAGAAAAGAGGTGATCTTTCTCTCTTGAAATGTCTTTATGTCAGTATCCTCTTTTTAAATGTGGAAACTAAAGCTATAGGTAGAGGCAGACTTATCCACTGTCCTTTTTAAGGCTTTGAACAAATGGATTGAGTCTTTACCACAGAACTGTGCCTGGTGCTCACACTGTCACTTTACCACCAGCCCCAGTCTGTTTCCAGTACTGTTTTTCTGATTGCTTTTTCTTAGTCTTGAAAGCAGGACCAGGGAAGAAAAATGGAACAAATGATTTGTGATGAAGAGCAAACTGAGGAAGGACGAGCCTGCAGGTTGTTGGAAAGGGCTCTTGCAAGGACACACATGTCTCGTGTTTCCAGCCACTGGGGACTGGCTGAAAAGCAAATGTGATCTGAAATTGCAGCTGAGAATGTTTTAGTTCTAGATGTGACTTTTTCAAGACTAGATTTACTTGCCAGGCTTGCAAAATCTCAGTCATTAGAGTTTTTCAAGAAGTTGGACAAATAGCTGCCTGAATGTCTTAGATCTCAGTAGGAAGATGGGTTTAGATGATTCTTAAACCTTCCTATTTGGAATTTCTAGGATTTTCCCCAGATGAACATTTTTGTGTGTTTTGATTGAAAACATATTTTGTTCAAATGGATCTTGTTTCTCAAGTGGCTCAAATTTCTTTGTCACTAGTCTCATCTCTTCCTCATTTATCAGTCTGCAGGTAATTGTAATATCAACTCCCTCTGCTCAGTTTGCTTTAGGTAGTTCTCATTGATGGATGCATTCCTTTGTAAGGGGTTTCATCCCAATCCTTTCAGGAACTTGCTAGTAATGGTGCCTCAGATGTCAAGTGCTCACTGATGTCTGTGTTTTCAAGCTAGGTAGGTATTTTTAATCCATTTGATGTGTACTTTAGTCATGCTGTATTCTCAGGTGCTAGTTTAGAGGTCTTAAACTAAGAAATTTACTCTATTGCCTGAACTTACAATCAACTGGAATAAAAAATTTAGGCTTGTTAAACAAGAGCTAATTTACAGCAAATATTCTTTCCTGACAGTTATTATATTCCTGGCTTTGTTTTGTGTGGCTTGCATGTTATGCTAATAATTTCATTTACCTGCATCTGTGAAATATGGGGTAGTGATAGAATTTTCAGTCTTTGAGAATGTGCAAATTTACCTTGGAGCCAGGAGTCAGTCTCACTTGAAATCAATTAATTAAAAAAAACCAAAACTCAAAACCCCTAAATTTTGGGACAGTGAGGTTTTTCACAAATTTTCATCCAGATGACAAAACAGAAAGCAGATGTACAAAACTGTTTTTATATTAAAAAAGCCACCTCTCTTTTTTTCTGTGTGACCATTGCTGGGTTATTATGGTTTTAGTGAAGAAAATAATTTCACTTCCCCTACAGGAAGGACTGCATGGTCCTGGCTTAGGGGAATGGGAAAGGGCAGAGGGTTCAGCCGTGCCCTCCTAGAGGCTGGCAGGGCTGGCAGCAGCCTGGGAAATAAACTTGGAACTTTGGAAACTGCAGCTTTAGTGAGGACAACTTTCAGAAGAAATGTATCAGCCTTGAGAACACATCAGGAGCTGTCAGCACAGCCCAGAGCCATAAATATTTAATTTACCTTGACCCTTTCGATGTTGCCAATCAATGTTGTTCTCTTCTGCTGCAGACCTGGGACTATTACGCTGACAGTGATAGCAGTCAGTTTGTCAAATGGAATGACACTGTCTCTCCAGATTCTGTTCTTTGTGGCCATGGGATTCTGTCAGAAGCCTTTGCACACAGTACACAGCCCTTGTGAAATTTATAGCTGCAATCCTGCTCAGAAGTAGAGCAGACCAGCATAATTAGGTAATATATCTTGTTAATGATAGTTTTGTGCAACAAGGTACACAAAGTAAAATTATCTGCCTGCAAAAAACCCCCCATATTAACTAATTATGGAATTCTGAATTCTTATAGAAGTCAAATATCAAATATGAATGTTGTGGTTTTGCTTTGGCACCAATTTCTTTGGTCATCATTGGATTAAAAATATTTTAAAATATTTACATCAAGATAAAGGTATTATTTATCTGTACAAATGTTTTATTTTAGCTGACTTTGCCTTTTAGAAAGATTGTTGGAGAAACAGGATACAGCTGTCCAGGAATTACCCTGGCACATGGATTCTCTGAGTCTGGAGAGTATATCAGTGTTTAAAATGGATTGTTTTAATGAAACAGGTGAGTCAGGTGAGGTGAGGCAGTTAAAATAGTTGATGGGTTCAGCTACCAGAGAAAAAGGGAATTATACCTAAGGTAAATGGATGATTATTGCTCATCAGAGCGATGATAACTTTGAATGTAGCACATTTCATACCAGTCAGAGCTCAAAAGCATAAGGTGTCCCATGCAGCCCCTTCAGCATCAGGTTTGCTGCAGAGATTGGTTTGGCTTAGCACCAGTGACACAGTTATAGGGAATGTTGAAAGAATATATATAGAAATAATATATGTTGAAAGAATATATATAGAAAGAATGTATGTTGAAAGAATTTTTAAATTGAAAGAGATTCAGCTGACCTAATAATTCATCAGTTTAGGAAGGTAACTGCTTACAAGCAACATTTATGCCAGATTACTAAAAATAGAGGTTTATAACCTCAATAGTGAGGTTATATTACTGAGTTGTAATAATTTAGCCAGGAAACAGTGGGGATTATTTATCTTTAGGGTCCTTTTTGTGCATGCAAGCCATGTTTTGCACATGAATAAAAAAAAGTGTGGAAGATAGACTGAAATTCTTTCCTCTGAGGAATCCTGTTTGCAAGTGAAATGTGTATTATGCTTTTGTTACTTTCTTTAAAGTTAGGAAGAAAGGAACTCTACAAAACCTGGGGAGATGTGCTCATGAGGTGCTTCTATGGACTGCTGTCCACAAGAATACAAAGTGGATAATGTTTAAGAATAAATAGGAGTTCAAAAATCCCCATGTGTGGCACTGAGAAGACACCACCAGATGGTCAACCTGCAGCCTTATGGACTGACACACCCAGGGGCTACTTTTGAGCTGCCAACACAAGTAATGCTGAATTTCCCCATTGTGCTGGATGTTACCATCCCCTTTGCATGGCTGGAACCCAAAGGGAAACAGAGGCCTTGCATTTTCCCTGTTTTCACACTCCCTGTTTTCTCTGTTTTCATACTTCCATATGGGAGAGGGATGCAACATCGGTAAATTGAATTGAGTGTGGGTTTTGAGATACACTCATATGTTTGCCTCCATTCCTTGTTACAGCAGCTGCTGATAATTCAGGGCCTTTTAGGTCCTTGTTTGGTTTGCCAAGGTAGCCATCCAGAAAGGCACAGCTTCAAAAACCTTGAATTTGTAAAGGGATTTTGAAAAATTTTGAAATGAGAATAGATTTGGATTTTGTGTGAGGACAGTACTGTCATGTCCTGGAGGTGTTAGGACATGTGTGAACAGGTTGTATGAGATGGAGAGTCCTTGAAATGGAAGGTGTCAGGAATTTGTTCCTGTTATGAGAGTAAGGACCAGTGAGGCACAGCCATGAAGAGAGCCCTGTGGCAATAGTTCTTGGATTGGAGGTGGAGGGGCAGTCTGTCTGACACATGGCAGTCTGGATGTCAAAGCAGGCAGTGCAGTCCAGGGATATTGGAGGATGCTGCAGTTATTTCAGAGCTACTGCTTCTCCTGCCAGCTGGTCCAGAGCTCTGTGGCTGCCTGCTCTGAGCCCTGTTTGGAACAAGGTTTGCAGTGCATGCCGTCCTGTCCCAGCTCTCACCACCAACACGTGCACTGGGCAGGGCCTGCACCTCCTGACATAGACACAGCTGCTGCCAACACGTGAACAGCACATGGAAAGGCTGAAGTCAAAACCCACATGACTTGCACCTTACTAGATGAGGCCAAGTGTCTTGTTTGGATGATGGGACTGAACTCTGTGTGTTTTTCATCCTGAGGCAAATTGCCATCCTGAACTCCAGGCCCATCTGTTGAGAATGTGGCTGGCAGCCCTGGGACCATGCATATGGAAGAGGTTTTACAGTGACTTCTGTGAGCCACAGAGAAATTTGATAAGAGGGTCCATTTTACCCCTGAAAGAATTTTCTACCAAAGTTGTTGATGTAGAAACCAAGAAAGAAAGAGGATAAGTAAGAGAAACCTGCAACTGCCTACTCCAATAAGCACTTCTCTTATGACCAATGAGTAAAGTGTAAACATATGAGTCTTGTAAGAATGTATAAAAAAGCATGCATGCTATAAAAAACCTGGGGGTTTGAAGCCTTCTGGAAATGGAGTGTGTTGTTTTGTATTGTCTCCATCTCAACTATGATAGAGGCATGTGCCAGCTGAGGTGGCACTGATTGATGCACTGTCAGCAGAGCACAGTGCTGTCTCTGTGCTTCAGGCTGTGCCCTCTGCACAGAAGGGTGGAGTGAGGAAAGTGCTGCTCTGTCACCCCAGCTCTCAGCACAGGAATGAGCTCTGAAGCTCCCCACACCTCCTAATGTCACACCAGCAGGATCCTTGCGCCTCAGCCCTTTCCTGCAGCCCCCCATTTCTCTTCACAGAGAAAAGCAAGGCACAGTTCTTTCCAAGAATATTCTTATCTCGCTTGCTGTGCCTGTGTTTGTGCAAAAGTAGAATGCAATATGGAGATTGTTTACCCACAGAGATGGTGTTTTGTTTCCTTGGCCTGTCAGGGCCAGCTCTGTGTGTGTGTGTGTGGGGGGGGACTGTGGGCTGACAGTCACGAGATTGAGTGCAATGGAGTGCAGCTGAGTGCTTGGCAGATTCAGTTTAGATGTAATGTAATATAGTTTTAATATAGTATAGAATAGTATAGTGTAATAAAGTAATTAATTTGCCTTCTGATATCCAGGGAGTCTTCCTTGTCATTCACAGAGAAATTCACCTTCCCAGAGAAAAGCAAGGCACATCTTCCCAAGAATATTTCTGAGATTCATGCTCTGAACCTCAGAGAATGATCAAAACAATTCTTATCATTTGCTGTGCCTGTGTTTGTGCAATAGCAGAATGCAATGTGGAGATTGTTTACCCACAGCGATGGGGTTTTGTTTCCTTGGCCTGTCAGGGCCAGCTGTGTGTGTGTGTGTGTGTCAGGACTGTCATGAGATTCTGTGCAGTGTGTGCAGTTGAGTGCTTGGCAGACTCAGTTTAGATGTAATGTAATATAATGCAATATAGTACAGAATAATAGAGTATAATAAAGTAATTAATTTGCCTTCTGATATCAGTGGAGTCCTCCCTGTCATTCTCCCTCCCCTCATCAGGGTTGCCAGTGAATACAATACTTTCCTGCCCTGCACATGGCACCCAGCCCAGGCCCAGGCAGGGCCAGGCTGTCCTGGGGGTGTGCAGAGCTCCTGGCACCACCTGCCTGCCCACAGGCCAGCACAGATAGCAGCAGCTTTTAAATCCAGCTTTGTGTGCTGGATTTTGAGAGTCCCTCGAGGTGCTGGAGTGCTTACAGCTAGCAGGAGGCAAGTGGGGAGAGCGAGCAGGACTTGCTATCATTATTAATAATAATATTGATGGAAAAGCTCCCAAAGATCAAGGACTTCAGAATTAATTGTTCCTGGTTACAATATACAGCATGAAAAGATGCTGCCTAAACCAGTAATGGAATTCTAGTCCCTACCTTATTAAATTAATTTTGCTTCAGATCTTCAGCTTTTTTCCCCATCTGTGCAAATTTTTAATAAATGTTTAAAAGAAGAATTACAAAGGAAAGATTAGGGAGAGTAGAAGCAGCAGTGATCCAGCTTGAGGAAGTAGTATGGAAAAGCAATAACTTCTGAGATACTGAGGCTTTTTTGAATAAACATTCTTACATTTTTATGACTATTATAATTCTATGTCAAATACCCTTATGTCCAGATCCAGCATTTCTTCTGCATTTTAATCTCCCACTAACTTCAATGCCACCATATTCAAAGGACTCCATCTTGCCTTTCATGTTCCCAGTGGGATTTTGGATTTGTGAGGAATGAAAAAGTTTATCATTTGTGAGTGTGTTGAACACCAAAAAAAGATCAAATGAGGGAAGATCTGCTCCAGTTGCTTGGTGTACTTTTTAGTATAACTCTGCATAATACCATGATTTACACATGGGTTTTGTTGGTATTTTATTTATGCCACATTTTGAGCTGATAATTTAAAAACTTGGAGCATCTTTTGAAAGAATTACTCAAATAGATAATTTAGTTCTTAGCAGGGAGTCTATTTTTCTCATCCAAGAAGATTGACATTATAGTTGAAGAGTGTATTGCAATTAAAAGGAATTGTTTTTATCAAAGGGAGAGAGAGAAAACATGGGCTTTACTCTTCTGTGATTCTGCCCCTTCTCCTCCCCTGCCCTTACAAATCATAGGAGCAGTTACCCAGACAATAGACACTTGGGTGTCTAGCTGACTCTTCATATCCATGATTAGCTGGTACATACTCAAAACCCAGGAATTTTGCACAGTGGATAGTGCATCCCAGCTTGGGTTCCTGCTCAATGCAACCTGAGAGCAGCTGGCTCTGGGAATTTGCAGGGGGAAAGTGCCTGGGCTCCTCGGACAGAAAACGTGGTGGGAGTGGCGTCTGTCCTGTCTTTGCCAAGTGAGGGGTGTTGGAGGGCTGTGACAGTCCAAAGTGTGAGGGGCTGTGGTGTGAATTCACCCTGAAAACAGGGAGCCACTGCGACCCTTACTCAGCAGTGTCACCATGGAATTTTCTCAAAAATCCTCTTTGCCCAGGATTTCCTCCTGGGAAGCTGAGAAGCCTCAGAGAGGAATGGAAACAATAATTATCTGATGGCTGCTCCTGTGTTTGCTGCTTTGGAATGTGGTAGGTGATTGTTTGATTGGTTCCACGTGCATTGTTTTTATTTAATGACCAATCACAGCCAGCTGTGTCAGACTCTCTGAGTCAGTCACAAGTTTTTATTATTCATTCTTTTCTAGCCTTCTGATGTATCCTTTCTCTATAATTTAGTATTGTTTTAGTATATAATATAATATAATATAATATAATATAATATAATATAATATAATATAATATAATATAATATAATATAATATAATATAATATAATATAATATAATATAATATAATATAATATAATATAATATAATATAATATAATATAATATATCAGCCTTCTAAGAATATGGAGTCAGATTCATCCCTTCACCCTCACAAACACCACACAGCAGCATCTTCTCCCTCCTGTGAATCTCACTGGGAATCTCTAAGGGATTACTGGCTATTTTTTTAAAAAAAGTGTCAAATATTCTCCCATGAGTTGAAAATATCTGCCTTTTGGGTGACTTGTGCAGAACTGCCTGTATAGTATTTGCTGGATGCCCCGTGGCAGGGAGGAATGGTGCATCTGACTCCATCTTATCACAAGTCTAATTAATTACTTTATTATACTATATTATTCTGTACTATATTACACTATATTACATTACATCTAAACTGAATCTGCCAAGCACTCCACTGCACTCATCTCATGATTCTCAGCTGACAGTCCCAACACACACACCTGGCCCTGACAGGCCAAGGAAACAAAACCCCATCACTTTGGGTAAACAATCTCCATATTGCATTCTACTTTTGCACAAACACAGGCACAGCAAGCAAGATAAGAATTGTTTTTCCTTTCTCTGAGGTTCAGAGGACATGAAACCCAGAAATATTCTTGGGAAGATGTGCCTTGCTTTTCTCTGTGAAGAGAGATGTGGCTACAGCCTGTGTACCACCCTGATACAGGCTGTGTCCTCATTTCTCTGTTCTTTCACTGACCAGCAGGGCTGTGTGCCCAGGGCATAATGCCTGCCATGGGTGTTTGCCCAGATCTGCAAACCTGGGTGTTTGTACCCAGGACCTGCTTTCTCAGATGCTTTGTGCAGTTGAGAAATTGGTTTCAGTTCACTCTTTCCTCAGTTCTAATTTTAATGCCTCTCACTATGGGGAGGAGAAAATCCTCACCTTTCTTCCAGTTTACCTTCTCTCTTTCTGTAGCTTGTGCTGCTTGAGGTCTGCCCAGCCTGCCCTGGTTGCTTTGTGGAGAGCTCTGGTGACCCTGCAGCTCATGGGGAAGAGGTGCTGGAAGTCTTGCAGAGGAATTCCCCATGGGGAGCTCCAGCAGAGGGTTTGATTGCCCCTGGCGATTCCTCCTCCTGTGTCAGAGGTGCGATGAGGAGCCTGTGTGCAGCAGGTGTGATGAGCCTAGTGCTGTTAGACTGGACTCCTGTCCGCTTCCTTTGTACATTTGCTCATCAGGCACAAATCTTAAATTCTTGGCACCCTGGGAAACTCATTGATAAACCATTCCAGGCCCTGTGATTGCCATCAGCCTGCCCAGGAACAGACCGGGCTTGCACAGGGTCCCTGTGGCAAGGGTCATAAGGTGCCACCCAACAGTATTGAATAGAAGGTTTCCAAATGACTTTTTCATAATATCAGTAGTTTGGGATATTTGATTTAATTAATCTGTGAATATTATAGAAGTCTGGATTTTTTTTTTGTTCATGATATGAGAATTAATTTTTTTCTGTTTTAACGGTAGTAGAAATTAACAGAATAATTAACAAAATGACCCAGTTTACAGAAACCTTTGATTATTTATATAAATTCCTCTTTGTACTTGTTGCTGAAGAGAATTTATTGCTTTTTTAGTTTTGTTCCCCAAAGAAAAATCAATTTTTATGTTAGCCCTGTGTTTTAAACAACTACAATTTCCATTTCATTATTTAAAAGTGGAACAGCCTTAGAATCTTTTCAGGGTAGCAAAATTAGTTAATAGAGAAAAGGCAGATGGAGAAAAAGAAAAGCTTGGCAGGGAGTGGGGAGATGTGAGACCTTCCAGGGAAGCCTGTTGAGCATGTTTGAGAGGAAATCTGTGCATGCATGGCCTTGTTCCTTTTGTCCTCTGGATCCATGTGGTTCATAGCCTTCGTGGGCATGGTGAACCTCAATGACATTTAATGTATAATAAGAAATTATTTTCCTGGTCTCACTTGGGGATATGAATTTATTACTAGATTCAGATCTGTTTCTTTTCTTCTTTTGTAAGGCTTTTTGGGATGAGAGTCTCTTCCTAACAAAATTGAAGAGTTAATGCAGAATTATTTTCTTCTTTTCTGTTTTGCCATAGGTAGTTAATAGTAACAACAAAAGAAAATAGGACAGCAAATTGGAGTAAATTCCACACAGTGAGAAAAGTGAAGAATGTGAAGGACTTGCCCTTTGTAAAGTAAAACATATCTTGAACTTAGGGAGTTTTTTGTTTTTCTCATATAATTATAAGAAACTAGTGTGGGTGCTTTACTTCTAACTGAACTTAGGGAGTTTTTTGTTTGTTCCATAAAATGATAAGAAACTAGTGTGGATGCTTTTCTTCTAATTGATAACTTTAAATTGACAGTTCTTAGTATATGTGATAATCAATTGAATTGCATTTCTGAACTTGCAGTACAGTTTTGCAAGAGTCCTTATAGAATCTGTTAGTTCTGTTCCTCACTGTTCTGGCAAGCATAGAATTGCACAATTAATATGCCAATGCTGCTTATGCCTGGTGATGGCAGAGCAGTCAAATCATTACAAACCATTTTTCTTGGAGAAAATTTGTGGTAAGTGTTTATTAATATCTGTAGGGTCACTTTCAGTATAATTTTTGTTTTCTTGTCACTTGTAATCTGCTTCTAGAATGGCACTGGAAAACAAGTAGCATTCGTAGTCCATCTCTGCTCATGTGAAGGTGACGTAATTCAACATCTTTTTGACCATTATAGCAAATAAGAAATGACCCTGACCTGACTGAGGAACAACATTGATCTGGACTACTTAAAAGCAGCTAATGACAAAGTCTTTAGGAGCAAATGCCTCTTGAAGCTCGCCAGGAGGCAGGAGAAACTCCCCAGGGCTGCAGCTTTTCATGGTGTACAACATGTTTGATCATTGATCTGTGCTGGCTGGTGTGATGTGGATTTATAAATCCTAATGGAACTACTTCCATTCCCCTTTGGTGCAGAAAATGACCCCTGGCATATTTAGTTTTAAGAAAAGTCATTTAAAAAGAGAGGTTTGATTAAGATACAAAAAATAGGTCTTCAGTGAGTGCAAACAGAAGTACAGGAAATGCTATTTAATACTAAGAAAAAGCTACTTTACTGTGAGAGGGTGAGCAAACACTGTTTGTCTGAAAGGGACATCCTTGGAGATACTCAAAACCCAACAAGACACAGAACTGAGCAGCTGTAGGCACGAGCACGGGGATTGGACTAAGGGATCTCCAGAGGAGCCTTCCACCCTCAGTGACTCCTATTCTGTGAAATAAGAAATAAGAAATAGTGGGGTAAAAAAATGAGCTGCAGTCACCTGGCTTACCCTTTCCATACCATGGTCTTCTTATTAAGCACTGTGCTCCTCTTTCCTGCCCCAGGAAGTGTGTGGTGTAGTTCAGCAGAGGAAGGAGAAGGGATGAAGAGTTAGTGAGTTTTTCCAACTTTTGGATTTCCATCTGTGTGGAGTTTAACTCATTTAATACTTGTTTATGCCTTCTGTGCTGGGTGGGAGGACAAATTCTGGATTAATTAGCTTGTGCAACAGTGGTTGTGCAGATCCGTGGGGGGTCTGGGCATTCTCTGTTCCTAAAAATGAGACAAGGCTGCTGAAAATTTTAAGGAAAGGAAAAGCATGGAACTGGAAGGGAAAATAATGCTCTTTGTGAATCACCTAGGAGTGTATGTTCATTCTGAGCACATACTTGGCTCAGCAGGTGGCATTATTTACTGACCAAAGAACATCAGTCAGCATGGCAAGCCATGGGCATTTCAAATCAGAAAAAAACATAATAATAAATACTTCCCTTGATTATATAGCTCATATTTGTAATTTATGGTCCACAGTAGGTGGAGAAGATTGAAATTATAGTGGTGATTAAAAACGAGCAGACAAACTTAGCAAAGTAGTCTGACAGTTTTGAGAAATACCTAGATCTAACAGGAAGAAATCTGCAATCACTGCAGTGCCTCATTGTGCACCCAAAGCACGGCTGCCAGTGTCTGGGGCTGCTGCCCAGGTGGTGGGAAAGGCAAGGCAGCAAGGCAGGAACATCATCAGAGATTAATGCTGTGTTCTCTGCTTGTCTCCAAATGGTTTGTGAATGAACACACCTGGAGAGACAAAACCTTGATTTTTTTAGGATGTGCACTAAAGTCTCAGATTGCTTGAATCTGGTACTGAGTGGATACAAAAAATCATTCTGGGTAGTTATAGCAGACAGTTCTATTTTGTATTGAAAGGTTAAAACAGTTCTGTAGGGATTGCTATGAAACCTCAACAATTAAGAAGAATGGGGCTCTCATTATTTCAGATGGGGAGAAGAGATGAAGAGACTATGAGATTGATTGTTTGGAATACTGGAAAAAGTTGATATGAAATAATTATGTAGCATCTTTAAAAACCAGACATGTGCCTTCTGCCAGTGCTTCCTAAGAGGAGAGGTTTTGAAGGAGAAGAGGTACATCAGTGGCTCTTATTCTGTTAAAAGTTCTGCATGGTTGGGAGGTCAAAACACATCACTGGCCCTGCATGGCCCATCAGGAGAGGCCTCTAGCAAATCCTAGAAAGTCACAGAATTCACAGAATGACTTGGTTGGAAGAGACCTTCAAGATGATCGAGTCCAACCCATGCCCTAACCCATGTCCTGAGTCATCTCTTCAGGAGCTCACATGTGCAGGAATTTAAAACCTGTGACATCAGTGTCACACCCTGAGTACTCAGGTGTGCAAATGTGCCTCTGGGCCTCTGTAACACAGACTGGGGCCTTGGTTTGGCCTCACACACATTTTCAGGGATTCCCATCCAATATGCACACACAGAGCCTTTGTCAAGTGCAGAGTATTACCCTGCAATTAAAATGAAGTTCTTCTGTTAATCTTAGGTTTAGAATTAATGATGATAAATATTAATGAAAGGCCTATGTAAATTTGGACAGTAATAATTCTCTAGCACTTTGACTTCAATCTGGGAGCTCCCTCCACTGCCTGAACTCAGTCATGCTACTGTACATCTTTCATTTGGTTTTTTCACAATAATTTGTCTTAGCCTGCTGCAGAGCATTGTCTCTGAATCCACATAAACTGACAGTAACAACTCCTCTGTTGGTTCTTTAAATTGAGAATATGACAACTTTCAGAAGCTGGTGCTTTGTCGGAAAACTTGATAGGACTTAAAAATGCATTTATTTCTCCCTGATGAACTGCAATTTGTGATCTTTAAATATTGGAATGCTTTGCCACACAACAAGGTGCTGCTACTTTTCCTCACCAGAGTGCTGGACAGGAGAACAAACATGACTTCTTCAACTTAATATTTGAAATTTTTCGAGCATTCTTCTCCCTCCACCTTATTTTAGTTCTGTCTGGCTTTAATTGTGTGTGTTCAGAGCAGGCAAAGACTTTTCCAGTACTGGAGGAACTCTGGTGCTCCCAATCCATCTCATCTCTCTTCTTCTGATTGAGTTCTAACACAGCAAAGTGACACATGCCATCTCTTGCTGATGCCATCTCAGCATTGATTAAACTGAACACTAATCAGCATGGGGGTCCTAGCCTGCTGCTCCTTTCTGCTTTGCATTGCACATTCCCATAAAAAGGGTTCAGTGTCTCTTTATTTCTTCCAATTTCAGAATTGCTTCAGTTCATGGACTACTGAAATCCAGCTGTGAAGGACAATTTTGTCTGAACATGAATTAGTTTTGATTTCTAGATTCTAATTAGGTGGTTAATTACCTATAGCCATATTGTGTCATTGATGACATTTCAATTCTTAAGGTAATTACACAAGTGCATGAAGCTAAAGAATTATTCTTTGCAGTTCTGTAAATCTTGCTGGTTTTATAATACAGGTACAAATACAGCATCATCATTCTGAGGACTTCAGTTTCTGTAAATTATATAACTGTTAGTTGCTTACTGAAGTTATCTGATATTTTTAGAGCAACTCAGCAATATAAAATGAATTGTGGGTTCTATATAACCATACTTTGGTGGGCAGACTAAACATTCACTGAATTGTTTATTCATAGTCTGTATTTTTAAATTAGTTTCATGCAATGCTTTTATGCTGGTCAAATTACATTTGCTATGGAGTCTCTAAAGCCATGTAGTAGCAAGTAGAAGTGGTAGAATCAAAGAAATAAAGCAAAAAAGCCTCTCCCCAACCAAATCATAACAACTTCCTCTCTCACCCCATGTTGTGGAGTATTAGCCAGGCTGTCTTAAAGGTGTGCTGTGTCCATCTGTGCTCTATCCTTGTGAAGAGGGTCTCATCAATCACTACAGAAGAGCATGTGCTGTTCTGTAGCACCACAACTGCTGATCCAGGGGCTGTGGAGGTCAGGGACCTGCCCACCAACTGTCCAGCTTGGTGGGGCTGGTGGCTGCAGCTGTGTTCAGCTGGTGACTCCACAGCAGGAGTCAGACCATGGCCAAGATGTAGCCTGGACAGAGTGAGTGTTCTTAGTTTGTATGGTACTGAGGTCAGAGCCCATCATATTTCAACTCACGAGTGCCCTGAGATCCTGAATGCTCCATTCCCAGCTCCAGGCCTGCCTTTCCTTCTGGTACCTCTTCCCCTCTTACTCCATTCCCAGACACTTGCCTACCTCATTCTAATACAGGTGAATTATTCTGAATCAAGTTCCACCAGGTCATGGCTTGAAGATGTGATTGTCACTCCAGCTGAAAGACTGAAGTGGGAGAAATTAAGCATAATGTACATTGCAAAGTTAAATGTCTGAGACTGAACTAGAATTGTAGCTGTCTGAGCAACTGAGAGTGCAGCTTGGTTGAGCTGAGCCTAACCAGTGATGGAGCAGCTACAACACCTTGTAAATGTAACCAAGTGGCAAATCTGTCTGAATATTTTCAGTGAACTGTCAACACATGGTCTGCAAGCATGAGTTATTAGTGAATAATTTTGTGTAATGTACACCTGCAGAATTTCACAAAATGTTCAAAGAGAGATGAAAGGTGAAATGCAGTGAATAAATTATTCATAACAATTATTCACTTAGCTCTATTCATCACTGGGATGAGACAGAATTATTGACTGGACATGGAAACAAAATTTCATTTCAGAGAGATGACATTAAAATACTGGTGTGTTAGTGTAATTATGCTGTGACTGTAAAGACTTTACTATTCTGCAGTAAAATATGCCATGGGCATTGCTGCAAATTGGATATTCTCCATGGCTAATACACTAAAAAAAAAATGATTTTTTTCATTAGCTACATAATGGAATATAGGCATGCCATTGATCTCTTCCCTTAGTGAGAATTTTTGCTAATTTCCTTTGTTTATAATTTGCTGATGGGCAAACTGTGCTCAGCTGGATGGAATGGAGACTGGTTAAACTGGAAGTGGTAGGTAAGTGGGCTTTAAGCATTGTTCCCTGTGCTTGGATGCCAGTCTGCAGCTCCTGTGCCTTCTCTTACCACTTTCATGTTCAGCGTGGGAGCATGGGTGCTGCTCCAGCTCTGTGGGTGTGAATATCTGCACTGACTTGTGAACAACCTGGCCAGCAGGCTGGGAAAGCAGTTAAAATGTTATCATTGGTGCAGTTTCCATCCACATATGACCAGTAGATCTAAATGGTGATTGTAAATGTGTATTCATGTTTCTCCTACATAGGGGATGCTTCCTTTGGTCAGCTCCTTAGGCTTTTGAAATATGTTCCTCTTGATTTGCTTCACAAGGTACAAAATGAACACTAGCATGTTTGCTGCAGCACATGCATGGTTATTTATTATTGGCATGATCCTAATAATGCAAGTCATATAAGAAATTGATATGTCATTGTGCCAGGAGCTGCTTTTCTGCAAAAAGATCTTGTGTTTCCTGGAGCTGTCCTGTGTAGTACGGTCTGTCCATGGGCACTTAACGCTGCAGTCCTCCTAAAACATTGGTGTATTGAGGCATAAATGATTCTTCTCCTCTCAGCCTTTGTGTTTTCACTATACTGTGAGCTCCTTGCTGTGTGATCCATCTCCTACAGGTGTGCTGGAAACATGGGATCACAGAAGGGTACAACTGGTTTTGAAGTCCTTGCCTGAGGGACAGAACATGAGATAAAATGAGTTGTCTGATTTCAGCACCACAAATTGAGCACTGAGACAATCCAAGCAGTTAATTTCAGATCAGGACTTGAAATCATTTTCATACTTCTCTGCTCTTTCCAGTTGTCCTGGGCTTATTTTCAAAATTACATACTAGAACTGCTGTTTATCCATTGCAGATGAGCACATATTGGTTTGTACTGGAAGGCCCAATTTGTTCCACCCCAGTTAAAGATGTTGGCCTGAAAACAGGAAAGGGTCACATGGACTGCAGCAACATGTTTGAGCTGTATTAGCTGTAGCTTTGGCTCTGGTTACTGAATTGCTTTCACTTACCAGTGGTAGACAGTCTTCCAGCAGGAAGGGAGGCTTTTCAAAATGCTAATAAAAGCTTTAGTGCTCCATCATCATCATCTTGAAGAAAACAATGTCTAGATCAATCTATCTCCTTCTAAATCTTTAAAGAAACAAAATTTAAACTCATTTTGCCAAGGCCAAATGTCAATCATAAGAAAAAAATCTATATGAAATTTTAATTGCAAGATGTTCAGTGCAAATTTAATGAGTGAAATAAGAGATCTGAGAATTCAAGCATGCTCAGCTCATGCATAATGTTGACTTAAATTGGCTCTCTAGAGGTGCAGGGAATTGCGTTTTTAGAATTTACACACTGATAGAGCAAATGTACTGGGCCCTGTAGGTTAAGGTCATAAATCAGAATCATTTAACTGCCTTTGAGTGATTGCCACAGACTATAATGGCTGGGAGAACTGGCTTCATCTACAAGTGATCACTCTGCTTGGATTATTGAAATGCTATTCAATATTCATAAATCAGTGATCATTAATCCCCCAAATAGTTCCTGTCAGCTTTCTAAATAAATTTCCTACTGGCTAATTGAGATTGAAGGAGACTAGTTTGCACTGATTCAGTATCAGGACAAATGAGTGCTTTGCCCACGTAGGATCAGAAAAACCTCTATGGGGGAAATGGAACCATACTGGGTACATATGTGGCTGCTAAAATTGTCACATTTAAGCTGTTAACTGGAGAAGCCCTTCTTAGCAGGTTTTGCTCTCATGAGTTACAATGACTATAAAAAGACTTCTTTATTTTTTATGATGAAGACATTTGTGTGCCGAGCATCAGAAGCGGCTAAGATGCCAATGGGTGGCATTCCTCACAGCACAGAGGGCAGGTGCAGAGAGACAAGGACCTGCAGCCCCAGAACTGCATTGGTGCAAGATGCAGCTCTCTGTAAAGAGGGGCATTCTCAAGCTACACTTACTAGTGATTGACAGGAACCCAGGTGTTGTATTTGTGGGGTGCCCAGACAAAGGAGGGAATGATGAATCTGACTCCATGTTTTTAGAAGGTTAATTTATAATTTTATCATACTACATTATATAAAAGAATACTATACTAAACTATACTAAAGAATAGAGAAAGGATAGAGACAGAAGGCTAGGAAGATACTAATGTAAACTCGTGACTCTTTCCAGAGCCTTGACAAAGCTTGGCCGTGATTGGCCATTGAGTTAAAACAATTCACATGAAACTAATGAAACAACCATCTGTTGGTAAACAATGTCTAAACACATTCCAAAGTTGCAAAACACAGGAGAAGCAAATCAGGTAATCATTGTTTTCATTTTTCTTTGAGGCTTCTCAGCTTACCAGGAACAAAATCCTGGGCAAGGGATTTTTCCAGAAAATATGAGTGACACACAGGTACTACAGAAAAGCACCACAAAATAAAAAAAAAGTCACTCCTGTTCCACAAATGCTTTATGAAAAACAAATGTTCCTTAAATAGCAGGTTTCAGATTCAGTTAAATATGAAAAGAAAGAAAGAAGTTAAAGTTCATAGCTTTGGTGCTGGGATGTAATTGATGTGTTTTAACTGTTGAAGTTTTTATTAGCCACACATATTAGTGTAGTTTAATGTTGTTTACCACTGTAGCTGCTAATATTTGAATGGGAGGAACATTTTACAGATACTAATGGTCTGTGTTACCCTTCCCACAGCAGCTGTGAGATGGGATTGCCAGCTTTCAGCACTGAAGGTGTCTGAAAGCAGAGTTCTGAGCTGCAGGGGATCTGATTTGGAGCCCATGTCTGATTTTGGAGCCCATGTGGTTGCTGGGGGCCCTGGACTCAGCACCATGAGTGTGCAACATCTGAGAGCTCAGTGATCCTTCTGTACAGGACCATGTGAATGGCCCACATGTGTCTGAAAAACGCCATCCTTGGTTCAGTTCCCTGAGGTGGGATTTTCTGTTGGGTGTCCTGAGGAGATGAGGGTGCTGTGCCAATGCTTGGTGTATGGCTATAGGTGTCTGCCTGCTCTTCCTGCCCACTGGAAATTTGGGTCTCCACATGGGCCAGCTTCCACTAAATGTAATGGGGCAGGAAGGGACTTATTGTAGCAATTACATATCCTCTGAACAGAGGAAAATCCTGGGAAGCTGTGTAGAAGATGTAAGAAATGTAAAAGAAAAAATTCAAACAATTATTATCTCTCTTTCTGTAACCATTGTTTATAAATATAATTTTCCAAAGTGTGCTATTCATAGTTCACCAATAGTGTAAGAGAAGATTCTTAAAAACCAATCAAGTCTTAAGTCCACCATTGTTTCTTTAAGAACTGTAAATTTCTAACAATAAAGTGTCTTTTTATACCTTCTAATGATAAAATCTCTGTATCACCTTTAACTGTCCCCAATATCCCTTCAGTGATAACTTATCAATATCAGTTTCCTGCAACCAGACAGGGGAGAAAACACCTTCCTTCCAATGCACTGACAAGGGAAACTGGACCTCACTGCAAATGAAACCTTGTTTTTTCATAGCTTGGCTGTTCATTGAACTCCTTCTTTTTCTGCTGTCCTGTTGAAATGCTGTTGTTGCTTGGAGAGCATGTATTTCTTAAAAAACTATTATTGTTTAAATGCTTCTCCTCTTTCACAGTTTCCATCTTCTCTCCATTTCATTTATGGTGTATTTAGTTTTAGGAAAAAACAGAGGAAGAAAATTGAATATTTAGTGAAGAGCAATAGAAATAGTGTAGAAATATGGCATTTATAGGTGCTAGCATTGGCAGGGATGCTACTCCATTGATATGCAATATCAAAAGTCACAGAGGAAAGGAAGGATGCTCACACCTTGTTGGAATTCTCTCAGAATATGTTTTGTTAGTAGGATTTACTGGAAGATGAGCTTGAGAGAAGGATTTATTTTCTTTATCTATTTCTTAAATGCAGGACGTAAACCAGAACTGATGTGTATCTAGATTCCTTTCATATCAGGACTACCAGAGCTCCAGGTAAATAGCTAATTGGATCAAAAAGCCATACTTAATTTGACAAAGAGCAATTACTTTTGAAATACGTATGAAAGGATTAAGCAGTGTATTTAGGAATAAGTATTTCTGCTGAAATCTATGCTTTTAGTGCTCTCACAACTGACCAATGCTGATGCCAACATAAGTCCTTTAAATGCACTCCTAATTTCAATTAAAGTTTAGGATGTGATGGAGAAGTTTGAGGGGAAAACCCCAGCTTTTTTCTCTCTTTCATTGCTGTTCCACTTGTATTACCTGCAGCCCAACCCTCTTCTGCCTGGCTGCTGTGCTAAAATATAAATGTCCATCCTGTTAGACAATTACACCTTGGGCTGGAGCACTCCCTGCATTCACTGACATCAGCTATGTTCTGTTGCTTTGAAATAATAAATTCATGATGGTCAAGCAGTTTCTTCTGCTGTGAAAGGTTTTTTTTTCCTATTACAGGTGCTTCTACATGGGACCTGTTTATAATGGAGAAATATTTTTATTTTAGGCTGTATCATTATTTAATTACTTTGCTTGGTGTTGCAGTTTTGTTAGTGATAAACTGTAAATACCTTTGTAGTCTCTTAGGCATCTTGAGTCAGAGAATGACAAGGTAAAAAAGACAAAAATGACACTGTCATTGCAAAGGTCTATCCATCTGCAAAGAATCAGCTATTTATCTGCATTAATTTTTTCCACATAGCTCCAAACTGTGGTTTTTTGCAATGATTTATTTACCTTTTATTTGCCTTTTTGTATGCTTGAAACTATCAGCACCTCGTTGTAAGGATTTTTAAATTTTTATTTCCATTACTATGCCTCCAGTTCTTACTTTCTTCTGCTATAGCAGTGGTTTTTCTCAGAGAATAGACTGTGATTCTGGAGAGCTTGGCATCAGTAGGGAGCACACACTAAACTGAAACAGGGATATTCTCATATCTGCATTTTTCATGCTAATTTGTCACTGCAAAAATTGGTTGTGAAATGATAAATAGCCAAACCTTGTTATGTCTTGTAAACAGTCTAATCCCACTGTTGTGTCAGATCCTCTAATCTTGATCCAAGTTTTGTCTGTTGATCTAATTAGCTTTTTCATTTGTTCCTGGCAAATTTCTGGCTCTTGGAGTTACTGGGCTGGCTCTTGAGACAGCTGAGGTGGAATGATCCATACGGTTCCTCGTGGCTTTAAACAGAAACATCTGTCAGAAACCAGCAATTCCTTGGCAGAGTTAGCAGGGAGCAAACTTGCATGTCACAGCAGTGCTGCTGCTCCAGAGCGGCTGAATTTGGTGAGATATTCCTGGGAACTGCAGAGCCCACAGAGATCAGCTCTCCCTGCCAGGAGAAGCTGTAAGAAGCCCTGGTGACCTTCACAGAAAAATGAAAATGGATGGTACTGACTTATTTTCATTCTTTGTTCATGTTTCCTTCCTTTCCTTTGTTGAAGAGGAGGTTTCAGCATTTTCTTCTTGCTGGTTAAAGATGAACTTTAAATTTGTTTTTTTTTTAATTTTTAAAGTCATCAGGGACTTTTGCTGAAGTGTAGAGTAATGAGTTCAAATACTGTCCTAAACAGAGATGATCTCTGTAAATTAGAGCCTAATTTACACTAATCTGGAAGGAGGGTACACATCTGTAGTGTGTACATGAGAACTATATATCTATGCATACATATATAAATAACCCCAAATTTCAGGGTTTTTTTGTCCCTTTATGTTGCATTGTGCCAGCCATCCTTATGCAGTTTGGTTTCAAAAGAGGAGTTACTTCCTTGGAACCGAGTCTGCCACCATTTAAGCCAGCAGAAAGACTTCACTGGTTTAAGAGAGTGGCACTGGGGCAGTGAGGGAGTGTCCTGATCTGAAAGCCAGGTGTCTGCTAAGGAAGGCAGGAGCCTCCCTTGAAATAGAGAATGTAAATCCCCCCTCCCTCTGAATTATTAGAATTTTGAAATTAAGGGGCTCTCAGGCAAAATTATGGGAGTAGGAATAAGAGTTCTTTATTAGAGAAAAAAAAAGAAAAAAAAGAAAATGCAGTTAATATGACACGGGAAACCTGTACAACACGAACAGGACGGGACACGCAGAATCAGTGTCTAGAGCTTTATTTTTCTAGCATCAGTCTCAATACATTGTTTACAATGGAGACAGGAGAGATGCTAACAGCTCGCTGGTCCCAGAGCATGACAAAGAATTCCAGTGTGACAGTATAACATAAGACAGGTTCAGCCTAAGATTCATCCAATCATACAGAGTAAAAGCATCTTCACAGTAGTTCTGTCCAATCACCTAAAGAACACGTAGCTAAGGTTAAAACAATAGCGTTCTGTTCTTTAAGACAATGGTTCATTCAGAAGAGACACAGTACAGAGCTCTATTCATGATCAGCCTTCTAATATATACTTAATATATACTTTTTGCAACTTAGAAAGCCAAGCCACAGAGGCTTATTGTTGTAGCTTACTTGATTTTGCCATGGCCTAGAAAACACGTTCTGCTGTTTTAGCACTATTTCCCAACCTGCTGTCTGAGGCCTGTCTTTTCTACCCTATCCTAAAACCCTCTGGCTTTAAGGATTCCTACAGTAATACAAAAAACTGCCAGAGTCAGCAGAGGAGCTGCCCCTGTGTGTCAGGGGGTGGCACAGCCCCATCCCATGGGGGCCCAGCCCTCCTGCAGTGCCAGCTGTGGCTCTGCTGCAGCAGGGACCCTGCACAAGGGGGGAGTTTTCCTCTGCAGCTCCAGGGCTGCTGCAGATGGGCCTGGGCTCCCTCTGGCAATGCAGGGCAGCAGAAAGCTGCTCCTCTGGCAATGCAGGGGGCAAAGGCTGCTGTGCTGGGCCAGGCTCAGATTGGATCCAGGCAGGAATGCTTGGCTCCTCCCCTGGGCGGAGCATCTCCCATGGGATGCTGGAATGGGATCAGCCCTGCAGGGACACTCAGTGGCCATGGACAGCAGAGATCTCCTGGAGGGAGGGTTGGCTGTGGGAGAGAGAAAGAAAACTGCCCATGGACAGCAGAGAACTGCCCCAGCTCTGACAGATGGGTGACAGAATCCACCCTCCCACATCTTTCAACCTAAGACAGGCAGTTTTGTCAGTGCCTTTCTTTCCTTAGGCCATTGCTCCATGGGAAGACTAGGAGTCACCAGGCAAAGAGCATTAGTTTGTGGATGTTTTAAATTGCATTGTGGTCACAGGCCTGCTCATGAGCCTTCAAGGCAAGGCAAACACAATTTCATTGCAGTCCCTTTTGTGCAGGCACATGACAGAGCTGTTGCCTTCAGCTGGGGCAGCAGCTCTGCTGTGCTGCAGTGTCTCATGTGGATGTGATGGGGGAGCATCTGCTCTGTGCCCACAGTGCCAGGGCTGCAGGGGACACAAAATGCTGCTCTGCTTGGGCTGAGCCATGATACAGAGCCTGGGGAGACCAGAGACAGGAGCTGCCAGCACAACTGTGGCACCACAGGAGCTCCTGCAGGAGGGCATTTGGCAGAGTGCTGACAGGAGATTGAACAAGGTTGCTGCCAAAGTCTGTTCCAGTATTTATGTGGCTGAGTAGTCTGCTATGTGTTGGAGTAGTTGAACTGCATCTTCTACTAAACACAGGCAGTGTAAATTTAAGTTGGATGGAACTTGTGACATGTAAAATATAAGAACTGCCAGTACTGCCTTCATCCTGCTGGCCAGGGCTGGTCAGGGGTGCACGTTGTACCTGCTGTGAGTCAGGACCTGCGGCAGTTTGTGTCTCCAGCATGGACAAAACTGTGCAGACTAAGGTGATTGTGGGGCTTTTCCTTTGAACCAGGGTTGGGAGCCCACTCTGGATTGGGATCCAGTGCCATCCTGGGCATTCCTGGTTTCCTGGGGCAGCCTGGTGCTGAGGTAGAGCCATGCTTGTAGGACCACTAATGAGTGATTTCTCCACTTTCTGGTGTTTCAGCTGGCAGCTGGTTATCAGTTGATTCATACTCTTTGATCTGCCTTAACCTCAAGCTTTGAAAATCTTGCTGAGCCTGTATTCCAAAAAACCCCAAAAAGGACCAAAAACCCCAAACCAAAACAAAACCAAACCACCCTAACAGAAAACTCAAACCAAATCATTGATGAATGTTTTCTGATCAAGTAATGTATGTAGCACATAGAGGTTATTCCAGTCCTCTTTACTGCAGATTCATAGGGGATAGGATTATAGGACTTAGTAAATACTTCCTGCAGAAGATGTGAATTTTGGAGGTAACAGCAATGTGTGAAGCAGAACTATGCAGTTAAGTTATCTTAGCTTTGATCTGCAAGGAAACTTAGATATAGTTTAAGTGTGATTCTTAAACATTTTTGCTTTGACTCATAAAGTTGGAAAGTTAGCCTTGGAAAATGGAAACCATGTTTTGTTTCTGTTCTGATTCATGCAATACTTGGATCAGTTTCTGCTGAGATAAGATTGTTTTGAGCTGAGATGGCTTGAATTACCAGGACATGAATTTTAAGTGAAAAAATGTTTTAATGGAAGCACTAGAAGTGGTCCCAGTGATGTTTAGTAAGATGAAGATTTTCAGTTAAAAGTTTTACATGTTGCAGAAACCATACAGGTGTTCACTTTCCAGACTGGTATCCAGGTTGGACTTAAATGCCCTGCAGTTTACAAGGAGCTCAGTTATTGTTTGCACTACATGTTTCAGTCCAGGAACTGATTTTTACCTCATTCTACACTAATTAAGCATGTTATCTCTAATTTTTGTGGCTATCAAAAAAAAAGAGGGAAGGAGAACTGATGGATAACACTTATAGACTCAATATTAGATTATCTTTAGAAGTTCAGTTTTCACTTAAGGGAGACTGCACATGCATAGAAAAGCATATGTTATTTTAATGTGTAAATCAATAAAGCTGCCTTGTTTTTTCCCTGGTTTTATTCCAGTATTGATGGGATTTGTAAAACTCTTTTTGAAAACAGCATCCTGTCTGTCTTGGGTTTTCAGTAGGAAGGATCGATCAGTTTCTCTGGGAAGGTTTTGAAAGACTATAAACCAAAGAGAAATGATCAGTGATTCTGAAGACCAAGATTAACCCAAGTACTGATGTTTTCCAACCAGGCCCTTGTATGCTTCAGGAATATTTGCTGAGCCAGCTGGGAGCTGTGCTCTGCTTAAACTCATCAGTCCCTCCTGAAACCAAAGACCTGGGAAATGCAGAGTTCAGGATGGCCAACCCAATCCTTCTGACTTGAAACCTTTCCTGACTTTGGCTTTTTATTTGAGGAGGACAGAAGGAAATAACAGTAATATTTTTTTAAAAAGGGTAATGGGGAATAGGGAAAACCCCCAGTTTTTTTTTAAAATTACTTTTTCTCTTAATACTGCATGAGGGCTGATTTTGCTGTGCAACAACATGGCACCCTCAGAAATAAAAGGAAAAAGAACATCTGTACAGAGGAGCCCCTGGGATGAGTGTGTGTGGGGAGCTGTTCTCAGTAAAAGGGAGTATAATGATTATATTTCTGAAATGATTGAGACTAATAAATGTTGATATGTAAAAAGAAATGATCCTTTTTTATTAGTCCATTGAGGTGGGCTATAATTTTTTTATGTTCAAGCTCTGATCAGAAATTGAAGTGACATATGGAATCAGAATTGAAATACAGCTCCATGGAATACTTTTTCAGTAGGAAAAAATGCGTATGATAAAGCTGCTGAATTTTTGGCATCAATTACAACACCAGCTTGTGAGCACTGGTGAGAGACATTTAGGCCCAGGTTTCAGCAGCATTGTGCTCTGAATGAATGGAGAATTTCAGATAACTGCATTTCCCTTTTCTGTTCCAAGTATGTGTGGGTATTCTGCAGGGTTTTTATCAGATTGAATTGTAATCAGGAGCAGTCATTACTTTGCTGCTTGGAAGGATAATTCCCAAGAATCAGAAATTAGAGTGAAATTCATGCTTTTCCAAACTTAGAGCTTTTGAGCCTACCAGATTTTTCAGGGTGTTTTGCAGCTTGGTCCCAGTGCACATTTGAGAAGTGTAAATACTCTCCAGCTGAAACAGAAGTGCCCAGGGCTAGGCCCCAGGGGACTCTGAGCTCTGTTGTCTCTTGGCTGGAGAAGGTGTTAATGGTGAATTATTCTTTTTTTGGAGGACACAAAGCTTAAGCCCAAAGATCTCACAACTTGCCTAGGATTGTGGTCAAATATGATGACTGAAAACAAAAACCTTGATGATGCATAATTCCACCTTGGATGACATTTTGGAATTAAATTATCCAGTGATACTCACTGACCCTGGCACATTCCACAGGGAGGTCACAGGGTACAATGCCGGTGTGAAGCAGAACTATGGACACCTCCACCCAGGATGGCCCCCCAGGAGCTGGAAAACCTGCCCAGACCAAAACTTCCATGAGAAGTGACAGTCCCTCCGGGGTCTGAAGGCCCAGTGGGTGTCATGGAGAAGATAAATTTCCTTCCAGCCCTGGGCTGACTGACTCAACTAACTCACAACACACAGGAAATTGTTTTTTCACCTCTGCTGAGGGCAGGAGGAGGAACCTTCTTTTCCCCCACTGAAATGTCCTGATGTGGCAGATTCTCCTGGGGCTGGAGAATGAGGAGGGAGAGAGTAAATAGTCAAGTCCCAAGAAAGGCCAACCATGCAAAATCAATCTGATCCTCTACCCCCACTAAATTGGTGCTCCCAGAAAGGGGGTGAGGAATTGGAGACTTCCTACTGAGAGGCCCCGTTTGCCATCCAGACAGTCTCTAGGGAAGTCTGCCTGCTAGCAGCTTCGTTCCAGGCTGTCACAAGAGGCTCTGAGCCTGGTCAAGCCTGTGGACTCTCATCTCTTCCCACTCTTTCAGGCAGGGGTGAATGACACTGTGAATATAACTGTTAGTCCTAAGTGAGATATGTGAACATGTTATAATATCAATTTACTTGAACATATCTTTCCAGAGATGCTGCAACTTTGTAATTACAAGAAAAGGGGGAATTGTGGGTGGATAGAATGTAAGAAAATAAAGATAGTGCAGAAGGTATCTCAACCCTGAGGAGCTGCATCTGCACTAATTATCAGAGATTAGGAACAGTCCTGCCCTTAACAGGCCACAGCTGCATCTAATAAGGATGAGTGCTATAGAAGAGTGGGTTAGCTGGATGAGAAGGGAGTTGGAGTTTGTTGGCTGTGCTGTGAAGAAGGCGTCAGTGTTGTGAGGAGATGCCCATGAGAAATCCACAAGAAGGTATGGAACTTTTGCAATGTGACAACATGACACTGCAGAGGGGTGATGCTAGAAATATCAAGAGGAGCCTTATATCCCTTGGAACAATGTTCAGAGCGTCAGGAGATGAGAGTCTGCTCCATCTTCCCAGTTAAAGAAGAAGATTTGGGAAAAAGGAGGTGATCCAGGTGGATGACTGGCTGCAGAGCTGGTGCTGTGTTCAAGGTCTTGGGCTCTATGATTTTGGGCATTCCTTCAAGAACTGGGCCTGCTGGCAGTTTAGCATCTCAGCTGGCCAATTGGGGTGAGAGTGTTCTGGATAGCAAATTGGCTGGACTTATCAACAGAGCCTTAATCTATATTTAAAAAGATTCAAACTTTGAATTTTTGTGAAATCTGCTGTAATTTTCTTTCCATTCTGTCTTAAAAAGACTTTAAATTTTGAAAAAAATATAGCGCCTCAGTTATTGCAGCAACCATTGCACAGCTCTGCCCCTTCTGTCCTATTTATTGATGTTAAGAGTCCTTTCTCTTCCAGGGTGGCTCCAGTACAGGGACTGGTGGTGGCTTATGAGGAGCTTTGTTTCAAGGGCACAGATACTTTATGGTAATTTTAATTTTTTTTTCCCCTTCCTACTCTGTAAAGCTCTTTCCAGGCTCTCTCCTCCAAGTTTCAAGTGCCATGTGCTCTGTGCTATTCCAAGCTTCTCTTTTGGCAGGGAGAGAAAGGCAGCCTGTTGTGCTGTAATAATAGTCACCCTCATTCTCTGAGGGTGCCATGTGTTGTGTTTTGGAGCCAAACATATTTCTGATTGTGTGATACCTAAATCTACTACCCAATATTTCCCATGCTTAAGTTTCAATAAAAGCCATTCCAAGTTGCCTGTATTCCAAACAGAGTGTGTAATCTCTTTATTATGCCTGGCCTGGCTTGCTGGGCACATGAGTAAACCTGGCTGTGTGTCATGATGACTGTTTGTATTGCCTGACAATAATTGGAACAGAGGTAAAAAAAATCAGTGTTTTGTCTTCCCTTAGATTGGACTCATCAGCAGATGGGGAATGCTGCCATCCTTTCTTTATTTTTGGCAAGGACCTGCAGAGCTGACAGACCCCTGCTACAATGGAAAGAGATGGTTCAATAACGTTTAGGGAAGAACTAATAATATGTCAGTTATTTCTGCAATGCTTGGAATATGGTTTAATTTGATCATTTAAATGTATTTTTTTTAAATCTTAAAGAAACCTGCTTTATTACCTGCCTCCTGGTTTGACATCTGTGTAGCAAAATGTGAGCATTTGGAATATGCAAACTGAAATCAAAGTGTAGAATTCCCTTTGAAGCTGAGTTTCTCACTCTTTTCCCTCCCCACCTTTTAATATTCGGCCTGCTGTAATTTCATTTTTTCTGAAATTTTCTGTGTAATTGAAAGAGTGCTGAAGGAACAAAGCAAATATTTACATTGCACAAATGCCACTTGATGTGATTAGTTAAAAGCAATCTATTTAAAATTTAATATGTGTATTAAACATATGCACACACGTGCATGCACACATAGGGAAGCAGTGGAATAATTTCTGAGTTCTGCAAAGAACACAGAAACTTGTATTTCTAGGCTTTGGAACACAGTGTCTGGATAAAGATTTTTGACCTTCAGGTTTAAGGGCTAACCCAGCCCTAATTCTCTTCAAATGCAAAAGGCATTTTCAGCCTTGTGGTGCTGCCTGTGCCTTGGTGTGTGTGGCCCTGGCAGGAGCCTCCTCTGGAACCCTGGGCTGCTTTATCTGGGTTAGGGGCCAGATGTCCACTGGCTCCTGGACGTGTGGAATTTATTCAGATGAGCAGGAAACTGGCCCTGCCCATGTGCTGCCTGTCCCTGCCTGGTGCAGGGGGGTCCTGGGGCAGCTCCTTGTGTCAGACAAGGGGAGAGCAGGGATGGGGCTTGGCTGGCGCTGCCCAGTGCGGGATACCTTGATGCACCTCAATGCAGTGCAAATGAGGCCAGTATTCCTCTCTCAGGGCTCTGTCTGGAGCTCCTGTGCTGCTCAAGGATCAAATTTCTCTATCATCTGTAGGTCTTGCACGTTCATGAACTTGTCCAGGTGCTGAAGCTGCTGCATGACTTGAACAAATGGGCAGTCACGAGTTGCCTTTCCTGCTTTGCCTGAAGCTTGAGGAAATGTTGCTTTTATCTGTGCTCTTTTATGTCTGAGACAGAGAGGGATGTGAGGAAACACAAGCAAACCTGGCCAAGTGATCTGAAAAATAGATCCTGGACATGGAAAAGACATTCCTTCCTGGAGATCAGCTGATGCTGACTGAAAAGAGGGATGATGATTTTCAAGAAAGTTGAATGATCCTCTTCTCTTTATAATTTTAAAATATCTTTGTGAAGTGCTTTATGGCAAATTTAGATAAGGTAAGCAAGATATTTGATTTTTCATTTTTTTTTTTTCCTTAATGCCTTTACCAACGATATTAGGGTATGGAAAACAGTATTTAATTATTCCCAGAGGAGATGAAATTAAAGGAATTAAAGTAAATGGAAGAAAACCACTCCAGATCTGCTAAAGCTCATGGTTTGTGCAAGGCTCTTTCTCAGCCCTTTGATGGATAAGTACTACAGCTCCTCCTCTGCTGGACTTCAGACCACTTTTCCTGGTCTCTGTGGTCTGAGAGGTGGTGAAGCTTCAACACTGAAGAGCTTTGGGGGTCAGTTCTGACTGTGCCTCACCCCTGTGCTCGCAGCAATAATTTCACTTTGCCATGCTCTTATGTCACCTGTAAAAGACCATGACCCAAAAGGAAGGGAAGGCAGGACGGATGGTGAGTCAGACCAACTTCAAGAGGCACCCAGCTGCTGAGATTGATGCTTTCCTGCAAAATGTCCTCACTTCATTATTTCAGGGTCCTTGCAGCAGGGGTGTCCTGAGATTTGTTTTGTGCCAGCTGTGGTGGTTTGGGGAAAGGCTTTGCTTGAGCACATCTTCAGAGGTGACACTGAAATGTCAGAGAGAATCTCCTTGTGGTTTAGGTCTCTCATGGCAATCACATGGTGCAGGAATCTCTTGAACTATCCACTATCCAAAAAAGAACTTATCCATCAGGGAAATAGACATTTTTGTTATGGTTTTCACAATATTCTGAACACTTTGGTAACAGTCTAATATGGCTTCTGGGGAACTGAAGGGTCAAAATTCACCAAACCTGATCTGTCAGTTAGTGGAGGCAATAATATTCAATATATGTTATAAAGCCTGTTGCAGTAAATGGCTGGATTAAAAGAGTATCCTAACAAAATCCTGGAGCACAGAAAAGGAGCCATGTAGTGTTTTTGTACTGATGCCTCTTTTTCTTAGGATCCTCTTTTAATGTGGCTTTGAAAATTGCCCAGCAGTACAGCATTATTTGGCTTTGCTTCAAATGTTAAGACACATTTTCTTTTTTTTAACCTAAAGGAGACCTTTATATGGAGTATAAAAATCACAATATCACAAGTCAAGGACCATTAACTAAGTGTAATGCTGGGGGGGAATGTATGCTTTGAACATTGTTTCCATTATTCAGAATAGATCAAGTTTCAGCCCAAATAGAAATGAAAGGCTATTGAGGAAACATTGCAAATACCTGAAATTCTAACTTTTACTTTGCTCTTGTTAACTATGTGTGATTAAGGAAGAAAGGAAAATTGTTAAGAGGCTGTGCCATTGCAAGTGATACAACCATGACCCTGTCTTAACTACCAGCATGTGTGAAAGTCCATCAGTAGTCACAAAATTCCCTGGACTTTTAAAATGCTTTTCTTTGATACATCAAGCTAAAAAGAATAACACATTCTTGAAAGCACAAGAAAACTTCATGTATTTGCCCAATATTATTCACATGTGGGGTTGTATTTCTGCCTGATGATAAAATGATGCAATTGTATCTCATGGAAAATGGTTTCTTACCACTGTGGAATTGTTAGATTTTACAAATTCCTTGCTGCTTTAGATTGGTTTGGAAGGTAAAGGAATTGTAGAGATGTAAAAGTGTAGCCTTGGGCTTCATAGTGCTGACTTTTCAATAACTGTTTCCTAGGGGCTTTATTTATCAATTTTTAGATAGCATACTGGCAAACTTGTGAACATTTTCCCTCTTTGGTGGTGTTGCCAGGCTTGCCTGCCCTTTGTTCTTACCCAGACCACTAGGCAAAAGCTCACTTCATCAAATTTGCTGGAGATAATAAATGCTTTACTTTATTATTGGGGCTGTTCAGTGCTCAACCATCAGATAATGGCTATTGGAAGATGTTTTTGGATCACTAGACACTAGTTCTTATTCATGAATGTGTATATGTGGGGCTGGTTTTATGAAAACTTGACCTAATTTGTGGTTTGCCAATTGGCTGTCCACAAACTACAGCAAACCAACAATTCCTTTGGGTACAGCACTCCAGCACATTCTGCTACCAGTTTTGTAGAGAGGGAATGCTAAAATTTGTTCTTTCCTCACCCTTTCTAGAGAGCAGGCGTTTGTGCTTTCTCACAAGACCATTGTTTTTAACAGTTTAAAAGAGAGAAAAAGTGGGGAGGGGAATTATTATTGATTTCACTTCTTGCCACTGTTTTGTATTGACAGAGAAAAAAATACAATAGAAGAGGTGGAAAATCAGAGATGGCTTCTGTAATTGCCTACTCACATCATAAGGATTCTTACTCTGACCTAATATTTTCTTAATCTTTCTTTTCAATATATGGATGTTGCTCCCTTAAATGGATTTCAACTGAAGCAGAATTCTCTAATTAGACAAGAATAGTGGAGGAATTGACCATTATCTCCAGTTTTGAGTTTTCAGGCAGCCTGTATTAGCAGTCATGCTTCTGCCAGCTGATCTTTAAACATGGAAATACTGTATCAAGAGATTACTGTTCAGAATTATTTTCACTAGTCTAATAGCTTTTTAATTTTTAAAATCGCTTACATTCATCAGCAAGGGGCAAAGGTAATCAAATTTACTCAATCAACTAAGTTATTTTGCCCCTCTTAGCTAATGATAGGTTAAATTGTGATTTTAAACTAGCAAACTGGGAATTTATAATTTTTTTTTAAAATAATCTTGTAAACAGTAGCCCATGCAGTCAGTGAGTTGAGGTTATGGGATTTTCTAGCAGGTAATACAAGGGCCTTATAGGACTGAAATAAATGTGCAGAGAGTTGGTTCGATAATTTGTCAGCACTCTGAGTAATTTTTTGTTATTTTTCTTCATTGTACTCTTGAAGGTTCATCTGTGTAAGGCAGTGTCCTAGGGTGACTTTATGATGCTGAATTGTAAACCCATTTGTCTATTTGGCCCAGAAATAAGTGTTGCACCTTTAAAACAAGATCTGAGAGTGAAGAGGGAGTGAGAAGGAGAAGCAGTGGAGTGTCTGAGGGGCTGTATTCAAAACCAGAGAGAGGAGAGCTTCAGCCCTCCTTCTCCTGGACTGTGCTGTCTGGGGATGGACAGACAGCAGGACACAACTCTTCTTTGCTTTTAAGATTTTTTAAAGTTTTTTTTTCTCTTAGTTTTTTAATAGCTGAGGCAGTGAAGTTCCCTGGACTGTGGCTTTTCTTTTTCTTGGAAGTGTTCAAACCTGCTGTGGACTGAAAACCCAGAAGAACACTGGGAGCTCACACCAGGGCTGGAGCCTGGCATTTTCCAGTGCAGGAGGGACTGATAAGAGACTGAGGGAGCCAAGGCAATGGTCAATAGATATTGATTCTTTTACAAGCCATAATGTATGAAATTAGAAGAGTTAACACAAAGAAAGATGACTGCTGAAGGACAGTCAGTGTGCATGTTGGGATTTGAACACAGATAACCTTTGCTCTATTACTAGGCCTGGGATAAATCCTTATCCTGTGATACTCCATGGTTAAATAGCAGGCAGTCAGTTCTGCAGTTGCAAAGTTAACTCTTTTCTCCCATGTTTGGCTTTGTGTCACCCTGTCTGGGTCAGTAAAACACAGCAGAACCGTCAGTAGCCTGTGAGTAAAATAAATTTTTTTATAATCTTGTAAACAGTAAACTTTGTCTCCCCTTGGGTGTTTGGAGGCAGCCCAGGGTTCCCCGTGTGTTGCAGGGTGTTATGGAAAGGGCAGTTTGGATCCCTGCAGTTGGTGCAGTGGTGCTGCAAGTCAGGCCGTGAGACCCAGCACTGCCCCTCTGCTCCCACTGCTCTGGCTCTGCAGTTTTGTGCTGCCTCTGGCATCTCTCCAGAGCTCTGGGATGTGCAGGGATAGGGGTGTTGCTGCACCCTGGACAGATGTGCAGGGATAGGGGTGTTGCTGCACCCTGGACAGATGTGCAGTGGTAGAGGTGCTCCAGGCCTGCACCCTGGACAGATGTGCAGGGATAGAGGTGTTCAAGGCCTGCACTGTACAGATGTGCAGGGATGGGGGTGTTGCTGCACCCTGGACAGATGTGCAGGGATAGGGGTGCTCCAGGCCTGCATCCTGTACAGTTGTGCAGGGATAGGGGTGCTCCTGCATCCTGGACAGATGTGCAGGGATAGGGGTGTTCAAGGCCTGCACCCTGGACAGATGTGCAGGGATAGGGGTGCTCCAGGCCTGCATCCTGGACAGATGTGTAGTGATAGGGGTGCTCCAGGCCTGCACCCTGGACAGATATGCAGGGATAGGGGTGCTCCTGCACTCCTGGACAGATGTGCAGGGATAGGGGTGCTCCAGGCCTGCACCCTGGACAGATGTGCAGGGATAGGGGTCTTCCAGGCTTGCCCTGTACAGATGTGCAGGGATAGGGGTGCTCCAGGCCTGCACCCTGGACAGATGTGCAGGGATGGGGTAGCAGGTGCAGGGAGGCCTGCACCCTGCACCCTGGACAGATGTGCAGGGATAGGGGTCTTCCAGGCTTGCCCTGTACAGATGTGCAGGGATAGGGGTGCTCCAGGCCTGCATCCTGTACAGATGTGTAGTGATAGGGGTGCTCCAGACCTGCACCCTGGACAGATATGCAGGGATAGGGGTGCTCCAGGCCTGCACCCTGGACAGATGTGCAGGGATAGGGGTGTTTCTGCACCCTGGACAGATGTGCAGGGATAGGGGTGCTCCTGCACCCTGGACAGATGTGCATGGATAGGGGTGCTCCAGGCCTGCACCCTGTACAGATGTGCAGGGATAGGGGTGATCCTGCACCCTGTACAGATGTGCAGGGATAGGGTGTCCCAGGCCTGCACAGCTGGGCTGGTGTGAAACTCTGGGCTGAATCTTCAAGGTATTGAGATGCTAGGAGACAGATATATCCCAATTAGTTAAATTTTCCATGAAATTGAGTTTCCATTGAAAAATACTCCATTTCTCTGAAGTGCAGTGGATAAAGGTTAATAACTTAAGTGCATCTTTTTATTTCATGAAAGAAAAGTGATTGACTAGATACCCTTTGTTTTTCATCCAGAATTCCCAGTTGTCTGAAATGAGTTTGCATGTGAGTGAAGGTTGCTTCAGTCCACCTTCAGTGTCTGGTTATGATTTGTTCATAGAGATTCTATAATCATTTCCTGGGAATGTTTTATCCATGGCAATCCACACTACAATCTGTGCCAGTTCAAGCTTATGTACTGTCAAAGGCTTGGGGAAGACAGTCATGAAATAAAAGAAAAATGAACAATCTCTCTTATTCTAGCTTTGAAATAAGGATGATAAAACCCTTGCCCTTTTTGATGTTAATTATGTTTGACCAGAAGAAACCTGAAGCTGTCATGTGGCAGGTTTGTTCTGGCTGTGGGCTGTAAGGTGCTGCTGGTGGCTGTGCTGGTTGCACTCCTGTTACACAGCCCAGAGGAACCTGCACGTGCCTGGGGCTGGGATGTGCAGGGAGCAGGAGATTCCTGTGGAACAGCTCATTCCTCATCCAGGAGGCGTTCAGCCTTGTCACAATCAGTAACAGCAACTGAAGCTGTGACTTTGCATCTCCATGTGTTTGTTGCCTTCTGAATCAAGAACTAGAGCAGTGTGACCTCTGGTCTTTTACTCTGGACAGCAGGTAACTCCCTGGAAAGCATAAGTCTGATTTTTTCTTATTCCAAATGTCATGAAAACAAGAAGCATTGACATTTTTGCAGTGTGGGAATGCTGACGATTACTTTTTCAAATACATAGATTCTTTTAATAAATGTATGGAGACTTTCACCAGATTTCTGGAGTGCTTAAAACCCTGAAGACTGAGAGTCCTGAAGTCAGGCTTGCCTGTTGCTATACAGCTTCTGAGGAACTGAAGGCTTTAGAAGAGTGAAATTTCTGTAAATTCAAGGCAGTTTGCCTGCTGATTTTCCAAGCTGGCATGGAGCCTTGCAGACTTGTCTTGTGAGTTAGCTAGTGGTGAGTTTAGGACTTTTTTATCCTCAGGTTTCCATGTCATTCTGGGATGATTGCTGCAGAGCTATGAGGAAATGAAGTAACTTTCCAATGGCAATCTGCTTGGTTTTCATCAGAATTTTATCCAAATTAATAAACTGTTTTGATGAACTTGATTTTTAATTTTTTAACCTAGTAGAAAATATTCCATTGAAAAGTTTGAGTGACCACAGAGACCCGTGCCTCTTATTTACAGCTTCAATGGTGGTTACCAGTTGTTTCAATTTTTTGCTTGAGATGATATGAAAAATGCAGATATCATGCCTGCCATTCTCAAACACAAGAGAAAAATCTTTTTAAAAAAATCTGTAATGTAGTTTATGCAGTGACCAATTAGAAGATACATGCTGTAAGCTGTTACACTCTGTCTTATATATGCAAATTATTTATTAACATTAATTCTTTGTGAAGTTCATAAATGTAAGGCAATTTAAAAAACCTGTACAAAGTAGTGTACATGAATAAAAAAATAGTGTTCATGAACAAACTAGTGTTCCATAAAACTTTCCTACAATGAGGGTTGCCTGTTCTTGCCTTACTAGTAGTCCTGGTTTCCCAGTAATGGACAGGAAAATGATTTAAAAAATGTTTTGTCATTCATGTTCTGCTGCTTATACAAATCACCTATTCTGGTTCCTGCTTGCAGCAACAGAAGCACTCACTGTGCAGTTTAAAGGATGCCCATCAGTTGTGCTTGTCTTGAGATGGGAAAAATTATTGGAAGGGATTTGGGGAAGAGAAACAGAGAGAGAGCAAAGCTCCAGACATGAACCATGCCTGAGTGCTGTGCACAGGCCTGCCACATCCAGTAAGGGCACAAAAATAGGAATTGAGGCCCTTGGATTTATGCCTGGGCAGATACTTTGGTCAGAGCTGATGGGAATGGAGTTTGAAATGGCTCTGAGGCAGCAGCTGCAGAAGATGTGGCCTGGGAAAAGAAATGGAACACAAAAGATGCAGGTGTGTGGAGTTGAAAGAATTTTGCCCTGAAAAACTGAGTTAACAATTTCCCCAGTGCTGTACAGACCAGCCAGGATTCCAGCTCTTTTCAAACTCTGGAGAGAATCAGCATACAAAAAATGCCATCACATTTTTTGTCCTAGGGATGTGTTGCTGAGTACCCACTGTGCTTCAATGTGTTCAGTCAGGAGTGATTTCACATGTCTTCAGGGACAGTTCCTCTGCTCTGGAGCAAGCAGACCTGCAGAGTCTAAACCACAACAGCTTTGTTCCTGTGTAGTGAGAACTGCGATTGCCACAGAGCTCTGGAAGCTTCTCACAAATTTTGGCAGAGGTTTCAGCATGACTTGAAGGAATTTTACTGTGTGAAATCAAACATGTCAGACCAACACTTCACAGAGTTTGGTTTCAGATGCTGGTGGAATTTCACATGCAAATGATGTGTTAGGTGCTGCTTGATGTTTTGGGTGCTATTCACTGGGGATGGGTGTATAAAGAGGATAATATGTGGATTTCTGTTAGTGTGTCAGTGATTAGGGAGGATCACTGGTGGGAGCAGCCAACCCCACTGCTCTGTGCTGACTTATTCCTGCTCAGAGCCTCAGGCAGGGTAGGGATGTGTCACTTTGCTTACTCAGATTTATGCAGCTCCTGTGGCTCAGAGTCCACATGGCTTGGGCTCCAGTGATGGTATTTTCTGCTATTTATTCTGTGGCACACGGAGAAAATCATCCTTCAGTGGTTTGATCTGCTCCTGAGAATGTTCCTTGGTGGTGAATGAGCTTTTAAGTAGTGTCTGAGGAATATGCTGCAGCTGAGCTGAGTTATTACATCTTTGTTGACTTGCCACCTGAAATCTATATCCTACTGAGTCTTGCTGTGCAGCCATCATCTCTTTACCTTGGGATTAATGATTGCATTCAAATGTTCACTTTGTACTGCACGCAGACATAGGGTACTGATTGCTTTGGTCCATGTTGCCACTTGGAAATGTTATTTATGTGGGATCATTTCCAACATTACTGCCAATCTGGAAAGCAGAATGTGTTCTCTTTTATTTAAAATCTTTATACAAATAAGCTGCTTACTAAGAGAAAATACTAATTCAAAGGAACAACTTGCTCTCCTTATTTACCTCATTTATTTTGATGCATTCTCTTCAAGTTGAGAGAACACCAATATTAAATGGAGTTAATATTTTGTAGTTATGCAAAATCTTTTGTTCTTAATAAGAGATCACCCAGCTTAGATTTGTGGCAGAACATTTTTAGTCATATTAAATGTGTTTGCAGTGTTGTGTTTTCACATATATAGGTGTGAGTATACTTTTATGTATACAAAACACTTTCCATGCCTATTCCTTCAAAATTTCCTTTTGTTTTTTCAGATCACAGAAACAAGCTCCCTTACCATGCAGGTTATTCCCCTCTCTGGACTGTCAATAAAACCTGGATTTGTAGTGTAATGATATCACCAGGATTCTGATTTTTGAACTGCCATATCAGACCTAGGAATATCCTGCTGTATCAGTTTACACAAGGCTTTGGCACTCATACTCAAAGCCTTTTTCCTTCACACAAGCTGTTTCATTAAGCAGGGCTTACTGGAGTTTCCTCTGCCTGTGATCCACAGGGACCACTTTGGCTCATGCTGCCTCTTATCCCAGACCACCTCAGACTGAGGAGAGCTCCCTCCTTGAAGTCCGCTTAAAACTTTGGGCTGTTTTTTTCCCCAACACTGCTGAAAGAAATCTCAGAGAGGAAATAAATAATTTGGTTTAATTGATTTCCCACCTCAGTCTCCAAGCTTAATTAAGTGCACATGCATGTTTTTCAGTGCAATACAATTTAAATTAAAAAATGAAAGCATTTCACTTATGCAGTGACAAACAGAATTAAATATCCTTTAAAAAAATAGGTGAGTAGGATTCACAGATTCCAGTCTGATATTGTTGGTTGATTGGATGGTTGGTTGGTTGATTTTTTCTGGGGTGGATAGTGCTCCTTATAAGCCTCCTACACTTAATTTGCACAGGTAAAACTGTCATCTCTTGCTTTCAGTGACAAAGCAAAATTTGTTTCCAAATTCTGCTTTCAATTCTGGGCACAGAACATTAGAAACACAGAGTTTACTGAGGCTTGGAACCTTTTATTCTGTCTGTATTCTTACTGTAACCAATATTTTGATTGGAAATTAATTTCTTAACCAATTGGAACACAAAAACCAGATTTTATTTTAGGTTTGTAATGGTGGCAAGGCAGAAGACAGGGCCATGAAACTACAGCAGCTTCATTTTGATACTGTGCATAACAGAATCCATTAAGTGAGTCTCAGGAGTCAGGCTCAAGGATCTCTTGATTAAGAATTAAATTACAGGTATGATTTACTAAATTTGTGCTTGGGGAAAGAAGGATTTTGATGATGATATGATTGGTAAACTACACATTTCCTCAGCAACATATTAAAGTTAATGGGAATAGCAGAATGGGAAATGCAAAATACTTCTCTAAACTTAGGAAAGAAGTTGTCTTGTAAACTAAGCTAAAAGTCTGTGTCAATAACTTCTTTACTGAAGTAAATCCAAGGGGATTCTATTCAGACTGAACTTTCTTCTGCTGTTGAAGAAGATGTAGTCAGAAGAGCTGAGGCATCAGTTCCTTTGATTTGGCATGATAATTTTTATATGATTGTTTTCAAACATTTAAATGTAGAATGACTTGAAAGCTTTTATTCCAATGGTTAGGTATTTTTGTAAGGCTAATTTAAATTTCTTTTACATTTCTTTCAGAATGGCTTGACATTATATTTGTAGTATCTTTATTTGTAGATTTGAAGATATTTGTAATATCTTCTTGTTCTTTGTGGGTGAATTTGGCGTAGTAGGATCCTTAACCACATTTTGGAGTTCCAAGGTGCAGCTGCATCCAAACAACACACTACAGCAGGGTTTGGAAAGAGAACCAGTACAGCTGTTGGTATTTTACATGGATGCAGGGAAGTGAGGGGCTGTGGGATCCAAGTTCCTGTGCTGCAGAGTCAGAACTCTTGGCTCAAGAGCTTGTGTGTGTCTCCCCTGCTCTGTCTGAACTGTGTGGGCTCATAGCATCCACCCAGCATGGATATGGCAGCATTGCTCCTTCATGGGATGCAAGCCAATATGTGGGACATCAAAAAATGCAAACTAATATGTGGGACATCAAAAAAAATCCACATCACATCACCCAAAAGTGCTCTTGTCCATCCAGCCCAACATGAGAAGTCTTTGCTCTGAGCTTTTTCTTTGGCTGTAGAAAGGTTGGCAAGTTAGACCAGTGTTGGGTATTTCTCTTCCATGGATGCAGGTATTTAGGAATTCAGTATTTGTGAGCAGAAGGAAGAAGATGGGAATGGTCAGAGTCAGGTTTTGAGATTACATCAGTTACTGGGATCCAGTTGAGGCTCTTTGCTTCCAGCTCCAAGGGGTCCTGCCACTGCCAGGATTTGGGAGAATGGGTAACAGCCACTTCCATTCTATCCTTCTGTATTTTATTGGGATGGACAATTGCCCTGTTTTTCTAAAACCTTTCCCTGGCAGTCACTGAATCTTTGGAGCTTTTGAACAAGAGCAGCAGAGCTTTGAAAGCAGAATATTTTTCATAGTGGAAAAAAGGGCTTGGTTTACCTCCAGCCTATGCTTGGGCTCCCTCACCTGCAGACCCAGGATTCATTAAGGAGAGAGCAATCAGTCTTATCACAAGAGCAGAGAAACATGAAAGGCTGCTTTCTTCTAATATGTAACAAAGCACATAATTTAAAAAAAAAAAGTAGCATTAACCATAAGGTCTTGCTACTATTGTTTTTGAAGCCATGAAGGATTTTGAAGTATCAAAGATCCAATCAATTTGTATTTCATGGAAGATGTTAGCTACAAACCATGAGAGAAATTATTAGTTAAACTAGAAACTGGTAGAAGAAACCAGCTAGAAAACAGCCCCATTTTGTGTTGGTGTTGGGCTGGGGGCCCATGAAGTTGGAATCCCTCCAAAGCAGTGTGTGACTGACTAATCCCAGCAGGAATGGCTTGGAAGTTGCTAGCATTACTTACTGGCAATGCAATGCTTGGGAGCTTTGTCAAATAGGGCAAAAGACCAGAGCATTACACTGGGACCACAGCTTGGTTTTATGGGATGAAATAATAGGCTATTAAATATATTAGTATAAAACTCACATGAATCATAAATGGCTAGTAATAAGGATTTAGTTTTTAAGGTGGGTTTTGTAATTTTGAAATATCTGAAGAGGAACATCAGAGCAATTCTACCACACAGCAAAACATGGGTGATTTTCATGGTGTTTATTCTGCTGTTCTGTGAAGCAGGAATGAGTCTGTGCCTGGAATCCTGGGCCCATGTCAGGTCACCTGTGTTCAAGACAAATGAGTTAATATAGCAGCAACTGCAGGAAATACAGAGGGGTTCTGAGTTAAAGGTGGAAAGCTGGGCTTATTCAGAATGAGCACTGGGGCAGGGGACAATTGTGTCAGTGATGTACCTGGAGAAAGGGCTGAAGGAGGGGGATACTTAGGAAAAGCTTCATTTAGGAAAAGGTTTTAGCCTTTAGGGCAGTTTATAGTAGAATTTTTGGAACAGTTTGCTGGTAGAGTCAGTGGCAATGTATATTTGTACTTTTAACATATGTGTGTTGTTTAGGAAATTGTCTGTAAGGTACAGTTATGTATTTCCATGGCTGATGGATCTCAGTGACACAGGAAAACATTCTTCCTCCTTTTGTATTAACAAATTGAAGTGTGTCTGGTCTTGTGGAGATTTTTCCAAATGGTCATGTCTGTGTATGTACAATTGCAAAGATATTGTGGGGGTTTTTTTGTTTTGTTTCAGTTTGGTTTGGTTTTGTTTTGTTTTTCCAGGTGTAAATATTTTAATTTTGAATGGGTTATAGACAGGACCTCTGAGTTGCTTTGGATAATGAATTTTATTTTTCTTATCTTCTACTCAGGCAGGAAGGGTGAGATTGGCTCACATCTTCACCACATGGTTCAGAAGGTCACACGACCTCTAGTTACAAGACCTTTTAAGAATTTATTAACCAATAAAACACTGCCAACAAGGATATTTATATTTTTCACCCTATCCTTAAATATTTCATCTTATGGACTCATGCTGCGGTGTAAGCTTTCTTAGTCAATCATGTGATGACACATAAACCAAAACTCTAAACTTTCCTCTACTTAATGTGTCTCTGCTTTAAACTATAAATCCACATTCTCACTTCTAGCACCTCAGTTTGGTAGCCTTTTCCAAGGTCTCAGATCAAATCCTGTGTTTAATTCTGAGCTTTTGGCTTACAGGTTCTGAGAATTCCCTAAATTTTGGATTCCAACAGCTTACTTGTGTAAATCTCCATTTCCAAAGTCCTTTACTTGAAGGACAGTTTGGGATAGTTGAAGAACAGTTTTGGATAGTTGAAGAACCCCATGGATTCTGGGGTTTTGTCCTTGTGGTTTCCAGTTGTTGATGGATGGCAGTCTCAGGTGAAGGATATTTGTGCTGCACGTGCTGTGCCCCATGTGCTGGGCCAGCAGGATGGCACTGGTCAGTCCCCAGATTCTGCAGCCTGTGGCTCTTCTGGTCAGAGGAGCAGAGAAGAGGCTTCATTTGCATGGTCTGTTTAATATCCATGAATACCAAACCCCATCCTTAAACAGACAAGAAGAGAAAGGGAGAAAATAAGGAAATAAAAGTGCAAGCAGCTTGCATTGGTCCTCTGCCATTTTCTGGTTTTCTTTTTTTTTTTTTTTTTTTTCCAAAGCCCATAACTTGAGGTCATTTTGGGATTAATTGAAGTTAATGTTTTCACTTCAAAGCAGCACAAGTTCAAGCCAAATGTACACGCATAGCAATTAAAGACCTGGCAAGGTGTTGTGGATTGGCTTCTAGAGCAGCAGCTTTCTCCCTGAGCTGTTCCACTTGTTCAGGCCTTTGATGTGCTGCAGAGCAGAACTAGCTGGGCCTGTGCTTAAACAAAGGAGCATTTTAGCACTTGATTCTACAGAGAGTGACTGGTGTGCTATAGTTAATATTTTTAACTGTCTGTTAAATTGGAGAGATTATGAATCTGTGGTATGACTGGCTACAGGAGAATTCTGTGGATAATGAAGAAGATTGCAGGGGGCAAATTGAAAGACTTCTTTTTCATATTGTATAGCATCAGTAATCCTTTAGTGCTAACAAAGATGAGGCCAATTTAGTATAAATCTTTAAAGCAACATGTGTGAATTTATCTGTCCAGTGCTCATTACAGTTAATGGGAATCACGTGGCTGGAACTTTGCAAGTGCTTTGAAAGTGCTTCTTTTATGGTCACATTATAGACCCCCATGTTAGCTGTTTTGCTATTATTTTTATATTGCTCTATTTGTTTTCTTGACATTGAAAAAAAATCAAACCACTAAACTAATTAAAAACTGCATCACCCCCTCCAGTGCTGAAATAGAGCAAAACGCCCATTTTCTAAAGTAAATAAAATATTACTATTATGTAAATCAACTTGAGACACAACAAGAATCTCTCCAGGTTTAAATCCCAGTAGTATAAATCCTGATGCTTGTTGCATGCTTATTAAGGTGAGCTTAACAGAAAAGTCAAAATGCTGATCCACACATCTATGCTTCAGTTTTGATCTCACTGTGGTGTTAGTCACCATGTGTGACTAACACCTCCATTCCTTCATGGGTATCCTGAAGGGGATAGAATCTTTTGGGAACCTGTAGGGAAGAAAAAGACATAATAAAAACAAGAATTAGTAAGGTAGGTGAGGAGCATAAAAGTGCATCTACACAGATGAAGGAGTGAATTGATGGAAGTTTGGTTTTGATTAATTTTTTGGTTGTTATCCTTTGAAATTCTATGAATAGGCCAATATTTTATTATGGAAAAGAGGATTTTTTTTCCTGCCATATGAAAATGGGATAAATTAGAGAAAATGTTATAAAATCATTTGATGCTTGTGAATCATGGAAAGCTTTCAGTCTGGTGTTAGGTGAAATACTCTAAATTTTAGGTGAAGAAAATGTCTTGGTTTTGGTCAGTGGTCCATGCCCAGTGAGTGGGTTGAATGTGGTGGTAACTGTTTTCTCCCACAGCCTTGTTTAGTAGGACCTGTGAGAAAAATGTCCAACAAATCCTTCTTCTTGAACCTTCTGAGTGTCTTCTGGTGGTCCTGTGAGTGTTAGGCACTGTGTTTTGGCTTCTTTTTGATAAAAAATGTGAGTCAGGACTTGCATTCCTTCCTTGACTTCAACCCAAGCTTAGCTTAGAAAGGTTGTGTAGGAGTCTGGGTTTGCATTTTTGGGTTTGTGTGGTGTGGTTTTGGTAGTGGGGTGTTGGAACCCTGGTTACTGAGAATTTTAAAATTTCTGTGCTGGCAGGCACTGACCCCCAAGAGAACACTGCATTTGACTTGAGACTGTGGAGAAGCTTCCAAAATGGAATGATAGAACTGGGATTGTGGGTGTGGAGTTTGGATAGAAGTGTGTGATATCACAGGTGGAAAACTTAGAGTTTAAGGTTTTAGAATGTAGCAATGTATATACAGCAAGATGGACATTTTAGGGTGTCACCTTCTTCTCCATGGGCTTAGGTGGTTTTGTGTAATTGGATAAAAAAGTCCACATTGAGGGCCATGGGTGATTGGTTATTGAGTTAAAAGTAAAAATAATTTAGGTGTCATTTCTTAATTGGACAGTTTATCCTTAAAAGGCCTTGTAGAGAGAGAGATAGGACTCTATTTTTAGTTTGTTAGGGTGAAGCGCTGTGGAACTCAGGGTTTGTGAGACTGTGACATAGATAAGAACTAATAAACATCTGAGTCCCAACAAGAAATTCCATCTGGCGATTTAATCCCAACCTTGGCAGAAAGGAAGCAAAGACTGCAGTGGGGGCTACAGGGTGACTTTCTCTGAGAAGCTGCTGGAAGCTCCCCTCACGTTCAGCAGAGCCAAGGCCAGCCAGCTCCAGGATGGACCCAGCCCAGGGGAGCAGAGACCCCCTGCAGCCCCTGGAGGAGCCCAGGCGGAGCTGGGCAGGGTGTGAGGAACAGTCCCACTGAGGAGGAGGCTGCAGCTGAGATGTGTGATGCACTGAGGGGAGCAGCAGGAGAAAATTTGGACTAAAGCCTGGGAAGAAGAGAGAGATGGGAGGGAAGGTGTTTTAAAGTTGGGTTTTATTTCTCATTGTCCTACTAGAATTCAATTTGTAATAAATTAATCTCCCCAAGCTGAGTCTGTTTGCCCTCGACCACAGTGGGTGAGTGATCTCTCCCTGTCCTCATCTCCACTGATGAGCCTTGTGTTATATTTTCTTTCCCCTGCCTAGCTGAGGAGAGTGGATTTGTTGGATGCTTGTTGATGGCTTTGTTGGCCCCAGCCAGAGTCAACCGACCACATTTTGAAAAAAATTTATCTTAATGTGTGAGACATACTGGATTTGTAAAGAGTGCATATGTGTAGCCAGGACCAAGTCAAAGCAAGACTCCCCCACACCTCTCAGTTTCTGTGGGACACACTGAGCCATGAGGAGAGTTAATATGTGATCTACTCCATACCCTTCCAGAAAAAATTAGGCTGAATGATAAATTTCAAATTTTTAAAATTTAATGTCGTTACTACTAGAAGTCTTTGCACTTTTATCAAAGCAAATTAAATGGCTAATGAAATCTCTTGACCCCTGTAGAGTGTGCCAGCACATCCTGATTTTCAGGCTTGTTTTTGCTGACTTGCTGCCATTGGTACGTGGGAAGCAAACTGGCACAAAGTGTTCTGGGACCCTGCGAGCTCTGTCCTGTCACAGATGTTAAGGAACTGCTTACAAAAACAGAATTCAGATTCTCACTCTGGTTCAGTCTCTGGATATGTCAACAGAATGGAAAAAGTTTGGGAACTCAAACCTCCAAACTGAGGTAAGAATATTGTACTAACAGCCACTTTTTTTTTTTTTTTTTTAATTTTTAATTTAAAGATAAAGGCAAATTCTTACTTTCTATGGAAAGCCCTTCTCTCTCATACCTCACTTGTCATAATGTTGTAGTCTTGATATCAAGTTTGTCATAAAGGATGTTGAGGAAAATTTTGTTGTGACTTTGTCTTAGAGCAAGCCAAACAAAAGTTATCCAGTTTGAAAAGGATCACTATGGTTACTTGTTTTAAAGGCAATTATTAATAAAAGAGAGAAAATTGGAACTGAGTGAAGCAGTAGCTGCAAAAACATAGAAAAGGTTAGACTGGTGTTTTTCATCAAATTTGAACTTCATGTTTTGTTCATTAAATATCTGTTTTAGGGATGCCACCCTAACTCAAAGGTTATAGCTAGGAGAAACCAAACTTAAAAGAAAGTTTTAAAATATTTAAAGTTTTAAAAAAGGACAGCATTCATGTTTTGAATTTCTAGGGTAAGGGGTCTGGATGTTAAGGTTTAGAGAGGGAGGTTTTCTCCCTTCAGTATTTTGATAAGAGATAATTGATTTTTAAATGGTTGCAGTGTGCCTCTTAAATAACATATGTTCTGATTTTGCTGCCCTGTTCTCTTTCATGGTGCATTATGTATTCACATGGGACCAGAACCTTAGAAGCAAGGAATCTGAGCTTGATTTAAAACCCAAGCTTAAATATTTTAATTGAAGTCAGCTAACATATAGCTTCCAATCCCAGGGTAGAATGTTGGCTTTTCAAAAATCATGAATATTCTCACTGTCTAAAACTGAGAGAACTCCATACACTGGCAGTAGGGCTTGTGGTGACAGCCCCTGGCCTACACAAAGCCCTCAGTTCTCATCTGCATAGAATGTATTCTGGTTATGTTTTTCCTGGGGTTATTTTTATTTTGAGTTCAGAGGAATTAGACCAAAGCTGGCTGATTGCTTCCATTTATGCAAAAAGGGCTTTTTTTGTTTTAAAAAAATAAGGGTAAACTAAATATAGGCTTTCATATTAGCGTACTTTATTACTTAAAATAGATGTTTTTAAAGTAAAATAAAGAGATATTATATAACAAAGGTTATAGAATTATGTTCTTTAAAAATTAGGTTAAATTAGAAATTACATTTCTTTTAATACTGATGTAGCTGAGAGTTGAGTTATAAAAGGAGTCAATCATACTAATGCTGACAGTTTCAGACCACTGATTTCTAGAATTAGAATGGAGCAAAAATATTACTCCAAACTCACATTTGATTAATAAATTCCAGTGATGTCAAGATTTAAAGATGAACACATCAGAGGTTCAGTCTTGTTGCCAGATTTCTGACACCAGAGGACTCTGAAGGGCTATTAGGAAGCTGGAATGTTTATTGGTATTAAAAATGAGCACATCAAGTGTGCTGCACCCTTCACTGCAGGTTTCCTGCAGTGCATCACAAATGTTTCCTACTGGTGCTGGTATTTCTGTCCTCTCCCCTGCCCCCATGAATCCAGGAGTCATCAGCTTTCGTTGACCCTACTCTGCAAAGAGAAATCAGGTAGCACTTTCCCCTGGTTTTAAACTTTGTCAGAGAAGAATGACTGCTGAATACTGTGGATTTTTATTAGTTTACTGTAGGAGGACGTGAATATATGTGTCATAAATGGACGAGGCTTTAAATATATATATATTATACCTGTACTTGAATATCTTTACCCTGACTAGTCCTAGTTATCCTTGATGGGCTGCAGCTGTGATGTTCTTCATTGGGCTGCAGCTGTGGCCAGTCAAGGTAACTGGGATAAAAGGGGAGTGGGTTACTTAGTCAGGCAGAACCTTGGAGGAGCTCTGACTAAGGAAGATCTTGATCCTGTGCTGTGAAGATCTGCCGCCCACAAGACAACAATGAAAGGTACAGGACTTATGAAATATAATAGCTATAACAACATGGGACTTATCTAATATGCTATTGAACTTACAGAATATGTTAACTACAACAGTTTACCTAACCATATTTACTTGGGATTTTTATCTTGCAAAGCCAGTTCCAGATATGCAGGGAGTGGAGCAGGGTGAGCAGCAGTCTTCTCTTGCTCGCCTCAGAATCACAGAATCTGCTGAATTGGAAGGGACCCACAAGAATCACTGAGTCCAGCTCCTGGCCCAGCACAGCACCATCCCTGAGAGTCACACCATGTGCCTGAGCGTTGGCCAAACACTCCTGGAGCTCTGCCAGCCTTGGTGCTGTGAGCACTGCCCTGGGCAGCCTGTCCAGTGCCCAGCCACCCTCTGGGGGAAGAACCCGTTTTAACATCCAACCTTAACCCCCCTGACACAGTTCCAGGCCATTCCTCAGGTGCCATCACTGTCACACCAAGCACAGATCAGTGTCTGCCCCTGCTCTTCCCCTCACCAGGGAGCTGCAGACTGCAATGAGTCCCCTCAGTCTCCTCTTCTCCAGCTCCCAGCCCCAGGGCCCTCAGCAGGTCCCCCCAGGGCCCCTCATGGCCTCACTGTCCCCGTGGCCTCCTTTGCCTCCTATAACAGTTTAATTCCCCTCACACTGTGCCCCAAACCTGCACCCACTCGAGGTGAGGCCCTCAGAGCAGAGCAGGACAATCCCTTAATTCTGGCCCCAGGGCCTGCTGGGCCTGGAGCCCCAGGACCTGCCCACAGGGCCCGGAGCCCCAGGACAGGGAGGCCCCCGGAGCCCCAGGACAGGGACGGCCCTGCGGGCCCGGAGCCCAGGACAATCCCCCTGCCGCCTGGCCCCAGGGCCCCTGAGCCCCAGGACAGGGACGGCCCTGCCGGGCCCGGAGCCCCAGGACAGGGACGGCCCTGCCGGGCCCGGAGCCCCAGGACAGGGACGGCCCTGCCGGGCCCGGAGCCCCAGGACAGGGATGGCCCTGCCGGGCCTGCAGCCCCAGGACAGGGATGGCCCTGCTGGGCCTGGAGCCCCAGGACAGGGATGGCCCTGCTGGGCCTGGAGCCCCAGGAGAGGGATGGCCCGGCTGGGCCTGGAGCCCCAGGACAGGGATGGCCCTGCCGGGCCTGGAGCCCCAGGACAGGGATGGCCCTGCTGGGCCGGGAGCCCCAGGGCAGGGATGGCCCTGCTGGCCCCAGGGCCCTGCTGGCTCAGATCCCACTGGCCACCAAGCAGCACCCCCAGGTCCCTTTGTGTGGTGCTGCTGTCCAGCATCTCCTTTCCTGTGGAAAATGGATTTGTGTGTAGGAAATGCATAAGGATGCACACTGTGTGGGCCTTCTGTCAGCCCCTGAGAACTGTCTACAAATCCATTTCCCACACTTCCTCAGACTGTACCCACACCCAGGGTGCCCCAACCTAGGTGCAGAATCCAGCACCTTTCCATTGTTAAATTTCATATGGTTGATTAATTTGTATTGATTAGGTTGGCTGTAAGAGCTGTGCAGGAGCAGAGAAAGTTTTGGCAACCATTTTGGGGCAGAGGAGTCCTTCAGGATTGTAATTAAAAAAAATTATCTAACCTAGAAGCAGAAATCCTGATGTTCAATGAGACTTGAGCTCCCTACATTCTTCAGTTTTTTGAGACTTTCCCCATCTCCTATTTTTGCAGATACCTGTAGGAGAGGTGTCATAATGCTGCTGTGGGTTGGATCAGCAGAGAAATAATCTTATTAGTGTTTCCATTTGCAAGATGGCAGTAGAGGATATAAGATATTGGAGGGCTGGAGTCTGACCAGAGAAGGGAACAGAGTTGGGGAAAGGTCTGGAGCACAAGTCTGACGAGGAGAGGCTCAGCCTGGAGAAAAGGAGGCTCAGGAGGGACCTTCTGGCTCTGCACAACTCCTGACAGGAGGGACTGCTGGAGGGGGACAGGCTCTACTCTCTGGGAAGAAATGATAGATACTAGAGGGAACAGACTCAAGTTGCACCAGGGGAGGTTTTGATTGGATTTTAGGCAAAGTTTCTTCACTGAAAGAGCTGTCCAGCCTTGCCACAGACTGCCCAGGACAGTGGTGGAGTCACTGCTCCTGGAAGTTTTAAAAATACACATAGGTGTGGCACGTGGGCGTGGGTTAGTGGTGGGCCTGGCAGTGCTGGGTTACTGGTTGGACTTGATCTTAAAGGCCTTTTCCAACCTAAACAACTCTGTGATACTATGATTCAATATACAGAATACAGCCAGGTATTTTATATACTCTATATACAGAGTATATATACATTATACTCTGTATATAGTATATATACATATACTCTATATACAGAGTATATATATTCTATGTACTCTATATATACAGAGTAGGACTGAACCTGTTAGACCCTGTGGTATTGAGAGTCAAGGGAGCCCCAAGGATAAACCCAGAAATGACCAAAATCTTTAGTATGATTTCTCCCCAGTGGTTGCTGTCAAAGTTAATTCTAAAACTGATCTGTAATCCCAACTCTTGAAGTTTGTTCAGTTACTGCATTTTATAGCTTGATCTTTACCACTTGATTATTTAATGAAGATTTTTCATCTGGTGTACTGAAGATTACTCTGCTTGCAAATGACTAAGAACTGCAGAGAACTATCTTTTCATTTATAAGTATAGACTAAATATTTCTTCCATACTCTCTGGCAGGATTTTGTGGCTTCTCTGATCACCTCTGCAGTAGCCAAACCCCATCTTTTAGACTCACTCTGCAGACCTCAGAGGAAGTAGTCCTTGTCCCATAGAATTTAAACTCTTTGAAAAATTGTGGTGAAAGAGAAAACTGGTGTTAATTTCAAGCTCCATTAGAATCAAAAAGACTGATATTTATATCCATCCTCTGTGCTGTAGTTTGGACCATTTGTTTTTTTGTTTTAGTGTGATGTTAAATACTGGAATGAGGAGTGCTTTCGAGGTCAGAGAGAAAATGGAGGTGAGGTCTTGTTAAATAAATGTTAACAGAAATCCCACATTTGACTCTTAAAAAAAAAGTTCTATTGCGGTAGTGCCAACAGTGCACTTGAGGTCTGCTCCTCCCTCCTCTGGCCACTTTATAATCAAAATGTGTCAGTTCTGGCAATGCCAGTATGCTGATGGGCACCCCAGGTGGTTCTTCAGGGCAAGGGAGAAGTGTGGTCTGGTCTGTACGGATGGAGGGATGGGGCAGGGGTGCAGCTGGTGATGCTACTGACCAGCAGCCTGAAGGAGAGGCGCTGCCTCTAGGATAAATCCACCCTGAGGCCCTGTCAGGGTTTGGGGCACTGGATCCACCTCCACTGTGTCCCAGAGCTGCTGCTTTAACCCTTCTAACAGTGCAGTGGGAGGCTTCTGACAACACTGATGCCTCAAGTTTTAGCTTTTCTGTTTTTCAGGTTCTGTGCTGCTTTAGTGTGTGGGTCTCTGGGCTTTAGATTAGGGGATGGTGAGCTCTGTGCACAGAGCAGGGAGACAAAACAATTCCTGCTCCAGCTGGGGACCAAGGACAAATGATCCAAATCTCAGGCCCAAGAGCACAAACAACATGGACTGAAGAGAGGAAAACTAGAAGGAGGGGCCTTCATGGGCTGAAGCTGTAATTAAACAACTAACTCCAATATGCAAAGGGAGCAGAACTTATAAAAGTGACAGACCTCAAGACCAGTCATGCATTTTGTGACCATTTTGGGTTGTGCTGCCCAAGGCAGATCCATTGAATCCTCTTAATAAATCCCTACCCTATTCTTTAGTTCCCTCTAGTCTCTGTTCTAGGTCAGCCTTCACAAGGCATCGCTGGAACCACCTCCACACTGTCCCAGAGCTGCTGCTTTAACCCTTCTGACAGTGCAGGTGTGGGGCTCCTGACAACACAGTTCATTTTTTAGAGGATGTTTGTTTCTGTAATGTTTTTCTCCATCAGCTAGGTTTCTGTTTGGTTTATGTTTAATGCAGTTTCTATTCCCATTCCAGCAGTTTTCCAAATTAGGTCAGGAGTGAGGTAACAGGGAATATTTAAGAACAGTGATAAGATGGTTTCTGCTACTTTGTGCTGTTAGAAAAAATGCAATGAGGAATAGAACTGTTCCTGATGAGAGTGTATCAGTTTAAATAGAAAACATTTCATGTGTCTGTGCTAATTATCCAAGCTGTAATCCAAAAGAATGGGGTTTTGCCCTAGGGCCATCCAACCTCTGTTCTCAGCTGTTGAAATCACAATGCCTCTTGGATAGCTAGGATGCTGTTTCTAGCAGAGTGTGTAGAAACAGGATTTTTTCCAGTGAAGCTAGTATTTAACAAAGCTGAAAGTTAATCTGATCCTTTTTGTAGATAGCATTCATGTAAATAATTTGGACAACTTTGTGCAAGGCCTGCTCTTTAGTCTGCATTTACCCAGTGCCTACCCCAAGAGAATCCTGATCCATACCTGCCATCTCCTGTGCTAGTTCCTGACAGAGTTTAATCCTAGTGATGGGCCTGACACATTTCATAAGTGTTCAAGACAGATCAACTATTTAGAGCTGTTCCAGTGAACATCTGTGCTGGCAGAATTGTATCAGCTAGCAGTAAATGAGGTGTTCCCCTGGCAAAATGCAGGTACTTGTTGAAACTGCACTGTGGAGAACAACAAACCAGCCAAGTAAAACAAATGCAGGGAAGAGAAACAGTAGTTCATGATGAAGTGAAGATGTATCATACAGGTGTATACAAACTTTAATTAGTGTTTCAAAATAGTAGGTTTGAATGAATCTTTTTTCTTTCTTACATAGAAAAATGGTAATGCAGCTATATAAATTCAGTCTTTTCCAGTGTAAGAGGGTTTATAAATAAAAACATATTTAACTATAGAATGGTTTGCAACAGTGAATGTTTAGGGCAATTTCCTTTTTCTGTCACAGGAAGGCAAAGACACAAAGAAATACACACACTGATTGGGAGTTTGTTCTGTCATGGTGCAAGACACGAGCATGGCCATCACAGGATTTCTTTTCTAGAGTCCCACTCCATGAGCAATCACTCTACAAAAGTCCATTTTGATTTTGGTATGACCAAGGCTCCTACAAGATATTGACAGACTCGTGGCAATGCTGTCTGGGCTCTGTGGGGTGCATTTTGAGGTAAAATCAGAGCCAGACCCCTCACTAACACTTAAAACCCCTTCCAGCAGTGACTGTCCAAGGGAGCAGTGTGTGCCCTCATCCCCTCTGCCACCCTGAGCAGGGAGGCCCTGGCATGGTGCCACAGAGAGAAACAAACAGAGAGAAACCCTGGCATCATTCTGGGAAAGGCTGTGAGCAGAGCAGAGCAAAGAATTAGAAACAATTCTGAGCTTAGCTTGTTGCACCTGTTGTTGTGAACATGTGGAATGTGTTATGGAGATTTGTTTACCAAAGGGTGGGTTCTTAATTAGCCACTGGTGATGGTGTTTTAATTAAAGGACCAATTAAGTCCACCTGTAGCAAACTAGGGTATAAAAGTGTAGGGTTCTTAATAGAGATTATCATTAGCCTTCTGTAAATGCATGGAGTCTGTGTCACTTCTTACCTGATCCTGGCAGTCCCTGAGCATGGAGCTGTTGGGTGTGTCGGGCCACAGCAGTGGCACCCCAGGGTAGGAAATGGAGATGAGGGCAGCAGAGTGCAGGGTTTGGATGCTTATGTGTGCTTCAGGTCCCTGGTTTTATTTCCAATCTCTTGTCTGCTTAGATATGAAATGGGATAGTGACATGATGCTTACCTCACCCAAAAAGTGGTTTTGGCTTTGTAGATGAAAAGCCTTTTATACAATTGATGTGTTAGATATTTTCTGGGAAATCCTAACTAAACCATGAAATTTCACTTCTTTTTTTTCTGTTGCAAGCCTCAATCTCTTGTGCTTTGCTCAACAAGAATTCTCCTTGCTCCCCATGTAAAATAAACATAATTTAAAGCCACTTTGTCTTTCTGAATTTTAGATAACATCTCACCATAGCAGTGCCATTGCAGCTGTGATTCAGAGATGTGTTTAAAGATGTAAGAATGGCAAGTTTTGCATTCACACTTAGCTCTGAATTTTTGCAGCATATGCACAAATAGAGATAGTAGCTGTGTTTTCTGAGGAAGATGAGCTATAGAATTATTTTAAAGAACATAATGGTAATAAATTCTGCTTAATTTTTATTAATTATTTGGAAAAGAGTGTATATGGTAGATATAATATGCCACTAAAGAAATTTAGATGCCTCTCTTTTTCTCTCTGTATTTTAACCTACCTGAGGGTGTTCTGTGACACAGCCATAATGGCACCAGACATTAGAGCCTTGTGTTAATAATGTGTGGATTAAAGCATCCCCCAGCAAGCTCTTAATGGGATGAATTTTATCAGTGCTGGTAAAAGGGTCCCCACATGGGCCTGGACTCCAGAGCAGTTTGGGAAATCTCCTGTTGTCAGTGACCTGGTGATTTTCTGGAGGAAGGGTGGAGGAGGAGGGCTGTGAACAGCAGCTTGAAGCTGCTCTGTCCAAGGTGAGGGCTGCTGTTAGAGATGGAAATCTGGCAAGAAAAGGGTGCCTGGGTGAACCAAACAGTGGAGCATGAGGAGTTCCAGGGGAGATGGAGGGTGTTCATCAGATTGCCAGGGAGATCAAAATGCTTAGAATGCTCTTGATGAAGAAAAGCGCAAATCTCAACATTAAAAATAGATGCTTTTTATCTTGTATATGATACAAAATCTCTTGTGATATGGTATTTTTCTATTATACTTTAGCAGCTCTGAGGAGTCGTGGATTAGGCCTGTATCACAACGGTAATTCACAGGAGGCTGTGTTTTGTCTTGCTATGACACCAGCTACTATTGTTTTTGATCTGCAGCCTCTGAAGAGGGATGGTGCATCTTCTGTGGGAGGTGTTGTGAGTGCAGATTAGTTAGACAAGTGCTGGAGTGAATGCATAAGTAGTGATTTTGCATAATGAGGTATGTGAAATCCCAGTGGAGGTTGTTAAAACAGATAGACAGCCTGTGGTAAACAACAAGGAAGGTAGGCTTTGAAAACAGATGGCTTTGAAAACCTGGCAAATGACTGTTCCATACTTAAAAATCAGTTTTGTTAGTGGAAAATATCTTATTTAAAAAATACCAAACCAAAACAAACAAACAAAACTGAAAAATGCTTAGGCTGCATATTTTCACAAAGCTGAATGTGTTAGTCAAGTTCTGTGGGGAAGCATACATCATCTGTGTTCCTTATGTGTGTGAGCCATGGCTGCCTGGCTGGGATGTTCTGCAGCTCCCATCACCTTCCCCATGCAGCTGCTTCTGCCTGGTGGGTTTGCTGCTCTTCATCATCACTTGGACTCACTCTGTGTGAGTCCTGTTCATTGGGAATTTAATTGTGCACTCAAAGGCTTAATTTGTCTTGAAAGACAGAGTCCATGAGTGAAATGGGAATATAAAGGAATATTTCTGCTAGTTGGAAAGGGCATAGCAAAGCCCATTGCTGTTTGAATTACTGCACTGCTAAGGTTGGGGCTGGCCAGAAGATGAGTGTTTTGGTTTGAACAGACAGGTGTCTGTTGAGGAAGGCAGGAGCCTCTCTTGAAATGGAAAATGCAAATCCCCTCCCTCTGAATTATTAGAATTTTGAAATTAAGGGGCTCTCAGGCAAAATTATGGGAGTAGGAATAACAGTTCCTTATTAGGGAAAATTTTTTTTAAAGCCAAAAAACCCCCAAATCAGTAATCCAAATAACACACCCAGAGTGAGAGCAGTCCCTGCCCCCTGTGTGCCAGGGGGTGGCACAGCCCCATCCCATGGGGGCCCAGCCCTCCTGCAGTGCCAGCTGTGGCTCTGCTGCAGCAGGGCTCCTGCACAAGGGGGGAGTTTTCCTCTGCAGCTCCAGGGCTGCTGCAGATGGGCCTGGGCTCCCTCTGGCAATGCAGGGCAGCAGAAAGCTGCTCCTCTGGCAATGCAGGGGGCAAAGGCTGCTGTGCTGGGCCAGGCTCAGATTGGATCCAGGCAGGAATGCTTGGCTCCTCCCCTGGGCGGAGCATCTCCCCATGGGATGCTGGAATGGGATCAGCCCTGCAGGGACACTCAGTGGCCATGGACAGCAGAGATCTCCTGGAGGGAGGGTTGGCTGTGGGAGAGAGAAAGAAAACTGCCCCATGGACAGCAGAGAACTGCCCCAGCTCTGACAGAGGGTGGTAGAACACACACCCATTTACAACCTAAGACAATGAGGTGCTGTTTTGGAAGTTTTGGAACTTTAAAATCTTGCTGTTTTCCATGTCTTTTATGCCTTTGGCATAGGCAGTAGCAGGTGTGAGACTGAGACTTCTCTTCCCATGGTTGTTGTAGGCCCAGTGAGACTCTCACCCCTGCTGTCACCTGTCTGTGGATCACACTGTGCCCTCCTGCAGGGCACCTGCAGCCTGAGCTGGGGCAGTGTTAGCTCCAAACAGAACAGCTCCTGCAGTGTGCCAGAGGCCCAGCTCAGTGCTGACCCTGTTCAAGACCTCCCCCACGGTCTGAGCCTGAACATGAGACCATTTCAGCAAGATAACACTTTTTTTTCACTTCCAGTGCAACTCCTAAAAGCTTTCCTTTGTCAGTGTAAGTTAAGTTACTCTACAGCCTGTGGGTAAATCAAACCACCTGACATTCTCTTGGTTGTTTTGGTGGCTCCCTTAGAACAAGGAAGGCCCAGGGCTCTGTGGACTTGATTGAAAGATAAGGGGTCCAGTTCCCCTTTGAAAAGGATCTCAAATGCAAACAGAGGAGTCCTTAGTCCCAAACTTCTGCTGGAAAAAAGGCAAGTTCCTATGATTTGAGAATGAGAGATAGGTTCTCCTGTGTTCTGAGAAAAATCAGGGACACATGTTCTTGTCAGACACTTGCCCACTCAGGCTGCCTTGTGTGATCCTGTTTGTGCAATGGTAGCTGTGACAGCAGGATACCTGCTCCAGGGATGGCACTGTGTGCTCTTCAGTCCTGGCTCTGAGGGCAGAGAACAGCTGACCTCTGCTCTGCTGCTTCCCAACTCCTTAAAAACATGTTGAAAGTGGCATGGCACCTGGGAGATTGGCACAAACCATGTTGGGCACATCTAGAACATGGCTTGTGCCAGTCTCCAGGAGAGAGAGCCAAGAGATGCTCTGATGGTGGGAAGTGTCCCTGTTCCCTTGGCCCTTTGGCTTGCAAGGCCAGTGCTGGGGACAAGGCCACTGAGATGGGTGCTGGCAGTGGAGCTGGGGCACGGCATGGAGCCTTGAGCTCTGCTTTCATTTATGTTGGATGGGAGAAAGAGCTGTTTAGAAAGCAAGAGAAGAAAATTGTAGCCAGTTCATCTTTCTCCTAAACTAAACAAAGTGCTTGCTGAGTAGCTCATTTCTCAAGGTACCAAGTACAGCTGTTGAGAATTTTTGCCATTTTGTTGTTTTTAATCAAACCCTTCTGATTATAAAGCTGAATTTGTTGGCACGAGAAGGAAGTGGATTTTCTGCAGAGATTTCCTTTCATGATGAATTTCAATATGCCCCATTTTAACATTTAAAATAATGACAATGTGGGCCTTGTTATTACTTGACATTGTTATCAACATTTAAAGCTAGAAGTGTTGGTTTTGCTTGAAAAAAGAATGAAATAACAAAACGGAATTTTTCTCCCTTGAGGATTTTTTGATTCCTTGTCAGGATTTTGACTTTAAGCTGTGTCTGCAGATGGAGATCACTGGGTGAGGAGCAGCTGAAAAGTCTGACAGGACAGGAAAGTAGCTTTGCTTTCTGCTTGGAGAGAAACCTTTGCTACAGAGTGGCTGATCAGTTTCTGCTGCTCCTGTGATGAGTTGTCCGGGTTCTCTCCTGTTGGTGTTTGTACAAACCATTAAGGCATTTCCAGAGCTCTTCCAGGCCCTGGACCACTCTCAGCATCTTGTTTAAAAGCTCTTCTTTTTTTCCCCTTTTCCCAAAAAGGCCTGCTCTTCATGAAGTAACACTGCCAAATACATTTTTCAAAAGCACTTCAGGTAACGCACTGAAAACTTTCAAATTTTGTGTATTTTTGTACCTAAAAAAGAGCTGAGCTGTTCCAAGAAAATCTCACCCCAGCTGTCTCAAGATCAGTTGTTTTCTGTGCAACAAGATTGCTACAAATATCTGCCCCAGATCTGTGAAGTTTTTGCAGAGTAATCAAGAAGGGACAGTGTCCTGCCATTTCCAGGTTAGCAGTCAGCCATCCCTGAGCTGAAATATTCCTTTGGTTTATGTCTGTCCCAGATCTATGAAGATCTTGCAGAGTAATCAAGAAGGGACAGTGTCCTGCCATTTCCAGGTTAGCAGTCAGCCATCCCTGAGCTGAAATGTTCCTTTGGTTTTTCAGTGCAGGGCAGCAGGATGTTTCCTCGCTGACACTCCAGCTCTGTGAGGATGAAACCAGGGCAGCATTTGGCAGCTCTGGGATGGCTGTTAGGAATGGTTATTGCACACGGGGGCAGTAGCACACCACGGAGCTGCTCTGTGTGGGAGCAAACACCGATGGATGGCTGCACGCCCTACTCGGGGATATTTAGTGCTCCTTAGCTGGTGGTGGGTTTGACAGATATTGGCAAGAAATATTAACTTACATCCGAGTTTGTCTTAACTAATAAATGATGAGCAAAGAGAAGTTTGTATTTGCTGTCTTAAAATGATCTGTGAATGCAAATTTTTTTATTCCAGCTTTGACATGTGGCCCTTTTCCTCTTTTTAAATGTTGCAGGTGCCACCAGAAGCCAAAAGTGAGAAGTCTGGTCTTAAGAGCAATATAAAAGCATTCTTCTCATCTTTGGAATCAGCACTTGTATTACATTGCCCTGTTTTGTCTGTGCTCCTTTTTAAAGCTCTTTTAAATATATTTGCTGTGATACAGTTAGCAGAAAAGTTGCTTTACTTTTTTAAGGGATAACCAAGTGCTTAAGTGCTTTCCTGGATCCTGGCCAGAGCTAGCATCTTGCAGAATGGAGCCGATGACAACTCATTTCATCCCAAAACTCGCAGTTTTCTTCACAAACTCCAGTAAACAAAGTCTCCTGCTAGCCTGTGAGTCCTGGAGCAGCGGCAGTGTCCTGGCTTTCCAGATGGCCACGAGCCTGGCTAAATGGCTCGCTCAGGGGAGCTGGGAGATGAGTGAGGCTGGGCAGATGCAGGAGGCGGGCTCTGGGGAGGATTTTGCTGGCTGGCTTTATTACATGTTTGTTCTATTCATGCTGCTGCCTGGGTGCTGTGATTGGGCCACTACAGTGGATATTTCTGCCCCCAACGAGGGAGAGGAATGAACGATGAGGAGGACTCCATCTTATCAGAAGGTTAATTAATTACTTTATTATACTATATTATTCTATACTATATTACATCTATGTAACATTACATTTAAACTGAATCTGTCAAGCACTCAACTGCACACAGCTGCACAGAATTTTGTGACTGTCAGCCAACAGTCCCCACACACACACCTGGATTCAATTGGTCAGTGAATCAAAACTCTCACACCAGAATCTAATGATCAATTCCTTTTAGGCAAACAATCTTCTATGATGCATTCTACTTGTGAACAACACAGGAGTAGTAAATGAGATAAGAATTGTTTTTTTCTTTTTCTGGGGTTCAGAGACTGGTGAAACCCAGAAATATTTTTGAGAAAAATTGTGTCTTGTTTTTCTCTGTGAAAAATTGTGTCTTGTTTTTTCTGGTGACAGGCCACAATTGCCTGAGTCTGTCTGTTCTCTGAGGTGTTTTCTAAAAGTACATCCAGAGCTCTGGGGGAAGAGGGAGTGGCTGAAGGTGCTCCCTTATGGGGGGATTTGAATGACACCACCTTGGTCCAGGAGTGAGTGATCACACTGCTGGGAGTGATGGTACAATGGTACTTTGATCTGCCCAGTCACCCCCGAGCCTGAAAGTGCAAAGGGAAATAATGGGTAAAAAGAATAAAAGCCAGAAAATGAACAAACAAAACCACTGAGTAACACCTTTTTAATCCTTGTATTTACAAGTTATGTTAGCATTATTAACTCTGGTCAGGAACTCACCTGAAGCAATTATGCAGAGACTTCCTAATAGTATTTCATAATAACACAGGTAGTTACACAGGGATTATTTTAAAATAATAACATTCTCTGTATTAATCATTGGTTGCTATTGACTTGGTGACACATTGCTGTTGGTGAAATGAACTGTAATATAATTAGTAGCAAATAGGACCCATGCAGGCTGTGCTAATTATTTTTATGTGAACCCAATTCATTGCTAATATAAATAGCAATATTAATCACAGCAAGTATCAATATTTATGCAACATACTTCTATTTAAGTGCAGCTGTAGACAGCAATGCTCGTGCATGCACCAAAGAGAGGTGTGTGAGGAGTCAGTCTTTTCAGCCACACCATGATGGGTTATGTCCATTCTGTGACAACTGATCTGTGCTTAGAGAATTCACAGAATCACTGGGTTGGAAGGGACCTTCAAGATCATTGAGTCCAACCCAGCCCCAACGCCTCAACTGAACCCTGGCCCACAGTGCCACATCCAGTCCTTTGTTAAACACACCCAGGGATGGGGATTCCACCACCTCCCCGGGCAGACGATTCCAGTATTTTATCACCCTTTCTGTAAAAAACTTTTTCCAAATATCCAACCTAAATTTCCCTTGGCACAGTTTAAGACTGTGGGCTTTGGTTCTGTCAGTGCTGCCTGGAGAAAGAGCCCAACCCCAGCTGAGCACAGGCACGTTTCAGGGATTTGCAGAGTGATAAAGTCACCCTGAGTCTCCTTTTCCCCAGGCTGAGCACCCCCAGCTCCCTCAGGGGTTCCTCACAGGGTTTGTGTTCCCAGCCCCTCTCCAGCCTCGTTGCCTCCTCTGGACGCGCTCGAGCGTCTCAAGGTCCTTCCCAAGCTGAGGGGCCAGAGCTGGGCACAGCACTCAGGGTGTGCCCTCAGCAGTGCCCAGTGCAGGGGCAGAATGCCCTCCCTGCTCCTGCTGGCCACACCATTCCTGATCCAGGCCAGGAGCCCTTGGCCTTCTTGGCCACCAGGGCACACCATGGGATGTTATTCTGCTGCTGCAGAAGCCCCAGGTCTTCAATAGCAAACTGAACTGCACACAGAGGACAGATCTTTGTATCTGCTCATTTTTCCCTCCTGCCATTTCTCACCACACTGGCTGTTAGCAGCTCTTGGCCTGTGACTTGAAGAGCACTGGAGCAGAGTGGGTGTTTGAGAGGATCTGGGTAGGAAAAGAAAAATGTTCTTCTCCATTTCTGTGGAAATCTCTCAGAAGATGAGGCTCATTTGGGTGAGTCAGGGTCATCTGTCTCTCAATTTCTCATGTTTAAAAGGCAGCTGTCATACAAGTGGGGAACAGTGTCAAAAGGAACACTCAACTGCCCCAAGTGAGTTTTCATCCTGTTAAATAAAGCCAGGAGAGTCTATCTGGATGCCAGTGTCTGAGTGCATAGATCCAGCTACTTTGCTTGTTCCAGTGCTTCTGCTGGAAGCAGAATCAGTCTTTCCCCTTACTTACTGGTTTTCCCAAGCTATTTCCTTTAATGAGTGTCATGGGTTGTTTCTGGTTTAACCTTATGCTGGCTGTACATGTGTTCAGAAAAAAAAATCAGATTGGGCTGTGCAGGTGTGAACAGGGCTGGCTGTACAGACTGCAGCAGTTGTGGCACTTGGAGGAGTCCCAGGGCTGGGAAAAGCAAGACTGCAGATTGGCATGTGATCCTGACCCTGGGCAGGGATGTGCAGTGCATGCTGCAGAAGCACACTCAATAAATTAGATGATGATGTATGGCACAGTACATCACATTCTTGAAGGCAAGGCATATATACTCACCAGATAATGTGGAGCATGTGAAGTATTGAATATATCAAAGGAAGATTAATCTTTGTCTGGGAGTAACCTTGCACATTTTCTGTCTAGTTGAGTCAATGCAATATAATTTAAAATGGGAAGCAAGTGTGTATGCATCTGTATGTGGACACAGGAGGAATATGTTTGTATATGGGCTAGGGGATGTCAGGGTACACCTCTGTTTCTCTTAATATTAAAAATTTCCCCCTGTTATTTTGCAGAAGAAAATGTTCTCTTTACATCTAAGGATTAAATTAAATGAGGACTAATTGTCCCTTGAGACCAGTGTTGCAGGACTCAGAGGGTACAGCATGTCCTGTCCCAAAAAAGCTCTGCAGACAGGGGACTTTCATTCTTTCACATCTCACTATGGAGAACCTTGCCTACCATGTGTGCTGGGTCACCAGCACCCTTCTTGACCTGGAACTGGAAAATCAAAGCACAGTAACTGTCAGAGTGTGGCCATTTGGCAAATATCTGCTCAGAAATGGCTGTTGTTCTGTGAGGATGCCTGGCACTGAAAGGTTAGCTGAAAATCTCCCATCTGTGTTTTGTTTGTGTTTAAGGATTGATAGTTTGTAGTGTTACAATTGCTACAACTATTTTCACCTCAAAAATTTGCATCTGCTATGTTAACATGAAAATTTAAAACCTTGGTACAATGTATGAAATGATGATTAATTTACAGCATTTATCTTGGCTTACTAATCATTCTGTTTTTAGCTGATAATTTTATTTGTAATCTCCAGAGTTAAATTGCCATAAAATACCATAGTTACAAAGACATTCATGAGCAGTTGAAAGGATATGACACATTGTAATTTAGGAATTAAAGCACATGTTTAAAAAAAGCCAATTCATGAGAAAGCTGTTAATACATGTACATTGTAGGAGAAACAAAGCACGGGGAAAAAAAAGCTGCAAACCAGAAGATAAGCACATGAGTAGTGCAGCTGTGTCACTAAGTGACAGTTTAAAGATATGGTGAATTCCATCCCACCATCTCCGAACAAAGAGCAACAAAGGGCAGAGAAATGTAACACAATCACCCAGCCATGAGCATGAGCAGTACCAGCTGGAAAACATTCCCTGTCCATGCCTGATTGAGCTCTGCCTTGCTGCCTCTTGTAATGTGGATAGCTACAAAATGTTCCCTGTTCAATGGCACTCAGACACAGCACTGCCAGTGCAGGAGCACTGGGAAAGGTGTCAGAACCTGTGGTATCAGGTGAGCAGTGTGCCCTCTCTTTGCAGTCCCTAATGATAACAGCAGAGGATGAGTCCTTTGAACACTGCAGTGATCTCCAAAGCACAAACAATCTGCTGCTACTTCAGGTTTGTCAGCCCATCTGCATCCCAGTGTCCTGGTTCTGACCAGGACAGGGTCAGTTTTGGCAGCAGCCTGAGGGGGCATGGCTGGGACACAGAGTTTATTCTGGACCACCTCACAGAATTGCCAGGGGCAAGGGAAAGGAACCTTTATGCAGAAGAAAGGGCTCAGGTTTGGGGCAGTGTGGCTGCAGTCAGGTTGCAAGCTCCTGGTGAGCATTCTGGCCCATCAATCACTCTCTTTTGTACACTTATGTTATTAATGTTTTTGCTGTTATGGTTCATTTTCTTATCTTGTGGCCCTAGAAAATTATTCCTACCTCAACCTGTGATTTTGCATTTTGTGCCTCCAGTTCTCCATCCTGCTGTGGCAGAGAGGAGGAGGTGAAAGCAGGGGAGCAAGAGAGGAGCACGGTTCAGATTCTTGGTGGAGGATTGTAAACCTTCTCTATCACATGACATGGAAGAAGAACAATTTTAGGTGGGGTCCCAAGCAACAACAAGTTGTTGAACAAATTAAACAGGAGATTATTCATGCAGTAGCCCTTGGGTCAGTCAGGACAGGATGCAAAGAATGTTCTCTACACCCCAGCTGGGGAGAATGGTCCTTCCTGGAGCCTCTGGCAGAAGGCACCTGGAGAGATTCCAGAACAAGCCCTGGGCTTCTGGAGCTGGGAATATGAAGGATCTGAGGCCAGCTACACCCCAGCTGGAAAAGAGATACTGCCTGCTTATGAAGGGGCTTGAGCAGCTTCAGAAGTGGTTGGCACCACAGCCCAGCTCCTTCTGGCACCCAGCCACCAGTGGTGGGCTGGGTGCTCAAAGGGAAAGGCCCTGCAGCACACACTGATGCTACAGGGACTGTGTGGATAGCACTGATCATAGAGAGAGCTTGAACAGGAAACCCCAACCACCCTGGGATCCTGGGAGTCACCATGGACTCGCCTGACAGTGAGAATTTTAAACTATTGTCATCATCATCATTGAATAGAAGGTGACATGTGCTGAGGAGGCCCCACCATACAAGCAGCTCCCAGAAAATGAAGAGCGATACACTCTCTTTACTGACAGTTCTTGTTGTGTTGTAGGGATACTCTGAAAATGGAAAGCTGCTGTGTGGATTCCTGTATGGTCAGTGAGTGGTAGCAGCTGTGTGGTTCAGTCTCAGCAGAGGCACTTGTCTGGGAAGTTCCATTCCTAAACCCCAACACCCAGCCAAAGCAGGGCAGTGGCTTTGCTCCTGGTGCCCTGGGGGTTCATTCAGTGCCCAGTGCTCAGTGTTGTCTTTTCTCCTACAAATTCTTCTCACAGCACAGTTAATCAATGCTGGGTATGGGAACACCAACAGGGTCAGCCCATTCCCACTCATCTGCATCCCTGTTTGTGTAACATCATCCCTATCCAACAGTGTCACAGTAAGGAATACATCATATCTACAATCTATAAGTTATGTGAAATAAAATCTTTCTTTTCTTCAGAAAGATAACCAGAAGCTTAGGAAAGGGTGTAGAAGTGGATGAAATTATCAAGGTAATGACACAGATTTTGGTGCATTTCACAAGACTTAAGTTTGTGGTAGATTTATTTACTTGAATCTCTCTCCTGTAGTGACTGATCCTTCTGAATTGCAGAGACAAGAGAATCCATCATAGATCAGTGTAATTGCAGGAAGGAGAAATTTGGTGTTATGTTTTTATTTTCTTGACTCTTGACTGTAGAACTCTCCTAAGGTGCACAGGGAGAGATCCATTTTATTCATGGCATAAGGCAGTCATAAATTATATGAAATTAAGGAAGTTTTTTTCCCATCCTGTGAAGACAACCCTTTGTTATGTGTTTGTTCTTCATAGAAAGCAGTTAGTCATTAATCCTGTGCAATACAGTAGGGAATCTTATGATCAAGAAATCAAGAGTTCAAACATACTGTCTTTGAAGGATATTTTTACAAGGCATAGAATATCCCATGGCAAAAGTAATCCTTTGGAATAAAGAAGAGAGATGAAGGTGGTAGAGGCAGAGTAGCAGCAGCTCTTTGCTTACTTTGAACTGTCTTGGGAAATTGCAATTTGTAGCTAGAAAGGAATTGGAAGAGGTTGAAGATTTCTGTGATAATATGAGCTAGGGCCTACATGTAAACAGATTGCCATGTTTAATGGGCTCCTGGCTTGCAAACAGACTCATTTCCTTTCACAACCCTGTCCATGGAAATGCACATGTCAGTGCAGGTCACTGCTGCCACCCTGCTTCCATTTAAACAGCCACTCTAGATAATAATGGCCATTTAAGAACTAGCAGATATTTTTTTTTATTTAGCTCAATCCCTCAGGCACTTCTATCCTGTATCCTAAATATTCCAATTTCCTTATTTTCTACTCTAGCTTTACCTTGATAATACATATCCTGCCATGATGGACTTATAGTTTAGGTGATTTAAGTAATGGATTTTAAATAATTTAGAATACTAAATGCATTTTAATTTAACACACAGATCTGTTTTTTTCTAAGGTGACAGTTTTCTACAAGGTCTGATAGGATGGTACCTGGCTGGGTGACTTCTGTGCCATTAACTCTTACATGATTGAGTTGGTTATAAAATCTACAGGATAAATAACAGTTGAGTTCCACCAACCCCTTTTCTTCAGCTTTCTGCAGGTTCCTGCTGCCTGTGTGGGAGAGAGGCTGTATAAATAAACACATTTTAACTGCCCACATCAATCTGAGAATGTGTGATCCTCCTGCCTGCAGCTCTTGGCTCAGCTGGTTCAGCCTTCACATCCAGCAGGTTTTCATCCAGGGACTGTTTAGGGTTAGAGGTGAAAATGGAATGCAGGATATCAGAATATCTCACAGGCAGTTCACAGCATTGAATAGGACAGGCAATGGTGCTACTTTTTAACACTGGGTGTGTTTTTTCCTAAATCATGAAAACATTCCCAGTAGCTTCTGGGCAGCTTTTCCATTTGTTTGTAATGTTCTTTCCATTGATGCTGTCCCCCAATAATCAATAGACCTTGATTAAGGATAATAGTGGAAAGCAGCAGCCTGAAACCTCATTAGATGCAAAATTCCAGTACAGGGTGTGGTGACTGGGGTCAAATAATGGTGACTCAAAGAACAAATCTGTGGCCACAGAATAGAAGAAACCAAAGCTGCTATTGCTGTGGTTGTTCTTTTTCCTCACTGATTTTGTCCCACAAGCAGAAGCTGTGTCTTCTATGAGCTAGCCATGGAATTGAGCAGGACAGGAGGATAAACCCTGCATGAATAAGTGTCTTTTTTAAAGATCAAACAGATGGGTTGGTTTAGAATGATGGAAAAAACAATCTCTTCTCTGTTTCTCTCTTTTTCTTTCTTCTTCTAATTTCTTCTTCTCAAAGTCTGATTAACTTAAAATTGGATATGTTGGAGTTTGCTAAATTGAACGGGCTTAGACTTTGCTAAGTTAATGCTTTGTGAAGTGCTTTATGTTGATTGAGTGTTGCTTTAAAATTTGCCAAACTTCTCTGATTTTCTGGTTTGCCAGTAAAGATTTTGTTCTTTAGATCTCTTGAGGAATATCTAGTCAGTGTTTTCTCCTGTGTGTCTGACTCAGGGTACATAAAAGAATATTATGCCCTTTTAAGAGACTTATTGAGTGAGATCTGGGGCTTTACAGGTGACCATTGGGTAAAGGTGTCTGGCTGCTGCACTTGGCCCCAGCAGAGGTCAGGACACATCACAAGATTTTCCTTGCTCACATTCTCCAGTGTCACTGTCATATTTTCTGAAAAATCCCTTCACTAGGATTTCTTCTCCTGGCAAGATGAGAAGCCTCAGAGAAAAAACGATATTATCTCATTTGCTTTTCCCTGTTCTGCTGCTTTGGAATGTGGCTGGAGATTATTTACCAACAGGTGCATGTTTAGTTTCATGGGAATTGTTTTTACTTAATGACCAATCACAGTCAGCTCTGTCAGACTTGGAGGTACCAGTCATGAGTTTTTCTTATTTCTTCTTGTTAAACCTTCTGTCTGTATCCTTCTCTTTCTTTAGTATAGTTTTAGTATAGCATAATAGAATAGAATAGAATAGAATAGAATAGAATAGAATAGAATAGAATAGAATAGAATAGAAATCATATAATAATAAATCAGCCTTCTGAGAACATGGAGCCAGATTCCTGATCTCTCACCTCGTCCTGGGGACCTCACAAGCTCGACACTCCAGTTCTCACTCTCCTCTCTCTTCAGCTTCTGAATGTTGGAGCTCAACCATTGCACAAGCATTAGAGACTCATGCTGTCTAAGGTGGCAGTGAAATAGGTAATTCTGGCTCTCAAATCCATTGTAGCATTAAGGCAGTGCTGCAATTATCACATTTTGGAAGGCCAAATGCAATGTTGAAGTCAAGGTACCCGGTTGATGATAATTTACCTGATGGTCCCCTCCTGTGTTGGTGCAAACCTGGCATTGTGCTTTACCTTACCAGATAACTGAGACTGCCTCTGAAATAGTTTCCTGTTTTCTGCTCCCCTAAATGGAAAGTTAAATGCAATCCACTTCCTAGAAGCTGTTTTTAATTCTGACCATCAAGTAACATGCTCCAGTAATGAAACCTATCCCTCTAGTTAAAGGTCTTTTGTGTAATGTATAGACCCTCTTTTCTTTTCTCACAAATTGCCACCCTGCTTTCTAGGGAGGTAAATGCACATTAGCCACTCCCAGGAGAGCCCCACCTTGTGAGTCTGATAACTGTGAGTTAATATCTGAGCTGGTGGGGCTGAGGGCACTCAGCTTCCAGCACAGTGCAGAATGGGGTCCTCACCTTGGCCCCAGTGTGAGCCAACAAGGGGTGTTTTTCTCAGGAGGTTTTTCTTCCAGGCAGTAAAATTTCAGTGTTTAATGATTTCTAAGGGACTGACTCAGGAGAGGAGAGGCTGAGGATTTTCCTTTCCCTCTATTTATCTGCAAGTTCCTGACACGAATGGTTCTTTGAACTCTTTTTAGGATGCTGTAGGGCAACTATATTTCTCATTTAAAAATATTTTTTGAATAATGAAAAACTTTAGATGTGTGTATGTGCATTCATAAGAGAACATAAGCACAGAACTACCACTGCTAACACACAGAATGTCAGCTTTGTCAAGCTACACCAGGGTTGCCATTTCCCTTCAGTCCTGTGGTTGGGGACCTTTTAGATTAAATTCATTAGTTCCTGGTAGTTTTGAGATGTAACATAAGCCTCCAAAGGCATCTTAAGCTTCTCCTTTTTATTAAAATTAAATCTTCCCTTGGCATTTCTCTAGGCACTTCTCCACTCACAAATAAAAGGGACACTGCTGAAGGATATTCTGCTGCACACTTAAATGCCAGCAATCCAATTAAAGAAATGTTTAACCTTTTGTAAATAAAGCTATGGCTTGTACTGGCTTTTGGCTAAAGGAAAAAAAATTAACTAATTTATTATTAAGCTTCTTACCCAAGACTGATGTATGTATTCATGATATAGTTTATAGCATTATAAGGCCAGAGTACTATTAAAATTATTCTGTCCTGGAAGGTCAGCTTGCTGCAGATTCTGGCACTCTGCTCTTGAGTCAGCTCTGCTCAGTGATTTCCTTCTTCAAAGCCACCTTGGAATCTTGCACAGTCTCTAGACACAAAAATCCTTATCCAGAAGTTAGATGTGTCACAGCACTTTCTTATATTTCTGTTTTCTGAACATGGCCTTTATCAAAATGAGCACTGTTTTCCCATTGCAAACAACACATGTGGATTTCTATAGGAAAGTGTTCAAACTCTGATGTGCATTGTTCTAAACCTTAGTCTAAAAGCATTTTTAAAGCTAAACAATTGATTCTATATCTGGATGTTGAATTTGTACTATCTCTAGGCAACTTAACTGGTGTGGAAGACTATATTATAATTTATCTTTATTGCCTCTTTTGCTGCTACTCAGACACTTGATCTGTTGGGATGTTTTTGCCAAGAAGATTTGGCAGAGACAACAGACTAGGCCTGGTAGCAAAACTGATAGGAGCTGACACTGGGCATGGAGAGGAAGGGGAAAATGAATTTTCCTGCTTTTCAGCATCCTGAAACCATAGGGCTTCTCTGTGAGGGTAGGGAAACCCATTAAATATTTTTGGGAGCACTTGTACTAGGAGAAGATAACCAAGTAGAAGCTGTGTCTTTTACCAGGCTGTGTTTAAGGCATGGAAGCATGCTGAATTTGAATCAGAAGCAGCACACTTCCAAAAAAGATTTAACTGGAGAGCAACCACGCAATGAGGATTTCAAGTTTTCTGCTTCTGTTTCAGATCTGAAAAGAAAAGCCTATGTGCCCAGAAGCTTGTGTAAGTATTCCAGCAGTAAGAATAGCTTTATTCTTTATATGGCCTCTATACACCCAGAAAAGTTAAGCCAGGGTTGATATATTTCTCACTTTCCTGCTGTGGCTTTGTTACCAAATATTCAGTAAAATAAAACTCCTTAACAGCAGTGTAGCATTAAGAAGCAGGCATTCTTTATTTGGGCCCTGGATGCATGAGAGGAAATTTCCTCTGAAATATCTTAATGCTGAGTACAGGCAAGGTTGGTGATTCTATACTGTAGCTTACATAAATATTAATTGTTTTTCCCAGAAGGAACATACATATGATAATCCTTTCCCCAAAGTCATCAGCATCTTTCTCCTCCCACTGGTGCAGATCATTTCCTGTCCCAGAGGTCCCTTTGGTGGTTGCTGACCACAGTTATACCTGACCACCCAATGAACTCAGTGCTGCTTTCCAAATATAGAGAAGAGTTGGCATAACTGGTGTGATTGATTATTGTGATCAGTGAAGTGTGGGTTTTGTTCCCTTCTTGGTTAATGTTAGCTGTAGTTTGATTGTATGGCTCCATAGCTAATGATTTAGACAAATTGTCATTGCCTTTTCTGTACCAGTTAAGCAAATAGTTCACCTGGCAACACTTCACCCCTTTGAGGCTTGTGTAGCTTGTTTTCCCTTCAAGCCTTCTTAAGCCTCACTTTGCTTTTTTACTGACTTTGAAAAAAATGTTGGGTCAAACCTGGGGCAGAATTGAATCATAGAACCACAGAATCATGGAACCATGGTATGGTTTGGGTTTGAAGGAACTTCAGAGATCATCTTGTTTCCGCCTCCTGCCATGGGGAGAGACACCTTCCATCAGACCAGGGTGCTCAGAACTCCATGCATCCTTGGCCTTGACCTCCTCCAGGGATGAGGCATTCACAAATTCTCTGTCTTTTAAAGTAGTGCAAGGATGCATTTTGTGCTGTCATGCAGGTCAGAAGGGAATCTGCCTGGGTTCTTGCCCTTTTTTACACACAGTGCACAATGGAGAGAAGTTCTGCCTTTACATGAGCTTCTCTACTAGTTTGCTGGGGTATTTTTTTAACCAAACTGACAGCTACTTTCTCGTCTATCCAGTTTCTTGAAAGAACAACATTGCAGGAGAATTCAAGAAGAACATCTCAGGGTTGAGTCTTTTTTTCAAAGGAAAAATATGTCCTTTAATTTTCCGAGTGCCGTGAGTCCCAAAGGACTGTTTTGATGGTGGCAAGACATTGCCATGGATGGCCTGGTGAATCCCTGCAGCTCTGGAAATTCCCAGGGCTTGTCTCACACTCTCCCCAGCGAGCTGCAGGCTGGGCTCTCGGGACCTGGCAATGCAATGGGCAGCACAGAGCTCCATGTCTGCTGCACTTGTGCTTTGCCAGCTGGCTTATTCTTCTGTTTGTATTGCTCCTGCTTGCAGCCTGGCATCATGTTTGGGAGCTGGGTTTTGATTTTTGGTTGCTTTTTATTTAATGTTGCTATCAAGGCAGATATATTTCCTTTTCTTTTTACACTATAGAAAAACCTAAAGCTTCTTAAAAAAATTTAAAGCAATTCAGCTTTTTGAAACTGCATAATTGAAGAACTCTGAAATAATTGGCTTATTATAGTGCACCCATAAAAATGAATTTGCATCTCATTTATGAACTATTAGATTCCTTATTACATGCCACTGATTGTTCTTAATGTGACTTGCATATAATTTAGCATTCTTTACTCATACATTTTGTAGCTAAACACTGGGGGAGGGAAGTTCATCCCAAAACCATGGCACCAGAATGTAGATTGCAGAGCAGCCACAGGCTGCTCCTGCATGGGGTGCTCTGTTTGTGTCTCTGTTCCCCTCACAGTCCTGTGCTGATGTGCAGCAGTCCCAGATCAGCCAAATGAGTGCCATGAGTCCCAAGGACTGTTCTGATGGTGGCAAGACATTGCCATGGATGGCAGTGCCATTCCTTGCTCCAGGCCTGGTGAATCCCTGTGGTGGTGTTCACGGGGGTCCCAGCATGAGGGAAGAGATGAGAATCTTGACTCCATGTTTCAGAAGGATGATTTATTATTTTATTATATATATTATATTAAAAGACAATGATATTTTAAAACTACACTAAAAGAATAGAAGAAAGGATTTCATCAGAAGGCTAGCGAGGAATAGAAAAGGAGTGGAATGATAATAAAATTTTGTGACTGCTCCCAGCCTCAACACAGGTGGCTGTCATTGGTCATCAAGTAAAAACAATTTCACATGCTGGGTAAACAATTCTCCAAATCACATTCCAAAGCAGCAAAACTTGGAGAAGCTGAAGCTTCTCAGGAGAAAAGATCCTGGCAAAAGGATTTTTCATAAAATATGTCTGTGACAAATCCCTGCCTTTTTCTTCACCCCTTTCCCCCCAGTAAGGCCTGGCCACGCTGCAGCAGGAGCTGCCATTGCTAAGGACAAACCTGAGCTGCAGGTCCCCAGGGGATTTCCCAGAGCCAGTGCACACACCCTGCACGCCGTGTCAGAGCCTTCCCTGTGGCAGTCACCCAGGCCCATGGTGACAGGGACATTGCTGTGCCACCAAGAGCCGTACTGGGGTGCTGGGGTCACCTCTGGAGTCCTCACCCCAGCAGTGGTTTTAGCTCCTCCCCAGAGCTCCCCATGGTCCCTCTGTTGGTGGTGGTGGCAGCAGTGGCACAGCTGCATCTCGGTGTGCTCTCACCTGAGCTCACCTGTGTGCCAGAGGGCTGCAGGTGCTGCCAGGGAAGTTCTGCTGGTGTCAGAACCTTTGGATGCATGTGAGGATCACTGGCCAAATCCTGCTGCTGGGCTGGGGACTCCTCAGGGGTCTTAGGCTGAAAGATTTGACTGTGTGTGTGTTCTATCCCCATCTGTCAGAGCTGGGGCAGTTCTGTGCTGTCCATGGGGCAGTTTTCTTTCTCTCTCCCACAGCCAACCCTCCCTCCAGGAGATCTCTGCTGTCCATGGCCACTGAGTGTCCCTGCAGGGCTGATCCCATTCCAGCATCCCATGGGGAGATGCTCCGCCCAGGGGAGGAGCCAAGCATTCCTGCCTGGATCCAATCTGAGCCTGGCCCAGCACAGCAGCCTTTGCCCCCTGCATTGCCAGAGGAGCAGCTTTCTGCTGCCCTGCATTGCCAGAGGGAGCCCAGGCCCATCTGCAGCAGCCCTGGAGCTGCAGAGGAAAACTCCCCCCTTGTGCAGGAGCCCTGCTGCAGCAGAGCCACAGCTGGCACTGCAGGAGGGCTGGGCCCCCATGGGATGGGGCTGTGCCACCCCCTGGCACACAGGGGGCAGGGACTGCTCTCACCCTGGCTGTGGTTCATTTTTCTGTTTGTACTATTGCATTCGTATTTTAAATTTTCCTAGTAAAGAACTGTTATTCCTACTCCCATATCTTTGCCTGAGAGCCCCTTGAATTTCAAATTTATAATAACTGGGGGGATAGGGTTTACATTTTCCATTTCAAGGGAGGCTCCTGCCTTCCATAGCAGACACCTGTCTTTTCAAACCAAGACATCATGTCACATCATGTTTCCAAATGCTGGAAACACCCCTCTATTCCTGCCAGAACATTCCATCACCTCAGAAACAGGACTCCAACAGAGCCAGGAATCACTGCCTCCACTGTGCTTCCAGCAGCATTCCCTCTGTCTGAGCATGGCTTTAGGTGCCATAAAGCTCAGTTTTGGTGTCCATGACTCCATTTTGACTCAGAGGAGGAGCAAAATTGTAAGAACAAAAATGAAGCAAAATCTGGAGGTCACCTTGTGGAACTGAAGAATATTCAGGGTGAGTAAGTGTAGAAATAATATCATAGGTTTGAAGGGAAAGTGGCAAGCAGGCACCTTGAATGAAATTCTGCAAAATTACTGGACAGCAATTTGAGAATATTTTATTTAGTATAGGAAGTGGCAAAGGAAATTACAAGTTCAATAGATACAAAAAATACCATGGTCTCCATAAGAGGTGTTAATCTCCCTTTGGGCACAGATGCCAAGTATTCAGCAGGAGTGTAGTGATCACTGGTCATGGGTTTGAGTATCAGCAGTTCCCAAAGTATGTGAATATTCCTGTGGGCATTTTTGTCAGAAAGCACATGGCGAACTGAGATTTTCATCAATCTTTTCTGTTTAGCTGATGGATCATGTGGTTTGATCCAGTGCATGGTTTTTTCAGGGTAGCGAGTGGGACACCAAATGAGGGAAGGAGAAGAAATTATGGATCAAAACTTGTACAAAGACATTATGATCCTTCAGACAAAATAAAATATGTACAATTCTATTCTGTTCAGAGGAGGAACTAGCAGTGTTGACAGCAGCAACATCAGAAGAGTACTGACATGCTTTGTGTTTCATTTGCCTTTCTTCTGGATTGTCAATCTTTGAATCTCTGTTCAGCAGCACAGTAAATACAGGCAGAAACAAGAGGCACTAATGCCAGGGAGGCAGAAATGATCCCTGCAGTCTTCTAATCCTTCCCTTACAGTAATTTTGAAGAGATTAAATGTGGGTTCAGATATGTGGACACACTGCACTTTTCAGAGTTCCCATTTTATGTAGGGAAATGATTCCCCTTGTGTATTAGAGCAGGTCAGAGTGTGTCCATGCCAGTGCAGTGTGACCGTGTTCACAGGGGTCCAAGGATGAGGGATCTGACTCCATGTTTCAGAAGGCTGATTTATTATTTTATGATATATATTACATTAAAACTATACTAAAAGAATAGAAGAAAGGATTTCATCAGAAGGCTGGCTAAGAATAGAAAAAGAAGGAACGATAAAAGCTTGTGGCTCGGACAGAGACTCTGAGCCAGCTGACTGTGATTGGCCATTAATTAGAAACAACCACATGAGACCAATCCCAGATGCACCTGTTGCATCCCACAGCAGCAGATAACCATTGTTTGCATTTTGTTCCTGAGGCCTCTCAGCTTCTCAGGAGGAAAAATCCTAAGGAAAGGATTTTTCATAAAGATGTCTGTGACAGCGCAGGGCATCTCTGGGCTGTGAGAGGAGCAGTTACTCCCAGCCTGAGTGCAGCCTGCCATGGGGCTGGAGCTGCTGCAGTACATGGGGCAGCAGGGAATGTTCTGTCCCCCAGGAACCAGGCCAGCCCCCTAAAGCTGCCACCTGAGCCCATTTCTGCCCCTTCACCTCCTCGCTGTCCAGCCCTGCTGGCCCTGTTTTGGTCAGAGGTGGTTTTACACTCAGAACCCGTGACAGGCTGTGGTGAGGTTTTGGAGTTCAGGGGTTAAGCAGAGCTGATGTGTGAGCTTTGCCAAGGCAGGCGCTCTGCTGCCCCGGCCTTTGAAGGATAAAAGTGTTATCCAGACAAATCCATGCTGCTTTTCAAAGCTGCAGCTCAGTGTGCAGCACAGCTGGGCTCTGTGAGCAGGGCAGGGAAGAGCAGCCTGCTGTTTTCTTTGGGAGGAAACGGGGAAATACATTTTTCAAAGCAGCTAGTTGTTTTGGGAATGTCTGGTTTTGATGCCCAAATAAATGGTTTTCAGTTGGTTTCCACCTCAGAAGGTAGATTCTAGGTGCAATTTAAAAGATTCTGCATTCACTATTTGGCAATCAAAAGTGCCCATCATCCTGGATCAAACATTCTTATTCTCTCCTTCAATGTAAATTTGTAGTTTTGAGGGAAGAAGTCAGTGTAAAGTTGAGCTGTAGGATCTACTCCTCCCTCCCTGCCCCTTCTCTTTTTGGTCTTTGTGCTTTGCTCCTGGTTTGCAAACATTGCTGTTTGTTTTTTAAAGCATACATTGAAAGGACACATGGTAATTACCAATAAACCAAATTAAAAGGGCTGGAGATAGTAGAGGGAAGTTCATATACCTGTCCTCATGTTCATCACTCAGTGCTGTGTGTGCTTTTCACTGCTCCAGACACAATGCTGATTATCTGGGCAGGAGGTCACTTTTGCATGCCAAAGGAAAACACTGCTGTGTCTTGCTAACTTGATTTTAATATCTGTGCCATGCCATTCTTTGGCCTAGAAATTAGCTTGCTTTTTACTAATATAATTGGCTAATTAAAACATCTTCTGTAGGAGATGGGGAGATACCCACAGTCCTTATGGGATTAGGAACATACTAAACCAAACAGATGATGGTTCTTGATCCAACAGGAGATCATTTAGAGCACAAAGAAGGGAATATAGTCATTGTGATTTTCTTAATAAGTTTTTTGAGGTGATTTAGGGTCCAGTCTTTAGAAGGGAGATGGAAACACTGGAATTTAGAAGATGCAGCCCTATAGGAGTTCGTGGCAATAGGGAACAGGGAGTTACAATCCATTCTGTAAGCCTGCACTCTTTTGTGTGTTTAATCATTATAAGTTCCCTACCTGTGGCTGGTTATGAAGATGTAAAGAAACAGAAAAAAGTTACACCAGAACAGTCTCCCTTGGTCCCAGTAACTAAAACATTTTAGGTTTTGCAACCAGATCATACAGTTTTGGTATTTCCTTCCTTACCTGTTACCACTTATCACCTGGAATCAATCCCTGGGAGGAAAAGAACCCTGGCCAGAGGCACTGATTTCCTGCCTCCCACTGCTTGGAGATGATGAGGAGTAGAGAGAATGAGGAAGGGGCAAGTGTTACCTCTGCTATAATGGTGAAGATGGAGCAGTAACTTTCAATAAATAGATCATCTTCCTGTCCTGGATCCCAGCTCCAACAGTCACAGCCCCCTTCTGATGTCTCAGGTTTTAGGTTTTCTATTTTTCACATTCTGTTCTGCTTTAGTGTGTGGGTCTGGGCTTCATATTAGGGGATGGTGAGCTCTGTGCACAGAGCAGGGAGACAAAACAATTCCTGCTCCAGCTGGGGACCAAGGACAAATGATCCAAATCTCAGCCCAGGAGTACAAACACCGTGGGCTGGAGAGAGAAAAACAAGCAGGATGGGACTGCATGGGCTGGAGCTGGAATTGGACAATTAACTCCAATATGCAAATGGAGCAGACCTGATAAAAGGAGAAACTCCATGAGCAGTGGGGCATTTTGTGACCATTTTGGTTCATGTTGGGTGTAGCCCTGGCTGGGCTCTTGTGCTGCCCAAGGTGGATCCTTTGAGGCCTTCTAAGAAATCCCTTTATTTATTCTTTAGCTCTGTCCAGCCTCTGTTCTAGGTCAGCCTTCTCTAGGCATCCCTTCCCCAGGGTGCTCTTTGGATTCCATATTCATACAGCATCCTTCAGACAGAGCTCGAGGAGAAGTCCTATCCTAGACAATCAATCACTGAGCCTGGAAAGAGATTGAGAGACTTATGCTAATAATATTTAATTAGTATGTGCAAATGATTCTAACTAAATGTAGACTTCCCTTAGTATCTTCAATTAAAAGCTCTGGATGTACTCCAAAGTTACAAATTCCTTCACTAAGCCAGTAGGGAATGATAATGAATTATTGCTAATATAGTCATAAAGCTTTTATTTGCATAAGTAATATGAAGCTAATGTGTGGATAAAATTAAACTTGAAAATGAAATATTATTAAAACAAAACCGTTAATGAATTTGGACACATTACTGAGCAGGTATATTTGGCAGCTGGCTGGAACAGATAACTCCAATAGAAGTCTAGCAGAATCAAAATCAATATTGAACATTGCATAACACAGTGAAGATAGTGGAGCAAGTTAGACTGCTCATTGTCTCAGTTCTGATGAGCTTCATCATTGTTGGCTTTTGCAATCATAACTTAACCAAGAGAAGGTGTCAATGCAGGAAGGAGAACCCAATCCTTGGATTTGAGTATTTAATTCTGTTTTTTACTGGTTTAATTAGACTGGCTTGATAGAAGATAATTAAATCTTCATTAGTGTTGAATAAATATTGAAGACTAAAAGTCATGTAAATAGGTAGATGGTGGTCACACTGGCTGCTCAACCAGGATTGGTTGTTACCATATTAAGAATCTTACTACCAAGGCTAGAATTTCTCCTCTTGAAATATTTCACTGATCACTTTTTACTCCTTTTCATACTGCAGAAGGCTTTCCTCAGCCCCTTGTGGATATGTTAGTGCTGGACTCTAGCAGTTTGGATTGATTTTGTTTACTATTTTAGTTTGCGGGAATTACTCCAAACTAAAATAATCTGAAGACCAGAGTAGTAACAGGTGGTGGAACTTAGGTTTTGTCAGGAAGGCACAGTAAAAAGCAAACAATATCCCAAAACAACAGAAAGACAGTGCTCAGATTCTGGTTCATAGGATCATGGAAGAAAGAAAAAACTGATCAAAACACTCTATATCTTTCTACAGGTTATTACAGAGGCAGAACTTACTATTTTGCAACCAGATCATACAATTTTGGTATTTCCTTCCTTACCTGCTACCACTTTTCACCTGGAGTCAGTCCATGAGAGGAAAATAACCCTGGCCAGAGCCACTGATTTCCTGTCTCCCACTGCTTAGAGATGATGAGGAGTAAACAGATTAGGAAGGGACAAGTGTTACCTCTGCTATAATGGTGAAGATGGAGCAGTAACTTTCAATAAATAGATCACCTTCCTGTCCTGGATCCCAGCTCCAACAGTCACAGCCCCCTTCTGATGCCCCAGGTTTAGCTTTTCTATTTTTCAGGTTCTGTGCTGTTGTAATAACCTGTAGAAAGATAGAGAGTGTAGTGTTTTGATCCGTTTTTTTCTTTCTTCCATGATCATATGAACCAGAATCTGAGCACTATCTCTCCATTGTTTTGGGATATTGTTTGCTTGTTACTGTGCCTTTGTCCTGGGTTGACTATATGGTGCTTTTATCCCCAATCATCTCGTTCTGTTCATGCTGAATAATAAGTTTGCACCTTTAAGGGTGTTCCAGAGAGTGAAGGGGAGAGAGAAGAAGCGGCAGGTTTTTTCAGAACTGTACTCACTCCTCCACATTCCTGCTGCGGGCTGTGTTGTCTGTGGCTGCACCGGCAATGGGACAGAGCTCTCCTTTGCTTTTAGTTAGCTAGCTAGGGCAAAGAAGTTCCCTGGACGTTTGTTTTCTTTTTTCCCTTTTCCTTTGGACCTCTTAAAAACCTGCTCTGGACTGAACACCCAGGGGAGCACCGGCAGCTGCACCTGTGGCCCACCGGGCCGGGCCTGGCCTGCGACATTGCCAGCACCGGAGGGACTGATCAGAGACTGAGGGAGCTGAACTGCACCCCGGGGAAGGGACTTTCTCAGTTTGTCATCTCCTTTGGAGTGGCAAGGGACCTTACTGTTTGATACTGTGTAGATTTTACTGTTTAATAAACAGTTTTTTTCCACCTTTCTCCAAGGAGGTATTTTCTCCCAGACCAGTTGCGGGGAGGGGCCGATTGGATCTGCTGTACTACCGGAGCTCCTTTGGGGGATTGTCTCCCAGATTTGTCCCTAAACCTGGACAGCCTTCCTGACAAAACCTGCAGAGTACTTGCTGTGCTTGCTCTGGACCAGCCCACAACTCCTTCCCACGGGCTCAGCGTCACTCTGGGTTCCTCTGCAGCTCCTCTGTGCAGAAAGGTCCAGGTGCGGTCCCTCTGCTGCCCAGGGCTGCCCTGCCCCTGCAAAGCAGCAGGCACCCAGCTGGACAAAGCAGCCCTGAGCGCTCCCAATCCTCCTGACCTTTGTGCAGACAGACACTGCCATTGAGACACCTCTGGGACAAGATGGACTCACTGAGGGTGGGGATTAGCATTTTCAGGGCTTGAGGTTTCATTATCACGTCTGAGAAACTAATTAATTTTCTCTTTTGTGCAGGAGGATTATGTACTTCACCTTTTTGCAGAGACCAAAGCTCTGACGCATGAAAAGATGAAACCTGTCAGCTCCCAGCTGATGTTACATCCTGAGTGGAAAGGTCTCTGTTGGCTTTCACTATCTCAAAATTTGCCCTTATCTCTGCTCTTCCAGAGTTTCTCTTTCAGAAATTACTCCACCAAGTTGTTGCATTTTTGTGGGGCTTGTGTAGCTGACCCACCAATACTGCTTTGAAAATTCCAGTCCTTAACAATCCAGTGTTGCTTTATGGTGCAAAAAGCATCATAAATAAAGGTTTATAGGTTTAAATAAAGGTTTTCCTTTATTTTTCCTTTATTTTCCATATGAATAGTTTTGCTGGGAAAAAAAAAAATAATTGGACATATCTCCTCCAGTGCTTCATTTCAGGTGCTTGTACTGTTTCTTATACAGAATACAATTAGTTTTCTCTCAGCACTAAGAACAACCTGTGCAGCCAAAGCCCAGCTGAATCTGGGCAGTGAGGTAAGTCAAACTTGTTGGGTGGTGGCCTGTCAGTGACTCCCCCAGTGCCAGAACCTCACTGTGAGGGATGCTGGTGTGGTGTGTGTCAGGAGCAGAGCTGGACCCATGGGATACCAAGGATTAGCACTGTTCTGCAGACTTCTTTTCTATTTCTGCACATATATATCACATTTAGCCTTTCTGCCTAATTTCATGCATTTTTTTTAATACTTTCCAAACTGACAAGTCACACCTTTTATTTTTGTGATGTAATTGTCTCCAAACTCAGTGATAAGGGGGAGTAGTAGCAAGCTGGCAGTGTTCATTGTAAGAACGTTGGCCCTTGGAGACCAGATGCAGATTTGGTGTTTGCACCAGGGAGGAACTGGAAGAATGGTTCCCACTTTTCCCACCTCCTTGGGACTTGTTCTGTTGGGTTGTACCAACTCAGAGGTTTCCAGTTGGAAACTCTGCCATCTGCTGGAGTTCTGATGGCTGAAAACTTTGAGCTTTCTGAATTTAAGGGTGCCAACCCTCAAGTAAACACCTCATTTGACCTTGGAAAAGGCTTCAAAACTTGAGTCATAGCACAGAAACAGTGTGTGTGTGGTTTGGATAGTATTGTGTGATCTCACAGGCTGAAAAAACCTTAGATTTGGGGTTTTAGTATATGGAGATATATGGGAGCCAAGACGAAGAATTTTGGGTGTGGGTTAGATGTCTTTTTTGCACCTTTTTCTTCCTGGATCTGGGTGATTTTCTCTAATTGGGTGAAAGATGTCTGTGTTGCAGGGTTTGGGGTGATCAGAATTGGGTTAGAAACATAAATAATATAGATGTCAGCTGTTTATTTGATAATTGGGGCTTAAATACCTTGAACAGACACCATTTTAGGGCACTTTCTCGACTTGTTAGAGAAAGCTCATATCTCCTGAGTTTGTAATAGACAAGGATAATAAACTTCAGAGTGAGAAATTCCATCAAGCATCTGTCTTCAGCACAGCTGCATGTGCCTCTTGCTGTGTGCCGGGGCAAGGGAACAAAACCCTGGGTGTGGGCATGTAGGAGTGTTGGGGGGTAGACAAGTTGGGAGATCTCTGCAGCCAGGTCAGGAACTTGGGGTTCATTGCAAAGGGCCTGGGGGCAGGGCCCTGCTGGGAGCTGCCAAACACAGCTCAGAGCAGGCCTGAGAGGAGAGAGGGGCAGAGAGGGTGAGAGGGTAAGGGAGTAAGGGAGTAAAAAAGGTAAGAGAGTAAAAGGGTAAGAGAGTGAGGTTCCCATTACAATACAATAAATCTTCTTCTGTGCTGAATATTCTCATTCTCACTAACCAATCTAGTACAAGATACAAATCCTACAGCATTTCCATACAGCCTATAAGAATCATTACATTACCATACTGTGCTACATTTTAAACCCTAAAAACTCCTCTTTGGGCCCTTCTGCCAAGCTGTAGGGTCTGCTCTGACCCTTGGGCTGTCTGCAAGCAGAGGGTGTTGTTCCATCAAAAGGGGATCACCTTCAGCTGGCCACACCATTGTTCTCCAGTTGTTCAGTAACTGAGGGATCTCAAAGCTTGCTTTCATTTCAATCTCGCTTATAGTTTCCATATTCTCAAAATCTTTTGCCAGACAATCATATTTGTAAGGTTTTCCTGTTTCATCTTCCCCAACAGGGGCAGAGACTGCTGGCACTGCCTCTCGCTCCAGGACCCAGGCACAGCCCCTGGGAGCTGCACAATGTGCATCTTACAGGTCTTGCCTGTTCTAAGAGCTTGACATAATCAGGTTATGAAGGTTGGTGCACCCTGAATTATCATGTTTCTGAATTTTGCATGCTTGTGTCAAATCTAAGTAAAGATCTGTTGTGGATGTGACTGCCTAGTCAGAGAGCAAGAAAACAGGATTTGTTTTCTCACAGTGGACTCGTGAGACTTTCTAGGGAGTTGTAGAGAAACAATGATAACTTGTTGGTATAAACAACCTGCAGGTGGTGTTTTCCTGCTCTGTTTTTCTGTTCTTCTCAAGGACTGTTTGTGAGAAAGATGTTTTTGTTAATTAGCCAATCAAGTAGAATGTGTCGAACCTATCTATAAAAGAAGAGAATTTTCATATTAAAGCTGCTGTTGTGCAGACCATCCTTCTGGTGAATTTGTGTCATTTCCTGCTCACTGATGACATTCTGTTCTCCTGCAAGAGAACAAAACTGAACTTCTGAGAGAGGAGAACTGAAGAGAACAGAAAAGAACTGAACTTCTGAAATCCTGGTGGCTGTGAATAAACAGGAAGCAATGGGAATAAGCCCTGAATTTGTTTGGTAGAGAGGTGTTTCTAATGAAAAACAACTCTACCTTCTCCAGAGGAGAATTTCATGTTCAGAGTGTGTAAGTTCTAAACAGATGAAGAGGAACACACATGCCATGGTTTATAGATCTCCAGCAATAGCTGAGTGGAATTAAACTGCTTTTATAAATAGATAAGAACAAACTGTGACTCTGCTGCTAACATGTGCAGTTGGAACTGCTGACTTCTTAAACCCTGGAAATTGGGCTTTATGATGGAAATAGTAAGTCTGTGAACCTTAATTACAGTTGTGGTGCTGGCCATGGCCACCTTTTCACACACAAGAATTCAATCTGGGAGGGTGAGCAGAGCACAAACAAGTTGCCATGAATTACATTAGCTGTGAATGTGGACTTTCATCATGCTGGTCACCTTAGCCAACCTGAGAAAGGTTTTTGAACTGAGTGTGGGCTGGGTCAGCACTAGGAGAATAAAATGGAAACTATGACTAACCTTTTTTGTACTGTGCTTTCAATAGCCAGTTTCAATATCCCAGTGGAAATGCTCCTGTTGTATTGCTTTGTTGTTAAGGAAGATTTGATAAAATGCTCAAAGTTAAATCACAAATAAATGTTCAGATGTGAATTTGCTCAGTTCTGCTTTTATTCACTATCATGCCTCAGGTTTAGAAGAATTCAAATACTGAAATGATGTATCATCATTTTGAAACGCTCAGAAGACAAGGCCAGTGTTCCATCAATTTATGTTTGTCCCAAATGGCCTCTATATCCAAGAGTGTGCTTGGAACTCTAGATTACAGGCATAAAAAGATGAAGAGAATTGTAATGATTTGCTTTAAAAGAAGACTAAGATTTGGGGACTATGATGAAAGTCAGCTGCAGCTTGAGCATTTTTCTTCAGAGTAGTTCTTCAAAGGACTACAGTGTCAAAATCAAAAGAGATGGCAAGGGTATGTTCTCTATTACCAGACATAAGCAAACAGATGGTTTACTTTTTCTCCTCTTTTAAATCTGTAACTGCTACGGTCTCATTATGTCTCTTGGAATGGTTTCAGATATTGATGTAGTTTGCAAAACTGAGCTGATTGAATAATAGCTATATCACAATTTCAAATCCATTAGAAACATCGCTTGCCAGAGGATCCAATGGTTTACTTGACTGTCAATAATAAAATTGGATAAGCCATGAGTCACTTTGGGCTCTTTAACAGTGTTATATTTCTCCATACCAGGGACTGTGCTGCTGATATTGGCTGCTGGGAGCTGCAGGAGCTTTCCTGCTCCTTTTGAGGGAGTTTCATTGTCTCATGGTATTTGTGGGAGTGATTCTCTCCCACCAGCTGCTTCTAAAGTTTGTCCTTCTCCTTCTCTGTCCCACTCAGTACTTGCTGCCAGAAGGAGGAGAGATTTGGGTCACTGCTGTTGGTTTCAGGTGTGTGCTCATTGCTGCTTTATTTTTCCTCATTTTTTTTTGCCTTTTTTATTTAGGATGTTAGTTTCTCCTCTGCCTCAAGGACTATAAAATACAGGTAGACAAGTCCTTTCTTTTCTTTTGCTAACTGTAACTAACTGTTCTGCCCAGAACAATATCTTGTAACTTAGTTTGTCTCTCACTACGATATTTCACACAAGCCCTTCTGAGAAATAAAACTATCCCTGAGAGCCTAATTTTTTAGACAAAGGTATGGGATAAGGTGATATTTGTGGGTTTTAGACACCCAAGTGAGACACAGTGTTATCAGTAGCCTTCCTAGAGCACTGACAATTTTTATCATTTCATCTGTTATTAGTTCAAAGCCTGATTGTTTCCTTAATCTGCAGTACATGGCCCCGTTGGGTCCCCTGACACAGAAGCACTTGCTTGAACCTGTTTGTGTTTGATGAAGCAACATTTCTGCAAAGAACCCTCATGGAAAATTAGTTGACCTCAAATGTCTACACAAGATGTTGCCATTTCCACAGTGTGCTCTGGGGATGTGCGCTGTCTTCCTAATTAATCATAATTTTCAACACAATGCAAAGAACCGCGCAAAGAAGGACTCAATGCTCCAAAGGAGCACACACAGTTCTTACACCCAGGAGCTGTTTTGGGGACATCTGAAATGCTCCAGGTTGCAGCCAGCCTGGCAGCTGGCTCTGGGGGTGAGCCACAACCTCCTGGCTCTTAACAGCAGTGAGGTGCTGGGCTCAACTCACATGTGGTGTGAGAAAATTGGCAAACATAAATAAATACCTTCTGTTTCCTTTCCAGTGGGATCTGAAACAGGTTGAGGCGTATGAATTGGGGCTGGCTTTACACACAGGACCTGAACTGGGGCAGTGTCGCAGACATCTTTTATGGAAAATCTTTTCTTTAGGATTTTTCCTCCTGAGAAGCTGAGAGGCCTCAGGAACAAAATGTAAACAATGGTTATCTGCTGCTGTGGGATGCAACAGGTGCATCTGGGATTGGCCCATGTTGGATGTTTGTAATTAATGGCCAATCACAGTCAGCTGGCTCGGACAGAGAGTCCGAGCCACAAGCCTTTGTTATCATTCTTTGCTATTTTATTCTTAGCTAGCCTTCTGATGAAATCCTTTCTTCTATTCTTTTAGTATAGTTTTAATGTAATATATATCATAAAATACTAAATCAGCCTTCTGAAACACAGAGTCAGATCCTCGTGTCTTCCCTCATCCTCGGACCCCAGTGAACACGGTCACAGGACAGTGAACTGAGGACAGCCCTTGGCTGCCAGGACAGGCAGTTCAGTCAACCCTGTGCCAGTTTCAAGGTGTTTTGCATTGTAGATTTTAAGTTTTATGTCAATGGCAGCTGCTCAGGATGTGGGAGTGCTGGTTTTTAATGTAGAAGAAGGGGAGAAGTTTTTCCAACCTCTTTAGGGGTCCACCTCTATGACCATGTTCACAGGGGTCCAAGGATGAGGGAAGAGACAAGGATCTGACTCCATGTTTCAGAAGGCTGATTTATTATTTTATGATATATATTACATTAAAACTATACTAAAAGAATAGAAGAAAGGATTTCATCAGAAGGCTAGATAAGAATAGAAAAAGAAAGAATGATAACAAAGGCTTGTGGCCCGGCTCTCTGTCCGAGCCAGCTGACTGTGATTGGCCATTAATTAGAAACAACCAACATGGGCCAATCACAGATGCACCTGTTGCATTCCACAGCAGCAGATAATCAATGTTTACATTTTGTTCCTGAGGCCTCTCAATTTCTCAGGAGGAGCAATCCTAAGGAAAGGATTTTTCAGAAAAGATGTCTGCGACACACCTCCTCTCACTTCTCTAGCAGTAACAGCAGCACCAGCACTGACAAATGCAGCTTAATCCATCCTAGGCCCAAATCTTCTGTTCAGGGGCTCCACTTGTTCCAGGACCCTGAATCATGGAACAGATCTTGCGCATGAGTGCCTGGAGACTCTGCCCATGTCCCTGGGTTTGTGGTGCTGAGCTGCTGCTCTGTCCTGGGCTGTCAGGAATGCTGGCTGGCTGCATGGGCATGGAATTCCCTTGGGTTCTGCCTTCCCCTGCAGTCCCAGCTGCACATGCAGGGATCAGCAAGTTGAGTTGTGGCTGCTTTTGTAATTGAATGTGTGTCTCCTGCTGGAATGCATCCAGGGTCACCTGCAGAGACATCCTGAGTGACAGCAAACCCAGCCGGCTGTGCTGTGAGCTGGGTCTGGCAGGACAGACTGAGAGCAGAGGGGCTGTGAGAAGTCTTCTGTTCCCTGCCTGTTGTTTCCTTCAGGGTGACAATAACACACTGTGGTATAATCCACACTGGACATTGTCTGACTAGCCAAAATGATGGCCTTTGGCCCCACACTGACACCAAGAAGAGTGTTTATGTATGTTACAGCATTTAAGCTGTGTCAATGACTGTGATTCTGACCCTCATCTGTCTTGGATCAGGGGAAGCTGGTTAGGACCACAGCAGAAGGGCGCTTTTAGCTTGGTACTTCCAACAACTTTTTCTACTTCACTGGGTGAAAACCTCCCTGGCTGAAAAACCCCAGGGAGTGGTGCTGAGTGTGGCTGGCCACTGGTAGGGCTCCCCAGGGCTTAGTTTTGGGGTCAGCTGTTCAATATTTACATCAGTGATTAGAATGAGGGGATGGCGGCACCCCCAGTAAGTCTGCAGATGACACTGAGCGGGGTGGGCAGGAAGGCTCTGCAGAGGGCTCTGGGCAGGCTGGAGCACTGAGCTCAGGACAGCTCAGAAGGTTCAGAAAGGTCAAGAGCTGGGGCCTGCACTGGGGTTGCAGCACTACAGGAGGGAGGGGGAATGGCCTGAGAGCTGTTCAGGAGGAAGGGGATGGGGTGGTGGTTGACACCTGGCTGGATGTGAGCCTGTGAGTGCCCAGTGGCCAGGAAGGTGAGGGCATCCTGGCCAGGAAAGTGAGGGTGTCAGCCACAGTGTGGCCAGCAGGAGCAGTGGCCACAGTGACCATTCACCTGTACTGGCACTGGTGAAGCACCTCCAGCTCTGGGTTCAGTTTGAGGTATTCCAGAAAGGACTCTGAGGTGCTGGAGGTGCTCTGGTGTCCAGAGAAAGGCAGTGGGGCTGGGGAGGCCTAGAAAACACCTCCTGTCAGGAGTGGCTGGGGGAGCTGGGGCTGTTTAGTCTCAGGAAGTGGATGCTCAGGGGGAACCTTCTCATTCCCTACAACCACCTGAAAGGATGGTGTAGCCAGGAGGGACTCAGCCTCTCCTGCCATGTCTCAGGTGAAAGGACTAGAGGAAATGACCTCAAGTTGTGCCAGAGGAGATTCAGATTATTAAAAACAAAGCCATGAGAATAAGTTGCCCAGGGAAGTGGTGCATCACCATGTCTGGGAGTGCTCCAGAGGTACCTGGATGTGGCACTTGGGGACGTGGTTTGGGGTGACCATGGTCATGCTGGTTTGATGGTTGATTCAATCACCTTGAAGGTCTCTTTCAGCCCTGATGATGCTGTGATCCCACTGAGCTGCTACTGGTGGGGTCAGCCTGTGTCAGAACCCAGGACATTGCTCTGGTTGCCCTGGATGGCTCGAGCCCTGGCCAGGGGCTCAGGGACCTTGGCACAGAGCCCAAGACCCCTGTGCCTTTGATTTTAACCCATGGAAAAAATTACCAACCTTACATGAGGATCTGCAAGCCATGAAAGTTCAGGTAGAATGACAGTTAGTTTATCACAGGGGTGAAAAAGTAGAATTTTGGGGTTTTTAGAATGGGGGCTTGGGGTCCCAAGATGGAGGAATTTGGGCGTGCCTTGTCCTTCTTTCTCCTTCTTCCTAGCCTCCATCTTCTGCTGTGATGGTGGCACTTTTGGATTGGTTTAGAGTAGAAACACAATGTCTAACATAGGTGATAGGTATTGGAAAATTATTGTAAATAAAGCACACGTAGTTTTTAATATAAAAAGATAGCACTGTTCTGAGGGTGTCAGTGTGCCACAACCCAACCTGCTGGACAGACCTCAGCAGGTCACAGAAAGAATGGAACAGATAAAAAACAATAAACAACCTTGAGAACCAGAACAGAAGAATCCTGACCCCCTCGGCTGCCAGGCTGGGAAAAGAGACTCTGTAACACATCTTGGGGTCATCCTGACCACAGAGACTCTGAGAAGCCTGGGTGTCAGGTTCTTTTGGCCTTGGTGTTTTGTTCAGTTCTGTTTTTATTTGCTTGTGCTGGCATTGATCTCTGGGAGACAGTGAAAATATTTATTCACTACAGGCAGGGTGACAGATATCTCTTGTATGAAGAACTATTTGATGAGCTGTTAGTTTTGAGTGCCTTTCCTATTCATTGAACTAATTAGCTCTACAAATCTTGCTGTCAACCAGTCATATAGCCACTTATTTATTTTCCCATGTGCAGAATTTTTACTTTGCTGCATATACACGGAGCTGTAAAACCAAATGCACCAAAAATTGTCTCTTAGTTGGATGTAAATGGAAACAAAATACACTTGGAATTATTATTACATGTACCATTAATTTTTATTTGAACTGTCTTATAAAAATGCCAAGCTGCTTTCATTGTTTTTCTCTGTTGCACTCATGTAATGAGTGTAATGCTCGTTTACTGCATTACTGGGGGAGTGTGAAGATGCCTGTGTCTGAGACAGGGAAAAGGAGAGGCTTTAGTGCTGACCACATGGGCACCTGGAGACTCCAGCTGTCACTGATTGCTATGGTTCTTTAACATTACTGCTTGGTTTTAACCTCCTCTTGTGCTTTCTCTCCTGCAAGCTTTGTGGGGTTTTTTGGTTTTGCTTTTTTTTGTGATTTTTTTGTTTGCTTTGGTTTTTTTTTGGTGGTTTTTTTTTTTTCCTTTGGTTTTATTTTTTTTGTTGGTTTTTAAAAAATTTTTAACCATCCTAGCGAGTGGAGTTAAGCATTTAATGCCATTGAAGCATTTCCAGCTCATGTCAGTGCAGCCACGGGGCCTGGGCTCTGCTGTGCTCAGTCCCAGCAAGCCTGGCTGCTTCTGGCAGTGACAGTGCAGAGGGCATAGAAAATGTGCTTTGCGGGAAAGGAAAATGCGAGTGATGTGATTCCTGGCACAAATATCTCTGGTGATTTGATTGCTGTGGCATTTCTGATTTGGGACAGCACCGTGTGGGCTCTGGAGATCAGCAGGGTCCACCAGCAAGCAGGGCTGCTCATGTACAGCTCTGAAGGGAGAGCCAGGAAGTGAAGGATCACCCTGTGAAACACAGCCAGATGTTTTACAGCTGCACAGTTGCCTCCTCAAATTGCCTGTAATCCCTGGAAGTTTTGTGATGTCATGGCCAAATGGAATTATGCTGCCTGTCGGAAAGAGATTTTCCATTTTGTAACCTGACCTCTCCAAAGTGATCACAGCCAAGATTCCTCTTCAGCATATGCAGCATCCTCTGCCCCTTAGAACGGAGCTCTTGGGGACTTTTGCCAGTGCAGAGCTATGCCATCAGTGGTCTGGTCTGTAATGGATCACAGGGCATTAATTTCTTTTCTCAAGTTAGGCAATAGTTTTATTATTTAAATGTTGATGTCTTCCTTTGTCCCCAAGTATTAAAATCTTAAAACCACCTCATTTTGGGAGCAGAGCTAATGGAATTGTCATATCTACTGCAAGCACAGATTCAACTCCATGTGAAAGCAGGCATTTACATTATTTTCCTTCCCACCAAAGCAATCCCACTTCAAAGGAAGGACAGACAGAGTGTGTGCAGCCCAAGGAGAGCTGAAAAAGGGAAAACAGCTCCATAGAACTGTGCTGATTAGTTTCCAAGGGCTCCCATTCGAGTAGCAGAGGTGTGTGCCCAAGTTTGATGCATGGATGCTTGCAAACTGGAGAGTCTGGGAAAGGGTTACAGGGAAGATTGGAAAATCCTGTAATGTAAAGGGAGATAGAGACTTTCAATCTCTTCGCCTTGTTTTTGAAAAGAAGAGTAAATGATTACTTGAAGAAGAAATCTGTGACAAAAGCATCTTTAAGCATCACTGGAGCATGTTGGGCAGCCATGGCCCAGTGGCTGAGCTGTGTGGTTTGGGCTCTGGATTTAACTGAATATTTGAGCAGCTTCAGTGTTGGGCAGTTGTTGCTGCTTGAAATCTCTGGTCACAGCTGAATCCTCAAAGCTGTAGATCTGATGAAGCTGTGGCTCAAGTGCTCTGGTTCATGTTGGACAGGTCAGATAATCATAGTGGGGCACTGGCAAAAACAGTGTGCTGAGGTTTCATAGAATTTCACAAGTGCACCTAGGCAATGTGGCTGATATGATCAAACACGTGATCAGAGAGGAACAGCTAACCCCATCCAAGCAGCCGCACACCCTAACCAGTGCTATGGCGTGTTTTAAATGTGGGCAGGCGGGCACGCCGCGCGGGCTGCCCCAGCCGGCACGGCCCCCCCGGAGCACCCCCCTCCAAACACGCCCCGAGAGGAATTTGTTGGGGCTGTGGAAAAGGGGCATCTGGCAAGGGAATGCAGGTCCTGGCACCGGGAAACGCCAGAGGGGAGGCAAGTGGGTCATGTTCAGCCTCCCCACTGTGAATGTAAGATGGCCCACCTATGCCAACCCGCAGTGGGGCTCGGGACTATATCCCATACTCCCACAGGGGACAGCCGGTTCCACGCCCCGCCGGCAGCCCAATGGCAGGGCGGCACGGCCCGCCCACAGCACCCTCATTCCGCCGTTGCCGCAAACTGTGCCGGGACAACAGGGACAACAGGGGCGCCCCAGAACGGGATCCCTGGGTGGCTCTGGCCATGAAAATAGGAAAGGAACCCCTGATGGTGTGGGGGACATGTCGCCTCTACGGCAGTCAGGATCCCCATGTCATAGGGCTGCAGTTCTGGGCGGACACCGGCTCAGACTGCACCATCCTTCCACAAGCACACTGGCCCGGGCATTGGCAATTCAAAGAAGTCCCCCCAGTGAACGGGGTGGGAGGGCAGTCCCGGGCGTGGAGAAGCACCCAGCTGGTGGCTATAACGCTCCACACAAAAGAGGGACCAGAACAGACAGTAGCAATCTATCCCTATATCTTGCAAAACTCCCCACCCCTAATAGGGAGGGATGTCCTCGCCATGCTAGGAGTCAGAATTACAAATTTATCATGAGGGCCACTGCGGTTCACCCCACACTGCCGATCAAATTGACCTGGAAATCATCAGAACCTGTGTGGATCCTGCAGTGGCCCATCCCTGAGCCTCGAATGACAGCTCTACTGGAGCTGGTTGACCGCGAATTGCAAAAGGGCCACATTGAACCCTCCACCAGTTTGTGGAACACTCCTGTGTTCGTAATTCCTAAAAGGTCCGGAGAAGGTTACCGTCTCATTCACGACCTAAGGGAAGTGAACAAGACAATTCGGCCCATGGGCCCAGTTCAGACACTGCTGCCCATGAACTCAGCCATCCCTGAAGGGCAACCATGCGCAGTGCTGGACATCAAGGACTGTTTCTTTTCCATACCCCTTGCACCCTGAGGACAGAGAACGATTTGCTTTTTCGGTGGTGTTCCCAACGGTGAGCGGCCCAACCTCCGTTTCCAGTGGAGGGTACTCCCGCAGGGACTTGTGGACAGCCCCAGCATATGCCAAATCACTGTGGACAAAGCACTGATGCCAGTCCGACGCTCCTACCCTGCTGCCACCATCATCCAATACATGGATGACATCCTGGTCGCTGCACCATCAACAAGCCAGGTGGATCATCTGGTGTCCGTGATCGCAGAGAGACTCTCCAGGCCAACGGCTTCGAGATCGCGAGCGCAAAGATCAAGAAGGGACCCTGTGTGACCTTTCTTGGAGTGGGATCACAGGTTCCTACGTGACACCCCCAAGGTAAAGGTCTGCGGGACATCAGGGCGCTTCCACGATGCGCAACGCCTGGTGGGATCACTGCAGTGGCTTCGCAACATCATCCTAGTTCCTCCCGAGGTCATGGACCCTTTATATCACCTGCTGAAAGGAAAGCACCCTGGGAACCCAAGGAACTGACACCAGAAGCGGCGAGCTCCCTCGACTTCATCGAACACCAGATGTCCACAGGTACTCTGGCCAGGTGGAATCCAGCTGCGCCGCTGGACTTGTACGTCCACTTCACGCCGAAGGGAGGAGTGGGAGCATTGGCACAAGGACCTTCCGAAAAGTCCCGACCGATCCTGTGGGTGATCCTCGGAGGACCTGCTCGTGCGTTCTCCCCAGGAATCGAATGCATCGCCAACCTCATCATAAAAGGCAGGAAACTCGCCCTGAAACACCTAGGAACTGAGCCAGCAAAAATCCACCTTCCCTTCCGCAAGCAGCCAACCACAGAGTCAACCACAATATCGGAGCACCTGGCCCTCGCCCTTGCTGGCTTTTTCGAGGAGAAATCTCCTACTCTGCCAAACCACCCTGACCCAGCTGCTGACTGTTGTCGACATGGACATGCCGCCAAAGGTCATGGACCGACCGCAACCAGGACCAACGGTCTTCACGGACGCTTCCTCCACGACTTCCACCGCAGCAGCAGTGTGGCAGGCAGGAGAACAATGGCATTGCGTCAAAGCATGCGACCCCACACTGTCAGTGCAACAGCTGGAGGCGACAGCAGTGGTCCTGGCGTGCGGACTCTTCCAAGACGAGCACCTCAACATCGTAACGGACTCTATATTCGTGGCAAAGCTCTGCCTAGCCATGGCAGGACCAGGTGTGTCAACATCCGCAGCAGCCCTGATGCTGGAGGAAGCACTCTCCTCGCGACAGGGCACGGTGTCTGTCATCCACGTCAACAGTCATAATCCAGTCAAAGGCTACTTCCAGATCGGCAACGACAAAGCGGACGCCGCAGCGAAAGGCGTGTGGACGTTGCAGGAAGCCCGCCAACTGCATGAATCGCTCCACATCGGAGCAAAAGCACTGGCAAAGAGATGTGGGATCTCGGCGGCGGATGCGAAACATGTAGTGGCCACCTGCCCTCACTGCCAGAAGTCACCCCTGTGGACCAGTGGGGTCAACCCGAGAGGTCTCAAGCCTTCTGAGATCTGGCAGTCAGACTTCACTCTGTGTCAGCTGCTGAAGCCCCGAGCATGGCTTGCAGTGACAGTAGACACCTGCAGCGGGACGATCATAGCCACACAGCACCACAAAACTAACTCTAAGGCCACACCACCACTGGCTGACAGCCATGGCATGGCTTGGTATCCCCAAGCAGATCAAAACCGACAACGGTCCCAATTTCACCTCCAAGCCAGTGCGAGAATTTGCCTCGAAATGGGGTATCACTTTGGTGCAGGGTATCCCATTATAACAGTACAGGACAGGCCATAGTCGAGCGAGCAAATCAGACCCTGAAAACCAAGCTAGAGGTGTTGGCGAAGGCAGAGGGCTTTGCCAATTCCATTCCCCCGGGAGACCAGGCACGTGTGCTGGCAACCGCCTTGCTAGCATTGAATCAGTTCCCCAGGGGGGAGGAAACAAACAGTCCTGTCCAAAAGCACTGGGCCACTCGAACGTTAGTGGAAGGCCCACAGGTTGCAATTAGAAATGAGATGGGCGAGTGGGAACAGGGTTGGAGGCTGATGCTCACGGGCGGGGTATGCAGCTGTCAAAAAGGACGGCAAAATCAGGTGGTGTCCACTCAGGTCGATTAAGCCTGACCTCCACAATGAGCAGGATGAGACTAATGAGAACTGTGAGTTTCTGTTTTCAGGACATGCTCATGGGGCGTCCTCGTAACGCGTAGCCCCCGTTCCAGAGGAAAGTGACAGACCACCAAACCGCCAGACAGCGCCCGAGAGACCCGTGACGGGTGAGACCCGAGCATCAACGGTGTCTCTGTGTGATTCTGCTGCTGGGCCTTGTCACCAGAGGGCAAGCCAGCCCAGACCACTATCCCCACCAGCCATTCAGATGGGTCATCGTCATCTTAGTAGCGACAAAGTGCTCAGAGAAACCATCACGCCAAACACCCCGTCCTTCGTGTCCAAAGACCACTGACCTGTTTCCAGGACAACCAAAGGTAGACCCCCATTCCCCACACGCCACACACATGTACTTATCCTATTGGTGTCCAGCCTCAAACCCAGGAAAAAGTTACTGCAATCGCCCAGGGTGGGGACATTGCGGACACTGGGGCTGTGAAACCATTATTACAGATGCCAGGCCGTCAGGGCCTGGATGGGATCCACAAAGAGCCTGACAAATTCTTACAGTTTGCGTGGGCACCCACTGGCTGTAACTCACCAGTCTTCCTCCACGGAAGTTTCTATCGAAACCGTCACAAAATCCCCAAAATCCAAAAGTGCACTCACTATAACATGACAGTTCTGCAGCCAAATCACCCTAGCTGGGCCATAGGCAAAGCGTGGACAGTAGTCCTTCAGGAATCAAAAGAGTGGGTGAATGTGCAAATTGTCAGGCTCCAGCCAAATCAGCATCCCGAGCGATCGGGCCAAACAAAGTTATTAAAGACACGCAGAAAGGGAGAGACACAAGCTATCCCAAAACCCTACCCACAAAGGCCACCCGGCATCCCGACCGACCGGCGGAAACCTTTCCTATAGGCCGCCCGGCGGATCAAGTCGGACCAATCCTTCGCATGTTAGAAGCTACCTTCCTTTCCCTGAACGAAACTAACCCCTAACCTGACTGATTCTTGCTGGCTTTGTTATGATGTCAAACCTCCTTTCTATGAAGGAGTCGCTCTAAACACTTCTTTCAGTTATTCCACAGCCAATGCCCCTCACCAGTGCAGGTGGGATCGCCTCGCAAAGGAATCACCCTGAGCCAGGTCACGGGGCCAGGGCAGATGCTTTGGAAATGCTACCCTAGCCAAGCGGAGAGGCGATGTCTGCACCGAAGTTGTCAAGCCTGACAGGAAGAAAAAAATAAGTGGGTGGTCCCGTCCGCATCTGGGATGTGGGTTTGCCAGCGGTCGGGAGTGAGCCCCTGTGTGTTCCTTGCCAAATTTGATGATTCTAACGACTTTTTGTGTCCAGGTTCTGATTGTTCCTAGGGTCCTGTACCACTCAGATGAAGAGATGTATCGCCTTTTCGAGGAACCCAGCCGGCTCCACAAAAGAGAAGTAATAACCGGTATAACTATCGCAATGCTGCTCGGCCTAGGAGCAGCTGGAACGCCACGGGTGTCTCAGCCCTAGCAACTCAGCACCAAGGACTGTCCCAGCTGCAGTCGACCATCGATGAAGACCTTCAAAGGATTGAAAAATCCATCTCCTATCTGGAGAAGTCGGTCTCCTCTCTCTCGGAGGTGGTCCTGCAGAACAGGCAGGGGTTAGACCTCCTGTTCATGCAGCAGGGAGGCCTGTGTGCTGCCCTGAAAGAGGAATGCTGCTTCTATGCAGACTACACGGGAGTTGTCAGAGACTCCATGGCAGAACTCCGGAACAGACTGGCTCAGAGACAGAAAGACAGGGAAGCCCAACAGGGCTGGTTCGAGTCCTGGTTCAATAAATCACCATGGCTAACCACCCTAATTTCTACCATAATAGGTCCACTGGCAACACTGCTTCTAGCTGTCACCTTCGGACCGTGCCTGCTGAACAAGATAGTTACGTTCGCTCAGAGCCACTTGGAACGGACTAACATCCTGTTCATAGGCCAGCAACAAATGTTGTGAATGCAGCCAGGCTGAGCTTGCCTGGAGAAAAAATCACTCAGGTTTCCCAAACCCCTTTCCCTTATCAAATCACAACCTTATACCTCATTTTAATGCCTATATGTATATAACTACCTCGTTCTTTTATGATAGAGAGGGGGGAAGTGTGGGAGAACAGGGACAGTCGCGTTCGGAAGATCACGGGACTGTCACGGGACAGGGAAAGTGTCCCCTTCCCCCCGACCTTTGCCCAGCCTTCTGATAAGAATCACCTAGGAATGTAGCCCACCTGGTCCTAGCAACCTTCCTACCAGTCCTAGTACTTTTCCACTGACCCCAGTAGTTTCCCCACCTACAAGTCCTCCCCCCTGACGTAGAGAAGACCCCCTAGAGTATAAAAATCCATGAAGTGAGCTAATAAAGGCTTTTGGAACCGTCCGCCATAGTGGTGTCAGCGTGAGTCCGTTAGCCCGAACAGCTCTGATCGTGAGCTGTCGTGCTGAGACCCAAAATCAGACCGCCAAGCCTGCTGAGAGGCTACACAGCATCCTCTGCCCCTTAGAACGGAGCTCTTGGGGACTTTTGCCAGTGCAGAGCTATGCCATCAGTGGTCCGGTCTGTAATGGATCACAGGGCATTAATTTCTTTTCTCAAGTTAGGCAATAGTTTTATTATTTAAATGTTGATGTCTTCCTTTGTCCCCAAGTATTAAAATCTTAAAACCACCTCATTTTGGGAGCAGAGCTAATGGAATTGTCGTATCTACTGCGAGCACAGATTCAACTCCATGTGAAAGCAGGCATTTACATTATTTTCCTTCCCACCAAAGCAAGCCCACTTCAAAGGAAGGACAGACAAACAGAGTGTGTGCAGCCCAAGGAGAGCTGAAAAAGGGAAAACAGCTCCATAGAACTGTGCTGATTAGTTTCCAAGGGCTCCCATTTGAGTAGCAGAGATGTGTGCCCAAGTTTGATGCATGGATGCTTGCAAACTGGAGAGTCTGGGAAAGGGTTACAGGGAAGATTTGAAAATCCTGTAATGTAAAGGGAGATAGAGACTTTTTCAATCTCTTCACCTTGTTTTTGAAAAGAAGAGTAAATGATTACTTGAAGAAGAGATCTGTGACAAAAGCATCTTTAAGCATCACTGGAGCATGTTGGGCAGCCATGGCCCAGTGGCTGAGCTGTGTGGTTTGGGCTCTGGATTTAACTGAATATTTGAGCAGCTTCAGTGTTGGGCAGTTGTTGCTGCTTGAAATCTCTGGTCACAGCTGAATCCTCAAAGCTGTAGATCTGATGAAGCTGTGACTCAAGTGCTCTGGTTCATGTTGGACAGGTCAGATAATCATAGTGGGGCACTGGCAAAAACAATGGGCTGAGGTTTCATAGAATTTCACAAGTGCACCTAGGCAATGTGGCTGCCTCTGGTGTCTGTGGAAGACACTCAGACATCAAGATGATGGCAATAAAGCAAAGCTTGGTAAGTGAAAATGGTGAGGAAGACTTTAGGCCTGTCCTTTGTTCCATTCTCTGTTGGTTCTTTTGATCCCTTATGAAATGTTGAGGTGATGTACAGAGATTAAAGGAAACCTGAGCCCTCCCTAAAGTGTTTAATACCTATCTTTGGGAGAATGAAATCTGCAGAAGATGGAAATATATTCAAACCAGGACAAGCCCTGACAGTTGGAACTCTGCAATGTCAAAATCTGCCTCGGAGCTGATGAGGTGGGACCCCATCTGTGCAGCCTGTGGATGTGCACTTTGGGAGTGAGGTAGGAGAGACAAGAAGAGGGTTTCAAACACTTGAAATGAGAGGCTTTGAATTTCATATTTCAGTGTTGCACAGGCAGTGATTTACCCTGCACAAAGCCTCCTTTCTCTCCGTGCTGTTTGTGTAACCATAACCCAGCCTTTGCATTCTGTCTCTTCTTAAATTCCCTTCCCATCAGCCAGACCTATGGAAGTTCTCCACTCAGAGCACTTTCACTTGGAAACTTTTTAACTTTTCCTTTCAGAAATGTGCAGTTATCACAAAAGTTTTAAGCCATTTTCCAGCTGGGACAGAAACCAGACAGGTTTGACTTCTACAAGAGGACCTGAGCTGTAACATCCAGGCTGTGCTTGCCCCAAGGGCAGAGGCATCCAGAGCTGGGCTGTAACTTGGCCACACTGGGTTTTTGACAGCAGCTCTGAGAGGACACCTCTGATGACGTTAGCTCACTGATCCTGCTGCTCAGAAATGTCTCTTCTTCAGTGCTGCAGTCCCTCATGGTCACCAGGAGTGCACAATTTATTTCATTTGCTTTCCTCAAGCATCCAGTCCACACCATTGCTTCGTCTGAAGCTTTCCCTGAAAGAAAATGCTGTTATGGTACCCAGCTCCTCACAGCTTCTGAAGAGGAGAAACAGATACAGTTTGTTGAAGTAAATGAAAGATTTTGCTTGAGCTATGTGGGCTTTTGATCCAAGAATTAACCCAAAAGGCATTGAGACATGTCTGAGGAAAAGAAATTTGTTTTAAAAGGAAATACATAGCACATTAGAATACATTACAAGGTAATGGGGTTTATTAAAGTGGGGTTTATGAGAGTTGAAACTAGAGTGGTCTTTTAATCCATGATGGCTGCTCATTTATTGTGATAGTAAGTTTACAGAACCTACAGTAAAAGAGACTACAAAAGATGTAACTTTTTAAAATTTTGCTGTAAAGCCAGGAATTTCTCTGTACCCAGTTTAAAGGAAGCTTGGCATTATGCTAAAAACATGTGTCCTTACAGACTCTTCCTCAGGGTGACAAATCTCAGTGGTGTCATTTTCCAGATGTGTTTGATTGTAAGTCATGCTTTTACCTCAAATTGTAGGAAACTGAGTGTTCAGGTTTATGCTTATCTTTGAGTTTTAATTCAACTTATGGCACATGTAATATTTTCTTTAGTCCTAACACGTCGTTGTCAACTCTACAGAGAATATTTTAGTACAGTTTTGAAACATTTCTTTGGTAGTAAGCACTTCTGTCTTGGCAATACTAGAAATGCTTTTCCATATCAGCAGCAGTGCATGAATGCTGAACACTCACTGGAGAATTGGGCTGGGTGTTGAGAGAGATTCTAATTCAAAAAAGCAAATGCATTACTGGTAATCGTATTTAGGAAGTTAATGTAATAAAATTAAGAATTAGTCATCTGTGATGAAGGATTTTTTTCATACACAGAATTTTTCACATCCCAAAATTTCTGAATAAATACACGCTGGAAGGAATTATACCAGAGAAAAGTCCTCCCATTGCACTTAGAGCACCTCAGGACCTGGAGATCTGTTCCTACATCCTGCAGTCAGGATGCCACTGGGGAAGAATTCCCATGTTTCAAGGAGTGTTGGGAAGGATGAAAGTTTGACAAGAAAGTCTCACAGATATGTGTGCTGGGCAGAAAGATTTTTAAACATGGAGTCTGATGAAGGAATAGAGATGGAAGCAAGTTTTGATATAGAAGAAAAGAATAGCTGAGCCAGTCCTACTGGATAACCAAGGAGGCAAAGGGTGTGTTGGTTAGAAGGGGTTTTTATGGCTTAGAGCAAAGGATAAACCCACCCCAAACAAGAAGATGTTTTTACCAAGCAGAAATATAGCACAGGCAAACAAGGCAGCAAATGGTGCAAGTAGAAAAAAGGTCTCAGAATTTTCCATTGCAAGAAAACTGAAAACCAACTCCTAGCTTAAACTGTAATGTACTGACTTTTAGTGACTGGAGAACAGTAACATGAATATGGTAATTACAGTAGTTATGATAGGCTGTAGATAAAAGTTAAGGTACAAATTGGTTCTACTGTATGAAGATGCTCAGCAAAGAAAAGTCTAGAATGCATTGTAACCTCAGCTAAGGGTCTCCAGGCCTGCCTGCAGCTGGAGCTGACAGCTGTGGGCACAGCTCTGTCACCCACGACCCTGGACTGCTGTGACACCTTGGATCCAATAAACTGCATTTTGGAAGCTGCCTGGAGTCCCACATCCCTCATTCAGGCTCTTACAAAGGAGGCCTTCTGCCTGCAGGTACCTGGGGAAGAATTCTCCCGTTTCAAGGAGGCTTTGCTGCCTGCAGGTACCTGTGGCACACTCAGGTGAGGTGGCTGGGCTGCAGCACCCCTGCTGTGCTTGCTGAGGGTGTCCAGATTTAGCCCTGAGCTGCAGCAGTTTCAGGAACTGCCAGAGGCATCACAGAGGAGTTTTTGCCTGGAGAAGACACAAATTGTGTTCTGTTCATAAAAAAGCATTTTCATTTCTGTTGTGTCCTTATACTGATGTATTGGTAATTTTGCATTGCCTCCAGAACTGGAGTTCCTTCTCTCTCACCAGAACTTGAGTGTTTGAAAGCCAGGGTGGGTTATTTTCACAGACAGATTACCAGGGTTCCACAAGGATTCCTGTTGAAGGATGTAAATCCAGTCACACATTGAAGCAACATTTCATTCTGCTTTATTTTATCAGAGAAGCTTACACTGAGGAAAGCCAAGGCCATTTTAAAATGCTGATATTTATCATTTAGCAGCTACAATGAAATTTGGGGAAGCAAACAATGTTCTCAGTGACATATTAGTGCAGATCCCTTGGACCTTTATTGCCCTGCTGCTTCACTCTGCAGGGGGAGGTGGGCAGCACCTCTGGGAGGGCTACACTGAATACTGTATTTAACAGCAGAGGGGAAAAAAGCCTAGTAAAGTTTTTAGTAATCTTGGCTTGAAGGGTAATTTTCTTGTCAACTCTATAATTAATGCACCACACGTTACGGTAGCCCATTGTTATTCCAGAATGCCAGGGTGCATTTCAGGCTGAATGGCTGTTTAACAAAACACTTGGCAGATTTATTACCCTCAGGTGATTCTGTCAGTCAGCATTTCCCCATGTTCAACCTGAAGGAGGCAGAGTCAATTTTGGTATCTATTTTGTGAAAATCCAGGCTCTTTAAATTAAACCACACGCATATGCAGAGGCCCCTAGAAAATCAAGACTAGTATTGGATTTTCATCTTTTAGCAGGGAAGCAGGAGTTGCCCTTACAAACTCCTTGGATTTTTCTCTTCACAATCAAGACATCATCTGCCACTTCCACTATCTCGCCAGAAGTATTTGTGGTCATTTGCAGATCATGTCTTGAACATTATGTTTGTTTTTTTTTTTGTTACTCTACAGTAAATTGTCTTGGTTTGAAAAGCCAGGTGTCTGCTAAGGAAGGCAGGAGCCTCCCTTGAAATGGAAAATTTAAACCCCCTCCCTCTGAATTAATATAATTTTGAAATTAAGTGCCTCTCAGGCAAAGATATGGAACAGAAATAACAGTTCTTTATTAGGGAAAAAAGGAAAATAAAATAAAAATGCAGTAAAACAAACCAACCCTGCCCGAGTCAGAGCAGTCCCTGTCCCCTGTGTGTCAGGGGGTGGCACAGCCCCATGCCATGGGGGCCCAGCCCTCCTGCAGTGCCAGCTGTGGCTCTGCTGCAGCAGGGACCCTGCACAAGGGGGGAGTTTTCCTCTGCAGCTCCAGGGCTGCTGCAGATGGGCCTGGGCTCCCTCTGGCAATGCAGGGCAGCAGAAAGCTGCTCCTCTGGCAATGCAGGGGGCAAAGGCTGCTGTGCTGGGCCAGGCTCAGATTGGATCCAGGCAGGAATGCTTGGCTCCTCCCCTGGGCGGAGCATCTCCCCATGGGGTGCTGGAATGGGATCAGCCCTGCAGGGACACTCAGTGGCCATGGACAGCAGAGATCTCCTGGAGGGAGGGTTGGCTGTGGGAGAGAGAAAGAAAACTGCCCCATGGACAGCAGAGAGCTGCCCCAGCTCTGACAGGGTGATAGAACACACACAGCCCCAGCCACATCTTTCAGCCTAAGTACAGAACATTGATTTGGTAGTGCCAGCAACATTTCAGCAGTGATTGTGTATGGAATGACAATCCTGAAACAAAGGAGATGTCACACTGGATTTGCTGTTGCCAGTTCTGCAAAAGAATTCAAGTTATGATTTAATACTGGAGGGGTCGGAGAGGCTCAGAACTTTTGCAAAAACAAGGTTGGTTTAAATTTCTTGTTACAAGGTATTAGGATTGCAAGGAAGAAGATATCTTCTTTTACTTTTTCACTAGGAGAATGATGCTGATAGAAGATATGTGTAGCTCAGGTATGAAAGTACAGAAAAAATGTAGTTAATGAGAAACAAGAAATTTATGTTGCAAGTTCAAAGCAGCAAAACATCATTAAATCATTTTAATTTTGAGACAGCACAATCTTCCAGTCTTTTAAAATAATCTGTGAAATATTCCATGAAAATTTGTTATTCTATGAAAAGGATTACAGTCAGTTTATCCACTTTTTTTCCTCACTGCTCACCTTCTATCACATTTCATCTTCTGTTACTATTCTTTCTAATATCTTCTTTTTTTAGTTTTGAAATTTATGAACTGCCAGAACTTTAATTTCTTTCCTGTTTCACAGTGGGTGTTTTTGCCAGAGGCTGATAAGTCAGTAAAGAATAAAGTCTGGAATGAAGTGGGGATGTTATAGTTCCCTACACCTGACCTTAACTGATCTTTTATTAACAGTAAATGGAGGGAATATAATTTTAAAAAATATCAACAAGTATTTCCTTCCTCAAGTATTTAGGAATGCAGGAAAAGGGGATGGAGCTGAGGGAACTGTCCCCAGAACTCTCCCCAGAGAAGTCTCTGCAGTTCATAGCCAGGAGAGGAGCAGAGATCTCCTGAGCCAGAAGCTGTGTTAGCACTGTTGGCTTTTTAGGGATTCATTTTCTGTGATGTGTGTCCAATCTCTCTTTGAGTTTTTATTTTACACCCACAGCATCTTGTGGCAATGAGTTCCAAAATTTGAGTTGTTCTGTCGAAAATGTCACCAGTGTCCCCGAGCTCTTCTGGAATGAAATGAACCTTTTTCTTCCTTTACTGACTTTTTGGTGCCATTCTTAATGTCACAGGCTTCTACTGTGGCAGATTCTCTCTTCAGTCCTTGAGCATGTCTTTGGGAAAAGCAAATCCAAGTAAAGGAAACCTGTAAATGTTCCACTATAATCCACAGCAAAACAGAGCTTGAGTCCTTGAGCATGTAATGAATACACAGTTGGCTCCAGCGTGCTGATGGCTGTGAGATTTTTCAAAGTCTCAGGCATAATTTGTCTTCCAAGGGAGACAGATGCCAAGCTGTCCTTTGAAAACTTCCTCTTCCACTCCTTCTCCCCTAGTACTTAGTGTGTTTGATTTCATGCTCACCTATAAAATTATTGTTGTCAGCCAGTTTGACACTCAGCATTATACGAGAGGTTTCCTAGCCCCTCACAGCTGGTTGTGGTTTGGCACGTTTGTAGCGAAATGTGGAGACCTAAGGATTTCACAGATGGAATTTCAACCATACCCTGAGGTGTGCTGCTCTGGTGGTTAATTATCCCAGAAGTTCTGTTCAGCTTTACCTGTGGGAAATGAACCCACTGTGTTTGTTCAGCTGCCACTGCCTAAGTGGATGAGCATGGAGATTGTTTTCCAGATTGAAGAAAACACACAGAGAACTAAGAAGGCAAATTTACTTTTACACTGCAATTTATGTGAACATGAACTAGAAAGAACTTTCACTGGTTTTAGTAGGCAGGATAAATCCTGTTACTTTTATTTTATTTTTACATGCTTCCACTTGCTCCATAACTCAAGGCACCCACGAGCCACCCAAAAGTATAAAATGATGTCTAGGAGTAAGGAAATAAAATATCAGCCCCATATTTGCCCTTGATTATTTCTATGCAGGTGCTGGAATTAAGACTTCTCTGTTCCTTAAAGATCTCTCTCACTCCACAAACACAGCATTTGCTGTTGAATTGTCTGAGTTATTTTCATAATTCATAATTATCATGGTTCTTAAAAATTTAGACATACATTTAAAAGCATGATCCAATCTTGCCTGATTGCCACCACATTGTGTTTGAAGTAATTAGCATTCACTTGGCTTTTGAGGCTGTTGAATGAATTTTCCACATGAGATTCCTTAATTTGTACGTATTTTATTGCTATAAAATAGGTATTGGCAAGCTGCCTGAACCATAGTGAAGGCCTTTAATTCCTATTCCTGTGTTATGAAACAAGTGCAAACGAGGAGGCATAGGAGAGACTCCTTAAAAAATATTTTGTTGACATTTCAAAATTGTCCTTCCACAGGCGCAAAAGTAGAGGTAAAACTAAGGTAGCTTAGTTCTGCACTTAAAGAGCCAAAAGCAGTTAGTTTTCATAGAAGAAAGATAATGTTCTTTTATAGTATAAAAGCTCTCTCTTTCTATCCTTGAGCTATTATCCCCAGGAGAAATGTTCTCTGCTTGAAGAGGTTATTAGTGCCTTTGTGCTGGCTTCCTGCAGACTAAGGAAAACCTCCAAGAATATTAATCTTCCCTGCCCTGTACATCTATTCTCCTGGGGCTGAGGCTGCCCTGCTAGCTCAGGCTCGGAGCAAGGAGGTGCTCGTCTGGTTTAAAATAGCCATGGCTGGGGGTGTGAAATAAGAATAAAATGTAAAAATGCCTGCTCTGTTCCCCGCTCTCCCTGCTCTGTTCCCTGCTCCCCCAGGGACACAGGGAAAGATCTTGGGGTCTTCCTTGAATATGGGACTCCTTCCCCCCTCCCCAATTAAAGTGACACTTTGCTTTCTGGGTGGCTTTATAAAGAGTCTAATGACAGATTTAAATATGTCAGAATGTTGTAAGTGAAGAGCAAATTCTAGAACTGCCCTTAAAGCAGTCAGGTTTCATAGAGGTGTTTTCCTAAATAGTATTACAACAAAGTTTGAGGAGAAAATCTAATGTTAAAAAAAAAAAAAAGGAGGAAATTTTGTTGGTTTTGTTATTAATTTCCTTTAAAGAATTGCATGGAAGGACCTGCCTGTGTCCCTACCAGGGTGTTTCAGTACAGCCTTGAAGGGTAAACAACAAAATAACAATTCTTGGCACATGCCCTTGCACAGGCATAACTGGTACAAAATTCTGCCCAGCCCAAACTAGCAAAGCATCCCTGGTGGTCTGGCATTTCACCACCATGAGCCCTCATAAATCAAACAGCAAGGCTGGGGAGGCTGTGGGTGTTACTAATGAGCACTTGGTGGCAACCAGGCATTCCAGGGGAAATCCAGCCTCCCTTCGTGCTTCTGATGGCAGACTGCAGGAGCTCCCAAAATGCTGATCTTGGTCACAAACCTTGCTAATTGTAGTCATCTGAAGGAAAAGGCTTCCACACTGAGGAATGAACTGTGCAGAAACACCAGGGCTTCCATAGAGAGGATTTTAGGGAATGGGATAAGCATGGAGTGTGCCCTGTGCTGATGTTGAGGTGAGTGGTCTGAAAGTTGGATGTAAATGTGTGGGGTTACTCTAATTCAAACATTCTGCTCTAAAGCCCCACTGAAATCATCCCGAAAAGGCAGGTGCTTAAAGGCTTTGTTGAATTTGAGGACCAGATTTGCAACTTCAGACATAAGAAATACATTGAGAATAAGGAATGTGCCTGATACTGGGCACCACAGGGAGGAGTGCAGCTTCCCTTCCCTTCCCTTCCCTTCCCTTCCCTTCCCTTCCCTTCCCTTCCCTTCCTTCCCTTCCTTCCCTTCCTTCCCTTCCCTTCCTTCCCCCTCCCCTTCCTTCCCTTCCCTTCCCTTCCCTTCCCTTCCCTTCCCTTCCCTTCCCTTCCCTTCCCTTCCCTTCCCTTCCCTTCCCTTCCCTTCCCTTCCCTTCCCCTTCCCTTCCCTTCCCTTCCCTTCCCTTCCTTCCCTTCCCTTCCCTTCCCCTTCCCTTCCCTTCCCTTCCCTTCCCCTTCCCATCCCATCCCATCCCATCCCATCCCATCCCATCCCATCCCATCCCATCCCATCCCATCCCATCCCATCCCATCCCATCCCATCCCATCCCATATCCCAGCTGCTGAAGAACTTCTATCTCAGTCACACTAAGCCTTTCTTCACCTCCTTGAAACTCTCTGCCTTGGCCTTCTGAGCTCATTTTGAGTGTGCAGAGTCTCTGCTGGCATGGGAGGAACACCTTGGCCAGCACTTGGCACGCTCTGGCCCTCTCCGTGCTGACTCAGTCTCATGGCTCATGACCACAGCTACATTTAAGCACTTCCTGAGCTGTGGTGCAGCACAAACTCCAGGATGCAGTTTGTCCCAGGGCTGCTGCTCCAGTGCCAGCTGTCCTTGTGCCTGGTCCAAGACAGACCCTGCGCACAGCAGATGCCTCTAGCAATGTATCTGAACAGCTCAGACTGCAGTGCACCAGCCATTTCCCTTGTAACTGTTCTTATCAGAATGTTCTCAGGGCCCTCTGGAATTCATCAAAGTTGCTAAGACATAAACTGTGCTAAAGTAAGAAAGAAGAAGCTGAGAAACCAAGTTCCAAGACCACAAGAAATAGATATCAGAGAGCTGTGAGCCCCCTGGACTGTGACCAGTCACACATTCTGAGAGGTGCACGCAGAACACGTGGACAAGAAAAGGCACCAATAAGAAATGAGTGATCAGTGTGTGCAGTAGGGTTAGAATGTATAAAGCTTAATGTAAACAATAAACAGCTTCTGCTTGATCATATTGGTCAGTTATCCAGGAACCCTGAATTTCCCTCAGATACCAGCCCCTAAACACGCAGGAGGAGCATGGGTTGCATCCTGGGGAGCTCTGCTTAGTGCTCAGTTCTTGCAGCATTTGCAGCCAGCGGTGCAGGGGCTGGATCTGGTGCCTCTGTGCCCTGCCCCAGACAGGCAGGATTGTCCTGCAGCTCCAGAGTAAACCAAAGCACAAGGTCACGGTGGCATTCACTTTCTCTGAACACAGAGAGATAATTCTCTCTCTCAGGGTTTTTTCCTGGAGAAGCACGGAGGGAAGAGGAGAAAAATCTTATCTCTACTTGCTGCTCCTGTTGTTTTTGCACGTGTGGAATGTGTTATGGGGATTGTTTACCCAAAGTGATTTGTCAGTTGGATTCTCAGGATTGTTTTGTTTCCTTGGCCAGTTGGCTCAAAGCCGTGTCCTGACTGTCTTGAGACAGTCACGAGTTTTCTTTAGTATTCTTTGTAGTACAGTATTCTTTAATATAGTATAGTATAATGTAATATAGTTCAATAAAGCAATTGTTCAGCATTCTGAATCAGTGGAGTCAGATGCCAATAATTTCCTTTGTTGGGGGTCCCCTGTACACTACAGGTCAAGATTGCAGAAGGCAACACCACCATGGGCTTGTCAAGCTGATGGTGAATGCTCTCAGGGCCCTTTTCCTCTAGGTTCCTTTCCTCTGGGAATATTCTTACCCTGTTTGATTGTTCTTTAACTGAGACTGAGAATCCCAGAGAGGACGAAGCCTCTGTAGCATTGCAGCAATACATGACTTAATTTTGAGGCAGATCACAGATTTCTGCCTGACATTTCTACCTTTCAACTGTTGCAAGTTTTTCAGCAAACAGCGGAGGAAAGGGAGAAAGACAAAACCACCATGTTAAATGTTAACATGCTTTTCTTCTCCCTCTGGAGGTAGAGTTCAATAAAATGTATAACAGTTTTAAATCTTGTTCCAATACATTTTTATGTGAAAATATATGAAGTATAGTCTGAAAGGACAAAAGACAAGTCTCATTTGTCCTTTAGGCAAAGGTTTTAAAGTGTTCATATATAAAATCTGATTGAGAATACCAGTGACATTTCAACTAGAGACAAAAACAAGGTTAAAAACATTCTGGATTGTCCTAAAAGTGGAAGTTTCATTCCTAGGTTCTTTATGAAACCTAATAAATGAAGTGGTGTGCAATACAATTGAATTGCTGAATACAAATGTGCCAAGTTTAAGGGAGAATTCAGCTGGGCTGAATGCAGCTGTGTGCACCTCTCCATGGTGTTAGGGGCACAGTCCTGGTTTGTGGGTGGTCTTTTTCTTCCAAAAAACAGACAAATGTACAGATTTATTTCTGTAACTGAAAGCTTCCACCTTAACTGTAAATTCTTAGGGAAAACCTCTGCAGTTTGGTTAAATAATTTTAAAAACAAAGCCCCTGCCCTGGATTCAGTGCCAAAACGTGCAGGTATGATTTTCTGTCCTCCTGCTTTGAAGAACATTCCCTACATTTCTAGAAACAGCAATACTCCATCAGAGGGGGCTGTAGTTAAGAAAACAGCACAGGTGAACACAGGAATGTGCATTTACAAAGAGAAAAACCCCTTTGTGTTTCAGGCACTTGGTGCCCCGGTGGGTTTGGCTCTGCTTGGTGTGAGAAGCTGCTCTTGCTGTTTCACTGCTGCTCCCCAGAGCTGGCCAGCCATGAAACGGTGAAGTGCAGAAGTGAATAAACTTCAGTTTGTGCCTTTTCCTGGGAGAAAGAGGAACAATGTGTTTGGATCTCATCCCTGCCTGCATGGTGGGACTTGTGTTGCAGCTGGCTCAGTCACTGATCTGACTGGTGCTGCAGGGTTCCATGCTGGCTGCAGCAGGTTCCAAGGGGGAAGATAGGACTGGGGGATTGATCCAAGAATCTTGTAGGAGATTTCTCTCTTAATTTTATATTTATATATATAATTTATATATATATATATAAAAATATAAAAAATTATATATAACTATATATAAAATAATATATAATTGTATATTATATTATATTATATTATATTATATTATATTATATTATATTATATTATATTATATTATATTATATTATATTATATTATATTATATTATATTATATTATATTATATTACATTATATTATATTATATTATGTTATGTTATGTTATATTATATTATATTATATTATATTATATTATATTATATTACATTACATTATATTATATATTAATCACATCACATTACATTACATTTCTCTATTACATTGCTCTTCCCTGACCAATGCAGCTGTGGGAGTGACTGAGCCCCTGATGTTGCAGGCAGGAGATGCATGTGGGCAGAGAGGATGAAAACTCTGCAATTCTTCTAGGCGGTGCAAAATATCTCAGCTTTGAGGTTCTGTCTTTTCTCCCCTCACAGATCTACTTTGTACCTGCAGGGATGGAGCCACCCCATCCTGGGACAGTGAGGGTCAGCAGTGTGTGTGTGCACACCTCAACACTGGTAGTGGCACAGGGCATTTTTGGGAGGCTTATTTTGTCAGAGAAAGCAATATATTGAATTTGCAGTCATTAGAGGTTTCATAGCTATGCCTGCTGCTCCCCAGCAGGTAAAGTCTTAATTTGGTGCAGGCCACACTGAAAGGTTGGATGGAATAATGGATAAAAAAGCCTCTCTTTAGATGTCTCCCCTGACTTTACATTCCTACATGTGTGATGTATGCCCAGGTTCCTTATTTACATTTTATACTGAACAACTTTTATCCTCTTCTTATCAAGGTATCATAATTTCTTCTTCACAGTAGTACCTGTTTATTTGGATTTTTAAAAAAAATATTTGTAATTCAAACTGACCTTTTTGCTGCATAACCACTTGGAAAAGAGATGTCCTGCTCACATAAGGGATGCCTCAAGAGAAGGGCAGTCCTGCATAATTTCCTGTTCTCTCACAGAAACCCTTCATATTGGAGAACTGGGGGATATTACTTTCTGGCCCTGCACACTCTCCTGGGTAGAAGGGTCCTGAAACACAATTTATTGTAAAACACACAGTGGTTACAGAGCTAGCACAGTCAATGATATTCCTTTTATTACCACTCAGATGAGAACACAAAATGACATTGCAAAGCAGTGAACTCACCAGAAGGGCAGAGAAAGCCATTAAATTCAACACGCATCATATTTCATAATCAGAATCCTGCAGTCAGAGCTGACACCACTGAATGAGTTTGTTGCAGTCATGATAATATAAAACCTGCTGCATCTGCTTCCCTTGGCACTTTTCTTTGTAGCCCCTTGCAGTGTATGGGCTATTAATCATCAGTAGCCAGGGACACTGCAGACCAATGCACTTTGTATTGCATAAATTGAAAATGCATCACTATTAGAGAGAAAACTGCCTTCCCTACATCTCTATTTAGATAGGCAGTTTCCTGAAGAGCTGCCATGCTATTATGGCTAACCACTTAATTGGAGTTATTTTCACAGCCTGGTAATTGGGGTTGGTGCGGGGGGGAGGGCAATGCAATCCCTTTTGTGGCATGCATGGAAACAAGGCAGGGACAGAGCTCCTTGCCCTACCTGGGAACCCTGACAGGGCTCCAGCTGGAGGTGAGAAAATGCAGCCAGGAAAACAGTGTCATTTAACCCCGCTAAATTAACTTCACAAATGAGGGGAGAGGGCTGCTGGGCCACTGGTGCCTTCCTGCATTTCCAGTGGCTGCATGGAGCTGAGCCAGAGCAGGGATGCTGCCTTTCCTTCCTTGGTTCTCTTCACAGAAGAGGGCAATACTAGGTTTAGGAGGATAAAAAAGTTTTAGTGGCAACCTGAGAAAAGGCAGTTGTAAATTCAGCCCTCAGAGGTGCTCTTTTTAAAGAGAACCCATTTTATTCTACAACCATTTGTCCAAGTGTTTTACATAAAGAGGAAAGATGAGCATCTAATGAAAATGGGACATATAAAGTAATTTGTAAGTGAAAGTATAGCTTTTAAACTGCATGTGTTTAACTGTACATTTCTTCATGGTTTGAGTATTTTCTCTTGAATGGCTGTGGCCAGTGTTTGGAACTTCATTATTTTTGGTTATAGCTGCCCACAATTAATTCTCATTACATCTCCCATACTCCGTGGATGTTGTTTCCCAGGGTGTGCAGTGATGTGTCAGTAAGACACGAGTCTGAGCTGAAATTTCATGAACTTGTGTTGAATCCCACATCTTCTGGTGCTTGCTGCTCAAACACAGGTGTATCAGCTGAACTGCTCTGGCCAGATCCAATCCAGAACCCAGCTTAGATTGGGATTTATACACCAAGTTAGTTCTGAGCTGTGATTTTCAGCCTCTCCCAGCTGCTCCCTCACATGGGTGTTCTTACATTTCAGCTGCATTTCTTCACTTGACTTCTTTGGGCAAAGTTCTCTAGAAAGTTTCAAATCCAACCACACCAAAAAGATATTCCTGTCTTGATTGATCCAAGCAGCCCAGAGGCTCTCATGTCGCTCAGACACTACATCAAAGGAGTTGGGACAAGGGAGATATTTCCTGAGCTATCTGTCAGTGAGGTCATTTGGCAGAGCTGGAGGCTGTGGAGAGCCCAGGCTATCAGGTACAAGGATGGCTCTGCACTGACAAAAGCACCGAGAGGAGGGGCCAGGCTCCAGCCCAGCCCCACAGGCTTTGCTCTGGCTCAGGAACAGCAAGGCAGGAGAGGGGGGCCCTGCACTGAGCTGGGTAGAGCTCACTGATGCACCTGATTGGCACCTCAATAAATAAAATAAATCAATAACATCAATAAATGAAATAAATAAAACAGGCAAGGTTTCTAATACTTGAAATTAGGAGCAAGCAGAGCTTGTGTCCCAATAGTCAAACATTTTGTACCCCAGAGCGGGTGGTCTTGTCTATGCCCCTATCAGAAATAGATCCTGATCAGGCTATCTTTGAAGTGAGCATGGACACTCTGGAAATGTGTTGGTACAGCCAAGAGCTCTCTCAAGGACTGTGTTATGAAACTCTGAGGAGAATTGTTAAGGATGAATGTCTGGCACAGGTATTGGAAAATTGTTCAGGATGAATGTGAGTCCTGGCTCTGCTGAGTTTACTGATGCTGCTGTAACTAGAGGAAATACCTTGTCTTCATTTCTGATCTTAACCTTTCACAAATTTTCATTCTGGATGCTTCAAGGATGCTACCAGATCTGATTTTTAAATGTACAATACCCTACAATAACCACATTCAAGTTATGAACAAGCCCTTTTGAAAAACAAGCAATGGTGTCTGCTCAGATTATTGCAGCTGCTCTGTGTTGGTTTGTACAAAGTTACTCTATTCAAAAATCCTGAAACTTCTTCCCTTAAAAACCAGCATACAAAACCCCCAATCCACACACTCACATTTAAGATTATCTGTGCATGGAAGTGTCTTGTTGAAAGGAATAAATTATGCAGAGGTTTCCTAAATAATTTAACAGCTACAGTAAACAAAAAATGATGACTTTTTACAAAACAACCTCAACTTGCTAGCATTTTGTTCCTGTGGTAACACATGTGGATTCTGTGTTTAATTTTAATCACACAGTGTCCTGTCCTGTGTCAGAGCAGTGTTGCAGCTGGAGAGCAATGTCCCAAAAAAATGTCAAATGCTGTGCATCCTTCCAAGTTTCTCCTGGAAATTAAAGTAGCTGTGTGCTAATGTCCCAATGTTTACTGTAAAACTGTTCCTGTTAGAAAATTAAATATCCTAGTGCCAGCCAGTGAGTGTGGCTTTGAAAACAAGATCTCCTTTTATTTGTTAATCAATATTGTCGATGTGATGAGGGGTTAAACAGGAAACCTGTTCAAATAGTCAGTTCAGCTGACCAGAAAAAAATACAAAAAACCCTATGGTGTGGAAACCATGACAGATTTCTATCTGTAGCTCACTTTCTTCAGATGGATTTTTCTTACTCAGCAATGCCTTTTCTTAATGCCTTGATGCCACTTTGCTAAACACAAAGTAATATTTAATATTAATTTAAACTCTCTTCAGTAGTAAGAGTGAATCACGAGATAGCAAATATCAGGTAGAAGGAAATGCTTCTAAAGGACAAGAAGTTTTCATTCTTAAGGTATGTAATTTCTTTTCTCTTTCAGTATTGGAATAACACTTGCACTCAGATGTAAGACTACAACTGGTAGAATAAGTTGGTTTTACATTTATTTGGTTCTTGGGAGGATGCTGGAATTAAGACTAGAAGTAAATGAGACCTCACTGACTTAGTGCCTCAAATGTGTTAACAAAATATAAAAGCTAAAACCTGAGGCATCAACACCGCCTGTCTGCCCAAAGCTGTGTTACAAACAGTGTGCTTCCGTATGTGGTGAAACTGCTCATGGATTTGGCTTCACTCCCTGTGTTGGAGTAAAGTGAAGGTGAGCTCAGTGCCACTGCCCTCTGCCAGACAGGGGTTCAGCTCTGCCAGGCAGGGAGGGTGATTGTAGGAGGACCTGAATATTTGTACTATAAATGGAGGAGGCTTTAAATACATATATTATATACCTGTACTTAAATATCTTTACCCTGCCTGGTCCTAGTTATCCTTGATGGGCTGCAGCTGTGATGTTCTTCATTGGGCTGCAGCTGTGGCCAGTCAAGGTAACTGGGATAAAAGGGGAGTGGGCTGCTTAGTCAGGCAGAACCTTGAAGGAGATCTGACTGAGGAAGATCTTGATCCTGTGCTGTGAAGATCTGCCGCCCACAAGACAACAATGAGAGGTACAGGACTTATGAAATATGATAGATATAGCAACATGGGACTTATCTAATATGTTAAATACAACAACATTGGACTTATGGAATATGTTAACTACAACAGGTGAGCAGTGGGAGCAGGGCTCACTCTGAGCTGGCTCAGCCTGGTGTTTTGGGCACTCGAGGGGTGCCACTGTGGAGCACACTCTAAAATCCTCCCCAGTGATCTGCCTGGGAACACATTGTGCTCTGAGAATCCTTCCTCCTAGCCCCACTGAGCTGCTGATTTAGTGCCATTCCCCAGCTCCAGGGGACACGAAGGGATGTCCTTGCAGGCTCCAGAGCTGCGTCCCACTGGCTCCACGAAGGCAGTCAGCAATGACAACTGGCTGGATGCAGCAGGAGCCTGGCATTTTCACTGTGGGGAAAACACAGCTCTGAAATCACCTAGTCATTTTTGTGAAACAACATGTTCAAGATTGATTACTTACTTCTGGAATCTGTTGCAGCTGAAAGTGGAGCTGTTTAAAGAGTTACAGGAGCAGGGAGTCAGGGTCATCCACGTAAATCACTGCCTGCTGACAAGAACTGTAACAGTTTGGCTTAGTTGTTAGGAAAGCATGCTCAACTGGATATGTTGAAATCTTAATGCTGCTTTTCCTTATTATTTGATACAGCTAGTAAAAAAACCCCTCAAACAATAAAACTCCCTCACCACAAGCTTTAATTATTTTATGAAGTGAGCAGAAATGTCTCGAGATTTAACATTTGGAAAAAAGCTTCTGTGGATCAAAACCAAACCCCTCCCTCTGTGTATGCACAAATACTTGATTTGAATTCATTTAATATTTCAACCAGCTATATTTGGAAAAATCATTATCACAAGCTTCCTTGCTGGTGAAGGAGCTCAGCAGAACAGGAGGATGGCCGGGAATCAGAGGCAGCGCTTCAGGGATGTGAAATGAAAGTGTTACTCCATCAAGTCCAGGGAGATGCCTCCAGTGGAGGAGCAGGAGACAAAATCTTACTCACCTCCCTGGTTTTTGCTGTAGGACAGCTTTCCATACTGCAAGCACGAGTTTCCTTCCTCTCTGCCTTCTGGAGTGAGCCCCAGCTGGTCCTTGTGGTGTTCACATGCCCTCTGAACAGAGAGAGATTTGGCTTTCTCAGCATTCTCCTGAGAGAAGCTGAGAGAGAAGCAGAGAAAAGAATGATAAAAACAATTCTTATCTCATTTACTGCTCCTATGTTTATACCCATGTAGAATGTGTTTTAGAAATTGTTTACCCAAAGATATTACTGAAGTGGATTCTGGTGATGGTGTTTTAGATTCATTGACCAATTGGATCCACGTATGTGTGTGTCAGGACTCAGAGTGTCACAGGTTTTCTAGTTAGTTAGTTACTGATAGTTCTTGTTCATGTAATATAGTGTAATACAGTTATAGTATAATAAAGTAATTAATTAACCTTCTGATGCTGGAACCCAGGACATTGCTCTGGCTGCCCTGGAGGACTCCAGACCCTGGCAGGGACTCAGAGACCTTGGCATGGAGTCACAAACACCTGTGCCTTTGATTTTAGCCCATGGAAACAATTCCCAACTTTGTGTGAGGAGTTACAAGCTGCAAGGGTTTAAGTAGAATGACAGTGAATTTGTCACCAGGTGAAAAAGTAGAATTTTGGGGTTTTAGAATGGGGGTTCAAGAGGCAAGATGAAGGAATCTGGGCATGTCCTGTCCTTCTTCTTCTTCTTCTTGTCCTCCATCTTCTGCTGTGATGGTGACACTGCTGGATTGGTTTAGAGTAGAGACAGACTGTCTGACATAGGTGATGGGTATTGGAAAATTATTGTAAATAAAGCACACACAGTTCTGAGTATAAAAAGCCAACAGCACCCCAAGGGCAGGGGCTGTGCCACAACCCGACCTGCTGGACAGATCTCAGCAGGTCAGAGACAGAATGGAACAGATCAGAGAAAATAAACAACCTCGGAAAGCAGAACCGAGGAATCTCAACTTCTTCTTCTGTCTTGGGGCTGGGAAAAAAGACTGTCTAACACCTTGGGAGCCATTTCAGCAACACCAAACCCGAGATTCTGATATCCTGGAGTTCTGCACATCATTCTTCCCACCTATCAGGCACCGACAGGTCCTAGAGGAAAACAGAATCCTGTTGTAAGGGGAATTTGTTATGGACCCCACCCACTCTGGATATATCCAACACTACCCTGGCTCCTCCACCCAGGAGAGTTCTTTGCTTCCATCCCTGGTGGTATCTCACTGTCTGATGGCACCAGGCATTACCTGAGTGTGCTCCCTGTGTGTGGCCGTCACATTTTCTGGAAAAATCCCTTTGCCCAGGATTCTGCTTCTGGGAATCTGAGAAGTCTCAATGAAAAAGGAAAACAATTCTTCTCTCATTTGCTTCTCCTGTGTTTTGCTGCTTTGGAATGTGTTTGGAGATTGTTTGCCCACAGGTGGTTGTTTCATTTGGTTTCTGTGAGTTGTTTTCACTCTTTGGCCAATCAGGGCCAAGCTGTGTTGGGACTCTGGAAAGAGTCACAAGTTTTCATCATTATCTTTGTACCATTCTGTCTGTATCCTTTCTGTATTCTTTAGTATAGTTTAGTATAGCATTTCTTTAATATAATATAGTATCATAAATAATAAATTAGCCTTCTGAGAACATGGAGTCAGGTTCATCATTCCTCCCTGCCACGGGGCACCCCACAAATACAAGACCTGTGCACACCTGTGCTGGCAGGACCCACAGCCCCAGAGCTCACAGGAGCTGCTTGCAGCTGCCAAACACATGCCCTAACCTGGAGTTCCAGGCTGCCTGTTTTTCTACTGAGGGAGTTCTTTTAAAGAGCAGTTAAATGCTTAAAAACACTTTAAAACAGTTTTCATAACTCTTCAGAAGTGTTTTATGTTCTGACATAAGGAGAAAGTCATAGTATTTTTCTGTTTATAATTAATCAATTATTTTTTTATTTAATTTTTTCTCAAGTCATATTTGAGATTTCTCCTCCATCCAGTCATTTGTTCAGCCAGTTCTTTACCAAAGCACAACTAGCCTACTCTTCAGCACTAAGGAAAACTTCATTAAAAAAATTATTTTTAACGGAAGTATCCTTCAGGTGAAGATGGAAACACTTGTCAAATTATTCTATTGAAAGCTTTCCATGGTATGTCAATCAGTAATCTCTCATTATTTAAGCAATTCCTAGAAGGTAAGAGATTTTAAGGATGTACACTGCCTGTAGAATCACTCCTTTGTTGAACAGCTTTGTAAAAAACAAAAGATCCCCCTGCCCACTGATGGGATCCGCAGTCAACAGAGATGGATGAAAATTAGTTAGGGAAGTCTCTGTTTTTGTAATCAAGAAAAACTTTTGGAAGGTTTCCATAAAGACAGAAAACATAAAAGAAATTATCTAAAAACATTTTCGGGACCTAAAATTTGAAGCCCTTTGTCACAAGGCAGGAAATTCTGCTCATGTTGATGGAATGCTAAAAGTCTTGATTAAAAATGCTACTTACGTACAAGAGTGTTTCTTTTACAGATATTACTATCAGATACTCTCACTGCCAAATGTAAACTTGCACTTTTTAGTGGCATTCAAAACCAGAAATTTATTTTTAAAAAAAGAAACAAAAAAGAAACATATGTATATATATATCTAAAAAATATTTATATATTTATAGATATATATACACATATATTTATGTGGAACCTGTTGCCAGAAATAAGCAGCTCAGAGAGGAGAGTGCAGAAGGGCTGTGCTCCTGTGTCCCACCCTTTGCTGGTGTTAAGAGTTCTCAGATGTATTTCTCAGAGGTTTCTGAGAGAAGTCTGGATTCCTGGTGATTTTATGCAATTATTTTGGGTTCAGTAGTGCCGAAGCACAGATTACCAACCAGACTCATCCATCAGATGCAAGGAGATGTTGGCCATTGTTTAACACTTGATTTTCCCCCCCGTGCAGTTGCTGAAGGATTTCTTTGGCAAAACTAAAAGCCAACCCCTTCAGAAAAGCTACTCTGAGTGCTGGAGGTTTGGTTCTGCAACAAGATTGTGAAATAGATTCTATTGCCTCTCTCACTGTAGAAATATGAAAACAGAGATGCAATTTTCTCTTCCTAAATATTGAGCTCACCACTTGTGTTTGTCATGTGTATGGTGCCAAAGCCTGGTCACACCAATGTCTGAAGGTTGAATGGTTATTTATAAAAACAAAAAGAACAATTAAGATGGAAAGGCAGAATTTAGAATCCTGAAATTCTGTCATTTGTGGGCTGTAAAGGCACAGAAACAGACCCTGAGTGCTCTTTATTAGGTAATAAGAGTTGCAAGCACATGAACTTGGAGTTGTGTGACTTCTTTCTTTCTTTTAACCATATTAGCTCACCTAATCTGAAGGGGTCTATTTCTATAAGTAGTAACCTGAAAGTGAATTCAATGCAGAGAGTGTTTTCTACCAACTAATAAACAGATTACTACTGTAGTAATACTACCGGTACTACATATTTTAGGCTAAAATCATTATTGCAATTACTCAATGTACTTTATAGGAACACCAGTCTTTTTTTTTCTATTCTGCAATTTTTGTTTCCATTATGGAAGACATTTGGAAAAGAATATTTAATACTAAAAATATAGTGACTCCTTTGAGCTCATGTGGGCTTGGCAGTGGGAATGAGGTTCCATTTTATTTGAAATTCATGTTGTGACTGACTACAATCCCTTCTTCCAGCCATACCATTCACCCTCAGGCCCCCAAGATAATAATGTTGTTTGATTTGTGAATTTTAACAACCTGCGGTTTTGCAAATATAACTCCAATTTTGTATACTGGTTTGAGTTAGATTTATAGTATAAAGAAATTGCCACTTAGAGTGAATTTCTCTTGTAGAAATTCCAAACGTGGCCCTCCTAAAACACTAAATACCCCCCCAACCTTTCATTCCAACCCATAACACGTGTTTGCAAAGCAAAACCAGAATTACAACAGCAGTTTGTACTGCTCCAGCTCGTACTGTTGCTGCAGAGAATATCACAGGGCTCGTGTTAACCAGGCAGAGAGGAAGGAAAAGGTCAACATTTTCCTCAAAACGACTTTGTCTGAAGTAACCTCCACAAAACAGGAGAAGGCTGTTGGGCATCACAGATGAGTGTTTTCTATTAAGAGCAGTTTGTAGCAGTTCCAGGTACCATGGCAGTGCTCATTAGAGAGAAACCCCAGCACAGAGTGTTTTGAATTCCTACTGCTGCTGTTTACACTCTGTTTTGTCAGGGGCTTTGTCAGCTATTGCTCTGCTGGGTTTTCCTTGAGCGCTTTAAAGATCCCTCCTCAAAGTTACGTGGCTCTTAAGATCATAGTAAAACAAAGAGCTAATATCACAGTTTAATATTTCAATTAAACGACAGAGTAATAATTTGCATTAATTGTAGCTTATTAATTGCAAAGGACAACATCTTGTTTTGTTGTACTTAAAGATTTTATTAGTAACAGACACTTTTAGTTAGTGTTTGTTGCCCCAAGAGCTTTAGAGGAACTGATTTTCTGTCAGAAAAGATTGGAATCAATTGCATTCCTCCCTTCCAGATAGCGCTAAAACATTTATTTAAAGGTTTATATGCTCACCCTGCCTTATCTGTATTCCAAGTCACTTGTCCAATGAAATAAAATTCATTCATGCCTTCCTTCACTGTGTTATTGACAAAGTAAGCTTTATGTGGCTGGGAGCCAGAATTCTGTCTTTTGGGAATACCTCTCTCTAAACTTGTCCAAAAGAATTATTTTATTGCATTTTTCATGCCACTTCAAGTGTGTTTGAATGGTAAATCCTAGAAGCTGGGCTGTCTGTGACCATATCAGCCTTTTGAATTAACAGCATGATACAAGTATGAGATTGTAAGGAAGGAGAGTGTGTGGCTACACAATTCTTTAATTGAATTTTTTTTCCCACATATTAAACTTACATGACATTACTTGACAATCCTATTCAAGAACTAGGTCAAATAATTTTTTTAAATGCCTGGCATTAAGGTGATGGAAAGTTTGTCATCAATTAATGTTCTTCAGCCCATTCTCTGTGCAAGAGCTAAAAACTAACTGTGCTATTGTAAATGCAGGTCCACGACAAGGGAAGAGAATGATGAGGAGAACTCCATCTTATCAGAAGGTTAATTTATTATTTTATGATACTATATTATATTAAAGAATACTGAACTATACTAAAGAATACAGAAAGGATACTTACAGAATGCTAAAAAGATAATGATGAAAACTCCTGACTCTTTCCAGAGTCCTGACACAGCTTGGCCCTGATTGGCCAAAGAGTGAAAACAACTCCCAGCAGAATCCAATGGAACAATCACCTGTGGGTGAACAATCTCCAAACACATTCCAAAGGAGCAAAACAGAGGAGAAGCAAATGAGAGAAGAATTGTTTTCCTTTTCTCTGAGGCTTCTCAGCTTCCCAGGAGAAAAATCCTGGGTGAGGGGATTTTTCAAAGAATGTGAATGCCACAAAAAAATATTTATTTCTACAGTGAGATGTCTATGAACAAATGAAGCAATCACCTGTGGGTAAACAATCTCCAAACACATTCCACACGAGCAAAACACAGGAGAAGCAAATGAGGTAAGAATTGTTTTCCTTTTCTCTGAGGCCTCTCTCGCTGCCTTTCAACTTCCCAGGAGAAGAACCCTGGGTGAAGGGATCATGTTCAGAGAATGTGAATGCCACACTGTGCCATGTTTCATTTGAGGAAAAGGAGCATCAGCAGCTTCTGTTTGCAGCCCTGCAGCCAGTGCTGCAGGGACCACATCCAGCTGGATGTCAGGGGGAACACAGAAAAGCTGCTGAGGTCCAGGTGGTTTCTCTTATACCAAAGATAGAGCAGGTCATTGCTGAGTTAAATACTGAACCTACCAGAGCAAATTGGCCTGGCAGTCACAGTGAGAGCCCAGAAATGAGAGATGTGCACTACTCAAGTGCCATTTCCCTTCTGTGTGGGGATAGAGATCTTGTAAAGCCAACAAGAGGGAGAAGTTAAAGTAGAATCCAACAGTGGTGTGCTGATTGGAGACTAGAATGTGGGAGAGGGAAGAAATAAAGTTACCCTTTCCTTCTGTCACTCAGCAGATTCACAGAGCAGACCCTGGAGAGAACAATGTGCAGAGAGGCACTGGGATATTACGGCACTTAATTCCTGCCTCCACCACAACTAATTAAAAACCCTCTGATTCTACCAAACCCCTTCCTCTCTATTTTCATTTCCTTTCCAAACAGGAATTCAATTTAAATTTGACAACCTTTGGGAACTCTGCAATAAATAAGACTATTTAAGTTGTTCTAGAGCTTTCTTAAGCTTCCCTCAGAGAAGCTATCCACACATTCAGAAACGTGGATGAACTGAGAATTGAAAGGTGAATAGATCTAATTGTTTAAGTTCTCCCAACTAAGGGTGGAGAGGAGGCTGGGAAAGAGGAATTAATCCCTTTTCTCTTGGAGAAGCTGCCTTCTCTCTGATGGTGCTCATGAGATGAGCCAGCCTGGGGAAGAGGCCACACCAGCAGCCCCCACGAGCCCCAGGTACCCCGAGCAGGTCAGCAGAGAGAGCTCCCACATCCACAACAGTGCACTCACCAGGACTCATCAGATTCCTTAACTGGGGTGAAAAGGACTTGTATAAGGACTTGCTCCACTGGGTCTGAGTCTCACACTATTTCATTGGCAGCTCTGACATCTTGTACTGGCCTGTGTTCCTTAGTATGTGCTTCCTTTACCAGCAGGAGAGGAGTCCTATATTGTGACTCACGTTCCCTTAGTGACTCATCTTGCAAACTTTAGCAATTCATTCTTCTAACCCTCTTCTAGCTTCTAACTTCAAGGAATAATTGTTCTGCCTAAGCAGTGTTCTGTCTGGGAGCTCTCAGGTGTGCAGGTGAGACAAGGAAGAGAAGTTTGTTTAGTGCATGCTGGACCTTGTCTTGGTCAGCCTGAAGAGCTGAGGTCTCAGAGATGAAGAGAGAGAGATGGGGACTCGGTGAGATGGTCAAAGAATCTGAATTTATTGTGAAGTACAGCTGTTTATATACTTATTCTAGGAAAGCTAGTAATGTTTTCCTACAATGATTGGGTTAATCATCACATCAACAGACTTACACATTTTAAACATCTCTCGCTTGCAGAAGTCTGGTGTAATTTTCTTTTTCTGGTAAGTCAGTCTGATTGAATCTTCCTGCAATCTTGATTTAATCCTCAAAGCTCTGTTTGCTCTTGCCAAGGCATCCTGTTCTCAGATCTCTTATGCTGACTGGGTCCAAAGTCCATCATCTGTCTTGTGTGTCCCAATAGTCAGGTGTTGGGACCAGAAGACTGACATTGGTCCTTTCCAACTCTCAGTTATCCCATTCTATCCTAATTTCCCTTTGTACAGTAGTGCTGTTCTGGGAGTATATGATATTTCATACAATTGTTAGTTATGCACACATCAGTCTAACACAAGCTCATGTGAGGACCTGAAGCAAAGAAAATTTGTCTTTGAGTAAGTAGCCTTCAATTTAGCAGATTTGGACCTAAAGATAAATGCTCAGCTCTCTGATAAACCTTTCTCATTGTGCTAATGGCGTTAATCAAGGTATTAATTAGGCTGCAGTGTCTGACCTCCAGCTTTTGCATGTCTGTGGCCAGTTGTGTCTGAACTCTGCTCTCCTGTGGCTACCAACAGGAAGCTCCTGTAGCCAGTAGGAAAACTTCCCATTTCATAGCAACAACCCTAGGGCATTTGCCAAAGAATATGAAAAGCATTGCAGGCTCTCCAGGCAGTCCCAAAAACAACCCCAGCAGAAATACCTGTGGATTTTGTGCTGATTCACTTCAAGGTCATAAAGGAAGTTGAGTTTGTGACCACCCTTACTTTCTTTGTTGCCAGATGAAATGATAATAAATGGGTTCACAAATTTGGATAGCAAAGCAAATTTAATATGGTAAGCAATGCTGAGCAGCAGTTACCTTACCGTTTCTGGTTCTGGCAAGGAAGTTTTACAACTATTATATTAGCTACAGAACAGTCAGTCTACTACAGTTCTGAGTCATTCTGGGCTTAAAAAAATCCCAGCTTTGAAACAAATCTGCAGCACAGAATAAAGCTTTCTATTTGTTTAACCCTATGTCAAATGCAAGCCAGTGCTGTAACATAGAAAGCAGAGGTCAAGTAGGCATTTGAGGATACTTTACCTTGTTTTCCTCCTTTTGGACAAAGACTCTATTTTTAGAAATGCTTTTACATAGTCATAGAAGTTATTTGAGTGCTGGGGAAATCTTTCACAACTGTAACACTCACGGCTCTTAATTCTGAGCATGCCATTGAAGGGGATGTGCTCTCTTCCCTTGGCCAGGCCATTTTTATAACACAGCCCATGAGGATTCACCACCTTGAAAAAACAGCTGGGGAAGTCAGTCACCTCCAGTGCCTTTCACTGGGAATATTTCCAGGGAAGCTTCCTAGAGTTCCTACAGACAGATGTGAAGCCAAGGCTCATCAGGCCCCACTGGGAATGACTCTCCTGCTCAACGCCGTGCAAACCCACCAACACCCAACTCCCAAACCAGGATTAGCACATTTCTGTGCATTGCTTTTGTCAATTCTCACACTGGAGCGTTCCCCCACTCCTCCTGGATCTCACAGGGATCTGTGACATAAACACTTCACTAAGGAATTGGCCTCTGCCTCAATAAGCAATCTTGTCCTTTGGTGTCTGTAAACTCTCTAATTGGTGCTGATTTGGGCACCCTTGGCCCAGCCCCAGCCCAAGTGGCTCACATTAATAAGCACTAAATACATTTCTCTTAGGGTGAGAGAAATTAAACCTTTCCCCCAGTCCCTGCCCTTGGGGCAGACACCCAAGTGTGGGAATCAGAGAAATACAAACTTCCACAGACTTGGAAGGGTTTGATCTGCAGCCTTGGGAGGAGCTTGGATTGATGTAAAAATACAATACACAAACATTAGGCAGAAAAATCATAAACTTATGTTTCTATAGTTGTGAGTAGGAATGTGCCTTAAGTAAGTAAGTTCATTGATGAGATGGTGAAGGGTTTATAATGCAGGGATGTGGTTGTATAGAACAAGCTGAGAGTTTAGAAGTTATAACAGAAGTTTATGTGTGCATGTGAGACAGATGCCCATTGGACAAAAGCATCCACAGTGCACAGAAGTGAGTAAAGGTGATAGGTCAGAAAAGCAAAATAAACCCTGTGGCAACCCTGTCCATTGGGTTAGAAATTTCTATATTGCCTTGCAACAGAGAATTTGTGACTGCTCTGGAGCTATGGCTGAGTTCTTGCTCCTCTAAAATCTCGCTGCCTCTGAGACTGATGTTTGCCTGAGCAATAAATCATTCTCAGCCCCAAAATAGTCCCATCCCTTCATTACTAGAGGTGACAGTGCCACCCGAGGGCACACAGGGCTTCTGCAGCCCTTGGGGTGGAGGTGAGTGATACTGAGGGGGCTCCCCCACGGTACCCCCAGGGTGAGAGCTTGGGGCACAGCTCCCTCCTGCTGGCCCAGGGGCAGCTGCTGGCTCAGCAAATGTGATTTGTCTCCAGGAGGAAATGGAATCTCAGTGGGAGAATGGGACCTCCTAACAGAATTCAGACTCATTCACACGCCAGCCCTGCCCCAGGTTTGCAGTGACCTCGTTTGCCCTCTGTTGTTACAGGTTTGTCCCAGCAGCACAATTTCACAGGCAGCAAACATTTAAAAATAGCTGCAGATATGACTAATCGAAGACAAAATGTTGCTTTCAGCTGCCACTTGGCAGCTTTCACCCTTGTGGTGGGTAGGTGGTTTAAAGAGGTAGAAAGCAAATATTTGGATTCTGAAAACACTGCTACTGCACCTTGTTTGTGTGTTTATTTTTGAATAAACTACCAGCTGAATGGATGATTAATTCTAGAGAGATGGATACATAGAATGTAAAAAGATCATTTTGTGTTCAAGCCAACTTGCTAATGCAAAGCTGATATTCTCCTGATGGGCCAAAGTAATTTTCCTCATGACTGTGAAAAAGCTCAAACACGTTTATTGTGAAATGTGAACTTGATAGCGGTTCTTTTAAGGGAGGAAAAAGAAAGATAAATTCCAGTGAATTCTGAAATGTTTTTGTACTGATATTATTTAATATGACCATTCTCAATGTGTTTAAGAATAGAATGACAACAGAGGGAGAGAAAAAAAAATTCTATCAGGTTAGTGTGAACATGTCCTGAATCAGAATTTCCTGTCCTTGCTCACATGGGGATGAGCCCTGGCACAAATAGTCCTTGCTTTATCCTAGGGTTTAGAGCAGGGCACAGTCAGTTCTGGGTCAATGCAAGTTCTTGGATCTCCCCAAACATCAAGACCTTTGATTGCTTGCCTTCAAACCAATTTTTTCACCCTTGTACCCAGGCTAGAAGGAATCCCCCATTCCCAGGATTTACTGGCAGGGCTGGGTTTCTGTAGCCCCATGACCCTCTTCAAAACAAGTGGTCTCTTCTCTTAGGGCATGTCCCAGCACTTTTAAGATTTCTTAATTTAGCTCACAGCCTGGTTTTCAGATATGTACATTGCAGACAGTGCTCACATTATGAGCAGAGAGCTATACAGGAGCATCTCTCTGTTGAGGGTACCCAACAATCAGTACAGGTGAGATTTGCCCCTTGTCATGTTGGGCACCAAAATCTGTCTTGGTTTGGAAAGCCAGGTGTCTGCTAAGGAAGGCAGGAAATGGAAAATGTAAACCCCTCCCTCTGAATTATTATAATTTTTAAATTAAGGGGCTCTCAGGCAAAAATATGGGAGCAGGAATATCAGTTCTTTACTAGGGAAGAAAATAAAAAGATAAAATAAACAATGCAGTGCACTAGAACAACAGTGACAGAGTCAGAACCCAACCTGACACCCTGTGGGTCAGGGTGCTGGCAGCAGTCCCATTGGAATTGTGGCTGCAGCCCTCCTGCAGCGTCAGGGGTGGTTCTGCTGGAGCAGGGATCCTGTAGAGAAGGATGGATTCTTCCTCTGAAGATCCAGGGGAAGGAGAGGCAGCTGCTGTTCCTCTGGGGAATCCCGTGGAGAAGCCGTGCTGGTGTTCCAGAATCTCCAGATTATATCCAGGTAGGACTGCTTGGCTCCACCCTCTGGGCTCACATCTCCCAATGGGATGCTGTAGTTCTTATCAGCCATGCAGTGACATTCAATGGCTGTTATCAGCAGGTGTCTCCCCAGAGGGAGGAGTGGGTGTGGAAGAGAGAAGGAAAACTGCCCACTGAACAGAAAACAACTGCCATACAGATGGCAAACAGAAAACAATTTGCTTGGCAATCCAGGACACTTGTCTTGAATCAGCTCCTAGATAACCTTTGGCAAAACACAAGGCTTTAGGCTTTAGGTGGTGAGGTTTGCTAATGGAAAAACCAAGCAGATGCTTAACAAACACCAGGAAGGACCAAAATGCCCTTCAGGACAAGTCTTCTGTGGGATGAAATTGCAACAGTACAAGTCAGTGCTTCCTGTATAAGCATTTGGCTTCAAATTCTACATGGCATGATAGAAATTTTTATTTTGACAGCATTTTCACTGCTGCAGATGTGCCAGACTGCTGTCTGTAAAGCAGACCATGGATAGGGTAAAAGAGCCCTTCCCATTTCTGTGCTCTCAGACATGAGGATCAAAGACACACATGAAGGACTGCAAATGGTAAAAATAAACATCCCACAGCCCTGGGTCTTTGGCACCCAGGAGGGAATCAGCTGCTCCTGCATTCCTGCAGACTCCTGAGTCATCAGGTGTGTACAAAAATAGCTTTTATGGGAAAAGCAAAAGCCTCAACTTATTTTTCATTTTATTTTTCAGCATTTCACAGACATTCCTCACCTTTCAGCTGGGGTGATCCTCTATGCTTCATCCATTTTATGTTTTTTAATGAGGTGAAAGTGGCTTTCTAATTTAAAGACATTCAATTGCTTTCTTTTTGCAATTCTTCAGGTGTTAACTCCAGTTTTGTTTTCTGAAGTTTTGCTGATGCTTGTTTTCAGCTAGGACAAAAATACTTGGAAGTCTCTGAAACTCAGGTAGAATTTACTATTACAAGAGACAACAAGGTAAAGTTTTCAAAGAATTGACTTGTTACTCAGTTTCAGACAGGACAGTGGATGTGGCAAATGAGAGTGGGACCAAGGGAAAAAAATATATTTCCTCAGGTCACCTGGAGCTCCTTTGACCTATTCCATCCACAAACTCTAAGAAGTGAGGTTTTTTGAAAGAAATAAATAGCTCCTAATCTTAACAGTGAAGACAACTAATTAACAGAGAAAAATCAATTGTTAAAAACAAGTTCTTCTGGAAACAGACTTAAATCATGAACAGTGTGTCACATCTCATTGAATCTCATCAGGGCTGCTAATATTGACTTCTTGTAACATTCCAAGTGGTAAGTAAGTAGTACAGTAGATCTACATCAGGAAATTTCTGCATTGAATCCTTTACTTGTTTTTTTCTCCCAGGAAAAACAAAAAAAATTAAGTTTTTCTGAATTGATAACCTTAGGGAAAATTTCTACACTGTAAAATAAGCAAGTCTCCCAGCCTTCATCTTTCATAACGCTGCCAAAGAAAGACCTGTCCAGAAACTACATTGCCTGTGTTGTTTCTGCTGATTTTATGAGGGGCTCCTCTTATGTCCCATTAACACTAAGATCTGAGTTTGAAAGACCTGAGTGCTCTTTGCTGTGAAAATGCTGAGCCAACCTTGTCTAGCAACCTTTGACATGTGAAGAAGGCTGGTAATTGCCATTTTCATCTCTAAATGTTGTAAGGACAGCAATTTGATAGGATGTACTTTTAGACCTCACTGTAAAAGGCCGACAGCTTCAGAGAATGAATCAATTTTCTTCTACTTTTGGTTTACACTCCTTCCCCCCAGCAAATGTCTAATTACCTTAGATAAACATCTGTAAACCTGAGCCTTCCCCTCCACAATCCACCTTCTATGTTCCTGCTTTATCCCAAAGTTAATAAGCTCAGTCTATTTACCATACTACTTAAAATGATGCTTTTAATGCTCTATACAAGTTCATGGTCTTTTACCAGGAGTAAAAAAGGCATTGGAATTAGGGATTGATCATCTTTGATGGGTCTGGGTTCAATAACAGAGACTTCTAACCAATGAGTCTATGAACAGAAATGCCAGTAAAACAGATTTGCAGAAGTGCTTGATCTGTTTTCCAAGAGCATTAATTTTCATTTTTATCCTGTTTATTCTTCTGTGTAATAATTCCTCATTCCTGATTTGGAGAGGAGACCCATGCATTATCATTCAGAATGCCACAAAATTCAATTAAGTGCTGGCTGCAGCATCCCTTCTTGGTTTATGAATGATTCCAGTGAGAAAAGCAGATGACTTTTTCCATCACAAAGTGTGCCTGCTAATTTGAACAGAGCAGGCAGCCTTAAGCTATGCAAGCTACCATTAAACAATAAAGAAACATTAATAAAATGGCTCAAGGGCTAGTCTTGTTCAGCCAGGGGTAAAACTACCTTTTGAGCATTTTAGGGACCAAGGGCATGAAACAGTGTCACATCTCAGACAATGTAATTCCACATCCAGCAGCCTCTGGAAGCCCAGCTTGCTCCTCCAGCTGGGTCCAAGCTGCCTGGCAGTTCTGCTGGCTGTCAGTCAGGTGTCACCATTCTGCTGTCAGCATTACAACCATCCTTACCTCAGAGGTGTCCTGCACCTGTCAGCATGATGGAAGCAGTCTTGTCCTGCTTTAGGGCAGATTTGGGAGAAAACCTCCAAAGGGGCCCCTCCAGAAAGCAAACCCGCACAGCCTCCACCCCCAGCCAGGTCGGGAAGGATTCCTTGGAGAGAAGTGGAAAGAACCTGTTCATTTAACAGGCACAGCACCCCCAGCACACAGAACCTGTTCATTTAACAGGCACAGCACCCCCAGCACACAGAACCTGTTCATTTAACAGGCACGGCACCCCCAGCACACAGAACCTGTTCATTTAACAGGCACGGCACCCCCAGCACACAGAACCTGTTCATTTAACAGGCCCAGCACCCCCAGCACACAGAACCTGTTCATTTAACAGGCACAGCCCCCCCAGCACACAGAACCTGTTCATTTAACAGGCACGGCACCCCCAGCACACAGAACCTGTTCATTTAACAGGCACAGCACCCCCAGCACACAGAACCTGTTCATTTAACAGGCACAGCACCCCCAGCACACAGAATGAACAATACCAGGTGACACCGCTCTGTCACCGCTCTGACAAGGATGACAAATTCAGAAAGTCTCTCTGGGGGTGCTCGCTCTGTTCTCAGTCCCTCCTGTGCTGGGGCAGCTGCTGCAGCCACAAGGTGCAAACTCTCGCTGTTCCCAGGTCCCAGTCCGGAGCAGGCTCGAGATGGTCCAAAAAAAGGGAAAAGAGAAACAGTCCAGGAAAAATTTGACTGCTTAGCTAAACTAACTAATGAGCAGAAGCAAGAGCAAAGCAGGAGCAAAGCAGAAGCAAGAGCAAAGCAAAAAGCAAAAGCAGCACCATGTACTGCCCTGTGTGTGTGTCCCACCAGGCTGATAAGAAAACCCAAACAAAACTTTCACTCTTCAGAGCCAGTCTTAAAGGCACAGAACGTGATATCCAGCATAAACAGAACTCATGAATGGGGATTCAAGCATCATAACGTCATCCTAGGACAAGTCTGTATGTAATGAAAGGATGAATTGTTGATTTGGGTCCTCTGACATTATTATTATAATTTTTATTATGTATGTCTCAGTTTACTTTTCAAGATGACCAAAAGTTTCCAAGGCAAGCTTTAATTTCTCTTATTTAGAAACCCTGAGATATCTTTAGGCATCTGGAAAATGCCTCACTTTCCCTCACAAGTAACTCATGAGAATTTTCTGACTCCTACCCATGTAGTACATAGTCATGTTTTTAATTCTTTACTTCATGACTCGAGGGAGCGAGGCATGGATTAAATGTTCTATTTAAAAATGCTTTGACACATTTTGTTGAAGCCAAGACAATTCTGTTGAAGCATTATCATGATTTACTTGAGGTAAATCAGCAAATAAATCATGTTGCCCCATAGGGCCACTCAGCTGAGCATGTGTTTTATAAACACAGAGCCCTATAGCAGCAGCAATTGGCACATTTCCTTCAAGTCAGTGAGAGATTACACAGTAAGACAGAGATAGTTAGAGAGCTGCTGCTGGTGGTGTCTGAGCCCCTAGGCTTTGTTCAGGCAGCTCCAATCTGAATGGATCACTTCCTTACCAAAGGAAACAACAGCAGCAAAATCTCTGGAGTGCAATGTGAAGTGTTTTCCATTAATGGCAACATGAATGTTACTGCCGAGCCCTGTTCTGCCTGATGATTGCATGCAGCACAAGGTAATTTAATTCACCAGAATTTTCCTTTGCTTCCCCCTCCAGGTTGAAAGTCTGATCAGATGCTGGCTCTACATGCAGAATCATTGAGTGACTGCAGCAGCTCCTGTGGGAGCACAGAGCAGCATCAGGCAGCAGCTGGAACCCCCTGCCAGGGCAGCAAACACTGGGGCTGGCTCCCCACTGCTCTCTCCAGCCCTTGGCTGCTGGGGGAAAGCAGGGCCCAGGGCCAGAAGGAAAAAGTAAATACAGCTGGAGGGTTGTTGTGCCCACCATGTGTGTGCTGGGGATTACCTCACACTGGGGTGGCACACCCTGCACTTGTGACAGCCCTGTCGGGTAATTGAGGCTGTTTATGCACACCAGGATGTTCCTTGCTCCTGTTGATACCTCAGGTTTTAGCTTTTATGTTTTTCACATTCTGTGCTGTTTTAGTGTGTAAGTCTGAGCTTCATTTTAGGGGATGGTGAGCTCTGTGCACAGAGCAGGGAGACAAAACAATTCCTGCTCCAGCTGGGGACCAAGGACAAATGATCCAAATCTCAGCCCAAGAGCACAAACAACGTGGGCTGGAGAGGGGAAAACAAGCAGGATGGGACTGGATGGGCTGGAGCTGGAATTGGACAATGAACTCCAATATGCAAATGTACTGAAACTTATAAAAGTGAGAGACCTCAAGACTGGTCGTGCATTTTGTGGCCATTTTGGGTTCACCTTGGGTGTAGCCCTGGCTGGGCTCTTGTTTTGCCCAAGGTGGATCCATTGAAGCCTTTTAATAAATCCCTACTTTATTCTTTAACTCTGTCCAGTCTCTGCTCTAGGTCAGCTTCACAAGGCATCGCTGTGCCCCCATCACCTGGCTCAGCACCTGCTCTGACGAGCTCCAGAAAAGGGAGTTTGGATCCTGAGGTCAGAGCAGCAGTTCCTCAAACTTCTCCCTGAATTTCCTCCTCTCCTGCCTTCTGCTCCCCTAAGGAGGGTGACCAGAGGTTTGCACCAGGACTCCGTTCCCCATGATGGTCCCAACAGGTTATCAAACCCAGTCCACAAAGAGCCAAGAATCCTCTGAAGGTGATTACCTGCCTGTCCTCAAAGAAACCCTTCCTGCTCTGGTTTGAGACTGCCCACAGCCATTGGTTCAAAAGCTCCAAGCTCTGCCTGGTCCCTGGCTAGGTAACAAACCTGAGAGCTGCCAGCAAAGGGCAAGGGGACAGCGATCGCACCAAGGCTGGTGTATTTCTTGTGCCTTGGCCTGCATCCCAGACAAACTATTTCTTTGCTATCTGCTGCAAACATTAAACCCCTGCTCCTAAAAGGAGAAACCTCGGAAAGGTGGGGAGTGCCTACAGAAACATGCTGAGATATAAAAGCTAGCTGCTAGGCATGATTAGAGTTGTGTATGAGGTCTTTGGTGCTTCATCCAAACTTCTGTTTGTCTGGCGTGTGATGAATGCTTTGGACAAGTTCATTTACCTGGGTCTGAAAGCATTTTAAAGAGCAGCTGTAAATGTTCATCAGCAAGGGACAGCTCAAGCCCCCTGCCAGCTCTGTGGCTTCCGTGGGTTTGGATTCAAGGGTGGGGTCCTTCTTTCCCCAGGTATTGAGCTGAAAATCCTTGACTACTTTCAGAAGTGATCCAAATCCTTCAAATTCCAGGTAGGACTAGATGAACAAAGGTATTATCACCTGTGCACAGTTGAAAGCTAAAAGGGATTTTCAGCAACATTCCCTTTCTCCCTGTCTTGGTCAGGAGCTTCAGATGAGAATTCAAAGGCCACGTTTCAGGGCTTTCCTCACGTGTGTGTGTGTCTGTCTGTCTGTCTGTCTTTTGGAGTGGGTTAATCTTGATTGAACCTGATAAAGCTTCATGAGAGACGTTGATTTCTGATTTACATTCAGCTGCTGTCTGCATTATCAGAAACACTCCTGGTGGCTCCCCCACCCTCCTGAGTCTGTCAGAGAGATGCAGCGGCTCTCAGCAGTCCTTGGCAGCTGCAGACCCTGCTGAGGGCCGTTCCCAGGCTCCCACCAAAGCCGACAGGATGACTGGACATGCACAAGCAGCTCTGAACTGGGACCTGCCATTTTCCAAAAACACTTAAACCACTTGGGGTTTCTCTGGGGTAATTCCTGTACACGATCTGGGATACCTGTGCTAAGCACAGCTGCTCTGATAAATGCTCTCTAAAATGGCAGATTTCAGAATAATTCTAAGTTATATATTTGGATAACTACTTCACAAGCTGTTTGATAAATTTAAATGGAAAACAAATTATTTAAAAACTCAGAAAAAAGAAAACACACATCTCTGTGTTTGGGGGGCTGTGGTTTGGAAGTAGAACTGATTGCTAAAGTTACAGGATAACATAAATACTCTTTTAACTTCTTTGCAATTTTGAAGCTGCTGCAACTCCAGTGAAAGTTCCTAATGCCATTTTTCCTCTCTTAACCTAATGAACAAACTGAAAATTTGTGTAGTCACAAATGAAATTGCTTTCATTAAGCACTGCAGAAGGAGTTATTGCTCATGTACCTGTCAAAGCCTGGGCACCTCTGCCAAGGCTGCCCAGCAGCTGCAGTGCCTCAATCCCCTCCCCAGGAGAGCTGCACTGAGAGTGCCCAGCTGAGGGCAGGTTCAACAGGATGCCAATGCTAACGTGAGCTCAGGATGGCACCACCCTGATCCATTATTATTATTTTTTTAAATGTTGAATTTGAGTTGTTAATTTTAGCATATTTACCTGCTGAATATTTAGAAAAGCCTTGGTTTAGGTATGTTTTTGAAGAAGAATTAAAAAAAAGCTATCCTGAGATCCTTGGTTTTCACTTAATAAAAACTTAAGGAACTCTTGTAATTTAATTATTAAAAAACAAAATAAAATTGCTTAAACTGAGAGGAATACCTTTTTTCTTGAATGTGATTTTTCAATAATGAATTTTTCAACAGAGTTGTATTAAAAGAGGATTACTTGTTAACAAGAGCCTGCCATCACTTTTAGAGTGATATTCTAGGGTATTACTAGTTCTGTGTTAATAACTTCACAAGCAGTTAGTTCCTCAAAAACAGATTTAACACATTTCCAAACAGAAAATGTGTGTATTATTTTGTGGCTTAAATCTGTTTTATCATGCTATCACTTCCAAAATACTGAAGGCATAAAATGGTTTATAGTCCAAAAGATAAACCAGCACAAGCTGCTATGTTGGAATATAAGAAAGGATCGGAGAAAGTGCTAAAAGCATTATTACAGCTACAGAATGGACTCATAAATCTTTTATGCAACTTGATCAGTTCCCCTTGGATCCACACTGTATTGTTTTCATAAATAAACCCCCCAAGTTGCTGTGCCCAGTGTTTCTGGGCTGTCACACACTGCTCTTGTGCTTTAACAGGGTTTGTGCTAAATTGCAAACCACAAATATTCCTGTGAAAAATCCTTTTCCTGTCCTGTTTGCAGCACAGGTCCATCCTTCCTGATGATCACCAGAGCCCTCCCAGCCACCAGCCAGGCTCTGCCTGCTCCAAGGGCTGCTGCAGCCCAGCCTGATGTCCTGACCTTGAATTTGTCCATGGCAATGACATTTAGGGGATAATTCCTCTCCTGCATTGGTTCCTTTTTACAGGAAGAAGCAGTAGAGAATAACATGTGGCATTGTGAGGTTTCTAGGACGAGGTGAGAGATGAGAATTTGACTCTGTGTTTTTAGAAGGTTGATACATTATATGATGATATTATATTATATTATATTATATTATATTATATTATATTATATTATATTATATTATATTATATTATATTATATTATATTATATTATATTATATCATATTATATTATATCATATTATATCATATCATATCATATTATATTATATTATATTATATTATATTATATTATATTATTATATGATAGTATATTATATATTATATATTATACATATTATATTATACCTTATATATTATATATTATATGTTATATATTTTATGTTATATATTTTATATTATATAAGTATACTAAAACTACACTAAAGAAAGAGAAGGATACATCAAAAGGTTAGAAAAGAATGATAATGAAAACCTGTGACTGACTCAGAGTCCAACACAGCTGGTTGTGATTGGCCATTAATTAATAACAATTTACATGATTGGATAAACCATCTCCAAACTCCATTCTAGAGGAGCAAAACATGGAGAGGCTGAGGCTCCTCATCTTGCCAGGAGAAGAAATCCTGGCAAAGGGATTTTTCAGAAAATATCACAGTAACAAGAACCCTTCATTTTTGTCTGCTCTACCATTACAGCCCCCAAAGCCTCCATGTCCTGGCCTGTCTTTGCCTGAATTAAAGGCATCAGTGCTCAGGATTGATCAGGCAGGCCTGGCAGATAAGTTTGCATCTGTCCGTTTTCGGTGGAATAGTTTAATCTTATGCCAGACCTTGATTTTCCAGCTCGTTTTGTAAATGGAATGCTCTTGAGAAGATCAGCTGTCCCGCACTGGCTGCAGCTCAGTGACTGAAGAAACACAAAGCTCTGCATCCTGCAGACCCCAAAATGCTGCTGTTGTCCCAACTCCTCACGCTTGTGCCACACACCCTCCTTCCCACGCAGGAGGATTGCAAAGAGACCTGACAGAGGAAACACAGCTTGTCCAGAGCGTTCCAATGGCTTGGATGCAGCTCACGTTGTGTGCTCCTCACTGAGCTACAATCTGAGATTGTTAAACTCTAAGCACTGCTGTAGATAAAAATAAAATTAAAAAAAAAAAAGATGGCACCTGTGTGAAGATGTGAAGATGCACTCTGGAGAACAGTGTGAAATGAAATCACACAAAGGTAGTTTCAGAAATAAGGACTCTTGAAAGGAATTATTGGAGGGTCTGTGGAGTCCAAGACACATAAAAAGCATCTAGGCTATAAATATTGAAAAAAATCTTCTGGTAAGAGAACAAAACATTTTAAGTGGTGTGCAGGAAAGAATGTGCAGTATAATTGTGCATTTTATAATTCTGAATCAGTGTCAGAAAGGTAAAAAGGAAAAAACTAGTGTAGTTATCTTTTCAGGGCACTGATGAGAGCTATTCTTTAAACGTCTATATTGTCTATAATGTTTATATGCCTATATTGTCTATAAATGTCTGTGTGTTTTGGGACTCTGGTTTGGAAGTCAGGATGCAATATTGAAGCCAAATAAGACAAAACCATCTGAAGCTCACCATTGTGCAGGAAGTGTTTCAGTCTAGGGAATGGAGCAATTTAACCCATCACAGGGCAATTTAACCCATCATAGGGCAATTTACCCATCTTTTATTAATCTCTTTCCAGAAGACAAAACCCATGGCTGTCTGCTACAGACCACTTGGTACACAGATGGTGCTACCTCAGAGAACAAGATGTGAACAAATGGAAAGTTTGGCAATTTTGAGAAAAACATCTGTATAAGCTCTGAATGAACACTAACCTTGCTGCCATGCAGTGTCAATAATCTCAGCATGCAAATAATTTATCCCAGAATGGTTGAAGTTTCTTATCCTAAAGCAGAAATTCCAGTCTCCACCCCTGGAGTGCCTCCAGGGTGTTCTGGTGACCAGAGTGTGAGGACAGCTTGGACAGAGAGAGAAGAGCTTTCAGTGAGGATGAGGATGAGGATCTTCCTCAGCTGGGACTGGCCCTGCTGTGCTGGGATCCAGCTGTACATGGAGAAGTTCCTGCTCTTCTCTGAGCCTCCTGCTGTTTGCAGAAAGGATCATTATCCGTGTCAAGAGATTTGCTGTGAGTCTCAGATGGGCTTGGGGCAGAAGCTCAGCACAAAGGCCTGAAAGCTGAACTTCAACTGCCTAAAACCCAGAACCACCCAGAACAGGCTGTGGGTGGATCACAGGACCTGTGACAGAGCTGTGCTGGTGTGAAATGGCAGCTGAAGGAACATCTGGGGTGACATTTGTGAGTCCCAGCCTTGCATTTGGCCCTTTATTTTCCCCTCAACAGATGGAGAGTTAAACTTTCAACCCTGATTTCATGTGTTGACAGGTTACAGATACAACCCCTGTTCCCTGAGGACTAATCCAATGGTTCTGCACCTCCACCAGCCTCAGCAGGAATCTGCAGGAATTCTCACACAAACCAGAAGCAGTTTCTATGGTTTGAATCACTTCTGAGCACACAAGAGACAGGACAGAAGAAATGAGCAGCCATTTAAAGAAGGTGCAGCCATGATATTTTCTGAAAATCCTTTCCTTAGGATTGTTCCTCCTGAGAAGCTGAGAGGCCTCAGGAACAAAATGCAAACAATGGTTATCTGCTGCTGTGGGATGCAACAGGTGGATCTGGGATTGGTCTCATGTGGTTGTTTCTAATTAATGGCCAATCACAGTCAGCTGGCTCAGACTCTCTGTCTGAGAAGCCTTTGTTATCATTCTTTCTTTTTCTATTCTTAGCCAGCCTTCTGATGAAATCCTTTCTTCTATTCTTTTAGTGTAGTTTTAATATAATATATATATAATAAAATAATAAATCAAGCTTTCTGAAACATGGAATCAACATTCTCATCTCTTCCCTCATCCTCAGACCCCTGTGAACACCATCACAAGCAGGGGCTGCTGTTAAGGCTCATGAGCTCTACCCATGTAGCACCTCTTAAGGATATAGTATAAATTATATATACTTGAACAATAACATTGGGTATTTCCTTCCCCTGTATGCCACAAAAAGTAAAGTTCACGAAGAGTCTTTCATTAGAAGCCATGCAAAAATGCATTGCTGCTGTCTCATTATATGTTTAGAAGGATTTCTTCAGAAGGAAATGAAAGAGAAAGAAAACATTTTGTCCCACAGCCAAAATGAAAACCCATGCTGTTTCCTGTATGAGGGGAAAGCAAACACCGAAGGGATAAAAGTGGATTTATAGGAACTACCATTGCATGTGCCTATGCACACTGACAAGGCATAAAGAGCTATGGGGTTGCTGAATCTGAGGTCACTTTTGTTGATATCTGTTGAAAATCACTGTTGCATAGCTCATATCCCAGCACAGAATGATGTCAGAGCAGCAGCAAAAATACAGCTTGGAAGGATTTGTCTTCACAGATGGTCTAAATTGTACCACAGAGCACAGACTGTTTTCTCCTACAGCATTTTGCAGGTTGTCTATCCTGCATTCCCAGCTATAGAACTGGGAGATGGATCTGAAATGATTTCTTAGTGCAAAGTCAGCAAATATAAAACCAGTGAATGAACCCTGACTCAATATTACTTTCTCTGAGTGCCAAACCAGACCTTACACCAGGACAAGCTAAGATCTACCAGTCCTGCTGTGGCATTGAAGCTGTCACAGAAAACAAACAAACACACACTGGAGGAGAGGATATATTGGTCAGTGTGCATCAGGGTGAGCTGACAGCTTTTTACTGAGGCAGGTGTGCTCATTTAGGTCGGGTACATTCAGTTTTGTTTTGAAAAAATTGGGCCTGCATTGCAGCTGCATGAAGGGTCATGAAACCAGCAAAGTCTGAGGAATTACAAGGCTTTTTTTGAGGACACCACACATATTGAAAAGTTCCTTGCAAAATCCGTGCCACCCTCTGTGGTTCTCCACAGACTCATCCTGTTTTCCTCACGGACCTTTCTTTTTGCTCCCAAATCACCTCCAGGATCCACATTTTCTTCTTCTGCATTGATTTTATCCTTGAAGGAGTATGGCTGCCTTCAGCAGCTGCTCTCTTGTTGGAATTCAGGACATCCCTCTGGCAGTCCAGGATGGCCAGGACCCCTGCCAGGGGGCTCAGAGACCCTGGCACAGAGCCCAGGATGCCCCTGTGGGTTTGATTGTGACCCGTGGAGCAAGTTACCAGCCTTAGATGAGGATCTGCAAGCCACAAAAGTATAAGTAGAATAATAATTAGTTTGTCACGGGGTGAGAAATAGATTTTTTGGGGTTTTTAGAATGGGGGTTCAGGGGACAAGATGGAGGAATCTGGGTGTGTCCTGTCCTTCTATTTCTTGGCCTCCATCTTCTGCTGTGATGTTGGCACTTTTAGGTTGGTTTAGAGTAGAAGCTCACTGTCTAACACAGGAGATAGGTACTGGAAAGTAATTGTAAATATTGTATACATAGTTTTTAGTATAAAAAGATAACACCACCCTGGGGGCAGGCAGAGTGCCTCTGTCTGTCCTGCTGAACAGACCTCAGCTGCACAGGAGAAAAAACTTTATAGATAAGATGCAATAAGGAACCTTGAGAATGAGAATTGAAGAGCTCTGACTCCTCCTTCGACCGCTGGGCTGGGAAAAGAGACTTTCTGATGTATCTCAGGGTCACTGTGAGCAGCAAAAGTCCCAAGACTCTCTTTTCTCTTCCTCAGTGGATTCCTTGGTATGTTCCCATTCTAATATGATGCATTATGTCTGCTTTGACTGTCCACTGGTCAGGACTGGTTTTATCCACAATCCTGTGAATGTAAATCTCTTACCAGCTTAGAAAAAGAAGAGCAGGATTTACCAGTACCTTTTCAGTAACCCATAAAAATTCCTTTGGCTTTTGTTTGTGTGGCTCCTCCTGAAAGTGGGGGGCATGAGAGAAAGTTAGAGCCAGTCCACAGTCTACTATGAAAATTAACTTTAATGGGGAAAATAATGTTGCTTACAAACCAAAGAAGCTGCACTGCATGGGAAATAGAGCATGAAAAGGATTTGTGCTGTGATGTCAAGATTAGAGAGAATAAGCAACATGAATTAGCAAGTGGAATGCAAATATTGTACATTCAAGTGTAACTTCAGTGTAATATCAGAGATGTGGGTTCATAAGGAATTAGAGCATCTCTGAAATAGCATTCAAAGTGCTGCTCTCTGCAGAATGGAGCCCATGCACTGTGGCTTGGGTGGCCCCAGCCTTCACGGAGCTACAGCTGATGCTTTCTCCTCACTCCTTTTCATCAGCATTAATTGCATGAAACTGGAGATTTTGTTTATGCAGACACAGTGCATTTAGGTCAGTGAATTACTTACAAGAATGTGGGGAGGTGGACACATCTTGGCTTGGGACAAGCAAAGCAAAGCCAAAGCCCAGGTCCTCCTGGAGAGGTGAGGGCAGAGCAGCTCATCTGGGAGAGAGGAGAGGGCCAGTGAGCAGCAGCCTGGCTGCTCTGTGTGCCAGGTGTGAAAAACAACGCTACCGCTCCTCCAAACATTTACTAAGTTTAAAAAAGGATTTTTAAAAAAGTAAGTTTAAAAAAGTTTAATAGGAGACAAAAACAATAAACCAAAGATTTAAGGCCAAGGTGCCACTTGGCATTCCACCAAGGGTACACCTGCTATTTTGGAAATACCCTTTATATACCATTTATATACCATTTCTATAATAGCATCAGTCTGTTACATACTCATAAACAATTGTGCATATCAAACTAATTTACATGTTTCCCAAACTACTTTACCTGTTCCAAGAACTGTTTAGCCTGGCTCCTCCTTGGGTCTGCCTTTTTAGAGCATGAAAATTCCTGGGTTGTGGTTTTAGCCCATTCTTATCATCTCCAGTTTTGGGCCTTGGTCCACACTTTCTTCAGATGGTGAGTGCTGATAGTTGGCATATCAATAGCAGGGTTCTCATCATATGTTCTTTGGAAGTTATCCCAACCAAGCAGGCATTTTAACACAAGCTATTATACATAATATAATATAATATATATTATCTCTATATAATAATTAATATACTATACTATAACAAATATAATGTATTATATAATATAAAAATGTAATATAGAATACAATGCAACATAATTTATATTATATTACGTTATATTATTATATAATTTACATTATATAATATGTATATATATAATAGCTATTATACCAGCTATTTCACTACTATGTCTAAGCTTAGTTATCAACAGAAATAAAAATGATATCTTTATAGCAAAGTTGCTTTAACACCACACATATAGAATCCATTTCAGTATTTGCAAAAAGCCAATATTATAACATGTATCTATAACAGGCAGTAACTAATGCTGCACTGCCTCACAGGATGAAGGAACAGGGCATCTTTTAATAGAGATTAATTTTTCTAATGCCCCGTTATTTATTTTAAAGGTCCAAGGCCACCTTGCCCCTGAATGTGGAACCCAGAGTTGTATATATCATGGTGCACTTACAATAAAACAACTATTTAAATGATTTACTGAATCAGGGCTCTAATATATTAAAAGCTTTCCATAACTGAAGGGCTTGGACTGGGAACCTCCTGCATGCAGACAAGAAAAATAAGTTTACTTATTAAAAAAAAAAACACACAAAATTAAAAGGCTTTAATGTCTTATGGGCTTGGAGGAAGAAGTATTTAAAAATAAGAGCAAATGTTCAGTTTCCTTCAATTCTGCATGAACAGAGCCCCTCTTTCTAAGGGACAGGCTGTAGGTCTTAGCTTGTCTGTGCCATTCATGTCCAGTGGTAAATTTAAGGATGATCATCATTACCTCCTCATTACCAGGCTCTCTGCCTGTGAGCTCCAGACTTTGATACAAAAATGAGAGGTTTGGGGCTCACACCATATAATTCCTTCCTGTTTCTCCCTAATTTGCAGGTTTAATGCCACAGAAATTGTCTTCTCTCGCCCTCATTACTTGCCCTTTCCCCCATAAATGGTGGAGTTGCATTGCAGCGCCTGCACTTGTCTCAGCAGCTGCCTTCTGTGTGCGTTGTGCTTCTCTACTTGACCCAAAATCATCTCACCACTTCATTTTTGGAGGCATTTCATTGCTTTTCCTTAAGGAAATTAATTCCTTCCTTGCAGAAGAAAGCCAGCTTCTGTTTTCCACTTGAGCACTTTTTTGGGCAGAGAGGGGAGGGGGAATGGAGTGGGTGATTTGGGTTTTTAAATCAATGAACTGCCAAACGACAGCGCTAGTGCAAAAGGGCAAGTATGTAATTTTCTCAGTAGCAAATATAGCTACATGTATCTAAATCTGAGACATTCATCAGCTCCTTTATAGGATAAGACAGGGCTCAGAAATGATTTTCTGTTTAAGTACGGAAGATCAAACATGTTTGTCATTTTAGCCTTCTCTTTATTCTATCTGATTTCAAGATCTTCAGACAGACTCTCTTCAGATGTCATTGCTTCAAGCTTCTGCTTTTATCACATTAACCACTCTTCATGAGCTTTTACACATCAAAATGTATTTGGATACGTTGTTGAAGAGAGGGTACTTGTGAAGACTTCAATAAAAAGTTATAGAATCTGTGCCTGAAACTTTGTACAAACGCACTCGGAGGAAATAAAAACATTGAAACAAAAAAAGAAGCCCCAAACAAAAATCCACAATGCTTTGCTCACATTTTGTTTTTTCAAGGAGGAAGAAGATGATTTGCTTGTGTTTGAATGCAGCTTTGTGTGCAGAACCCCAGACAGGGTGAGCCATCCCGTGCCTATCAGATCTATGAGAGTGTTACAACAAACTCTGCAATTAGGAAGAACTTTATTTTCTAATGAATTCTCTAGGCTTTATTGAGCTATATCTTCAGGTTTGTGTGGATCCTGCTTCTATTTGAGAAAACTCCTCCCAGCCAGTAAAAAGGGCTGGAGCTTGCTCTGCACTGTTTTAACTGAGGACAGACTTGGCCCTTGTGGGGTCCTTGGGCCATTTCCTCACTGGTTGCCATCACCTGGGCATCACCAATATCCTGCAATTAGCACTAATGAACGTGAGACAGTAACGATGCACAGCACTGGAGCTCTCCCATCCCTCCCCAGGCAGGTTTGGGCTCACTCTGGCAGGAGGATGTGTTTGTATTTGGGACAGGCTGGTCCCAGGGCACACAGCACTGGGGGTGACAAGGGGACACCACCAGGGTGTTTTCTCAGCAAGCAGTTCAGACTGGCAGGTTTCTTATCAGTTTCAGACTCACCTATTTTTGAGATAAGGCTGCCTCTTGCAGTCAGGCTGGAGAGAAGGGCTGTTGAAAAGAAACTCGAGAAGCATTTCAGGGCACGTTTTGTCTGTGCTGGCACAGGCAGGTAAACTGATGACAAGTGGTGGAGAACTGTAGCACCAGGACTTACTACAAAATAAACTTCCTCTCTTTCATCAGCATCCCTGGGTATGGGAATCCACAAAATTAGAGGGTTTTGGGAAAGCTACAAGATGCAGGCCTCAGAAACAGCAGAACTGTGATTGGAGCTAAGCAGCAGTCATGAGTTAGGTCAGCAGAAAAATTATTTAAACTGTGGAAAAGCAAGGGCAAATAGAACAATGGTCTGTGTATTAACGCTTGTCTGAATAGCTCTCTAAGCTGCAGAAAGTTTATCTAGCAAGATATTAGGAAGGTTGAAGCTTAATAATGGAGCTCTGTGCATTGTGTTTTAAGGCTTACAAGAGGGAATTGTATTCAAAATAAGCAAGCATTGTTTTAACCAAAGGTACCTGTGCTTATGGTGATTGGATAGAACTACTGTCAATGTGCTTTTGCTTTGTGTGATTGGTCAAGAAGCTTATAAAGTGAGTCATAACCTTAAGTTTTTTGGTCTGCTGCCTGGGATGTGAGCTGCTGGCATCTTCCCATTGTCATAACCATGAATGACACTGATGCTGAACAATAAAACAGCTCAAGGCAGTTCCACAGCAGCCCCATCCCATTCACATCTGTAAATAGCCCCCCTGCCGGCATCACCTGGGGTGTTGGAATCTCACTGAAGCAGACACCGCGACACTGATGTGACAGCACTTTAAATAAGATAAAGCCCAATCGCCATATTTGCATCACCAGGTGCAAGGGTCAAATGCACCCAACTTGCTCAGTACATTCTCCTGCATTTCCCCTTGTTTGGAAAGTATCTGCTTTGGTTCCTTGCATTGAAAAATACCAACCCAAAACAATCATAAAAGAATACTCACACGTTTCTGGTCATCCCCCAAGTTCTGCTGTGGAGCTCGGCACTCAGAGGAGGGAGCCCACTTACAAGTGGGTGAGGGGAATTTGTGAGTACAACAGGTACTACTACTCTTGCTTGCCCCAGATGGAAAGCCACAGGCTTCCTTGTTAGAAGGGAAAGGTGCATTGTGAAATAGAAAAGGAAGGTAAGAAGATTTCCGGAAAGCTGTAAAAGCAGGCCTTAGAAATAGAAAGAACAGAAAACTTAGAGCTAGCTGCAGCTGCCAAGTCTGAAAGTAGAAAAATTTACAATGGCACAGCTAGCAAGGACATGAAACAATAGCTTGAGTTTTAGGCTCGGCTAAGATAGACCTTAAGAATGAAGAAAAATATGCTTAGCAAGATAGAAGAAGATCTTAAGCTTGATAAACAAGTATTGTGTATTGTTAATAGAAGGAAGAGAAGCAAGCCCTGTGTGAAGCAGGTGTAGGTGTGCTTTTAGTGGCTGGCTACTGTAAGCTTTAGCAATGTGCTATTGGCTAGAGAGTTTTTAAAATGCTCTGTAACAAAGAAATCTTTGCCTGCTGCTGGCAAGACACGACCTGTTGTCATCTTCCAGTTGTCTCAACCATGTAATAAGACTGAGATTTATCGTGGCATCCAAGGAACGTATCCCAGCAGCCCTGTCCTGTTAGTGAAAAAACACCAACGCAGTGCATCTCCCACCTCTTTGGCAAAGGTTTTCTTCCCTGTTGTGTGGCTGCCTGAGAAGCAACACAACCCCCTGCTCCCAGCTGAGTCCAGCTGCACAGCCCACACCTCCCATGCTCTATTTCCAGAGCGTGCTGCCTGGAGGAGGTGAAGAGCAAGGGTGTTATCAATCACCAGGAGCAGATTTCCCTCAGCCGTTTCAAACCTTCCATTGCAGAAGGGCCCATAATGTCTCAGCTGTTAGCAATCAAGTCCCAAAATGACCATTTCACAGTCAAAATCAGTTCAGAAATGAAAAACCCCTCCCAACATCTCATCCCTCAGAAACAAGGCTAAAACCACTATTAGTCAAAAGTCTACAAAAACACCCCACACTCTCAAACTCACGCAGTGTGAAGAAAATGAGCAGTACTTTATTTAGTTTAATCATTGATGTCCCTTAGATATAATTGCATAGAAAAGATCTTGTATTTAAAATATTGCCATAAATGAGACCCAAAGGAAACATCTTTTCTTAATGAAATGCAGAAAATCTTTGAACTCAGAAGACCTAAATGGTAAATTCAATTGTTTTCCATATTCATGCTAGGCAGACAAGACCTGGAGCTCCCAACGTCATGTTTTTTCAACTCTTCTTCCCTATTAATTTGATAGGTTAATTATGTGACACACATGAAGCCCCTATGACTAATGATAAATAATTTAGTGTTTGACACACACTGCTGATGTACATAGGGATAGGTTTGTAGTCAGAAACAAAAAAAGGCCATTCAGTGGCTTCACAGGTAAGGGCACCTGGCATACGTGGGAAAGGCACAGTAACAAAGAACTCTTTTTGAGAGCTGTTTTCTGGCAAGTTTTAAGCCTTGATGTATCAAAACAAGGAATTCACAGAACAACTGGGTTGGAAGAGACCTTCAAGATCATCGAGTCCAACCCAGCCCCAACAGCTCAACTCACCCCTAGCACCCAGTGCCACATCCAGTCCTTTGTTAAACACACCCAGGGATGGGGACTCCACCACCTCCCTGGGCAGCCATTCCAGAATTTTATCACTCTTTCTGTAAAAAAAATTTCCTGGTATTCAACCTGTATTTCCCATGGTGCAGCTTGAGGCTGTGTGCTCTGGGTCTGTCAGTGCTGTCTGGAGAAAGAGCCCAACCCCAGCTGAGCACAGCCACCTTTCAGGAGCTGTGCAGTGATGAGGGCACCCCTGAGTCTCCTTTTCTCCAGGCTGAGCACCCCCAGCTCCCTCAGGGGTTCCTCCCAGGGTTTGTGTTGGTCTTAAATGTTCAATCCAGGCTGTTACTGTTTAAAAACAGATTGTTCCTGATAACCTGATTGTTCCTCGATTCGCAAGCTGGGGAGGGGTGAGGTGCAGGTGAATCAAGGGACAGCAGCAAAATCCCCCTGAGGCAGGGTGAGGGAGCAGCAGCCAGGAAAACAGGACTGTGGTTGTGTCTGGTCATCACCAGTGCTCGGGTTTGTTCACAGCTGCAAACAAAAGTCATGCCAGATGGCATCTGGGAAAAGATTAGGACAGAACCCTGGGAATTTAACAGGAAATTAAGGAAGGAAAGGTCTGTGTAAGTGAGGAAGGAGTTGTGGTGACACTGATTGCTCAGTTCTCCCACTGGTGACAGTGTGCACTCTGACACTGGACACAACTTCTTGTGGCAATCACAAATCCTCTGAACAGAGAGAGACACAGATCTCTGCCAGGATTTTCTGGGGAAGCTGTGAGAAAGATCAGAGAAAAGAATGAGAAACAATTCTGATCTCCACTTGCTGCACCTGTTGCTGTGCACATGTGGAATGTGTTGTGGAGATTTGTTTACCAAAGGGTGATTTCTTAATTGGACTCTGGTGGGGGTGTTTGGATTCATTGACCAATTGGATCCACGTGTGTTTTGTGACTGTCAGGCAATGATGAAGTTTTTTTTAAATAGTATAATATGGTGTAGAACAATAAAGGAATTGATCAGCCTTCTGCAACCGTGGAGCCAATGGTCATTATTCCCCAGTGGGGACTGCTGCTATGATAACTTCTTGCTTATAAGAGATCACTTTTCTTGATCTCTTTTTTCCTCCCCAGATTTAAATGTTGTTAGGCTCTGAATATTCTGTCTCAGCGATGTGTAATCCCGGTTAGTTTATGAGTAAAAGGTGATTTGTGTCTGTATGTGTGCACCAGAGGTTTTGTCTGTGCTGGCCCAGATCTCCACCTTTGTAGCAAGGTCTCTGTTCCCCATCCTGCCTGTGCTGATGCTGCTGTGTTCATGCAGCAACCTCAGAGAGCTGCTCACCCTCCTGGGCACTCCAGAACCACCCTCACCCACACCTTCTAATGAAGACTCAGATGCCAGTTAGAAAAGGGGAGGAGGGAAAGGAAAACGGACAGCAAATACCTTGCAATAACATACAAGGTAAATAAAATTGTTATCTCACAAGGGAGGTGTGTGACACCCAGCACACCAAAAGGTATCACTTCCTTAAAGAAGGCTGGGCTTGAATGTCTTGCACTGAATTTTGTAGAAGATTAAATACTAATAATCACATCAAATGCGGATATATGAGATGGGAGATGAGGCTGGGAAATTGCTTGCCAGACTGAAGGAAGAGGAGGACAGCAGTAAAGTTATTAGCTCAATTAAGGAGAAAGATGGTTTGATGAAAACTTATGCTCACAGAAATAAATCAAGTATTTAGAATATTAAAAAAGCCCCACCAGATTGAATCTGTGGACAGCTTTTCTCTGACATCCTCCATGCGAGTGTAATATAAAGACTGCTGTGTTTGTGAATGAGTATTACAAGAAGTTATCTGCAAGAAATAAATATAAACATTTAGCAGCCTTTCAGTATTTTACAGAGTTACTCAAATGGATCTCACAGATGGGAAATTACTGTTATCCCTGCTTTTTATGGACAGGAAGGGACAGCACTCATGGCTGCAGCTTTCCCTGTTCTATCCTGCATCCCTCAGGGCAGTACATGGCTCTCCTGATGCTCGTCCCCTCGTGGGCCAGCTGTGAGGCCATGAACTCTGCTTCCAAGATTGATTTCAATGCTGAAGCATTAAAGCAGCATTTTAGGTACCAGTGATCCCCAGTGCAAGATATTGGTGGATGTTTATGAAGCATTTTCTTACATCCCAGCCTGTTAACTTTTCATTAATTCAGGGATAGTTCTAGAAACATAAAATGTGTAACAGTGGATTGGCTATGTGATAACTAAAAAAGAAAAGAAAATACCTATCTTAAACTCTTAATTGACCTGACGTGCTTATTAAGCAGTTTTGATCAGAAATAATTTACATAATCCAGCTAGACTAATTAGAGCTCAAAGAGGAAAAAAAAGAAAAGAAATTGGATTGTAGAAGCTTCAATTTGAAGAGCATCATTTGCAATATGAAATACCAGCTGATTCAGCAAACAAGTAGGAGTTCAGGAAACAAGTTATAACCCCTGACCCAAGGAAATAGCAGATAAACTGAAAAGCCATGACAAGATGTTCTCCCCATGGCAGACATGCAGAAGACCTTTAAAACTGATTGTCAAACTTCTGCCCGTCTGGAGAAGAGGTGGGCAGAAGACAGGGTAGTTTAGCAAGTGCAGCAGCACTAAGAGAATAATCTAAGGGTTGGTTCCACACCAGAGGCCCTGGGGATAGGTGAGAAAAACAGCTGGTGGGAAGCCTGCTTTGGGAATTTACCCTGAGAGACGCTATTACCAATAACTCTTTGTTGTTTGCAGAAGATTGGAGATCTCAAATCCAACTATCCTAAAGGCAAAGGAAGAGAGAACTCTGCTAAGAGACCAAACAGGCACACACAGGAAAAGGTCCCCAATTGTAAATGCAGGCTACCCCAACGAGGGGGGAGAATGATGCATCTGACTCCATGTTCTCAGAAGGCTAATTTATTACTTTATGATACTATATTATATTAAAGAATACTATACTAAAAAACACAGAAAGGATATTTACAGAATGCTAAAAAGATAATAATGAAAACTCCTGATTCTCTCCAGAGTCCCAACACAGCTTGGCCCTGATTGGCCAAAGAGTGAAAACAACTCACAGCAGAATCCCATGGAACAATCACCTGTGGGTAAACAATCTCCAAACACATTCCACATGAGCACAGCACAGGAGAAGCAAATGAGATAAGAATTGTTTTCCTTTTCTCTGAGGCCTCTCTTGCTGCCTTTCAGCTTCCCAAGAGAAAAACCCTGGGTGAGGGAATCACATTCAGAGAATGTGAATGCCACAGTCCTCACATGCTTTAATTAAACAACCTCATCACCTCTCCTGACGAGTTTTCATTCCTGTTTTCAGCTGCAAGGAAGTGGCATGGCCTGTGCTGGGCACACCATCCCAGCTCCACATTGCAGACAATCCCAGCCATGTGGTGCTGCTGAACCAGGAGCCCCTTCCTGAGCCACCTTCTGCAGGGCTGCCCATGTGGGAGGGACCAAGGAGCACCTGGGTATTGCTGTGACAGTGAATTGTACAAATTTAATGCTTTTCTGGCAGAAAGTTGCCTTGAGGATTTGAGCAGGCGCTCAGAGAGGCTGATTTTTAGAACAAAGATTTTGGACATGAGATCTGAGATAATATGGTCCCAGGGAGAAGTTTTAGTGAAGCAGTGTAGCAAACCTTTGTAAATGGAAGTTCCCTGCCACAGAATATCAGATTTACCATGGCCTATTTAGGGATTTAACTAATGTCAAGCAGGTTGGCTAAAGGTGTTGTGCTTTTGTTTGTCCCACTCATACCTGTTTTCACAGACAGGTGTGTTCCTGTGTGTGTAACACAGGAAGATGTCAGACCCTGCAGGAAAATAACTGCAAATCTCAGCATCTCAAGATGCTGTTTTGAAACTTCATCTTCTCTTAGTGGTGCCAGAAAACTAATTAGTTCATGTACAAAATAAACAGCTTGAAAAATCTCAGACTTTATGTGAATGTGAAATATTCAAGGAAACTTTTTTCATCTTAAACGTTGATGCACACTTTGCATTCTTGCATTATCCCCAAAATTCCTGTCATCTCAGGGAATGTGGATTTCAAGGCTTGGCTTCAGTTGGACTGACTAATTACTTGTGTTGTAATGATCAACCTGCTTAATTTATCACTTCTTTGAACATTTAATTAGCCAACAGTGCAAGACAATTTAGTTCAGAATTAGGATAAATTAAAATGCTAGCTTTGCAGCTTTAAGGATATGTGAACTACCACCAATTGCTGCTATGAAAACATTCAACAAAGCAGAGAGAAGAATGCAAAGATCCCAGCCAGGTTAATGATTCTGCAGGAGCAGCCTTTGAAAAGCTCACTGTGAAACGTGGCTGTTCAATCACACGTCAATCTGCCTATGCTGAAAGATACAAACAAGAAGCTGAAAATGGTGATTTCCTCCTCCTCCAAGCTCAGCTCCAGCTCCTTCCAGTGCAGGAGGCTCCTGAGGCCACCCACACATCCACTCCTGCCCCTGTGGGACTCCAGTTCAATCCCTGTGCACATCCAATTGGGGCAAGGTCACTTGTTTTCCTACAAACAAAGATGCAATTCAGATTTCTGAGTACTCTGAAGCTGCTTTGGAACTGCCCTGGTATGTGACAGTTAAATGTTCTCAAGCTGATAGAGAATAATAAACCTGAATAGAGAACTTGAATAGGAAAAATGAGCAGTGGAGATGGTTTAGGGTTAGTAATCCATGGAGATGCTTTTGTACAGATACCCAAACTCCTTCTATTATGTGTGCTGTCACCTGGCTTCCATGACTAAGCCATTGTAACAAACTGAAAAGGACCATGGATAACACTTTTGAAAGTGCTAAAGAATCACGAGTCCAATTCTTGCTGCTTTTCTGAGAGTCTCATTCTCAGCCTTGCACCTGCAGCACACATTTAAGTGCCTTCTTAATATATTTTCATCCTTACAATGGGAAGGATGAGACTCTTGATATCTTTGTGTGTCTTGATATCTTGGCCAAAGCCACAAAAGGAAAAAAAATTGAATGGCCAAATCCTTGGGCTGTTTTAAACCTCTGAGAGTCTTTGCTCTTGAGGTGTTAATTCCAAATGTGAGTACCAATTGTTTGCAGAACAGAGATGAAGACCAGTGAATCCATTTCTTTCTTGCCTAATGAATGCAAATCTGGAACTGCAACCACCAGTGAGATGCAAATGCATTCAGGATCTCCTGAAGAGCTCTGAGAGATGCCCACACACATCAGTGTCAGACATCTACTGACACAGACACCAGGGGTGGCAAGCAGGAATACCAGTTTACTTCCAAATGATTCTGACTGCACTTTTCAATGGTGTATTTAGTGCTAACTAGTCCATTTTGAATTGTTTGCCCAAACTATGCAATAGTATCATTTCATTAAAAAGGCTTCAATTAAAGAAGAGAGAAAAAACTTCCCAGCAGAAAGCTATCTGCACACTTATTATATCTGCACACCCCATATATGTACACTGTATAATCAGGCATGCTCAAATTAGAGATGAAATTACAGCTTTTCTGTTACCATGAGAACAGCAACATTTTCTCAAAGCCTGTTAAAATTATTAACTCAAGTATCTTATATCTTTTTAAACTTCATTATTATTTATCTAGGGTTGTACAAGCTTTGGCTATACTCACACTAGCCAGCATTAATCACATCTCAAGTGAACTTCTGCCAGCATGGAGAGAGCCTCCACCACTTTTTGCCAGCCATTATAATTAGCTTTTATCCTTCTGTTGTCTATTTTTTTTTTCCTAGCAGCCATGTGTGGACATTACAGCAGAAACTGCTAGAGTGAACAAACCAGAGAAGCTTACAGGAATCTTCCAGCAAGGTCAGTGGTGGTCTGAATTCAGCAGGGTTACAGATGGGAAATGAGATGTTGGCTCTCACAATGAAGGGGTGAACATTATGTGTGTGTTAAGAGAAGTTCTGTAAATGTAACCAGGAAGGGACGGCCAAAAAGGAGAGACTGTAGGTTGAAATAAGAATTCATTTAAAGCACAAAGCAATGGAGTAAGACACACACAGTACCAACAGCAGTATTAATAGCAAAAGAATACAAAGAAGAGAAGGTGGTTTACCCACAGAAGGGTAAAAAAGCACAGGAGCAAAAAAACCCAAATTTTTTGTTCCATGCCAGGAGCAAAAAAAACCAAATCAGTGATGCTTCCCAGAGATTGCACCCAGGTGGTCTCCAGACAAAGGTGTTTCAGATAGGTAATGAGGTGTTGGCTCTCACAGTGAAGGGGTGAACATTGTGTGTGTGCTAAGAGAAGCTCTGTAGATGCACAGTTGTGTTACAGCAATGTGCCCTCCCCCTTGCATTGCTATGATGGGATGGCCTTGGGCACACAGGGGCATTGGGGAGGGTTGGGTTGTTACTGTGGCAACAGCTGACCCCAAATCCAGGTGTGAGACAGTGATCTGCACCCCTGGATGGCAGGGAAGGAGTCACTGACAGCAGTCTTTAGGAGGGGCTAAGGGTGTAAAAGGCAGAGCATCCATTTTGAAGACCAGCACATGGCTGGTGTTGCCCTCTTCTTCTAAAGTTCTTCTAAGCCTTCTGACGTTCACATTTTTGTAATGGAGTTCTCACTCACTTTTATGTAGATAATGATTGTTTTTACATACTTTTCTGGAGGAGGAGAAATTTGATGGAGTGTTGATTTAACCAGTGTCATTAGAGAGGTGGCAATTTCCCCCTCCAATCCAGGGTCACTTTTTGAATTCTATAAATTTCGAAGTCGAGAAATAAACTTCCCTTCTTTTTTACCTTAGAGGTTTCAGAGTGTGTGTCGTTCATCTTGTGTCCTACTATGACAGGCTGGAACTCACAGGGGCTCCCAGGGCTGAAATCTTTGTCAGGACCCAGGGCATCCCTCTGGCTGTCCTGAGCAGCCAGGACCCTGCCAGGGGGCTCAGGGACCCTGGCACAGAGCCCAAGATGCCCCTGTGGGTTTGATTATGACCCATGGATCAAGTTACCAACCTTAGATGAAGATCTGCAAGTAATGACAAATTACGTAGAATGATAGTGAATTTATCACAAAGTGAAAAAGCAGATTTTGGGGTTTTTGGTATGGGGGTTCAGGGGAGCAAGATGGAGGGAACTGGGTGTGTCCAGCCTTTCTTCTTCTTCTTCTTCTTCTTGGTCTCCATCTTCTGCTGTGGTGTTGGCACTTACAGATTGGTTTAGAGTAGAAGCTCACTGTCTAACACAGGTGATAGGTATTGGGAAGTAATTGTAAACATTGTACACGTAGTTTTTAGTATAAAGACATAACACCGCCCTGGGGGCAGGCAGAGTGCCTGACTGTCCTGCTGGATGGACCTCGGCAGGGCAGGAGAAAGAATTTTATAGATAAGATGCAACAAACAACCTTGAGACCGAGAAATGAAGAGCCCTGATGTTTTCTTCAAGTGCCGGGCTGGGAAAAGAGATTTTCCAACTTTTCTCAAGGTCACTCTGACCAGCTAGAGATCCTGACAAATCTTCCCTTATTTTGTCCTTTCGTTGTATTTTTTTGTTAAGATTTAATAAACCTTTAAATTTTTAAAAGTGAGCAGTCGTTTCTCAAAGCAGTGTGGGGAAAAGGAACGATGATGAGAGCCTCAAACCCTCTCCTGACAGGCAGTACAGGTCCAGGGCTCAGTGTCATTGTCACCCCGGAGCCTGAGGTTGCCATGGCAATGGGCAGGGAGGCCAGCCTTGCTCCAGCAGGACCAGGGCTCTGTGTTTTCCCATCTGGTGACTCCATCCTCCGAGGCACAGCCTGCCCTGTGCTCTGCCTCTCACCTCAGCAGCAACTGGAGCAGTTTGCTTTCAGCAGAGACAGGGTGAGGAAAAGCCGCTGGGAGCGTTTGGCTCAGTGCAAAGGAGATGCTGGGTCTGAAGCAGAGACCCTGCTGGCAGAGCGAGCTGCTGGCAGAGCTGCCCTGATTCACGCTGCACTTCATATGCCTGAAGTGTGCTGGTGGCTCAGAGGAGATGGAGGGGACATTTGGACAAACAGGGGATTGCAGCTGCCCTGTTACCTGCTGGCACAGGAGTCGATGGAGCTGCCCGGGCAATCCATCATGCTCTGGCTCCCTCCTGGCTGCCAGCTCTCAGGAAAAGGGGACTCATTTGGCCATGTGTCAAATGGTGAATTCCAGTTTTGGTCTGCTCAGCTTAGAGGTGTTTGAGGCTTTCTTCACATCATGCTCATCATTGGACTCCTGCTGCCATCCCAGAGCAGGACTGTCCCCCTGATTTTTAAAGATTTTCTAAGCCTTCTGATGTTTACATTCCTGTAAGGAACATTCTCACACACTTTCTGTAAATAGCTCATTGTTTTGCATCCTTTATTGAGGAAGAGAAATTTGATGGCCTGTTGGTTTGTCCAGTGTCATTGGAGAGGTAGCACTGTCACTCTCCAATCCACTGTCACTTGTAGAAATCTATAAATGTTGAAATCAGAAATTAAATATTCTCTTTTACCCTTGAGAGAGCTGTGTGTCTGTGCTTTTTCATCTCCTATAGTAACAAGGGACAAATAAAAATTTTAGATTTCAGAAGTCAAATTCAGAGAATTCCTTGACAATTCTATTCCTCTTCTTTTGTTTAATTGCTTTTAGATACAGTCAAGCAGGTTTTAAGATGAAATGTGTTTTCTCCTTTGCTTTCCAGCTGTGGCTATCAGCCCAGCTCAGGGACAGGGGCACAAGACAGTGAGTGGCAGCACACCTGGGGACACCTGGGACACATTCACAGCCTCAGGAGCCCTCTGGCCCTGCAGGTGCTCAGTGGGACCACTCTACATGTGTCACCATGATATTTTCTGAAAAATCCTCTTTGCCCAGGATTTTCTCCTGGGAAGCTGAGAAGCCTCAGAGAGGAATGAAAACAATAATTACCTGATGGCTGCTCCTGTGTTTGCTGCTTTGGAATGTGGCTTGGACATTGTTTACCAACAGGTGAATGTTTAATTGATTCCATGTGAATTGTTTTAACTTAATGGCCAATCACAGCCAGCTGTGTCAGTCATAAGGTTTTTATTATTCATTCTTGTTAAGCCTTCTGATGTATCCTTTCTTTTTTTAGTATAGTTTTAGTATAGCATAATATGATATGATGTAATATAATATGATATGATGTAATATGATATGATGTAATATGATGTAATATGATGTAATATGATGTAATATGATGTAATATAATATAATATAATATAATATAATATAATATAATATAATATAATATAATATAATATAATATAATATAATATAATATAATAATATAATATAATATAATATAATATAAATCAGCCTTCTGAGAACTTGGAGGCAGATTCTCATCTCTCACCCCGGCCCTGGAGACCCTCACAAACTCCACATACTTGTGCCAAGGTTGGGCCACCCACTGCAGTCTTGCACTCTGCAAGTGCAATATGAGTATTCCTGTTCTTTCTCGTTTTTCTGGGGATGAAAATAACCCCTGCAAAGAGGCCCTGCATTTCTCCTGGCAGTTTTCAGATCTCAGGGGCTTTGTGCCCCATGTCTGTGCAGCAGAGCCTGCACCAGGAGCTCAGGGAGGCCACGCTCACCCGTCCTGCTCTCAGAACAACCCTTGTGCTTGTAAATCACAGAGCTCAGTGCAAACAGCTCACAGGTGATTTCCAATAAACCTTTGCAACCACCTCATTTTAGTTTTGCTTGAGTCCTTACAAGGTACAAAACATTTCCAGAGGGAAAAAGACCTTATGATTGGAGAGCAGCCCTTTCACCCTGACTGGAACCCATTTTTGAGCGTGCTCATGCGTGAGGCAGGCACACAGAGCAGCTCCAGCACAGGCAGCTTGTTACAGTCTGTCCCCCAACCCTATAAATTTGATGTGTGCCCTTGATGTGCATTTTACCTGTGTGAAAGGGGCCCCGTGCTTTTCCTGCAGCATTCACAATGTAGTGAACTAAGCTGACACTTCTCAATACTACTGGAATTACTAGTTTTTAAATGACTTTGTATTGCCTTAGCTATCTAGCTACCTTGCTACTTCTAATCTTGCTGTTGGGTTTTTGGTTATTGTAAACCCAAAATTTCCTCTTCCCCAGTTCTTCCAGTAGTTTTACTGCCTCATCTTCTAAAGACTCAAAGGCTTTTGTGATCAGTCACCACTTATTGTTTTGAAAACAGAAGTAGGATAATGAAGATGTGTTCATGCTAACTATGAGGGTGAAGATAAGATAAAGGAGGAATATTTCAATACATGAAAATAGTTCTGAAGATAAGGAATGCCCAGGAATTCAGGGGAAAATAATAAGATTCCAGAGATAAAGTAAACTATAACAATCTTTATGATAATGGGAAAGGAACACATTAAGAATTTTATTAGCAAGAACTGCAAAAATTAGCTCTCTCCAATTTCATCTTAGAATCCGTGAACATTTTGTTTCCATAATAAAAACAGCAATGAAAAGAAAATTGGACACAGGGCATTGCACTTTTTCCTCTGGAGGGGAAGATGCTTTCTCCTCTCTGAGGAGCAATTTGGACAATCGAGGCTGTGGCTCTGTGGGACAGGTCACGGCTGTGCCACCTCACCCACAGGTGCCTCCCCTTCCCAGCTCCCTCTGCCTTGGATCAGCACAGTCCAGGGACACCCCAGAACAGGGATCACCAATATACTGAGAAATGAAGGGAAATTCATTTTTTCCTCTTCTTTTTTTCCTTTTCTGTAGGAGGCCCTGAATATTTGTATTATAAATGGAGGAGGCTTTAAATATACATATTATATACCTGTACTTGAATATCTTTACCCTGACTGGTCCTAGTTATCCTTGATGGGCTGCAGCTGTGATGTTCTTCATTGGGCTGCAGCTGTGGTTTGTCAAGGTAACTGGGATAAAAGGGGAGTGGGCTGCTTAGTCAGGCAGAACCTTGGAGGAGCTCTGACTAAAGAAGATCTTGAGCTGTGAAGATCTGCCACCCACAAAACAACAATGAGAGGTACAGGACTTATGAAATATGATAGATATAGCAACATGGGACTTATCTAATATGGACTTACGTAATATGTTAAATACAACACTTTTCTACCAATGAACCTGAGGCAGGGGTCTGCATCCACAGGGTGTTCCAGTTCCAGCCTGGCCTGAGCAGACCATGAAGTGTTTATTCTTTTGGGTTTTATTCTGTTTGGGTTAGGGTTGGGATTGAAAGCATTCAAGACAGTATTTTGTGTTTGGACTCAATGTTTATTATTTGTTATTTATATTACAGTCTTACAAGTTGTTGGGGTTAGGGTTTTACAGTATTTTACTAATAAGCTATAAAATGGCCCTGTATTTATTTTTACAAGTTTTTTAAAGGAAAAACTATCTAATTAAGAAATGACACTTAAATTATTTTTACTTTTAACTTAATAACTAATTACTCATGTCTCACAATATGGACTTTTCTGTCTAATTACAAAATACTCCTTCAACTTATGAAGAAGAAGGTAAAGAAAGACTACTTATTGTTCTAACACTTTTAAATCAGTTTTCTATATATGACTATATTCTAAAAATTAAAACTCCAAGTTTTCTACTAGGAGATATTACACACTTCTAATCAAACCACACACTTATAATCTTAGTTCTGTCATTCAATTTTGGAAGCTTTCTTCACATGAAATGTGAAGTTAGGCTTCAGCTGTGAAGGTTTCAGGTTAAATGTAGTGTTCTCTTGAGGGTCTGTGCTTGCAGCACAGAAAACCTAAAACTCTCAGTTTTAGAGAGAAACCTGGGAGAAAAAAGCTGTGCCACACTAAAACTGCAGTGAGAGGCTTCTTGTGGCCTCTCCCTGCCTCCTTTAATAATCAGATAAAGCAGAGTAAATGTGAGCAGCAGAAAGACTCACTGGATGACATTCAAGTGAGTAAAAAAAATCCTAAAAACAGAGCCACTGGTAGACCTGCAGGGAGCAGAAATCATCTGGGAGCAGCTTTGGATATGTTCCTGACGCAGAGGGAAGAAACTCTGCTCAGCTTGACTGAGTCATAGGTTCAGCCTGAAGAACCAACATTTGGCACTTTGGGCTGTGACTCAGTTACTGGAGCCATTTCCTTAATCCCTGACAGAAAGTGTAAGAACTACAAAGTGTTTGGTGCAAGAGCAGCTTCCTCAGTCAGAAAAAACCTGAGAGAATTAAAAAAATTACTGTTAATTCACCACAGACTTGAATTCAGACTCCTGAAGTTTTGCTACATGACAGTCCCACCTGGAGCTGCAAGGCTGCAGCTGTGATATGCTTCAGGATTTGAAATTCCTGCATCTTTTTTTTTAAAAATACTTTTCAGCAGTCCACATCAGCTGCATCATCCCTTCACAGCACCATCCAAGAGATGTAGAACTTGCAGTTCACAAATGCCTCATTGCCAAAGCCCAAACTGGGTTCCAGTTGGCTGCTGAAGCCTCACTCCCTGGGATATTTTCCCCATCTCCATAAAATGTGCACAGTAGCTCAAGACCAAAATGCATCCCCTTGTAATGATCATTATGCTGCATTTTGAAGCCCATTTATCACTTCTCAGGAGCCATTTGTAATAACATAACTTTGCTAGCTCACCCACTGTAAAAAAAAATTAGCTGCTTCCAACATCTAATGCTGCAAGAGCAGGTTGTGTGCAGTGACTGCTCCAACTGCTTTGCCAATGAGTTGAAACACTTTTTGCTGGGGCCATTAAGCAGACCAGGGGAACATTCAGGTATGTTTAATGCTCAGGAAATCAGTACAATTGAATTCCAAGGATCGGGGAGAAAACAAGTAAAATTAGAAAGGTTGATGAAATGAGCAAGGGAAAATGTGCATTTGCTGCTAAAGAACCTGAGCTTGTGAAACACGGCTTTGGAATATTTTGCAAGCTGGAGATGTAGGAGTGTTATCCTGGATCAGTTTATTTACTCAATTATCTTGGTGTAAGCACCAGCTCTAAACCAGGAGACTGCTCCTAGGGCCATTACAGCTCCAAGGAGTGTGACACATTTAAGGCTTCAAGTTAACTGAATTCCTGCATTCACAGCGCTGAAGAGCTACCTGAACAGAGCATCTTCACATTGCAGAGGCCCAGTCACTGCCCAGGCTCAGATAAGGTTCAGAGGATAGTTTAGATGTAGTAGGTACTCAGTGTTGTAAGTAGTGTTATAGTAGTGTAAGTATATATATATACACACTTATGCTATATATATATACTTACACTATACATATAGTTTATAGTAGTGTTAGTAGTTGTATAGTAGGTACTCAGTGTGGTAAGAAGTGCTATAGTAGTGTAAGTAGTTGTAAGGATATATATATACATATATACTTACTATATATATAGTGCATATTACTGTTAGTAGTTGTATAGTAGGTACTCAGTGGTGTAAGTAGTTCTACAGTAGTGTAAATAATGTAAGTAGTTGTATAGTAGGTACTCAGTGTCGTAAACAGTGTTACAGTAGTGCAAGTAGTTGTAAGTATATATATACACACATGTATACTTACTATATATAGTGTAAAGTAGTGTAAGTAGTTGTAGGTACTCAGTGTTGTAAGCAGTGCTATAGTAGTGTAAGTAGTTGTAAGTATATAAACACATATATACTTATTACTATATATACAGTGTAAAGTAGTGTAGTGTAAGTAGTTGTATAGTAGGTACTCAGCGTTGTAAGTAGTGTCATAGTAGTATAAGTAGTTGTAAGTATATAAATACATATATACTTATTACTATATATACAGTGTAAAGTAGTGTAGTGTAAGTAGTTGTATAGTAGGTACTCAGCGTTGTAAGTAGTGTCATAGTAGTATAAGTAGTTGTAAGTATATATATACACACATATATACTTACTACATATATATAGTGTAAGTAGTGTTAGTATTTGTGTAGTAGGTACTCAGTGTTTTAAGCAGTGTTACAGTAGTCCAAGTAGTTGTAAGTGTATGTATATGTGTGTATATATATATATACTTACTATATGTGGTGTATGGTAGTGTAAGTAGTTGTATAGTAGGTACTCAATGTTGTAAGTAGTGTTATAGTAGTCCAAGTAGTTGTAAGTGTATGTATATATATATATACACTTACTAAATATATATATAGTGTTATAGTAGGGTAAGTAGTTGTAAGTATATATACATATACACACATGTATACTTACTATATATAGTGTATAGTAGTGTAAGTAGTTGTATAGTAGGTACTCAGTGTTGTAAGCAGTGTTATAGTAGTGTAAGTAGTTGTAAGTATAAATACATATACACATATACTTACTCTATATATAGTGTGTAGTAGTATAAGTAGTGTAAGTAGTTGTAGTTGTAAGTAGTTACTCAGTGTTGTGAGTACTCTGAGCTGATGTGGCGCTGGGTGAGTTGATAAAGACTGGTTTGCTGTCCAAATGTGCACAGTGAACGCTGTGGGTTTCTGCAGTGAGTTACAGGACAGACTGAGTGACTTCCAAACTACTACAGGTCCATCCTGTCAATTCTCCTCCCCTTTCATTGCTCTCCTTCCTTTCCAAATGTGGAGGAAGACCTCACATCTATTTTTTGAGTAACAGCAGCTGTGGGAACTTGTCCCAGAGAAGGATGTCCTCCTTCAAGGACCCCTGCCAGCCACTGTGTGCTGGGTGAAGGCCAGTGAGCTTCTCTTCAGCCTGCTCTGTGATGCCCAAGGGCAGCAGTGCCTGCTTGCCCCATTTCTGTGCCTCCAAACCCTCCAAAGACCATCTCATGGTGACCAGAAAGGTTAACCATCCCCTCTTGTCATTTTGGAGCCTTCTCCATGTTAAACAAGTCAGAGGCTGGCATGCATGGCTGCCATCCCTTTGAATCATTAACTGCCATCCGTCTCGTTTATTGCCCTTGATGATGAGTCCTCTCTTCACCAAGCAGTAAATAAACGCTTTTGACTTTAAACACAGCTCAGATATGTCATGACTTCAAGCAGCCTGCTGCTCTCTCAAGATGTTTCTGTGATGTCTGCAGGAGTAAGGACAGGGAGCAGGAGAGCAGATGGTGCAGCTCTCTCAGAGCAGGGTACAGGCTATGGATGCAATATGTAACAGCCAGTGTTTCCTAATGCAACACTATAATTACTGTGCAGAGGATTTTATTTTTAAACTGCAGCTTAAATAAGATGATTGCTTCAGACCACATAGGCACAAGTACAGCTGGAATGACAGCAAGACTTTTTTTCCAGGCAGGGAGAATCCTCCTGCCTTTCTCCAGGAGGGAGAACCCCAAATATAAATGCTGAGGTGAGCAGGAATGTGGGACAAAACAGCAGAGCAATAAGTTACTGAAGAGAAAAGGGATTTCCAGTACAACCTGTGACTGATGTGTCCTCTCAAGGAGAATGTTTCTCCTCCTCTTTAGAAACATTTTGGAGTGGTGGGAGAGGACTAGTATACTCTGAAAAGTGTATCAGTCGAAACTGCTCAAAAAAGGGAGACTGAAAAACAAGTGAGAAAAACAACTCAAAGCAGAGGAAGGGTCATTCTAGGGGAAGGGAACTGGTGTAAGTAAAGGTCAGCACTTGGACCAGGGGTGAGCAGCTAGTAACCAGCTACTGTTCCATCACCCAAATACTTGTCTCTTTCCCCTCACATGACATGCATTATTCAGGAGAAGCAGAGTTTCAAAGCCCTAATTCATCCTTGCAATTAAGTTTTCAGTACTTAATTCTAAGTGAAGTGTGGGTATTTTAGTCTGGTTCAATAAATAGCCTGTGTCACTTATCTCCCTCTCTCATGCAGAATCTCTGAAAAATTAAATTGAGCATGCTGAAATTTGTTTAGTGAGGAGGTTTCCTTCAGAAGCACTCTCAGAAAATGAGGCAGTAGCACAAGAAGGTGCATATCCCTTTGAAATGGGACTGGCCAGTATTAGTTATTTGGTATAAAAGGGACAGAGATAGGGAAAATAAAAGGTTTGGCTGGTTTTCAGCTCTCCCAGCTTAGAACAGAGAGAGTTGTGGGAGTGACGGGGGCAGGACGGTGGGGATGGACTGAGAGCAGAGATCTCTGCAGCCAGGTCAGGAACTTGGGGTTCATTGCAAAGGGCCTGGGGCAGGGCGCTGCTGGGAGCTGCCAAACACAGCTCAGAGCAGGGCTGGGAGAGGAGAGAGGGGCAGAGAGGGTGAGAGGGTAAGGGAGGGAAGAGAACAAAAGCATAAGAGAGTAAAAGGGTAAGAGAGTAAAAAGGTAATAGAGCGAGGTTCCCGTTACAATACAATAAATCTTCTTCTGTGCTGAATATTCTAATTCTCACTAACCAATCTAGTACAAGATACAAATCCTATAGCATTTACATACAGCCTATAAGAATCATTATATTACCATCCTGTGTTACATTTTAAACCCTAAAAACTCCTCTTTGGGCCCCTTCTGCCGAGCTGTAGGGTCTGCTCTGACCCTTGGGCCTGTCTGCAAGCAGAGGGTGTTGTTCCATCAAAAGGGGATCACCTTCAGCTGGCCGCACCATTGTTTTCCAGTTGTTCAGTAACTGAGTGATCTCAAAGCTTGCTTTCATTTCAATCTCGCTTATAGTTTCCGTATTCTCAAAATCTTTTGCCAGACAATCATATTTGTAAGGCTTTCCTGTTCCATCCCCCCCAACGAGAGTGAAGGCGCTGTGCTGCCCGAGGGGTGCTGTACAGGGGGATAATCCAGGCTGTCCTTGCCCCAGGGGCTCAGCCCCTCATTCTGTCAGGTGGCAGAAGTGCCCCACACCACCCGTGGGCTGTGATCCATCCAGGGCTGGGACCTGCACTTAGGCAAGAAGGAACCAAACCAGCAGCAGGAGAAATGGGATCTGAGGATGGTGACAAAGAGAGGAGCCCTCCCATGGCCATCCCTGCCAGGAAACTGGAAAGCATTTTCCTTCTTCACTGATCTGAGGCTTTTGAAATGAATATGCACTTTCTATTCCCCCTCCTTTTCTCAGATATAAGCAAAAGAATATTTAGTGATAATGAGTACTACTGCTAATTTTGCACCTTCATTAATTTGCTTTCCCCTTGTCCTCATTTTCTCCATTTATATAGTACAGCTTCTACCTACACCATAAGAGCTTTAAAAGGAAAAAAGGGATTTATATTTGGCATGATACTAATATCTTTTTCGGCATATATAAATAATTTATGCCGTAAAATTCAGGCTTGTATCTCACATTTTTTATTTATATATATAAATATGAATATATTAAAAATATATATATGAAAAATTTTATATATATTATGTGTATATATATACACATACAAAAATATATAAAAAGCTACAGAACACTTGGAAATAAGTGACTGCACTCAGGCACATGGGGTAATTCTCAGGGCTGTCCTTTGCAGGGCTAGGAGTTGGACTTCAATGATCCTTCTGGGTCCTTTCCAGTTCAGGAGATTCTATGATTCCATCTTCTAACATAAAATACTTGTAAATGCAAAATGATTTTACAACCACAGGCTGCACATACTACAGCAGAGATCTATTGATAAGCAGTCCTAAGAAGGTGTTAAGATCTTATTATGCTTTTATTTCTTGCAACGTTAGAAGGGCAAAGCCCTGAGGACAGGGAGCAGGAGGGGAGGTCTCTGTGGGTACCTGAGGGTGCAGGGGCAGGAGAATCACCCAGCAGGACAGGGAGGACAGCTCAGGAAAGGGCACTTGGCTGCACCACACAGGTCTTGCCTGCAGGAAAAGAGCAATGATTTTTTAAATTAAAATGATATTTTTATTAAAATGATATGCTCGCTTCAACTTTAAATAGTATTTGCACTGATCCTTCTGAATGACTGGCCAGAACTAAGGTTGTGTTACCTGAGCAGTGTGGCATGTCTGCTCAGAGACAGCAAACTGCTGAAATACTCTAAAAGAGACCCATAGAAAACTCATTTGGGTTGGGTATAGGGACTTTAAGGCCAGGTTAGGGAACTTTTAGGCTGCTGTTACTTTTCCAGAAGAGCTAACACATCAGCAGAAGGTGCAGCAAGCAATATCTCCCCCATCATAACAGGCTTGATGCTATCACAGCTTCTGCAGCAATGACAACCCCAGCAAGCTGGGGCTGAGGGCAGTGCTGAGAGCAGGAGCTCCCTCTCCAGCACAAAGCTGTGTTGCTGTGGTTATTTTTATTTTTCACAAGCAGGACTGGACTGCTGGGGTACATTCTTTGAGCTCTATTTGCAGCATCAGCCTCATTGCATGGCTGAGACAATTGGAAGATGGCAAAGCTCACATTTAGCCAGTAGTAGCCAAACATTTTTTGTTACAGAGCATCTTAAAAACTTTTAGCTAATAGCATATTGCTAAAGCTTACAGACAGTGGTTTCAGCCAATTACTAAAAGTACATCTGCTTCACACAATGCTTGCTTTTCTACTCTCTATTAACAATATACAATACTCCATTATTAAGCTTAAAACCTTCTACTATCTTGCTAAGCATATTTTTCTGCAGTCTTAAGGTCTGTCTTAGCCAAGCCTAAAACTCAAGCTGTTGTTTCATGCCCTTGCTTGCTGTACCATCATAACTTTTTCTACTTTCAGACTTTGCAGTTGCAGCTAGTTCTCTCTTCCTCTGCTCTTGTTTCTAGGGCCTGCTTTCCCAGCTTTCTAAAAATTTTATTTTCCTTTACCGTTTCCCACACAAAGACACAACCACCTGTAGCAAGGAGTGCAGTCCAGAGACTGCAGAACCCTTTAGAGGCAGATGGTGCCTCCTCAGCAGCCTCCACATGAAGGAGAGATGGATCAAGGGCATTGTCCTCCTCTCCCAGGCTGCAAAACCCCTGTGCATGACTGAACATTCAGCTATGGGCTCTCCTCAGTGCCTTACACTGGTTTAAACCCCATGTGTAAAGTCACTGTTGGGTAGGGATAAAGCATTATATATATAGAAATATATATATAAATATATATAAATATATTAAAAATATATAAATATATATAAAAATATATATAAATGATATATATGTATATATAATTATATGCATATATATAATTATATATATAATTATGTGTATATCTATAATTATATGTATAATATATATAATTATATATAAATACATAATATATATTATTATATATTATCGATATAGATATATAGATATAGATGTAGATATTCTTGGATGTTCTGAAAGTACAATTGAAGTTCCAGGATAAGGACTGAAAACCTGAGCAGTGAAATGCATTGGCCTGATCTCCTCAAGAAACCAGGCCTTGGTGAGCACATGGTCAAGCCACAATAACCCTCCAGGAGCTGAGGAACCTGGTAGCCTATTTTAACAATTTTTTTACACAGAAATATAAAATTCAAATATATAATCACATTCCTACAATTTTGTGGCAATTAGTATCTAGCTAATTAGGGACCCAGATTAGGGAAAAGGCGAGTGGGTTTCAGTTGTTCACACTCTGCTTGGTGGTCACTGGCTGGCCTGTCTTCTTCAGTATGGCTCTCCCAAAGGTCATGTAAGGAGGCTGCAACTCCTCTTTGGAGTAAAAGAGAAAAAAAGGAGCAAAAGCTCAACTTCATAGGAAGCTTGACTCCATGAGCTGTGTTGTTCGTAGAACAACTTGGTGGTTTTAGCACACTAATAAATCAAAGCTTTAGTGCCAGAACAAATGGTTGAAGCAGCTGGAAATTTCTGAAAATATTAATAGTGGTAGTAATAAAGCGCAGAAGGTTCACTCTGTATTTGGTTCTTGTTCTAATGGGTTCTGAGTAGGAAAGAATATTTTAATCATGATATATTTTAAAAGTCGTTCATAGGTGTTGTATTTTTATTATTATTGTATAATACAACGATTCCTCTTCTCTAAAGTCCCGAATCATTCAGGGAAAAAAAAAATCCATCCAGTATTTCCCCCACTGACTCCAACAACTCAGGGCTGAGCTATCACATACTTGAGAATGAGATTTTTTATTGAGAGCCTTTGTACATAGTCAGCTGGCAAGCCATGTCTGCCAACAGCAAGGAGGGTGTTCTGCAGCCAGGACTCCTCACAACACCAGAGGAAGAAGCCACAGTCATCTGTGTGTCCCATGTGACCCAAATTAACAGCAAAACACCAGTGAAAATTCATAGATGTGACTGAGCTTACTCTGACAACTCTGCGTTCGAAGAAATACTGAAGATTCCAGTTGTTCCTATGCCTTTGTAAAAATAAAATGAGCTTTTCCTGACTTCTTGGAGCAAAGTAGGTATTAATCTGCAGTGTTTTGTTTTGCTGTCCTTATCTCAGAGAGGGCATCATCTCTGACACTGCTCACAGGGCAGCTGGGGCTCCTCCACTGCCCCCTCCTGCTGAAAACCACCCGCACAACACTCCCTGCTTCAGGTGTTTGTGCACTGCAGGAACACACCTGTCATCGCATGCTGCCCACTGGGAGTCCATGGGCATCCAAACCTCTCTGTTGGATTTGGTTTTTTTTTTTTTTTTTTTTAATTTGTGATATTTTTGCTCCATTCATGGCAGACATGGCCCAGCTGGGAGCTTTGGAAGTAGATCTCCATGCATTATTGCTGCAGTAAATGAGTGGTTTCATTTCTCACACTGAAGAGAAGAAAAAGCAATCTATACAAGGTGATGGATGATTGCTCTCACCATTTGTAACAAGTTTTAATAAAACTGTAGCAGAGTTTTTCCCTCCCTACCGCATTCCTGCGCAAGGTAAATTTTTAAAACCTCTCTCAGTGTTACAAATGTTACATCCTTCTCCTTAGCTTAGAGATATTTCCTTTTTTAACAGGAATAAAAGGCACAGAGATTTCCTTTCAAGACTGTGAGGTTGATATGTGTCCTGGTTTGAAAAGCCAGGTGTCTGCTAGAAAGGCAGAAGCCTCCCTTGAAATGGAAAATGCAAACCCCCTCCCTCTGAATTATTAGAATTTTGAAATTAAAGGACTCTCAGGCAAAGATATGGGAATAGGAATAACAGTTCTTTACTAGGAAAATTAAAATGCAGTAACATAAAACAACCCACAGCCAGAGTGAGAGCAGTCCCTGCCCCCTGTGTGTCAGGGGGTGGCACAGCCCCATGCCATGGGGGCCCAGCCCTCCTGCAGTGCCAGCTGTGGCTCTGCTGCAGCAGGGCTCCTGCACAAGGGGGGAGTTTTCCTCTGCAGCTCCAGGGCTGCTGCAGATGGGCCTGGGCTCCCTCTGGCAATGCAGGGCAGCAGAAAGCTGCTCCTCTGGCAATGCAGGGGGCAAAGGCTGCTGTGCTGGGCCAGGCTCAGATTGGATCCAGGCAGGAATGCTTGGCTCCTCCCCTGGGCGGAGCATCTCCCCATGGGATGCTGGAATGGGATCAGCCCTGCAGGGACACTCAGTGGCCATGGACAGCAGAGATCTCCTGGAGGGAGGGTTGGCTGTGGGAGAGAGAAAGAAAACTGCCCCATGGACAGCAGAGAACTGCCCCAGCTCTGACAGATGGGGATAGAATCCACCCCTGTCACTGTCATATTTTCTGGAAAAATCCCTTCTCCACGATTTCTTCTCCTGGGAAGCTGAGAAGACTCAGAGAAAAATGAAAACAATAATTATCTGATTGCTTCTCCTGTGTTTGCTGCTTTGGAATCTGGTTTGGAGATTTTTATCCAACATGTGAATTGTTTTAACTTAATGACCAATCAAAGCCAGCTGTGTTGGGACTCTGGAAGCAGTCATGAGTTTTTAATTAGTATCTTGTTAAGCCTTCTGTCTGTATCCTTTCTCCATTCTTTAGTATAGTTTTAATATAGCATTCTTTAATATAAACACATAAAATAATAAATCAGCCTTCTAAGAACGTGGAGTCAGATTCTCAATTCCTCCTTTGTCCTGGGGACCCTGAAAATACCACACACACCCCCAGCCACATCTTGTGTTTCCAGCCTAAGACAAGAGGTTGCCCACATGACTTGCTGTGAGAATCACTTGTGGAGAACACACCACATACCCAGGGTTTCCCCCACCATGCCTTCAGACACCTGCAGGGACACATTTCATCAACCTGCACTGTGTTTTGGGGAAATCTGGGACTGGAGGCTGCCTGGTGGTTGTTTTGGGACTCTGATGTGCAGGGGAATGGCTGGGGAGCTGCAGAGGCACAAGCTGGGCCTGGCTTGGTCTGTCATGGCAAGGACAGATCCTGTGTGAGGAAGAGGCACTGTGAAGATGAGGGGAAGCCACTAAACCCTGGGTTTGTTTTTGGCTTGTTTTGGTTTGGTTTATAAGAAAACCACCAGAGAACCCCTCACCTCCCAGCAACTCCAAAGCATGGTGATAGAGAATGTCAAAACCTGAGTGTTCTGTGGATTAATTGATGTAATTAATGGTTTCTCCTGGATCCTGAGGCTCCTGAGGAGGGAGCAGTGCAGGTGCCATGGGTGGGGACAGAAGTAGCACAGTGGCCTCTGAGTGCCACAGCAGGAACAGCTGAGATGCACTGTCACCATGATATTTTATGAAAAATCCCTTTGTCAGGATTTCCTCTTCCGGCAAGATGGGAAGCTTCAGCTTCTCCATGTTTTGCTCCTCTGGAATGCGCTTTGGAGAACTGTTTACCCAGCATGTGAATTGTTTTTAATTAATGACCAATCACAGCCAGCTGTGTCAGACACTCTGGTCAGTCATGAGTTTTTATTATTCATTCTTGTCTAGACTTCTGATGTATCCTTTCTCTTTCTTATATATAGTTTTAGTATATCAATAATAGAATAGAATAGAATGGGATGGAATAGAATAGAATAGAATAGAATAGAATAGAATAGAATAGAATAGAATAGAATAGAATAGAGTAGAATAGAATAGAGTAGAATAGAATATTTCAATGTTCTGAGAACTTGGAGTCAATTCTCATCTCTCACCTCATCCTGGGAACCCTCAAAGCACAATTGGTGACCACAGTGCACCTTCAGAGCACAGGGGTCACAGCTCTGTTCCAGCAGCTCTGAGAGCAAAGTGCCAGGGAACCAGGGTGGGGAAGGTGAGGAAGATGAGCCCTGCTGAGGCTGTGTGACCGTGGGGCAGAAAGAGAAAACACCAGTGAGGTATTTCCTAGAAAAAAACCTGCAGTTTAATCATGTGAAACAACCTCAAACTTCCTAATGAGGATAGCAGAATGAAGTCAGCTCATACAGGGGGGAAGAAGGAGCTTTACAAATTCTGTATCACTGCTAAGTGCTGATTTACAGTAATTCCTTTCATTTCTTTTCTAATTAAACATCTCCTGAAGGATCAGGCCTGTCAATGTGATCTGAGGCCCATAGCCTGAAGTGTAAAGTGAGGCAAATTGCCTGACTTACTTGTGATGATAGAGTCATTTTGGAAGGAGATTGAAAATCAATACTTGTCATCCCTGTGCAGTGCTCCTTATTCAGAGGGGCAATTTGTAAGTGTAATCTGTATGAGTGTAGTGGGAGCATACAAAGTTACAGTACTAGCCATGCAGAGTGAAATGACAGAATATCAAATGTAGGCTTTTTGCCATTTTATTCATATTAATATCAAGGAAGCTTATGAATAAGCACAACATTTTAATTCAGTGCTGTGCAGTGAGGCCACTTGCTGCAGCTTTTGGCTTAAGCTGCAGCCAGCATTACAGGTACCAGTGGTTGAAATTATTTCCCCTCTGACAATGTCAGGCAGAATCTGTGCAGCTGCTTTCAGCTGCAGCAAGGCAAACAAGGGCAAAAAAAAATAAAAAAAAAACATATCAACCCTGTGTATGCTGAGAAAACAGCAAACAAGCTCTCAGTGATCAGGGGCTTAGCAAACTCCAGGAGGACGGCAGCGCTGGAGTGCAGATGCAATCACAGGGGACAAGAGGCACTCAGGATCTTGTGCTTTTCTCAAACGAGAGCACTCCAGAGGGGAGACTGACAGCTCCTTGCTGCAAGCATTCCACACTCAGCCGCCTTGGCAGCTCCCCCTTGCACCTCTGGCTGCTCACTTCCATCTGCACTGGGAACCGGGAGCAGTTTTCCTCCTGAACCTCTCCTGGAGTGGCTTTACCAGCTATGACAGTGATTGGGACAAATTAATTGGGTCGAATTAGAGAGGGCCAAGTGGGCTTTGGTTACTGATTACTCTGTGGGTGAGTAATACCTACTCACATTTACCTGTTCAGTGTGTCACAGCCAGAGGAGTGAGCTGTAATTCTGGTCAGCAATGCCACCTCTTTGCTACTACCCAGCTAAAGTAGTCTCTCATGCTGGAAAAATTGGTGACATCATAAAACATAAGAATAATATATAAAAGTATGTCAATAATTTTATTTTCATTATTTTCAATATTTATTATTTATTTTATTCTTTATTATTTTTTATTTATCAGTTATTATTTTCATTATTTTATGTTTTCTAGAAAATAGTAATACTATATAAAACATAATATGATATTTCTCTCTATCTAAAATGAGTTTAAAAAAAGACACAATTATTCAACAAAATATTTTAATTATTTATAGTTATTTTAAGAGAACTTTCTTCTCCTCAAAGCACTACTTCCCTCCCAAGACAGAGATGTTAAAATTATAACATATATATATATATGAAACTGGCCTAAAGCCTTCCTGTGAGGAGTCTGTGCCCAAGAATTACCCAGTGGAGGACAGGGGCTTCCTATTGATGTGCATTTTACACCTCATCTGGCTAAGAGTACATTTCAAATTGATATGTTTGAGCTATTTTTCTAAGGGCATTTTCAGTTCAGTTGCACTCTGCCTGAGCTCAAGAGACAGAGTGGACAAACACAAACCAAACACTTCTTGCATCACCTGCCAGAACTCCTATAACTATATAATTATTTCTATAATAATAAACATTATTATTGCATAGATATTATATTACTGCTATATTATATTATATTACATTACTGCTATATTATATTATATTACATTTCTGCTATATTATATTATATTATATTATATTATATTATATTATATTATATTATATTATATTATATTATATTATATTATATTATATTATATTATATTATATTATATTATATTATATTATATTATATTATATTATATTACTGCTATATTATATCATTATATATTATTATATTACTGCTATAATTATTTTAAACAAAAAAAAGCTTTAATTGCCACTGTTTTTCCATTTAAAGAGTGATAACAGGCCTGCTGACAAAAGCTGACATTTGGAAATGGTGCAAATTGCCCAAGTTTTAAAGCACAGTCCTGTGGGATTCCCAAACTTTATGGTACTTTGGTGGGAAGAATAAAAGAGCTCAGTGTCATGGTTGTGGCGCTGCATCCCCTTGCCAGCCCTCCTGAAATCAATTGGCACATCCCATTTCCTGCAGATGGAGCACAAATGGCACATGCACAGCTGATGTGCCCTGGCACTCGGGGAATGAGATTGCATTTGCCAGCCAGAAGGCAGATTTAATTTGGAAGAGAATGGCCCACAGTTGTTTAGAAATAGCAAGGAGCAGATTTTAAATCATCTTCTGTTCCTCCCTGTTCAGTCTCATCCTCTAATTGGTAAATGAGAGTCCCAATCAGCTCAAATCACAGGGAAAAATGTGTCTCAAGCAGCCAGGGAGACAGAAAACAGAGGTACCCACTCCTTGATACCATGATCTTGCAGCTGTTTGCAAGTCAGATTTAGCTAATCACAGGGTCCTGGGGAGCAATTAGTCTCTTTCTAGGTTCCATGTGTAAGTTCTAGTAGAAAAGAGCTTTTTTTCTGCCTGCTGCCCTGATTATTTTTGCATGCTCTTAACTATTTGCCATTTTATCCACCAGAAGGGACATATAATGTCATTTTATGTGTTTGTAGATAAACATAGCTAAACTGAACAGAAAACATTTTAAATTGAGTGTAGTAAAGTGCTTGGAAGTAAATTTTCTGTGTTTATTAATCGTGGTGGTTTTCACTTCCCTGTATTTCTTCCTTGGTAATGTACCATCCTTCAGTCTGAATGAATTCCTGAAGCCATGATCCTTAAAAGTGAATTAAGACTGTCTCAGCCTCCAGACTTTGAGGGGCTTGCACAGGGCTCGTTTCCAGCTGACAGCAGCTTGGTAATCAGCCTTTCCTCTTGAATCTGGGCAACTTTAAATGACATCTCCGTTTAGGAATATCTGGCCTGGCTGTGGATGATGTTCTTCATAAGGAGATGGCTTTGGATAGTGCCCTTCAATTCCCTGTTCTGGGAGGGATGGGTGGCAGAAGGTACCCTGAATATGTACAGTATTTGCAGGGAATGCCAGGACAAAGGAGAGGAATGATGAGGAGGACTCCATTGATATCAGAAGGCTAATTAATGACTTTATTATACTGTACTATTCTATACTATATTACATCTATGTTACATGACATCTAAACTGAATCTGCCAAGCACTCAGCTGCACTTCATTCATCTCATGACTGTCCCAACAGTCCTGATACACACACACACAGCTGGCCCTGACAGGCCAAGGAAACAAAACATCCTCACTTTTGGTAAACAATCTCCACATTGCATTCTGCTTTGGCACAAACACAGGCACAGCAAACGAGATAAGAATTGTTTTTCCTTTCCTGAGGCTCAGAGAATGTGAATCTCAGAAATATTCTTGGGAAGATGTGCCTTGCTTTTCTCTGGGAAGGTGAATTTCTCTGTGAATGATGAGAAAGACTCCCTGGATATCAGAAGGCTAATTAATTACTTTATTATTCTATACTATTCTATACTATATTACATTACATCTAAACTGAATCTGCCAAGCACTCGCTCTGCACACACTGCCCAGAATCTCGTGACTGTCAGCCCACAGTCCTGACACACACACACACACCTGGCCCTGACAGGCCAAGGAACCAAAACTCCATCACTGTGGGTAAACAATCTCCATATTGCATTCTACTTTTGCACAAACACAGGCACAGAAATTATAAGAATTGTTTCGATCATTCTCTGAGGTTCAGAGAATGGGAATCTCAGAAATATTCTTGGGAAGATGTGCCTTGCTTTTCTCTGTGAAGGTGAATTTCTCTGTGAATGATGAGGAAGACTCCCTGGACAAAGAAGGCTAATTAATTACTTTATTATACTATACTATTCTATACTATATTACACTATATTACATTACATCTAAACTGAATCTGCCAAGCACTCAGCTGTACAGAATCCCGTGACTGCCAGCCAACAGTCCCAACACACACACACACACCTGGTCCGTATAGGCCAAGGAACCAAAACACCATCACTCTGGGTAAACAATTTCCACATTGCATTCTACTTTTGCACAAACACAGACACAGCAAATGATAAGAATTGTTTTCCTTTCTCTGAGGTTCAGAGAATGTGAATCTCAGAAATATTATTGGGAAGCCATGCCTTGCTTTTCTCTGTGAAGAGAAATGTGGCTACAAATATGTAACAGAGTTTTTAGGTCCTTGAGCATCGTTGTTTAGCTCTGTATCTTGCAGAGTGATCTGTCAAAGCTCTTGCTTTCCATCTGATGGAGCCCCAGACATGCCCAGGCACTGAACCATGGTGCCCTGGTGCCTGCACATTATTTGCACTGAGTGGCTCCTGTCAGCTCTGGTGTTTAGTGCCCGACCTCCTGCATCCCTGCCCCACAGGCTCCTGTCCCGGGGGCTCCAACTGCCTCCTTGGTGATTTCTGGTGCTGCCAGATCATCTGAATTGGCAGCTGGAAAATACATTAGAGCTGTTTTTTCAGCTGTTCTAAGGACTTTTTTATATATAGTTATTGTGCCTTCACTTATTAGTCTGCTGTCGTTTTAAAGTGTGCATTTTACAAACTGCTGTGTGTTTCTCACAGTTCTTAATGCTGCTTTTATAGTTGATTTTCCTTGGCTTTAGTCTGTCTTTCCTTGGCTGCCTGGAGCTTCAGCATTGGGTTTGCAGAAGTACACTGATGCCTGAAGGCCTCCGAGCACGTTGAATAAAGCTCTGGGCATCACTGGGCCTGGTGCTATCCATGGCCTTGCTCTTCCCTTGAAAAATGTCAGGTTTATAAAGCCATCAGTAAATACATCTTCACAGAATCACAGACTAATGAGGTTGGAAGAGACCTCTAAGACCAAGTCCAACCTGTGCCCCAACACCTCAGCTGGACTATAGCACCAAGTGCCATGTCCAGGCTTTTTTTAAACACATCCAAACATGGCGATTCTCCCACCTGCCTGGGAAGAGCATTCCAGTACTTTGTTATTCTTTTGGTGAAAAATTTCTTCCTAATATCCAACCTATCCTTTTCCTAATATCCAACCTGTACCTTCCCTGCCATAGCTGGAGGCTGTGTCCTCTGGGTCTGTCAGTGCTGCCCAGTGGAAGAGACCAACCCCACCTGTCTCCAACCTCCCTCCAGGAAGGTGTAGAGAGCAATGAGGTCACCCCTGAGCCTCCTCTTCTCCAGGCTAAACAGCCCCAGCTCCTTCAAACGTTCCTCAAAACATTCCTTATCTTAGCTGAAATATGATTCAGCCATAGACAAAATCTCTTTACCTCCCACCAGGTTTGAGCCTTCCACACTGGCCTGAGACCTGCCCAAGCCCACGTGGGGTGTTCTGAAGGCAATGCAGGAGCCATCAGTGGCCATGGCCAGGGGCAGATGGGTCAGCCCATGCAGGACCTGCTCAAGTGAACCTCTGGGCCACCCCTGGGGAGGAGGAATTAGGGTTACACTGGCTGTCCTTGCCATAAACTCGCTAATCCAAAGGGGAATGGAACCTTGGTGACAGCTTGGGAAGGCACCTGGAGCAAACTGACATAAGTGACTTGAATGACACTTTGGAGATATGGCAGCCATGGAAACCTGAGAGAGAAGCAGTTTGTCACCTTTCAGTGCCTGGTGGTTTAAAAAGCCTTCATTGATACTTTGAGGTGAGAGTCTGAATACCAAACACAAGCTCTTCTGAGGGCAAGCAAAAGCACTGGGATGAACAGAGGAGCAGTCAGGTTCTTCCATCAGCAGTGCCTGGCTGGGATGAAGCACTGCTGTTGATTCAAACTGGTGTTTTCAGACAGTGGGATGATAGTTTGGTTTTGCCTGACCTCTGTACTGCCTCGTGCCTTGCCAAGTATTTCAGTTAGGAATGGGTGACAAACATGGGAATCAATGAGAACAGTGCCAGCACAGGCAGGGTTCCACAGCCATAAAACATTTTTCTCTTTGGAGCTATGATGATGTAACTGGTAACCATGTGAGGTAGGCAGACTTCACTTCTGTAGAGATGTAGCTGTACAAAACCGTGCCACAATTCAGAGCAAACTTGAACTGCATGAAGATATCGCTCAGTAGTCTACAGTTACCAAAAGAGGAAATAATGAAGCAAAAAAGAAGATTTTATGAAAGGAATAGGGTTAGGGAAATAAAATTATGTCATAAAAATTGTAGCAACAGTGTTCAAGACAAACACAGTGTCATCAGACCTGTGAAACTCCTTGCCAATAACTGCATTTGCAGAAGGAGCCTGTGGGATGCAGAGCCTGCACAGCATTTGGAGAAGACATCAACTGAGTCTTACTAGAAAGATAAATAAGATGAGATTCAGGAAATACCTTGAGCTGGAAATGGTAAGGGCTGTGAGAGTGCTTGGGAAATGACAACACTTGCCTAGTTCTTATTTATTTCTGGGTGTCATCTTATGGTCCTTAAGAGGGGATCCTTGGCTGAATGAACTCAGGTACAGCTGCTTTCATTAGCTGGGTTAATCAGACCATAAATGAATAAGCAAACATACAGACAGAAGTGCTTGTTAACACTGCAGCACTTCTCTGACAAGCGTGGCTCCATTTTAATTGTTTAATTGTAAAAGTACTCATTGTGGAAAGTGGTGTCAAATCTTTGCTGATAATCCAACACTAACTTTTTGTTTGCACAAATGATAGGGTATATGTGAAGTGCAGGACTGTATAGTAGTCACTAATTTTTTCTCATGAAATTGTCCTTCTTTTCAAAGAGATATGTAGAAAAGATAAATTAAATGACTCTGAATGTATTCTAGTATTATTTCTTTCCTGTAAACTGCTGCTAATTTTTTGCCCAGTCAATTCTGTCCCAAATTCTTGATGCTGGTTCCTGCAGTGAGCATTTTGCATGTGAATGCCTCTGGGAGAAATGATACTCACTTCCAAAAACTTATAAAGGTTTATTAAACCTTCTCAAAAATACAACAGAAGGCTGAATAGAGAAAATATTAAGACATCAGGAGTAGAGGATTTTCCCACCATGTGCTCACCCACACCATTGAGGTTTCACTTTTTAACCCTTGAGCCCCTCCCAAAGTTCTGTCCATGGACTCCTCCTTCCCTGCCCAGTGACCGTGTTCACAGGGGTCTGAGGATGAGGGAAGAGATGAGGATCTGACTCCATGTTTCAGAAGGCTGATTTATTATTTTATGATATATATTACATTAAAACTATACTAAAAGAATAGAAGAAAGGATTTCATCAGAAGGCTGGCTAAGAATAGAATAGCAAAGAATGATAATGAAGGTTTGTGTCTCGGACAGAGTCCGAGCCAGCTGGGCTGTGATTGGCCATTAATTAGAAACAACCAACATGAGACCAATCACAGATCCACCTGTTGCATTCCACAGCAGCAGATAACCATTGGTTACATTTTGTTCCTGAGGCCTCTCAGCTTCTCAGGAGGAAAAATCCTAAGGAAAGGATTTTCCATAAAAGATGTCTGTGACACTGCCCAGTGCTGGAGATCCCTGCCTGACACCTTGAGTGGAGCTCAGGTGCTGCCACAGGAACGAGTGACCCTCCCAAATGTCCCAAACCCAGGGCACCCCTGAGAACAACCCAAGGGGGTAAAACACAGCTATAAATCTATAAAACTTCTCCAACATATATACAGGATATTTGCCTTTAATTGTGACAGTCAACCATCACATTACTCATCTATCACAACTCTTTGTTTTGTACACTTTTGTTATTGTTGCTGTTACTGTCCCTCTTCTTATCTCAGCTGTTTCCAGTAAATTTTTCTTATCTCAGCCCCTGACCTTTGCCTTTTGTGCCTCCAATTCTCTTCTCCATGCACAGGGCAGGAATGGGAGAAGAAAAGGGAGCAAGTGGCAGCATGGTTTTAGTGGGAGCACTAAATTGCAGAATACCATTCCTAAACCACGCCAGTTTAATATTTTAGAGTCAGTTAAAATAAACAAACAATGAAGCTAACGTTCCCAGCAATCTGGAGGGAATTAACAGCATACTGCAAAGGGTGTTTCAATTACTTTTAAAATTCTAATTAACCCATGAACAGCAGAGAGTGGGGGACAAATTGCCTGGCTTCAAAACAAGACAATCAAAAAATGACCTCAAAGGAAAGCAAAGGGTGGAGGAGGTTATCATGAAATAAATGAAAATGACCCCATCAGTTTGTTTAAATAATGGCCTCTTTGGAGTTTTGTGTTATACTGTCCCATATTTACAATGTTCTGAGAAATCAAGAGGCAGAGGAGAAGATTCAGTGGGACAGAAAAAGCATTTTTACTACCAAAAATGATGACAATAAAATCCCAGATGCCTAGTTGCAATGAAATTAGCTGGAAACTAGTTTGGGGTGGTTACAGTTAAAATAATAAAAACAATTGTTCTGCCTTATACTCCACCTTTCCCACAATTATTTCACTTTCCCGATTCATTAATAAACCAACAAGAATTTAGTTGGAAGCATTTTTGGCTTTTTAAATAAACTCTCCCCCTAAAAATTTGGACTCCAAAGGCTATTGGTACTCTGATATTTTTCTTTATTGTGGCTGTATCAGCATGTGGTAGAAGGCTCTACCCTGCAGCATGATCATGCTGGAATTGTGCCTGGTGCCAAGATCTGAGATCTTGCTAGGAAAACCTTCTAGTGGGCAGATTGTTGTTCCTTCAGAGCCCTTCTGCCTCTGTTACAGGACCATGACCAAAGCAGAGTCAGGCTTGTGCCACAGAACCTGAATGGAAATGCTGGGGTTTGCATCCTTTGCAATGAGCTGTGGTTTCCTTGGTCAGTTTTGCTTCTTCCAGCTTTGTTGTGCTGTGTAGCTGTGATCCCCAGGGAGAACCAAAGGTTTGCCTGAGGATTCCCAGGGCTTTCCCATGTGTTTGTTTCCCTGTGTTAACCTGAATCTTCCTGAGTCAAGAGAACTAAGAGTACAACATGCTCTGTGTTTTCTAATATGACATTTTCAAAGTTGCCTTTCAGTCATGAGAAAGCAGCAGGAGATACTAAAGGTAACAAGAACTGTGAGGCTTTAGGAAGTTAATTTCTCTTTATTTAATAAAACTCTTCCATTTATTACATTTGACTCATGGCACCACTGGTCTGAGCTGGGTTCAGAGGTTTTGACCTTTCAAGTGAAAAAGAACCATGGAATGATTGGACTGCCTGAATATTTTAGATGTCCAGTAATAGCCATTAATGTAAATTAGCTTTATATTTCATTAACTAAGCCAAAAGTTACACTCTGGCCGAATGCTGACAAAGAAAAAATCCCTGTCTGAATGAGATCAAAGGAATTAAAATAAGAACCACTCAATAGCAGCAGTTAATGAACTGTAACTAACGGAAAAATCTCCTTCCAGGAGCAAGAGAGGATCAGTTTGGTCTGTAAATGCTCTGAACACACAATTTGCATTTCCCTCTGTTGAAGATTGCAATGCAAGATGTTTTCCATCACCATCTGTATGGCAGGTTACCTTTGTCAAGTGGGCAGTTTGCCTTATCTCTCTCTTTGAGTGACCACATTCACACCTCCCTAGGGAGGGCACACCTGCTGATAACAGCTATGGAATGTCCCTGCATGGCTGATAAGAACTACAGCATCCCATGGGGAGATGTGAGCCCAGAGGGAGGAGCCAAGCATTCCTACCTGGATATAATCCGGAGATTCTGGAACACCAGCATGGCTTCTCCACGGGATTCCCCAGAGGAACAGCAGCTGCCTCTCCTTCCACTGGATCTTCAGAGGAAGAATCCATCCTTCTCTACAGGATCCCTGCTCCAGCAGAACCACCCCTGACACTGCAGGAGGGCTGAGCCACAATTCCAATGGGACTGCTGCCAGCACCCTGACCCACAGGGTGTCAGGCTGGGTTCTGACTCTGGCAGTGTTGTTCTAGTGCACTGCATTGTTTATTTTATCCTTTTATTTTCTTCCCTATTAAAGAACTGTTATTTCCTGCTCCCATATTTTTGCCTGAGAGCCCCTTAATTTAAAATTTATAGCAATTCAGAGGGGTGGCGAGGGTTTACATTCACCATTTCAGGGGAGGCCCCTGCCTTCCTTAGCAGACTCCTGTCTTTCCAAACCAAGACACCCTCCAGCATTAATTTGTCTGAACATGCCCAGGTGGGGTCTGTGTGCCCACCAGGCTGCAGAGGGACCTCAGTGGGCTGCACCCAGGGGAATCTCCCCTGTCTCCTGTGCTCTCACTGCCAGACCCAGCCATGTCCTCAGGGGCTGCATGTCACCAAAAGGTTTTCATGTACAGGTCCTTCCCTCTGAGTCCTCCAGCACTGTTTGGGAGGTAATTTTTTATGAAATGTTATTACTCCTTGAAAATACCAATATAAAAAATATATATTTATATTAAATATAAATATATTTAAAAATTAAATTAGACAACTCTCAAACAGTTGGTGAAAAGGATAATTTTAAAAGGAAAATGTTTAATATAGTTGCTTATAGAAAGCAAAACTGGGAAGTGTGTGTGCAAGAAAGGCTAAATAGATGTGTACATATAAATAAAAAAACATGAATCAACTGGTTTTCTTTGCTTTGGGCTAAAGATTTAAAAAGACAGTATACAGCCTGGAAAACAAAATATTTTTCAGCCCTGGTAATACTGTTTCTGTAATATTTTTAATTATCAAATTAGGCCTGTTAACAAAGCTGGGGCAAAGTCTCCCACACTGAATGAAATCCACAATGCTGGTATGGAACAATATGTGGAGCCTTACCAAGGACCAAAAAGAGTCCTTGGAGGTGGAGGTGCTGCAGTTCAGGTCCCTTCCCTTTCCCTCTGTTGTCCAGCACTGGTTTCTGCCATCTCAGCCTGGCAAGAGATATTCTAAAGGTAGCATTTGGAATGTAGTATTGATTTCCATCTGGCATAGAAAATGCCAGATCAGAGAAAAGTTCCTTTAGCTGACTGTCTAGCTTGGATTCACTCAATCAAGCATCATTCATCTTGATTTCTTCAATAGAGGAAAGTTTAAAACTACAGAATGGAGATAGGAAAAACCAAACAACAAAAAAAAAAAAAAAAAAACAAAACCAAAACCAAAAAAAACAACAACAACAAAAAACAAAACAAAAAAAATCCAAAAACCAAAAGAAACCCAAACAAAAATCACGAAAAAAACCTAACAAAAAAAAAAAACCAACAAAAAAGCCCACAAACAAACAAACCCAAAGATGGGAAGCATCTTTATGGAGCTGAGTTTACCAGTTTTACCAAGGTTTTCATTCCCCACGTTCCTATATGATGGCTGGTTTTCTCTCCCAACTGATACACATAAAAAATCCACATTAGCTTTCCCAAGCCATCGAAATCACTAGGTTTTCCTCTGCTTCCAGTAAATATAACTGTAAATACCCAAAATGTATCTATATTTTTCAAAACCTCATTGAACAATGACAGAATCCTGGACCATGCCACATTCTTTCCTTTCTGTCTCCCAAACATTGCCTTTCTTGCAGTTTCCTTATATAGATTTTCATCATCTGTGTGTGCTATCCTTCCCCTTACAACACAACATCAAAGATAAAACAATTGATACTGGATTTTTCTTACAGGCCCCACAATATCCTGTGGAGTCCAGACCTGTGGAGATTGTGTCTGAAAGCCTTTGAATTTGGATTTCCCAAGAGGCTGCTGTGTTTTATTTACATTTCCTATTTCCTGGCAGAGTGTTTTCTGACTTTCTCTTCAGGAGGAGAACAGGAGCGTAAGGCATGAACTAAAAGGCACCATAAATTGTCAGCAGCTGCCAGGAGGCAGCCTGATGCTGATCCCCTGTGCCTGCAGCCAAGGTTCTCCTTCTCCGTACCTGGAAACACTCCGCTCTCCTTGCCCATGGGGTTCCTTTAAACTTCTAATGGCTCCTCTTGTGCCCATTCATTGCTAGAGCTCTCTTCCAAATCCCCTTTCTCTACCTGCAAGATGAAGAACAAAGCCTTGAAGATGGATGGCCCTTCCACAGGACACAACAGCTTTTTAATTTGCTGTTTACCCCACTGAGAGTTGTTGAAGTTGTCTTGGTTTGGAAAGACAGGAGTCTGCTAAGGAAGGCAGGGGCCTCCCCTGAAATGGTGAATGTAAACCCTCCCCACCCCTCTGAATTGCTATAAATTTTAAATTAAGGGGCTCTCAGGCAAAAAATATGGGAGCAGGAAATAACAGTTCTTTAATAGGGAAGGAAAAAAAGGATAAAATAAACAATGCAGTGCACTAGAACAACACTGCCAGAGTCAGAACCCAACCTGACACCCTGTGGGTCAGGGTGCTGGCAGCAGTCCCATTGGAATTGTGGCTGCAGCCCTCCTGCAGTGTCAGGGGTGGTTCTGCTGGAGCAGGGATCCTGGAGAGAAGGATGGATTCTTCCTCTGAAGATCCAGGGGAAGGAGAGGCAGCTGCTGTTCCTCTGGGGAATCCCGTGGAGAAGCTGTGCTGGTGTTCCAGAATCTCCAGATTATATCCAGGTAGGAATGCTTGGCTCCTCCCTCTGGGCTCACATCTCCCAATGGGATGCTGTAGTTCTTATCAGCCATGCAGGGACATTCCATAGCTGTTATCAGCAGGTGTCCCCTCCCAAGGGAGGTGTGAATGTGGTCACCAGAGAGAGAGATAAAGCAAACTGCCCACTTGACAAAGGTAATCTGCCATACAGATGGTAATGGAAAACATCTTGCATTGCAATCTTCAACAATGTGCAGCCCAGGGGAGATGTGTACAAGCTGTCCTTCCCAAAGGGTTTCTCACTCACTCCAGTCTCCTGTCCCCAGACCTGTGTGCCAACCTGCTGCAGACAGGATGGAGATGCACCTTCAACCTGTCTTATTCTTTCAGTGGCAATCTTGGGGTTTCTGTGGTTGAGATGACCCCTGAGGTAATAAAGAGTCTTTTTTTTCCAGCCCTGAGACCGAAGAAGAAGTTGAGATTCCTCAGCTCTGCTTTCCAAGGTTGTTTATTTTCTCTTATCTGTTCCATTCTCTCTCTGACCTGCTGAGATCTGTCCAGCAGGTCGGGTTGTGGCACAGCCCCTGCCCTTGGGGTGCTGTTGGCTTTTTATACTCAGAACTGTGTGTACTTTATTTACAATAATTTTCCAATACCTATCACCTATGTTAGACAGTCTGTCTCTACCCTAAACCAATCCAGCAGTGTCACCATCACAGCAGAAGATGGAGTCTCAGGATTTCTGCTGGTCAGAGTGACCCTGAGATGTGTTAGAAAGTCTCTTTTCCCAGCCCAGCAGTTGCAGAAGGAGTCAGAACTTTTCTGTTCTTGTTCTCAAGTTTGTTTATTGTTTCTTATCTATAAAATTCTTTCTCCTGGCCTGCCGAGGTCTGTTCAGCAGGTCAGACAGAAGCACACTGACCGCCCTCAGAGTGGTGTTATCTTTTTATACTAAAAACTACATGTTTAAAAATTATTTACAATAAATTTTCAATACCTATCACCTATGTTAGACATTTTTTCTCTACTCTAAACCAATCCAGAAGTGTCAAACATCACAGCAGAAGATGGAGGACAAGAAGAAGAAGAAGAAGGACAGGACATGCCCAGATTCCTCCATCTTGCCTCTTGAACCCCCATTCTAAATCCCCAAAAAATCTATTTTTCACCCCATGAAAAACTATTATTCTACTTAGATTTTTGTGGCTTGCAGATCCTCGTACAAGGTTGGTAATTGTTTCCATGGGTCATAATCAAAGTCACAGGTGTCTTGGGCTCTGTGCCAAGGTCTCTGAGCCCCTTGGCAGGGGTTTGAGCCATCCAGGAGAGCCAGAGGGATGTCCTGAATTTCGACAATGGAGGACAAGAAGAAGAAGAAGAAGAAGGACAGGACATGCCCAGATTCCTCCATCTTCCCTCTTGAACCCCCATTCTAAATCCCCAAAATTCTACATTTTCACCCTGTGATAAATTCACCGTCATTCTACTCAAACTCTTGTGGCTTGTAAATCCTCACCCAAAGTTGGTAATTGTTTCCATGGGCTAAAATCAAAGGCACAGGTGTTTGTGACTCTGTGCCAAGGTCTCTGAGCCCCTGCCAGGGTCTGGAGTCCTCCAGGGCGGCCAGAGCAATGTCCTGGGTTCTGACATGTCAATATCCAGAAACAATTTTTAACCTGTAGGTCATTCCCTTCCCCCTATAGAAGAGACCAGAATGGGGAATGGGGAGCCCCACAGCTTAACTATTTGACTTTGCATCATTGCAGCAGTCTCTGTGGGAGCTCTTTGATAAAAAATTTAACAGCTTCATGTTCCTATATTGCCAACACAGGTACTGGAAAGACATTGTTAAATAATGTGCCTGCATTTCACACGGTTTCTTCTGAGGCCTTTAATCAATAAAATGTTCTTTAGATCAATACAGATGTTATTTCACTGCTTGGAGCCATTTGTAAGTATATGATGGAGGTAGTTACAGGCCAGGCAGTGCATGGTAAGGATAGCTCTGGGGCACAAGGCACTTAGAGCTGCACTCAGACACACCAGGTGTCAACATAAAATTGGACACACCGGTGTAAAATCACAACATCCTCTCTGCCAAGCAGCTCCAGATAAGCTGCACTGGGGGAATGAGGGCTGAGTGTGTTTAAAACACTGTTTTGTTCCCTATCAACAATGTCAGCAAAAGTGTTTTGCAGATTTATGTTGATTATTGTATCAGTAAACTGTGACAAAGTCCCTTGCTGAAAGGATGGCTGTAAAATGTGCCTCTGCCTTGGTAATGGAAAATCTAGAGGATAATTCTAAATCTGCCAGCTCATTTAAAACTAGATGAGTTTTAAGCTGCATGTCATGGGCGGAAAGTTTGGACATTGCTGATGGTGAGAGGCTGTTGTCACAGTAATATTGGTGCAAATAACACTTAAAGTGTTGCTGAATGAAGGCTGGAAGATATTAGAACCTGGTTTATAATGACTTTAAAATTCTGGGATACAGCTTGTGCTTTCAAAGCATTACACAAACTCTGAATAATTAAGCATTTGTGTTGGCAAAGATATTTTGAAATGAAACCCCAGGTCATGGACAGGTACAGACTTTTCCTTTCCTCGTATGTCAGGTATAAGACTTGGACTGTCTGCTGGCAGCAACCCTGACTTTTTGAGGAGCTCAGTGATGCTGCTGAGCCAGCTCATGCCTGGTTTTGATCTCTGAACCCTAAGCCATGCTATAAAACGTTTGCATGCGTCAATAGCAAACTGTTACAGATGGGAAATGAGGTGGTGGCTCTCACAGTGAAGGGGTGAACATTGTGTGTGTGTTAAGAGAAGCTCTGTAGATGCACAGTTGTGTTACTGCAATGTGCCCTCCCCCTTGCATTGCCATCATGGGATGGCCTTGGGCACACAGGGGCTTTCGGGAGGCTTGGGTTGTTACTGTGGCAGCAGCTGACCCCAAATCCAGGTGTGTAGGAGCATCAGGGTGTAGGACGGTGGGGATGGACGGAGAGCAGAGATCTCTGCAGCCAGGTCAGGAACTTGGGGTTCATTGCAAAGGGCCTGGGGGCAGGGCCCTGCTGGGAGCTGCTGCCACAGCTCAGAGCAGGCCCCAAAGAGGGAGAGAGAGGTAAAGAGAGAGAAGGCAAGAGTGTGGTTAAGAGAAAATGAGAGAGCGATGAAGAGTAAAGAGAGTGAGGTTCCTGTTACAATACAATAAATCTTCTTCTGTGTTGAATATTCTCATTCTCACTAACCAATCTAGTGCAAGATACAAATCCTACAGCATTTCCATACAGCCTATAAGAATCATTACATTACCACTCTGTGTTACATTTTAAACCCTACAAACTCCTCTTTGGGCCCCTTCTGCCGAGCTGTAGGGTCTGCTCTGCCCCTTGGGCCTGTCTGCAAGCAGAGGGTGTTGTTCCATCAAAAGGGGATCACCTTCAGCTGGCCACACCATTGTTTTCCAGTTGTTCAGTAACTAAGGGATCTCAAAGCTTGCTTTCATTTCAATCTCGCTTATAGTTTCCATATTCTCAAAATCTTTTGCCAGACAATCATATTTATGAGGCTTTCCTGTTCCATCTTCCCCAACAAAGGTGTAAGAAAGTGATCTGCACCCCTGGATGGCACGGAAGGAGTCACTGACAGGACTCTAGGATGAGCTAGAGGTATAAAAGGTGGAGCATCCATTTTGAAGATGAGCACATGGCTGATAGTCACACCAAATTTTTTTATTCAGTTTGTTCAGGTTTAACTAATTTTAAAAGGAGATCTCAAAGCGACCACTTTGTCATCTTTCAGATGTGGCTGTCAATGTGTGAACTCGGTAAAAGGGGGAGCATCATCATAATCATTCCATCATTCTCAAAATCTTTTCATCCAGACCCAATCATATTTAGGACTGGCCTTTCCTGTTCCATCTTCCCAACAAAGGTGTAATTTTGCTAAATTTTATCTGCACCCCTGGATGACAGTGGGGGTGATCACGGAAGGAGCTTGTTAGTCACTGACAGGACTCTAGGATGAGCTAGAGGTATAAAAGGTGGAGCATCCATTTTGAAGATGAGCACATGGCTGATAGTCACAGGGGCTCCCTGTGCTGAAATTTTACCTTATTCAGACCTTTTGTTGTAATTTTTGTTAAGGTTTAATAAACCTTTGTAATTTTAAAAGTGAGCAGTCGTTTCTCACATAGGCGACCACTTTGTCACAACATCTGAAAAGTTCTCAGATGTGGCTGTCAGGCAGAAATGTGATGTGTGAACTCCATGGTAAAAGGGGGAGCATCATCATCAATCATCATCATCATCATCATCATCATCATCATCATCATCATCATCATCATCATCCTCATCTCACAGACCCAGGGGCCAGGGCAGAGCAGTCAGGACTGGCCTGGCCAGCTTGTGCCAGGGGCGTTGTTACAACAGTAATTAGGCATGCCAGAGTTATGTAGGAGCACTGACTGTCTTCCAAGTGCTTAATTTTGCTATCAATTTTAATTTTCATATTAATTGCCATTAGTTAAACTGATGTAATGAGCCTGGAGTGGCAGATAAAAATGACAGTGGGGGTGACTGTGAATTCTGGCTCCTGCCAGTGAAAGTAGCAGCTCATTAGTGGGGGTCTGTTTGGGCTATCAGCAAACTCACAGTTAAAGCCTCAATTCAGCCTCAGTTTCAGTCTCTTCCTGTTGTGTTTTGAAACCACTGAATCCCTCAGACAAGTAATTGTTCATTTTGGTGCAAACTCCATGCATTCAGACTCAAATCTCCTGTTTTCAAACCCAATTAGGAGATGGTAATTACCTGTGGGACTTGGGGTTTTGTTTGTCTGCTGGGGCAATGCAGATACTCTGTTTGTATCTCCCTTTCTAGTTATCAATAAAACACTAGAGCAAAACAGTGTTTTCCTCTTGGTGTTTTCAGGCAGTGTTATGCCAAATGAAGGCAATATTATGAGACTGCATGTGTTTGGGAATAATCATGCAAGCTATTAGTAATCATGCTTCACTGTTCTCCAGCGCTGCTCATCCCCAGCTTTTTTTGTGTTTGACACACAAGTAGCTGTGTGATAATTCCCACCATTCACTACCCCTGGAACGGTGGAGCTGAGGTCATTGGGCAGCCAGTGGTGCAGTCAGAAGATGGGTGCAATCTCTTGAGCCTCAGTACAGCTGTACTTCTGTGAACTCAGGATTTCTGAGAAACTTGTCTGTAACGTGTTCTCTACCCTGGTACAAAGCAGCCTCTCCAACTCAAGGACAAGCTGAGCAGAGGAAGGATATTGCTAAGTGGCTGTTCAGTAAAGGAGACCTGCAGAACATGGAGAACACTGATTTCTTTTGAAAAGTGCACAGAAGAGTGGATTGGGAGTCTTTTGTGACTTAGTCAGCACTCAGTTGCCAACCGCTCTTGTAGGTGAGAAGAGATATTCTCAACTCTCAATATCATTTCCAAAGGGCAGGAAAGGCAGTTGTCAGCTCTTTGATCTCTGGATGAGGATTTCCTCTTCATCTTCCCCTTCATAATGGTCCCAGCCCTGGTGAGGCTGAGTGTGTTAAGGAGAGAATTGCTTCAAATATGCAGGTGTCTTTGAAAAAAGAGAACACTTGCCATCTGGCTACCTATCCATTTGAAAATCATTTCTTCCTCAGTGTGCTGATGAACTGCTGCCATTGTCAGGAACTGTGGCAATCTTTGTCCTACAAAGAAAATTCAGCACATTTACTGCTGCTGCACGAGGTCCAGGAGTTTATAGAACGTATTAATTATAAACACTATTCAAATTCATTAGTTTTGTTCTATTCCTTCTCCTAAGACTTGCAGTGAGCTTGGCCTTGTGATGTGCCTGTGACAAAGGTAATCATTACTGGGACCAGAATGAACATGAATTGAGCAAGAAAGTCACACCACCTGGATCAGCCTTAATCTTTGAATGCCAGTTCACTGTTTTGATGCTGAAATTGGAGCATAAATAAAAACAATCAGCAAAGGACTTTGCTCAGCTGTGAGATTCCCCGTTGCCCCTGCTTTTAAGCATGCTGGAAATCAGAACAGCTGCTGTTGCCTGCTTCTGCAATTAGTCCTGGTAGGAGTCAGAGTCTGACCATGGGGATGAAAGAGAACAGTTCAGTGTTTGGCATGGTGACTGATTCATGATGTAGGACACTGTCCTTGCACGTGTTTTACTGAAGTCTGTGTGCCCTGGTTTTGCAAGCCAATGTGCAAAGAGTGCACGTGCTTTTCTTATATTAATTCTCAAAGCTGATACCAAGAGAAATTAGAATTGCAGGAATGCCATCCTGGAGAGAATTGTATTGCTGTGACTCCTGACACCAGTCTCAGAGCTGCACCCTTTGACCTGATGGATCTGCCTCTTCCTATCAATATTAGCTGTTGTTAACAGAAGAATGGAGGAAATCACTATCTGTGCTCCTGATCCTGCTGCCCTGATCCCAGGGCCCTGAAGTCTCTTCTGATTGTATTGGACTTCTCTTTGTTACTTTGTAAATGAACCAGAGTCCATTTAAACCTGCACAGGAGCTGGGCTCTTGCTCCTTTAAGACAGGACAGTAATTTTGCAAGGATGTGTGGAAGAGGACAGCATGCAAGAACCAGGTTTACAAGAGGATCCAGGTGCCTGAACATGAGAAATTTTGTTCTTTCACATAGCAAATGCTGATTGGAACATCAACATGAGTGGAGAAAGGCCCAAATTCACATAAAAATAAGACAATTTCTTAAAAAAATATAGAATAAACTGCTTCTTCATTTCTTATAGTTCTCAAGTCAACACCAGAAGCTTTAGCCTTAGTCAAATGCAAGTTACTGATCTAAGCCTTGCAGTAAATGGATTAAGAGTTATGGTCTGTGTGACAAAGAAACTGAGACTAGAAAATCTTCTTTGGACTGAAATCTGAAGAATAAGAATTATGTTGCAACATTATTGATCCAATAATGGCAAAAAAAAAAGAACAATAACAACATGTTCTTGAACAACTACCAGCTGAAAAAAAAGGATAAATTCTTCCATGCTATTTGCAATTCAGACATTGGATATGACAAATTATATAAAGAGTAATATATTAGATGTCTCATTGTAAGGCATCTGCTCCCTGGAGCTATCTCAGTCAACATAGTGGATAACAAAGCTTCAGTGCATTTTTGGGATGTCAATTTACACTGAATCTCTGTGGAGACACTCTGGAAACAGCCCAGTCTCAAACAGAAACAATGTCTGATTCATATGTTCAGAAGTAAATACAAAAGGCTTTTCCTTTCACCATCAGATACCTGCTGAACTGTTCAGTACTCTGTAAGCCTGCTGCTACTTGTCTCTGGCTTTTCCCCTCAGGGGAAATTTTGTGAAGATTGACTTGACTAGAAGCTGAACAATGCCAGAGTGAGGAGCAAGTCAGCCTCATGCAGATGAATTTCAGCTGAACCTTATTTTATTTGAAGTGGAGTCCCAAAATTCAAAAGCATGGGAACACAATGGGATAACTGTGTGTTTAGAGCTGCAGTGTCTCTGGGGATGGATCTAGGACTTCATCCCCAATGTACAACTTTTGGGTGGTGGGATTCATCCTGCGAACTGCAGACCAAAATCACTTCCATGATATGGAGACATCTGAAGATGTAGGTGCTAGGAGATGAGATAAATCATCCTGGATTCCACCAGCCATACAGGGAGAGGACGGGGAAGCTCATGTCCAGCTGTGTACAGCACAGCTTTTAGGATTTCACCTGATCATCCTCACCAGTGGCTAAAAAGCAATGTAAGTTCAGCACTAAGGAATTTGGGTAGAAGTTTCCACATGTACTTTCAGTCCAGGAACGGAACTGCTGCCCATGAGTTCAGTGCAGCCATCAACTCCCAGGAGCATTTCAGCAATACGTTTCTGCCTGAGGAATCAATGGTTTGTCCCTGGTAACACTGGGGAGATTTTAAAGCACTTCAAAGGATCTATCAGGTGCCAGATGGTAGTGCCAAAGTGACCATTGAACCTGGGCAAATCTGAGGCACCGTGGATCAGAAGTGGAAATATTTGCTGTAGCTTGCTAGCTTTACACTTAACTCTGGCATCCACGGTGAGATGGTTGAGAATCATGTCCCCTTTGTATATCTCAATTTTTAGTTGTGAAATAGGAAACAGCCTGTTCCTTTCAGTTAAGTGCTTTGACTTTTACAAGTGAGAAATGTTAAACAAACAGATTGAAATCACTATAGTCCTGGGAATATTTCCTTTAACTTCAGGGAGATTTGGCTTATGGCCTGTACCATATTGTGTTGCACTGGCTCTATTAGAAAAAAGAATAATGAATGAAAAGGTCACAGCTTTTTAAACTAGAATGCAGGAATAAGGGTAAAATAGGTGTGGTGGGGTTCCTCTTTAACTGCCCCGAGTGTTTGCCATTAGGTACGAATGGGAACTCTCCAACCAACAAGTTCACTAATCTCCTTTTAATCTCATTGAGTTCTGAACATTTTCTGGAAAACATTTTTCAGAACTAATCTGCCCAGGCAGGGCGGGGAAAATGTTAAAACACACAAAAATCTGTGCAACAGGAAATAATGTTAGAAAGCTGTGAAAATCATTTATCCTTTTGAAGCGTAATGGTTTTTAATTTTCTCATGCCCTGATCTCCCTGGCAACAATTTAAAAGTACATAAGCATTCATGAATCAAAGCCATTCACGTCTGCATTTTTAATTATGTGTCATAGGATTGAAACTTTCCCTTTGATCTTTGCATTTAAAGGGATTTACAATTTAATGATTACAATCCGCCTCCCCCCAGAGCCCGCGCTTATTACTGAGCAATGTCACAAAGGGGTCACTGTTGGACAGGGGAAGCCAGGCTGGTTCTGGCTGTTCCAAGCCTGTGTGTCTGAAACCTGCCCATGGTCTGGCTCATGGAGCAGATCCCTGTGTGCTGCTGGCTCTCCCAGTGCTGGTGATCCCAGGCCTTTTGCTCTAGGCAAGGCTTTTAAAACCAAAGTGATAAAGCAGACCAAGAACTCAATGTTAGGTCTCACTTTAAAAGTTTTTTGACCAATCACACAAAGCAAAGCACATTGACAGTAGTTCCGTCCAACCACTATAAGCACAGGTACCTTTGGTTAAACAATGCTTGCTTATTTGAAATACAGTATCTGCTTGTGAGCCTTAAAACACAATGCACAGAGCTCCATTATTAAGCTTAGAATTCCCTAATATCTCCCTAGATAAACTTTTATGCAGCTTAGGGAGTTATTCTAGCCAAGTGTTAATACACAGACCATTGTTCTATTTGTCCTTGCTTTTCTACTTCTTACATACATTCTTACTTCTTACATACATCACTTACATTCTACTTACATAATTTTTCTGCTGACCAACCTCATGGTTGGAGCTACTGCTTAGCTCCAATCACAGTTCTGCTGTCTCTGAGGCCTGCCTTCTGCAGCTTTCCCAAAACCCTCTGATTTCATGGATTCCCACACATGGAGCAGACCCCTGTGTGCTGCTGGGTCTCCCCAGTGTTGGTGACTCTAGGTCTTTTGGTTTTAAAACCAAAGTGAGATAGAACAAAAATAACCTCTCTGTCCACGAAGCAGTCCCGTGCTCTAGGCTCTGCCTCTCCTGCCCTGTGCAATGACTCCAGAAGCATGGGCACAGACAAAGGGAGGCAGGAGCACCCCAGCCACGTGCTGCGAGGGGTGCTGGAAGTGGTTCATGGCTTTGAGTGAAAGGAAAACTTTGTCCTTCAAAGCAGAAATCAAAGAAAAAGAAGCACATGAATATTTTGAGCCAAGCTGGAGAAAACCCAGGGCTATCCCATGGTGCCTCTTTGGGAGAATGGTCTCTGAGGGGCTTGGTCAGCAGGGCAGAGAGGAAACCTTGTGGGTGAGAGTTGGGCATCTGACTGTCTTGGGGGGAGAGAGCTCTGGGGTGGTGGGAAGATGATGGAGTGGGTCTGGGATGGGGATGGGATGGATCTGAGATGGGACTGGGATGGGAATGGGATGGGTCTGGCATGGGTCTGGGATGGGACTGGGATGGAACTGGGATGGGTCTGGGATAGGTCTGGGATGGATCTGGGATGGGGATTTGATGGGGATGGGATGGGGATGAGAATGGGGATGGGGATGGGATGGGTCTGGGATGGGAATGGGAATGGGGACGGGGATGGGTCTGGGTCTGGAATGGGTCTGGGATGGAGACTGGGATGGGACTGGGATGGGGATGGGGATGGGTTGAGGGTTGGTTGGGTTGGGGATGGGTCTGGGATGGGGATGGGGTTGGGATGGGGATGGGATTAGGATGGATCTGGGATGGGACTGGAATGGGGATGGGTCTGGGATGGGTTAGGTCTGGGATGGATCTGGGATGGGGATTTGATGGGATGGGACTGGGATAGGTCTGGGATGTGTCTGGGATAGGTCTGGGATGGATCTGGGATGGGGATTTGATGAGATGGGATTGGGATGGGTCTGGGATGGATCTGGGATGGGGATGGGATGGGGATGGGTCTGGAATGGGACTGGAATGGGTCTGGCAAGGGGATGGGAATGCTCACCACTGGCATCACCAGATGTCAGCACTTTCCCATTAGAGGTCTGTGACTTGATGGAACATGCAGCACAAACTGAGCACTTTCTAATGAATTGTTCTTTCAAAGCTTTTTGCTGGATATTTAATTTCCCTGCTTAATAACAGTTTAAAGGTCACACGGATCAGTGACACATGCAAAATAAATGAAGGTTACTTTTGATGGGCCTGTGCAAAATTAAGGCCTTGTGCAGAGTGCTTTATTTGCATAATGTTGTTGTATTTTCTTGTAAAAACATCAGTAAAATAATACTGAGTTTAAAACCCTGATCAGAATATTTTATGTCTTATTAAACTACTTACGGGTGTAGATAGGAGAGCAAGGGCTCTGTTAATCAGTGCTTTTAGGTGACTCCATGGTGAGCTGATGAGTTGAAACATTTGTTTAGATCCCTTTTTGTCTCTCTTTTAGTAGATTTTGTGGAGTGAGCATAGGTTTGTGCCATTAACCACAAGCTAACATTACATGATTTAACCTTAGAAACATCACATTACTTAAAACCATCCAACTGCTATTTTCACTGAAATGCACTCTATGATGATCCAATTTTACAATGATTTTCTCAGATGAAAAAATTCATGGTTACACTATTGACAGCTGCTGTTAAATTACTCCAGATGGGATTATACTAGAGGTAGCCCACTCAGGCACATAAAGGCTACAGGAAAAGATCCTGACAATCACGAAAATGGGAATCAGGGATTAGGAAACATTCATGCTTTTTAGAGTACAGGTACCATTCATAGCCTGGAGAAGGGCTGTAGTTCAAAGATAATCTGAATCAAACTTTGGGAATCAGTAGGGGTGGCAAAAAGCTGAGAACCAGGGATGGCAGACAACTTCTAGAAAAGGAGAAGACTTGAGCAGAGTTTCGCTTTCTTTGTTGCATTTTGGGTTGATTTTTTGATTTTTTTGGCTGAATGAAAATATTCATAAGGTACAAGAGAGTTGAGGTACAAGAGCAGTTAAGTTTTTGAAGTAGCAGCAGCAATCTACAGACTGGTTTTGCCCATAAGATAATTAATGCCATGGTATAATTAGAGAAGAAAAAACAAAAGGAAGAAAAGTATTGCTGAGGGCTTCAGTTTAATTTACAAGGAAATCTAGGTAAGCAGCTAAATGTAATATACTCCTTTTAAAACATTGTAGTTTGGTATTTTATTTTCCAGAGGACAGATCATCAGTTTATAAAGGTAGAAACACCAGCTCTAAGAAATACATCCTCACCTTTTAAAATCTCTTCTGTAGGCTGAATTTCCTTTTATTGAAATACATTTTATTTAAATACTCCTATTGAACTATAACTGAACTCTGTATCCTGAACAGAGTGCTGAGAATTTTAATTGTGCAGGAGCTGGGGAAGATTAGACCACTGCAGTTTGATCCTCCAAGTCCTGCATCCCTGCCAGCAGTGCTTGTGATTCTGCAGTGCTCAAGTCTCCTTTTGTCACATCTGTCTTGGCATTCTCAGGCACATTGTCAGTGAGTCCAGCATCTGCAGGGACGCAGAACTCGTGGATCTTGTTTGGAGCCTGGGAAAGGGGCTTTGGACATGAGGGATTTGCTCACTGCTTGCTCATCTGTGCTCTGCCACTCCAGTTCTGTGGCACACAGGAAATAAATTGTTTGGAATGCCTCACCAAATCTGGAACTAAAACCAGGAGTGTCCCTGCTGGCAGTGGCACTGGAAGGATTAGGAAAGCAATAATTTGGTGCCAATTTTCCTTTTGCCTGCAGAAGTGGCTCTTGGCACAGCTGGTGCAGTGTGCCAGCAACGGGCTGCTGGCAGGAAGTCAAATTGTTGTTAAACAGCTTTCTAATGTTGTGTGCTCTGAATTGCTCTGCCCTTTGGGGTATGGATGTGACATCTTCTATTCCAGGTGGAAGATGTGAGACACAACATGAGGAAGCGCAAAGCTGGCACAGTCCTGGCTTGGAACATCCCATGTGTGAGTGTGCTGAACCTCTTTCCAACAGTTTTGCTCCAAAACTCCAGGCTTGGAGCACTCCACATGCCTGGCTGTACTGAACTTCTTCCTGCCAGAATTCCTCTAGAACATCTGGGGACTCCAGATAAACCATCACCAGGCGAGGAAAAAAAAACAAAACCCAAAAGCTGTGCAAAAAAGGCAAGATAAATGGCTGGCTATCTGCAAAGCATGCAGTGGAACAATGGGACTAAATGAGAGATTCCTGACAAAGATCTGTTCTCCAAAGGCTTTCCTTGTACCTGGAGTTATATATAAGATATTTCTTCCTCTGTTTACTGCCTTCTACTTGTCTCTTTTGCTGTATTTCTGACACAAGGTTATGGACTACAGGGGACATTCAGTATCTCATTTTCTCCAGAGTTCCTATTAGAAAGTTCCTGTGTTCTTCATAGTACTCCAAGAAATCATTAGAACTAAAACATTATTACAACTATTACAGTTAATACAACTAAAACCAAGTTGACTGCAATAGAAAGTAACAAAGAATCGATGCACATACTTAGAATTTGTTATATAAAGTATTTAGCTAATTATTTTAAATAATTAGCATATTTGTAGAAAATATTACAGGGATGTGCAGTTTTTGCAAAAAGCAAACCCTCTAGACTAATTGAAGGAAAAGGGCTTAGCTCAGGCCTGCCCTTGTTTCTGTTCAGGTTGTTGTGGCTGGAATGGGGGCACATCAGAGCACCAGCTATGAAGTTTAGGGGAGATCCCAGGGTCCTGGGTTACACAAATGTAACAGGAAAGCCAGCTGTGCCCCAGTGTGGGAAAGAGCAGACAGAAAGTGCGATTCCAGTGCACTGGGTTTTGTATTTGCAGGGCACCCCCATGGCAGGAAGGAATGATGAATCTGACTCCCTGTTCTCAGAAGGCTAATTTATTACTTTATTATGCTACATTATATTAAAGAATACTATAGTATACTAAAGACTAGAGGAAGAACACATACTGAATGTTAAAAAGATAATAATGAAACTCATGACTCTCTCCAGAGCCCTGACACAGCTTGGCCCTGATTGGCCAGAGAGTGAAAACAACTCACAGCAGAATCCAATGGAACAATCGCCTGTGGGTGAACAATCTCCAAACACATTGCACATGAGCACAACACAGGAGAAGCAAATGAGAGAAGAATTGTTTTCCTTTTCTCTGAGGCTTCTCAGCTTCCCAGGAGAAAAATCTTGGGTGAAGGGATTTTTCCAGAGAATGTGAATGCCTCAGGTGGGGGATGCAGCCCTGGGCTGGTGGGGGGACATCTCCACACCATGGACACACCATGTGGAGGAGCATCAGGGCAGCTCTAGCAGCTGCACTGGAGGAGGAACCCTCCTGCCTGAGAACTGTACAGCTGAGTTTATGGGGCTATATTTTCTTTGTCTGCCTAGATCTGAAAGATTTAGAACAATTATTCTGGCTCCTGAATGCCAGTGAGCTGGTTTGAAGGGATAGCTTGGGTTGCCAGATGTGTTGAAAGCCCAGGCACGTTCCCTGCACAAATCAACTCTGCACATCATGTGCAGTGAATTTAATGATACCAAACCCATGCTGAAATCATTCTGGCTGTGCTGTACAGTGCCTGTACACAGAGACTTGTTTGGGAGGTCCTGATTGTAAAAGTGACATCATCCTGATCCCTTCTCTTTATTTGTAAAGCCATGACAAGCAGACAGAGAGCAGGCTCTGCTGCTGGTGGCTTTAGGCTGTGCTCCCACAGTGGCCACAGGGTCACTGTACTCTGCTCACAGGCACTCATCTGAGACACAAACTGCTGAACAAATGCACCAGCATCACTCAGGACCTTTGTGGAGGGTGCTCAGAGCTCTCCTACTAAGGTTTCCAGCAGAGGAAGTCAAACATCACACTCCAGCCCTGGGTGATGACTTAGATTGATGAAAGAAAATTAAAACTTTCAACTCCCTGCCCTAGAGGGAGAACATAATGATCCAGACCAATCCCTCTTACCTCTTTGAAATTATTGTTATCTTTTTAAAGGAAGCCAATGATTTATGAGATGTTTAGTGGGCAAAACCCTCTGCAAACACTGGGCTGGCTGGGTTATAAATGATCTGTGCACAACCTGGGATTTTTCTAGCAATTCATATGCTGTCTAACTATGACTAGGGCTTCTTTCTCTGAGTTGCAGAGCATACTGAAATAAAAATGATTTGCTGGGCTTCAGTACAGCTTAGGCAATAATAATTACTGCACAGAAAAGCTTCCTACCTAATCAATGGGCTGATGCACACCATATTTAAAGTGTCCTCTTTTGCTCCAGCATGAGCAGGGAGAACAGATATAGAGGAAACAAAATGGTCAGTGATGGAAAATATTCAAACTCATTACTGAAAACTTTCTGCACTGTGCATTGCACAAATGCAGAAGAATAGAGAATACAGAGGTGAAAAATCCCCATCAAAACAAGGAACAGAAAAAGGACCTGTAAATTCTTTAATAAGAACAGAAAACATGGACCAGCAGGAAGATGAAAATAGACAGGGAAATAATGCTGAAAATAATGCAACATTAAAGTAAGAGATTTACTAAGTTACAGGTAGGTTTGGGACACAAAGCAATTCACTGTAGAAAGAAAGAAATACAATTGGCAAAGAAAAGGTACTTTCCAGCAGAAATAGCAGGTGGGAAAGGTTTTAGTTTTAAGGGTGACTTGGCACTTGGGTATTTTTGGGCTCTGACAGACTACAGGGAATCAAGATTCCACCATGGCCTTTGGCATTTTACCTACATCATGTGAAGAAGGCTTTGTCCTAGAGGTGATGAGCCAAATCTGACAGGAGGCACTGGGAGAGATGAAGCAATTTGACTAAAGAACAAGTTTCCAACGAGTCCACCATTGCTGGGCTGCCTCCTTGGCTGCCCTTGGCCCATTCTGCCACACTCCCCCCAGACTGCTGCTCCTGTCCTCCCTGAATTCATGGCTTTGACTGCAAGCACCTCAAATGTTCAGCCTGTGATGCTGTTATCAGGTTCTCAGTGCCCCCCATCTCTTTGTGTATTACCTCTTAAGATTGTAAGTAATTTTTAGGTGGACTTAGGGCATTCTTGCCTGCAGGAATGAACAGAAGTCATGCATGTGCATTGTTTTTGGAGGAAAACAGGGGAGGGAGACTCCAGGCTGCTGGATTTTTCACTCTTCTGAAAATCAGGCTGCTGGTTAGTAAATGTGGATCTTTGAAATATGAAGCCCTTGTGGGAATTGTATCTGTGCAGGAGCCTGATCAAACTCCCAGCACAACAATTCCCAAAGTGTTTTGATGACGTGAGTGAAAGTGGTGTGTGCCACTCCTGCACATCTCACAAGTGAATCAATCCTGTACATTTCTGCAAAATGCTCTGTGCTCTCTAAGTGGAGGAGATATTAGATTAGTCACTTAGAAGCTGCATAAAATAAAGGTGTGCATTATAAATCTTAACCTTATAAAGCTGAGGGATGAGGTTCTTCAATGCTGTGTTTGTTTTCTCTCAAGGCTATCTAACTGAAATTTAACAAAAATCTAGCTGCAACCTGTGAAGATTTATGCAGCATCATGAGAGCCATGTAGGAGCATTGTCAGAGGATATGGAAGAGTCTGGAGTTGTAGGCAGAACTGTATTTTATTAGACTAATGTTCCTGGGGAAAAAACCCACATTTTTCAAGCTCCAAGATGGGTATTTCTGGCAATTTCAGCTTAGTTTGTGTCAGACAAATACAGTCTGAGTGCAGGCTGAGATCAGGCAGGGTGTGACTGTGTTCACTGGGGATTTTGGATGAAGGAAGAGATGAGGATCTGACTCCATGTTTCAGAAGGCTTGATTTATTATTTTATGATATATACTATATTAAAAGTATAATAAAATAATAGAAGAACGGATTTCATCAGAAGGCTAGCTAAGAATAGAAAAAGAAGGAATGAATAACAAAAGCTTGTGTCTCTGACAGAGAGTCTGAGCCAGCTGACTGTGACTGGCCATTAATTAGAAACAACCACATGAGACCAATCCCAGATGCACCTGTTGCATTCCCACAGCAGCAGATAACCATTGTTCACATTTTGTTCCTGAGGCCTTGCAGCTTCCCAGGAGGAAAACTCCTAAGGAAAGGATTTTCTATAAAAGATGTCTGTGACAGCAGGCCATGGAGAAGTGACATCCCCTCTCTTCCTCTCATGGTGGAACACCTGAAGTAGCCAAATGAGCTGTGTGGGTCAGGGCCTGGCGTTTCAGGGCTCAGCAGATGAAGGATGTTGGGGTGCAGACTGTCCCGTGTGTGTGCCCACGTTACACAGAAAATATCTGATCTGCAGTAGGGCTGAAGGGAAGGTCAGGCCCAAGCTGACACGGCCTTGCTGGGCTGACTTCTCTGTGCAGAGCCCTTTTCAGCATCATGCCTCATTGCAGAGGTGCTCAAGCTACAGGGAAGGGATTGTCTCCTTGTCTGGGCACAGAACCCCAGAGACAAATGTGTGTGCAGTGCACCAAGTGTGAAAATGAGACATCCCCCTGAGGCCTTCAGGGACATGGCTACAGCATTCCAGTCATGTGTTGTGATCTGGCAAGGTTCACCTCACAGAGCCCACAGGGGAAATGGTGTGGAAATGTAGGAATTCTTCTGCCCTTTGCATTTCCCTGTGAAGATTTCTCCCTTTGGGGCCTCAGCAGGTGTTGAAGGTATCTAACCATGGGTACTCTGACATGGAGCTCTATTGTCCCTTTGGGAAGCAGGGTTTTGAGGATGAAGAGGAGATGAGAATCTTGACTCCATAATTAGAAGGTTTGATTTATTATATTATATATATATTACATTAAGACTATACTACAAAGAGATAGAAGGAAGAAGTTCTCAGAAGGCTAGCTAAGAATAGAATAGCAAGAATGATAACAAAGGAGCTGGCTCCGACAGAGAGCGAGAGCCAGCTCTGCCATGACTGGTCAAGAAATCCAAACACCCATAGAAGGTTAATCACAGATGCACCTGTTGCATTCCACAGCAGCAGATAATCATTGTTTACATTTGTCTCTGAGGTTTCTTGTCTCTCAGAAGGGAAAAATCCTAAAGGAAGGATTTTTCACAAAAGATGTCTGCAACAGAGCTCCTTGTCTGCATGCCACAAACACCAAAAAAAGCATCCAGAACCCAGCACAACAGAAATACACCTGGACTTGTGCAAGCATTCATGTTTCAAGTCACAAGATTGTATGTTTTCTTTTTTCTGATTAGCCTGTGTTTGAGGCTTGCTTGCACAGAGACAGGACTAGCATCTCATCAATGATTAATTTCCTTATGAAATGGAAACTGGCATCAGGAATGGAGGGAAAAAAAACCCCAAAATCTGTGCAAAAAAGGCAAGATAAATGGCTGGCTTTCTGCAAAGCATGCAGTGGAACAATGGGACTAAATGAGATAGATTCCTGACAAAGATCTCTTGTGTTCTCCAAAGGCTTTCCTTGTACCTGGAGCTATGTTTTATCTTTAAAAAGTGGTCTTTATTTCATGTGAGCTCTCTGCCCTTCACCCTCCTCTCTGCTTGCTGAGATTTAAGTAAGCTCTGGTAGCGCTCTATCTCTGATCAGGTTTAAAGATTTGGAAAGCCCTGAGTTTGCAAGGATAAAAAAGGCCTTAGGATCTAGACACTGAGAGATCTGATTCATTACCTGAGCTGGACATTACCACACAGCCTGTGTCCCTGATTGTCTTGATAACAAGCTCTGGATTTTTTTTGGCATGCATCTTCATTTAAAGGTCAAAGCTCTTCCAAAGAAAGAGGAATTGCTGGGTTAGGGAAAAGGAAAAAAAAAAAAGAAAAAAGAAAAGTGACATTATCTTGCTAAAGGCAGAGTCTTCACTAGAGGCAGGGGATTTCAAGTGAGCACAGGGTGCTGGTTGTACCTGAAGAAAAGGGGCTTTGAGCTGCTCTGGGCTCCAGAGAACAAGCAGGGCTGGGGTCCAGCCTGGCTGGGTCCAGCTGGGCTGGGTTAAATGTCCAGCAGGAGCAGGTGGGCTCAGTTCCTGCTCCTTCCCCACTCGGAAGCAAACAAGTGGAAAATCAGGGGCATTTCAGCCCAGTCCCCGCAACACCCTGACCTCATGGGTGAGGAGGGAAAGATACCCCACATTTCCTGGATCCCCAGCCCTGCTCTGGTTTTATCTAGCAAAAATGACCACCTTCAGCTTTAGACTGAAATGCCTTAGTTTGTATTTCTGATTTTCCCTTTCCTTCATATGTGAGCAATAATCTGCTGCCTAAGATGTGCTGCTAAACTTCATCTGCCCTCAATTAGGATTCCTCCCTGGGTAGCAATTAAGTAATGACTGCTGTCACTTAATGGGGATGGTTATTATCAATTAATTGGGGTGTTTTCCTGACTTGTGTGGGTCTCTGTGCATTGTCTGTCCCTGGCTTTACATGGTGTTCCAGTGTGACGGTGTTCACAGGGGTCTTAGGATGAGAGAAGAGACGAGGATCTGACTCCATGTTTCAGAAGGCTTGATTTATTATTTTGTGATATATATTTTATATATATAAATATATATAATATTTATATACTTCAATATAATTCATTATATATAATATATAATATATAATAATATATAATATATTATATTATACATATAATATATAATATAATATATATAATAATATATAATACAAAAGTATATAATATTATATATTATATATATTATGCATAATAAATATATATTATATGTAATATATATAATAAATATATATTTATATATACATTAATTTTTAATATAATAAATATTTATATATATATTACATTAAAACTATAATAAAAGAATAGAAGAAAGGATTTCATCAGAAGGCTGGCTAAGAATAGAAAAAGAATGAATGATAACAAAGGTTTGTGGCTCAGACTCTCTGTCCAAGCCAGCTGACTGTGATTGGCCATTAATTAGAAACAACCACATGAGACCAATCACAGATGCACCTGTTGCATCCCACAGCAGCAGATAACCATTGTTTACATTTTGTTCCTGAGGCCTCTCAGCTTCTCAGGAGGAAGAATCCTAAGGAAAGGATTTTTCAGAAAATATCATGGCTACATTCCAGCACCAGGATGCACAGACAGTGATTTCCATCACCTCACCACGTCTGCTCACTCCACCCTGCGGCAACAGGCAGGGCCAATCCTGACCGTGCTGCAAATTCCAGTGCTCAGCTAACCACAGAGGGATGCCTGGTTCTTCTAGGAATTTCTTCACCCAGCAGAGAACCTCTTTCCTTTCCTCCACACATTTTGGCATTAAATTCATCACAAACAGTAAACCAAGGCCCCTGTTATGTGTTCACACCACTGATGGCTCTGTGCAGCAGAACTGAGTTTCACCACCCAGCAGTACCAGAGGGCTTCAGCCCCAGGAGAATGAGATTAGCAGCAGATCTAATTCTTTTCTCCAGGCCGCCCTGTAATCTACTCTTTGACACCAGCCTAATCTTTTTATCACTCTGCACTGAAATTTCATGATCTGGAAAATTATTCCACTGTGGAGTCAGCTGTGTGTGAATAACTGATTTGGTTTGGGTTGCTTTGGTTGTGAGAGGGGATCAAAAGGAAGCCAGGTTCAGCATTTGACAGAGAATCAAAAAGCTGAAAAGCAGTTTGCCCTGTCATAAAGCATTAGGAATATTCTAAACACAGATTTAAAAGCAAATAACACTGAAGAAGTAATACATGGTTTGGAGCTAAAACAGAAGAAGAAAAAAAGCCAAAATGTCACACGTCAACAGTTTTAGAATTTTAAAATTTAGTTTACTGAAATGACAATATTGGAAATGCACTGCTTGCCTGAGCACTGCCTTCCAGCCTGTCTGATTTAATCTCCAAGAGAAGAAAACTACCAGCAAATGGAAAAATCTTTTCCCACATGCTGATTAAACGAAAAGCCCACAAGGCACTCCCACAAAGAACAAATGAACAAGTCAAGTGTGTTGCTTTAATTGACATGATACCTGTAACAGGAAATAGTTATGTCTTCACAGTGCCTGACAGCACACAACACAGGTTTTTAAGGCTGGAGAGCCTATTGGAGACACTGTTTGTCATAAGCAGATTCCATCAAGGCTCCTAGATATTTTCCATTTTAATCCTATCTGTAAAACTTTGACTTTTCTAATCAATTGTGAAAGTAAATCCCCAGGATTTGCCAGATTATGTGTGAAATGCAAAAGGGAGTTCTTAAATCTATCAGTAAATAAACAAACACATAAATCAAAAGCTACAGGGGGAGAAAGCAGCACTCACTATCCTGGCTGCAATCCATGTTTATTATTTAACTTTAAAATGACAAATCAATGGCAAAATGGAATTAAGTAGCTGTGTAAGCACAGAAGTAATTTTATCAGTGGATGAGATGCTCATGTTTTACATTCTACAGCACATGGTGTGTTTACTGAGCAAATGCAGAAACATGAGGGGGAGCTGGAGCTGAGCCAGGGCTGAAGGGAGCAGGGACACCCCCAGAGGTGAGATCTGGGGTTTCTGTGGTTGAGATGACCCCAAGATACCAAGATATTAGAAAGCTGTTTTTTTTCCCCAGCCCCATGACTGCAGAAGAAGTCGAGGTTCCTCAGCTCTGCTTTTCAAGGTTGTTTATTTTCTCTTATCTGTTCCATTCTGTCTCTGACCTGCTGAGATCTGTCCAGCAGGTCGGGTTGTGGCCCAGCCCCTGCCCTTGGGGTGCTGTTGGCTTTTTATACTCAGAACTGTGTGTGCTTTATTTACAATAATTTTCCAATACCTGTCCCCTATGTCAGACAGTCTGTCTCTGCTCTAAACCAATCCAGAAGTGTCACCATCCCAGCAGAAGATGGAGGAGGAGAAGGAGGAGGAGGAGGAGGAGGAGGAGGAGGAGGAGGAGGAGGAAGAAGGAGAAGAAAAAGAAGAAGAAAAAAAAGAAGAAGAAGAAAAAGAAGAAGAAGAAAAAGAAGAAGAAGAAGAAAAAAAAAGAAAAAAAAAAGAAAAAGAAGAAGAAGAAGAAGAGAAGAGAAGAGGAAGGAGAAGGAGGAGGAGGAGGAGGAGAAGAAGAAGAAGAAGAAGAAGAAGGAGGACAGGACATGCCCAGACTCCATCTTCCCTCTTGAACCCCCATTCTAAAACCCCAAAATTCTACATTTTTCACCTGGTGATAAATTCACTATCATTCTACTCAAACTCTTGTGGCTTGTAACTCCTCACACAAAGTTGGGAATTGTTTCCATGGGCTAAAATCAAAGGCACAGGTGTTTGTGACTCTGTGCCAAGGTCTCTGAGCCCCTGCCAGGGTCTGGAGTCCCCCAGGGCAGCCAGAGCAATGTCCTGGGTCCCAGCTGTGAGACAAGGCTCTGCTGGGAACAGCATGGACAGCAATGAAATGTGGTTTATCATCTGAAGGTAGAGCTGAGCCAGAAGAGGAAGGATTTTGTCCAGAGGTCAAGGCTGACAGAGTTCAGGCAGGACTGATCTGACAGCTGGGATGGACCTGGATTGACTCATGTGTGCCCTAGAAGGCATTCATGTTTTCTCTGGCACTGAAACTGTGTAAAATCATGTTGCTGGAACTCAAGCACTGTGTAAAACTATAAAAACTATCAACTATAAAAATTAATAAACTATAGAGATTTTGTGCTGCTGTCTAAGGAAGTGCCCCCCAGGAAATCTCTTAATAGATATCTGTTTCAGGTTGATTGTTTGTGGGGAATTCCCACCCTTGTTGTCGTTTAGTTATATTTTATACTTCATTTAAAACGCTTATTTTTTGGGGAAATCTGTGAAACAATGTCATCTGTATGCATATTCACGGAAAATGGTATTAGGACCAATAACTAGGGTTTATTAAAAAATTAAAATAAACTAGTTACATGATGGAGTTCATGAGGGTAGCAGATAACAGAGATTAATTGAATCACTAGTCGCTCTTCCTAAACCAGCATTTCCTGAGCATGACACCACATGGATGGGATGGCCCTGGGGCCAGTTGGGGTCACCTGTCCTGGCTGTGTCCCCCCCCAAATCCTTGTGCACCCCAGCCTCCTCACTGGTGGGTAAAAAGCAGAAAAAGCCTTGGCTCTGTACAAAAACTGCTCAGAGGAAATGAAAACATCCTTGAGTTATCATCACTGTTTCCAGCAGGAATCCAAACCAGGGTCCTGTACCAGCTGCTGCGAAGGAAATTAACTCTGCCCAGAACAAACCAGCAGAGGTGTAACTCACTGAGAGTCTCACTGCAGCAGAAAACTGGATCAAATTTCAGACACTGATGCAGGCTCAGGTTTTCTGAGCAGTGAAAAAGCAGAAATTCCAGGTGTGTTTTTACTGCTGCTGCTGGCTGCCCCTGTGCCAGGCCAAGCCACAATTGTCCCACACCTGCATGACAGAGGTTTCAAAAATTCCCAGTAAAGGAAAAATGTATTGCAAAACAGTCCCTGGAAGTCACTGCAAATGAGGGCAAGTGAGGAAATCCAGATTTCATGCTGAACAAGGAAATTTCTGGGACCTGTCTCTACTTACAGAATTTTTAAATGAAACCAGGGAAGGGTGCAGAGGGAGCGCTGCCCTCTGTTCTCCAGGGCTCCTGAGCTCTGCTGCCAGCCAGGCCACACAATCACAGAACCACAGAAAAGGCTGGGATGGAAGAAACCTTAGAGCTCACCCTAGACCCTGTCACCCTGATATTGTCTGAAAAATCCCTCCTCCAGGATTCCTTCTCCTGGCAAGATGAGAAGCCTCAGCTTCTCCATGTTTTGCTCCTCTAGAATGTGGTCTGGAGATTGTTTTTCCAAACATGGGAATTGTTATTAATTAATGGCCAATCACAGCCAGCTGTGTCAGACTGAGTCAGTCACAGGTTTTATTATTCATTCTTTTCTGGCCTTCTGATGTATCCTTTCTCTTTCTTTAGTATAGTTTTAGAATACAATACAATACTATACTATACTATATTATATTATACTATACTATACTATACTTATATACTATACTATACTATAATACAATGTGATATAAATATATATACTATACTATACTATACTATACTATACTATACTATATATAATATATACTATATATATATACTATAATATAATATAATATAATATAATATAATATAATATAATATAATATAATATAATATAATATAATATAATATAATATAATATAATATAATATAATATAATATAATATAATATAATATAATATATAATATAATATAATATAATATAATATAATATAATATAATATAATATATATATAATATAATATAATATAATATAATATTATATAACATAATATATATTATATATAATATCAGCCTTCTGAGAACTTGGAGTCAAATTCTCATCGCTCACCTCATCCTGAGCACCTCACAACCCCACACTCACCGTGTTCCAACCCCTGCCAACAGCCCTTCCACTAGACCAGGGTGCTGAGAGTTCAATCCTATTGGCCTTGAACTCCTCCAGGGCTGCTGAAGGCTTTTGCTACCTGGTCTCTCTGTCCCACAAGAAAAGCCCAAACTCCTCGTGACCCAAACTGTGCTCTCCCAGAGCTGTAGGCAATTTTGCCTTCCCCAGACCTTGCAGCCAGCTCCTGTGGGACCTGCTGTGAAGGGGACAGTGCCAACCCTGTGCAGTTCACAGAGCAGGGAAGCACACACTTGTTGGAAAAGTAGAAAGGAAGAGAGAACAGTTAATTGTTTTCCTAAATCAGTGAAGGGATCTTAAAACAGCAACACATCCCACACTGTGGATTTTATGGCTCTCACAGAGCTCTATTGATGCATTTTTGGTGTAGATGCTGGAAAACTGTTTTATCCAAGGAGAAAAGAAAGCTGGAGAGTAATTGAGGATTGACTATTAAATCAGCAGAAGGCTTTCAGATGCTGGGGGTCGACCAAATTACAGACAAGTGACTGCTTGTTCCTTTGTTGTTATATGCTGTAGCAGTGTTTTATACCTCAGTAGTACCAGCAGGCTTCAGCTAAGATTAGAACCTCCTTGGGCTGCATTAGTTGGGAATTTTGGGGTCTTTTTCCTCACAGTCACAAGAACCAGAAACTTTATTTCTCTGCTCACAAGACCAAACAGCTGAAGCTGTGGAGGGTGGATGAAATATCACAGTCCTTCAGTGGAGTCAAGAGAGCTGGCAAGGCTGACCTCCTTTCCTCTGTGTTTCCAGTTCAGTTTTTATTTCAAATCTTCTTCACTCCTATCTTCAGCACTCACTTTGGCTGCTGAAGCCCTTGAGGATGTGATTCAGTAGGGGCTGACCTTGGTTCAAGGGAGCTGCATTTACCTTGAATGCAGACATGTCAGGGTTGCTGTTACAGCTGGGATTGTTTAAGAGAGATGCAAGGTTTGCAGAAAGATTGAGATATTTTATAAACTGATCTGATGTGGTTGGAAAAGCAGTTCTGGGCACACAAATCTGTGATGGTGTTCACAGGGTTCCCAGGATGAAGGAAGAGATGAGGATCTGACTCCATGTTTCAGAAGGCTGATTTATTATTTTATTATATATATGATATTAAAACTATACTAAAAGAATAGAAGAAAGGATTTCATCTGAAGGCTAGCTAAGAATAGAAAAAGAAAGAATGATAACAAAGGCTTGTGGCTCAGAGAGTCTGAGCCAGCTCCCTGGGATTGGCCATTAATTAGAAACAACCACATGAGACCAATCACAGATGCACCTGTTGCATCCCACAGCAGCAGATAATCATTGTTTGCATTTTGTTCCTGAGGCCTCTCAGATTCTCAGGAGGAAAAATCCCAAGGAAAGGATTTTCCATAAAATGTGTCTGTGACACAAATCATTCTTTCACCCTGATATCTGGATAAAGGAGGGCGGACATAGGGAGCCCTCAGCTTGGCTCTGCCCCTGCCTGCTCTCAGGCCTGGGCCAAGTTAATTCTTCCTGTTCCAGAACTCAGTTTCCCTGTTTTAAGACTCTCTTGGTTTGAATAGACAGGTATCTGCTAAGGAAAGCAGGAGCCTCCCCTGAAATGCAGAATGTAAACCCCCTCCCTCTGAATTATTATAATTTCGAAATTAAGGGGCTCTCAGGCAAAGATACGGGAATAGAAATAACAGCTCATTACTAGGAAAATTTAAAGTACAAATGCAATAATAGAAACAAACAAAAACACACCACTGCCAGAGTGAGAGCAGCCCCTGCCCCCTGTGTGCCAGGGGGTGGCACAGCCCCATCCCATGGGGGCCCAGCCCTCCTGCAGTGCCAGCTGTGGCTCTGCTGCAGCAGGGGTCCTGCACAAGGGGGGAGTTTTCCTCTGCAGCTCCAGGGCTGCTGCAGATGGGCCTGGGCTCCCTCTGGCAATGCAGGGCAGCAGAAAGCTGCTCCTCTGGCAGTGCAGGGGGCAAAGGCTGCTGTGCTGGGCCAGGCTCAGATTGGATCCAGGCAGGAATGCTTGGCTCCTCCCCTGGGCGGAGCATCTCCCCATGGGATGCTGGAATGGGATCAGCCCTGCAGGGACACTCAGTGGCCATGGACAGCAGAGATCTCCTGGAGGGAGGGTTGGCTGTGGGAGAGAGAAAGAAAACTGCCCATGGACAGCAGAGAGCTGCCCCAGCTCTGAAAGGTGGGGATAGAACACACAACCCCACCACATCTTGCATTTCCAACCCAAGACAAAGACAAATAACACAACTGAATGTGTGCTGGGGTGTTGTTTGGTCTAAGGAATATCACCTTGATTTGTCCTTGGCACAAGACCTGAAACACCTTCTCTGTATTTTACACCATCGTGCTCAGCAAATATTAACTCTCTGGCTATGCTTTTCTAAGACTATAAAATCCATAAAATATAATTAAAATATGTAAATCTATTATATTATTTAATGAGTACATTGAGCCTTGAAAGTTTAAATTAGATGTAAAGTTGATACAGACATATTGCTATTGATTAGATATATTAATAAATCATTGCAGCTTTTGACAGAGATTTTTTTCCATACCACGTGGAAATATCTTTTATCCCTCATTTCATCCATCAGTTCTTACATTTATGCAGCCATTTAAAACTACTATAGAGGAGCAATGAATAACTGTGTAACTTTTCTGCAACTGATATCTGTTCTTTAGCATAATTACTTCAAGCTCTGTTCCTTCTGTTGCTCTTTTTTGGAAGGCACTGCAGGCCCCTAACAGCAAAAATGAGGCAGCACAAGCAAGCCCCAACCCCTTCCCCCAGCATTTTGGTTAAATATTACATCAGACACATATTTTAGGGTTAGGATCATTTTCTGGGAGCCTGGATGCCAGCGCAGGGAAGTTGGAGCACTAAAACCTACCAGTGTAATAGATTTGGAAGTCACCCTACCTTCTATACCCCAGGCAAGGAAAATTTAGCAATAAGGGCTGTGCTGGCCTTGCACTGAGAAAACCCTTTAACTCCTGGCATGTATCTTGCTAGCTGCTAATAAACATCTATTAAAGGGGTAGAGCTATGTGGGCCCTAAAGTGGGAAGCACAACTCTTGCCAAATCAAGAAAATGGAAGGAAATTCAGATGCCTGTGCTAAAGAGCTGTGCTTTGCTGTCTGATTTCCCCTCTAGTTAAATATATTTTCCTTCAAATGTACTTTGTGCTTGTTTCATGCTGGAGGTTTTTTCATAGTTTGGGAAATCAGGGTGCTGCTCTCCCTTGAGGGCTGCGTGCCAGAGCCTGGGGCAGGCACTGGGCAGCTCTGTGTCCTCCTCCATCCTCCTCCTGCTCACCCATCCCAATCCTGCACCTCTGCAGAGCTGCTGACAGCAAAATCCAAAGGGCATCAAAATCCAAAGGGTATTTCACAACAGGTTACGAGTATTTGAAACCAGAGCCAATGTCAGGCTGCTTGACAGCAAAAAATAGCCCTTTAGCACAGGCACCTGTATTACCTTCCATTTTCTTGATTTGGCAAGATCACAGGCTTCAACCTCATTTGAAACCTTTTATCAGCATTTCCTTCCTGTAGGCTAGACACAGATCTCCTCTCCCCTCACTTGTGCTGCACAGCTCACCTGCTGCATGCCAAAACTTCCCAGGAAATATTCAAGAGATGAGAAGTCATCAGCAGCAAAGTACCAATTTCATGTCAGGCAGTGTGTCAGTAATATGAGATAAAACAGCCCTTTCACCTGCTTAAAACCCTGATGCCTGCTAGACATTTGGATCAGCAGTTCAGGTAAATTTGGTATTTCCAAGGTCATATTCTTAAAGATAGACAGGGAAGGCAAATGCACAAATCTGCATGCAGGGGTGCAACGAGGTAATTGTGCATATGAAATATGCAGTTCAATCACCCACCGGGGAATTGTCTGCTCACAAGCATTCAGCTGCACCTGCACTTTCCTGGTTTCCTTTTGCAATGCCTTGTCTGTGCCTGGCTGTGTGTGTTTGGCACTTTTCCTCTCCGAAAGAAGACAAGCTGTGGCCCAAAGCTCTGTGTTGCTGTTTAGCACAGATTTAAGCTTCTGATTTCAAAGCTGCTGTAATTAGTGACTTGCAGTCAGTGTACTCTACCAATTCTCAGCCCACTGGGATATTACCAGACTTTATTGTTTCTTTCTGTCTTTGTGGAACTTCTGTAAATCTTTTCTTTGATAGCAGCTAGGGTTTCAAAGCTGCCCACGTTTGAGCCAGAGGAGACTAATAATGATCTAATTAGTGAAAGATGTTTTTCTCTGCATTGCTCTGTTTTATCCCTTCCCCAAAGCCTTGTTGGTGCAAGCCAACCTCAGGCACCAGCTAGATCCTTTTTTCCTCATGCATTTGAGAAATACACAGACACATCTGTACACATCCCATGCTGTTCTCACTTGAGTGTGTAAATCTTGAAAAACTCTTCCCAAGCGTAACTTGGATTTAGGAAGTAGCTTTGTTATTCCCAGAAGATTTTTCTTCCAGCTAAGATTTGTTTCTCTAGCTCAAACCACAAAGCCACTTTAACTCTAAAAGACTTCAGTCTGTGTAAGCTGCAGTGTAGGACACACTTCTTATCCCCCAGTGGGTATTCATTGCCCCTCTCCTCCTGTGCTTGCAATTTCACTCTCTTTTCATTAATTAATGAGCTCCCTTAATTATTTATAGAAGCCTTAAAATGCACCAGGGTTGGATTGCAGAGTCTCTCCCTTGCCACAGGAAGGGCACCCATCCCTCCCCAAGGGCCCCAGCAGTGCTGGCAGCTTTAACTGGCACTGCAGCGAGGCGCACTGAGGGGTGCAAAGCCCTGCTGCACACGTAGGATCAGTGAGACCCTCTGCAGCTCTTTGGGACCAAATGACCCTGGGCAGGGCCTTCAGCACCCTCTTGGTTATTGCAGGAGGTGCAGGACTCCCTGGGCATTGCAGGGCTGTTCTTTCCCCCCCAGACAGGCTCTCATGCTGCTGGACCTGGCTGCATGGGAGGTACCACAGCAGCATTTTTTCCTCCCCTTTTTTGCTCCTATGTGGCATTCACATTCTCTGAAAAAATTCTTTCACCCAGGATTTCTCTCCTGGGAAGCTGAGAAGTCTCAGAGAAAAAGGAAAACAATTCTTCTCTCATTTGCTTCTCCTGTGTTGTGCTCATGTGGAATGTGTTTGGAGATTGTTTACCCACAGGTGATTGTTCCGTTGGATTCTGCTGTGAGTTGTTTTCACTCTTTGGCCAATCAGGGCCAAGCTGTCAGGACTATGGAGAGAGTCAGGAGTTTTCATTATTATCTTTTTAGCCTTCTGTAAGTATCCTTTCTGTATTCTTTAGTATAGTATAATATTCTTTAATATAATCCAGTATAATAAAGTAAAATTTAATAATTTTTAATAATAAATTAACGCTCTGAGAACATGGAGTCAGAGGCACCATTCTCTCCCCTCTCAGTGAACCTGCATTTTACAATACTCCTACCTGATCACTTTCTAGGTTTCTTATTTCTTTATGAATCATTAATGGAACGATTTTATTTTAGCTACTCCTTTGTCTGTTTTACAGATCTGTTTACAGATCTGCAACAGATCTGTTACAGATTTTTTTTTAATCTGTTTTACAAATACCCTGGAACACAATGCTTCAGCCCAGCTTTGCTACCCCTAAACCCTTGCACCACCGGCCCAGAAGTATTTAAATTAGCCCCAAAGGTATCTGAAGTGTTAAGCCTGACTCCATCCAACCACAGAGAATCTGGATGGTGTGGGAGGAGGCACAAGAAGCACGACAGAGCAGGAGAGAAGGGAGCACTTCAGTGGCAGAGCTTCCAGCTGGCGAGCAAGTTGTGTCACTTTGTGGTGCTTTATGACCTTGTTAAACTGTCTCAATAAATCATGCCAAGTAATTAGAGACATAATTTAGAACTCAACCAGCATGTCACTGTGAACATTGGGTATACACTGGTGGCATTTTTCTGTTTTCCTTCCCTCTTCCCCTCCACGACACTGAGCTGCAGTGGAGAGAAACCACCCAGGGAAAGCACAAACTGCAACACAACTGATGGCTTGGTGCAACACTTCAACTGATGGCTGGAGAATTATCTGCAGGTATGGTTATCTGCCAGGCACTTGGAGACATCTGCAAGGAGCTTTTCTGATCCAGCCTGGAGAATTATTTGCAAGTGTATGGAGAATTATCTGCAGGTATAAGGAGAATTTTTCTGCAGGTATATGGAGAATTCTCCAGGCTGGAGAATTATCTGCAAGTATACGGAGAATTTTCCAGCTTGGAGAATTATCTGCAAGTGTATGGAGAATTTTGTAGCCTGGAGAACTGCAAGTATTTTCCAGCTTGGAGAATTATCTGCAAGTGTATGGAGAATTATCTGCAGGTATAAGACGAATTATCTGCAGGTATATGGAGAATTCTCCATCCTGGAGGACTATCTGCAAGTATATGGAGAATTATCTGCAGGTATAAGGAGAATTATCTGGCAGGTTCCATAAGAAGAAGAATTATCTGCAGGTATAAGGAGAATTTTTTGCAGGTATATGGAGAATTCTCCAGCCTGGAGAACTATTTGCAAGTGTATAGAGAACTATCTGCATGTATATGGAGAATTCTCTAGGCTGGAGAATTATCTGCAAGTATACGGAGAATTTTCCAGCTTGGAGAATTATTTGCATCTGGAGAATTTTCAAGAATTATCTGTATAGAGAACTATCTGCAGAATTATCTGCAAGTGTATGGAGAATTATCTGCAATTATCTGCAGGTATATGGAGAATTCTCCAGGCTGGAGAACTGGAGAAATTATCTGCAGGTATATGGAGAATTCTCCAGGCTGGAGAATTATCTGCAAATGTATGGAAAATTCTCCAGCTTGCAGAATTATTTGCAAGTGTATGGAGAATTATCTGCAGGTATAAGGAGAATTATTTGCAGGTGTAAGGAATCTCCTGCTCAACACTCAGTGGCCTCCTCTCACACCACAAGCAAAACCACAGGTTCTCCTGCAGAATAAATATTTCCTCCCTGGTTTAAATAGCAAGCAGATGTGTCTCACTTGTCACCCTGAGCACTGGGACTGGTAGCAGGCAAGAAAATGATGGCAAGGTATGGGGCACTGTACAAAAACAGGCTTAGATAGAACTTAGACAGAAGCTGTCGAGTCAGGAACATAATTTTTCTGTTTGTTAGTTTTAGAAAATAACTGTTCATTGGTGATAACAATGCAAGGAATTGACAATTTTTGTGTACCGTTTGTCCTTATCCCCTGAACCAGCACAGATGAGTTGCCTTGTCAGTGCATGGGAGTCCCAGCTCCTGTGCTGGTGTTTTTAGAAGTGCTAGGACAGGGATATTGGGGTGTGACAACAGGAAAAGGGACTCGCTGTCCCTCAGAGAAACATTCCCAGTAGGGGCAGAGGGAAGAGGAGAAATAAAATCTGCTTCATTAGACACTGAGGTGCAAGAAAGTGACTTAATCTGGGACAGAGCCGGGCCATTCCTCTGCTCTGGCCAGGTCATGCTGTCCTTTCACCACAAAAGACAAAGTGCACGTGGGAGCAGAATAATCCAGATGTTGGATCTCTGGGCTCAGGATCTCTGGTATGTGAGCTGGAGAGCAGCACTGGGAAGGCTGACACTGGCACAGAGCAGAGACAGCACCTCTGTGAGAGCAAGCAAAGGACCTGAGCAGCCCCTCAGGGGCAGGACATGGCTCTGGTGTCTGTGCCAGAGCAGCAGGGAAATAAAGCAAACCTGAGCTGTGATCCTCTGTGGGCAGTGTCTGATGGATAGAGGTGCTCCTGTTTGTCTTACATTTGTTCAACAGGGTAAAACAGTACAGAATATAGCATATTATCTCTGGTTTATTTGGTTTGGTTTTTGGGGGGAGCAGGAAGCTGCCCCCAAAGTATGCTGTTGGGGAAGATGGAACAGGAAAGCCTCATAAATATGATTGTCTGGCAAAAGATTTTGAGAATATAGAAACTATAAGTGAGATGGAAATGAAAGCAAGCTTTGAGATACCTCAGTTACTGAACAATTGGAAAACAATGGTGTGGCCAGCTGAAGGTGATCCCCTTTTGATGGAACAACACCCTCTGCTTGCAGACAGGCCCAAGGGTCAGAGCAGACCCTACAGCTTGGCAGAAGGGCCCAAAGAGGAGTTTTTAGGGTTTAAAATGTAGCACAGTATGGTGATCAAGTGATTCTTATAGGCTGTGTGTAAATGCTGTAGGATTTGCATCTTGCACTAGATTGGTTAGTGAGAATGAGAATATTCAACACAGAAGAAGATTTATTGTATTGTAATGGGAACCTCAGTCTCTTACCTCTTTTACTCCCTTTCCCTCTCATCCTCTCTGCCCCTCTCCTCTCTCAGGCCTGCTCTGAGCTGTGCCTGGCAGCTCCCAGCAGGGCCCTGCACCCAGGCCCTTTGCAATGAACCCCAAGTTCCTGACCTGGCTGCAGAGATCTCTGCTCTCCATCCATCCCCACCGTCCTGCCCCACAATGCTCCTACAGTATGCTTTAATTTAACATTTAACACTTGAAATTATAGTTGTAGCCTGCACAGTTCTGTTACTTTGACAGAAGGTCTCACCAGGTTTCTTTTACAAATTAAGCAAGTCAGGGAGGATATTCTCACCTATAAGCTGTGCTGGAGCCTCTTGCCACCAGCTGCTTCAGAATTGTCACCAACCCCTGCTTTTCCATGGGGCTGCAGCAGAGCTGATTTCTGCTGGTCACCACCCTGCTGACAGTTAATCTCCTGAGCACAAAACCAATCACATGACAAAAAACCAAGGAGCTAATTAATTTTTAATTTGTGTAATTTAAAAATCTGTTGCATCTCCTTGCAGTTGGATTCCAAAGTGTGCCATTTCCTCAGGCAGCAGGGAAGCCTTTCCAGGCTTTGGGTGGAAGACCAGGCTCTCTTATCAAGCCAGTGCCATGCTGGGCAAAACCTGGTGCAGCCCATCTGGATCAGATTAACTTTGGCTTAATTCTTTTTTCCCCACTTTCTTTGGCAAGAGCTTTGGTACTTCATTATTAAAACACAAATTTGATTCCGCACTGTAATTGCCCAGCTTGACAATAATAAATCTTATAAGCAGGTTTGTGTGCTTGAAGGAAGGATTTACATTCATTCACATGAAATTTTAGGGTCATTTTTTTTTTTACAGGGCTATATTTGGAAGTCTGGGTGACAAACTGAGGAAATGGGGTGTTCCCTTCTGGTGCCTGCTCCAGTGGGAGCAAACAATCCTCACCCAGAGACCAGGGCTGCCTTTCATGTGAGGAGCAGAGCTCTGAGCTGCACAGCAGAGGTAGCAGGAGGTACCTGAACCTTGGGGGATGGTTTACTTTGTGGTATGGTTTACTTTGTACCACTCTGGGACCATGAATTTCCCAAAAAATTTACAGCTTGAGCTGCTATTTCTCATGCCCCGGCTGATGATCAACGAGTTGTTAATTTGGAAGGTTAAAGCAGAATCTGTTGAGCTTGAATGGCAAGGAAATTCTTGCCTGGGAGGTTTGCAGCAAAATGGGGCCCTTGTTTTGGCTGGGGCTGGGCCCAGCAGGACACTAATGGAGTGCCACATGCAAAGGGGACAATTAGGTTGTGGCTGTGCTCGTTTTCCTGCCTGTGCTGCTCTCTGGGCTGCCCTGCACAGCCTGGGGTCTTGTGTCAATAATTGCTGTGGTGTTGGGCTGGAATTCAGGTCTGTTCCTGTCGCAGACATCTTTTATGAGAAATCCTTTCTTAGGGTTTTTTCTTCCCTGAGAAGCTGAGAGGCCTCAGGAACAAACTGTAAACAATGGTTATCTGCTGCTGTGGAATGCAACAGGTGCATCTGGGATTGGCCCATCTTGGATATTTATAATTAATGGCCAATCAAGGCCAAGCTATCTCGGACAGAGTCCAAGACAGCTGGCTTTTGTTATCATTCTTTTCTATGCTATTCTTAGCTTAGCTACCCTTCTGAGAACTTTCTTCTTCTTCTATTCTTTAGTATAGTTTTAATGTAATATAATATATATCATAAAATAATAAATCAAGCCTTCTGAAACATGGAGTCAGATCCTTGTCTCTTCCCTCATCCAAGAGCCCCTGTGAGCACTGTCACAGGTTCCCACTGCTGGCTCAGAGTTCCCTGCCAGCTGATGCAGCTGCTCTGGCTCTGGGGATGGCACCAGGGACCCTGGAGCTGCCCTGCTCTGTCACAGACATCTTTTATGAAAAATCCTTCCCTTAGGATTTTCCCTCCTGAGAAGCTGAGAGGCCTCAGGAAAAAAATGTGAACAATGGTTATCTGCTGCTGTGGAATGCAACAGGTGCATCTGGGATTGGTCTTGTGTGGTTGTTTCTAATTAATGGCCAATCACAGTCAGCTGGCTCAGACTCTCTGTCTGAGACACAAGCCTTTGTTATCATTCTTTGCTATTCTATTCTTAGCTAGCCTTCTGATGAAATCCTTTCTTCTATTCCTTTAGTATAGTTTTAATATAATATATATCATAAAATAATAAATCAAGCCTTCTGAAACATGGAGTCAGATCCTCATCTCTTCCCTCAACCTCATTCCCCTGTGAACACGGTCACACTGCTCATACAGACATTCCTGAAGTGCCTGGCTGTGACACAGACAGGATAAATATGGACAGGTCTCAGGAAGGACCAGCTGCTTAGCCTAACCTGGGGATTAAACAGGAATGCTTTTGCTGTGCCACTGGAAATAAGAGAAAATTACACCAATGGACAAAGCTATCCTCTAAATCTGGAGCTGCCTGTTTCATTCTGCCTGTGTGAGAACTCTTTTATCTACAGTACAGAATGCAGTATATTGTCTCTGTTTCCTTTGGTTTGGTTTTTGGGGGGAGCAGGAAGCTCCTGGAATTGTCCAATTCCAGCTCCAGCCCATGCAGTCCCATCCTGCTTGTTTTTCTCTCTCCAGCCCATGGTGTTTGTGCTCTTGGGCTGAGATTTGGATCATTGTCCTTGGTCCCCAGCTGGAGCAGGAATTGTTTTGTCTCCCTGCTCTGTGCACAGAGCTCACCATCCCCTAAAATGAAGCCCAGACCCACACACTAAAGCAGCACAGAATGTGAAAAATATAAAAGTTAAAACCTGAAGCATCAGCAAGACTCCCTTCAAGCAAACAGGGATGTCTGTCCCTCCCAGTTTCTGCAATATGAGGAGCAAAAGCAGAATATCAGATTATCAACAGGACAGGGTTTTTTCTGCTTGCCTGCCTGACCCAATGCATCCCACCAAGGTTAGAGATTTCTGTGAGAGAGGGTTTGATCTGTTTGGGTCCTCCAGTCATATTTCTAAGGTGAAATATTGAGTGAATTATCTCTGGATTTTATCAATCCTATATCTTTTGGATAATTTCTTACATAGTGCTGATTAAGGCCAATGCAGTCCCAGGTGCTCTGGACAAATCATTATTTGTCTCTTTACTGTCTAAATCCTGGCCAAAACTGCAGTGGGCTGCTGTGTGGCAGAGGGGTTTAGGTGCTCCCAGCCTTGCCTGGAGGTGGCTGGCCCTGGAGCAGCACTTTGCAGCTGATGGCCTTTCTTCAGGGAAACAGGATATTTGTTTAAAGAGCAGCAACTGTGGTAATATTTCAAAGTAATTAATTTCAATGGGGAACAGGAACGTGACACTGACAGCATCGATGTGAGGCTCCCACAGCAATGCACCTCCAAATGTGAGCAGCTGGCATTCATCTCCTGTAGGCTGAAAGGAGAGGTGGCCTCAAAGCCCCTTTTCCAGCCTATTTCCCCCTCCCATCTGTGAGCCCCAAAAATGTTTCCTGTGTTTCAGTTATCCCTCAGATCTTCAAGTCAAATGGAGAAAAAAACCCAAACCAAAACTGTGCTTCACTGAGCCAAGGGAGGAAGAAAAGGATGAGCTATTCAGAAATATCAAATGCAACTATTCACTTGCCCCATCCCCCCAACGCTGGTTATTACTGAAAAATTAAGGAAGTTTGAAATGCACTTTGCACACAGACTCAGCATAAATAATGCTACTTTGCATTTCATCAGCCTTATTTTCCCTATGGGTTCTCTGTCATCTCTCATTTAGGCACCACAGGGATGATCAGCTTCAGAAAGAGGTTGAGATGAAAGGTGCCAAAATACAAGTGGGGAAAAAAATTCCTGGTACTCAAGAGCAATCCAAAAAACTTCCCACTCCTCAGGTGCATGAGTACTGAGGAATTCAGTCAGGGTTTTCTTAAAAAGGAAAACTTTTCTTTATCAATAGTATAAAGATGTTATAAAGTACCAATTCGCTTTTAAAGTATTTACCAACAATACTTGGTGACATTTGATGTGATCACTGTGTGATTAGGAACTCCTGTACATTGAAAAAAGAGATGCAGAAAATATATTAATAAATTGTTATTTGTCATTCCACAGATATTGAACGCTGTAAAGTAATTACAGCTATTATCTGCAAGGAAACAAAAGAACAAAGGAAAAGATTATGGTATTCAGGTTAAAAGAATTAAGAAGGACATTCCTGTGGCTGTGGTGTCTCAGGGTGGATTCAAATCTGAGTTCACCTTCCATTTTCCTGGTGGACCCAGTCAGGTCTGTCTCTGTGCCCCAGTTGCTGCACAGGGGTTGCAATGTCCCTTTCTCTTGGGCATTGCCTGCACTGACCAGCTGGGCAGTGAACCCTCCGGAACTCCTGAGATGCATTTTGCAAGTCCTGCCTGATTGAAAAGGAGGAGAAAAGGGCAGAATTAAGTGTAGGGCACAGCAGAGAGGCGAGCACAGCCTGAAAGCCAAATCTGTGACTCCAGAGGAGCCCCATGAGCCCAAATAGGTCCAGAGGCTGCTGAGCACAGAAGTCCCTGGTCAGCAGTGACTGAGCTGTGGAGCTGCCTGTGCAGGGTGATGTTGCACTAACGTAGAAAAATCATAAAGAAAGGCTCCATATAATCAAACCTGCTCTCCTAAAATCAGTGGCTGGCCTTGTCTGGCTGGCCCTTTGCAAGTTCCCATGTGAAAGCAATCCTGGTGTGAGCAGTTCATTAACATAACAATCAGTTCCTGGGTAAAAACACAACTTGTACCTGTGTAAACTGTTTTTACACCTTAGAAAGATTAAAACTATCACAAACAACGTTTCCTGCATGTACACACTGGGGGTTGGAGTGACCAATCCATACAAAATAACAACTTGTTACTGACCAATGAAGTAATTAACAAGAAAATTACTAATCAGTTGGAGTCCCACAGGAGGTCTGTAAAACTGCATAAAAAGGAGTTATGTGAATAAAGAGGGTTTTTTTCACCATGAAGAAAATGGAGTCCATGTGATTTATTCCCATAGGGTGAGGGTGACCTGGGGAGGGCTGAGGAGGGACAGGACCCACACACACAGGGAGCACAGGGAAGCCTTTCTTCAAATGGTGCTTGTGAGAGAAAATGCAGAGATTAGTAACACTAGGCAAGTGATTAAAAATACCTTGACAGCAAAAAAAAAGGGATAAGGTGAGCTCAATTAGTATCTTTTCTGGTACACACAGATGTGCGCAGAATAATTTTGGGAAAGGTGAAGCGATATTCCGAGAGGTAAATATTACCATTTTATTTGTTTTATGTGCAGTGATGTTCCAAAAAGGGATTCATTCAAGACATCTCAATGATGCAGAAGAACTAAACCACAGTGGTTCAGTAAGAAGTCACTATACTGCATCCTCCAGAGGAGATTTCTATACCTCAGTATACTTGCATTTGTCTTCTTATTTGACTGTGTTTATTCTGTTGGAGAACAGTGCATTAAAGGTCAATATGAGGTGCATTGGGAACTTTAAGGTGCAGGGAATTAGTCTGGCTGCCACTAGCATGGCTTCCCTCTGCACTGCAGCAGCTCAGGAGCAGCTTTCAGACACCCTCACGTGGATGATTTGGGCTTTGCTTTGCACTCACTTTTACAGCTATGGATGGTGCTTAGTCAGGTACCCAAGGTCATGGAGTTCAGGGCTAAGCCACATCTTCAGGCCAGCAGCCTCATTAGCTCCCAGCCCTGCCTTAAACACACAAGGCCACTAAGGGTGACACCCAGCTTCCCTTCCCTTCCCTTCCCTTCCCTTCCCTTCCCTTCCCTTCCCTTCCCTTCCCTTCCCTTCCCTTCCCTTCCCTTCCCTTCCCTTCCCTTCCCTTCCCTTCCCTTCCCTTCCCTTCCCTTCCCTTCCCTTCCCTTCCCTTCCCTTCCCTTCCCTTCCCTTCCCTTCCCTTCCCTTCCCTTCCCTTCCCTTCCCTTCCCTTCCCTGGCACTCAGGGGTCTCTGCCTCACTCAGGTGGCCACAGGGAAGCTGCACCTTTCAGCTGATGCCTTGTGAGGGCTGACCTAGAACAGAGGCTGGACAGAGCTAAAGAATAAATAAAGGGATTTGTTAGGAGGCCTCAATGGATCCACCTTGGGCAGCACAAGAGCCCAGCCAGGGCTGCACCCCAGGTGAACCCAAAATGGCCACAAAATGCACAACTGGTTACTGGGGTCTCTCACTTTGATCAGTTCTGCTCCATTTGCATACTGAAGTTAATTGTCCAATTAGAGCTCCAGCCCATGAAGTCCCATCCTCCTTGTTTTTCTCTCTTCAGCCCACATTGTTTGTGCTTTTGGGCCTGAGATTTGGATAATTTGTTCTTTTCCTAATATCCAACCTGTATTTCTCTTGGTGCAGTTTAAGACTGTGTCCTTTGGTTCTGTCAGTGTTGCCTGGAGAAAGAGCCCAACCCCAGCTGAGCACAGGCACCTTTCAGGGATTTGTAGAGTGATAAAGGTCACCCCTGAGTCTCCTTTTCTCCAGGCTGAGCACCCCCAGCTCCCTCAGGGGTTCCTCACAGGGTTTGTGTTCCCAGCCCCTCTCCAGCCTCGTTGCCTCCTCTGGACGCGCTCGAGCGTCTCAAGGTCCTTCCCAAGCTGAGGGGCCAGAACTGTTCTAAAACTGTTGAGTGGAAAGGAGTCTTGTACATATATGGCAGATAAAATTCATGTTTCAAGAGAAACGTGGGTATCCAAATGTGCCAGCAGGACACTTAGTTCAGTATTAGTCCAGATATTTTTTTGTTAACAGAAGCCAATTGATTGACCAAGAAAGGAAATGTATCAAAAATTGGTGCTGAATATAAAATGAAGTCTCTTCTTTTTGGGTGTCTGCTTGGTTTCATTTTTAAGAAGGACCAAATATGAATGAGGGAATTTATATTAAAACTTATATTTAAGATTATTAAAGCTTCTTCACAGACTGCAGATATTAATATCTAGACCATGGTAGCAGATAATCTCCCAGCAGGGATTGGTATTTGAACCATGAAATGTCAGTGTTCAGTTGTAGGACAAGTGAACTCAGGGCTTTGTAGATCCATGTAGGAAAGTTTAAGTTCTTACTTGTGAATAAATATAAAATATTAATTATTGAAGGATATTTTAGAGGCAATGTAGTCTGACAGTGGATGGTTGTAAAGCAGCTGCCCCCTGCCTTCAGAGGAAACACAATTATAAAGGAATTGTAGTGGGTGAAGAAAAAATGTATCTAATATATTTTGAAATAAAAATAAATCCTTAGAAATTAGATATGGCTGTCAATACTCTGAGAAAATCTCTAACCAAATGAATGCCATGATAAGTATATTTGTTGTGGGTTTAGTGGATTTTACAAGGGAGGCATGCTTAAGAATTTGTAAACACTATTTATTAAATCTGATGGAGGGGAAAATTTAACCATATGGTGGTAAGGCATGGAGGGAGCACGCTCTGGCATGCAAAGCATTTCATTAGCAAAGTCACTGCTCCTCCAAAACTGGCATCAGGGAGGACATCTTTCCTCTTGTAGATGGCTTGGAAAAGTTAGAAGATGGGTGAGCAGCTTGAGGCTGGGGAGGAGGGGATGGGAGGGAGGACCAGGGGAGGCATCACAGCCCTGGCTCCGTGGGACAGACAGACAGACAGACAGACAGACAGACAGACAGACAGTGGGAGCTGCCCCAAGGGTCCACGAGCCCTGCTGCTGCCCTGAGGGGAGAGGGAGAATGCAGTGGAAGAGCTGAAGGAGCTTCATGCTCCCACCAGGAGGATTCCTTGGCTTGAGCTGATCCTGTTGTGGTCCATGGTGGTGGTGGATGCAACCTGCCCAGAGAGCGTCGCGCGCCAGCGGGTGGGAGCCACGAGAGTACAGCACAGACAGACAGACAGACAGATGGACAGACAGATGGACAGAGCAGCTCTGCAGTGAAGGCATAGGAGGGTCCAGGCATGGAGTTCCAACAAAGGTTTATGAGACTCCAACACTGAAGGGGTCCGGGGCCCAAGGACACAGACTAAGGAGGGTCCAGGGTATAAATACGGGGAAGAGGGGCAGGAAGAGCATCAGGGATCCAATGGTCTGAGGGCTCAGGGTGGTACTCAGGGAAAGGACCAATAGCGAATGCCAGGGTGGATGGGCGGGGTTACACAGACCAATGGGAACACAGGGAAGGGAGAACTCTCTAGAACATGAACATGTAGGGGTAAAAGGGTAGAGAAGGCCAATGGGCCAATGGGGGGGACAGAACTGGGATAAATTAGCATAGTGCTGCAGAGCATCATGGGGGAAGTAAGCCTCTTTCCTCACTCTGAGGACTGCCCAGAGCCTATGGTGGCATCTCTCCAGGGCATTGCCACTGCCTTCTCCCTGGGAGCTCACAGGCTTCTGCAGATTCATCAACAAAGGGTTCACAATCGCAGAGCTGTGCTCCCAGGTTACCTTACCAAGGCAAAGAGCTTCAACACCTATTGCAGCTGCTCTTCACTTCCCCTGAAAAACTTGTCTGGCATTTTTCTCTTGACCATTTATAAAAACCTGCAACCGTTTTCCATGTATGTGCCATAGACACCTGCAGAAGTGTAGGGTTCTTTCTGTGGGTGTAAAAGGAAGAAAGGGAGAAATAATCCAGAGGAGCAATTTAATAATCCAGTTTCTTTCAAAACATGAGCATGCACACACACAATGCTTAAAATTCTTTTCCTCCAGGATTCAGCCTCCAGTTCACCTCCTTTCTAATGTTTTATTTAGCCTTCAGTTAATCTTCTCCTTTAACCATCTGCTTGTTTAGTGACTCCCAGCTTCTCACCCTCAGTACTCCCTTCCACAGTCACTGCTGTGTTACACCTTGCTTTTTCCTGCACCAGAACCCCATCTCTTTCCAAAAGCAAGGAGCAGTTAGCTGCTCCACTGAGCTGGCTTTGGTGTTGTACAAGGACAGGTGTCACTGACAGATTTTATGAAAATCCTTTAACTAGGATTTTTCTCCTGAGAAGCCTCAGGAAAGAAATGTAAACAATAACTGATTGCTTTGGAATTTGGTTTGGAAGTTACTTACCAACAGGAGCATCTTTGATTGGTTCCATGTGAATTGTTTTTACTTGATGACCAATCACAGCCAGCTGTGTCAGGCTCTCTGAGTTTGTCACAGGTTTTCATTATCATTCTTTTCTAGCCTTCTGATGTCTCATTTCTCTTTCTTTAGTGTAGTTTTAGTATATAATTTGCTTATAATATCATACCATAATAAATCAGCCTTCTGAAACATGGAGTCAAGATTCTCATCTTTTCCTTATTCCTAGGGACCCTCAAACACCACCACAGGACAGGTTCCTAGAGCTGTTGGTGTAATTCCTAAAGCCCATGTCCAACTAGTTTCCAGTCTGTTATTAGCCATGGAGCCCTTTTTGAAAGCAGGGTTGAGACATAAACTTTAAGGAATTTAAAGATTTTATAGGAGCTGAGGTTTTAGTTAGAGAAAACCTTTATTGGAGTTAATAAAAATAAATGGGTAGGCCTTGATGAAGTTAAGAGTTAGTAGTTAACTAATAACTGATTGCTTGTCAACACAATGTTTGGTTAGCTGGGTTTATAATGAAAAATATAGAAACTGATAAAGAGCTTTTAGGAATATAAGACAATTGTGGCCTCCTCTGTTCTGAACCCAAATGAAGACGGGAATGGGAGTTCTACCAAGGGTTCACTTGCCAGATTTGCATTGAGAAAATTGGATTTTCTACCTCTTCCTTGAGAACGAGGAAGACTTCCTTTACTTCCTCATTTTGGGACCCCTTCCCATGAATGGGACCACTGACCCATTTCAAGGGACAAACCACGCATGCTTAACAGCTTTTGAACTAATTACCATGCTTAATGGCTTTTGAACTAATTACCATACAGAGGGAATGGGATGTACCAAAGTTATGAATATGCATTTGTATTTTGGGTATTCAATGCTTGTGTAGATAAAAGGACTCTGTAATCACCTGTAAATTGGGTGTGTATTTGGGAGCTATCCCACAATAAACATACACTTTCTAACTCTAAACTGTTAGAGAGTTTTTGTCCGTCACAGTTGGATATCAGATCAATATCCATATTTTTAATAAATCAGGGCAACACAACCATAGACACACTTGGCTCTATTACAGCTGAGGTCCTTGAGGAGGCTGGCAGCCCTGCATCTCATCTGTTACTGGAGAAATGCATGGAGGAATTTATAGTGTTTCTAATAGTTGATATTATAAACTTCCATTTAGCAGATAATCACAGAATGGTGGGACTGGAAGGGACCAGAATCCACCCTCCCACGCAGGTTGATCCTCAGATTCAGGATCCTGATTCTTGCATGAGAGCCTTTAGGGACAGCCTTGGTCATCTGGGCCCATGAGCAGTGACTGCATTGGAATTCAGCTACAGACTTTATCTATGTTTTTCCCTTAATTTTCTGTGCCTGTGCTAAATGGCAGGGCAAGGCTGTGTTCCTAATTGCACTCTGTAATTTCCAATTTGCTGTTTAAGTGGTGCAGGTAAAAGAGAGAAAAACTGAAATGGAGAGAAGCACAGCTTTGCCTAAGGCAGTCTGCTGAAGATGAGGCAGAATGAGGCACTGAATAAAAGAAAATAAAAATTGCAGGCATTAGAAAATTGGCCAATGAAGAGGTCTTGAATTCCAGTTGTAAAAAAAGGGAAAGGGCTTTCATTCTTCCCAGTTTCAGTGTGCTATCCTGCAGATGAGCTCTGTGTATTATGGTATATGATCAAGTTTGAACAGTAATTCTACATGATTGTTCCTTAAAAATTGCTATTGATGCTTTTGGTTAACTCACCTTTTCACAGCTCTCCTGCTAGAGAGCATGGGGCTGTGAGGAGAATACTGAACCATTCTCAGGCTGGCTACTGATTTAAAAACTCTCTGTCAATCTGGAGAGATGACAGAGGCTGCCCCTTCCATGAAACGCTTCGTAGGGATCCAGGAAATACACTCAAAATTGCAACACAATTCCTAAAAGCGTGTAAAATTCTAAGAATATAATTCTTTTCACTTCAGAGCAAAGCTGTGGGGGTTTCCTGGTGGTGCTGAGGTCACACGGTGCCAGGCATGCATGTGAAGGGAGGTTCCTTGTGCTCTGGGTGGGGCGGATGGGCTCAGCATCACTGCTGGTGTTGGCAGGAGGAGAGAACAGATGGCTGTCTACTGGAAATGGGACTTTTGTTACGAGGAATTGTGTTTGCTCCAACCAGCACATCAAGCTCAACTTCAGGTTGACACAGGTTATGTGGGTCAAAGCAGTTTTTGCATTTTTGGGATTTTTTGGGGCTGACACCTTTAATATCAAAAGGTCCAAACATGGTTTGACCATATAAAGCCTGATTACACCCTTTTCAAATGCAGTTTGGGAAATATAAAGTGCCTAATCTCCTACTTTCTCCATTAATTTTAAATTTAATTTGTAAACAGCTGCATGATTTCGAAATTCCATCTCCTGTGATGAATACAGAACAATTAAAGTTATAAGTAAAAATAATTTATAGGGCATGTCAAAACTAAAAATATATTTACATAGAACTGTATTGATTGAAATACAATTTCATCAGTCTGGAGGAGGCTCTGGACAGTATTCAAGGAACCTGGAGATGAAAAAGATGGAAAGACAACACAATAAACTGAACATCTTCATTTGTGAGGCAACTAAAACATATCACTGAATCTCAGCTGCTATAATAATTCCCTCCCTTCTCACACAGCTCCACAATACTGACAAATCTAAATATGAAGAAGAAAAATGTCTGCAGAAGGCTGTTATTTTGCTGCCTGAATTGTGTCAAGGAAGTGTAAATATAATCACATTTTATCCTCCAATCTGAAATGGATTTCAGTTGCAGAGATCACAATGTAGCTTGCCTTGATTGATAACAACTCCCTTGTTCCCATCAGTAATACGATGAGGTGGGGAGGAAGGAGAAGGGAGATCAGCTCATGACAGAATTATTAGGTAATTCACTCAAAATCCTGTATCTTTATTTGTGCCAGGAAGGGAGAACACACCCCAAATGTTTGTGGTGAGGACCAAACCATTTTAAGGAAATTCTTCCTACAATTATTTCAGTGCAGAGGCTCAGGTGGTATCACAGGATACACGCAGCAATGTGATCCATAAAAAGCTCACAGTTTTCTTGGACTTATGCATAAACTAATGCATAAACAAATTCTGGCTGATATTTCTGATAAAGTGGCCCCTCAGCTCGGGAAGGACCTTGAGACGCTCGAGCGCGTCCAGAGGAGGCAATGAGGCTGGAGAGGGGCTGGGAACACAAACCCTGTGAGGAACCCCTGAGGGAGCTGGGGGTGCTCAGCCTGGAGAAAAGGAGACTCAGGGGTGACATTATCACTCTACAAATCCCTAAAAGGTGCCTGTGCTCAGCTGGGGTTGGGCTCTTTCTCCAGGGTGCACTGACACAACCAGAGCACACAGCCTCAAGCTGCACCAAGGGAAATACAGGCTGGATATTAGGAAAAAGTCTTGTACAGAAAGGGTGATAAAGTTCTGGAATGGCTGCCCAGGGAGGTGGTGGAGTCTCCATCCCTGGGTGTGTTTAACAAAGCCTGGATGTGGCACTGGGGGCCAGGGTTCAGCTGAGGTGTTGGGGCTGGGTTGGACTCAATGGTCTTGAAGGTCTCTTCCAACCCAGTCATTCTGTGAATTCTGTGAGTTCTTGGTGCTTTCAGAAACAGCTGACAGCAGGTTAGTGAAGACTCAAAGCACCTTGGCCGATTCTGGAGGGGATTCTGTAGGAGGCCTTGAATATATTGAATGTATTATAAATGTAGGAGGCTTTAAATATACCTGTACTATATTTGAATATCTTTACCCTGGCTGGTCCCAGTTATCCTTGATGGGCTGCAGCTGTGATGTTCTTCATTGGGCAGCAGCTGTGGCCAGTCAAGGTAACTGGGATAAAAGGGGAGTGGGCTGGCCAGTCAGGGAGAGCCTTGGAGGAGCTCTGACTAAGGAAGATCCTGAGTTTGTGCTGTGAAGATCTGCCGCCCACAAGACAACAACAGAGAGGTACAGGACTTATGAAATGTTAACTACAACATTGGACTTATGAAATATGTTAACTACAACAGGATTCTTCCTCCTTCTGCTCCACAGCTGGCTGTAAGAACCTGGGCTCTTGCTCCCTTGCAGCCCCCAGCACAGCTGCGCTCCAGAGCGGAGGAGCCTCTCCTGCCCCTGCTTGTGTGAGCTGCTCCTGCCCTGCTCTCAGCTGCTCCTGCCCCCTCCCCAGGGCAGGACAGCAGCCCTGTGTCGTCTTATACATTACAACAGTTCTATTATCATTATGGTGCAAGGATTCCATAGCCTCAGAGTTGCATACCTCCTCGAAATTTCTTGCAGGCATCTCCTCTAAGCACTAACTGCTCCTGGTGCTTGTGGTAGTCATCTGACTCCTCTCCTCCCAGTCCACTCTTTTATGCCACTAGTTCTTATTGGCTACAGGTGTTGCCTGTTATCATCCAGCCTGCTCCTAATCTTTAGTGATAGGGTCCAGCTGCAACTCGTTGGGGGCTAAGATTACATTCTACATTACCCATACTGTGTCCCCCTACAGCCCTGTCCCTGTCCCAGGCACAGCTGTGCCAGCAGCAGGCTGGCTGGGCAGTGCTGCCAGCAGGGCTCAGGGGCAGGGGCAGCACTGGAGGGGCCCAGGCTGCCCTGGAGGAGCAGGGGCATCCCCTGGCAGCACCCAGAGCAGGAGCAGAGCACAGCCAAGGCAGTCCTGTCGGGGGACACAGTATGGGTAAATGAAAGTGGTAGAGAATGTAATCTTATCCCCCAAAGAGCTGCAGCTGGACCAAGTACTAAAGATTAGGAGCAGGCCTGATCTTAACAGGCCACGCCTGTAGCAAATAAGAACAGTGGCATAAAGGAGTGGATTGGTGGGAGCTGGAGTCAGATGGCTGCTGCAAGGTCCAGGAACAGGCAGTGCTTAGAGGAGATACCTAGGAGAAACATCAAGGACATATGAAACTCTGGAAATATGGAATCCTTGCACTATAATGATAATAGAACTCTTGATCTATAAGACAACAGGGTCCCAGTGCCCAGGACTGCTCTCCAGGCTGGCTCCTCTCCTGCACAGAGCAGGGTAACCTCACAGCTCTGGCTGCTGAGCAGGACATGGGGCACTTCTGGGGCTCTGCAGCGCTGAGAGCAAACTGGCTGGGCTTTGGGTGGGCTTTGGCCACTGAGTTGATTTATTTGGCAGCTGGAAACAGTGTGACTGACAGCTCAAGAGAACAATGGAAAGAGGATGGAGGGAGGCATTGCTGGTGCCGTCTATGGCCTTGTCTGACCTCCTCCATGTGTGGCCATTCAGTGAAGGCGTGGCTGATGTTTGGCACCTCTGCAGCTTTAGAATCCCAAACGAGTTCATACAGTGCCTTATGGATTGTAAATTAAATCCCACCCATGATTTTTCTCTCATTCCCGTTTTTCAGAAGATGAATTCCTAACCTGATCCTCTGGCCAGCAACTGAATTTTCTCCTTGTGTTTCCTGCTCACACAGCTCCATCCGTTCCCTGTGCCTTCCCCAGGCGTGTCTGTGCAGTAGCTGGCAGGGCTGTGAGGGAGCACAGCGTGGCTGAGCTCTGAGCACTTGGTAGCCAGCCAGAAATGACGCACGTGGAGACTCCCCTCCACAGCTGTATCCTTTTCAAAGTGATGTTTGCAGCAGAGAGCTACAAAAGTGCTATTATGCTGTCTTGAGTGGCTATGTGGGCTGCATTCTAAGAGCAGGGATTAAATTTTGCCATCACTGCCCATGAGCAATTTGCCATTGTGCAGCCAGCAGCTTTCAGGGCAGGTTATTATTGCTGTCTGCATGGCTTGAAACCTGAAACAGGACTCCCAACCTTGGAAGAAAAAAGATAATCCCTTTTCCTCTGTTGTTGGTATTGCTGTCTTGGAAGTCAGAGAAATGCAGCCCCCCTTCTGCCCTGCTAATGATCCTGAGCTCAGAGGTTCTGCTGGGTTTGCTTTGCTGTGTCCCAGGAGAGGCTGGGATGGATTTGGCTGCTCCCACTGGGGGGGTCTGTCACAGACATCTTCTATGGAAAATCCTTTCCTTAGGATTTTTCCTCCTGAGAAGCTGAGAGGCCTCAGGAACAAAATGTAAACAATGGTTATCTGCTGCTGTGGAATGCAACAGGTGCATCTGTGATTGGTGTCATGTGGTTGTTTCTAATTAATGGCCAATCACAGTCAGCTGGCTTGGATGCTATCTGAGCCACAAGCCTTTGTTATCAATCCTTCTTTTTCTATTCTTAGCTAGCCTTCTGATGAAATCCTTTCTTCTATTCTTCTAGTATAGTTTTAATGTAATATATATCATAAAATAATAAATCAGCCTTCTGAAACATGGAGTCAGATCCTCGTCTCTTCCCTCACCCAAAACCCCCTGTGAACACGGTCACAGGGGTCCAGCTGATGGAAGGCCCCGTGTGCCCAGAGATCCCCCCCTGTGCACAAATGAGCACTGACAGCCACTTGTGGGCACAGGAAGTGACCCAGCAGGTTACAGAGAGCAGAGCAAGAGGCAAACCCCTGAAAGCTGCGTTTATTTTTGTTATATTAGGGGTCAGACGTAAGAGTGACAGAGACTGGCTTGCTGGAACAGAAATTGCTAAAGAAAAGAGATATTTATTGATGTCATATATAGTACAAGAGTTCTATTGTCATTACATTGCAAGGGTTCCATATTGCTAGAGGTTCACACCTCCTTGATGTTTCTTGTCAGCAGGTCCTCTAGGCACTGACTTCCTTGTCCTCACAGCAGCCAACTGACTCCAGTTCCCACCAATCCACTCTTTTATAACACTCTTCTTATTGGCTGCAGGTGTGGCCTGTTAGCATCAGGCCTGCTCCTAATCTTTAGTAATTGGTTCAGCTGCAACTCTTTCAGGGATAAGATTACATTCCATACCACCTTCATTTACCCACACTGTGTCCCCCTACAATTTATCACCAAAGGCTGTTTCTTCCATTCTTGTTTTCTAGGCATGGCAAAAATTTTAACACCTCAAGGTGCTTTGAATTAAAGCAAACCCCATTCCTCTCCTTTTCTCATTGCACTCCATCTCTCCCCCCAGTCACAATCCAGATCACAGAAGTATTCATCACTGCCTCCCAAATTAGTTGGGCTTTTTTTTTCTTTCAGACAGGCAAAAAAGTTACCCTTGAGTGCACACTGTTTTGAAAAGGTACTACAATATGTTTGCACTTTTTGGTTTTTCCATTTTTCTCTGTTTGTAATATTCCCAATTAACCCCAAATTTCAATCCTTTCCCTCATTATATAATAATTCAATTGATATTCAGTTGACTCCCACAGAATAACTTCATACCTGTCTTAAGTATCAGCTTGATATCAAAGTAAATTTTCCATTAAAATGAGTTCCAGTCGTTTTTTCTTGGCCTCATCTTCCTAATGAAGGAGAACTTGGCTCTTTGCAGAACAAGTGCTAATGGAAATAAGGTGGCAGTTGTTAAGCCTCCTATCTTATCTCAGATGAACCCTCTCAGTCCTCCTGTGTGAAGACAAAGACCCCCAAAACCCCAGAAGAAGTCCTGGGAAGATCTGAAGAAGGTCACCTGTGTGGATGAAATTGCTCCAGGAATCAGAGTGACTTTTCTTTCCTTTTTCTCTGGATCCATATTCATTCTAGCTTATAAAAATCCTCTTTGAGAGAAACAATTTTTTTAGTTTTTACTCTAAGGACTCATACCAATCTTCTTTCTGAGAAGAAAGGGCTAAAAATTCAAGGCCTAGGGACAAAATCACCTTTCTAGAAGATGTCCAGACACAGAAAGAGGCCCAGTGAAACTTGATTTTATTGCTCCTGGTTTTCCCTGTGGTTGATCCAGTGCTGCTGGGAGCAGTGCAAAAATCAAAGCAGTCATTGTATAAGGGATGAGGTTCAAGGCATCACCCTGCCCATGGAAATGTCAGGGATTCTGGACTCAGATCCTGGATCTGGGCATGGTTGGCATGAGCTGGTGGAAGGCCATCTGCTAACCTAGTCCATGTTCCTCTGGCCCAGAAATTGTTTTGTGGGTCAGAACGTCCCAAGTCCAGCCTTTCCTGGATATCTCTCTCTTACTGCAGTGTCCAAGAAGATACAACCTTTGGCTGAAGCTTTTCCACAGATGAGGCCTTTTCTGCCTGCACTGCCCCATTGTCACATTTACATTCTCTGAAAAATCCCTTCACCCAGAACTTTTCTCCTGGGAAACTGAGAAGCCTCAGAGAAAAAAGGAAAACAATTTATATCTCATTTGCTTCTCCTGTGTTGTGCTCATGTGGAATGTGTTTGGAGATTGTTTACCCACAGGTGATTGTTCCATTGGATTCTGCTGTGAGTTGTTTTCACTCTTTGGCCAATCAGGGCCAAGCTGTGTCGGGACTCTGGAGAGAGTTGGGAGCTTTCATTATTATCTTTTTAGCATCCTGTAAGTATCCTTTCTGTATTTTTTAGGATAGTATAGTATTCTTTAATATAATATAGTATCATAAAATGATAAATTAGCCTTCTGAGAACATGGAGTCAGATTCATCATTCCTCCCTGCCACAGGGCACCCCACAAATACAATATCCTGTGACCTCTCACAACAGCCTCTCCCCTTCAGCACCATGCTGCTCAGGGCCACAAACAGGATTTTGGGGATTCATCTCCTCTGTGTGACAGATGAGCAATGCCATGGTTGACTCTCACAATTAAAAGGCAAATCTCCTGTATATATGTCAGGAGCAGTTTTATAGATTTATAGCTGTGTTTTACCCCCCTGTGCTGTTCTCAGGGGTGCCCTGGGTTTGGGACATTTGGGAGGGTCACTCGTTCCTGTGGCAGCACCTGAGCTCCAGTCAAGGTGTCAGGCAGGGATCTCCAGCACTGGGCAGGGAAGGAGGAGTCCATGGACAGAACTTTGGGAGGGGCCAAAGGGTTAAAAGGGGAAACCTCCATGGTGAGGGTGAGCACATGGTGGGGAAATCCTTTGTTCCTGGTGCTGTAATATTTTCTCTGTTCAGTCTGCTGTTGTATTTCTGATTAGGTTTTAACAAACCTTTTAAATTCTTGGAAGTGAATATCATTTCTCACATCTGGGAATTCTGCCTCTGTCAAATCATCTTTAACTGGGCCAGTGGTTCCAGCACGGGCACCTTTGCAGCACTTCCATGGGAAGCAAAGCTCCAGCAATGTCAGATTGGATTGACCTGCTGTTTGAGGAGGTTGTGGAATTTAATTAGCACTCGGAGAAGCACTTGGCGAGCTCGGGATGCAAAAACGTGATTGAAGTATCTTTGTTTCCATGCTAGTAAAATCTGCCTGCAAATTAAATAACCACATGGCTTTTCTGGTCAACATTTGCTGGTGGAGAATGCCAGGGTGGAGGAGGGAGATGCATTGGTGGGGGCTGTCAGGCTGGTGCTGTGCCCTGCAGTGGCTCCAAGCCCATGGGCAGGGCATTCAAACAAGCTCAGGAGCAGCTCAGAGCTGCAGTTTCAGGTATAGGAGTGAAAGAACCCCCTTGCCTGGCTCCCCCAGCCCCTCTGTCCTGACAGATGAGGAGCTCTCATTGTGCTCCTGTGCAGCTCCTGGCAGTGCTGCTGCTCTGGAGCAGAGAGTGGAATAATCAGCTTTGTGCAGTGTCCCTCACTGGAGATAAGAGACAGCAGCGAGTTGTGGGGGATGCAAATGGGATGGACACACAGCTCTGGCTCTGCCACAGCCCCCCCATGTCCCTGCTGCTTGTCCCAGAGCACAGGCTGTGGCTGCCTGCCATGGCACAGGAGATTTCAGTGCCTTTTCCATCATAAATTCTTATTTCTTTACCTTTTTCCCCTCTTCCCTTTCTGTGAGCAGATGAAACATGCACTTAATTTTCAGGAAAGTGACTGCTGTGGTAGCAGCTGTGGGAAATCAAATGCACAGCAGGCCCCCATAATTCACAATAATTTTGTGTAGCAGTTTCTGATGATGTGATATCAGGTGAAAATTATCCCTGCTACTTTCTCATGTCCCAGATCTTTGAACTCCAGCCTTCTTTTCCATTGGCATCTGTGCCTAAGGCTACCAGATTATTGACGGGGGAGAAGCAATATCATAGATTTAGTTCCTAAATCTTCCTTGTAAACATATTGCTGGGGATGCACACAGCGTGCTGCTGGAGACTCAGCAGCAAAGACCATTGTTGTTAGCCCTTTAATCTCCACTGTTTTTATTTACACAGACTCTTTTGCTAAGAAGCATCCATTTGGATCTATTATATTTACCCTCAAATGGGTTAGTTACTTGTGACGAGATAAAAATGTTAATGATATCTCTGTGTCACAGGATTTTATTTTAAATTGAAGATTTAACGTAGCATATCACATTTTATTATTGCTCTAAGTTCAGTTATTGCTATCTGAGGATGTCCTTCCTTCCCTGTCTCCATTCAGGGGATGCAGACGGGCTTGGCTTAGGGCACAGGAAGGGATGAACTCAGCTCCAGCTGAATTCACCACTTAGCACAGGTGGTGCAGCCCCTCCTTCTGAAATAGTCTGGGAAATCAACTTGGAGAAATGATGCCAGGATGATGCCCCATCAGCCAGGGCACACTTGGAGGACCTGAGACCCAAAGCTCCACATCTCCTGCCCAGGAAGGAGAAGCCTCCAGGAGTCACTTGGCCCAGGAGGGGCTTTGGAGCACATTGTGATGAAGGCAGAAAAGCCCCAAGGCCCCCTCAAGGGGCCCTAAAAGCCTCTGAGGGGCCCTAAGAGGCCAAATGGATTGTGCAGAGATGCATTTTCTTGAGATCACATCAAAGGGTCACCTGCCTTCTGCTGGACAGAGCAGTGTGGGCTGCAGCATCAGATTGCTGAGTGAGGTGGGCTGGGGAGGGAGGGAGCATGGGACAGTAGTTACAGAAGGTATTGGTGAAGGGTGAAACCTATTGCAATCATGTTTGTTTGAAGTTTTTGCTTCTTTTTTGCCAAGGTTGGGATTCAATGGTGAGACAGAATTTCTTGTTGGGACTCAGATTTTTATCAGTTCTTATCTATGTCACAGTCTCACAAACCCTGAGTTCTACATCACTTCACTCTAACAAACTGAAAATGGAGCCCCATCTCTCTTTACAAGGCCTTTTAGCGATAAACTGTCCAATTAAGAAATGACACTGAAATTATTTTCACTTTTTACCCGATAACCAACCACCCATGGCCCACAATGGGGACATTTTATCTAATTACACAAAACCACCCAAACCCACTGAGAAGAAGGTGAAGAAGAAGGAGAAGAATGACCATCCTCCACTCTAAAATTTCCATCTTGCTATATATATATATATATATATACATATATATATATAGTAATATATATGTAGTTATATATATTATATGTAACTTCCTATATAATATATTGTTATATATATGATATATAATTTAATAGTTATATCTATATAGCTATATATATTATATATAACTTAAACTCCAAGTTTTCCACTCTGTGATATCACACACTTCTATTCAAACTCCACACCCATAATCCCAGTACTATCATTCAGTTTTGGAAGCCTTCTCCACGGCCTCAGGTCAAACTGCAGTGTTCTCCTGGGGGTCAGTGCATCTCAGCAGAGAAAGACTGAAATTCTCAGTAACCAGGGTTCCAGCACAATCTGAGATATCATTTCCATTGCCAGGTATCAAATGGGGCTGTTACAGCCTGGTTGGAAAGAATGTTTAAATATTGATGATGATTCTGCTCAGCAGAGCACTGCATCTACTGAGAGGACCCCGTGAATCTGGAATATTTAATGCAATCAGCTGGAATGTAATGCACAATATGTACAGCCTTGTTCAGCCTGTGCATTTAATCACTGCTCTCACAAGGATATTACCTGCAATAATGCTCTGCCAAGCCTAAAGTGGGGAACAAAAACTCCTTCTCAAGGGAATAGCAACAGGAGTTCCTTCTATGAGTCTGGTTCCCTTGCAGACATATCCTCAGAAATGAAGTTGTCCTAAATAGTAGAGACTTAATTTGCAAATAAAAGCACTAAATACTATTTATCTGTAGTTACTGGTTTAGTTACTGTTGGGAAGCCATTGCATATATTAACTTAGGAACTAACAAAAAAGGTTACTTCTTTGGAGACACACAGGAATTCTCCTTTTACAATTAATTCAAAATATCAGTCAAAGACTGCCCCTTTAATATTCTTTCCCCCTACTTTTCTCTTGGAAATTCTCTACCTACCAGGATCTTCCAACAACTCTGGAAGACCACATCATGCTATCATGAGCAAAGGTAATAGTGAGCAAAAATAGGTCAAATTAGAGAAAATAGTTTGTTTGAAGTTTTTAGCTGAAGATCAATGATTGATGGATTCAAGAAAGAGACACCACCAGTGCACCACCAATCTGTTACTTGGAAAGAGAGGTGTGCTCCTGTCTTGGTTTGAAAAGCCAGGTGTGTGCTGAGGAAGGCAGGAGCCTCCCCTAAAGTGGAAAATGTAACCCTGTCCCTTGGAATTATTGTAATTTTGAAATTAAGGGGCTCTCAGGCAAAGATACAGGAATAGAAATAACAGCTCGTTACTACGAAAATTTAAAATACAAATGCAATAGTACAAAAAAAGAAACCAAACCACAGCCAGAGTGAGAGCAGTCCCTGCCCCCTGTGTGCCAGGGGGTGGCACAGCCCCATCCCATGGGGGCTCAGCCCTCCTGCAGTGCCAGCTGTGGCTCTGCTGCAGCAGGGACCCTGCACAAGGGGGGAGTTTTCCTCTGCAGCTCCAGGGCTGCTGCAGATGGGCCTGGGCTCCCTCTGGCAATGCAGGGCAGCAGAAAGCTGCTCCTCTGGCAATGCAGGGGGCAAAGGCTGCTGTGCTGGGCCAGGCTCAGATTGGATCCAGGCAGGAATGCTTGGCTCCTCCCCTGGGCGGAGCATCTCCCCATGGGATGCTGGAATGGGATCAGCCCTGCAGGGACACTCAGTGGCCATGGACAGCAGAGATCTCCTGGAGGGAGGGTTGGCTGTGGGAGAGAGAAAGAAAACTGCCCCATGGACAGCAGAGAACTGCCCCAGCTCTGGCAGATGAGGATAGAACACACACCCACATTTCCAACCTAAAACACTTTGTGACACTTCAGATATGTCAAGAGCTCCTGCAGTGGCAGGGTTGTAACAGCTGATGTATCCTGTTAGTGGAGAATGACATGAAGTTCAGCCAGCGCTGATAAAATGAACGCAACCTGACCAGACAAACCCGTGAACTTGTGGCTTGCAGGGGCAATAGACACAGTTCCAGTGGTAAGATTCAGCTCTTCCCATGGATTCTGGCTCCTGGTCAGCTGAGGTGCTGGGGCTGGGTTGGACTCGATGATCTTGAAGGTCTCTTCCAACCCAGTGATTCTGTGAATGGGCTTGGAGAGAAATGCAGGGGATGCCAGTAGGGAATCTTTTTCCACTAACAAAAAAATCCCCCTCAAACCTACAGCAGGAGACAAGGAGGATTTAATGGCAAAGTAACAGCCCCCACTGCCCCCCATTCCATGAATTCTGGGTGTGTGGCCCAGATCCTGTTTTTACTTTAGACACTCTTGATATATCAGGACATCATATAAGGGATGGAGAAGGCCATACTACTGTAGTGGAAACTTGCAGGTGCCCACAGAGCTACACCAGCTGCATTTTCACGTCCACTGGTGCTGCTGAACCTGGGAAGAAGCACAACCAAGCAGAGAACTACAGTGCTGTCATGCTGGAAGCAAAGCCCATTGAATAATCCTGAGTGTACCTGTATTTAATTGCCACAGCCCTAATTCCTACCAAGCAGGTAGCCACCAGAAAGCACAGCTCAGCACCGACTCATCACATCAGCTCCTTGTAGCAGGCAAAGACATTAAGTGAAAGTGAAAATCCATCAGTTTTTTATTTCTTCTAAGAGCATGGCATTGTGTTGGAATTCAGGACATCCCTCTGGCTGTCCTGGATGGCTCAAACCCCTACCAGGGGGCTCAGAGACCTTGGCACAGAGCCCAAGACACCTGTGACTTTGATTATGGAAAAAATGACCAACCTTATATGAGGATCTGCAAGCCACAAAAGTCTAAGTAGAATAATAATTACTTTGTTACGGGGTGAAAAAATGGGTTTTTGGGGTTTCTAGAATGGGGGTTCAGGAGGCAATCTGAATGGAGGAATCTGGGCATGTCCAGCCTTTCTCCTTCTTCTTCTTGGCCTCCATCTTCTGCTGTGATGTTGGCACTTTTAGATTGGTTTAGAGTAGAAGCTCACTGTCTAACATAGGTGATAGGTATGGGGAAATTATGGTAAATAATGTACATGTAGTTTTTAGTATAAAAATATAACACCACCCTGGGGCAGGCAGAATACCTGGAACTGTCCTGCTGGATGGACCTTGGCAGGGCAGGAGAAAGAATTTTATAGATAAGAAACAATGAACAACCTTGAGACCGAGAAATGAAGAGCTCTGACTCCTCCTTCAACTGCTGGGCTGGGAAAACGAGACTTTCTAGCACATCTGGGTGTCGCTGTGAGCAGCAGAAACCCCGAGAGCATTGGGCATACAGAGTGTTTAACCAGCCTCCGGACTGTGCCTGGTCTCTACAGGAAGGTTTTTGAAGAGCTGAGACAGTGTGTTCCTCCAGAGCTAAATGCAAATAGCAGTGCTACATCTCCAGCGCAGGAGGAAATTGAGTTCACAGCGAGGTGAAGCTGCTCCCCCACCAGCCACTGATCCTCAGCCCCTTTTCCAGGGATGCTAAAGTAATCTCTCACACTCCCGGGCAGAAAAACCATGAAAAACAGCGAATTACTTGATCATTCTTACACTGATCTGAGGCCCTGCATCTGTAAGCAGCTGAACCCAGCTCTGCTTACAGGTGCCTGTGACAGCCATCCCAAGAGCAGGGGACCTTGCAGAAAGCTGTTTCACTGTCTGAGATAAAACACCCTCCCCCTTTCATCAGCAAACTCCAAATTCAGAGCACTGGGGCTGGGGATGTGTCCTGCCCACACCTGGGGGTGTGCTGGGAAAGGCAGCGTCAGGTGGAGCTTTGTTTTCTTTCAGGCAAAATTAAAAGAGCTACATTTAGGAGGAAGAAGCTCTAGGATAAAAAAAAAAAAAAAAAATAATCCAGAATTGGGGGGAGGGGAGAATATAAAAGGCTCTGTTTTTAATCAGGAAAAGCAATTTAGTTGCAGTTTTCTGCATAATTCTGCTGAAGAAATAAATTATGCAGAAGAATGTGCTTTCCTCCTGAGGCTAAAAAAAGAACAAGCGGGGCTCAGGGAAATGCCTGGGACTTACATGTGTTTGCTATTTAGCTGTGTGTTTTTTGACAATTCCTTGTAGGTTGAATGGTTTATCCTGTAAGCTCCAGCTCTGAAATGGACTCCTGACAGGCGTGCAGCAGCAGTGCCCTCTCATATGGGAGAAATTAGTTTTCTGTGGCATGGCAGCATCTGAGAAAAGCCTTTTCTGTGTTTTGGGGGCTGTTGGAGCTCCCCACATCCATGGTGGGGCAGCTCTGCCCCGTGGGGCTCTATGAGCCTCCTTCCTCCCCAAGCTGCTCGCCTGGGTGGGTGTGAGTGTTCCTTGGATTTGGATTAACCTGCAGAATGTGGAAACCTATCAAAAATAGAGTCTGATGCAGACAAGGTTGGCTTTTCTATTGCTATGCTAAAGGAAAAAAAAGTGCTGCAGTTTTTATTTCTTGGATGTTTTGTGCAGCAGTTTCCAAACTCATGAAATTAATTTCTTTCCTGAAAAGAAGAAAAATCCAGGCAGAGAAAACTGAAATTCCAGGTTCCTTAACAGGAAGAATGTAAATTTTAAAATTACTTGTTTTCCACTGAATTTTTCCACTGAAAGTCTGGCAAATGCTTAGGTTTGGGACTTGAGAGCTCAAAGCACTTAGATATATTGCAAAGCTTTTATTCTAAGCTTTAAAATATTAATTTAGAAATCCTTCAGTGCAAGATCCTCACGAATACCCTATCAGAGGTATTCTGATTTTTTGGTTTAGTTGATTAAACACGAGTACAAAACTTGAACACACAGTGGGTTTTGCAGGCAGGAAGTACAAATTGAGAGGCAAAACACAGACTTTGTCCTTCAAACTCTGGGTTTTCCTGTAAAGATCCAGCTTCAGATAATTACTGAGTCCCTCCTGCTCATCTCCAGTGGTGCTTAGAAACTGGGACCAGCATTTGTGAGGTTTTTAGCAGGGGGCTCTGAAGTGGCTTGGCTTGGGCTGTGCACTCAGCTGTCACCCCTGTGGGGAGGTGGCATCAGGGACCTGGGGCCCTGGAGATAAGAGGCTGTCACTAAGGACATGAAACAACACAATGCTGCTCTTTCCAAGGTAAAAAAAGCGACTTTTTGTTTTCTGACTCCAACATTTTTAGTTTTACAAAAGTGACAGTGGATTTGGAGGGTGACAGTGCCACCTCTCCAATGACACTGGACAAACCAACAGTCCATCAAATTTCCCCTCCTCCATAAAAGAATGCAAACCAATAAGTTATTTACAGAAAGTGTGTGAGAAAGTTCATTACAAGAATGGAAACATCAGAAGGCTTAGAAAATCTTAAAAAATCAGAAAGACAAGAGGCACTGAGGAGAACACGAGGAATGGGGATGAGCCCTGAGGTTCTGGAGTGCAGGGGTATTGTATTTGTGGGGTGCCCCGTGACAGGGAGGAATGATGAATCTGGCTCCATGTTCTCAGAAGGACAATTTATTATTTTATGATACTATATTATATTAAAGAATGCTATACTATACTATAGAATACAGAAAGGATGCTTACAGAATGCTAAAAAGATAATAATGAAAACTCCTGACTCTCTCCAGAGTCCCGACACAGCTTGGCCCTGATTGGCCAAAGAGTGAAAACAACTCACAGCAGAATGCAATGGAACAATCACCTGTGGGTGAACAATCTCCAAACACATTCCACATGAACACAGCACAGGAGAAGCAAATGAGAGAAGAATTGTTTTCCTTTTCTCTGAGGCTTCTCAGCTTCCCAGGAGAAAACTCCTGGGTGAAGGGATTTTTTCAGAGAATGTAAATGTGACACAGGGGTGTCCTGGCTGAGGAGAACCTGGATTCTCTGTAGGGAGTTTCTTCCCCTGTGCCATTCCTGCCCTGGAGCTTGTCTGGGACACTGAAGCAGTGTCTGGGCTCTGTTACCACCGAAGAGGACACCATGTCCCCCTTTGTGCCAGCTGCTCCTCAGTAGCTCTTCATGGCTGGCATTGCTTTGGGGTCTGGTAAGGAAACCCAGTGGATAACTTTGGGATAACTTCAGTATGTCAGAGGGGAGGAACGCTCCTGACTCTGGGAACTTAAATCCTCTTGAAGCCTTCAGCAATGAGCAGGAGTTCCTCAGAGAGAGGTTTGCTGCTGTCTCCTGAGGTGTGTGGAGGAGAGCAAAGGATGGCCAGACAAGGATGGCAGCAAGAAATTTGGATCCTATTTCCACCAGTTAATTTAAAAGCTTGGGCAGGTGTGGCATTCACATTCTCTGATCATGATCCCTTCACCCAGGGTTTTTCTCCTGGGAAGCTGAAGGGCAGCAAGAAGCCTCAGAGAAAAGGAAAACAATTCTTCTCTCATTTGCTTCTCCTGTGTTCTGGTCATGTGGAATGTGTTTGGAGATTGTTTACCCACAGGTGATTGTTCCATTGGTTCATAAACGTCTCACGCAGAAATAAATATTTTTTTGTGGCATTCACATTTTCTCTGGAAAAATCCCTTCACCCAGGATTTTTCTCCTGGGAAGCTCAGAAGCCTCAGAGAAAAATGAAAACAATTCTTCTCTCATTTGCTTCTCCTGTGTTGTGCTCATGTGGAATGTGTTTGGAGATTGTTCACCCACAGGTGATTGTTCCATTGGATTCTGCTGTGAGTTGTTTTCGCTCTTTGGCCAATCAGGGCCAAGCTGTGTCGGGGCTCTGGAGAGAGTCAGGAGTTTTCATTATTATCTTTTTAGCCTTATGTAAGTATCCTTTCTGTACTCTATAATATAGTATAGTATTCTTTAATATAATATAGTATAATAAAGTAATAAATTAGCCTTCTGAGCACATGGAATAAGATTCACCATTCTCTCCCCTCGCTGGTGGGGAGAGAATTTACATTTACAATAGGCAGATCCCTCCATTTTTGGGGGGATGTATTGGTACCCCAGAACAGTCATACCCCAAGGATGTGCAATACTGCCAAGGTAATTGGAATTTCTAACATGCAGATTCCTTAAGCCACAGGTGCCATGGACGCTCCTAAATACCATTTTATGTTTGTGGCTATACTGATGAGGTTTTCTGTGGGTCGGGGGCTTATTTAAATGACTCTGTGATTGTGAGGAGATATAGAATTGAATTTAATTCCCTGTTTACTGTGAATTTGAATTGATGATGCCCAACAACTGCTTTATGACGAAGAAGACATGCATGATTACAGTTCCTAGACATCTCACAGCTGGAGAAATAAATAGTTTTTCTTAGTGATATATCTGTGGAAACCATAATGTACAAGCTGCCTTCCTACCATGATGGCTGCAGTTTAAAAAGAAAAGCTGTGTGCTGCAGGGAAACCCCACTATTTCTAACAGGGATAAGAGCTGTGTTTTCTATAGCAGGAAATGGATAATGACTCCAATTTCTCTTCCTCATTCTGTAACTGTGTGTAGTGACTGATCCTGGAAGATGCATGAAGTGCAACCAGGATGAATACAGAGCAGTGTTGACTGGCCTCTCCTTGAAATAATGGCCTGTTTTGTGAGCATGGTGGTTAAAAATATGAGAGACTGAAACCTTTTCTGCTCAAAACTGGCCCTCTGCTCTGAGAAGGAGAGTTTATGCTCCTGCTCCATATATAAGGAACCACCCCTCAGCTGGGTGTTGGAATTAGGTGATCCTTAAGGTCCCTTCCAACCATTCTGTGATTCTCTATGATTTTACATGCATTCTCTATGGAATGCATGTAAAATCACTGATGGACAATCATTATTTTTTAAAGGGAAATTGGAAAATAAGACAATTCCTTTATTATTATTTTTATGCAGTGATTTTAAAATGTCAAATCCAATGCTCCACATCCAGAGAGTCTGCTCATATTCTGGGGCAAATCACCTGTTTTGCAGGCTCGTGTGCCTTTAGTTCAAGTAATGAAGACCACATTTGCACATCAATTACAACATGGAAATGAGTTCTGTGGCAGGTGAACATGCTGAAGGGCCTTTGCTCTGTCAGGGCAGTGGGAGCTGAGTGCTGTGCCCATCCTGCAGCTCTGACACAGAAGGGTGCTCAGCAGCAGCAGCAGCATTTCCCAGCTCTCAGAAAGGCTCTGCTTTGGGACAGCACCTCCAGCCCAGCACTTCCAGGTGGTGGCTATGTGCACAGACATGCTTGGTGCTGAATCAGCTCACTTTTAGGGCAATTTTCCCTTTGTCCTTCCCCCCATCCCCAGCCAGGTTGATTTGCCTAATGGAAGCTGACAGTAAACCTCAGCCCTGATTGTCAGATTTCTCTGGAAACCTCAAGGGAAAGAGAGGAAGGCAGGCATTTGAGGAACAAAAATAGCGCACATAATGAGCTCCCTTATTTAGCCAAACCGCTTTTTTAATAACCTTGCTTTTCCTTCTCACCCTGGCACAGGCAGGCACACTGAACAGGTGGCAGCACAACAATGGGATCTGCTCTGGGGGCTGGCATGGGCAGGGATGGATGGATGGATGCCACTGCTGGCCCCTGGGCTGCAGCTTGATCCCTCTGTGGGGATACAGCCTGGAAAAGCCATTTGGGAACAGTCTAAAAAATGATCTCTTCCTTCCTTACTTTTGTTTAACTCATCTAAATCCTCTTCTCCTGCCTGATTCAGGCTGTTTTTAACCTGGTGTCCCTCTGGCACAGGCTCAGGTTGGCACTGTGCTGTGAGCTTTGGGCAACAGGGCCAGTCCAGGACTGTTTCTGCTTTCTACATCCAGACAGGGAAAATGGTTTTTCCCCAAGTGTTACCGTGATATTTTCTGAGAAATCCTCTTTGCCCAGGATTTTCTCCTGGGATGCTGAGAAGCCTCAGAAAAGAATATAAATAATAATTATCTGATTGCTGCTCCTGTGTTTGCTGCTTTGGAATGTGGCTTGGACATTGTTTACCAACAGGTGTGTGTTGGATTGGTTCCATGTGAATTGTTTTTACTTAATGACCAATCAAAGCCAGCTGTGTTGGGGCTCTGAGGAATCACAAGTTTTTATTATTCATTCTTCTTAAGCTTTCTGATGTATCCTTTCTCTTTCTTTAGTATAGTTTTAGTATAGCATAATATAATATAATATAATATAATATAATATAATATAATATAATATAATATAATATAATATAATATAATATAATATAATATAATATAATATAATATAATATAATATAATATAATATAATATAATATAATAATCAGCCTTCTGAGAACTTGGAGTCATATTCTCATCTCTCATTTTGTCCTGGGCAGCCTCGCAAACACCACACCCAATGAAACCTGAAAACCATCTTTAAAGCTGGAAAAAGATGCAGAAAAGCATGCAAAGGAAGTTGTTCTCCCTACAGTTATTTTTCTTGTATACTCTTTAGAAGTTGGACCTGACGGTCTTTGATTTTGTGCCTGAGACAGTCTGTGTATGATGTTATATTCTGTGAAATAGTCTCCTGGGAAAGGGTTGTGGTTTTTAACTGTTCCAGAGGTGTGACTGGCAAGGAAAGAAAAAAACCCTTCTTTATTGACTTCCCAGAAAAAATACAACAAAAGATAAGATGGAAAATATGATCAGTGTCATATAGATAGTGAGAAGAGATGATGGATGATACAGGGTTTGATTTATTTCAGGATATGTCTGTTCTGCCTCCTGGTCCTGGGGAGGACAGGACTTTTCCAAATAACCCAGCCCTGGAGGTGATAAGCTGTACTTTTAGCATCACCCCCTATTAAGCAGACTTTTCCTTACTCCTCACTTGCTCTGGAGCCTTATTTTGTGGTAACCAGCTGACAGTGAGATGAATTACAGAGACATGGCATGTCACCGTGATATTTTTCTGAAAAATCTGCTTTGCCCAGGATTTTTCTCCTGAGAAACCTCAGAAAAGAAACGTGAACAATAATTATCTGATTGTTTTGGAATGTGGTCTGGAGATGGTTTACCAGCAGGTGCATCTTTGATCGGTTCCATGTGAATTGTTTTTACTTGATGACCAATCGCAGTCCAGCTGTGTTGGACTCTCTGAGTCAGTCACAGGTTTTATTATTCATTCTTGTTCAGCCTCCTGATGTATTCTTTCTCTTTCTTTAGTGTAGTTTTAGAATATAATATAATATAATATAATATAATATAATATAATATAATATAATATAATATAATATAATATATAATATAATATAATATAATATAATATAATATAATATAATATAATATAATATAATATAATATAATATAATATAATATAATATAAGCCTTCTGAGAACAAGGACTCAAATTCTCATCTCTCACCTCATCCTGGGGACCTCACAACACCACAATGGCACATTTTCTATAGTGTATTTTTGTTTCAGACCTATAAACTGCTTGAGCTGGATGTCACCCTGAGCTGTGGAGACTTGCAGCTTCTTCAGAAACTTCAAATTAATTCACACCACACGGGTGTTTGGGCTCACACAGGTGCAGCAACTGGCTGCTGAACAGTATCTGTAGTTATTATTTTGGTATTACTTCAAGTCAGCCTAATTTCATTTGCTTACAATGAGTAAGAACTTAAAAGGAAGAGTAAGCTTGTCTATTAAAAATACCTAAATATTTTTATTCTAATGGGGATAAAAGCTAAATATCTAAATATTTTCAAATGACACTAATCTTAAAGAAGCAACTTGTGTTTTATTCCTTGGTTGCTCAGCTCCTAAATAACACTGACAACTTTGGCTGTGTATTGAGAGATGAATGATGTCTGAATGTTATCAATTAGGCTGTTAGCCCCAAATAAATCCCAATAAGTTGTCTGGGTAAGGAGAACACAGAGGTGAGGTACACCACATTTTTTGTGTTGCCTCAGAAATTTAAATGCATTTACAGTCTATGTCTTATAATTATCCATATTCCAGAACTGTGCCATCTTTAGTTTTTTCTTGTGGATTCCTGTTGCTTTCAGTTGGTGAATTCAATTAGAGATAGATCTTTTATCTTAGCTGTATCAAATCAGCTCCTTCTGAACCAGGACAGGAGCCCAAGTTTCTGTTCAGGAATGTTTTAGGGTGAGGTGCCCAGCTCCAAACCACTCTGGGGTGGAATCAAATGCCAGTTTGGAAGGGTTTCTGTGCCTTTATGAGAGAGTGATTTACCAGCCTCGCAAGAGCTGCTATTGTTTGTTAGACTGTGTGTCCAGATGCTGTGGAATTTTCAGGTCTGAGCTATTTTGTGCTTTGGGAAGTTTTCTTAATCATTCACCAGGCCCAGTTTGGAAATAATATCCAAGAAAGTAGAGCAGGACAAGTTTTGCACAACTCTTTTATATCTCCCTTCTTTGCAAATGTTTTTTTTTTTTTTTCCAAAACCAGGCTTTTTTCATCTCTGTCCTTTTCTGCCTATTCTGCTTCCCTGCTCTGTCCACTGTCCTCCCTTCTGGCCAGCACTGCACATGGGAAATGATGAAACAGCTCCTGAGTGACTTCACCAGTCAGGTTCTGCCTTGTTTCTATCAAAATTAAACTTTCTTCTTGCCACAATACGTAGAAAAGACACCCCCCACCAGCCACAGGTGAGAAGAGTGCACATTAAATCCTCCCATCATCGTGCACTGCTTTGCCTCCTGCTGCTTTTATTGACAAGCCTTGCAAGTTTGGTAGTGAAAGTGGAAGAATGTAATTCTCATTTGTCTGGCTGAAGTGAAAAGGAAAGTCCTTCACATCTTCTTAGCTTGAGCTAGCCCCTCTCATCCTCTTGGCTGTTGTTTCAGTCCTTGTTAAATCCATTACACCCTGGGAGGTGCTCCATTTGAAGGGGTCTGAATGCATTTCTCTCTGCTGATCTGGGAGATATAACCACAACAAATGTCACTCATGTAATTTCCTTTAAAGAGCAGACATTTATCTGTAAGTCACTGTTGTGGCCCAATAAGGATGATTTTACTGAAGAATATAAGGAGGAAAAAGGCCTCTTTGGGATCTAGAAAATAAACAAATATCAGATTTGATTGTTACCTCCTTTCAGAAGTTGACACAAAGATTGATTGTTAATAAGCATGTGTTCTTAATTTGCATTGCAAAATTTTTAACACAGACAGCCATCAAAATAATCAGTTTGTTATTCTGTGAGTCTTCCTTTTTCCTATTGCCTACCCATGGGAGGGAAGCTACATTTCTATAAAGGAACAGCGAGAAACCCTGCTGGAGAGCAGCAAGATAACAAATTGCAGTAGATATCCTCAGTTCCCTGAGTGGGTGCCGGGTTAATGTCTCACGCCAGCTCAGAAATTCAATGGACAATTTATTCTGCACTGGAAATATTTCCCCTCCTTTCTTAATTTTTGCTAGCAGTGTATTTACACGCTCACAAAGTGAATTTCAGATTTGACGGGTGGGCAAGATTATAAAGAACATACAGGCTGCTAAAGAAAGCCAAGAAGGTGTTGTTCTTGATTTATAGATTTGCTCCAGCCTGAGAAGATCAGAGCATTCTTCAGTGAGGGCCAGAAGTGATTAGGAAATAATGAACCATGGAGAGGGGTCAGAAGATGTTGGGATTAGATCTTCATGGCTGAACAGGTCATGAACATGAACCAATCTGCATGAAATGCTGCCTCTGTGTCAGCTTCTCAAAAGTGTTGATTTATTCCTGTTATCTTTATTTTGCTTGCAAGGACCAAGATATGGGGAATTAAGTAGCCAGAGATAGGTACATTTTCACTTAATGTTTCATCAGCTTCTGTATGTTTCTGGTTTACTTAAAACCTGTGCAGATGTCTGTTTTTCCCTTGTTCACCTTCTCAGAGATTCATGTTTAAAAGAAGATTCATAAAACATTTTCAAGTGGGGAAAAATTCTTAGGTTAAATTCAAAGTCTCTTTTGATCTCCCTGAGGTATAATCATTGACAATTCTCAGTTAAAGGGGAAAACCATTATAATCTACATTAGTCCAAGAAAACAGTATTGCAGCTCTCAAAAGTGTTCAAAAGCTTTACAAGGAAAAGTACAGAAGACCTCATATTAAAAACTGTTTATGTTTATTTGAGTATCTGAACAGTTGAAAGTTTCTTATTTCAAGCCAAGGTGGTTCCCAGTAGCAGTAATACTCTTATTTCTGGGATGATCTTGGGGTAGAAGTGAATTCAGCTAATCATCTTCTGCACTGTTCCATGGAAAGATAAGGCTGACCAGCCTGGGATTAAAACTGTCTGTGAAATGAAAATGTCTATGAAAATATGGCAACTCTAGCAGTTACCTTGGGGTGGGACTGAAATGTTACATCATGACTTCAGAAGACACTGTCCAAGTCCTCATTACAGTTCTTTTATTTTTAACTAAGACTAGACAAAGAAGAATTTTTATCCCAGTTTTCCATTGGGAACACAATTATACTGCAGTGCACTTGCTCTCTACTCAGGAAATTTGTACAAGACAGACCAGTTGTGTCTAGATTGCCCAAATCTCGTTGTGGTTGCCCCAAAGCCATCTTCTGGCATTTTAAATTTCTGCTATTATTTTAAGTAATGTCTTATTCTAGCTTTCCAAATTCTTCAGACTAATAGAACTTTGACATTTTTTTTTCATTTGGTTATTCACCAACTTCTGTTACAGGATAAACTTATTGAACTGTATATTCATGAGTTGTTCATATGAATTGTTAGAATATTTTGATGCTGGACAACATCCTTGTGGATGTACTGGAATCACTGTGGTTGTGGTATTGAGGAGTGAAAAGTGATAGTTCTTGAAATTATTTGTAAAAACAAGTTTTCCTCTCTCCAAAACCCCAGGACTCTCAGAGCTATCACTGTTTTCTTTATCCTGCAATACTTCATGGTATTATTTCAAGTGTTATTTCATTCTTTCAACTTTACTTTGATCCAGCTACAAAAGGCATTGCATGTTCTTTCCCAGGTAGGAGTAGTATCCATCTGTTTAAATGAGAAAAGACTATGTCTATTCTTTATTGGAAAAAAAAAATTGAGGTGAGAACTTATGGTTTTTTTGTCTTCCACTTGAGAAGTGAAAGTGCTCAGGAGATCCCAGCCCTGTGGGTGGAATGTGCATCATGATGCCCTGTCAGGTGTGCCAGGGCCTGTTTGTGTTTGTGCCTCTTGCAGGCAGCTTTTTCCCATCAGATTAAGCTGGGGTTCTTTGCAGCTGAGGCCTCTTGGTGCAAGAAATTATTGCCATTGTTCCTCTAACGCCAGCACTGTGCTGTGGGTTTTAACTCAGAACAGAGCTCTCAGTGTTCTTCTCATATGGCTGAACAATGATCATGAGGTTTTACGGGCTGTTTTTGCTTAGCAGACTCCAGCAGTGCTTGTGCAGGAGGAATTACTCAGGAGCACTGGTTTTTAGCCCATGCATGGAACAGGACATTGGGCTGGATACATAAAACTTGCCTTAACTCTTGGGCAAAGATCCATTGCACAGGTTTGAAGGAAACCTGTAGGAATTTCACCAACCAAAATCTGTTAAATCACAGTGAATTAATATGGGTTATGTGGTTTGTAATGGATCCTTGAAGGGATCAAAAGGAGTTTCAGGTATGAGGTGCAAATGGGCTAACAAAGAATGGGTTAACAAAGAACGAAGGCCATTTGCATAACAATTAAGTTAATTTTAAGTCCAGACCAAAAAGCCCAACAACCTTCTTTATCCCCCAAATTGTTGAGACAGACTGATGACTGGATTAAGTTGAAATGATCGTTTGGAGTCACGATTTTAATTCCTGTCCTAAGCAGAGAACTTGGGCAGAATTGGGTTGGAATTTGTTTTCTGTGAAATGCTGGATGTGAATTTGGATTGGAATTTGTTTTCTGTGAAATGCTGGATGTGTATTTGGATTGGAATTTGTTTTCTGTGAAATGCTGGGTGTGTATTTGGATTTAGTCTCTGGTGACTGGGAACTGCTGGATGATGGAGCCTCCCCATCCAGCTGCCTCAGAAGGCCTCAAGGGTCTTGGTGGGATCCTGGTGCCTGTTGGGTCAAACAGGGATTCCAAAATGCCCTAAGGTGCCCTGCCAGGTAGAGCAGGAATATCATTATTTACTGCTGGTTGGTTTACTTCAGTCTCTGATGAGACAAATTAACAACATCACAGCCCCAAATCAGCCATTTTTAATCTTTTTAGACTCCTCTCCCCCATGGCACAATAGAAGAAATGCCAGTAACCACACAGCAACTCACCTTCAGCTGCAGAGCTCTGCCTGCCCAGCCAGAGCTGCCAGGCTTCCTCCTCCCTGTTCCCCTGCCAGCTTTCCTTTAGAATCCTTCTAATTGGCTCCTTAGTGTGACCTGAGGCTACCTGTCCTGCTTGGCTGCCTCACTAACGAGGCTCAGCTGCCTTTCCTTGGACCCAGGCAGGCTGGAGAAGGATCTCTAAACCCTGGGCCCGTGGCTTTCAGAGCCGCTCCTGCCAGTGCCCTGGTAGCCCAGCCTCTCTGGCAGTGGTGTCACTGGTGGCTTTTGCACGGGCAGGCATCTCATGCACTGCTGGAGGGCACTGCTCCCCTTTCAGACAGGACTTTGTGCCTAAAAACCCATCTGCTGGTAAAACATGCACATACCCAGAGTGTGGGAGCAGATATTGCTGTGTAAAACCAAAGAAAGGCCTCTTGTGTGAATCCATGGGGTACAAATGCTACTGAGAAAAAGTTTCCCTGGACATCACTGAGAACACAAATTCAAAAGCAATAGTTAGTTGGGATTTCTAGTACCAAACCCCCCTCTGTCAGATTTTGGGAATGTCACAGACATATTTCATGAAAAATCCTTTCTTTAGGATTTTTTCTCCTGAGAAGCTGAGAGGCCTCAGGAACAAAATGTGAAACAATGGTTATCTGCTGCTGTGGGATGCAACAGGTGCATCTGTGATTGGTCCATGTTGGTTGTTTCTAATTAATGGCCAATCACAGTCCAGCTGTCTCAGACTCTGGTCAGTCACAAGATTTTATTATCATTCCATTCCTTTCCTTGCAAGCCTCCTGATGAAATCCTTTCTCCTATTCTTTTGGTCCAGTTTGAATATAATATATATATATATATCATAAAATAATAAATCAGCCTTCTGAAACATGGGAGTCAACATTCTTGTCTCTTCCCTCATCCTGGGACCCCTGTGGACACCACCACATGGGCCCTCTTGCTCTCAGCCTGGTGCACAGCACCCGCTCCCAGAGAGAAGTGGCACAGGAGCCCTGGGGAGGCTGGTCCAGCTGAGCTCAGCCCAGCAAAGTGGGGATGGTGGCTTTGGGGACAGTGAGAGCCCCAGAGCTACCCACTGGACAGTTCCACTGCAGTTCTGGCAGCACAAAGGTTTGGTTTGATCAGCCCCACGCAAAATGGGCTCAGCAGCTCTGTTGCTGTGCTGTACCAGCTCCTTGGAGTCTTGAGGGCTGTGCAGTGAGGAGCTCACTTGATGTGGGCAAAGCCAGGGCTCCACATCTCTTTCTCCCCACCAGCTGCTCTGGAGAGCAGCTCTTTTGTTCATCCAAGATCAACTGAGAAGAGGCTGGCAGAGTCCTGGGTGCTGTGTGCCAAACCTGTGGGAAGAATTGGAGCAAGCAGGCTCAGAGCAGTTGTAATGAAACTTTTTTTTTTTTTTGTTGGAAAAATTTTATCTCATGAACAGCGTTAAACAGTTTGCAGCATTCATTTCTGAAATTTAAAAACATGAACAGAGAGGTCAAGTGCTTGCTTGGACTAACAGCAAAAAAACCTTTTCAAAGTGGAGTAACAGACAGCAGTTGAAAACAAATGGGATGATTTCCTTTTGTGCTGGCTGCTGATGGGAAGTGTCCCTGTGCTGCAGCTGTGGCAGGGCTGTGGTGGTGGGGCTGTCACAGGAAGGGCAAGTGGCCATGCCAGCTGTGCCTGAAACAGCAGCACTCCAGTGAGTCCCATCCAGGAAAGGTGAACTTGAACCGAGAGATAAAAGGAAATGGATTTATAGGAAATGGGTCTGGAAGAGTTTGGCTTGTTTAGTCTGGCAAATCGCAGACCAAGAGATGAGCTGATTGCTGTCTAAAAATACCATATGGGAGTACAAAGCAGTGAGAGAGGAATGCATTGGCTAGGAGCAAAACATAGATTAACCATGAATTAATCTGGCCTGGAAACAAGACAGTATTTAGCCATTAAAGCAAGAAGATTTGGGAACAGAGCAATGTTAACGCCAGAATACCAGAGACAAAAAGACTGCCAGTTTAAAGTAAAGATACATCTGGAAGCATGTGAGAAAGAGATGATATCGAATTCATGGTGCCCCTGATGCAGGGAATGATTGCCATTTGACTCTATTGATTCAGAAGGTTGAACAATTGTTTTATTAAAACTATATTATATTACATGAATACTGTTAGGAAAATTAATCCACAAACATCAGAGGTTTGTGTCCAAAGAAGAGACAGAGGAGTCCTTTTACATTATTTGAATAAAGGGAGATGCCATTGGGGCATTCCCCTGGGATCTCTCAAATTTTTGGAGCACACAGCCTCCCTTTTTATCCCAATTTCCTGGCCACATTTCCCTTCTCTCTTTCCCCATTTCTGAGGTACTTGAGAGGTTCAGACTTCCCAGAACATCTGATACCAAAGATTTCCCTCTAACGTATAACCCTCCCTTTTAATTTTTAATTCTTATGGAATTTAGGGGTTTTTCGTCCCTGTTGTTTCTTTCATCTTTAATGTCTAATTTAATTTATCAGCAAACCTAAAGTTTATTTGTAAAAGCAAATATATTTTCCTGTTCATCAATCAGCGGAATCCTTCCCATTGTTTCTTTTATCTCCCAGTGCTAGTTTTATCCACCAGCAGACCCACAGCTTGTTTGTAAAGACAAATCTGCTATTCCTCTATAATACTATATTAATTTATACTATAACACTATATTAATTATACAATATAGTATATACTATTATATAATTAGTATATACTATGGTATATACTAATATATACTATATATATTATATACTACTAATAATATATTATATACTAATTAATAATATATTATTTTACATACTAAAGAAATATTAACAATATTAAAGAAAAACCTGTGACTGTCTGAGACAGCCAGGACACAGCTTTGACCCAATTGGCCAAGGAAACAGAACAATCCTCAGCAGAATCCAACTGACAAATCACCTCAGGTAAACAATCTCCATAACGCATTCCACGTGTGCAAAAACAACAGGAGCAGGAAATAGAGATAAGAAATGTTTTCTCTTCTTCTCTCTGGGCTTCTCCAGGAGAAACCCTGGGAGAGAATGATGTCTGTCTCTGTTCAGAGAATGTGAATGCCACAAGATGATGGGATGTCTCCATTGTCATGGTTGGGGCTCAGTGTCCCATCCAATCCCTGTGTTCCCACAGAGCCACGGCTGTCACCATCCCTGAGGAAATGTGCACTGCCTGAAGGGCTGCTCCTCTTCAGATGCCTTCTGGTTGATTCTCGGTGCTGTCCTGAGATGTGCAGGATGTCTCTGTTTTGGGCAGAGCTCTTCAGTTTTCGGTCTTGAAGTTGATTATTAATTCTTATCTATAAAATTTTTCTTTTTGCCCAGCCGAGATCTGCTCAGCAGGGCAGCCACAGGCACTCTGTGTTGTCCTTTTATACTGCAAACTACCTATAACATATTTACACTTAATTCCCAGTACCTATCACCTGTGTTAGACAGTGAGCTATTCTAAACCAATCCCAAAGTGCCAGCATCACAGCAGAAAATGGAGAAGAAGAAAGGCTAGACACATCCAGATTCCTGAATCTTGTCCCCATAACCCTCATACCAAAAATCCTAAAATCTACATTTTCACCCTGTGATAATTTTATGATTGTACTATTTAAATTTCTGTGGCTTTCAGGTCCTCACACAAAGCTGGCAACTTGCTCCAGGGGTCATAATCAGACCCGCAGGTGTTCTGGGCTGTGTGCCAGGGTCTCCGAGCCCCCCAGTGGGGTCCTCAGCAACTGTGGACACCCAGAGGGATGCGCTGAGTTCCAAGAGTTAATCACCGACCTGTGACCAGATCCTTCTTTGAACCAGAGGGCAAAGAGGGTTTGGAGAGAAAGGAAGTTTTTTCCAAAGCCTTGATGTGCCTGTGTTTTAAATGGGCAATTCCTAGAAAGGGAATTCAGGAGGATGCAGAGAGTCACTGGATGTTTCAATGCAGAGTTATTCTACTTAAGAAAAAGTCTTGAAGGGGGTATAAACTCCAATGCTCAAGTGCATAGGTGAAATTATGCTAAATTGGGATTAGCTGACACCTTGAGTAGGAGTGGTGGAGTTACATTATCCCTCGTTTAGCTCTTGTGAGGCTCAGTGCATCTCCAGTGAAGCACCTGATCCTGGGCATTGGCAGAAAGAACTTTTTGGATTAGATTTCTTGAGCAGCATCAAAATCCCCAGGGTCCTGTTATTTCCAACTCTTTCAGTCTCTAGCAACCTGGAAGTTATCCAGGGCAGGAATTTCATCAGCTTTTGAGTTCCTGGGGATGATCCTGTATTGCTCTTAAGGAAGCTAAAGTCTACCATTTGACAAAAAGTAATTCTTTCTCTTCCTGCCTGTCCTCTGGGGCAGAGGGCTTGGTTCTCACTGTTAGAGAAATATGCACTGCCCAGATGTGCCCAGCTCAACAGAGCTGCCCAGGCAGGAGCTCCTTTGTGTCAGAGCCCAGGACATTGCTCTGGCTGCCCTGGGGGACTCCAGACCCTGGCAGGGAGCTCAGAGACCTTGGCACGGAGTCACAAACACCTGTGCCTTTGATTTTAGCCCATGGAAACAATTACCAACTTTGTGTGAGGATTTACAAGCCACAAGAGTTTGAGTAGAATGATAGTGAATTTGTCACAGGGTGAAAATGTAGAATTTTGGGGATTTAGAATGGGGGTTCAAGAGGCAAGATGGAGGAATCTGGGCATGTCCTGTCCTTCTTCTTCTTGTCCTCCATCTTCTGCTGTGATGGTGACACTTCTGGATTGGTTTAGAGTAGAGACAGACTGTCTAACATAGGTGACGGGTATTGGAAAATTATTGTAAATAAAGCACACACAGTTCTGAGTATAAAAAGCCAACAGCACCCCAAGGGCAGGGGCTGTGCCACAACCCGACCTGCTGGACAGATCTCAGCAGGTCAGAGAGAGAATGGAACAGATCAGAGAAAATGAACAACCTTGGAAAGCAGAGCTGAGGAATCTCAACTTCTTCTGTTGCGGGGCTGGGAAAAAAAACCTCTTTAATTCCTCCGGAGCCATTTCAGCAACACCAAACCCGAGACCTTTGTGTCCCAGCTCAAACAACAGGGAGTAGGGGCTGGCTTGAGCATTGACAGCAGAAATTATGTTCTCATGGCCTTCCAAATTCTCATTAATAAAAGCCTGACCCACATCCCATGAGAGCAACCCCCGGGCTGCTGTTAGCAGAGGAGGGGAGGTGTCCCCATGCCCTGGGCATGGCTCACACAGCACTGCTGGTGTCCCCACCTGGGCACTGAGGTGTGTCCTCTGTCCTCCTCTTGCCTGCCAGCCAATACCTGATGAGCCACTCTGCTGAATGACATGCGGACTGGGGCTGTGACAAAGGATACTCACTTTCAAAAAATGTAAAAGATTTATTAAAACCTTATTAAAATACAACAGAAGACTGAATAGAGAAAATATTATAGCACTGGGAGCAAAGGATTCTATCCCCATGTGCTGACCCACACCATGGAGGTTTCACCTTTTAACCCTTGAGCCCCTCCCAAAGTTCTGTCCATGGACTCCTCCTTCCCTGCCCAGCGCTGGAGATCCCTGCCTGACACCTTGGCTGGAGCTCAGGTGCTGCCACAGGAACGAGTGACCCTCCCAAATGTCCCAAACCCAGGGCACCCCTGAGAACAGCACAAGGGGGTAAAACACAACTATAAATCTATAAAACTGCTCCTAACACATACACAGGATATTTGCCTTTAATTGTGAGAGTCAGCCATGACATTACTCATCTACAACAGGGCTAAAAGCACCATGGTTTCCCTGGGTTTTATTTTTGGGAGTTCTGAACAGATCTGATGCCCCAAAGGCTGAAGCTGCTGCTGCCTTTTGGGAAACTCTAGTGAAAAGTAATATCTCATCTCCAGGAGAAGACAGCAGTCACACAGCACAGCAGGCACTGGCTTTCATCACTGCAGCAGACACCACTAAATCACACAGCACATCATTTAAAACAAACATGGTATAAGGGCTTGTAAAATAACAATAGAAAGCAGCTCTTAAATTTCCCTGGTGTCACACCAAGCCAGTTATACTGGCAAGACTCCAGCTTTTAAGGTGCACTCCATGTGAAAGTGTCTCACTGTGGACAAGACTGGAAATACAGTCCCACATTTCATTCCTCCCACATCCTAAGGAGACAAGTTTTCCCTGTGTTGCAGACAGGAGTCATACTGAAATCATGGAACTCTTTACTACATGGGCAGGTCCTCGCCTCTAGCAATCCCTCAGCTCAATTTTCTGAGCAGTTCTTGGAACAGGGAAGGTGAAAATCCATAGGGAAATTGCCTGAGTGATTCACAGGGGCTGGTGTTGCCTTTTCTCTTCACAAAGTATTGAACTCCAATACCACTGCTTGGCTGTGGAGGGAAGTGCTGCTGGCTGAAAATACAGTGCCTGAAATATAAACTCCTCTAGTTTCTAATACGGATTAATTACAGTCATTTTCAGCTGCATAGAATATCCTCCATTTCTATCCTCATCTGTTCACCAGCATTGCTCCCAAGCCTCGTGTGACTGACACCTCTGTCCGATGGCTGCCTTGCTTATTCCACACGCAGAAATCACCTGGCACCAAAGGAACGGTGACATCATTAAATTGCAGCACACCTCCTGCCCTGGCCTTTCAATGTGTCCTCTGAGCCCTGTGGGAGCGCTGTCAGGGTGTCCCTGCGTGCCCTGCACTCCTGTGCTCCACTTCGGTGCGTCCCTGTGGGAATTCAGCACATCCCTCTGGGATGTTGCCAAAAGCACCTGGTGGCTTGACTTTGACCCTTTTAGGGATCTGCCACCTGTTTGTGGGGACATGGGAATCACTTGGGTTTGAATAGTTCATTCACAGGGTGAAAAATGTAGATTTTAGGATTTTGGTACAGGGGAGTTTGGGAGACAAGATGGAGGATTCAGGCCCCGACCTCGTGGTCTTTCTCCTTCTTCTTGTCATCCATTTTCTGTGTGATGTTGGTACTTGGGGATTGGCTTAGAGTAGAAGATCACTGTCTAACATAGGTGATGGGCATTGGGAGATAATTGTAAATATGTTATACGTAGTTTGTGGTATAAGAAGACACGGCTGCCCCGTGGGCGGGCAGAATGCCTCAGACGATCCTGCTAAGCTGACCTCGTCAGGGCAGGAGAAAGAATTTTGTAGATAAGAAACAATAAACGACCTTGAGATCGCGAAATGAAGAGCTCCGACTCCTTCTTTAAGCACCGGGCTGAGAACAGAGACTTTCCAACAATTCTCGGGATCACTCAGACAAACTAATGATCCCACACGTCCCAGCCTCACTCAGCTCTTTCCCCTTTCCCTCACTGACTCTGCTGCCACTATAAAGATATTGGGGGTCTTGCCAAGCAGGGATTTGATGCCAGCAGGGGTCTCTGTACAAATCGCAAACGGGACGGGGCTGCTGTGGAACTGCCTTGAGCTGTTTTATTTTCCAGCATCAGTCTCATCACATGGTTATGGCAATGGGAAGATGCCAGCAGCTCACATCCCAGGCAGCAGACCAAGAATTCAATGTCACAACTCACTTTATAAGTTTTTTGACCAATCACACAAAGCAAAAGTGCAATGACAGTAGTTCCATCCAACCACTATAGGCACAGGTACCTTTGGTTAAACAATGCTTGCTTATTTCAAATACAATACCTGTTTGTAGGCTTTAAAACTTACAGAGCTCCATTATTAAGCTTCAACCTTCCTAATATCTCGCTAGATAAACTTTTCTGCAGCTTAGGGGGTTATTCTAGACAAGCATTAATACACAGACCATTGTTCTATTTGTCCTTGCTTTTTCAGTTTAAATAATTTTTCTGCTGACCAATCTCATGGCTGCTGCTTAGCTCTAATCACAGTTCTGCTGTCTATGGGGCCTGCCTTGTGCAGCTTTCCCAAACCCCTCTGATTTTGTGGATTCCCACAGGGATTGACTCTTTCGTGAACCCCTGCTGCTGCAGAGGGACAGGAGATCATCTGTAAGACCAGAGCATGCACACCCATAGCTCATACTCAACCCATACTTGATCACCTTTGATAGTTTGCATTTATTATTATAATTATTAGGAAGCTTCTCTTTCTGGAATGATGCTGAACAATTTACTGTTTCAGACCTGTTCTGTTGTCTGGTAATCTGAATTTAGTCCTTACACTGCTTTTCTTGTGTTGAAATGGATTTTGCCATTGGTGTACTGGGATATTAGGTGGACACAGGCTGCTTTGGAATAGCAGCATTTGAAGAATCCTCATGTGTATGTATTACTTGGTGGCATGTTTCTGTTCATTCCTGTTCCTTAATGGTGGTGGAGCAGCACTGAGGAGCCTCAGGGATGGGTGGGGAGTGCATGAGAATATCCTGAGAAATCAGCATGAAAAAGCAGCCCTAGCCAAGGGTGACTTGGAAATTCTGCTTTTCTTAAATGATAGAGAAAGAAAAAAATATCTAGAAAAAATTTCTAGATTGTTTATCTACAGCAAGTAGTCCTGTATTGATAGAAGATTAATCAACTCTCTTTAGTGACACTTCACTAAGTTTTGTAATTTTCCAGTACAGTTGGATGGGTGGAATGGACTTACCCCATGTTAATCAAGAAGACCCATCACTGTGCAGTCACTGATAAGCAATTATCATGTAAAATAACAGCAATGAACTCAAATTGCCCCTCACTGCCCATCACTGCTCTGCTTTTTATAGTAATAATATAGTCCATTAAAACCTACAATCACTGTAATGTTTATGCATTATTGGGGAGATAAATTGCATAATTCTCATTTTACAATTTAAATGTAATTAGTAGCTTACTAATGACTAAAACCTGAATTTGCTAGACTATCAGTTTTTCTAACACTTGCCAAAATTATAGGTAATTACTTAGAGCTTGCAATAATTATAAGTCCATCTCTTAAATAATTAATGTGCACTTTCATGGTACAAAACAGCCAGTAATCAAACGACCCCTGGCTTTTACAGCAAGCCCATGCAATTAGTCTTATTGTGTAGGTCTATAGAAACGTTCCCATCACAAGAGTCTCTTAAGGTAGCAGCCTTGATAGTGACGGCTCTTGTGTTTTATGGTACCAGACAATGATTAACACCCAACAGCCTGTGGAGACTGGGGGTGAGGACACAATCTGAGTGCATTTCCTGAGCCATGGGATGCAGATCCAGGAAAGTAATTACAGGTGAGAGAAAACTGAAGTTAAGTATTGCTGTCTCTTGGACTATCAGATATTCTGCTGAGGGGATTTTTCAAGTCCATTCATCTTTTGCATCATGAATCATTAGCCCAAGAAGGAACTCCCTGTCCTGGGGGGGGCTACGTAGAGTAAAACTAATTTGTTTTTTTTTAAGCAGAAGCTTTTCTGTTGTCTTATATATCAAGAGCTCTATTACCATTATAGTGCAAGGATTCCATATCACCAGAGCATCATACACCTCCTCAATGTTTCTTGCAGGCAGCTCCTCTAAGCACTGACTCCTCTTGGTCCTTGCAGTTATCATCTAACTCCAGCTCCCACCAATCCACTCCTTTATACCACTTGATCTTATTGGCTACAGGTGTGGCCTGTTAAGATCAGGCCTGCTCCTAATAGTTTAGTGATTGGTCCAGCTGCAACTTGTTGGGGGGTAAGATTACATTTTATGCCACCTTCAGACTGTATCCCCCTACACCTTTCCTTCACTTGCTTTAGGGTAGATGCTGCAGAATCATAGAACCATCAAGGCTGGAATAGACCTACCAGATCACCCAGTCCAGCCACTCACCCAGCACTGCCACCTAAACCCCTAAACCACATCATCCAGAGCCAGATCCAGATATCAACACACCCAAGGATGGTGAGCCCACCACTCCCCAGGCAACCCATTCCAGTGCCTTGACCCCTCTGTTAACAGAGAAAGCCACTTTCAACAGTGAAAATTTTCTTTCTAGTATTTAATCTGAATCTCTCTGTCTCAGGTAAAGAACATTTCTTCTTGTCCCTCACTTCAGGCATGGCAGAAGAGAGCAGCCCCTCCTCACTACAGCTCCTGAAAGGTGGGGTTGGTCTCTTTCTCCAGGCAGCACTGACAGAACCAGAGGACAGTCTTAAATTGCACCCAGAGAAATACAGGTTGGATATTAGGAAAAGGTTTTTACAGAAAGGGGGATAAAGATCTGGAATGGCTGCCTGTAGAGGTGGTGGATTCACCATCCCTGGCTGTGTTTAACAAAGCCTGGATGTGGCACTGGGTGCCAGGGTTTAGTTGAGTTGTTGGGGCAGGGGTTGGACTCCATGGTCTTGAAGGTCTCTTCCAACCCAAAGATTCTGTGAATTCTGTAAATTCTGTGAACTTTTCAAGCAGTTGTGGAAAACAGAGAGGTTCCCCCTGAGCCTCCTCAAGACTAAACAAGCCCAGCTCCCTTGGCTGTTCCTCATCAGAATTGTTTTCCACACCTTTCAGGAGCCTCCTTTCCTTCTCTGGATGCACCCAAGCAGCTCAATGTCCTTTTTAAAGTGAGTGGCCCAGAACTGGATGCAGCATTTGAGATGTGGCCTCCCAGTGCCCAGTGCAGGGGGATGGTCACTGGCTGCTCCTGCATTATGGCTGATACAGACCAAGATGTCACAAGCCCTATATAAATGGGCTTTTTCTCCCTAGTCTCCAAATTTAATGAATATCAGTGGGAAATAGATATAACTTGTGAAGCCCAGAGATGTCTGCTCACCAGATTCATCTGGCCCAAATTACCTTCACTGCTGTGCTTGCCACTACCAGTAGTGAAGCCTTCTGGAGGCCTGGAGGCTCTGTGCAGAAATCAGAATGCACAGGGCTGGCTTGGTTGGCTTAACTGGAGCCCACATGCCTGAAAAGCTTTGTAAATTTGTTGAAGATTGCAATGCAAGATGTTTTCAATTGCCATCTGCATGGCAGGTTACCTTTGTCAAATGGGCAGTTTGCCTTATCCCTCTCTTTGAGTGACCACAATCACTCCTCCCTCGGGAGGGGACACCTGCTTATAACAGCTATGGAATGTCACTGCATGGCTGATAAGAACTACAGCATCCCATTGGGAGATGTGAGCCCAGAGGGAGGAGCCAAGCATTCCTACCTGGATATAATCTGGAGATTCTGGAACACCAACATGGCTTCACCATGGGATTCCCCAGAGGAACAGCAGCTGCCTCTCCTTCCCCTGGATCTCCAGAGGAAGAATCCATCCTTCTCTACAGGATCCCTGCTCCAGCAGAACCAGCCCTGACACTGCAGGAGGGCTGCAGCCACAATTCCAATGGGACTGCTGCCAGCACCCTGACCCACAGGGAGTCAGGTTGGGTTCTGACTCTGTCACTGTTGTTCTAGTTTCATTGTTTATTTCATCCTTTATTTTTTTTCTTTCCCATTAAAGAACTGTTATTTCCTGCTCCCATATTTTTGCCTGAGAGCCCTTAATTTAAACTTTATAGCAATTCAGAGGGGTGGGGAGGGTTTACATTCTCCATTTCAGGGGAGGCTCCTGCCTTCCTTAGCAGACTCCTGTCTTTCCAAGCCAAGACAAAATTCCACCCTGTTTCCCAGAGATGCATCACATCGTCTCACTTTGCATTTTCAAAATCAAAAAAAAAGGTCTTTATTAGCCAAAGCTGGTAACAGTGATTCTGGTATTTGCTGATCTCTTCAAACCTGTCTCTGAGACAAAGTTTTGTGATGCTATTTTCTGTGAAGAAACAAAAGAAAATAAGAAAAAATAAAGCAACTCTACAGAAGGCAAAATCAAACCTAAAAATTACGGTCAATGCTTCTAGGGTCAATGCATTGATGTCAGCAGTGGAAGTAGCACACTGAGGGGGGCTATAAATACAGCCCTGGCTGTGTAGCAGTGTGAGTGAAGTGGTTTGGTCAAAGTCTTGTTCCTCAGCTCCAGAATTTGCCCTTTGCCTCAATACCTGCACCGTCCTCCTCCCCCAGCCCCAACACCTGTACCAGGAGGGCTCAGGGTAATCAGTCCCACCTGCTGTGCCAAAATGTAACCAGCAAAGCACTTAACATCTGCACCACAGTTTACCTGTCCCTAAAATGAGAATTGTGGTAACAGTTACCTCAGCAGGGCAATGGGATTAATTAATGTTTATAAAGACTTTGAGGTCTTCAGATGGAAATTGCTGTAGTATGTAAGTGCAGAGTAATTATGATTAGCATTACTTTCAGTGGCATGTATAGACTGTAATTAGCTGTGGATTGTATTGCATTGACTGTGAATAATTTGAAAGCTCTCTTCAGGAAGGTGTCACTTTAAATGTTTTAATATTTTGCATCTAATAGTACCACCATTTAGCTTCTTTTTCCCTTTCCTTACCCTCTGATAGTGCTACGTCCTGCAGTGTTGGTTATTGGAGCCCTGAATATAAAGTAGTGTGTCTCTTATCCTGATTTCCTTCATTTGAAGAGAGGAGAAAATATGACAGAATTCTAGGCTGATGAAGGAGCTTATTTAGCACTTTAGGATGCCCTGGCTGGTCCTTCCTGTGCAAACTGCTGGGCAGAGCCTCGGGTTCACCACCCCTGGTACCTGGGGTGCTCTTAGGGCGCCTCCAAACTGCTGCACAGAGATGCTGTGCATGTGACAGAGTGCATCCCCAGCTCCTGGGACAGCTGTGCTGAGCACCCCCTGCATATTCGCCTCGTGGCTCCACTCCTTATTGAGCACAGAAGAGCCTCATTTTCTCCTCTTCTCTGCATGTCTGCAGCACAGAGGAAGGAACAATAGCTAGAGACTCCTTCTCTGGGCTTGTGTCCTTTCAAACACTTCCCAGGTGTCTCTTTGAGCCCTGTTTTGCAAGACCATGTGTCGGAATTCAGGACATCCCTCTGGCTGTCCTGGATGGCCAAGACCCCTGCCAGGGGGCTCAGAGACCCTGGCACAGAGCCCAAGATGCCCCTGTGGTTTTGATTATGACCCATGGAGCAAGTTACCAACCTTAGATGAAGATCTGCAAGCCACAAAAGTTTAAGTAGAATGAAAGTGAATTTATCACAGAGTGAAAAAATAGATTTTTGGGGTTTCTAGAATGGGGGTTCAGGAGGAAATCTGAATGGAGGAATCTGGGCATATCCAGTCTTTTTCCTTCTTCTTCTTCTTGGCCTCCATCTTCTGCTGTGATGTTGGCACTTTTAGATTGGTTTAGAGTAGAAGCTCACTGTCTAACATACATGACAGGGATTGGAAAGTAATTGTAAATATTGTACACGTAGTTTTTAGTATAAAAAGATAACACCACCCCAGGGGCAGGCAGAGTGCCTCTGACTGTCTTGATGAGCCAACCACGGCTGGACAGGAGAAATAATTTTATAGATAAGAAACAATGAACAACCTTGAGAGCAAGAACTGAAGAGCTCTGACTCCTTCTTCAAGTGCTGAGCTGGGAAAAGAAAATTTTTAAAATATCTTGGGGTCACTCTGAGCAGCTAGAGAACCTGAGACCCATCACTCACCTGTGCTAGACACAGCCTCAAGCTGGAGGCAAGAACAGTCCTGGCAGTAATTCCTTTTCTCTGGGAACTGAATGGATTCAGAGAAAAGAGATGCATCCCTCAGGCTGCTTCAAGACCCAGCTGCCATTACAACCACTTTATCCACTCAAAACTGGAACAGTTAAATTAGGAATGTGGGCACCAGGAGATCCCTCCACAGCCTGGGGAAGGAGGAGGACAGGCCAGTTCTGCTGGTTATATGGGGAGCCAGGCTGCCCAAATTTGAGTGCCTCACTTAAATGCTTAAAAAATGCTGAGCATCCAGTTTTCTGCTCTGCACCTTTTGGAAACATGGACACCTGTGGTATTTTTGGGGTCCCCCATGGCAGGAAGGAATGATGAATCTGACTCTATGTTCTTAGAAGGCTAATTTATTATTTTATGTTACTATATTATATTAAAGAATGCTATAGTAAACTATACTAAAGAATAGAGAGAAGATACAGACAGAAGGCTACAAAGAATGACAACGAAACTTGTGACTCTCTCCTCAGAGTCCAACACAGCCTGACTGTGATTGGTCATTAAGTCAAAACAATTCACATGTTGGATAAACAATCTCCAACCACATTCCAAAGCAGCAAAACACAGGAGAAGCAAATGAGATCATATTGGTTTCCTTTTTCTCTGAGGCTTCTCAGCTTCCCAGGAGAAGAATCCTGGGCAAAGAGGATTTTTCAGAAAATGTGACAGTGACAGACACCTAAATTGCTTAAATGCCTAAAATCCATTTAGTCTGATTTCAGCATATGTCCACTCACTATTGGAGATGAAGGCAGGAGCTAAAGTTCTGTTCCATAATGATTCCCCTGAAACTCCAGAATTCGCCTTCTGAGAATGTAACAAGTGTTAGGACTTTATGGTATGTGAATCCCAGGAAATCAAAGCCAGTTTGTTTGTCAGTGACACCACACCCAAGCCCTGTCTTTGGAGCTTATTTGAGATTTTTATTTTACACTGTGAAAGCAGAAGCAATAGTGCTTCTTTAGGCAAACACCAAACCCCAGACTTAAATTAACATCTTTTAATTAGGCAAAGGAGAGCAAATTGCATGTCAGAACACATGGATCATGGAAGGAAGGAGCTGCAGCTCCTCTGTTCCTGGGTCCTGCTGCAGCCTGTGTGCCCTGCACTGGGACCCTGCTCATGTCCCTTTTTGTGCTGGTGGACACTGCATCACACACAGAGCACCTCTGCTGCTCTGTCCTCTCAGTTCAGCTAAGGAACAGTACAATATGTCCAACCAAGTGGCATATTCACATAGAAATTTCCAATTATTTTGTTTCATAGCCTGGTGTCCCAGTTTTAGCTGAGGATCTCAGAATTATTGTGGAATCGTAAAATGGTTTAGGTTGGCAGCAGTGTTAGAGCTCATCTTGTCCCACTCCCTGCCATGGGCAGGGACACCTTCCACTATCCCAGTGATGCCTCAGGTTTTAGTTTTTATATTTTTCAGATTCTGTGCTGCTTTAGTGTGTGGGTCTGGGCTTCATATGAGGGATGGTGAGCTCTGTGCACAGAGCAGGGAGACAAAACAATTCCTGCTCCAGCTGGGCACCAAGGACAAATGATCCAAATCTCAGACCCAAGAGCACAAACAATGTGGGCTGGAGACAGAAAAACAAGCAGGATGGGATCTAAAAACCTAAAGCTGTAATTGGACAATGAACTCCAAGATGCAAATGGAGCAGAATTTATAAAAGTGAGAGACCCTGTGAGTGGTCGTGCATTTTGGGACCATTTTGGTTCTCCTGGGGTGCAGCCCTGGCTGGGCTCTTGTGCTGCCCAAGGTGGATCCATTGAGGCCTCCTCATAAATTCCTGCTTTATTCTTTAGCTCTGTCCAGCCTCTGTTCTAGGGCAGCCTTCACAAGGCATCACCAGGCTGCTCCCAGCCCTGTCCAGCCTGGCCTTGGGCACTGCCAGGGATCCAGGGGCAGCCCCAGATGCTCTGGGCACCCTGTGCCAGGGCCTGCCCACCCTGCCAGGGAGGATGGTGGAACTCTGTTGTTAACAGCACACCTTGGGTGGTGTTGTGATGACTTCAGTGTCTGCCTGTGTGTGAAGGGAGTGCCCCAGGCTCTTCCTGCTGGTGCCCAGCAACGGGACAAGAGCCACGAGCAGGGCCTGAGCCCAGCCCTGCCCCTGCCCAGGAGGCACAACTGCTGCCCTGGGCAGTGCCCAGCCCTGAGCAGGCTGCCCAGGGAGGGGCTGGAGTCTCCCTCAGCGGGGATCCTGCAGAGCCCTGTGCACACAGTGTGTGCCCTGTGCTCTGGGATGGCCCTGCCTCAGCAGGGAGGTGCCACCAGGGACCCTCTGGGCCCCCTCCAGCCTTACACATTCTGTAATTCTGTCGCAGACATCTTTTATGGAAAATCCTTTCCTTAGGATTTTTCCTCCTGAGAAGCTGAGAGGCCTCAGGAACAAAATGCAAACAATGGTTATCTGCTGCTGTGGGATGCAACAGGTGCATCTGGGATTGGCCCATATTGGATGTTTGTAATTAATGGCCAATCACAGCCCAGTTGGCTTGGACAGAGAGTCCGAGACACAAGCCTTTGTTATCATTCTTTGCTATTCTATTCTTAGCCAGCCTTCTGAGGAAACCTTTTCTTCTATTCTTTTAGTATAGTTTTAATGTAATATATATCATAAAATAATAAATCAAGCCTTCTGAAACATGGAGTCAGATCCTCGTCTCTTCCCTCATCCAAGAACCCCTGTGAACACGGTCACAGTAATTCTGTGGTTTTGGGGTGATGCAGAAGACCACTTGAATCTGTTGTGAGGGAATTGCACTTGTTTTCCAGTGCTTGAGCTAAATTAACCATTGGCAATGCTATCCATCACTTCAAAGTTCCTTTAAAAAACTCATGCTGCCTGCAGTCATGTCTGGAACTCATCATCTTCTGAATGTGTTTGTCTGTCTGAGGAAGGGAGGCACAGCACTGCTGTCCTGTGGTTTCCAGTGAGGAGCAGAGGAGTCTGTGGAAGCGCAGTTAAGACAAAGCAGGGCTAAGAGGAGGCAGATTTCAAAGGGGAAGAAAGTGAGTTTGTCCTTGTTATCCGCAGGAGATATAGCAAGGATGTTTAGGCTTTATACTGCAGCCAAGGAGATGCAGATTGCTGCTGTGAGAAATAAATGGTGAGGCCTGGAAGAGGCAGCTTTGGGGAGCCCTGCAGCTGGGGCAGTGCAGTAAGGTAGAAAAATTAAAGAAAGATTCATAAAATCAATCTGGTTCTCCTGGAATCAGTGGCTGGCCTTGTCTGGCCCTTTGCAAGTTCCCAAGGAATCCTGGTGTGAGCAGTCCATTAGCACAACAATCTATTCCTGGGTGAAAGACACTTGCACCTGTATAAACTGTTTTTACACCATAGATAGAAAAATTAAAACTATCTCTCACAAACAACTTTTCCTGCGTGTACACACTGGGGTTTGATTGACCAATCAATACAGGATAACAACTTGTTACTGACTAATAATTAATTAACAAGAAAGCTCCTGACCAATTGGAGTCCCACACCAGATCTGTAAAACTGTATATAAAGGAGTTATGTGAATAAAGAATGGGCTTTTTCCTCCATGAAGAAAATGGAGTCCATGTGATTTATTCCCATAGAGTCTTGGAAACATTACAGTGGGATGCAGTCAAATAACAAGGGCCATTGATGATATGATGTTTTGAAAACCCTTCCCAGCCTGTAAGACTGGATCACTCATTCTCAGAGTCACAGGTCAGCTTGTCCTTCCAGGACTTGTCTCTTTTACATGCTGAAAAATGCATCATTTACACATCAATTCTGGGTAGAGACTTACCCCAGGGTGATTCATACAGGCTAAATCCAGGCATCTAAATTGAAAGGAGCATGGAGCATGCTGGTTAGGGCCAGGTAGCTCAGAAGGATTGTTTGAAGGATTCTTCTTCAAGTGATCCTTCAATTATATGAAGGATTTCTAATTTTTTTTTTTAATGTTTTGAATAGAAACTTTGGGCTTGGGACTCTCCATCTGGTTTTGCTGCCATCAATGTGAGCTCACCACTGAGCACAGCAGCGAACTCCCCAACAGCAAAATCAGCTGAGGTCAAGCTTGGCACTCTTTCTTCTTCCATTATAACAACAGTCTAATCTTTTAACTACCAATAAAAGAGAGAATCCACAATGAAAAGTGTTTTGTTTTCTTTAGGCTTTTACTGGAATGATGAATAATCTTTACAAAGTGATAACAGAAACCCAAATCTTGTTGATTTATTTGAAGTGACTACAGGAAATCAAGATATATTGAAGGTCAGTTCATAACAATAAGCTCTGAGTTTCTCCTCCTCTTCAGGAGAGTGTGCAGTGATAACCTTGCAGGAAAGGTTTGGGTATCTCAGTAACAAGGTGGGTGTGTGTCCAGTGAGGAGCCTTGCCTAGAACTACTTAGCATGCCCAAGGGTAGGAACTGAAAGAAATCAAGAGTTGTTTACTGTATCTGTAAATGTGGATCAATGGCTTCTTAATCCATGCCAGCCTCACTAAAATTAACAGTGTCTGAAAGAATAAATGACTTTATGGTGATGGATAATCCAGCTGGAGTAAGACATTATTGGAGAAGATGTAGAACCTGGGAGTGCAGGGGAAGTAGCTCATTTGAAAAGGGAAGGCTGTTGTCAGCAAATGCTTTTGCAGGCAGTTATGCATGTTGAATTCCTGTGCAGAGAAAGGGCAGGAGCAGGACCTCACCTGGCATAGCTCTGTGACTTCAGGAGATGCAGATTTCCATCTGCTGAAGATCCAGGTATTGTATTTGTGGGGATGCCCCAATGAAGGGAAGAATGATGAATCTGACTCCATGTTCTCAGAAGGATAAGTTATTATTTTATGATACTATATTATATTAAGGAATACTACACTATACTAAAGAACACAGAAAGGATACAGACAGAAGGCTAAAAAGATAATAATGAAAACAACTGACTCTCTCCAGAGTCCTGACACAGCTTGGCCCTGATTGGCCAAAGAGTGAAAACAACTCACAGCAGAATCCAATGGAACAATCTCCAAACACATTCCACACGAGCACAACAGAGGAGAAGCAAATGAGAGAAGAATTGTTTTCCTTTTCTCTGAGGCTTCTGAGCTTCCCAGGAGAAAAATCCTGGGTGAAGGGATTTTTCAGAGAATGTGAATGTTACAGTCCAGGTCTGAGCCAAAGATGGAGATCGAGTCCATGAAGAGACTTGTGGTGATTCCAGTGGATTGAGATTTGCAGTCTATAAACTCCCACAGCTCAGCCTCCTGCCCCCAGTGTTCCTGAGATGTGAATATTGCTGTCCTGGGCAATGGAGACTGCAGGGACCCTCCTGGAACAGCTCATCTTCTAGAGGTGCTTTATTCACTTGTTCTGTGCTGCCTGATGTCCCCCATAGCCTGTGTGTATTGAAGGCAGGAGATCAAAGGAATGAAAGTGCTCCCTTCTCTGTCACTTCAAAGATATGAGCAATTAAAATATGAATTAATTATTTAATTGTATGTATCCCAATACTGTGTTGATATTGAGGTAAATCAGAGGCAAAGGAAATAAACTAAAAGGTGAGGAAAAGAACGAAGCTCTTACTCAGATCTCTGTAATAGAATTCCTTACTGTCTCATCCCATGGAGATGTTAATCCTCCCCACTGTCTTGGTTTGGAAAGCCAGGTGTCTCCTAATGAAGGCAGGAGCCTCCCCTGAAATGGAGAATGTGAACCACCCCCCTCCAAGTTGCTATAAATTTTAAATTAAGGGGCTCTCAGGCAAAAAATTTGGGAGCAGGAAATAACAGTTCTTTAATAGGGAAGAAAGTAAAAGGATAAAATAAACAATGCAGTACACTAGAACAACAGTGACAGAGTCAGAACCCAGCCTGACACCCTGTGGGTCAGGGTGCTGGCAGCAGTCCCATTGGAATTGTGGCTCAGCCCTCCTGCAGTGTCAGGGCTGGTTCTGCTGGAGCAGGGATCCTGTAGAGAAGGATGGATTCTTCCTCTGAAGATCCAGTGGAAGGAGAGGCAGCTGCTGTTCCTCTGGGGAATCCCATGGAGAAGCCGTGCTGGTGTTCCAGAATCTCCAGATTATATCCATGTAGGAATGCTTGGCTCCTCCCTCTGGGCTCACATCTCCCAGTGGGATGCTGTAGTTCTTATCAGCCATGCAGGGACATTCAATGGCTGTTATCAGCAGATGTCCCCCTGGAGGGAGGAGTATGGCTGTGGAAGAGATAAGGAAAACTGCCCACTGAACAGAAGGCAACTGCCATGCAGATGGTAATTGAAAACATCTTGCCTTGCAATCTGGGACACCCACATAAACTTAATTGTGCAAGAATGGCCACACCAGAGCAGACATTCTCCTCTCCAAAAACATGACCTGGTTTGGGGTGTGACACATGAATATATTTGGACTTTCTTTTTCCCTGTGAGGTTTCAGGATTCTGGACTGGGCTGTGGCTGTGAAAAGAGTGCAGTGCCATTCCTGGCCAGTCCCAGCTCTCTGCTGTACAGCAAGAGACAAGTCCTTGTGTTGGATTTGGTAAAGAGAGGCTGGGAACTCCTCTGAGTTCCTGCCATAACTTATGATAGAAGAAGAACATGTGCAAGGGCTTATTTTTGAAGCTGCACTCCCAAGAAGACTAAATGAGAGTTATTCTTCAGGGCCTCAGTATTCAGATCACAGCTCCTTGCAGACAGGTCTGTTGTTGCTGTAATTAGGCTTAGTTTACAAAACCTTTCACCAGCATTTTACAAACTGCCTGGTGATTTTTTAAGTGCCCAGTTACCCTTAAGACAAAACCATTAGAGTCTGTGATGCTAGAGGCTTGAGCACTTGTAACTTAGAAATCTCAGGTAAGAGTCCTTAGGCTCAGTCAGACCCCAATTGTGGTTTATGATTAGCAGTGACAACCTGTGGCTGTTCTCTCCACCCCCAGAACCTGCTGCAACCTCTTCACCAAAAGCCACTGGAACAGTAGATCTCTCCCTTTAATTAGCAGTGTATTAATAAATCCATTTGTTCTCTAATCCCCACACACATAGTGCGGTGATTCATTAGCACAGGAAGAGACAATTTAGATTTTCTCAGATAATAGCAGCTGTCACTAATCAAATTAAAGGAGGAAATGCAAATCTGAATTTGAACAAACTGGTGTGACAGGGAGGAAGGCGACAGGCTGCTGTGAATGATCTTCTGTACAGCTGAAAGGGGCAGAGGAAATTCCAGGGGCATCAGCAGCTCCTCACCAAAGGAATTGTCCCAGTGCAGGGACAGACTGTCCCCATGGCTAGAGCTGAGTGCTCCTGCTGACATGTACACCTTCAGTGGGGCTTTGAGAGGTGCAGAAATAGCTTGTGCGCACAGTGCTTGGTGCAAAACCTCCTCTTCACATAGAAACATTTGGGTTTGAATCAAGAATATATTTTTTCTGTAATTACCAGGCTTCTCTTGCCAAGGGCTATGCACATATCCTCAGTGAGAGCCCCTCAGGGGGCTACACTACCTGGACAAACAGAAAAAAAAGGTTAGAAATAGAGTTGTACTTAGCTTTTCTGAATGGAAAACGAAATGGTTTTTTGGGTCTTTTTTTTTGTTTGGGTATTTTTTTGTGGTGTTTTTGTGGAGTTTTTTAATGTGTGGGTGGCTCGTGCTAAGCAGCATGAGCTGTTGTGACCTCAGTCCTCACCAGAGAACCATCCAGGCTGTGCCAGCAGTGGCTCCAGCTCAGGGCTCCTCCCTGACAGGCATCAGGAGCAGGTACCTGAGACCGGGAGTGCTGAAACTCCTGACACACAGATGAGGAGCAAACGCCCCACAGGAACAAACATCAAAAGGAAATTTTCAGATCCCTTCCCCCATTTTGACAACCATTGACTTTGGTCAGCCATGATGGGTATCTGTATTTCCAACACCTTTTAAAAGCTTTTGCTTTTCCTTCAGGAGCATCCCATGTCAATGAGTGCTGTAGGCTAATCACAGTATAAAAATATTTATTTTTAAGGCTTTATTTTTATAGCTCCTCACTGATGCGCTGTGGCAAGAACCAAAGGTCTCACAGTCCCTTTCCCAAATTAATATTTATTTGTGGTGTGATCCATTCCTGTTTGTCCCCACTATAAAGCAGTGGCTTACCAACTGGTTTTTATGTATGAAGAGGTATTTTGGTAGTTGGTTTAGCTCCATGTGGAGGGTGGGACACTCAGGGCCACAGCCACCCATGGCCAATGGCTCCATGTGCAGGGCTCTGACCCTGGGGTGGGCACTGGCAAGGAGGTTTCATGTGTCTCCTGGCTCCAATTTTGATAAATAATGAAGGCTGTCCTGTTTTGGTAGCGCTATAAGCAAATGAAATGTTTGGGATAGCAGGAGAAGCCCAAGGTGCCTGTCCCCAGGCCTTGCTGCCGCTCATGCTCTCTGGTTTGGGTCATTCCACACTTGTGCCCTGTGCCTTGCCCTGTGGCAGAGCAATTTTGGAGGTTTTCCTGATGTCCAACATTGTCTGTGTGTATGGAAGGCAGGAGATCAAAGGAATGAAAGTGCTCCCTTCTCTGTCACTTCAAAGATATGAGCAATTAAAATATGAATTAATTATTTAATTGTCTGTATCCCAATACTGTGTTGATATTGAGGTAAATCAGAGGCAAAGGAAATAAACTAAAAGGTGAGGAAAAGAACGAAGCTCTTACTCAGATCTCTGTAATAGAATTCCTTATTGTCTCATCCCATGGAGATGTTAATCCTCCCCACAGTCTCGGTTTGGAAAGCCAGGTGTCTCCTAATGAAGGCAGGAGCCTCCCTTGAAATGGAGAATGTGAACCACCCCCCTCCAAGTTGCTATAAATTTTCAATTAAGGGGCTCTCAGGCAAAAAATATGGGAGCAGGAAATAACAGTTCTTTAATAGAGAAGAAAATAAAAGGATAAAATAAACAATGCAGTACACTAGAACAACACTGCCAGAGTCAGAACCCAGCCTGACACCCTGTGGGTCAGGGTGCTGGCAGCAGTCCCATTGGAATTGTGGCTGCAGCCCTCCTGCAGTGTCAGGGGTGGCTCTGCTGGAGCAGGGATCCTGTAGAGAAGGATGGATTCTTCCTCTGGAGATCCAGGGGAAGAAGAGGCAGCTGCTGTTCCTCTGGGGAATCCCGTGGAGAAGCCGTGCTGGTGTTCCAGAATCTCCAGATTATATCCAGGTAGGAATGCTTGGCTCCTCCCTCTGGGCTCACATCTCCCAATGGGATGCTGTAGTTCTTATCAGCCATGCAGTGACATTCAATAGCTGTTATCAGCAGGTGTCTCCCCAGAGGGAGGAGTGTGGCTGTGGAAGAGATAAGGAAAACTGCCCGATGAACAGAAGGCAACTGCCATGCAGATGGTAATGGAAAACATCTTGCCTTGCAATCTGGGACACCCACATAAACATAATTGTGCAAGAATGGCCACACCAGAGCAGACATTCTCCTCTCCAAAAACATGACCTGGTTTGGGGTGTGACACATGAATATATTTGGACTTTCTTTTTCCCTGTGGGGTTTCAGGATTCTGGATTGGGCCGTGGCTGTGAAAAGAGTGCAATGCCATTCCTGGCCAGTCCCAGCTCTCTGCTGTACAGCAGGAGACAATTCCTTGTGTTGGATTTGGTAAAGAGAGACTGGGAACTCCTCTGAGTTCCTGCCATAACTTATGATAGAAGAAGAACATGTGCAAGGGCTTATTTTTGAAGCTGCACTCCCAAGAAGACTAAATGAGAGTTATTCTTCAGGGCCTCAGTATTCAGATCACAGCTCCTTGCAGACAGGTCTGTTGTTGCTGTAATTAGGCTTAGTTTACAAAACCTTTCACCAGCATTTTACAAACTGCCAGGTGATTTTTGAAGTGCCCAGTTACCCTTAAGACAAAACCATTAGAGTCTGTGATGCTAGAGGCTTGAGCACTTGTAACTTAGAAATCTCAGGTAAGAGTCCTTAGGCTCAGTCAGACCCCAATTGTGGTTTATGATTAGCAGTGACAACCTGTGGCTGTTCTCTCCACCCCCAGAACCTGCTGCAACCTCTTCACCAAAAGCCACTGGAACAGTAGATCTCTCCCTTTAATTAGCAGTGTATTAATAAATCCATTTGTTCTCTAATCCCCACACACATAGTGCGGTGATTCATTAGCACAGGAAGAGACAATTTAGATTTTCTCAGATAATAGCAGCTGTCACTAATCAAATTAAAGGAGGAAATGCAAATCTGAATTTGAACAAACTGGTGTGACAGGGAGGAAGGCGACAGGCTGCTGTGAATGATCTTCTGTACAGCTGAAAGGGGCAGAGGAAATTCCAGGGGCATCAGCAGCTCCTCACCAAAGGAATTGTCCCAGTGCAGGGACAGACTGTCCCCATGGCTAGAGCTGAGTGCTCCTGCTGACATGTACACCTTCAGTGGGGCTTTGAGAGGTGCAGAAATAGCTTGTGCACACAGTGCTTGGTGCAAAACCTCCTCTTCACATAGAAACACTTGGGTTTGAACCAAGAATATATTTTTTCTGTAATTATCAGGCTTCTCTTGCCAAGGGCTATTCACATATCCTCAGTGAGAGCCCCTCAAGGGGCTACACTACCTGGACAAACAGAAAAAAAAGGTTAGAAATAGAGTTGTACTTAGCTTTTCTGAATGGAAAATGCAATGGTTTTTTGGGTCTTTTTTTTTTTGCTTGGGTATTTTTTTGTGGTGGTGGTGGTGTTTTTGTGGAGTTTTTTAATGTGTGGGTGGCTCGTGCTAAGCAGCATGAGCTGTTGTGACCTCAGTCCTCACCAGAGAACCACCCAGGCTGTGCCAGCAGTGGCTCCAGCTCAGGGCTCCTCCCTGACAGGCATCAGGAGCAGGTACCTGGGACTGGGAGTGCTGAAACTCCTGACACACAGATGAGGAGCAAACACCCCACCGGAACAAACATCAAAAGGAAATTTTCAGATCCCTTCCCCCATTTTGACAACCATTGACTTCGGTCAGCCATGATGGGCATGTGTATTTCCAACACCTTTTAAAAGCTTTTGCTTTTCCTTCAGGAGCATCCCATGTCAATGACAGCTGTAGGCTAATCACAGTATAAAAATATTTATTTTTAAGGCTTTATTTTTATAGCTCCTCACTGATGCGCTGTGGCAAGAACCAAAGGTCTCACAGTCCCTTTCCCAAATTTATATTTATTTGTGGTGTGATCCATTCCTGTTTGTCCCCACTGTAAAGCAGTAGCTTACCAACTGGTTTTTATGTATGAAGAGGTATTTTGGTAGTTGGTTTAACTCCATGGGGAGGGTGGGACACTCAGGGCCACAGCCACCCATGGCCAGTGGCTCCATGTGCAGGGCTCTGACCCTGGGGTGGGCACTGCCAAGGAGGTTTCATGTGTCTCCTGGTTCCAATTTTGATAAATAATGAAGGCTGTCCTGTTTTGGTTGCGCTATAAGCAAATGAAATGTTTGGGATAGCAGGAGAAGCCCAAGGGGCCTGTCCCCAGGCCTTGCTGCCACTCATGCTCTCTGGTTTGGGTCATTCCACACTCGTGCCCTGTGCCTTGCCCTGTGGCAGAGCAATTTTGGAGGTTTTCCTGATGTCCAACATTGTCTGTGTGTATGGGAGGCAGGAGATCAAAGGGATGGAGGTGCTCCCTTCTCTGTCACTTCAATGATATGAGCAATTAAAAGATGCATTAATCTAAGCAAGATGAAAATGCAGGTTTTTAATAGAGGTGCTGGAGTCACCCTTGAACTTGTGCCTCGTGCTGTTTAGCCTGGGTGATAAAGGACACTTACAGTCTATTAAAAAACTTGTCATTCTAATGTGAAATCATAGAATTATAGAATTGTTTAGTTTGGAAAAAAACCCATAAGATCATTGAGTCTAACTGTTAACTCAGCATTGCCAAGTCCACCAGTGAACCATGTCCCTCAGGGCCACGTCTACAGATCTTTTAAATCCCTCCAGGGATGGTGACTCCACTGCTGTTGGGGAAGATGGAACAGGAAAGCCTTATAAATATGATTGCCTGGCAAAAGATTTTGAGAATACAGAAACTATAAGTGAGATGGAAATGAAAGCAAGCTTTGAGATCCCTCAGTTACTGAACAACTGGAAAACAATGGTGCGGCCAGCTGAAGGTGATCCCCTTTTGATGGAACAACACCCTCTGCTTGCAGACAGGCCCAAGGGTCAGAGCAGACCCTACCAGCTTGGCAGAAGGGGCCCAAAGAGGAGTTTTTAGGGTTTAAAATGTAACACAGTGTGGAGATGTAGTGATTCTTATAGGCTGTATGTAAATGCTGTAGGATTTGTATCTTGTACTAGATTGGTTAGTGAGAATCAGAATATTCAACACAGAACAAGATTTATGGTATTGTAACGGGAACCTCGCTCTCTCACCCTCTCTACCACGCTCTTGCCTTCTCTCTCTTTACCACTGTGCAAACCCAGGGCACTGGGAATATTTCTGTGTCTGCTCTGGGGTGCCCTGAGCCCCAGGGGAGCACTGACCTTAACCCTCATGCATGGAGAAAGTTTGCTAAACTCCAGAATAGACTGGAATCCACAAAAGTGTGGAATAGATTATACAGAGTAGTGTAGGTGTATCACTTGGTGGGAAATTGAGGTTTTGGGATTTTTAGTGTGTTGTGGATGGCAGCAAGATGGAGGGCACAGGGTGCTGGAGGTGTTTGAGAGAGAGCTCTGGGCCAGGAGCACGGTCCAGCCAAGCATGGGGAAGGCTGAGAGAGCTGTGGCTCAGGGACAGCAGCCTCAGCAGTGGCAAACAGAGAAGGCTCCTAGATGTTATAGATAAGTAATGCAATAGTGGCTCTCACAATTAAGAGATAGATATTATACAGATGTACAGTGATGTTACTGTAATATGTCACCCCACAGTTCTCTTTCCCTCCCCCTGTAACAGCCTCAGCAGTCACGACATTCAGAGAGGGCAGCTTGTCACCAGGAGGGCTGGGGGAACAACACCTGAGCTCCAGACAGGGTGTGAAAAGTGATCTCCACCAGTGCATGGCAGGGAAAGAGTTAACTGACAAAACTTTGAGAGGGCTGAGGGTACAAAAAGCAGAGCATCCATTTTACAGATCAGCACATGGCCGATAGTCACGGGGGCTCCCAGTGCTGTAATTTTGCCTTATTCAGTCCTTTGTTGTAATTTTTGTTTAGGTTTAATAAGCCTTTGAAATTTTGCAAGTGAGAAATCATTTCTTACACTTGATATCCTGGCTGCCTGCTCTCCAGCAAGCTGCTGTGTAGGGGGATACAGTATGAAGGGGGTAGAGAATGTAATCTTGTCCCCCAAAGAGTTGCAGCTGGACCAATTGCTAAAGATTAAGAGCAGGCCTGATTTTAACAGGCCACACCTGTAGCCAATAAGCACAAGTGGCATAAAAGAGTGGATTGGTGGGGTGAGGAGTCAGATGGATGTTGTAAGGGTCAGGAACAGCCACTGCTTAGAGGAGCTGCCTGTGAGAAACACTGAGGAGGTGTGAAATTCTGGTGGTATGGAATCCTTGCACCGTAATGATAATAGAACTCTTGATACATAAGACAACACTGCTGAGCACTGCTTTGAGAGAAAGCTTTGAGGTAAAGGGATCTGTTCCACAGGAACACAGTGGGAACCCCCATCTTATCGGCAGTCCTGAGTGTTGTGAAAAGAAAAGCTGTTAGTTCTGTTTGCTGTGCACAGAAAACCTCCTTGGGGTGCCCTAGCAGAGGAGGTCTGGGCAGATGGAGCACAGGGATGTGGCTGCCTTGGCTGCTGTCACTGCAGTGTTTCTCAGTGGGTTTACAGTACCATTTTTAAGACATTTTCATTGTGTGCAGAAAATTTAATTCAATACTGGTCATTTCATATTGTATACTGCATTCAAAACATAAAGAGCTTATAAAGACAGCCAGTGTTTACTGTGCATAGTTGTCAGCTTTGCCAGGCACTAAATCCCAAATCTCTTTTCTATTTCTTGGCCTGAGAACCTCAGACATTATTAACTGTCTAAAATATGTTCTAAAACATCTGTGCTGTGAAGTGCTCCTCCTTTCTGGTCAGCAAACACAGCGGTGGGAGAACTCAGCCCTGGGGGACAGGACCTCCTCTCCCCTGCAGGACAGCAGAACTGGTGAGTGGAACTCATCACGGGACTGTGGAAAACAGAATATTCTTCAAATGGAAGTAGAATTTAGTCTTTTTATCCCCCCATAAAACCATGATGGGCAGAGGGCTCATGACCACTTGGGTATTCTACTATGATTGAAAACATTACCAAGTGGCTGTTGGGAATTCCTGGTTCTGGAATGCCAAACTGAACTTTTTCTCAGAAGGAAACATTTTCACAGCATGTGGAGGTTTGGTATTTTCCACCAATCTTTATAAGAAAACTTACTGGAAACAATAATGCACTGGGAGAATTAATGCTGATTATGTCAATAAGCTGCATGTACAAGTGTTTAATCACTTTCCCACTTTTCCATTACTGATTTTTTTTAACTGTAACTGTCAGTGAAGATGTACTGCAGTTTCCACTGACATGTGATAGCTTTTTAACTGTAGCTGGTGCTGAATTAGTTCCTAAATAAACCTCTAGTTATCACTTGAAAGGACTGTGCTAAGTATATTATAATGGAACTCATAATAAACACATTTCTCTGAACTAATATTAGAGGATCAAATGCATCAGGTTAGCCACTGAGCCAGGAGAGGGAAATGGAATTGAAACATCTCTTCTGTCACTTCTACATGGGAGTGAGAGACATGCTTTCTCATTATAGGTACTTTAGGGTTATGTTTAAATAAAACACCTTCTATTGGCTCGCCCTTGAACTCTGTCCCCTTTGTCCAATTAAGCAGAACTCTCTGAAAGGGAAATGCAGCTCCAAGCTTGCCCTGCAAACTGTTCAGGCTCAGCTCAAATCCTACCATCAGGAGGGGTTTGAAAAGTTTAAATCAATTGTCTGTGAAAAATCAATTATGGAGCAGACAAGTTTGCCTTTGTGGCAAGTGGAACTGATTGGGCTGTGGAATGCTTTCTCTTCAGAAAGTTCTATTTGAGGTCTGTGGCAGCAAATATTGGGAGAGAAACCAAACAACTTTGTCCTTCTTGATAAGCAGAGGCCCAGGCAGAGCTGCTCAGAGCCCAGTGCGTCCTTGCTGCAGCTGCTGACAGCAGCTCCCTCCTGTCATGTCTCGTGTGCTGATGTGCTCCAGGCCCTCTGCTAAACTCACTGCTCCTCCTTCACTCTGTTATTCAGTGAAAACTTGGATTTGGTTGACAGTGCAAGTTACTGCAGCACTTACAGTAACCCAGCAGAACCCCAGCTGGCAGCGATTTCACTGGAGTCCCTGTTTAATAATGTAACAATTTTGTTGACCCTTTGTAAATGGTCCCTGACGCCACAGGATGTCAGCTGTCATTGATGGGAGAACCTCATTGACTTCAGTAAGTGCAGAGTTAGACCTTAAATCTGGGTAAGACTTAACACATCTGAGGATGTGAGCTCTGCACCTCCTTATTACAGAATATGGCACAATGCTGGTGCTGTCAGAGGTCTCCACACAGCTTGATTCCACCTTTACCTCTGCTAGGAGAAGAGAAAACAAAGCCAGTGTTCCGTGCAGGAAATTGTAGTGATACAAGGGAAGAGGAATAAGGAGACATTTTGAGCTATGGAACCATTCTGGACAGACCTTTGCATATATTAAGGAAACAGTGTCATCATGAGAGTGATTAGACATGACCAGGGACCAGAGAGGTTATGGGATCTCTACAGTGGAGATATTGAAACCCCATCAGGTCCCTGGCAATCTAATCCAGCTGAGACAGCTTTGAGCAGGAGCTCAGCCTAAAGGCTTCCAAGGTCCTGTCCTGTCAGAACCCAGGACATTGCTCTGGCTGCCCTGGGTCACTCCTCAACTTTGTGTGAGGATTGACAAGCCACAAGGGTTTGAATAGAATGATAGTGAATTTATCATCAGGTGAAAATGTAGAATTTAGGGATTTTAGAATGGGGGATCAGGAGGCAAGATGGAGGAATCTGGGCATGTCCTGTCCTTCTTCTCCTTCTCCTTGCCCTCCATCTTCTGCTGTGATGGTGACACTTCTGGATTGGTTTAGGTAGAGACAGACTGTCTAACATAGGTGATAGGTATTGGAAAATTATTGTAAATAAAGTGCGCACAGTTCTGAGTATAAAAAGCCAACAGCACCCCAAGGGCAGGGGACTGTGCCACAACCCAACCTGCTGGACAGATCTCAGCAGGTCAGAGACAGAATGGAACAGATCAGAGAAAATAAACAACCTTGGAAAGCAGAGCTGAGGAATCTCAACTTCTTCTGTCATGGGGCTGGGAAAAAAGTGGCTCGGGAGCATTTCAGCAACTCAGAAGCTGAGACCTTCCCACCTGAATTATTCACTGGTTTTGTTTCTGTCCCATAAACAATCAGCAGTGAGAGAATGTATGACAAATAACTATCATCATAAGCATTTTCTGGTTGGTGGTGTACATTTCACACTCTCCAGAGCTTGAAGATCATTCAGAACAAATAAGAATCCTCAGTGGAACAAGTCAGTGTCAACAGTAAGTGATTTGGTTTTCTATGCCTCAGGTATCACCAAGGGAGCAGGGGCAATGCAATACTTCAAATCATGAAATCTCAGGTTTGAACTGTGTGTATTTTTCTCTGCAAACCAAGCACTGACTCAGTGTCTGACAATCTCTGAGTGTCCTGGCATGACAAATAAAACATGGAAATGTGAATTGCTCTGGAAGACCACCTTTGCTCTAAGCATGTACCAGTCACCTCATCAGCTTCACTGAGCTGTGCCCAGTCTTAGAGAAGAGATGATCCATGTAAACCCAACATCAGAAAGCAGTTTCTGGCTTCTTCATCCACTAGTTTTCCTTCCTTCCTTCCTTATTTATTTTTTTTCCCTTCTTCTGGGGTTATTTTTCAGAGCTGTGTGATTGATTCTTGATAGATCACAATTGAGCAATAAAGCAAAAAATATTGCAGAGTCATTTTAGTGAAGTGACAATAAAGTTGTCATTTATTGGTTGTCATTTAATTGGCAGCTTGAATTAGGGGAATGTGTTGATGGATTTCTCTTGCTGGTTATGGGGAAAGGACATAACATCATGTGGTGGTGGGGAAAGAAAGCACTTTAGCTGTTCCCCATTGCACAGGAAACATTGTCTTGCCAGAATATTCCACTGAGGCTGTGAGCAGTCCTTGGCTCCACAAAAGAGGAGGAAAAGAGTCTGTTTGTTGTTAAATCTGCCTCAGTAGTAGCATAGGTCTTCAGGAAGCCTTTTAATAAAAAATCTGTTCAGAAGGGAAGGGTGGTTATGGAGCTGAAGAGCTTGGTGGTATTTCTTGTTCTCATTGTAGCCTGAATAGTGATGGAGGAAGTGGAAAGGCAGTAGTGGATGAAACTCCACTCTTGAATGGTCAAGCAGCTGCAGCAGATAGGGATTTACTTAGGAACCACCTAGCACACACAAACAAGAGGTCAGACTGAAAATCAGGGAACACAGCTCATCAGGGGAGTAATGGGTGAGACATTGGGAGCAATGGAATGAGTGGGATTCATGAAGAATGTTGCTGTTTTAATTTCCCACTTTGTCTTAGGCTGGAAGATTTAACTGGGTGTGTGTGTTCTATCACCCTCTGTCAGAGCTGGGGCAGTTCTCTGCTGTCCATGGGGCAGGTTTTCTTTCTCTCTCCCACAGCCAACCCTCCCTCCAGGAGATCTCTGCTGTCCATGGCCACTGAGTGTCCCTGCAGGGCTGATCCCATTCCAGCATCCCATGGGGAGATGCTCCGCCCAGGGCAGGAGCCAAGCATTCCTGCCTGGATCCAATCTGAGCCTGGCCCAGCACAGCAGCCTTTGCCCCCTGCATTGCCAGAGGAGCAGCTTTCTGCTGCCCTGCATTGCCAGAGGGAGCCCAGGCCCATCTGCAGCAGCCCTGGAGCTGCAGAGGAAAACTCCCCCCTTGTGCAGGAGCCCTGCTGCAGCAGAGCCACAGCTGGCACTGCAGGAGGGCTGAGCCCCCATGACTGCTCTCACTCTGGCTGTGGTGTGTTTTTTTTTTTTTGTACTATTGCATTTGTATTTTAAATTTTCCCAGTAAAGAATTGTTATTCCTGCTCCCATATCTTTGCCTGAGAGCCCCTTAATTTCAAAATTATCATAATTGGAAGGGAGGAGGTTTACATTTTCCATTTCAAGGGAGGCTCCTGCCTTCCTTAACAGACACCTGGCTTTTCAAACCCAGACACACATCTTGCATTTTATTGTTGCATAAGGTAGCTTTGAGATGATTTTTAAACAATGCAGGTCTCACACTGGGACCTACCACAAGTGATTTGCTCTGAGGTTTTTCAGAGCAGCACCACAAAAATCCCAGAGAAGCCTCTCCCCCCTTGCCACCTGTATTTGTAGAGTTGTACAGCAAATGTTGTAATTACAAGTTGGTACAAGTTAAATTAATTGCCCACTAGTCTGTTTTTAATTAGAATCAGGCAAGCTTGGTAATCTTCTAACATGTCCAGGAAAGCTGGATGAGCGTGTAAGTGCACCCATGCATTTTATTGATTTGAGTTAAAAATTCAGCTCCTGAAATGAAACCCATAAAAACCAAAGCACGTTCTGGGATCTGGGAGACTCTTCCACACACAGAGTACCAATGTTTCTAAATTTCCTTTCTCTGGATGCAGAATAAAACCAAGAATATTTAACAGTTAATAGTCAGTGTCTTTTCTTAGAGATTTTTTTTAAATAATAGTTAGAGACATTGTTTTATAATTGCATATTTGATACCAGGGATATAACAGCCACCACTATGAAAGCTTCTCTGAGACACAGAGGGTGAAAAACATCCCTCCTCCAACTCAGAATGAAATCCATCCCACCAAGTTTGAAACCTGGCACAGAAATAAATGTCATCCAGTGGCTTTGGTGGCATTTGCAATCTATCTCACATTTTCTGTCTGAATTCCTGGAAAATACCAAGGTATCTCAGAAATCCTGGCAGGGGATATTGATTGGAAAACACTGGAAGAGGGTGAGTTTAAATGCAAGCAGTGTGCATCAAAGGAGCTGCTGATGGTTCCAGCATGGATGGGGCACAGTGTGAGGAAGGGACTCCAGAGCTGAAACAGAGCCAGAGAATGACAGGGACTATTGGAACTAAATACCAATATCGCCAGATGGAATGTGTCTCACTTGTCTGGCCTTGGTGCTTGACCAGAGGCGGCAGCTGTGGTGGTTTCACCTCAGAGACACCTTCAGCTGGCTGGATGCTGCAGCTGGGTGCTTGGGACAAGTCCAGGCCTGCAGGAGCTCAGGTTTCCCTCTGGTGGGAAGGCTTTAGGTGAGATGAAGGAAAAGGAGTTGGGCTCTGCTGGAGGGTTTGGATCCAGAGCTTTATTCCTGGCCCACAGGCCTCTGAATGCAGCAACAGCTCCAGCAGAACAAAGAACCGCGTGGTTGCTGTGTCTTTGGACCCCAGGGAGAGGGGGAGGGAAGGGGTAGGGATCCCACCAACCAGGTAAGGGGTGGGGGGAAGTCTCAGGGGACAAAGGACACCTGGATGCCCAATGTCCCCAGGGCTGAGAGGCATCTTTTGAACTTCACCAGTCACAGGATGCCCTTGCTGGAATGCCGAGATTGATGGACAGCACTAAGCAGGGAGCAAGAGAGGGGAAGGGAGAGGGTATTGGCACACCTGGGGAAAGAACCAGGATACTGAGACAGGCTATTGCATCACACTGCAACAAGGGACAGTGCAGGGGTGAAACAGGATTAACCCAGCCCAGGCTGGGCTGCCCTCCCTGCAGAGCAGGCTGTGGGGACATCAGGCCAGGCTGGGCTTGTCTCACATGAGGTGACAACCTCACAAGAGTCAGGTCACATCGAGCTGCACTGCCTGAGAGTCAAGCTTTTTGCTGTCATGCCCCAAAATACTTCACTGAGACAAGAAAACGCCTTAGTGTGGATTTAGATGCCTATCTTTTAAGCACTTGAGATCAAAAATCGGGCTGCAGATTTGATCTCTTGCGTTTCCTCTGTGCTGTGATGAGTGAAGGCTCTCTCTGCGTCCCTGCAGGAGAAGCTGTGCTCTGTGTCTGACACCCAGCTGGGGTAAGGTCAGAGCTGGCCAGGGGCACAGAGCCTGGGCTCTGCGGGGGCTCATCCTGACAGGGAGGGGTACTGTTGCAGTAAGGTAGAAAAATTATAAAGAAATGTAGGGGAACACAGTATGGGTAAATGAAGGTGGTAGAGAATGTAACTTATCCCCCAAAGAGTTGTAGCTGGACCAATTACTAAAGATTAGGAGCAGGCCTGATGTTAACAGGCCACACCTGTAGCCAATAAGAACAGTGGTATAAAAGAGTGGATTGGTGGGCTCTGGAGTCAGATGACAACTGCAAGGACCAGGAACAGTCAGTGCTTAGAGGAGCTGCCTGCAAGAAACATTGAGGAGGTGTATGATGCTCTGGTGATATGGAATCCTTGCACTATAATGATAATAGAACTCTTGCTATATAAGACAACAAAGAAAAGCCTTATAAAATCAGGCCTGCTCTGGCTGCCCTGTCACTTCTTCTAAGCCAAGCTGGCACTTTGCAAGTTCCCTTGTGAAAGCAATCCTGGAGTGAGCAGTTCATTAACATAACAATCTGTTCCTGGGTGAAAAACAACTTGTACCTGTATAAACTGTTTTTATACCAGTAGATAGAAAAATGAAAACTGTCTCTCACAAACAACTTTCCCTACATGTACACACCAGGGGTTGGAGTGACCAATTAATACAGAATAACAAATTTTACTGACCAATAAAGTAATTGGCAAGAAAATTACTAATCAATTGGAGTCCCACAGGAGGTCTGTAAAACTCTATAAAAAGGAGTTATGTGAATAAAGAAAGGCCTTTTTCCACTGTGAAGAAAATGGAGTTCCTGTGATTTATTCCCATAGATAGGAAGGAGGAAGGCTGGACTGGCATGGACATCTCATTGCCTGAGACCAAACCACCCTCATCCTGCAGGACTGGGGACATTTCTTGTGGCTTTGTGAGGTGACAGCACACAGGACAGGAGGAAAAACCCTTCTTAGAGGGTAAAATGGGGGACACCTCTGTTTGACTTGGAGGGCCTCGTTGCAGTGTGTGACCAAGGCCCCTGCTGACAGTCCTGACCATTGTGCCTCCTGCTTCCAGCCCTGTCAGAGCACCACTGCCATTTCCTAAATACACAGGGCTGCCCTGTTGGCCATCACTGCTGCTCTCTCCTTTCCCAGCCCTTGGAAAGCTTATCACGATCTCTCCTGTGTCTCCTTTATGCGCCAAAATTTTCAGCAGATTTCTTCTGTTCTGTGGTGCATCTGCCTGGAGGTATTGCAATGCTGTGATGGCCCTGACAAGGGGAGAGAATTAGGTATCTGATTTGATGGATATCAGAAATATTATATTATATTATATTATATTATATTATATTATATTATATTATATTATATTATATTATATTATATTATATTATATTATATTATATTATATTATATTATATTATATTATATTATATTATATTATATTATATTATTGATATATTGTTCTATACATCTAAAACTGAATCTGTTAAGCACTCAACTCTGTACACAACTCTCACACTGTACTGAATCTTGTGGCTGTCACCTGACAGACCTGACACACATACATTTTTGGCATTGATAGGCCAAGGAAATAAAACACTATGATTTTGGGTAAACAATTTTTATGTTGTATTCTGTTTTTGCACAAACACAGGTACAGTAAATGATAAGAATTTTGTTTTCTTTTTTTTTTGATGTTCAGAGAATGTGAATCATGGAAATAATCTTGGGAAGAATTGTGCCTTGCTTTTCTCAGTGGAGGAAGTATTTTTTTCTTTCCACGTTTCTTGTGCTTTTTTGTAAGGGCATTTCCCACTCTGCTCTGACATATTTCACCTGCCAGGTTGGTTGTTTTTTTTCCTTTCCTTTTTAATACTACGAATGTGTCTTACTGTCATTAACTTCCTGGTTTGTAAAATAAGAACCACAGCACAGACATGTTCATATGAAGCTGACTGATTATCCAAGACTGGAATAACAAGTGTTTCTATGGGATGAGGCTGTGGGAAGAAGCATGAAGGACAGGCACTAATTGCCCTTTAAGGAACTCAAGCCTAATACTCTGCTGCTGTTAATTCCTCATTTTCCTGATCTCCAGAGTCACGGTAGCAGAGCAGTTTGAGAGGTCAGGGCTATATTGGCTTAAAAATGGCAAATGCTTTAATAAATGGATCTGTAGAGCTGGTGTCAAAGTGGCACAAAGGAGAGGCAGGCAGCAGGGACAAAGGGCTGTGCTTGGGCTGGGAGGCAGCCCCCTTTCATCTGCAAGCCAAAGCCCCTGGTGCTCAGGTATCTCTTCTTGCCTCATTAAATTGTCTGTGTGCTTAGGTGGAGAGAGATGCAAAGTGCAGCAGCAGTGTACAGTGCTTACACAACCTGAGTGATTTCTGCAGCAATCATTGGAGGAGTTAGCTAATGGCAGGGTATGGCAGCCTCCTGCTGAGTTTCCATTACCTTGTAATTTTCAGCTTGTTCGCTGTTGCAAGAATGCCCCTGTCTTGTAATTCCTCCAGCATTCATGTCTCATCTTCTCCAGGCTTGAAGTACATGAGATGCTTTCTGCAGGGGGATTTATTGAGATAAGTTATTGAAGTCGAGCTCTGAGGCAAGCATCCAATATTGTGCTATTCATCTCTGAATTTATGTTCCTTCTTTCTTTTGAAGGTCTAATGCAATCACAAACAATTTGTTTTGTATATGTTTAAAAATTCATCATTTTCTTGTACAATGGGAAAAAAACAGCACTTGTAGCTCATTAGTGGTGGGATTCACAAAACATCTGGCTTTTCCTTTTGATGTAATTTCTGTGTGACTAAAATTCTGCCTTTATTTGGAGTGGTTTAAATGAGGAGGTAAAATCACTCTGCCAGAAACTCATTGCATGTGCCCATGAGTCAACCTGGGTAATCTTACAGTTTCAGACAATTATCTTTTTTTTTTTTCCTCTGGCATATTCTGATCATCTTCCTGGGATGTGGGAGAAGCCCTTTCTGCTGACCCTCTCACAGGGAGGGTCTCTGTTCTTGGCTCTTTCTTCTGCTAGAGCCCCTGCAGCTCCCTGTGCTCAGTGCTGTACAAATGTTTCAGAGCACAGAGCCTGGTACTGAGCTTCCAGCTTTCAGGAAGTCAGAGAAAGGTGGTAGGATTGTTCCTGCACTACAGCTGTGGGTGTTAGGAGAGGTTTTTAAGGGCCAAGCACATAAAAGTGCCACTGGGTATCAACTGAATTCAGTGCTTCTGGAATAAACCAGGCTCTGAGCAATCTGGCCGACCTCACTTGGGATATCTGTGGTCGAGCTGGGAATTAACCAAGCCCTCTTCTTCCCACTCCTTAACCACAAACCACTACTTATTTTTGAGAGGCTGACATTTGACTGTAAGCTGAATGTTCAGAATAAAGAATAGAGAGACCCCAGGAGCCTCAGCAGATGAAGAGTCAAGTGCTGATCACAAGGAAGACTACTGGGGTAAAGCTTGGGCAAGGTCTTTAGGGCTTACTCCAAAGCACACCAGAGTCAGGAAAAGTCTCTTCGAAATGTCAGGTCAGGAACTTACTGCTGCTGTGTCAGATCTTAGAACTGTTGCTGCTGTGTGCTACTAACATAAGAGTGATTTTCTTCTAGGGCAACATATCACACTGCCCAGGTTGATAGGGAGGAAAATGTGACCAGACAGCAAAATTTCCAAATTTACGAAATGGTGAAATATCCTGGGTCTGCAAAATATGCTTAAGGCAGGATGTATTTTCCTTTGCATGGGGTTAACAATATTGTTGAACTATTCAGTTGCTCCTGACAAGAGAGGTGAGAAAGCAGCTGTAAGCTCCACAAAGCCTCACACAGAACTTCAGAGGAGGGTTTTCTGCCCAAGTGACTCAGCAGCAGCTGACAGCTCCTGATTCCACCTCCTGCCATGTCTGTCAGTCTCAGCAGATTTGTTCATTTGTAGAGCTTAATCCACTTCCAGCCTGGTGGAAATGTCAGAAATCCAATGGAGATCTGTGCCTGCCTGGGATGGCTGTACAGGGCTCAGGATGCAACTGATCTCTTTTCATCAAGGTGTCTGTTTGCAGATAAATGCACAGAACAGTGTGAGGGCTCTCAGGTCACCGGGAGGCGCTAACATTCCTCCTGGATCAGCTTTATCCAGGGGATGTGTATGTGTCCTGCTGCCAAGGCACAGCCATGTGCTGGTGGATTATTGGGATACACGAGACAGATGATGGACTTTGGACCTGGTCAAGCATAAGAGATTTGATAGACAAAATGCCTTGACAAGAGCAAGCAGAACTTTGAGGATTAAATCAAGATTGCAGGAAGATTCAATCAGATTGACCTACCAGAAAAAGAAAATTACACCAGACTTCTGCAAGCAAGAGATGCTTAAAATGTGTAAGTTTGTTGATGTGATGATTAACCCAATCATTGTAATAAAACATGACTAGTCTTCCTAGAATAAGTATATAAACAGTTGTACTTCACAATAAATTTGGATTTTTTGGCCATCACACCGAGTCTCTCTCTCCCTTGCTCCCAGTTACACCCATTTCCCTCATTACTCACAAACTCCTGTAGCTATCCTGGTAGCCTGGCAGGTTGTAGTTTACATTCCTAAGGCAAAACCTCTTTTCCAAGGTGCATCCACTAGTTACAGTGCCCTGGGAACAGCTTTCACTGGCATGGTTGTCCTGGATTGCCAAGCAAATTGTATCTATTCACCATCTGTATGGCAGTGTCTTCTGTTCATCGGGCAGTTTTCCTTATCTCTTCCACAACCAATCCTCCTCTGGGGAGACACCTGCTGATAACAGCTATTGAATGTCACTGCATGGCTGATAAGAACTACAGCATCCCACTGGGAGATGTGAGCCCAGAGGGAGGAGCCAAGCATTCCTACCTGGATATAATCTGGAGATTCTAGAACACCAGCACGGCTTCTCCACTGGATTCCCCAGAGGAACAGCAGCTGCCTCTCCTTCCACTGGATCTTCAGAGGAAGAATCCATCCTTCTCTCCAGGATCCCTGCTCCAGCAGAGCCACCCCTGACACTGCAGGAGGGCTGCAGCCACAATTCCAATGGGACTGCTGCCAGCACCCTGACCCACAGGGTGTCAGGTTGGGTTCTGACTCTGGCAGTGTTGGTTCACTTTGCTGCATTGTTTATTTTATCTTTTTATTTCCTTCCCTACTAAAGAACTGATATTTCCTGCTCCCATATCTTTGCCTGAGAGCCCCTTAATTTAAAATTTATAGCAATTCAGAGGGAGGGTTTACATTCTCCATTTCAGGAGAGGCTCCTGCCTTCATTAGGAGACACCTGGCTTTCCAAACCAGGACAATGGTCCATCCCTTGCAGTTTCCAGCTGTTTGATCTCCCCTGTGGCAATCGTGTCAGACAGAAAAGAATTACTTTCACAGATGAATCTGTCTTTCCAAAAGGGATTTACAGGCAGTGAAAAGTCAAGCTGCCATGAAGCTGTGTGCAAGCTGCTGATGGGGGCTGTGTCACAAATGAGTGTTTTAGGTCACTGGAAGCATCACCAGCAAAGGTATTGGCAAAAGCAGGTTCACTATAAAAGAGAAAGCATGACAGGGTTCATGGGTAAGGTTCATTCTACTGCTTACTAGATGGTTAAACACACAGAAAAAAAAGCAAACTAAAATCTGAAATCAATCAATCTAAAATCAGAATTAGCCCAAAAATTGTCTTTGTGCAGGTTGGGGGAGGTGGAGGGTGGGGGTAGAGAGGTGAAGGGTGAGGATAGGGAGGGTGAGGCTAAAAAGGAGTATTAGAGACCCTCTGGTTGAGGCACGAGTTTCAGATTGGACCCCCCTGCCAACCTGAGCCCTGGGCTTGACCAACAGGGAGGTTTAACAACACTTAACCCGAACAGCATTTAATCAATGGCTTAAGTTAAACAACTTCACAAAGGATTTGGGTAGAATTTACTGCAGCACAGCAGTAACTCACAGGCCTCATTTACTTACAAATCTAAAGTATTCAGGGATGAGGGGAGCAATATTCATGTGCATTTGCTGTGGCAAATTCCCACTTGCACACACACTGACCTAAAGGGTCTGTACAGGGTACAAACCTGTGAAAGATTCCCCTGGAATTCAGTGGAGTGCTCACATCCAAAGGCTCTGGATCTCCTCCAGAGCAAAGGCTTGAGCTCAGGGAGGGCGGATCAGCCCAGGGTCCACCCCTGTCCTTTAGCAGGGATGAGAAACCTGAGATTTGCTGGGCTGGGAGAGGCCCCAGCAGAGAGAGGTCCCTGGGGCAGCCCAGGAGGCTCCAGGGCTCTCACTGGGCTCTGCTGTTTGTGGGTCACAGGAGATAGGTTTGGTCACTGCCACTTTCCATCCTGGCTGCAGTTCAGGTCAGTCACTGCCTTAGAAATTCTGACAACAAAATTGTCATTCCAGGGTTGTTACTCAGGAAGGAAAAATGAGTTTCAGGACTTGGTTAAAAAACAGGAACTCCTTGGACAGCAGCAGTTCCTGGAGCTGTCAGGGTTTCTGATAAGCTCAAGAGGAGCTGAGCCCAAGGGTGTTCATCAAGACCGAGGCCTAATGAGCATTTATGAGATGATAATGTGGCCTGGGGAGGGGGATACAGCAGCACAGGCTGGCACAGGAGCCAGGTGCCAGGACCTCAGAGCCATCCAGGTCTGTACAGTGTGGACACAGTTAATGAGATCTGGGCTGCTGGCTCCCATGGCCACTTTCCAATGTCTCTCTTGGAATATTCCATCTGGTCAGGGGGCATCTCTGCCCAGCCTGTGTCTGGGCTGGCTGCCTGTCCGTGCTCTTTCTACTTACAAAGGATGACCCAGGGCTGTGTCAGGAGCCACAGCTGGGGAGAAGCCCAGGCTGGTTGTCCCAGCCTCCCCTGCCAAGCCCTGCCTCAGGAGATCAGTTCAGACACCCATGCCAGCAGGGCAGCTCAGAGCCTTGCAGCTCCTGGAACAGTTTTGGGGTGCCTAGGGTGCTCTGCAGCTTCTGGAACAGTTTGGGGGTTCCCAGGATGCTCTGCAGCTCCTGGAACAGTTTTGGGATGTTCAGGGTGGCTCTGCAGCTCCTGGAACAGTTTTGGGGTGGCCAAGGCAGCTCTGCAGCTCCTGGAACAGTTTTGGGGTGGCCAGGGCAGCTGTGCAGCTCCTGGAACAGTTTTTGGGTGGCCAAGGCAGCTCTGCAGCTCCTGGAACAGTTTTGGGGTGTTCAGAGTGGCTCTGCAGCTCCTGGAACAGTTTTTGGGTGGCCAAGGCAGCTCTGCAGCTCCTGGAACAGTTTTGGGGTGGCCAGGGTGCTCTTCAGCTTCTGGACCAGTTTTGGTGTGGCTCTGCAGCTCTGCAGCTCCTGGAACAGTTTTAGGGTGGCTCTGCAGCTCCTGGAATAGTTCTGGGGTGTTCAGGGTGGCTCTGCAGCTCCTGGAACAGTTTTGGGGTGGCTCTGCAGCTTCTGGAACAGTTTTGGCATGGCTCTGCAGCTCTTGGAACAGTTTTGGGGTGTTCAGGGTGGATCTGCAGCTCCTGGAATAGTTCTGGGGTGTTCAGGGTGGCTCTGCAGCTCTTGGAACAGTTTTGGGGTGTTCAGGGTGGATCTGCAGCTCCTGGAATAGTTCTGGGGTGTTCAGAGTGGCTCTGCAGCTCCTGGAACAGTTTTTGGGTGGCCAGGGCAGCTCTGCAGCTCCTGGAACAGTTTTGGGGTTTTCTCCAAGTGCTCGTACAGGGCTGAGGTGGCCCTGGGGAGGACATCAGGGTGAGACCTCACATATTCAGTGCCAGGAGAAGGCTCCTTCCCCAGGGACACATTCTGTGTACTGTCGTGTTTCTCAGTGCTGGGTTTTCAGGCTGTTTGTAAGAAAATCGCATCTGTCTCCTACACAGCTTCACCTCCCCACCTGTGCTTCTGCTTGTCTGGGGCTTACCTGAGGATTTAGCTTAAAGGAACAGTGTTTGCAAAGGGAAACAAGTTGCCTGACATGTTATTTAATCTGTGTCAACTGTTTAACATGAGGGGTTTAATTCATTTATTTATTCATCCATCCACTTGTTTTTTACACCTTCCTGTAAACACATGGCTATAATCACTGTGAGGTGCTGCAGTTTGAAGGGATGCCCTGGTAAAACATGACAGCTTTTGTCTTTCCTCAGAGCTCCCAGAGCTTCAGATGGAAGAAGATGGAGAATTAGAAAGTGATCTCATTATCCTCTATTGTGCATTAACAAAACCCTGGCACTAACACAGTGAATACATATGGACTTGAAAATAATTGCTTAGTGCACGTCGGGTTTGGATTTTTCCTCTCACTTTATTATCTGGATGCTGAAGGGAATATTAGTGAATTGTAGCATGGGAAAGTAGGTCAACATCAAACCTGGATGGAGGGGAAATGTGGTCAAAAAGTACAAGACTGACCCTCTTATAGTGGGCAATTGAAAGATAGACTGGAATTACAGCCAGAATGATCCGACAGCTCTTCCTCTGCTTCTGCTTTTGTAGAGCTTGGCAGTGAAGGTGTTGTGCAGGCATGTCCTTAAAATAAAGAAAGGAAAAGAGAAAGAACCCTGTATTGATTTAGACAGGAAAGTCAAATGTTTCTGTTGCTGCAACTGGGGTAATAAATTCAAAAATATGTCAGAAACTTCTTCCTCTCACCATGACATGCCAAGGGAACGTGTCCTGGAGGAGAAGCTCCCCAGTGTGGCAGGGGGTGGTGGGACAGCATTGATGACTGTGCTGCTGAGCCATGCACAATGCTCAGCTTTGGGAGGGCTTTGCTCTAATGAAACCTTCAACCTTCCCCTGCCTTGAGCCCCTGAATAGCAGCAGCCAGCCCTGAGGAGAAGCTCAGCACAATGGAAGAAGGGTCAGACTGAAAAAGTGGAACTGGACTTAAAAAGTGCTGGAGATAAGGGGACAGCAAGAGTGTAAGAGAAAAAGTTGTGGGGTTTTTTTTTTTCCTTTGGTAAGAGCTGATTGCAGCATTCCCTGTTGGGTGTTGGAATTCAGGACATCCCTCTGGCTGCCCTGGATGTCTTGAGCCCCTGCCAGGGGGCTCAGAGACCTTGGCACAGACCCCAGGACCCCTGTGCCTTTGATTTTGACCCATGGAAAAAATGAACAACCTCATATGAGGATCTGCAAGCCGTGAAAGTTTAAGTAGAATGATAGTTAGTTTGTCACAGGGTGAAAAAGTAGAATTTTGGGGTTTTTAGAATGGGGGCTTGGGGTCCCAAGATGGAGGAATTTGGGTGTGCCTTGTCCTTCTTTCTCCTTCTTCCTAGCCTCCATCTTCTGCTGTGATGGTGGCACTTTTGGATTGGTTTAGAGTAGAGACAGACTGTCTAACTCAGGTGACAGGTATTGGAAAATTATTGTAAATAAAGTGCAGGTAGTGTTTAGTATAAAAAGACAATACTGCCCTGAGGAGGGCGGGCAGTGTGGCATGGACTGACCTGCTGAACAGACCTCAGCAGGTCAGAGAAAGAATGTTATAGATAAGAGAAAATAAAAAACCTTGAAAACCAGAACAGAAGAATCCTGACTCCTTCTTAGTTGCTGGGCTGGGAAAAGAGATTCTCTAACACATGTTGGGGTCATCCTGACCACAGAGAGTTAGGAAAGGCATTGTTGTGGGAGATGAGGTTTGTGCACAGGGATTTCAGTGCATTCTCCCAGGCCTGGCCTGTCTGTAATGGCTGCAGGGAAGGGCCTGAGCTAATCCATCCTCCTGTTTGTCTCATCTTTCTTTCAGGGCCTGCAGTTATGGAGTTATGAGGTCCCCAGGAGGAGGTGAGAAATTGAAATTTGACCCCATGTTTTCAGAAGGCTTATATTATATTATATTATATTATATTATATTATATTATATTATATTATATTATATTATATTATATTATATTATATTATATTATATTATATTATATTATATTATATTATATTATATTATATTATATTATATTATATATCATATACTATACTATACTAAAACTATACTGAACTATAGAGAAAGGATACATCAGAAGGCTAAACAAGAATGATAATGAAAGCTCCTTACTGACTCCTCAGAGTTTGACACAGCTGGCTATGATTGGTCATTAATTAAAAACAATTCACATGTTTGGATAAACAATCTCCAGAGCACATTTCAGAGGAGCAAAACATGCAGAAGCTGAGGCTTCTCATCTTGCCAGGAGAAGAAATCCTGGTGAAGAGATTTTTCAGAAAATATCAGTGATGAAGCAGAGCCTCGTTTTGTGGGGCGCCATCACCAACAGAGGCTGAGCACACTCCTCCTGCCCCAGAGTGGGTACAGATTCCATGCCAGAGAAAAGGCAAAGTTTCTGTACAGCAAAAGAAAGCAGGTGGAAGAAATGAGGTGAAGTGCTGGTGTACCACCTGTCTTCCTTAATGGCAAGAGGGGAAGGTAGGCTTAAAACACATCAAACTCAACACTTCCTCTAAACTTGACTGTTCTACAGTTAAATGGACTAAAAACGGATAAAAGTGTCATTTCTTCTCACAGGTGGTGTAGGGAGTGTTGACTCAGTTGACTGTAATTTGGAAGAGTGTTGGTCTGATTTAGCTCTGGGGAGCACAGAAATGCCAGTTTTGGTACAAGGGAAGTTTTGGATTAAGCTATGAACCACTTTAGCCTAGTCAGCAAACTGGAAAATAATTTTCCCATTGCCAACCTGATAAATGACCTGATGCTCAGGTGGAGCCCCAGTCTTTGAGATCCAAAGTCTGTTTCATTACAGGTGCATTGACATGCAAAACAACAGGGGAAATGAGGGGTTTTTAAACAGAAGAAAAAACAGAGATTTTAATTAAAAGGAGTCATGGCTCTTCCATTTGCTAATCACATCTCTTTATTAACAATTGTCACAAACATCTCCAGCACTGTGGCAAAGACACAGCAAAAGGTAAAAAACCCCAAAAAACTGGGGAAAATATTGCACACAGACTTCTCTAAAGAGAGGGGTGGAGTCTGGGCAGCTCTTGGTCTCATGGCCTAATGCAGTTAGGAAACACAAGATTTCCCTGACCTTAAATGCTTTCATTGGATTGATTTTTTAAAGGAATAACCATTAATACAACACATCTGCTGCACTGCCCTGCAGAATCTCTGGGGTTTCTAGGCTAATACAGATTTTGCTTTTCAAGAGTCGCAGTTTTATCTGCCTTTTAGATTTCTGTTTGCTTTTCCCCTTGAGTAGCACTGTGGCCTCTGAGCCAGAACCCCCCTGTGGCTCTGGACACATCTTTTACCTTCTGGACCTCCTTGTGCTTGGGATGGGAGCACCACCACACATCCAGAAGATGATGGTGTGCTCTGGGGGTTTGGCTGCACATGGCCAGAGTGAAGCAACCCCAAGTGCAGGAGGATGATATGTTGTTCACTGTAAAGTTAATTGTTGGGGAAGATGAAACAGGAAAGCCTTATCAATATGATTGCCTGGCAAAAAATTTTGAGAATATAGAAACTATAAGGGAGATTGAAATGAAAGCAAGCTTTGAGATCCTTCAGTTACTGAACAACTGGAAAACAATGGTGTGGCCAGCTGAAGGTGATCCCCTTTTGATGGAACAACACCCTCTGCTTGCAGACAGGCCCAAGGGTCAGAGCAGACCCTACAGCTCGGCAGAAGGGGCCCAAAGAGGAGTTTTTAGGGTTTAAAATGTAGCACAGTATGGTAATGTAGTGATTCTTATAGGCTGTATGTAAATGCTGTAGGATTTGTATCTTGTACTAGATTGGTTAGTGAAAATTAGAATATTCAACACAGAAGATTTATTGTATTGTAACGGGAACCTCGCCCTCTTACCCTTTTACTCCCTTACCCTCTCATCCTCTCTGCCCCTCTCTCCTCTTGGACCTGCTCTGAGCTGTGGCTGGCAAGGCCCTTTGGAATAAACCCAAGTTCCTGACCTGGCTTCAGAGATCTCTCATCTCCGTCTGTCCCGACCGTCCTGCCCCCGATGCTCCTACGGTTAATGCTCATTTTCCTCACATGGATTCAAGCACTGGTTCAAGCACTAAGCTGTAAAACTGGCACAGCTTCCTGGACAGCAGCAGTGGTGCTTCAGGTTGCCCCTCACACTGGGATCAGGACAGGAGCTGTTCTGTACCCCAGAGATGAGTGGGATCAAGGGCAGAGCAGGCTGCAGAGCCTGACTTTGGTTAGGGTGGGACTGGGGGGGTTCCTGCCAGCAGTTCTGAACAAAGGCAGCTCAGGGAACTCAGCACGGTGGAATTTGATTTTATGGATTGACACGGATTTCATTCAACACAGGGATTTGCATAAAATGGCTAATGGTTTATGCTGTGATAATACAAAAGTCAATAACAGTGTTGAGGGGAAAAAAGGACGGAGCAGTGTAGAATGAGAATGCCTACCAGGAATCTCACCACCTAGAGAGGCAAGGCTGGGGGAAAGAGATCCTGCTGCTGGCACAGGGCAGAAGCTTCAGGTAACACAGCAAAAAGGTGCCACGTGCAAGGTGAGCAGTGACTGTGTGCCACCCCAAGGGAAGGGCGTGACAAGTGGGGGAAAAGGGAACCATATTGAAAAAAAAAGGGGTTTTATCTGAATAATAAGGCAGGAAGCTTGGGCTTATTTATCTGCTTTTGAATTTTAATGATCAGTTCGAGTGATAATTACAGAATTTCTATATTTATATAGAACCAGCACATAAAATAGCACAATTTGATATTTATGAAGTGCCAGTTTTCCATAAATACAGAGATTTGTTAATGAGCGCTGGGAACTATTCATTAAAATTCAGAAGTAGATAAATAATGAATAGGAATTGCTGTTTATTCATTAAAATCCTTTTAAAAAAAGGCAAAGAAAAAATATCTCCTCACTTATTGTTGATGAATCCAGCCTGTTTTATAAGCGATTTGTTTTAATTAATGCCATTTGACAATATTAGTGCCAAAATAGCAGAGAGTCACTCACACATTGCAGGCTATAAGTAGGTCTGCTTTAAAGCATCTGAGGCCCTGGAATAAACAAATCTGGGGCCCAATATGAGCATCCCTGACTGTCTCAGCCATCAGTGCATCCCCACTTGGGAAGGAAGGGTCAGTCAGTCAATGCCCAAGTGATGTGGGCCCCTGTGGACTGCAGATTCTGCAGGGATTCTCTGTGCTGCTTCTGAGGGAGGATTTATCCTTCTTCAAAGGAGGGCCTTGCTGCTGAAATATCAAGAGAACAGCAGATTTCAAAGGAAAGGCACAATTTGATTTTGGTACAGGGCACAGGGTTTGTGTCAACCTATCTGCAAACTCAGCCAAAGATAAGTTTGGTTATATTCAGGTCCTTAGCTTACAAAATTCCCTTAAGAACTTCAGAACTGACAGTTGTTCATCTCAGGAGATGTGAACCTGGCCCAGATTTGAGGTCTAGGTAGTGGCATTGCCCATTGGGTCCCTCTGCCCTGGTTTGTGAAGGGTAGGGAACATCTCTGCCATGGATGCCTTGATGTGGAGTTGCACAAGGACACTGTGCTGGGGCCAAGGCGTTCAGCACCTTTCTGGTGTGACGCTGGGCACTTCAGGTTGCCCAGGGGCATGGCTGGTGGAACGGTGTTGGAAGGAAAGTGGGCATGTGTGAAACATCCCTTCACACCACATGGATGCACCTCTGGCAGAGTTACTTGTACGTGGGGCTAATTGGGATTTGTGTAACTGCAGGATGAGGAATGGTTCTGTGTGCTTGGAAACCTGGATGTTTCTGTTGTGTAGCTGACCATCAGCTCAGCATTATGACCACTGGAAAGCCTGGACCAACATGATGTTGCAACCAGGGCACAGGCTGTCAGGAAGCAAACTTCCAGACAAAGCCCTTCGTTTGTAGCAGTCCTTTTCTTCCTCCATCTGTTCTGTTCCCTTTTATTGCTTTGCTCTGTGGCATTCATATTCTCTGAAAAAATTCCTTCGCCCAGGATTTCTCTCCTGGGAAGCTGAGAAGCCTCAGAGAAAATGAAAACAATTCTTCTCTCATTTGCTTCTCCTGTATTGTGCTCATGTGGAATGTGTTTGGAGATTGTTTACTCACAGGTGATTGTTTCATTGGGTTTCTGTGAGTTGTTTTCACTCTTTGGCCAATCGGGGCCAAGCTGTGTCAGGACTCTGGAGAGAATCACGAGTTTTCATAATTATCTTTTTAGCATTCTGTAAGTATCCTTTCTGTATAGTATAGTATAGTATTCTTTAATATAATATAGCATAATAAAGTAAAAATTTAGCATTCTGAGAACATGGAGCCAGATGCATCATTCCTGCCTTCGTTGGGGCACTCCCTGCAAATGCAATATTGTTCCATACATAATCTTGTGCTTTACACTCTTTGAAGTGTCCTGCACAGTCTGGAGTTGGCAGCTCTGAATGCTGATGAGTCTCTGGAAGCCTCAGCAGCGTTTTGTTGGTTTGGGGGTCTTTGGAAGAGCTCACCCCCTTCCCCACAGCCAGCCCAGGAGCATGGGGCAGAACCAAGGGGGTTTTCCCTGTTGGATTTGGGGCTGCTGGATCAGCACAGGCTACCTTGTCTGTGCCTCTTGCTGTGGAGTATAAGGGGAAAAGTAATGCTGTCAGTGGTGTAACTGTCAGGAAGACAAAGTAAAGGGTTGTCAGGGAGAACATGGAATTGGAAATGAGGATACAGGGGCCCCTTTAAAAGAGTTTCTTGTCTCTTTTTGAAACCAAGACAGACAAAATGGGCCTTAGGATATTAAAAGGGGTCTTAACAGCATTTGTGCTGTAAAAGGTCCCCTCTCTGCTTTTCATTCCTTCTGTCTTTCCTTGACCTCTTGTCTTTTCCCTAAAGTTGGATTTAAAATAATAAAACAGAGAGGGGGGTGTGTGTATATAAAAAATACCAAATTGACCCCTGCGGGGAACAGAATTAATTCTACTCAGGAGCAGAAAACGAAACCCAGAAGCATCAAAGCGTAGACATAAATTCAATATCCCACTGAGCCCATCACTTAGGGTACTTCACCCTTTCCTGCATGTCTATCTTTCAATCAAATGTAGATGTAGGGAAAGGGTTTGTTTTAGTTTAGCCTGGTGCTACACAAGCAGAAAGGAAAGAGCAGCAGCAGTCACTGTCTGTTTGCTGTGTGAGGTTTATAATTTCACAAATGCCACATGCATTAATCCAAGCTGTCATGTTGCAGCTCTGTTTGTAGATCAAATGGGATTAAAAGATTTAGTTGAAGCTTTCCTGATACATTTAAATAATATGACTAGAAATGTAATATTCAGGAAAATAAATATTTTAGAGGTACAGTTTGAGGCACCTGATGTATTAACACCTGCTGTAACAAAAAGGAACAGAAAATACATGGTCAAAATTCTGCAGAACATGCCACTAGCTCACTCTGTGTTAGCACCAGGTATGTAGCCTGACCCTGGCTCTGGCATGGCTGGGTGTGCTCACCTATGGAAATCCAACTAATTGCTTTAGTGCAATTATTCCTGTGCAGGGTTCAAGGTTAGGGATACACTTACACACTTTCCTGGAAAGGATTTTTGAAAATTCCTGCAGTGCTATGCCTGTTTCTCCCCTTTTTTTTTCCTGGCATTCCTACTGCTGATTACCTTGTATGTATGAGAGAACCAGCTGAATCTATTGTCTCTTTTTGCCCAGCAATGTCTGTTAAAAAAAAAAAAACAATCCTCTTTTTAGTGGTGGAATTTCCCAGAAGCAGGACATCCAGCACACAAGTTTTGTTGAGCAGGTGCAGCAAGGACCATGTGGCTGAATAAAAAGCTGTTATAAAAAAAAAAAAGAAATATATGTATATGTATATATAAATTTGCCTTTTTAGGACTGAATTATCCTGCAGCCAGGAGCTGTGGTTGCAGCATGAACAGAGGCACCGAGAGCTGCTCTGCTTTTGGTCTTGTGCAGGTGAGTGGGACAGCAGGGAGGAAACCTCTGCTTTGTGGCTGTGGGCAGCCTGCAGTGGTCACTGCAATGAATGGCACCATCTCATCAGTTTGACACTAAAGGGGCACCAAAATAATTTCAAGCATGTTTTCATAAAATCATAGAGTCACAGGATATCCTGGGATGAAAGGACCCACAGGAATCCATGATCTCAGAGCCTGGTCCTGCACAGACCCCCAACAATCCCACACTGGGAGTGGTGTCCAAGCACTCCTGGAGCTCCGGCAGCCTCGGGACTGTGGGCAGTGCCCAGCACCCTCTGGGGAAGAACCTTTCCCTATATCCAACCTAACACTCCCCTGACACAGCTCCAGCCATTCCTTGGCCATTGAGACATGTGAAGGTCATATATTGATGGCAAGGAGAGAAGGGCAGAAATGTGACATGTAGTAGGCCTGTAGTAGGTACACCAGCTGGCAGCAGTGCCCTTTGGTTGGGCCTGTAGTAGGTACACCAGCTGGCAGCAGTGCCCTTTGGTTGGCTGGGCCTGTAGTAGGTACATGAGTTTGCAGGGGTTAGGCCTGTAGTAGTAGGTAGACCAGCTCACAGCAGTGCTCTTTGGTTAGGCCTGTAGTAGGTACACCAGCCTGCAATGGTTAGGCCTGTAGTAGGTACACCAGCTTGCAGCAGTGCTGCTCACTCAGTGCCTTGGTTTAGTTGAAGTATCAGGGAACAAGTTGGACTTGATGATCTTGAAGGTCTCTTCCAACCTTGTGATTCTGTGATTGTGATTCTTTGGTTAGGCCTGCAACAGGTACACCAGCTTGCACTGATTAGGCCTGTAGTAGGTAGACCAGCTGGCAGCAGTGCTCTTTGGTTGGTTGGGCCTGTAGTAGGTACACCAGCTTGTAGCTGTGCTCTTTGGTTGGTTAGGCCTGTAGTAGTTACACCATCTGGCAGCGGTTAGGCCTGTAGTAGGTACACCAGCCTGCAGCAGGGCCCTTTAGTTAGGCCTGTAGTAGGTACACCAGCTGGCAGCAGTGCTCTTTGGTTAGGCCTGTGGTAGGTACACCAGGTTGCAGTGGTTAGGCCTGTGGTAGGTACACCAGGTTGCAGCACTGCTCTTTGGTTAGGCAGCTGTGCTTTCCAGCCAGGAGCAGCTCTGACATGGGCTGTTAAGGGTGAGCAGGAAGATGTCAAACAAAGCTTTGGCAGCGTGGCTGAGCAGAGCCATGATTGCTCTTTCTGAGCCCACAGGGAGGAAGGGAGTTTGTGCTGGGATGGTGAGCAGCCCTTGAAGAGAAGAAATTGGTGCAGACTGGCCATCAATAAACCAGAAACCACAGGCTACCGCAGGAAGGAACTTCTGGAGCAGCAGCAGTGTGGGATGCACACTTACCCCATCTAATAACAAAGCTTCTCTGTTTCTGACAGGCTTTGGCTGCCAGGGCTGCTGCCTGCAGTGGCAGGAGCCTGGACCCACAGGCACAGGGGGCTGGAGTTCATTATCCCCAGCCCGGTGCAGCAAGCTGGGTGTAAGAGATGTTCCGGAGATTCCCTCATTTGCTTCACAATCATCGCAAGGACCCTGAGGACCCCCAACAGCAGTCCTGGCCTGGCTGAGGTGGAAGTTTTCTGGATGTTATCCCCAGTGATTGTTTCCAGGTGTGCTCACTGTGCCTTCACAGAACACTGCTTTGAACAGGTTCTGATAAATGGTGGCTTGTCCTTGCACACTCACACCTGCCCACAGACCAAGGAGTCTCAACACAATGGCCCATGAATCTTCCCCGTCTTCTGGCCAGATGCCACTCACTTTGGATTCAGACTGTATAAACTGTAACTTTTGAGATGACTTCGGTGAACCCCCACGGACAACAGCGAATCTGTGTGGCTGAACCATGAGGATTCCATCTCGTTGGTAGCTACATTCTGTGACCATGTTCACAGGGATTCTTGGATGAGGGAAGAGACGAGGATCTGACTCCATGTTTCAGAAGGCTTGATTTAGTATTTTATGATATATATTACATTAAAACTATATTAAAAGAATAGAAGAAAGGATTTCATCAGAAGGCTAGCTAAGAATAGAAAAACAAAAACTGATAACAAAGGCTTGTGGCTTGGGCTCTCTGTCCGAGCCAGCTGACTGTGATTGGCCATTAATTACAACCATTCAACGTGGGCTTATCACAGATGCACCTGTTGCATTCCACAGCAGCAGATAATCAATGTTTACATTTTGTTCCTGAGGCCTCTCAGCTTCTCAGGAGGAAAAATCCTAAGAAAGGATTTTCCATAAAAGATGTCTGCAACAATATTCCCCTTCCCCTCTTTCTCCTTCTATCCTTTATTTTCTTTTCTAATCTATCACATTTGCTGTTGGCCCTCAATAAAGGTGCATTTGTTGTGATTAAACTGACAGTCCCCTGCTGTTTTCCTTTGCACTTTTGGGATCTGGAAATGAACCATCTCAACTCATTTGCCCTAGTGGATTGTGACACTGGGGCAGCAGTTTGCCAAACAGAGCCTGGAAGGTGAAATCAAGGCAGACTGGAGGATGGGGGAGGTTTCTGCAGAGATAGGCACCAAGATGTGAGAAAAAGATGTTTGTTTAGTGTTTCTGGATATTGTGGGAGTAGCAATTATGTACTGGGCTGAGAAGAGAACTGCTGGTACCTCTGTACTCATGGCTGTGCCTTGTTCTTCAGTGTCACCAGGAGCATCTGAAGGTGTCAGCCTGCTCTTCACCAGGGTCTGGGTGCAAGTGTTGTTAATTCAGTGTCAATAATACTTTCTTTGAAAGAACCCTCCTCTTTTGGCTCTTCACCCTGCCAGTCTCTCATTTGAAACAGTCCAGCAGAAAATGAAATGAAGGTTAAAAAGCTTCTTTGCTTTCATTTGAATAAAGAACTTGTGAAGGTTTGGGCAGAAAAACATTTCCATTTTAACATCTGCTTTTCCCTTTGCCAGTGTGTGATGTGGTAATTCATACAAATGTGGCATTTATATTTTGATTTTTTAAAATCAAGACTCAGCTTAGCAAGGGCCCAGATTCTTGGTCATTTTGAGGTTTGGATGATGTTTTCTCCCTCCTTCCCACACCATACCAACCTATCTTCCCAGGCAGAGGCAGTCACTAGGTCATTTTCTGTCCCATTGTGCTGTTTAATACTTTATAAACCACCTGCCTCTTAAAGTAGATCATACATATGAAATGGAAATTCCCTTCTGACTTTTGTTCTCAGCAAAACAGAGGAAACAAATCAGAAACAAACTTATAGGCCCTGTATCTTACATGGCACAAAATTGTTCCATCTTGTATCCTCAGATTTTTCCCCATCTCTCTGAAATTCTCTTACCTACGGACACAGTGAGAACTACAAGCTGTGAAAAATCAGTATTTATGTTATATATTTTTGACAAGCCCTGGTATTATCCAGGGAACAATCCATTACTTACATACCGAGAGACGAGAGCATGTGCCTTTAACTCATGTTAACTCACCATGATTTCAAATATAAACACTTCACAGAAGTGGGTGAGGAGAATTGAAGGCATTAGGATTCTGTCATGTCCAGTTACAGTCAACCTTCACATTGTAGTCTACTTCTGAAAATAAGAAACAGTGGGGTTTTGATCCAGTCAGTTTTGGCTGAGCTAGACAGCTATTTTGCTATTGAAAGACTTCAAAGAAACTGCTTTTTATTGCAAAATATTTTCCAAGAGGGAAATATCCTCCCAAATCTTTTAAGGAACTGCTAGATCCTAAGTTAGATCCAATTCTAATAGTGTCTGGTTACCTGGGACCAGATTTGGGTAAGCCTCTAGGACAGAAGCCTAGATGGATTTCTGGACACACAAAGCCAGGCCTCCGGTGAAATTAGAGCTTGTTTTCTCAAGAGGTGTTGGTGGCTGGTGGAAGTGGGATTTCCATGATGAATTTTCAGCCCCAGAATTAGCCAGGCTGAGCTGATAGGAGTGCTGAGGACCATATCTGCCCTGGCCAAGTGTTGCAGGAATGGTCTGGGTGAACAGAGGCAACAGCAGCCCTGCCTGGAGCCAGAGCTGAGCTGGGGTCCCCTCCTCTGCAGAGCCCACCTGGGCAGGCTGACGGAGGCATTGCCTCTCCTGTGTCCATCACTCAGGGGAGGGATGGTGTGGTGGTGTTCACAGGGGTCTTAGGATGAGGGAAGAGATGAGAATGTTGACTCCATGTTTCAGAAGGCTTGATTTATTATTTTGTGATATATATTATATTAAAACTATACTAAAGGAATTGAAGAAAGGATTTCATCAGAAGGCTGGTTAAGAATAGAAAAAGAATGATAACAAAGGTTTGTGGCTGACTGAGACAGTCGGAGACAGCTGGACCGTGATTGCCCATTGATTAGAAACAACCACATGAGACCAATCACAGATACACCTGTTGCATCCCACAGCAGCAGATAATTATTGTTTAAATTTTGTTCCTGAGGCCTCTCAGCTCCTCAGGAGGAAAAATCCTAAAGAAAGGATTTTTCATAAAACATGTCTGTGACAGGATGGGGTCCCCTCCCCTGCAGAGCCCACCTGGGCAGGCTGATGGAAGCTTTTCCTCTCCTGTATCCATCACTCAGAGCCCTTCAAAGGCCTGAGCACCACTGTGGGGTCAAGGGCATGGACTGCTGGGATCCCCTTTGACCTCACAGGACAGCCAGGTCCGTGGTTAGAGTCACCCTGAGCTTTTACCATGAACAAAGAGAATTGCAAACTGAGCACTCAGTGTGAGCAGGTCACTAAGCCCAGAGCTTGGGCTGGGTTTTGAAGCCACAGAGGATGGATCCTCTCTGCTGTTCCCTCTGTGCATGTCAGCCTAAGCACCTTTATTTTTTGGAAAATTTGTCATCTTTGCCCTGGAAAATTTGGAAAATTTGTCATCTTCACACTGGAGCACTGAGTGTGAGCAGGTCACTAAGCCCAGAGCTTGGGCTGGGTTTTGAAGCCACAGAGGATGGATCCTCTCTGCTGTTCCCTCTGTGCATGTCAGCCTAAGCACCTTTATTTTTTGGAAAATTCATCATCTTTGCCCTCTTGTCTTCACATCTCTGACCACAGAATCACTGCTGTAGGAGAGAATCCCAACTTGGGGCAGCAAGCCCTGTCCCTGCCTATCTCAGCTCATAAATGCTGCACAGTTTGAGGAACTGCTCACACAGAGAAAGTTTCTGATGTGGCTGTGTGCTTGCAGGAGTAAGACCCAAAGCAAATCAAGTCATCCATGACATCAAGACACACTTGCAAAAACAATTTTAATCAATTACAACTACAATTGCATGCTGAACAAGCTGCAACTGGGTTGTCTTATGTACCAGCTGATCATATTGGGCATGTAAGATTAAATTAAAGTTTTCTAATTGCGTTTAGGAGCATACAAAATACTACAGTCTAAAGTGTATCAAATTAATTCTTCAGGCGTAGCCTAATTGGATGGAAATTGATTTATCATGTTTGGACCAAATGAGGCAGCAAGGCATGACTAGTGCAGGCGAGGTAAGGAGAACAAGTCTGTGTCAGTAATGCTTAGAGAAAAGAGAATGTCTGCAAGAAATGAAGGGTGTTCTGTTGAAAAGTCTCTCTGAAGAGGGAAGAAATGATACATTCAGAGTCTCCATTGTTCATACATACAAAGTGACTGAAAAGCCTTTGGTTATTTCTGAAACTCCAGGAGATAGTTAGGTCAGCAAGGGAGGGAGAAAATTACTTTTTTAGGCTTTGTAAATATTATTGTTCTGTAAAAGGAGATTATCTGCTGATCAAGCCATTATACTAATGCATTGTCAAAATGGGGATAAAATTGCTCCTTTGTAAGAGTTGTGCAGAATCTTTAGCCAGCCAGGCACTCGGGCCAGGCTGGAAGGCATCACAGGAAAGGGCAGCTCCTCTGTAGGAAGCAGCCTATTTTAGACTAGTTTCCATATCTTTTTAAGTTCTCTAAAGACCTGATTAAACTCTGTAGCACTTGCCTATAGTAATGGCACAGAAAGCTTTTGAATTTATCTCCCTGATTCACCTTTTGCATAAGGAGAATATTCCCTCTCATTAACACACATTCAGCCTTATTCTGGCTGCCAGCCTGAGGAATGCACTGGCTGGTGATCTGCAGGTGTGATGGCCCAAAAAGCACTTGCCAGGGAAAAAATGTGTGCTGGAAACTGCGGGTAGGTGACAGGGACCATTTGTGGGTTATCTGGGCAGAGCGAAGGTGGAGATGGGTGCTGATGTTCTCTGCCTGCCTTGCACAGTCCCATATCTGATTGAATGCTTTGCAGTGTGAGAAAGCACATTGTGGTTCAACACCAAATGCATCCATTTTTGCTGTTTACTGCTGCCTTGGGAGGACAGGGATGTGGCAGCCACAGCCTGTACCTGGGCTGTGGGAGTGGGGAGCTGTGGGCTTTGAGGGGAACCCTCCCTAGCTCAGACAGGGGCAGGACAGAAGTGCTTGCAAATAACATTTCACATTTGAGAATTCAGGACACAGCATTTTATTCAGTAGTTCCCTTTTTGGAGGCAAAGGAAATGTCAGCAATAATAGAAATGAGTGGTTCTGCTGTTGTCCCCCTCCTAAGGGTTGGAATTTCCTTCTGGGTGTATCTTCCCTCTGTCTCAACATCCACTCATGAGGGACTGAATATTTTCCATGTACCCAAATACTGTTTCAGAAAAGAGGATTTTCATGCTGAACAAACTGATTCAGATTGCCTATTGTACATTTTCAAGAGATGCTTAATACTATTAATAATATGAGTAAAATTAAATTTACTTATCACAATGAGAGGAAGAAGAATGAAGTTTATTAAATCTCCCCACCAAAAGCACTGACTTACTGAAAAGAGCAAGTCTTCATTAAGAAGAAGCTGATTTGCTCTAAGGAATTGCTTTGTTTGTGTAAACGACTGTGACATGGAATGGCTCCTGGAGAACAGCAGAGTTGTGCTTTCTTGAATTTTATCCACATAAGTTCTTGTTCTTCTGTTCTCCTCAGGGTGAAATTAAAGTTTTAAGTGATGCCTCAGGTTTTAGCTTTTCTATTTTTCACATTCTGTGCTGCTTTAGTGTGTGGGTCTGGACTTCATATTAGGTGATGGTGAGCTCTGTGCACAGAACAGGGAGACAAAACAATTCCTGCTCCAGCTAAGGACCAAGGACAAATGATCCAAATCTCAGCCCAAGAGCACAAACAACGTGGGCTGGAGAGAGAAAAACAAGCAGGGTGGGACTGCATGGGCTGGAGCTGTAAATGGACAATTAATTCCAATATGCAAATGGTGCAGAACTTATAAAAGTGAGAGACCCCGTGACTGGTCGTGCATTTTGGGACCATTTTGGTTCACCTGGGGTGCAGCCCTGGCTGGGCTCTTGTGCTGCCCAAGGTGGATCCATTGAGGCCTTTTCATAAATCCCTACTTTATTCTTTAGTTCTGTCCAGCCTCTGTTCTAGGTCAGCCTGTAGGGGATGGAATATAAGAAAATAAAGATAGTACAGAAAGTAATCTTACCCCTAAGGAGTTGCAGCTGGGCCAATTATCAAAGATTAGGAGCAGGCCTGACTTTACCAGGCCACAGCTGTGACCCATGAGAAGAAGATGCTATAAAAGAGTGGGGTGGGCCCTTGAGAAGGGAGCTGGAGTTGGTTGGCTGCTTTGTGGGGGGAACAAAGAGTCAGTGCTCTGAGGAGTTGCCCACAAGAAAACACCAAGAAGGTGTGAAACTATTGTGGCAAGAAGACAACACTGCAGAACCCCTGCAATAAGATGACAACATCAGCCTTCACAAGGCATCATCAGCATCTGGAAAATTTGGGGCATAGATACCAAAACTGAGGGGAGGCACTGCTGCTCCTGCCAGGGAAGGTCCAGTGCTGGTCTTTGTGGTCACACTGGGCAGCCTGTCCAAAGCCAGTGACCATAAAGGCCAGCACTGGGCCTTCCCTGGCAGGAGCAGCAGTGCCTCCCCTCAGTTTTGGTATCTATGCCCCAAATTTTCCAGATGCTGATGTTCTGTTTGCTCCCTTTCTGCCAGAGAGGACACAACATTTCCTGGGCATGTTGTTTTCAGCATAGCTATTAAACAGCTGTGGAAAATTCATATGCTCCCAAAGTTGGCCCTGACCTTGCAGTTCGTGGTAGGGTGCCTTGTGAACTTTGTCAAGCAAATATTGTGCAGTAAAGCAGGAAAAGGGGCATGGACTGGCTTTACTTCCATTTCTTGTTGGTTTTTTCCCTATCTGTGGGCTTCCAGAGGAAATTTAGACACAGCAAGTCTTGCCTGCTGGCTTCTTGGAGCACCAAAGCACAGGGTAAAGGAGGATGCAGTAAGGCCTCGTGTGTCTCGTGTGCAGCACTCCTGTGTGAATCTACTTTAAGCCTTGTTGTTAAGGTCATTGACATCCCAAACCATCCACAGCTGCACAAAGAAAGCAGTGAGATATTCCCCTTTTTAACTTTGTAGGCCAGTGGCACTCTGTCTGAATGATATTTTTCCATCAGGAGGGAGAGCCTGGCTGCTGAGTGCAGCCAAATACGATGGGGAGCCTGTGGCACACAGTAGTGCTGGCAGCTGCAGTGCCACAACATACTCTGACCAAATTTCAGTGAGCAGATGTACACTTCACACCCGATTTCTTTTTAGAAAATCATCTTCAAGATTCAAGGTGTTGTTCTCCTTTGCTCGGAGAACAGTGTTTAGCTATTTGTAAGAGATGCATTTAAATATTTTAGTCAGCGCTGTCAAACACACAATATCAATTGGTAATATGGATTTATGTTCTAGATACATGTGGCCAGAGCCCAGACTGTGTCATGGCTTGGAAATGGGGCATTTCCTGCCCAGCCAAGCTGTGCTTTGTGATTTTTGGGAAGGCAGTATCAGTGCAACTTTGCGAGCTGAAGATGCACCACTGGTGTAACTGTGCAAGGCTTCTCTGAAGCCACTGGATCTGCCGTGCTTTGCATCAGTCATGGATCATCCTCAGAGCCTTGAAATGTTCCTCTGAATGACTCTGAGCCTATCCTCTCCTCAAGTGAAGCTGCCTCAGAATAGAAATTGAAAAGCAGAAGGAAAAGGCTGGAGACAGACACAGAGCAATCTGATGCTGTAAAAGGAAATCCCTGTGGAGGTTTCCGGGATTATTTAAAGGAGATGGCAAATGACTCAGAATAAAAACATAACATAGTTCAGAATCACCAGCTGTGTTTTCCTTCCCACGATCTGACAGTGCTTGTGTGCTGTGTCTGACAATGAAAACAGAGCAAAATTCTGCTGCTGGAGTTCATGGGTTGCCAAATTTCTGGGCAATGAGACACTCTTGAGACAGAAACTATCCCTTGGACAAGAGAGAGACCTCCTACCTGATTCCTACTCAGTGAGTCCCAGTGTCATGGATGCACTGACTTTGTAAGTAGATCCACGTAGATGCTGTTGTTATAAATGCTCAGTGATAGCTGCTACAGGGGTGACTAATACATGTATCAAATGGTTATGAGCATAATGGGAGCTGACACTGTAAGGCATTCATAAGCAGCCTGTGCCTCTGCTGGTCTCATAATAATCTGTGCAAATTGATTAGCTACTTATCCAAACATCCTTTACCTAACCCTTTATGAAGCTGTTCACAAATATACCTCTGATACAAACCACTCTCCCTCAGCTGCTTTTCTGGCCTTGGACACAGTGGATTGCTGGATCCTAGATTGCCAAGCAGATTGTATTCTATTTGCCATCTGTATGGCAGTTGTCTTCTGTTCAGTGGGCAGTTTTCCTTATCTCTTCCACAACAACTCTTCCCTTAGGGGAGCCATCTGCTGATAACAGCTATTGAACGTCACTGCATGGCTGATAAGAACTACAGCATCCCATTGGGAGATGTGAGCCCAGAGGGAGGAGCCAAGCATTCCTACCTGGATATAATCTGGAGATTCTGGAACACCAGCACGGCTTCTCCACGGGATTCCCCAGAGGAACAGCAGCTGCCTCTCCTTCCACTGGACCTTCAGAGGAAGAATCCATCCTTCTCTACAGGATCCCTGCTCCAGCAGAACCACCCCTGACACTGCAGGAGGGCTGCAGCCACAATTCCAATGGGACTGCTGCCAGCACCCTGACCCACAGGGTGTCAGGTTGGGTTCTGTCTGAGTTGTTTTGGTTAACTGCATTTTTATTTTATCTTTTTATTTTCTTCCCCATTAAAGAACTGTTATTCCTGCTCCCATTTTTTTTTTTTGCCTGAGAGCCCCTTAATATAAAATTTATAGCAATTCAGAAGGAGGAGATTAACATTTTCCATTTCAGGGGAGGCTCCTGCCTTCCTTAGGAGACACCTGGCTTTCCAAACCAAGACAAAGAGGAATCAAGGTGCATTAATTCCTTGGAAGTCCAGCTGCTGATAACCACAATGCTGAGTTTGCATGTGATTCAGTGAGGTTTCTGTGGGACCAGGAGCTGGCTGTATGTGCAATTGCTCCTGGTCCACGCACATCACTGCACACCAGCACAGGGCTGCTCTGGCACAAAAAATAGGGCAGGATGTGCCCAGTAGCACAGGATTTCTCCCAGCAGCTTCCCATGACTTGCACTGTGCTGCAGGGGCAGGGCTGGCTGCTGGCACTGAGGACCTGTTTCACACAAGCCACATTTGCAGCAATAGGACTGGAACCACAGACATCTGAGAATGAAAAGCCTGTGTGATGGGATGCCCTGACACATCTGCCAGCACTCCTGGTGCAGAGACACTGTGCCTGATCTGACAGCTCTCTGTCCCTCTCCTTCCCCTGACTCTGTTTCTAGAGTGTCCCCTGGTCACCATCAGCCCCTTTGCTCAGCCCCTGGAGCAGCTTCAGCTGTGTGATAGATGAGTAATGCAATCATTTACTCTCACAATTAATAGACAAATATCATGCATATAGGTGAAGAAAAGTTTTATAGATTTATAGTTATGTTGTACCCCCTCCCGTGGTTATCAAGGGATGACTGGAGTTGGGACAGCTTGTCACTGTGGTGACATCTGACCTCCAGTCAGGATTTGAGGAAGAGATCTCCACCACTGGACAGTGAAGAAAGGGTTGACGAACAGAACTTTGGGAGGAGTTAAAGGGTTAAAGAGGGAAAACCTCCATTGTGAGGGGGCTGAGCACATGGCGGGGAAAATCCTTTGCCCCTGGTGCCGTAACCTTTTTTCTTCATTCAGTCTTCTGCTGTATTTTTGATAAGGTTTAATAAATCTTCCTAAACTATGAAAAGTGAGTAGCTATTTCTCACACCTGCATTGGCTCTCTGTGTCCACTCTGCCCTGCTGCTGCCTTCAGTGGGAGCTGCCCTGTCCAAACCAGCCCCACAGAGCCAGGCCTGAGGGCACAGCTGGGATCAGGCAAGGTGGAGCTGCATCCTCCCTCCTCAGGTGGACAGGCTTTGCTTCCCAAGGGGGTGTGGAAGAGGTTTTACAGCCACTTCTGTGAGCCAGAGGAAAGTTTGATAAGAGGATCCATGTTTACCCCTGAAAGAATTTCCTACCAAGGTTATTGACACAGAAACCAAGAAAGAAAGAAGAATAAATAAGAGAAACCCGCAACTGCCTAGTCCAATGAGCACTTTGTTTGTCTCTTGTAACCAATGAGTAAAGTGTGAACTTAGGAGCTTTGTAAGAATGTATAAAACTCGTGCATGCTATAATAAAAACAGGTTTGATGCCTTCTGAAAATGGAGTGTGCTGCTTTGTATTGTCTCTGTCTCTACCATGACAAAGGAGCTTTTGCAGACACGGTGCCTTTGGCAGCTCCCTGTATTTTCCAGCTATTTCCTTACCCGTTTCAGGCTGAGCAGGAATGAGCTTGGAGCACAAGCATTTAGCACTGAAGGGAGCAAATGCAGAGCTAAACCTTCAGCTGGTGGAAATCAGTCCAGCCCCACAGCTTCCTAGAGAAGTGGGAGCCCCTGCCATTCACATCAGCTGGAAATCTGTTCTGGAAGCTGCTCTGAAGGCTCTGGAAGGTATGGTTTCTAGTACCAGTATGGTTTTCTCTTTGCTGAGACAGCTCAATGTCCCAGTTTTCCACAGGATGATGTTCATGGCTGGTAGGGACTAAATTCTTCTAGTTACCATGAACCATGCAGGTGTCATGACTGGGATTTGCCAAAGTGTGCAGCATCAATGTGGTGACTGTATTATGGAAAAAGTACAAGGAGGGTGGAAAAGGAAGGGAAAGTATTTTTATTATGAAGGATGCTGTTGAACAAAACCCCAACAAACCCACACTTTAATAAAAAGAAAATTATCCACAAATTTTAACCATCTCTAGAAATGGCTCCTTGCAAAGCAGCATGAAGATTTCACTGACAACAAGTGATTTTCATCAATTCAGAGAAATTTTATCATTTCCAGGTTTTAATAACTCTGCTGATGCAGGTGGCTCATGTAAAAACAGGCCATAACAAAGCTGTTTCAAAAACATTTGAAATAATTTCAAGAGGGATTACTGCAAAACCCCACATCTATTACTCACTGAAACTCTTTTTAAATATCTGTCCATATTTTCTGGTGAGACACTTCACACATGTGAATAGAGTGGTCTCCATGAAGTCAGTGGTAGATCTTGCCCATCAAGGATAATTCTGCCTCATTTCCCATTCCCCCCTTTTTCTGGATCTCTCAGCAGGCCCTACACAGGTATTGATCCCTCCTTTCTACTCTCAGGACTTAACTAAACAAACCAGGGCTGTCTTGACTCCTTGACATTTGTTTCCCCTCTTGCAGGAATATCTACACAGTGGCAAACCCTCTGTGATCAGGCAAGATTTATTGTTCCGCTGATTCCTGGAACTGAAAATATTAATGATGTAAAATATTGATTTGAAAAAACAAACCTCTGAGTTGCTCAATGAGCCTCTCATGCAGGCACAATGCTAAGATGTCCATCCATATTCCATTTTCATATTTATTGGTAAGTGAAAAATCAGGCATGTCAAGCTGTTCAATTTCTAAAGTGAAGTACTTCTCTCCCTCAGATGCACATGAATAATTCTCATTAACCTTCAAGGGATTAATGCAGTTTCTTGCAAATGGCTGCAATATACAGTATTTAATATTTATGCTTTCCATATGGCTGGTGCTGTCATACATTCTTGTCAAACATGCTGCACAGTTAATGATATTTTAACTAAACGTGGTCCGGAAGACCTGGATGTCTGAGGGACACTTGTGCCCATCTCCATTTTTATGGATGCTATTTGAGCCTCATAAAAAAATTCCTAAAGAGATTAAATCAGCTGCTCTACCTAAACATGCTGTTCAGGTGCCCTTAGAGCAAAGCTAAATGTGATGTTGTCAGATGAAACCCAGAGCCAGGGAGCTCTGTAATATCCCCACAGAGCCCAGCGTGCCCGAGAGACACAGAGCCACACAATCATCTCAGAGTGGTTTGGGTTGGAAGGGAACCTAAAATTCATCTAATTCCACTCCCTGCCATGGGCAGGGATACCTTCTACCAGATCAGCTTGCTCCAAGCCCTGACCAACCTGACCTTGAACAATTTCAGGGCTGGGGGTCTGGAGGACAGAAAGGATCCACAACCCTCCCCTGGAGGGAAAACCCCTCAAGGGATACCCACATTGTTAGGGTGAGGGAAAAGGCCTCTCCCAGCATGCCTTGCTGTGACATGCAGATTCCTTCCCCCTGGTTCCACCCCTCTGCCCTCATCCCATTGGCACTGGTGTTCTGCCCCACCCCTCAAGATCCCCATATAAATCCTGCTTTCCCTGCTATGTGGCTTTTTATCCCTGGATCCCTTAGGGGAGGAGGCTCAATGAAGGCTCTCCTTGGAACCCCACACACAGACCCCTTGTTCTGCATCTCCTGGGTCCCAGGAGAGCTGAAATCACCCGGGGTGAGCACAGACCTGCCTGTGCCCCGAGGTGCCTTCTTCAGGACGCTTCTTTGGGAGGGTCACAGCCCCCTGAACACCGCCTGCTGTGACATGGGGGTAGGATGGAACATGAGCTGGGAACAGTTTCCAGGTTGGAAAATAGAGCAACAGAGGGTAAAAGTAACCTGGCCAAGGGCCCAGCAAGCCAGTGCCAGTGACTGGGAGAAAGCAGAGGTGTGCTCTGGTTAGACTCTGTTGTCCACAGGATGCCCGTACCCAGTGCTGTGGGAGTCTCTGTGATTGCCATGGGGCCACCATGGGATGAGTGGAAAGATTGCTTTTCACTCACACTGATCCCATGGGCTAAGGCTGGATCTGTTAGATCAGACTGATGGATGCCCAATACACTGTGTACCTATCAGTGATGAAGCAGTTTTAAATATTTTATTAGCATTTTCTCCCCTTAAATTAAGTTTGATACATTTTTTAAAATACAGATACACATTTTATCTGAACAAGTTTCCTGGAACTGTTCAAAATAAAGCAGGAACTTTATTGCAATCTTTGCATTCCAATTTTCCTGTAATCTACTTCATATTCCCTCACTGAGAGACATATCACTTCATTTTCATTCCCTTCTTTGCCACCCCTTACCTCAGAAATGAACATATTCAGAATTTCTGTTCAATGTCAGAGCAAATGTTAAGATTTTCACAGTTGATTTTGAGTAGCCTTGCACAGCTTTTCAGTGAAGAAACCAGACCCAGTGGGGAAACACTGGCTGTTTCTCTTATTTATTTGCTGCATAAGGAGAGATGGTCACAGGCTGCAGGCAGGAAACCTCCTGCTCCTGGGACCTCAGCCCAAACACTTCTGCCCAGCTCCATGGAACAGCTCTACCCCAGAGGTCAGCCTGCTAAAGCCATCAAAAGACAAAGCAAACAGTTTGCTACAGCTTGCTGTTCAATGGACTAAAAATCCTGTATCAATCAGAACTGTAAGCATTTCCTCCAAAACTAAACCCTGATTTCTCTGCTAAAGGAAAAGGACCTGTAAGACATTGGTGATGCTCGTGGTCTGGGGAGCAGGGTCATGGCTGGTGATGGCAAATGACTGCACAGAGGAGAGGACAACCTGCCAAGTGATAGGTGCCAATTGTCACAACAGGGTTGTCATCACAAGTGAGGATGTGACCTGTTCTAGAACATGCAAACCTTGTGTCTCTCAAGCCTAAAGCAGAAGGAGTTAAACCAAATAGATTTGAATAGGCAAGAAGGTGAAGCATGCCTTGAGATCTGTAACAGAGGCTGGAGAGGGAGTGAGAGGCAGGGCTCTGGACTTGAATTGCCAACACTGTTGGATGTTGATAATTTCTGGCCCACTCAAAGCATCTGGAGTGGGTTTTTTCTTAGTTATAATTATAGACACACTTTACATTTTAGGGTCATCCAGTTCCAAGTGGGGTCATCACAACTCATTAAAGTAAAATTAGCCTCTGCATCTTTGCCCTTCTTGCACCAAACAAAAAAAAAAGCTGCCTGTAATAGTACAGGATGTGGCCTGTGAGTGTGCCCATAATTAAAAGGTTGAGCTACTCTTGTAAACAAATTACCATGAACAAAGGGGTTTACAAATGCTGGCTAATTAGTTTGGATTCCCTAAAGCTTTTAGCTGTTTTTTAATTCAATAACACAGTGTAAATTCTCTAGCCTGGAAAGTCTAATAGGAATTGGCAGAAAACTAAATAATTGATATTGTCAGCGATTGCAGCCCTCCGATGTTATTGTCTGCCAGTAAGCAGGACTGCCGTTATTTCCTGAGAGGATAAAGAACTCCTTTTAATGAATTAACAATATAAATGGTAGACAGCTGGCTTTCAGCAGCAGCTCAGGAGGCAATGTTTCAAGTTGAGGCTACAGGACCAGTGAACAAAACCCTTCAGAGAGGCACTTGATGAGAGACCTGCTCATCACACCTCCTGCTGAGGGCCCAAATCCCTTTAGCTTTATTCTCCACAGACACCCCAGTGAAGCCTTGGGGCTCACTCCCAGGGCTGGAGGGAACAGGAGGCAGCTGAGCACCTGTGCAGGTGCTGGTGGGGAAGGGGAAGGTGCCTGAACACACACCAAGATGGAGCTGCTGGGAGGGTGATGGGGGAACAGCTTCAGTGGGGAGCAGTGGAGGGCAAACAGGCAGCCCTTGGTGCCATCCCAAGGTGGGGAATGTGTTCTGGCACTCTGAATGCCACGTAGGTGCTTCCTGAGGAGATCCTACCAGTCACACAGTGTCTGGTGCCTGATGGGCAAACTGGTTTGAGAGAGTCTGGGCTGTCCCTCAGCAGTGATGGCCTCTGGGTTTCGACCATGGCTCTGCTGAGCTTCTCCTGGTCCAGGGGGTGTGGGAAATTCAGCACTCCTGGACAACTGACCAATATGATTAGGCAGAAGCTGTTCGTTGTTTGCATTAAGCACTTATTTATACATTCTAACCCTACTGCTTAAATATACTATAAATTATTATAAATATATATATTATAAATATATATAAGTATATTTTAAATATACTGTAAATTATTAAATAATAAACACTTATTTATACTTCTAACCCCACACTGATCACTCATTTCTTATTGGTGCCTTTTCTTGTCCACATGTTCTGCATGCACCTCTCAGAATGTGTGACTGGTCACAGTCCAGGGGGCTCACAGCTCTCTGATATCTATTTCTTGGAATTTGGTTTCAAAGCTTCTTCTTTCATATTTTAGCACAGTTTATGTCTTAGCAACCTTGATGAATTCCAGAGGGCCCTGAGAAAATTCTGATAAAACTGTTACAAGGGAAATGGCTGGTGCACACTGCAGTCTGAGTTGTTCAGATGCAAACACAGGGGGTTTCTCCTGGATTTTTGGTTTGTCTGGGTTTGTTTGTATTCCTGTTAAAGCATAATTACCTAAGTCCCTGAAACTGGAATTTGGTCACATGATAAGCTAATATATGTTTTAATCCACTTTGCCCACCTCTGTCTTCATTGTGTTGAAACCAGCAATGTGCAGGGCTCTGTGCAGCCCATCTCCTGCTCTCCCAGCCTTACCAGCCTTTCTCAGTAGCAAAGTAACAAAATACAGTGTGGGACAATGCTTGTGTCATACATAGATTTTTAAGTGGGTTTGGTTTTCTTTTTACCTTGCAAAAGTGAAGCATTTAGTCTCTGAAGAAATGTTTTCCTGGCTCAGTTCTTGTGGGAACCAGCACACTGCCTGGGTGCTTTCTGTGATCAGCCCCATGATCTCTTCTACCAGCACTTTATTTATCCCAGTTTGTTATTGATTCAGTGTGACCCCAGCGTAGAGAATGATGTGCTCTGACTCCATGATTCAGAAGGCTGAACAAATGCTTTATTAAGCTGCGTTATATTACACTATTACTATATTAAAACTATACTAAAGGGATACTATACTACAAAGATACTAAAGAAAAAACCCCAAAGCTGGCACAACACAGCTTTGACCCAATTGGCCAATCAATCCAAACAACCATCACCAGAGTCCAATTAACAAATCACTTTGGGTAAACAATCTCCATAACACATTCCACATGTGCCAAACAACAGGAGCAGTGAATAGAGATAAGAATTTTTTTCTCTTCTTCTCTGAGCTTCTCACTGCCCTCCCCAGGAAAAATCCTGGGAGAGAGAATTATGTCTATCTCTGTTCAGAGAATGTGAATGCCACAGTTTGTCACCAGAGCAGGCATGACCTGCTCAGACTAGAAGATGTGAAGACCCATCCTCAACCCACTCCTCACACGCCTCCCCAAAGAAGAGCTCGGAGCAGATTGCTTTGGTCCCCATCAAAAGTTATTGTTTTTAAGCTATCAGCTGGGAGCAGCTGGATCTTGACCTTGCTTCTCAGCTGATGTGAAGGAAACAATCCATTTTCAAGGAGGCAAGCTGTTACCAGCTCTTCCAAAAGAGGTCAGAGAGAGGGAGTATCAAGAAAAATCAGAGCAAACAGTGATTTGGGCCACAGCTCAGCAGAGTTAATAGCAAGGGAGAATGTGGAGGGAGCTGAAGTGGACTTGAATACCCAGGGCCAAGTGCCAGGCTGGTATAAACTAGTTAGGCTTTGAAGGCAATGACCTGATGCTGTGTATAGTGCCTGTGGATCCATCCTGGAGCAGCCTTGTCATTGCTAGTAACAATGGCAGAAAGAAAAGAGGATTCTTTTCCTCTTTATTATTCTCTATTTGTTGAAAAGGCATTGGTTTCCTCTGACAAAAACTAAAATAGCTTCATAGAAGGCCTTGGCAGCCTGGAATATCTCAATAGCCAGTGTGAAGAGCACCTCATTCTTTACAGAGCATAATGCACAATAATGCCACTCAGAGACCACATGAACAAAAGTAATGAGTGCCACAATTTTTAAAGGACACAAACCTTTCTGCTTTCACAACCATTTCCCCTCAGTACTCCCATCTCATGCATGGCCTGAGACCAGTCCTTCCCTCCTGCCCTGTCTCAGGTATAGCAGAAAACTTTCATTTATCCTCAGGAGAGGACAGGAGCTCTTGGTCTCTGCTTCTCTCTCCCAAGTATCCTGCTCTCCTGATTTTACCCTGATTTTAGGCTGCTTTTCTAGTGCAGGCTGGGATGAGTGTGAAGAGGAGGAACAAATCCATGTAGGTTGCTCATCTTGCAGGTGATGGTTCATTTTCTTTACCAGTCTTTTTCCTCCAAACCCCATGTTGAAGATTGCAATGCAAGATGTTTTCCATTACCATCTGTATGGCAGATTACCTTTGTCAAGTGGGCAGTTTGCTTTATCTCTCTCTCTGAGTGACCACATTCAAACCTCCCTTAGGAGGGGACATCTGCTTATAACAGCTATGGAATGTCACTGCATGGCTGATAACAACTACAGCATCCCATTGGGAGATGTGAGCCCAGAGGGAGGAGCCAAGCATTCCTACCTGGATATAATCTGAGATTTCTGGAACACCAGCACGGCTTCTCCACTGGATTCCCCAGAGGAACAGCAGTTGCCTCTCCTTCCCCTGGATCTTCAGAGGAAGAATCCATCCTTCTCTACAGGATCCCTGCTCCAGCAGAACCAGCCCTGACACTGCAGGAGGCTGCAGCCACAATTCAATGGGACTGCTGCCAGCACCCTGACCCACAGGGTGTCAGGTTGGGTTCTGACTCTGTCAGTGTTGTTCTAGGCACTGCATTGTTTATTTCATCCTTTAATTTTTTTTTTTTTTCCCTCTTAAAGAACTGTTATTTCTTGTTCCCATATTTTTTTTGCTGAGAGCCCCTTAATTTAAACTTTATAGCAATTCAGAGGGGTGGGGAGGGTTCACATTTTCCATTTCAGGGAGGCTTCTGCCTTCCTTAGCAACTCCTGTCTTTCCAAGCCGAGACACCCCCAAAAGAGTGATCAAACTAATGACTGCATTTTCTAGCAATAGGAGAACCTAAAATGCATTTAGATTCTGCAGAATGCCGAAAGCACTGTTATTGTTTATTGTTTCCAGTGCTGCTGCTCTGGAGGATGTGTGGTGTAGTCCAGGAGCTGTGTGCAGGAGATGTCATCTCACTGCCTCCTGCAAAGGCACAATTAGGGTCAAAATAAATATCCTCAGGTGAGTTCAGTGAGTAGGTTTTTCATCTGAAGCTGGGAATGTTTGTGCTTCCAGTGTACTTGGGAGAAGCAGAAGCTGGGGGTGGGAGAGTTGGCATGACTTGGGTGTGCGTGGTTGATCAAAGAAGATTTAGAGCTGCCTGTGGGCAGAAAGCTGGGACAAACCTTGAGTGTTGGTAATGCTGAAACCCAACTCCTGTTAGGCCATCCCCTCACCTCATGACCACAGCCCATGGTTTAATGTAGAGCAGAGACAGTGTGGCACCTAGGCTAGATTTATGATGGAAATGGGGCATATTGTCATTCAGAATGAAGGCTCAAGAGCTGAATTCTGAAGGTTCTAATTGAAGAAAAAAGTGCCTTCTCAATTAGGAAGCTCAGCTTACAGTCAGATGAAGTTTGTACAGAACACTGAGTTTTTGTTAATTCATGCAGAAGTACAGCTTTGGGGCCTGCAGGATACCCTCTGCTCCCCATTGCAAGAATTCACCACACCCTGTGGAATTGCAGCCTAGTGGAACAGAGATTAAACGGAACTTTATTAATTCAGAAAAACAAATACACCTTTTGCTTTATCTTGACAAGCTGTAGATTTATTTCCCTTGTCTAGACTTTAGGGGCTTTGGTTTCCCACCAGTGCTCCTGAGCCACCCCAAATGCTGAAGAACAAAATACTTTATCCACCACAGGACAGAGGATGTTTGTTCCAGGCTTTAGTGATTGAGCTGTTTGTGCTCTCATCCAAATGTTATCATCTGGGAAAAATGCAGTTCTGATTCAGATTCTCATCTTGGGTAAGTTTGGAGTGTGTTCAGTGGAGTCGTGTGTGAGTTCCTGCAGATGTGAGTCTGGGTCCTGTGGCTTTCCCAGCTCATTTTGAGGTGTTTTCTGGTGGGCCTTGTGTCTGTCTGTCTAGCCTGAAATGGGCATTACTACTTCCAAATGCCATTGGATGCAAACTATGCTTCTCACAGAAGTGGAGTTCTCTGGATACAGGAGCATGACAATGTGTAAAGCAGGAGGGTTACTGAGGACTTGTTATTTAACAATGAATTTAACACTCATCCTTGTGGAATGGAATCCTGTCCTGTGGAGCCTGGCATCTGCTGTGGACAAATATTTTCATTTTCTCCTCACTCACCCTGCAGCACAGTTCTGAGCTTGCCCTGTGGTTTGTGCAGGTAACTGCTCCAGAGGAGGCTGAAATGGTTCAGCCACAGGCAGAGGGCTCAGTCTCTGGGGCTGCAGTCTCGGGATTCTGCTGGTCAGAGCTGATCCTGAGATGTGTCAGAAAGTCTCTTTCCCAGCCCAGCAGCTGAAGAAAGAGACAGAGCTCTTCTGTTCTCATTCTCAAGGTTGTTTATTGTTTGTTATCTATGAAATTCTTTCTCTGGCCTGCCAAGGTCTGTTCAGTGGGGCAGTCTGGGCACTCTGCCTGCCCCAGGGCAGTGTCCCTTTTATACTAAAAACTACATGTACAGTATTTACAGTAACTTCCCAATACCTATCACCTATGCTAGACAGTGAGTTTCTACCTTAAACCAATCCAAATGGGGGTAGTGCCAGCATCATCCAGAACATGGAGGCTAGGAAGAAGAAGGAAGAAGGACAAGGCACGCCCAAATTCCTCCATCTTGGGACCCTGAACCCCATTCTAAAACCTCAAAACCTATTTTTCACCCTGTGACAAACTACTATTATTCTACTTAGACTTTTGTAGTGTGCAGATCCTCATAATGTTGGTAATTTTTCCATGGGTCATAATCAAAGACATAATCAAAGTGTCTTGGGCTGTGCAAGGAACTTTATTGCAATCTTTGCATTCCAATTTTCCTGTAATCTGCTTTATTCCCTCACTGAGAGAACATATCTTCATTTTCATTCCTTCTTTTGAGCCCCAGAAATGAACATATTCAGGTTCAATGTCATAGCAAATGTTAAGATTTTCACAGTTGATTTTGAGGTAGCCTTGCAATTTTCCAGGACAGGCCTCTTAGAGGATGGTTGTTCCAGACCTCAACCCAAACACTTCTGCCCACTCCATGGAACAGCTCTACCCAGAGGTCCCAGCCTGCTAAAGCCATCAAAAGACAAAGCAAACAGTTTACTACAGCTTGCTGTTCAATGGACTAAAAATCCTGTATCAATCAGAACTGTAAGCATTTCCTCAAAACTAAACCCTGATTTCTCTGCCACTAAAGGAAAGGACCTGTAAGACGTGGTGATGCTCGTGGTCTGGGGAGCAGGGTCAAGTGATAGCAAATGACTGCACAGAAGAGGAGGGACAACCTGCCAAGTGTCACAACAGGGTTGTCATCACAAGGAGGATGTGACCTGTTCTAGAACATGTAAACCTTGTGTCTCTCAAGCCTAAAGCAGAAGGAGTTAAACCAAATAGATTTGAATAGGCAAGAAGGTGAAGCATGCCTTGAGATCTGTAACAGAGGCTGGAGAGGGAGTGAGAGGCAGGGCTCTGGACTTGAATTGCCAACACTGTTGGATGTTGATAATTTCTGGCCCACTCAAAGCATCTGGAGTGGGTTTTTTCTTAGTTATAATTATAGACACACTTTACATTTTAGGGTCATCCAGTTCCAAGTGGGGTCATCACAACTCATTAAAGTAAAATTAGCCTCTGCATCTTTGCCCTTCTTGCACCAAACAAAAAAAAAAGCTGCCTGTAATAGTACAGGATGTGGCCTGTGAGTGTGCCCATAATTAAAAGGTTGAGCTACTCTTGTAAACAAATTACCATGAACAAAGGGTTTACAAATGCTGGCTAATTAGTTTGGATTCCTAAAGCTTTTTAGCTGTTTTTTAATTCAATAACACAGTGTAAATTCTCTAGCCTGGAAAGTCTAATAGGAATTGGCAGAAAACTAAATAATTGATATTGTCAGCGATTGCAGCCCTCCGATGTTATTGTCTGCCAGTAAGCAGGACTGCCGTTATTTCCTGAGAGGATAAAGAACTCCTTTTAATGAATTAACAATATAAATGGTAGACAGCTGGCTTTCAGCAGCAGCTCAGGAGGCAATGTTTCAAGTTGAGGCTACAGGACCAGTGAACAAAACCCTTCAGAGAGGCACTTGATGAGAGACCTGCTCATCACACCTCCTGCTGAGGGCCCAAATCCCTTTAGCTTTATTCTTCACAGACACCCCAGTGAAGCCTTGGGGCTCACTCCCAGGGCTGGAGGGAACAGGAGGCAGCTGAGCACCTGTGCAGCTGCTGGTGGGGAAGGGGAAGGTGCCTGAACACACACCAGATGGAGCTGCTGGGAGGGTGGTGGGGGAACAGCTTCAGTGGGGAGCAGTGGAGGGCAAACAGGCAGCCCTTGGTGCCATCCCAAGGTAGGGAATGTGTTCGGGCACTCTGAATGACACGTAGGTGCTTCCTGAGGAGATCCTACCAGTCACGCAGTGTCTGGTGCCTGATGGGCAAACTGGTTTGAGAGAGTCTGGGCTGTCCCTCAGCAGTGATGGCATCTGGGTTTTGACCATGGCTCTGCTGAGCTTCTCCTGGTCCAGGGGGTGTGGGAAATTCAGCACTCCTGGACAACTGACCAATATGATTAGGCAGAAGCTGTTCGTTGTTTGCATTAAGCACTTATTTATACATTCTAACCCTACTGCTTAAATATACTATAAATTATTATAAATATATATATTATAAATATATATAAGTATATTTTAAATATACTGTAAATTATTAAATAATAAACACTTATTTATACTTCTAACCCCACACTGATCACTCATTTCTTATTGGTGCCTTTTCTTGTCCACATGTTCTGCATGCACCTCTCAGAATGTGTGACTGGTCACAGTCCAGGGGGCTCACAGCTCTCTGATATCTATTTCTTGGAATTTGGTTTTGAAGCTTCTTCTTTCATATTTTAGCACAGTTTATGTCTTAGCAACCTTGATGAATTCCAGAGGGCCCTGACAAAATTCTGATAAAACTGTTACAAGGGAAATGGCTGGTGCACACTGCAGTCTGAGTTGTTCAGATGTAAACACAGGGGGTTTCTCCTGGATTTTTGGTTTGTCTGGGTTTGTTTGTATTTCTGTTAAAGCATAATTACCTAAGTCCCTGAAACTGGAATTTGGTCACATCATAAGCTAATATGTGTTTTAATCCACTTTGCCCACCTCTGTCTTCATTGTGTTGGAAACCAGCAATGTGCAGGGCTCTGTGCAGCCCATCTCCTGCTCTCCCAGCCTTACCAGCCTTTCTCAGTAGCAAAGTAACAAAATACAGTGTGGGACAATGCTTGTGTCATACATAGACTTTTAAGTGGGTTTGGTTTTCTTTTTACCTTGCAAAAGTGAAGCATTTAGTCTCTGAAGAAATGTTTTCCTGGCTCAGTTCTTGTGGGAACCAGCACACTGCCTGGGTGCTCTCTATGATCAGCCCCATGATCTCTTCTACCAGCACTTTATTTATCCCAGTTTGTTATTGATTCAGGGTGACCCCAGCATAGAGAATGATGTGCTCTGACTCCGTGATTCAGAAGGCTGAACAAATGCTTTATTAAGCTGTGTTATATTACACTATTACTATATTAAAACTATACTAAAGGGATACTATACTACAAAGATACTAAAGAAAAACCCCCAAAGCTGGCACAACACAGCTTTGACCCAATTGGCCAATCAATCCAAACAACCATCACCAGAGTCCAATTAACAAATCACTTTGGGTAAACAATCTCCATAACACATTCCACATGTGCCAAACAACAGGAGCAGTGAATAGAGATAAGAATTTTTTTCTCTTCTTCTCTGACCTTCTCACTGCCCTCCCCAGGAAAAATCCTGGGAGAGAGAATTATGTCTGTCTCTGTTCAGAGAATGTGAATGCCACAGTTTGTCACCAGAGCAGGCTGCCTGCTCGGAGTAGAAGGTGCGAAGACCCATCCTCAACCCACTCCTCACACCTCTCCCCAAAGAAGAGCTTGGAGCAGATTGCTTTGGTCCCCACCAAAAGTTATTGTTTTTAAGCTATCAGCTGGGAGCAGCTGGATCTTGACCTTGCTTCTCAGCTGATGTGAAGGAAACAATCCATTTTCAAGGAGGCAAGCTGTTACCAGATCTTCCAAAAGAGGTCAGAGAGAGGGAGTATCAAGAAAAATCAGAGCAAACAGTGATTTGGGCCACAGCTCAGCAGAGTTAATAGCAAGGGAGAATGTGGAGGGAGCTGAAGTGGACTTGAATACCCAGGGCCAAGTGCCAGGCTGGCATAAACTAGTTAGGCTTTGAAGGCAATGACCTGATGCTGTGTATAGTGCCTGTGGATCCATCCTGGAGCAGCCTTGTCATTGCTAGTAACAATGGCAGAAAGAAAAGAGGATTCTTTTCCTCTTTATTATTCTCTATTTGTTGAAAAGGCATTGGTTTCCTCTGACAAAAACTAAAATAGCTTCATAGAAGGCCTTGGCAGCCTGGAATATCTCAATAGCCAGTGTGAAGAGCACCTCATTCTTTACAGAGCATAATGCACAATAATGCCACTCAGAGACCACATGAACAAAAGTAATGAGTGCCACAATTTTTAAAGGACACAAACTTTTCTGCTTTCACAACCATTTCCCCTCAGTACTCCCATCTCATACATGGCCTGAGACCAGTTCTTCCCTCCTGCCCTGTCTCAGGTATAGCAGAAAACTTTCATTTATCCTCAGGAGAGGACAGGAGCTCTTGGTCTCTGCTTCTTTCTCCCAAGTATCCTGCTCTCCTGATTTTACCCTAGGCTGCTTTTCTAGTGCAGGCTGGGATGAGTGTGAAGAGGAGGAACAAATCCATGTAGGTTGCTCATCTTGCAGGTGATGGTTCATTTTCTTTACCAGTCTTTTTCCTCCAAACCCCATGTTGAAGATTGCATGCAAGATGTTTTCCATTACCATCTGTATGGCAGATTACCTTTGTTAAGTGGGCAGTTTGCTTAATTTCTCTCTTTGAGTGACCACATTCAAACCTCCCTCAGGAGGGGACATCTGCTGATAACAGCTATTGAATGTCCCTGCATGGCTGATAAGAACTACAGCATCCCATTGGGAGATGTGAGCCCAGAGGGAGGAGCCAAGCATTCCTACCTGGATATAATCTGGAGGTTCTGGAACACCAGCACGGCTTCTCCACTGGATTCCCCAGAGGAACAGCAGTTGCCTCTCCTTCCCCTGGATCTTCAGAGGAAGAATCCATCCTTCTCTACAGGATCCCTGCTCCAGCAGAACCAGCCCTGACACTGCAGGAGGGCTGCAGCCACAATTCCAATGGGACTGCTGCCAGCACCCTGACCCACAGGGTGTCAGGTTGGGTTCTGACTCTGTCAGTGTTGTTCTAGAGCACTGCATTGTTTATTTCATCCTTTAATTTTTTTTTTTCTTTTCCCTCTTAAAGAACTGTTATTTCTTGCTCCCATATTTTTGCCTGAGAGCCCCTTAATTTAAACTTTATAGCAATTCAGAGGGGTGGGGAGGGTTCACATTTTCCATTTCAGGGGAGGCTTCTGCCTTCCTTAGCAGACTCCTGTCTTTCCAAGCCGAGACACCCCAAAAGAGTGATCAAACTAATGACTGCATTTTCTAGCAATAGGAGAACCTAAAATGCATTTAGATCCTGCAGAATGCTGAAAGCACTGTTGTTGTTTATTGTTTCCAGTGCTGCTGCTCTGGAGGATGTGTGGTGTAGTCCAGGAGCTGTGTGCAGGGAGATGTCATCACACTGCCTCCTGCAAGGCACAATTAGGTCAAAATAAATATCCTCAGGTGAGTTCAGTGAGTAGGTTTTTCATCTGAAGCTGGGAATGTTTGTGCTTCCAGTGTACTTGGGAGAAGCAGAAGCTGGGGGTGGGAGAGTTGGCATGACTTGGGTGTGCGTGGTTGATCAAAGAAGATTTAGAGCTGCCTGTGGGCAGAAAGCTGGGACAAACCTTGAGTGTTGGTAATGCTGAAACCCAACTCCTGTTAGGCCATCCCCCTCCCCTCATGACCACAGCCCATGGTTTAATGTAGAGCAGAGACAGTGTGGCACCTAGGCTAGATTTATGATGGAAATGGGGCATATTGTCATTCAGAATGAAGGCTCAAGAGCTGAATTCTGAAGGTTCTAATTGAAGAAAAAAGTGCCTTCTCAATTAGGAAGCTCAGTTTACAGTCAGATGAAGTTTGCACAGAACACTGAGTTTTTGTTAATTCATGCAGAAGTACAGCTTTGGGGCCTGCAGGATACCCTCTGCTCCCATTGCAAGAATTCACCACACCCTGTGGAATTGCAGCCTAGTGGAACAGAGATTAAACGGAACTTTATTAATTCAGAAAACAAATACACCTTTTTGCTTTATCTTGACAAGCTGTAGATTTATTTTCCTTGTCTAGACTTAGGGGCTTTGGTTCCCCACCAGTGCTCCTGAGCCACCCCAAATGCTGAAGAACAAAAATACTTTATCCACCACAGGACAGAGGATGTTTGTTCCAGGCTTTTAGTGATTGAGCTGTTTGTGCTCTCATCCAAATGTTATCATCTGGGAAAAATGCAGTTCTGATTCAGATTCTCATCTTGGAGTAAGTTTGGAGTGTGTTCAGTGGAGTCGTGTGTGAGTTCCTGCAGATGTGAGTCTGGGTCCTGTGGCTTTCCCAGCTCATTTTGAGGTGTACTTGTGGTCCGTCTGTCTAGCCTGAAATGGGCATTACTACTTCCAAATGCCATTGGATGCAAACTATGCTTCTCACAGAAGTGAAGTTCTCTGGATACAGGAGCATGACAATGTGTAAGCAGGAGGGTTACTGAGGACTTGTTATTTAACAATGAATTTAACACTCATCCTTGTGGAATGGAATCCTGTCCTGTGGAGCCTGGCACATCTGCTGTGGACAAATATTTTCATTTTTCTCCTCACTCACCCTGCAGCACAGTTCTGAGCTTGCCCTGTGGTTTGTGCAGTTAACTGCTCCAGAGGAGGCTGAAATGGTTCAGCCACGGACAGAGGGCTCAGTCTCTGGGGCTGCAGTCTCGGGATTCTGCTGGTCAGAGTGATCCTGAGATGTGTCAGAAAGTCTCTTTTCCCAGCCCAGCAGGTGAAGAAAGAGACAGAGCTCTTCTGTTCTCATTCTCAAGGTTGTTTATTGTTTGTTATCTATGAAATTCTTTCTCTGGCCTGCCAAGGTCTGTTCAGCGGGGCAGTCTGAGGCACTCTGCCTGCCCCAGGGCAGTGTCCTTTTTATACTAAAAACTACATGTACAGTATTTACAGTAACTTCCCAATACCTATCACCTATGCTAGACAGTGAGTTTCTACCTTAAACCAATCCAAAAGTGCCAGCATCATCCAGAACATGGAGGCTAGGAAGAAGAAGGAAGAAGGACAAGGCACGCCCAAATTCCTCCATCTTGGGACCCTGAACCCCCATTCTAAAAACCTCAAAAACCTATTTTTCACCCTGTGACAAACTAACTATTATTCTACTTAGACTTTTGTGGTGTGCAGATCCTCATAATGTTGGTAATTTTTTCCATGGGTCATAATCAAAGACATAATCAAAGTGTCTTGGGCTGTGTGCCAGGGTCTCTGAGCCCCCTGGCAGGGGTTCAGGCAATCCAGGACAGCCAGAGGGATGTTGTTCCAGATGGCAAGGCCAGATGTATTCTATTACCATCTGCATGGCAGATTATCTTTTGTCAAGTGGGCAGTTTGCCTTATCTCTCTCTTTGAGTGACTCACAATCACACCTCCCTCAGGAGGGGACACCTACTGATAACAGCTATGGAATGTCACTGCATGGCTGATAAGAACTACAGCATCCCATTGGGAGATGTGAGCCCAGAGGGAGGAGCCAAGCATTCCTACCTGGATATAATCTGGAGATTCTGGAACACCAGCACGGCTTCTCCAGGGGATTCCCCAGAGGAACAGCAGCTGCCTCTCCTTCCACTGGATCTTCAGAGGAAGAATCCATCCTTCTCTACAGGATCCCTGCTCCAGCAGAACCAGCCCTGACACTGCAGGAGGGCTGCAGCCACAATTCCAATGGGACTGCTGCCAGCACCCTGACCCACAGGGTGTCAGGCTGGGTTCTGACTCTGTCACTGTTGCTATGGTTTACTGTATTGTTTATTTCATCCTTTTATTTTCTTCCCTATTAAAGAACTGTTATTTCTTCCTCCCATATGTTTTGCCTGAGAGCTCCTTAATTTAAAATTTATAGCAATTCAGAGGGGTGGGGAGGGTTCACATTCTCCATTTCAGGGGAGGTTCCTGCCTTCCTTAGCAGACTCCTGTTTTTCCCCAAGACAGATGTCCTGGGTTCCAACACTGTAGTGCCTTCCTGTCCTTCTGGGCCAGCTCCTCTCACACCCCCTGGCCAGCCCGGGTGGATCAGCAGGTCCTGCAAGCCACATCTCCCCATGGCAGGCTGCCCAAAGGCCTGGGGACACTGCCAGGTGGCCAGAGCTAATAGTGGTGTCCTTGCAGTGGTTCTGCAGGGACAGGATGGCTCAGGAGGAGGAGACAGTGCAGGAAACAGCAGCACTGTGGTGCCAGCCTGCCCCATGGGTTTGGACTGCAGGGATGACTTAAGGGGTTTTCTGAGATGTATTAGCCAAGCAGGATGGTCTTTCTGCTTGCTCTTAGGAAGACATGAATTGTGAATCCACAGGCAAATATATAAAATGTTTAGGCTAAACAGTGGCTGGACTTTAATATCCATTTGCTGCTCCCAAAGAATGGTTCAGCTGTGTGGCAGTGACATTTACAGCCAGTGTGTGCCCATCTGCCCAGAGTCTGGGTCACTGAGCTGACACTCTGAACAGACAAAGCAGGGTGCTCCCCACCTTACAGAACGTGGAGTTCAAATTCTGATATCCAATCTCCTGCCAAAGGCTAGACAGAGAAATTGTCTCAGGACCAGAACTGAACTCAGGCATTCCCAAAGCAGGGGAATCCACAGATGGATGCATGGTTCAGCTTTACACAGATGGACACATGGTTCAGCTGGATCTAATGACAGGCAGGACTCAGCCAGAGAAGTGCTTGTGAGACTGAGGGCACCCAGAAGAGCCCTGGTGACAGCCAGGCTGAGCCCAGCAGCCACATCAGTGGTTCTGCTTCTTGCACAGTTGTCCTGGAGATTTTCCCCGAGAAAATAGAGCAGAAATCAGCCTGGCTCAACCCAATCCCTCCAGCAGCATTCTCTCTGCTCCTGGGATTATATTGCTTTTATGGGTGCACTGGTGTGCTCTCAGCTAAGAAAGACTGCAGCTCACAACTTAAATGTCTCTTCAGACACATGATTGGCATGCCTGTATATTGAGTTGCAGGCAAAATACTGCTGCTACAGTGAGTCTGTGAGTGAAAACAGCCCACCCAGGCATGGCAAGGGGGTTTGGCAAGGGCTGGCATTTTGGGGAGAATCCACCTCCTGGCAGCCCTCAAAACAGCAGCACTCTGAAGTGCCTGGAGGCAGCAAGACCAGGAATCTGCCCATGCTGGGCTCTCCTCCTGCCCCATCAGGCACCCCACCCCTCACTCTCAGTGCTGGCATCAGATTGTTCAGGTTACAGGGAAATATCAGGGAATCTCAGACTACTTTGGGTGGGAATGGCCATTGAAGCTCATCTGGTGCCATGGCAGGGTCACGTTCCACTGGCCCAGCCACATCCATCTGCCCAGAACAGTTCCAGGGAGTTTCTGGAGGGTGTTCTGGGCTTTGTTGTGCACTGCTCCCTTGAGAGGGAGCCCCTGCCTGCTGGAAAGGAGATTCTGGGATCAGATCCCATCCCTCCAGCCTCCTCCATGCCCTGCAGGGTCCCTGCCCTTGGAGAAGGGACACTGGTGAGGGGGAGTGAGAGCAGTGCAGGGCTGGGGGCAGCAGAGTGAGGGCTGGGGAAGGATAAGGGGTACAGAAATATCTTGGGGGACAGAGGGGCAGGAGGGTGGCATTCACATTCTCTGAAAAACTCTTTTCCGAGGATTTTCTCCTGGGAAGCTGAGAAGTGTCAGAGAAAAAGGAAAACAATTCTTCTCTCATTTGCTTCTCCTGTGTTGTGCTCATGTGGAATGTGTTTGGAGATTGTTCACCCACAGGTGATTGTTCCATTGCATTCTGTTGTGAGTTGTTTTCACTCTTTGGCCAATCAGGGCCAAACTGTGTCGGGACTCTGGAGAGAGTTATGAGTTTTCATTATTATGTTTTTAGCTTTCTGTAAGTATCCTTTCTGTATTCTTTAGTATAGTATTCTTTAATATAATATAGTATAATAAAATAATGCATTAGCCTTCTCAGAACATGGAGTCAGACGCATCATTCCTGCCTTTGTCTAGGGGGACCACAGATACAATACAGAAATGTGCAAGGGGCTGTGCTGCTCCAGGCAGCAGCTCCCCAGGCCAAAGCTGCTGCCCCTGTCCTGCCAAGCTGCCTTAGGGACCAAATCCTCCATTCATCATGGGGAATCACATCTTATTCCAAAAGACATTTCAGGCCACTTTCTCTTGACATTCATTTCTTTCAAATGAAATGGGCAGGGAGGAGCCAGAGTGCTTTGTTTTAATTCATGCAACTCCCTTGAGCCTTGCCCATGCCAAAAATATGAATTTACAAGTTATTTGATAAATTGAGTAATCTTTTCTTTCAGGAAGCAATTTCTGACAGATTTTGATGTGTGATATCATCTGGAGACTTGTTAAGATTTTACTGTTCTCAAGGAAATAAAGATTTTAGTTGTTTTCTTTTTTGAAATTTGGGCTTATTGCTTTGCCCAAGGACTTGGACTCCAAATCAAAATTAATTTTCAGTAATAATTCTGTGCAAAAAGGAAGAAAGTTTTGAGTATCAATGAATTCAGACTGGGGTCTGAATTTGGTAGCTGAAGGGAAACTAATCAAATAATGAAAGTGAAATATCAGATTTTCCTGTCAATAATTTTTTGAGTTCTTGTGCACTTTTAAAGCATTAAAGAACTACAATATTGCTCCAAATGTACACTTTTTTAAAACCAAAACTACAATTTTCACGGGTTTTTTTTCCACCAGTAGATCAAAAAGAAATGTGTGTGGTTGTTGTCTTGCTGACATTTTTTTATTTTGGAGTGTCAAATGAAAAATTCCCTCTCTAGTATGGAAAGGTGCCCCCTTGGCTTTGAAAGTGCTTGTTGTGGTGCCTGAGCAGGCAGGGGTGGGAGCCCTTGCCATCACAAGTTGTCCTGGTTCATTGTTTTAGCTCCAAAGGTGACTGTTGAGTCAGCAAGGACGTGGCTGTCATGAATATGCATAGCAAGAGATGTGGCTGCTCCAAGCAGCTCAAAGTCAAAATGCTAGCCAGGCTTAACAAAAAAAAAACAAAAACAAACCAACAAACATTCTCCTCCCCCTGTCCTGCCTCCTCCCAAAAAAATAAAATTGAACAACCTCCTTCTCCTCTTGCTCCTGTGAGAAATGATGCTCACTTACAAAAATTATAAACGGTTTATTAAAACCTTATCAAAAAATACAACAGAAGACTAGATAGAGAACATATTACGGGGCCAGGAGCAGAGGATTTTCCCACCCTGTGCTCACCCACACAATGGAGGTTTCCCCTTTTAACCCTTGAGCCCCTCCCAAAGTTCTGTCCATGGACTCCTCCTTCCCTGCCCAGCGCTGGAGATCCCTGCCTGACACCTTGACTGGAGCTCAGGTGCTGCCACAGGAACGAGTGACCCTCCCAAATGTCCCAAACCCAGGGCACCCCTGAGAACAGCACAAGGGGGTAAAACACAGCTATAAATCTATAAAACTGCTCCTGACATATGTACAGGATATTTGCCTTTAATTGTGAGAATCAACCATCACATTACTCATCTATCACACTCCTGTTCTTGGGAAAGGAGGCACTGACAGGCAGCAGAGCTTGCCTCCATCTGAGACCAAGGCATTTGGTGGAGTGGGAGCTCCCTGTGTGTGAAGGTCACCACTGTCAGATTAAGCCCTTTTCTGACCCAGAGATGGGGTAACTGAGAGGTGTTTTAAAAACTTTTATTCTACTTCAGTCTCTTGTGAAGGGTGAGACAATACAGATGTTATAATTCACATTGTCACAATCAGAAACCAACTATTTCTTAATTACAATAGTGTTTCTTGTGATGCCTCAGGTTTTAGCTTTTCTATTTTTCACATTCTGTGCTGCTTTAGTGTGTGGGTCTGGGCTTCACATTAGGTGATGGTGAGCTCTCTGCACAGAGTAGGGAGACAAAACAATTCATTCTCTAGCTGGGGACCAATGATCCAAATCTCAGACCTGAGAGGACAAACACCGTGGGCTGGAGAGAGAAAAACAAGCAGGATGGGACTGCATGGGCTGGAGCTGGAATGGGACAATGAACTCCAAGATGCAAATGGAGCAGAACTGATAAAAGTGAGAGACCCCATGACCTGTTGTCCATTTTATGGCCATTTTGGGTTATGCTGCCCAAGGTGGATCTGTTCAGGCCTCCTAATAAATCCCTACTTTATTCTTTTGCTTGATCTAGTCTCTGTTCTAGGTCAGCCTTCTCAAGGCATCAGTTTTTGGCATCACTTGGACTATCAGCTTTTGCCACACCATGCTGTAAATGCCTTAAAGTTAATTATCTAAAATTATTTCTTGTGGGTCCTATTACAATGTATTTTTCATAGTTCTATTTCTCCAAAGTATCCAGTCTTATTTGTAAGGCCATCTTTTAAAACTTGTTTCTAGCTCCATTTCTCTCTCAACAATGTCTGTCCTATTCCATGGCATTTCTAAGTCAGCATTTCTTATCTCAAGGTTTGCATACAGATGCACACTGTGTGGGCCTTCTGTCAGGCTTTGAGAGTTCTCAACAAATTCATTTCCCACATTTCCCCTCCCTCTTGAATAGAAAAAAAACCCCAGTATTGTATTTGGATTGTCCCCAGATGGAGGATGGAACTATGAATCTGACTCCATGTTCTCAGAAGGCTAATTTATTACTTTATTATACTATATTATATTAAAGAATATTTAATATTCTTTACTATAGTAAATAGATTTAGTATTAGTATACTAAACTATACTAAAGAATACAGAAAGGATACTTACAGAAGGCTAAAAAGATAATAATGAAAACTCCTGACTCTCTCCAGAGTCCTGAGACAGCTTGGCCCTGATTGGCCAAAGAGTGAAAACAACTCCCAGCAGAATGCAATGGAACAATCACCTGTGGGTGAACAATCTCCAAACACATTCCACATGAGCACAACACAGGAGAAGCAAATGAGAGAAGAATTGTTTTCCTTTTTCTCTGAGGCTTCTCAGGAGAAAAATCCTGGGTGAAAGGATTTTTTCAGAGAATGTGAATGCCACATCCCACACACCACCTGCATCCTGCCAATGCCACTGCAAGGGGATTGCCCCTGTTTGGATGCATTTGGACTTGGATGCACAACTTCCATCCTGGGACTGCTTTGCTGCTTCACACGCAGGCTGTTCCATGGTGGGGAGCAGCCTCCACAAGTGGGAGACGCTTCCCTGCACCCCAACCCCAAGCAGCTCTGCAGGAAGGGCTTTCCTGAGGAACTCTGCCGTGTGGGATCCTGCCTGGCACTGTCCTGGCAGGGAAGCTCTGATGTTTGCATCTGGCAGCCCACTGGGAAGGCTGGTGTCAAGCTTCACGTTCAGGGGACAAAGTGAAGAGCCTCTGGGGTGTGGGCTGGCAACCATGGAGGAGACAGCTCCATTCTCTGCCATGAAAAACCCATTTTCAGTCCAATTACCCAGAAAATGTGGGTTTAAAAGGCAGTTTCTCTGTGGGGAAAAAGCTAAGAAATTGAGTGAGTGGAAAATTCCTCTGGAAATCTAATGTGAGGCAAATTCCCATAGAGATATGAAGTTATTTTTGTAAAGAAATGGGTTGATTGTTTTTTCCTGCAGATTTTTCCAAGGGACTCTGCCTGTGTTCTGGAGAACTATTGTATCTCCCAGTGAGCTTTTACAGAAAGGACATGAGAAGCAGTCATAATGAGAATTAATAACTTTCTGCTGATTAGTAAGGAATGCTCTGGACTTGTTGAACACAGTGGAATTAGTATCAAGTTAATCCATCAAATCTGAGGCCAGCACCAGCAACTGACTCTTCCAGATGGGGATACATAAAGATGAAGAGTAATTTGCTGAAGGCCACTGGAAAGAGCAGAGCTGGGATTCCCCTGTATGAGTCAGAGGACATTCAAAATACTTCCACTTGCTGTAGAACAGGAATAATCCCTTGGATCCCCCCTGAACCTATGCCATGGAGGAAGAAGGACTCCAAACCACATCCCACATCCTCTGTGCTCTGAGTTTGCTGGTGCTCTGAGTGCTTGAGCTGCAGCTTTTCTGCAGCAGGACATCCCTGTCTGGAGTGAGGGGCTCTGTGGGAAGGGTGAGCTGTGCCTGGGGGTGCCCCAGAGCAGGGATCAGCCCCTGAGGGCTGCTCTGTCACAGACGTCTTTTTATGAAAATCATTTCCTTTCGGATTTTTTCCTCCTGAGAAGCTGAGAGGCCTCAGGGACAAAATGACAACAATGATTATCTGCTGCTGTGGAATGCAACAGGTAGATTTTTGATTGGCCCATCTTGGATGTTTGTAATTAATGGCCAATCACAGCCCAGCTAGCTCGGCTCTCTGTCCAAGACACAAAACCTTTGTTATTCATTCCTTTCTATTCTTAGCTTAGCCAGCCTTCTGAGAACCTTTTCTTCTATTCTTTTAGTATAGTTTTAATGTAATACATATCATAAAATAATAAATGGAGCCTTCTGAAATATGGAGTCAAATCCTCGTCTCTTCCCCATCCAAAGACCCCTGTGAACACCACCACACTGCTCCATCCCCGGGGCATCCACCCAGCACATCTCAGGGCTCTGCAGGTACCAGTACTGGCAGGTCTGGATGGGCCCCTCAGGGTTTTTCCCAGGTATTTCAGAGCTCCACTACAGCTGATTTCCAAGGGCATCAGGAACTCAAGTGCCTTTTGAGAATAGGAGACTGTGTCTCTCTTTCCTCGTATGTGAAATGGAAGTAAGAGCACTTCATCACACTCCTGTGGGAAGACTGCATAAAAGGCATCAAATGCTGCAGGAATAAAGGACCATAAATAACAACTTTGCCTTTTTGAGACAGCCACCAGCAGGTACCAGCAGCAGCAGCTTGCTTTGCATTCCAGCCATCCCCATCCAGGGGTTTCTGGCTTACTTCAGTTTTAGCAATAATTATTTGGTCAGTTTTACCTGTTTGGCCTTTTGTGGGTGTTTGATGGGAGACTGTCTCAGTTTGGAAAGCCAGGTGCCTGCTAAGGAAGGCAGGAGCCTCCCCTGAAATGGAAAATGTAAACCCTCCCCACCCCTCTGAATTGCTATAAATTTTAAATTAAGGGGCTCTCAGGCAAAAATATGGGAGCAGGAAATAACAGTTCTTTAAGAGGGAAAAGAAAAAAAAAAAGGATAAAATAAACAATGCAGTGCACTAGAGCAACAGTGACAGAGTCAGAACCCAGCCTGACACCCTGTGGGTCAGGGTGCTGGCAGCAGTCCCATTGGAATTGTGGCTGCAGCCCTCCTGCAGTGTCAGGGGTGGTTCTGCTGGAGCAGGGATCCTGTAGAGAAGGATGGATTCTTCCTCTGGAGATCCAGGGGAAGAAGAGGCAGCTGCTGTTCCTCTGGGGAATCCCGTGGAGAAGCCATGCTGGTGTTCCAGAATCTCCAGATTATATCCGGGTAGGAATGCTTGGCTCCTCCCTCTGGGCTCCCATCTCCCAATGGGATGCTGTAGTTCTTATCAGCCATGCAGGGACATTCCATAGCTGTTATCAGCAGGTGTCCCCTCCCGAGGGAGGAGTGATTGTGGTCACTCAAAGAGAGATAAGGCAAACTGCCCACTTGACAAAGGTAATCTGCCATACAGATGGTAATGGAAAACATCTTGTATTGCAATTTTCAACAGAGACACAGAGGACTCCTACTCCTCTTTTGGTGTGAGCTTATGGGTAAGCCATGCTTATCATTGCAGCATCCCTGAGCACACACTCCTGCCCTTCAAGCAAAGCCAAAACCTCGTGTCACTCCACACTGCTACTGTGGTCACATCTTGTCTAAGCAAGCAACAGCAGCAAAACTTTTCAGTTCCTGTATTTGCTGCTCTGTTCTTTGTGAAGAATATCAGGAGTTCTTTAGCTGGGCTTGATTTGAGACAGCATCAGACTGGATACAAGCCAGGAGTTAGAGAAGTGCATGCAAAATATTTATGTAAGTATATATTTACATTTATATTTATAAAATATATGGCATTTATATATTATAGAAGTGTGTGCAATTATAATATAATGGCATGACCAAACAAGAGGGCAGCAAATTAGAGAGAACCATGGTGTAAAAAATAACTGCTCACTTTGAAAATTTAAAAAGGTTTATTAAACCTTAACAAAAATACAACAAAGGGCTATATAAAGGAAAAGCTGCAGCACTGGGAGCTGCCCCTCATGGATACCACATGGCCAGTTCATCTTCAAGCTGGATGCTCAGTGTTTTACACCCCTGGGGGTGGCATCAGCCAGCCCTGGCCTCTCCAAGGTCTGTCAGTCAGCTCTTCTTTGGCATTTATCAGTGCAGACTGCTTTCCTGTACCTGCATTGGAGCTCAGGTGCTGCCATGCCCACCCCCTGAGCACCCCCAAGCTTTTCCATTCCCACCTGCCCCATGCAAGGGACACCTGTGCAGCTCCTTTGTACCTGTCCTGGACAGCCCAGGCTGTCTGATGGCAACAATACAGGGGGGAAAGGGAACTGTGGGGAGAGCAGAGGGCATCTAAACCACAATAACATAACTGTACATCACTAAAGCTTTTCTGAATATTCACACAATAGTCATCCCTTAATTGTGAGAGCCAATCATCTCATTATCCATCTGTAACAACGGCCAGGGCAGGAGTCAGAGCCTGTGGCTGCAGAGCTTTGGCTTCCTTGCAGAGGATTCACAGATGTTCCAGCTCCTGTTACAGTAATAACCTCAGCAATTTCTCCTTGTGGCAGGATGTGAAGAAGGGTTTGGGGAGTTCCTGTCTGTAACCTCAGCAAGAACTCAGCTGATGGAGAACACGCAGGCCCAGGGATGCAGCTGGGACAGGCAGAACCTCTGTGCTCCGGACTGAAGGTGCAGCACTGGCTCCAGCAGGACTGCAGCAATTAAACACTAAAGAGCATCTAATAAGAGAGGTATAAAACCTTCTTTGTCCCCTGGCAACTCTGCTCTAGGCACCTGCTTGATATCAAAGAAAGCTTCCAAAAATGGAAGCTAGCAAAAGAGGGTGAAAGCAGGAAGGGAAAAAGCATTATTGTTAAAGCTGACATTAATTTGCATTCTCAATTCAGTCTCACAAATGGCTCTTGGGGGTAATGAGTTACCTGAATCAAACCCTATCGAGGATAGAAATTGTTTTTAATTATAATGCATAATAGCCTGAATGGCTTTGAGAAGGTGCCCTTTTACTTTGTGTCTGCTGGAAGCAAAGCAGAATTCCTGGTGGCATCTTTCTAAATAATGTGATTTGCAGTAATGATGTGAGGCTGTAGGGAGGTTCCTTTCATTCATGAGCAGTAACCATCAGTCTTAATTTGATGATGCCTCACCTCCACCCCTCTTCTCCCCCTCCCTGCTTTTCTATGGAGGAGATTCTTCACGACACTCAAAGCATCTAATGGTATCTAACACCTTTGCAAAGGAGACAGGGAATGAGCCAGGTTTAGCACCGGGGTAAAGATTGTGACCCTTTGAGATGTTCCTAATTTGGACACATAATTGGCCTTTTGTCAGACAAGGGCCCAGCTGTGCCCCCTCAGGGGGTGGATGGAGGTTCTCTGGTCCCCTGGGAAAGAGTAATGAAAATGCAAGGAAATCAATGTTTCACCACCAGGGAAGCAAGGACATTCAAATATTTTCAGGAGCTTTTTGGAGCAAATGTAGTTCTTAAGTACTGAGGGGCCTCTTGTGGCCCTGGGAGTGCAGACACAGGAGCTGAGGGTCACGGGGACCACGTGCCCCAACACACAACCCAACCAACTCAGCACTGCCACACTTTCCTGAGCTGAAAGATCTGGAGAACAGAATTCACTCAGAGAAAGGGAAACTACCAAGGACAGCTTCCCAACGGCAGTTCATTAATTTCTGCTGTCTTTCATTCCCAAAGTCTGGCAGAAACACGGAGGGACTCCCATACTCCAAGGTGCTCCCTCTTCCAGGGAGATGGAACACTTGGGGGCATTTCTGCTCCTGAAGATCTGTGGCAGCATCTAATTACAAGGGTGAAGAAGAAGAAAAGAGCCTCTTCTGACAAACCTGTAAATTGTTTATGCCCAGCTCACTGCACAGAGGCTGGGCTTACAGAAAGGCTCGCTCACTAAACCAGGCTATTCCAGCAGAAGGTGGAATTAGGACTTTATGGCCTAGAGAAACCCACAGGAAGGATGCTGAGATGTTTGACTGCATCCAGAGGAGGCAATGGGGCCGGAGAGGGGCTGGGAACACAAACCCTGTGAGGAAGCCCTGAGGGAGCTGGGGGTGCTCAGCCTGGAGAAAAGGAGACTCAGGGCTGCCCCCATCACTGCACAGCTCCTGCAAGGTGCCTGTGCTCAGCTGGGGCTGGGCTCTTTCTGCAGCAGCACTGACACAACCAGAGCACACAGCCTCAAGCTGCACCAAGGGAAATACAGGTTGGATATTAGGAAAAGTTTTATATGGAAAGGGTGATAAAGTTCTGGAATGGCTGCCTGGGGAGGTGGTGGAGTCCCCATCCCTGGGTGTGTTTAACAAAGCCTGGATGTGGCATGGGGGCCAGGGGTTTAGTTGAGGTGTTGGGGCTGGGTTGGACTTGTGATCTTTGAGGTCTCTTCCAACCCAGTGATTCTCTGATTCTGTGAATGATGTCCCCTCACTCTGACCCTACCAGGCTTGTACTTTGTTCCCAAAACCTTTCCTGACCTTTCCTGAGATGAGTTTCCAGTCTGAGCAGTTGCACTGGTGTTTGGGAGAGTCACATTTTCCCTGCCCCCAAAGAGGGACCTGTGGAAAGGGTTGGGGTTCCTAGCCCAGAGAAATGGAGCTGCAGTGCTGGGATAACAGTGGAGAGGAGTTCCCTACGTGCACAGTATCAGAGCATTTTGTGGTCCCTCATAACCTCATGCAGCAAATGAAACATTTCATCCAGTTATTTTAATCCATTAGCAACAGATTTCAGGGAAACACCAGTAATGTATGTAACGTGCACCCAGGAGAAACAACAAATGGTTAGTTAGAGAATTTAGATTTTAATTAAGTAGATAACTTGTGCTTGCATTTAGTCTTATAAATGAAAATGTATTCACTGTAGAGTAGCTGGGTTCTACTAGATTTCCCTGAACATAAAGAGAAGGGCTGATTATTACTGATTACTGAACTATTAAGGGTTTGTACCTTGGGCTGCTTGATTGTAGCTCTGTTTGCTTCTGTTGCTAAAAAGGCTCTTGTCTGCTACCCAGATATGTGTGAAATAGGCAGCGTTTGGATTCAATGTGAGAATTAATTCTAGGTTACAAACCTCAGCAAATGATCCAAATAATAGTGCTGGTTGCTTCTCTCTGGCCATAACAGCAGGTTTCCATGGCTGAGGGATGCTGGTGGTGGGGATGCTGCACACCACTCCCACTCACAGGAGGCAGAGGTGAATGTGCTGCTAAAGGAAGGGCGTCACAGACATCTCTTTTATGGAAAATCCTTTCCTTAGGATTTTTTTCCTCCTGAGAAGCTAAGAGGCCTCAGGAACAAAATGTAAACAATGGTTATCTGCTGCTGTGGGATGCAACAGGTGCATCTGGGATTGGCCGCATGTGGTTGTTTGGAATTAATGGCCAATCACAGCCCAGCTGGCTTGGACACATTTGTTATCATTCTTTCCTTTCTATTCTATTCTTAGCTAGCCTTGTGATGAAACCTTTTCTTCAATTCTTTTAGTATAGTTTTAATGTAATATATATCATAAAATAATAAATCAAGCCTTCTGAAACATGGAGTCCGATCCTCGTCTCTTCCCTCATCCTGGGAGCCCTGTGACCCCGGTCACAGAAGGGGTCACTGAGAAAAGAGCTCTTGGAAATAAAGAGCAGATCAGAGCTTGCCCAGGGTAATTCCCATGCTCTGTGACATCTCTTTTGCACAGGAATACCAAGAGATTACAAGACACACAATGCACTTAAGGAAGTGCTTTATCTCCGGAGGTCTTGTGAATGTTAAGTAGACAAGCCCAGAGATGATTTAGGAGGTAACCAAACATGAGCAGTGATTTAGCAGTGGGGAGACTGAGGCACAGGGCTGGTAAGGGATTTACCTTTGAGGACAGCTCTGGGAGGTCCCAGCCTGGGATGCCAATCTGCACCTCCAGCTGCTGCCTCTGCCTCTGGGTGCTCTGTTTATCCAGGCTCCTGTATTTGCAGCATGCCACGGAATGCTGCTGCTCTCCCACTTCTAAAGCCACTGCTGAAATGATATACATGAAATGCAAGATTTCAGGGGCTTCTGTAATGCACAGGACCCGGGTTTCAGAGCAGTCCCAGGTGCTTTCCCACTGCAGAGCAGCCCCAAAGCCAGAGGCTCTGCTTCACACCTCAAGTGAGCTCTTCTGATGGGTAATTGCCTTGTCCAGAAGGAAGTACAGCCAGGTGACAACCAGCTTTCCAGCTGGCACTTTGGGCTCTATCAGATGGAAACAAGCTGGGATAGGTTCACATTGCCCTGATTTACTGAAGACCAGACAGTGGCTGCTGGGGAAAGGGAAGGAAAATAGATCTGAAACCTCACTTTCTTCTCTTGGGTCTAGTTTGGCATTGCTTCTCCAGATCACAGCCTCTAGACCAACATTCTTTGTTCACACACACATTTTTGGCCTTTTTTGAGCTCTTGTCATTCCCCCATAATCTTAAAATGCCTCCCAGCATTTGGAGTCCTGTCTTGGCTGTGCTTCCCCAAGCACCCAAGGAGGATATCAGTTCCAGGCATCACCCTGAAGGGTGTAATTATCCCATAAAAGGCTTCTCCCAAACTGTTACCTCCAGCACAGACTAGAGAATTGCTCTGCTAGGAAAGCTTATTCAGGTGAGTTTGATGGTAAAACCTGAAGGAACTGACCATGGAAAATAGAAAGAGTCCAAGATTTCTTGCGTTCCTGGTCCTGGTAATATGTCTGAATATCTGGAAGAAGGACTTGTTAACAATTTCAGTTAATGGAAGAGAAGCTTCCTAAACTGCCTTTGTTTCTGGTGGAATTCCAGAAACAAATTCTGGTGGAACTCCAGAAACAAATTCTGGTGGAACTCCAGAAACAAATTCTGGTGGAATTTACTTAATTATGCTTTGCTGGGATTCCCTTTGGAGCGATCTGTTTGGGGCTATGAGTATTGATAAGGGCTTTGGGAGAGCTGGGGCTGCTCCCCTGCTCTGTTCCAGATTTAGTCTCTGAAATGCCTGCACCCCATCTCCTGGGAATGATCAAGGCTGCAATTCGCAGAGCTGAATTTGATTTATTTTTTGGCACCTATAAAACCTGGAGATAGACACCTCCACATAGCCAACAGTAAAGGAGCAGGTGTAACCTGATAGGCATTCCTCAGACACATGCATCCTAGGATGAAGACTTCTGTTGAAAATCAGTACCTGTGAGACACATTGGGAATGGTTTTGCTTTCTGACATGTCTTCTGGCTGAGCGTGTAAGTGGAAGAAAAGCTGTGTTGGAACCCAGGACATTGCTCTGGCTGCCCTGGGTGATCTGAGACCCTGGCAGGGGGCTCAGAGACCTTGGCACGGAGTCACAAACACCTGTGCCTTTGATTTTAGCCCATGGAAACAATTACCAGCTTTGTGTGAGAATTGACAAGCCACAAGAGGTTGAGTAGAATGATAGTGAATTTGTCACAGGGTGAAAATGTAGAATTTTGGGGATTTAGAATGGGGGTTCAAGAGGCAAGATGCAGGAATCTGGGCATGTCCTGTCCTTCTTCTTCTTGTCCTCCATCTTCTGCTGTGATGGTGACACTTCTGGATTGGTTTAGGGTAGAGACAGACTGTCTGACATAGGTGATAGGTATTGGAAAATTATTGTAAATAAAGTACACACAGTTCTGAGTATAAAAAGCCAACAGCACCCCAAGGGCAGGGACTGTGCCACAACCCGACCTGCTGGACAGATCTCAGCAGGTCAGAGAAAGAATGGAACAGATAAGAGAAAATGAACAACCTTGGAAAGCAGAGCTGAGGAATCTCAACTTCTTCTTCAGTCACGGGACTGGGAAAAAGAGACTTTCTAACACCTGAGGGTCATCTTGACACCAGAGGCCTCATCAAAGCTGACCCTTCCTTGGCTCCTCATTCAGGATGTGCCACCTTGTCTTATATTTGTGCCTCATGGCAGCAGGAATTGGGGGAATTTTTTCTCCTTTGTGTATTTAGGACAGTGGAGAGTAACTGAAATTGTTAAAAGTGCTGGGAGGGGGTGCCTCAAATGATGATGCCTCAAATGGGCAAACCCACGGTGGAGTCCTTCCAGTTCCTTCCGAAGGCAGCATTACTGGGGCTGCATTGTTGTGTGGACACTGCCAGGGCTGCTGGGCCCTGCAAGGGGAGGCTGTCCCAGTCCATGGGCAAGTTTGCAGCCACTCAACCTGACAGTAATGGGGTGCATTATTTGGGAATTTAGCTTCTCATAACAATGAGACTTCCTTCTACCCTTCTCATTCCTGTAATGCTGGCCCATGTGTCCAATCCAGTTAAATAAACCAGGAAAGTAACCATTAATGTCAAAATCCCATAATTAAATGCTGACTGAATCACTGCTCAGGCTTGCAACACTTTGCTGTAATTTTTAAAGAATATCCAAGTTGACATTAGACTTTTTAAACAGATTAATTAGTCACATTTCATTTTAAGTGGCGCTGACTTAATAGGTACTGCAAATGTACAGTATGTATTTACTTAAAGCCATTATAACATAATATTTACAGGATATTAACATGTATTAATTACTGTCTAATGAACCTCATGACTACAATATTGCCATTCTTGCATGGCTGTAAAAGTTTTATCATCTTGTGAGGGGGGAGGGAAATTAAAATAAATTGCATGCACATTGAAAGCTTATTTTTCAGAGGAAATGTGTAAGTTATAAGAAAATGTAAAACAGGGGACTCAGTAAATCACAAACAGCTAACAAATGCTCCAAGACATGCTATAATGTTTTTATGAGCGTGTTTTACAACCCATTCATTACGCTGTCTGTCCTTCTGAAAGCTGGTTATTAGACTGACTGTGCAAAGTAACACATGAATATCTGTGCAACTAGCCATGAAATCACAACTAAGCTGATCACTTTTGTTTTGCCTAGTTCATCCTGGAAGATATCTTAAGAGCATTTTCCCCTGGAGCTGTAATTCCCCAGCAGACTGCAACAGGAAAGGTGTGACAGCATTCACAGGGGTCTGAGGATGAGGGAAGAGACGAGGATCTGACTCCATGTTTCAGAAGGCTGATTTGTTATTTTATGATATATATTACATTAAAACTATACTAAAAGAATAGAAGAAAGGATTTCATCAGAAGGCTGGCTAAGAATAGAATAGGAAAGAATGATAACAAAGGCTTGTGTCTCAGACTCTCTGTCCAAGCCAGCTGACTGTGATTGGCCATTAATTAGAAACAACCACATGGACCAATCCCAGATCCACCTGTTGCATCCCACAGCAGCAGATAACCATTGTTTGCATTTTGTTCCTGAGGCCTCTCAGCTTCTCAGGAGGAAAAATCCTAAGGAAAGGATTTTCCATAAAAGATGTCTGTGACAGAGAGGTGGTGCTGGGGAGTGCTGTGGGGTGTTCCTGGGAACAGAGTGTGCCCTGCTCAGACTTCTCCTCCTGGGGACAGATCCTTCTGGTTGCTGGGGCTGGGGATGAACCAGGGCTGTGCATTGCTCAGGGCCTTTACCCACCTTTTGGAGATGTCCAGCTGTGGCATTCACCTTCTCTGAAAAAATCCCTTTGCCCAGGATTTTTCTCCTGGGAAGCTCAGAAGCCTCAGAGAAAAGGAAAACAATTCTTATCTCATTTGCTTCTCCTGTGTTGTGCTCATGTGGAATGTGTTTGGAGATTGTTTACCCACAGGTGATTGTTCCATTGGATTCTGCTGTGAGTTGTTTTGACTCTTTGGCCAATCAGGGCCAAGCTGTGTCAGGGCTCTGGAAAGAGTGAGTGTCACAGACATCTTTTATGAAAAATCCTTTCCTTAGGATTTTTCCTCCTGAGAAGCTGAGAGGCCTCAGGAACAAAATGTGAACAATGGTTATCTGCTGCTGTGGGATGCAACAGGTGCATCTGGGATTGGTCTCATGTGGTTGTTTCTAATTAATGGCCAATCACAGTCAGCTGGCTCAGACAGAGAGTCCAAGCCACAAGCCTTTGTTATCATTACTTCTTTTTCTATTCTTAGCCAGCTTTCTGATGAAATCCTTTCTTCTATTCTTTTAGTATAGTTTTAATGTAATATATATTATGAAATAATAAATCAGCCTTTTGAAACATGGAGTCAGATCCTTGTTTCTTCCCTCATCCTAAAACCCCTGTGAACACGGTCACAAGTCAGGAGTTTTCCTTATTATCTTTTTAGCATTCTGTGAGTATCCTTTCTGTATGCCTTTAGTATAATATAGTATTCCTTAATATAATATAGTGTAATAAAGTAATAAATTAGCCTCCTAAGAACAGAGTCAGTCATTCCTTCCTTTGTCAGGGGTGCCCTGCAAATTCAATATCCAGCCATGGTTTGATGGTGGCTGGAGCAAGGAAGGGCTCCTGGGGGTCACTCCTGCAGGAGCTGCAGGCTGCCAGGTGGCTCCACGTGCCTCCCTTTCCATGTGAGATTTGCCTGCTGGAAGCAAGGAGGACAATCATGCTTGTGGCAAGGGGTCACCAGCGTTTGTCAGCTGACAGAGGGAGAATATTTGCTGCGTGCTGCGAGCTGGCTGTCAGGGGAGGCTGCAGGTTGGGCTGTCTGTCAGGGGAGTTAAAGGTGAGCTGAAACTGGGATGCTGGAGGAAGGGAGTGCTCAGGGACCTCTCTGCCTGTCGGAACTCAGTGCATCCCTCCGGGTGTCCAGAGTTGCTGAGGATCATGCCAGGGGGCTCAGAGACCCTGACACACAGCCCAGAACACCTGGGGGTTTGATTTTGACCCCTGGAGCGAGTTGCTGGCTTTGTATGAGGACGTGAAAGTGACAAAATAATCACAGGGTGAAAATGTAGATTTTAGGATTTTTGGCATTGGCATTATGGGGACAAGATGGAGGAACTTGGGCATGTCCAGCCTTTCTTTCTTCTTCTTCTTCTTGTTCTCCATTTTCTGCAGTGATGTTGGCACTTTGGGATTGGTTTAGAGTAGAATTTCACTGCCTTGGTATTGAGGTATTGAGAATTAAGTGTAAATATGTTATATGTAGTTTGCAGTATAAAAGGCCAACACTGCCTCAGGGGTGGTCAGAGTGCCTGTGGCTGCCCTGCTGAGCAGATCTCGGCTGGGCAGAAAGAAAATTTTATAGATAAGAATCAATAAACAATCTCAAGACTGAAAAGTGAAGAGTCCAGACTCGTTCTTTGATTGCACGGGCCGAAGCAGAGACATCCTGCACATCTCAGGGCAGCAATTATCAACAGCAACCCGAGATCTGCCTGCTCATTTTTTGTTATGTGTGTGATGTGCACAATGATGGGAGCAGATAGCCCTGGAGACCCCACTGCTGACCCCGCTGCTCCTGTGAACTGAGCACATGCACAAAGGGAGCCACCAGGGCGAGTGACAGCCAGGCAGCTCTGGCATTCTGTAATTTCCCTTCCACTGCCACATTACAAACAGCTTCATATTCAAATGGCTGCCTGTCTATGATTGTCCAATTATTCACTGCATTCTTTCTTTGATGGCACAGATGTTCTCAATTTCTTGGAGTAGAGGGTTTTTTTTTTTTCATCTCTAAAGTCGTTCTGCCTCAGAAATGCAAAATTCTCCACAGTTCACCAGGTTCTCTGATGGGTTTGCATAATTGGTCTTCAATTTGCCTATTGTTTTTAATATAAAGCCTATGTTTAATTTCATTTTTGTAAACCTGTAGAAAGAGCAGAACATTCTGCCATTTATGTCATTCTCCTCATTAGGATCCGAGCGGATTGTGAGCATTTAGAGTTGATTATAAGGCACAGATTGTGCTGAAAGAAACACATGCTTTCCTCTTCCATTGTTTTAAACACTTCAGCAGGCTGATCCAGCAAGATGTTAAACATGTTCGAGTCCCTTTGTACCTTTGTCTGAGGTGCTCTCTCTGGCAAGGCCAGTCTGACTTCTTTGGGTACTGGCATGGCAGGTAGGGCAGTCCTGGTCTGTTGCAAATAGGAATTGTTCAAACTGTGGACATGAGTGACTGCATAATTCCCTGGGAAAGGACATTTTGATGTCTGTTCTGAGCGATGGCTGCAAGCTGCCCTTGAAACAAGAGGGTACCACACTGTCCCAGGGCCTGTTTCCGCTTGTGTAATGGATGTAGCTGTAAAAATACCTCTGTTGTTAAACTGTCAAACAGCATTCATGAAATAACTTGGACTCCTCATTTTATAAGTTTTTGATGCTCATTTATCTCTTTTCCTTACATGGCAAGGCAAGGTGGAGATACCTGTGTGATAGAAATATTTAAAAAGCTACAGAAAAGGGCATTTCTAAAATTTCATAGCAAAACAGCAACAAAACTCCAGAAAAACCCTACACCAGCTAATGGTAGCTCTAGGGGTGAGGGGGAACTTAGCAGATTGGATCCTGGGAAATAAAAAAATAATTTTTAAAAGATTAGAGGCTTGCTAGGATAATTCAAAAGAGATAAAGGGATGACCCAGGGAATTAAAACCTCACAGCAATCCTACATAAAAGGATTAACTTAGAGCCCCAGCAGCAAAGGAGGGTCCAGCACTGAAGGTGTGCTGGTTACCCCAGGACATGGCCAGGTGTGCTGGTGCCCTTCCCTGGTGCAGAGAAATGCCCTAAGCCTGGTTTTCCCAAAGGCATTTATTACAGTGTCTTTCAAAGGGACTGGAAAAGCTCCTGGTGTGTCTCTGGCACAGACAGGAGTGCAGGGACACTGTGGGAAGGACCTTCCACCTACCACTGACAGTGGTACAGCCTTGCTGCAGTGTCATGCGCTGCTCAGCACGGGGCCTTAATACCCCTAAGAGGCTCATGGCAGTGTCCCAAAACAGCTTTAGACAGGCTTAGCATCCTGAGGTTACAGAAGAACAGTCAAGTGTGGCTCTTCCCTTGCACAGCAAAGCCCGTCAGAGGTTGAGAAAAACCTATTGCAGGTGAATGCTGGCAGAAAAACAACCAGGTTCATCCTGTACTGGCCAGATTGGAGAGTGCTGGGATGGCAATGGGAGTGAGCCCATCCCACCATGGATGTGGGTCAGCCTGTGCTGATGGCAGTGTGAGGGTCCTGGAGGGGCCTTTCCTGCTGCTGCCAGCCTGTATTCCTGATTGTCCTAGGGTGGGGTTATGGTGCTTGTATCCCTATTTTTGTGTTCTATTTATGCTGGATATCATGTTCTGTGCCTTCCAGACTGGCTCTGAAGAGCAAATGTTTTGTTTTGTTTTGTTATTAGCTGCTCCCCTATGGCTGGTAGGACACACACACAGGGCAGTACTTGGTGCTGCTTTTGCTTTTCACTTTGCTCTTGCTTCTGCTTTGCTCCTGCTTTGCTCTTGCTTTTTGCTCCTGGTCATTAGTTAGTTAAGCTAAACAGTCCAAATTTCTTCGTGGACTGTTTCTCCTTTCCCTTTTTTGGAACCATCTCGAGCCTGCTCCGGACTGGGCCCTGGGAACAGCGAGAGTTTGCACCTTGTGGCTGCAGCAGCTGCCCCAGCACAGGAGGGACTGAGAACAGAGCGAGCACCCCCAGAGACACTTTCTGAATTTGTCATTTTTGTCAGAGCGGTGACAGAGTGGTGTCACCTGGCATTGTTCATTCTGTGTGCTGGGGGTGCCATGCCTGTTAAATGAACAGGTTCTGTGTGCTGGGGGTGCCATGCCTGTTAAATGAACAGGTTCTGTGTGCTGGGGGTGCTGTGCCTGTTAAATGAACAGGTTCTGTGTGCTGGGGGGGCTGTGCCTGCTAAATGAACAGGTTCTGTGTGCTGGGGGTGCCGTGCCTGTTAAATGAACAGGTTCTGTGTGCTGGGGGTGCTGGGCCTGTTAAATAAACAGGTTCTGTGTGCTGGGGGTGCTGTGCCTGTTAAATGAACAGGTTCTGTGTGCTGGGGGTGCTGTGCCTGTTAAATGAACAGGTTCTGTGTGCTGGGGGGGCTGTGCCTGTTAAATGAACAGGTTCTGTGTGCTGAGGGTGCCGTGCCTGTTAAATGAACAGGTTCTGTGTGCTGGGGGTGCTGTGCCTGTTAAATGAACAGGTTCTGTGTGCTGGGGGTGCTGGGCCTGGTAAATGAACAGGTTCTTTCCACTTCTCTCCAAGGAATCCTTCCCAACCTGGTTGTGGGGAGGGGCTGTGTGGGTTTGCTTTCTGGAGGGGCCCCTTTGGAGGTTTTCTCCCAAATTAGCCCTAAAACCAGGACACTGATCCGGGAGAGGCTGTCTCTTCAACCCCTTCATGTGCTAGATAGAAATGACATTGGAATTTGCATGAAGGGAACCTTTCTGTCACAATGTGCCTGGAAGGAACCAAAAGGGACCTCAAAGTGACTTGCAATGCCAGCACTTTGGAGGTCTCTACATTTGTCTCCAGCCTGTTCTCTGTGTCAGATGAAGTGATGCCTCAGAAACATGCCTTGTACTATCTGTCTTAGAAGGCAGTCAGGAAATAGCTTTACCAAGGTACACACATGTTCTCTGAGAAGATAACAAATACCTCTATTCAACAATACATCAAACAAGTGTGTTCTGAGCCCAGGAGCCACAGATGCTACCAAGATCTCTACATCAAAGCCCAGATGATTCCCTTCTCAGCACTGGGATTTCTAGTCAAAGCCACAATGGACTGGCAATTACTTTGTGTTAGATCTTGGGGACACTGCCCAGAGACAGAGCTGAAAGGCAGGAGAACTGTCTGATGGGTCAGAAGGATGAGCTCACTGACAACACACATTTCTTTTAGGCTGCTCTCAATATCAAAGCCCCTTACTTCTTTTGTGCTGGTTTTAGAAGGAAGAGAGATGCTGCTGCTTTGTTTCAATTTCTTCCATCATTAAATAAGAAATGCTCCTTCCAGACCCATCTCCTGTTAGGAGAAGAAATTTGGTGTTTCCCAGCCTTTTTCTCAAAGTATAGCTCTGTTGGTCAGCTCACATAAATTCCAGTGTTGTCTTTGTGAAACACTAGGGTGGGATCCCTTTCCCCATTATTACCCTCTTTCAGGCTTTCAGGGAGCTGCACAGAGCAGAGGAGGAGAGGGCCAGAATCACTCCTTACTTCAGGCACTGAAATTTTAATTACAGTTGACACTTTTCAGACTGGTGCTGAATATTTTCATCAGCTGGAAAATGGCTGTCCCCCTACCCTCGGGGACACGAACACTTAGTGCAAGTTACACTAAGTGAAATCCAGGCTCCAACCTGCATTTTGGCCCTGTTTCCATGTGTCCCTGTCTTGTGCTGGCTCTTCCTTCAGAGCTGCCTTTGCTCTCCAAGCAGCACCTGGGGATGGGAATTGCCATCACACCCCGGCAAGGATGTGAAGGAGCTGCTTCCTGCTCTGTCTCTGAAGAAGAGAGGGCTGCAGCTTCCTCAGCAAAGCTTCAAAACTTAGTTTGTGACCGTGTTCACAGGGGTCTGAGGATGAGAGAAGAGACAAGGATCTGACTCCATGTTTCAGAAGGCTGATTTGTTATTTTATGATATATATTACATTAAAACTATACTAAAAGAATAGAAGAAAGGATTTCATCAGAAGACTGGCTAAGAATAGAAAAAGAAGGAATGATAACAAAGGCTTGTGGCTGGGATAGAGTCTGAGCCAGCTGACTGTGATTGGCCATTAATTAGAAACAACCACATGAGACCAATCCCAGATGCACCTGTTGCATCCCACAGCAGCAGATAACCATTGGTTACATTTTGTTCCTCAGGCCTCTCAGCTTCTCAGGAGGAAAAACCCTAAGGAAAGGATTTTTCATTAAAGATGTCTGTGACATTAGTTGGTTGCCAAACTCAGGAACCTCAGGGTTTGGTTTTCTGTGTTGGGTGGGAGGTTTGCTCTGAGCAATGGGAGGCGCAGGCTCAGAGTCCTGGTACATGTGGAGCAGATGTCCTCAGAAGGCCAAACTGGGCCACAGGGCTGTCAATCCATGGAGAGGTCAGTGTTTGCCCTGGAAGGCAGATGCCCAAAAGCACAATTTCTAGAAAGCAGAACTGATGCTTTAAATTTTACAGCTGCTTCTCACTCCTCACCAGAACCTTGTTGCCCATTATTGGAAATGAATATTCACTCCAGAGAGTGAACCTGGTGCATCTGCAGGGAGGGGAAGCCCTGCTCGGGCCAGCCTGAGGTTTTGCCAGGGCAGGGGTGGCAGAGCTGGGCTGCTGCCCTGTGATGTCCCTGCCCCTGGCTGTGGCACAGCTCCAATCCCCTCTGCCAGGGCAGGACCCTGCCCTGCTCCATGCAGCACATCCAGCCCCTGGCAGCATCAGGAGCCTTGGAAGGGCTCCCTGTTGGAGTCCTGGATGCTGAGAATTTAAAACTTCCTGTGCTGAGAGGCACAGACCCACAAGAGAACACTGCATTGACCTGAGGCTGTAGAGAAGGCTTCCAAAATTGAATGATAGAACTGGAATTTAGAATTGAATTATAGAACTGGGATTATGTGTGTGGAGTTTGGCTAGAAATGAGTAATATCACAGGGTGGGAAACTTGGAGTTTAATGTTTTAGAATATAGAAATATATATAGGGCAAGATGGAGATTTTAGGGTGGTGGCTGGTCTTTCTTCACCTTCTTCTTCACCTTATTCTCCATGGGTTTGGGTGGTTTAATGTTTAATGTTCTAGACTATCACAACATATATAGGGCAAGATGGGGATTTTAGGGTGGTAGTTGGTCCTTCTTCTTCACCTCCTTCTTCACCTTCTTCTTCACCTTCTTCACCACCTTCTTTTCCATGGGTTTGGGTGGTTATTGTGTAATTGGATTAAAAAAAAAATCTGCATTGCAGATTTGAGTGATTAGTTACTGGATTAAAAATGAAAATAATTTAGATGTCATTTCTTAGTTGGATAGTTTAGCCCTAAAAGACCTTGTAAAGAAAGATAATTTGCCATTTTGTAGCGTGTTAGTAGAATGCTTTAGAACTCACAACTTGTAGGACTGTGATATGGATAAGAAATAATAAACATTTGAGTCTGAACATGAAATACTGTCTCAAGTGCTTCAATCCCAACCCTGACAGAGGCAGAAAAGAGGGCAAAAACTGGCATTTAGTGGTGCCCTGTGTGAGGACAAAGGCCCTGCCCTGCAGAGGTTCCTGCTGCCAGGGCTGTGGTGAGGCAGGGGAGGAGCAGCACTGGAGAAAGCTTCTTCCCCTGACTTCTCAAACTCGGCCTCTCTGCTCACTGCTGGAAGATTTTAGCCTCCCCTCCCACGTTTTTACTCAATGGACCAGAGTTTGTCACTCATGATGACAGTTTAAATTTTCCTTCCCAACTGCAAGGCCGGTAACAAAGCAAGCTGGAGCCTGGATTTCACTTAGAGTAACTTGCACTGAGTGTTGGTGTCCCCAAGGGTAGGGAGATGACAGCCATTTTCCAGCTGATGAAAACATTCAGCGCCAGTCTGAAAAGTGTCAACTGTAATTAAAATTTGTTTATATTTTCAAGGGTAATATTGCTTATTCTCTTGTTGACAATTGCTGCTTCAAGCTTCTAGGCTTAACCAGATAGGAGCAGTTTGTCTTTAAATGGCAAGTTTCCCCTTTCCCTAGCCACTGATTTGTGGCTACATTTAGGAATGGCACTGTTTTAATTGCATGCTCCAATTTTTTCCCCCAGTGTTTTTCTTGACCCCTTTAATAACCAGCATTTACTAAAAATTCTGAGAGCTCAGGGAAAAAAAAAAATCTATTCACTCTATTATTCTTATAGCAGACACAACCCAAAAACCCTTTTCTGTGACAGAGTCAATAATTGTTTAATCCATGTAAAACAAGCTGCTTTCCACACTCACTCAGCTGAGAAAACAGCAGGCTCTGCTCTGTGGCCACCAAAGACAACACAAACCTGGTGGGTTTGGTCACAGCTCAGCGAGGGTTTGAGGGGACAAGGCCCTGCTGGGGGCTGTCAGAACCCAGGACATTGCTCTGGCTGCCCTGGATGGCTCCAGACCCTGGCAGGGGCTCAGAGACCTTGGCACAGAGTCACAAACACCTGTGCCTTTGATTTTAGCCCATGGAAACAGTTCCCAACTTTGTGTGAGGAGTTACAAGCCACAAGAGTTTGAGTAGAATGACAGTGAATTTGTCACAAGGTGAAAATGTAGAATTTTGGGGTTTTAGAATGGGGGTTCAGGAGGCAAGATGGAGGAATCTGGGAGTGTCCTGTCCTGTTGTCATCGTCATCATTGTCGTTGTCCTCCTCCTCCTTGTTCTTCTTCTTCTTCTCCTCCTCCTCCTCCTCCTTCTTCTTCTTCTCCTTCTTCTTGTCCTCCATCCTCTGCTGTGATGGTGACACTTGGATTGGTTTAGAGTAGAGACAGACTGTCTAACATAAGTGATAGGTATTGGAAAATTATTGTAAATAAAGTACACACAGTTCTGAGTATAAAAAAGCCAACAGCACCCCAAGGGCAGGGGCTGGGCCACAACCCGACCTGCTGGACAGATCTCAGCAGGTCAGAGAAAGGATGGAACAGATAACAGAAAATAAACAACCTTGGAAAGCAGAGCTGAGGAATCCTGACTCCTTCTTCAACCTCGGGGCTGGGAAAAAGAGACTTTCTGACACCTTGGGGTCATCTCAACCCAGAGACTCCAAGAGGGTGCCAGCAGCTCACGCTGGCAGGGCTGACAGCCACTGAGGCTGGGGCTGAGCCAGTAACCCATCAGAAAAAACAAGAGGAACATGCTGGATTGAACCTTCAGGAGTGTTTGTTTGGGGTGGACAGGGAGATGTGACTGCTGGAGGTGTAGGAAATCACACATCCTCCCAACAGAGAGAGATGTGGCTCTCCCTGGAAAATCCTGGGAAGCTGTGTAGAAGCTGTGGGAAACTTGGAGGAAAGAATTCAAAAAATTATTATCTCTCTTTCTGTAACCATTGTTTATAGATACAGTTCTCCAGTGTGTGCTGTTCATAGGCACCAATAATGTGAGAGGTCTCTGCTTTAAGACCAATCAAGTCTCACCTTAGCGAGTCACATTATAGAAAGACCTCCTACTTTCATTAAAAGCTTTTGCTTTCTGATCCACCTGAAGACCACCTTCTTTCCATCCCTGACTCAACAGCATCACTGGAGGTTTGATGGGGTGTTGTATTTGCTGGGTCCCCCATGTCAGGGAGGAATGATGAGTCTGACTCCATGTTCTCAAAAGGTTAATTTATTATTTATGATACTGTATTATGTTAAAAGAATACTATACTATACTATTCTATACTATACTGAACTATACTAAAGAATACAGAAAGGATACTTACAGAAGGCTAAAAAGACAATAATGAAAACTCCTGACTCTCTCCAGAGTCCTGACACAGCTTGGCCCTGATTGGCCAAAGAGTGAAAACAACTCCCAGCAGAATCCAATGGAACAATCACCTGTGGGTGAACAATCTCCAAACACATTCCACATGAGCACAGCACAGGAGAAGCAAATGAGAGAAGAATTGTTTTCCTTTTCTCTGAGGCTTCTCAGCTTCCCAGGAGAAAAATCCTGGGTGAAGGGATTTTCCAGATAATGTGAATGAGACAATGGGGGATGTTCAGCACATTGGCAGATCCCACAGCCCCCTTTGAGGTGAGGGTTTGTAGGTGAGGGAGGGTTTGTGCCATCACCTGTGGGGCTTTGGATGAGGCATTGTGTCTGCAGAGTACTGGATGTAAACAGGCACCCCCAAGTTTCCTTGTGGGGTGGGTAAAGCAGCCTGGATGCAGCAAACTGAGTGGGAAGTAAAAGAGTTCTGGAGTCATCTTGGGCAAAAGGCACCTCTTAGAGCACAGCTTTTGAGGAATACACACTATAAATGCATCTGTTCTTGACTGCCACTTCTGCAGCTTGTGCAGAGGGCTACCTGAGGGCTTGTTGAGGGTGTGAGTGTCACCACTGGGAGCCTGGGGCTTTGCTGAGCTTCTGCTCTCCCCTCCAAAGCTGTTTGAACTTTAGCAGAATTTTTTTACAGTGAATTGTTTCCTTATACCATCATTAGAGCCTTCCATAATAATTGTTAAATTGTTATTGATTGTGATTTAGTAAATAATCCTACTAAATGAGCCAATAGATAAAACTCTGATCTTGGCTGAGCTTTGGTGCTGCTCAGTGCCTGTGCTCTGCTTGTGCTGCTCACCAGACTCAGCTGCTAGGCCGTGGAAAGCATCTCACTCCCTGCCCTGTTTAGGAAGATCTAGATCAGTGCTCTGCTAAAGGCTCTTCTCTCACTAAGGTTCCATCTACTGTAATTGGTTAGAATTGTAAAGTACCTCAAGTTTACAAACCACTGCGCACTCTGCCTTCAGAAATCACAGAATGGTTTGGAAGAGACCTTAGAACCAATCCAGTGCCACCCCCTGCCATGGGCAGGGACACCTTCCACCTTCACCTTCCACCTTCCACCTTCCCCCTTCCCAGGGTGCTCTAAGCCCTATCCTGTGATGGTGTTCACAGGGGTCTTAGGATGAGGGAAGAGACGAGGATCTGACTCCATGTTTCAGAAGGCTTGATTTATTATTTTATTATATATATTATATTAAAACTATACTAAAAGAACAGAAGAAAGGATTTCATCAGAAGGCTAGCTAAGAATAGAATAGGAAGAAATGATAACAAAAGCTTGTGGCTCAGACAGAGTCTGAGCCAGCTGACTGTGATTGGCCATTAATTACAAACAACCACATGAGACCAATCCCAGATGCACCTGTTGCATTCCACAGCAGCAGATAACCATTGTTTGCATTTTGTTCCTGAGGCCTTTCAGCTTCTCAGGAGGAAAAACCCTAAGGAAAGGATTTTTCATGAAATATCATGGCTACACCATCCAGACCTGGGCACTGCCAGAGATCCAGGGGCAGCCCCGGCTGCTCTGGGCACCTGTGCCAGGGCCTGCCCACCCTCACAGGGAGGATTTCTTCCCAATGTCCCACCTAACCCTGCCCCCTGGCAGTTTGAAGAACCCCATGGAAGGTGTCCCTACAGTGCAATTGTCTCCACAGTCCAAATCTTCAGCATGTACTTCTGTCCTCCCCTCCAGCTGGATAAGCCAGGCCCAGGCCTTGTTTTGGGCTATTTCTCATGCATGTCTGTGCATAGCAGTGTGATGGCTTTGGGAGCTGGGTTTGACTTCAGGAAGGGACTCTGTCCCCCTCCTTTGGTTGTCTGAGCTGTTTCTAGCAGATACCAGACAGATTTGGCCCATTTGGCGTAAGATGTTTTACAATCCTTGGTCACCAGCCCGGCATGGTTTGGTTTGGAAGAGTGGCCAAATGTATAGACACCTCCAAAGCTGCCAGCTGAAAAAAGAAATGGAACAGCTGGATTTTCTTTGGCCTTCTTCAAGCCAAACTTGAAGAGATTTGGGCTTGGGGAGGGATAAAGCAGCACGTGCAGGTGCAGTGGGATTACAAATCCCTTTCCTGGCACCAGGAGTGCTGGACAGATTTGAGTGGCTCATGACCAGGTCCAGCATTCCCCACACCAGCCAACCATCCAAACCCTGCAGAGGCACAGAGCCACCTCTGCATGGGCTGTGCTGAGGGACAGCACATGTTCCACTGAGGTTTTGCAAGTGTTTATGCTCTTTGTGGTTCCTGTGTAGTCTTGGCCAAATCACCTCACCCCCTCAGCCTGTTTTCCATTTGCAGACAGGATTAGCAGTACTTCCCTTTCCCTTTCTGCCTGTAGGCTCAAAAACAGAAATTACTTATTTTGCATACAAATTCATGCATTTTGCATGCAGTCCCTGGTAGAGTCAGACCTTATCTTACATGAGACATCTGATGCATCAGATTATAAATGATAAACACCCATAACCACAAGGACAAGTTTCCTTGAAGTCTGTGAGCATGCTGATGTGGGTAACAGGGCTGCTTGGTGCTTGCTGAAAGTTCATTTCTGCAGTTCCCAGTGGCTCCCAAATTATTTCCTCTCTCTCAGTGCTCCTGGTGTGGGGCACCAAGCACAAAAAAATATGCAGCCTAAACTGAATAATGTGGTTTCTGCTGATTCCATGTGATCAAGAGATGCCACACTTGCAATTCAGGAGTAAATGAGAGAGACTGTTTCCCTTTGTTAAGTGTGTTGTGAGCTTTATTGTTTGATATTAAAGCCGAATTGTGCAAAGTAGCCCATAAATGGCTAATAAAATCAGTGTTTACAGCTTGTAAAGTGCATCAAGTCTCTACCCTGCCTTGCCTAGGGAGATTTATATTTGTGTTTGCTGTCTGGGGTTTAGGAACTGCCCGTGGTTTTTCTTTTTGGGTCCATTTTAAATGATGCTGTGGACAAACCCCTTTCCCTGTTAACTCAGCTGAAGCACTGCCAAGAGGAGGAGGAGCAGCAGGGAGAGCAGCCCCACTCCTTCCTCAGCATCAGGGAGAGGAGTGGGGCACACCAGGCTGTGCCACAGGGCGTGGAAAGCTCCAGAACAAACCACCAAACTCCTGGGAAGCCCTGGCAGTAAAATGAGCTCATCATCCTCCTGTGAGTGTGGGCAGCAGAAACACCAGTTTCATCCTTGGATCTTCCCTTTGCCTCCCTTTCCCTCAGCTCTGTCTTCACTGATGTTACACAGATTCTTTTTCCATTTTGATTTTCCTTTTTTTTTTTTTTCCTGCTTGATTTTGGTTTTTTCTTCTTTTGCTTCTTATCTGGTTTATACACTGCATTCTTTCATCTTTCTTTTGAACAATTCTAAATACAAAAATTGATTTTTCCTTTTTTTTGATTTTCCTTTCCTTTTGTTTCCTGCTTGATTTTGTTTTTTTCTTCTTCTTTGACTGTATTAAGGGAAAAAGGCTGAGCCTGCACTCTGCTTCTTATCTGGTGGTTATACTGGAGCTGCACTTATCAGCATTAATCATCTTTCATAATTGTGAACAATTCTAAATACAAAAATTGATAAGCACATGGGGCATTTCTTCTGACCAATGTTACCTGTGAAAACTCTTTGTTTTCCTCTAACTTTGGAGAAAATGGTCAAGTGTGTAGGTAGATGAGGTCTTGGACCTAGCAGTGCTAACTTTCAACAGCACACCTGGCTCAAGTCTGGAGTGCAGGAGCTGTGAAACAGATCTGGTCAGAATCTGCTCCTAGGAGGTCCTTTTTTACAGACATATTTTATGAAAAATCCTTTTGCCAGGAATTTTTCTCCTGAGCAGCTGAGAAGTCTCAGAGGAAAAGAAAAACAATGATTGTCTGCTGCTGTGGAATGCAACAGGTGCATCTGTGATTGGCCCATGTGAGTTGTTTTTACTCCATTACCAATGACAGCCACCTGTGCTGAAGCTGTGAGCAGTCACAAGATTTTATTATCATTCCTTCCTTGCAAGTCTTCTGGTTAAATCCTTTCTTCTATTATTTTAGTATAGTTTTATTGTCTCATTTTCTTTTAATATTATATATATAATATATATTATATTAATAATATTAATAATTATCTATTATATATAATATATATATATTATATAATTATATATATATTAATATAATTGTTTTATATATAATTTTGATATTAGATTTATATATATTAAATTATATTAATATAATATAATAAAAAATAAATCAGCCTTCTGAAATATGGAGTCAAGATTCTCATCTTTTCCCTCGTCCTGGGACCCCTGCAAACATCACCACAGTCCTTCAGAGGAAGGAAACACAAGGGAGCTTTACTGCAGCAAAAAGCGAATTGCTGACAAGCTTGTCTCCAGATATGTGCAGATGAACAGCTTTCCTACTGGCCAGAAAAGCCCCACGTGAAGATGCTCAGTGGCTGGAAGCAGAAACTAAGCCCATCCACATCCCTGAACTGCTCACCTAGGAGGCATTGCACTCCTGTCGGGGATCATGATCACTGTCCCTGCTCCCAAATGTGCCCACACTCACTCTTGATGGCAGCCTCAGGCTGGGGGAGGCTTCATAGCTGAGGATCTTTTATTTTCACACAGGACTCCTGTAATGATTAGAACCCTTCTATGTAAAATTTGTAAAATTTTCAAGCCCTTTTGCACTCTGGCTTGGGGCTTTGATGAAAGCTTTTCCTGCTCTGGACACTTGCAGCTTCAAATCTCTCTGTTCTTGGTGTGAGAGACCTGCAGGAGCTCAGAGCAATAAAGTGATGGGGCAGAAATTGCCCTTGAGGCACTTTTGTAGCAGGAGAGTTCGAATTAAATACTGGGGTGTGACATTATTACCCCAGATTTCCATGAGGCATGTTGAATTTGGTGTGTGAGGCTATCAGATATACTTGGAATTACTGCATGCTCTTTCATCACAAAATCTGCCTTAAGGTGTGTGTTTCCTTGGCGCTCTGTGCAGGTGTGAGCACACAGCTGAAGCACACATGCTGCCTGCTCATAACAGTGACCCTGTCCACTGTCTTTGGCCTCATCACAGTTCATTACATTGTCCAGCATTCTGAGCCAGAGTAAGTGAGATTTATAGGTTGCCTGGGGATAATCACGGCAAGAAGAAAGATCAATGATATGCAAGTCAGTGCAAAGAACAGCAAGTTACAATATCTGCCTTGTTAGAGGACATCAAACATCTTCATAAACTATTTAAAGCTAGAAATGATCATTAACCTTTGCTGCAGCAAATTACATTCAGAGTGGGCAATGCCATTTAATATGAGTCAGGGTGACACCCCATTAGGGTTTGTAGGGAGCTGGGGATGTGTCTTGGCTTTGAGAGACAGAAGTCTGCTAGGGAAGGCAGGAGCCTCCCTTGAAACTGGAAAATGTAACCCCTCTCCCTCTGATATATTATAATTTTGAGATTAAGGGGCTCTCAGACAAAGATATGGGAGTAGGAATAACAGTTCTTTACTAGGAAAATAAAAATACAAATGCAATAGTGCAAAAAAACAAACAAACCACAGCCAGAGAGAGAGCAGTCCCTGCCCCCTGTGTGCCAGGGGGTGGCACAGCCCCATCCCATGGGGGCCCAGCCCTCCTGCAGTGCCAGCTGTGGCTCTGCTGCAGCAGGGCTCCTGCACAAGGGGGGAGTTTTCCTCTGCAGCTCCAGGGCTGCTGCAGATGGGCCTGGGCTCCCTCTGGCAATGCAGGGCAGCAGAAAGCTGCTCCTCTGGCAATGCAGGGGGCAAAGGCTGCTGTGCTGGGCCAGGCTCAGATTGGATCCAGGCAGGAATGCTTGGCTCCTCCCCTGGGCGGAGCATCTCCCCATGGGATGCTGGAATGGGATCAGCCCTGCAGGGACACTCAGTGGCCATGGACAGCAGAGATCTCCTGGAGGGAGGGTTGGCTGTGGGAGAGAGAAAGAAAACTGCCCATGGACAGCAGAGAACTGTCCCAGCTCTGACAGAGGGTGATAAAACACACCCCCACATTTCCAACCTCAGACAGGATGTCAATGCTTTGAAGTCATTCTCACCCTGGGCCTGCCTTGCAGGACACACTGGATGAGCAGACTGAACAACACAAAGTGTCCTTGCTCACCTCAGAAGGGCTCTCTGGCCTTGCTTGCAGCTGCATCACTTTGCATCCATCCCAGACAAACAGCCATGGATCCTTTTTCTACCTGCTTTAGTTAATTATTACTGTTTTTAATATGATGTGAAAGCATCCCATTTTTCCTGTGGGGGAAATCACAGCCCAGGTAGTTCCTTGCAGAGCCAGGAGAAGAACAGATTGTTCAGGTTTGCCTTGCTCCTTTGAAACCCCCTTGAGCAGCTGATGGCCCCATCCCTCTTTGAGACCCAGCTCTGCAGCAATACATCCCTGGGCTGCTTTGCTTTAAATGCTGTAGTCATGCTGCTGCAATTTAAAGTGTGATCTGTTGTTGATAATCTCAACCCTGCCTCTTCTCCTGATGCTGAATCAATGACATTTTTTCTAAGCTGCCTACATCTGGTGTTTTACTGATGGCTGCATGTGGCCCTCTCACTTTAATTACTTCTGCTGTGTCTAGCACTATATGCTCTATAATGTTTCAGAGACTGCTTGCAATTAAAATAAAAAATAAGTAATACATTACTTATGTCTCCTTGCAGTTTTGTTCTCTGAGCTGTCCAAGTGGCTCAAAGCCCATGGAATATTAGCAAAAACCTGGGACAGAGGAATGACCAGGAGGACTCCTGGCTTTACAGGCTCCTGAAAGGCATCATTTCCTGAACATTCACATTAAAACCAGTAATAATTAACTAAAGCTTTATTTTTTTTCCATTTCCTTTGCTCTTGAATGAAAATGTCAACATACTTTTCATCCCCTGGTTTCCAGGGGACTCAGTGTAACCAGTCTCCTTGCTGGGGAAGGGCTGTGTTTGTACCAAGTGAGCTCAGCTGATGGTTGGGGCACTTCAGTTTTGTAACTGCTTTAACAGCAGGTTGGGAGGGACTAATCAGATGCAGTTTTGAGTATTCTGGCTTCAGATCAACAAAATGCTTAAGCATGTGCTTAATTTTAAGCACTGCAATGGTTTTGCACGTGAAAAACAGGGACAAAATGTCATCCAGCCATCCTGCTGAGTAATCCTAACAATTATTTCTCGTTCTTGTTTTTTTTTTCCTCAGTGCTTCTTTGCCCCCACAAAATCTTTTAGGCATTCTAGAAGAGCGAGCACAGAAAAGCTGAAATGAAACAGCTCATGCAGGGAAGCACAAGCAATGTGGGGAATTTTCATTTAGCAATCCAAGCAGCAGATTTCTGTTATTATAAATACTGGCTGAATTCACTTGTGAAAATATACAACAGTTAATTTGCATGTAAAGTGACAAATTAAAATCTAAAATTCCCCATTTTGTTCCCTGAGTGGAATATAACATGACAAGCTCTGCAAAATGCCTGAGCTCTGCTCCAGTGGCACCCCCAGTCTGGTGGTGCTGCAGCCATCACATTGAACCTGAATGTGACAGAGCTTGGATCAGCACATGGGAACAACTCAACACAAATACTCAGAGGTGTTGGGAGCCTAAAACTCATTTCAGTTGGGTGATTTTTAGCACCTGGTCCCTAGAAACTGGGAACTGGGTTGAAGTACAGCCACTCTTTGCATGAAGCTCAGAAAAGTGCCTTCCATCAGTAAGGGACAGAAGGTTTGTCAATCCCATGTGGTGTAACACCACAGGAGTGGCTGCATTTTGTTTTGGCTGAAAGGCAGAACCTGTCTGAGCAGGGCTGGGTGTTCAAAGGGCAGTGAAGCCCTCCCCAGCTTCACCCTCCCAGCTTGCAGAAAGGAAGGAGTTAAACACGCGCTGATCCATGAGATTTGTGAACCCTGCAGCCTTTCCTGGTATCTTTTCCAGTTCCTTTATCTGATTTTGTGAATTGGAAAGGTCATAGTGGCACAGGGTGTTCTGTAGAGGCATGAGTGGTGGTATCTGCACTTTGTGGTAGCTGAAGGAAGGCTGTTCATTGTCACCCTGTTCTTCTAAAATTCTCCTAAGCATTCTGATGTTTACATGTTTTTGTAATGGAGTTTTTCACGCACTTTTCATGTAAGTAATGATTGTTTTGCATTCCTTTCTGTAGGAGGAGAGAATCGATGGACTGTTGGTTTGACCAGTGTGGTTGGAGAGGTGGCAATTCCATCCTCCAATCCATGGTCACTTTTGGAATTCTATAAATATCCAGGTCTGGTAATACATGTGCCTTTTTTGCCTTGGACATGTCAGCCTGTGAGTGTCGTTCATTTCGTGTCGTATCGCGACCGTTCACCAAAGAAACTCAACAACTCATCCCTGCCTGTGCTCTGCTGTGTGCTGGCATTTCACAGGGAAGGAAATCTCAGACTGGGCTCTAGAACTTTCCCTGGCAGAACTTTCCTCCTTGCCCTGGAGCCATCTCCCCTTCCTGCTGCCTGTTTGGCCCCTGCTGTGTGGAGGCACCGTGCAATTCCCATCACTGCTGCACACTCATCTCCACTGTGGCATGCCCAGGTGCCACTGCTCATTTGTTACCCTGGCACACAGCAGCAGCCCTGCTGACACCTGCATCCAGGAGCACTTGGCTCTGCAGAAATTCACTTAATCTTTCCTGACACTCTTTTGGTGGTTAAAGACAAAAAGCACTAGCTTATTCTTATTCCCAGACACTGATGTAGGGACCTGGAGGATTCAAGTGCTGATGAACTCCTTTGTTTTAAATGATTGCAGTAGAATGTAACAGAGAGTAATTTTAACAAGGCTAAATGAAACCTAAGTTTTCTGAGTGATGCTGATGTCTTTTCTTAAGGGATATCAGTGGCAGCTGCTTGCTGCCCTCAAAGGCTTGAGCTGCTCAGTGGCAGGAAACACAATGAGGTCTCTGCTAAACTAAAATCTGTCTTCTCTGGGCTGAGCTCCTTCTTCTCCTGATCCCTGCCCCACTGAATCCAGCAGAAAATATTCCCAGGACATGGGATGAGGTGTCCTGAATTTCCCCTGGAGCAGGAAGAGTTGAGAAACCTCTGCAGTGCAGTGTTGGAACCATTATGGACCAAAATCATGGATCAAAATCATGGACCCTAATCGTGGATCAAAATCGTGGATCAAAATCGTGGACCCTAATCGTGGATCAAAATCGTGGATCAAAATCATGGGTCAAAATCGTGGACCAAAATTGTGGATCAAAATCGTGGACCACAATCGTGGGACACAATCATGGATCAAAATTGTGGATCAAAATCATGGATCAAAATCGTGGATCAAAATCATGGACCAAAATTGTGGATCAAAATCGTGGATCAAAATCATGGATCAAAATCATGCACCAAAATTGTGGATCAAAATCGTGGATCAAAAGGAGGAGGGAGTAGCACCTGCCAGTCCCAAACACAGAACCACCAACACAGACATAACTGTGAACCAAATGCTCCTCCCTGGGACTGTAGGTTGTGCCACACTCCCACTGCAGCCATCTCCAAAAGAAAATCTGTTTTGGGTTGGGTTTGTTGTGTTTTATTCCTGCTCACAGCAAATGGCAGCCTAGGCATGGGCGGTGCCACAGGGAGAAGCCGTGAGCTGATGCAGAAGGAAGGATTCTGGATGTAGCACACTAACACAACAGTGTTAATAACATTCTGAGGAAAAGCAGATCTCTGGTGCACAGTGTCCAGCATCCAAGTGATTTTCCAGAGCAGGCAGGTGGGCAGAGTAGCAGGGCTATAAAGGAGGGTGTTTGAGCTCTCCTTCTGCATGCAGGAGAATTTCCTAATTCAGTCTCAGACAGGAATGTGGAGAGGTTTTTTCCCAACCCTTCCCAAGCCTGTGCTCAGTTTATCAGGAGACCAGGGCTGTAGGCACCTCATGAGCCTTTTTATCCCCTGATTTCCTTCTGCTCTCCACCCAGCCCCTCATGCCCTGTCCTCCCCAGGGTTTGCCCTGCTCCCACAGTGTAGGGGGACACAGTATGGGTGAATGAAGGTAATGTAGAATGTAATCTTATCCCGCAATGAGTTGCAGCTGGACCAATTACTAAAGATTTGGAACAGGCCAATCTTAACAGGCCACACCTGTAGCCAATAAGCACAAGTGGGATGAAAGGGAGGAGTCAGAGAAGTCAGATGGATGCTGCAAGGACCAGGAACAGGCAGTGCTTAGAGGAGCTGCCAATGAGAAGCTTCAAGGATGTGTGACACTCTGAGACTATGGACTCCTTGCACCATGATGATAACAGAACTGTTGTAATAAATAAGACAGCACCACAGCAGTGTAGAAAGCTGCCAGCTGTCACAGACACAGCAGGGACATGAACTTTGCACACAGGGATGGGTGTTCACGCCACACCCTGCTCTCATCCTCCGTGGGCACAGCTGTGACAGCCCTGCCAGCTTCTGATCTGAGGAGGGGCTCGTGATGCTTCTGCAGGAGAAACTTCAAGGAAAGCTGTTAAAAACAAACACTAACCCCAAATCTCTCCCGATCCAAAGGAGCAGGATCCCCCAGGGCACTGCTCTGGGGTGGTTCCAGGTGCTCCCTCCCCAGGCTGAGCTCTCACTGCAGGACAGACTGCCACATCTCCCCACAGAGTGATTAACTAATGCTCATGGTGCCTCCCCAGTGAGAGACAGCTGAAGCTCCAGGAAGGAGGATCTTTTGATCCAGTGTCTATTCATAAACCCCTTGGAGCAGAGCTGGAGGGAGGCTGCAGCTGCCAAGGGAGGAGAGGCAGCAGCTGACCCAGCTGTATCCAGCTGTTGTCCTGCTGGGCTGCTATTTCTAAAAAAATCAGAGTTGGTGATTCAGATAAGCATCCTACAGCTTTACCTGCGCCTCCTACAGCTTTACCTGTGTGCCCTACAGCTTTACCTGCGCCTCCTACAGCTCTACCTGCACATCCTACAGCTTTACCTGTGTGCCCTACAGCTTTACCTGTGCATCCTACAGTTTTACCTGCATGTCCTACAGCTTTACCTGCACCTCCTACAGCTTTACCTGTACCTCCTACAGCTTTACCTGCACATCCTACAGCTTTACCTGTGCCTCCTACAGCTTTACCTGTGTGCCCTACAGCTTTACTTGTGCATCCTACAGCTTTACCTGTGTGTCCTACAGCTTTACTTGTGCATCCTACAGCTTTACCTGCACCTCCTACAGCTTTACCTGCATGTCCTACAGCTTTACCTGCACCTCCTACAGCTTTACCTGCACGTCCTACAGCTTTACCTGTACCTCCTACAGCTTTACCTGCACCTCCTACAGCTTTACCTGCACATCCTACAGCTTTACCTCACATCCTACAGCTTTCCCTGCACATCCTACAGCTTTACCTTACATCCTACAGCTTTACCTCGCATCCTACAGCTTTACCTGCACCTCCTACAGCTTTACCTGCACCTCCTACAGCTTTACCTGCACCTCCTACAGCTTTACCTGCGCATCCTACAGCTTTACCTCACATCCTACAGCTTTACCTGCGCATCCTATAGCTTTACCTCACATCCTACAGCTTTACCTGCACGTCCTACAGCTTTACCTGCGCATCCTATAGCTTTACCTCACATCCTACAGCTTTACCTGCACATCCTACAGCTTTACCTGCACCTCCTACAGCTTTACCTGCGCTTCCTACAGCTTTACCTGTACCCTACAGCTTTACCTGTGCATCCTACAGCTTTACCTGCACCTCCTACAGCTTTACCTGCTCCTCCTACAGCTTTACCTGTGCCTCCTACAGCTTTACCTGCACCTCCTAAGCTTTACCTGCACCTCCTAAGCTTTACCTGTGCCTCCTACAGCTTTACTTGTGCATCCTACAGCTTTACCTGCACCTCCTACAGCTTTACCTCACATCCTACAGCTTTACCTGTACCTCCTACAGCTTTACCTGCATGTCCTACAGCTTTACCTGTACCTCCTACAGCTTTACCTGCACCTCCTACAGCTTTACCTGTACCTCCTACAGCTTTACCTGCGCCTCCTACAGCTTTACCTGTACCTCCTACAGCTTTACCTGCACCTCCTACAGCTTTACCTGTACCTCCTACAGCTTTACCTGCGCATCCTATAGCTTTACCTCACATCCTACAGCTTTACCTGCGCATCCTATAGCTTTACCTCACATCCTACAGCTTTACCTGCACATCCTACAGCTTTACCTGCACCTCCTACAGCTTTACCTGCGCCTCCTACAGCTTTACCTGCACCTCCTACAGCTTTACCTGTGCATCCTACAGCTTTACCTGTGCCTCCTACAGCTTTACCTGCACCTCCTAAGCTTTACCTGCACCTCCTAAGCTTTACCTGCACCTCCTACAGCTTTACCTGCGCCTCCTACAGCTTTACCTGCACCTCCTACAGCTTTACCTGCGCATCCTACAGCTTTACCTGCACCCCCTACAGCTTTACCTGCACCTCCTAAGCTTTACCTGTACCTCCTACAGCTTTACCTGCGCCTCCTACAGCTTTACCTGCACCTCCTACAGCTTTACCTGCGCCTCCTACAGCTTTACCTGCACCTCCTACAGCTTTACCTGTGCATCCTACAGCTTTACCTGCGCCTCCTACAGCTTTACCTGTGCATCCTAGCTTTTACCTCGCATCCCACAGCACCTGCGCCTCCCACAGCTTTACCTGTACCCTCCCACAGCTTTACCTGTGCATCCTACAGCTTTACCTGTACCTCCCACAGCCATTACCTGCGTGTCCCTACAGCTTTTACCTGCGCCCCATACAGCTTTACCTGTGTGTCCTACAGCTTTACCTGTGCATCCTACAGCTTTACCTGCGCCTCCTACAGCTTTACCTGTGCATCCTACAGCTTTACCTGCGTGTCCTACAGCTTTACTTGTGCATCCTACAGCTTTACCTGTGTGTCCTACAGCTTTACCTGTGCATCCTACAGCTTTACCTGCGCCTCCTACAGCTTTACCTGTGCATCCTACAGCTTTACCTGCATGTCCTACAGCTTTACCTGTACCTCCTACAGCTTTACCTGCACCTCCTACAGCTTTACCTGTGCGTCCTACAGCTTTACCTGTGCCTCCTACAGCTTTACCTGCTTTACCAGAGCTGGTGATTCAGATAAGCATCCTACAGCTTTACCTCTGCTCAAGGATTTCCCCTGCATGGAGAAGGAGCCCAGGTTGTCTCTGCACTACAAACATTGTTTTCCTTGTAGAGCGAGGGTGTGTTTGTTTAACAAGGAGAGGGCAAGTGAGGAAGGCGTGTAGGTAAAAAGAGTAAGTGGCACTCACTCCAGTGCCAACCTACCTGTATAACACTGTTATTTCAGCCTTTGTTCAAACAGGGATGATTGTCCAGCACACCCTTCCATTCTCTGGCAAGAGGGAGAGCCTGGATTCGACCTCACAGCAACCTCTCTGCACCGAGGGGTTACCAAAGTACTCAGGGTGTGTCAAAGCAGAGCCTTGGGCTGCCAAAAACCTGCTGGGCTCTGTGGGGCCCTGGTGCATCCCTGAAGAGGCTGAGAGGTGCCAGGCAGGACCTGGAGCCTGTGCAGGGGCACAAACTGCAGGGGTTCCTGGTGGTACCCACGTGCCTGGCTGCAGCCCCACTGGAATTGACCATGAGAGAAAGCACTGCTCTGGTGTGTAAGGTGTTAGTAACCTCCAGCCATGACAGAAAGCACTGCTTGGGTGTGTAAGGTGTTAGTAACCTCCAGCCATGACAGAAAGCACTGCTGTGGTGGGTAAGGTGTTAGTAACTCACATCACTGATAGAAAGCACCGCTGTGATGTGTAAGGTGTTAGTAACCTCCAGCCATGACAGAAAGCACTGCTGTGCTGTGTAAGGTGTTAGTAACTCACAGCAATGACAGAAAGCACTGCTGTGCTGTGTAAGGTGTTAGTAACCTCTAGCAAAGACAGAAAGCACACTGTGGTGTGTAAAGTGTTAGTAACTTACAGCATTGATAGAAAGCACTGCTGTGGTGTGTAAAGTGTTAGTAACCTCCAGCTATGACAGAAAGCACTGCTGTGGTGTGTAAGGTGTTAGTAACTCACATCATTGATAGAAAGCACGCTGTGGTGTGTAAGGTGTTAGTAACCTCCAGCCATGACAGAAAGCACTGCTGTGGTGTGTAAGGTGTTAGTAACCTCCAGCCATGACAGAAAGCACTGCTCTGGTGTGTAAGGTGTTAGTAACCTCCAGCAAAGACAGAAAGCACTGCTGTGGTGTGTAAGGTGTTAGTAACTCACATCATTGATAGAAAGCACGCTGTGATGTGTAAGGTGTTAGTAACCTCCAGCCATGACAGAAAGCATGCTGTGGTGTGTAAAGTATTAGTAACCTCCAGCAGTGTGTGTAGCAGATAGAAAAGGCCAAGCTAAAGCTGGTGTTCAGGGATATTCAGAGCTCACACATCCCTGCTGGCATGGGAGGGGATGTTGGATGCGTCACCCTCTGAGGTTCATGCAATAGCAGCAGCAGCAATGTGCTGCTCCTGCCTTCCTGAAAGGCTGTGGATTTAATTTCTGCTTCTAAGCAGCGCTATTTGCAAATCCATGGAGGGTACAGAGCAGATTTCTAGGACATGGAGCTGTATATATTCATCCTTTTCATCCCACACTCCTGACCTTGGGCTGTAATGTATGCTTGTGTACCTTTGTGGAGTGCCCTTTGCTAGACAAGGGAGGCAAGAGGATGAGCCAAAGGTTGTGCTGCTGATCCGGATTTGGGAAGACACGGGTTTAATTCCCCATCCTTATGCAGGCTCCTTGTGACAAAATCTCGCATAATAAAAACCCTTCAGGAGGAGAGGCTCAGCAAGAATGACATAGAAACTGCAAAAGAAAAAAAAAAGCATTTGTTAAAAGGTGGAAAACATCCTAAGGCCCTTGGTTCTTAACTGTCGAGTGTGGTGTCTTGCCTAGAGGTCTGAGACCTTGTGTGTGTGTGCTCTGTTCAGCTGCAAACAGGCAGAATAATGAAGATGGACATTTTTGGCTCTCTGGATCAAACAGTGATGGTTGTGACTGCAAATTAATAGAAGAGGGGGAAAGTAAGGACACAAAAGGCATCTTTTTCAAGCACTGGCTGCCAGAATCTCTTCACAGGGCAAAGGTGGGTCAGGCAGGGCAGCTGCCTGATAAATCCTCCTGGGATGTCTCTGTTTCCATCCTGTTACAGAAGAGTTCACAGATGGCTGCAGCCAGGGAATGTGGGAACCCTGAGCAGACAAGTCCTGGTGATTCATTAATTTATTCATCTTCCCAAACTCCAGAGACTCTTTAAAAGACTTTCCTAATGTGGCTGTAATAATTGTTACCTGCAGACACCTCTGACTTAATTTTCAAGGATGATGTCCATGTTAGAGGTGGCAGAAGGAAGAGATAAACTATTTAAAATGGCACACGTAGGCAGCAGATTAAATGTATTTGTTGTAAGTCCAGTGCAGCAGGGAGCACAGATGAGATGTCCTGGACTCCTTATCTCTGAGAGGAACCAAGGCTGAGAATCAGGGAGTCTGAAGTTATTGTTTGGGGAAGAGCAACATTATTTGCACAGCAGAAATCACCCACTTCAGCTCCCTCAGGTCCATGCTCAGTGCAGAAACACCACGAGTTTCTCTGAAGGGTACTTGCTTTCTGCACTGCCAAGGGTCCATCCACCCTTGGTGCCATACCCAGTGTGTGTGAGGTGGGACCCAGCCACAGGAGGGGGACAAAGATGCACTTGGTGAGGAAATTTTAACACGTAAGAGATTTAACCCAACCCCTGCTGGCAGAGGATCAGAGCCCATGCCTTCCAGTCCTGGGGAGTTCAGTCCTGCCATGGGCACACAGCAGATCCTGAGCATGGGGACTGTGCTGTCCTGTTTGCAAAGGTCTTTTGATCACGTTATCATTGCAGGAAACGAGAGGGAGAACCCAGCAGATACAATAGACAGTGGGGATTCCTTTGAGAGGGAGGGTTTGACCAGTGGGAAAGGGTTTGAGAGGGAGGGTTTTACCAGTGGGAAATGGTTTGAGAGGGAGGGTTTGACCAGTGGGGAATGCTTTGAGAGGGAGGGTTTGACCAGTGGGAAATGCTCACCCTGCCCTTGGTGTTGGCAGGCAGGGAGGCTCCTGTGCCAGATGGTCTCTCTGAGCCTCCCCAAGCCCCAGTGTGAGCTGGTCCATCTCCACTGCAGCTCACCAGCAATGACCAGTCTGGTGTGCTGCCTATCAAAACACACCCATACACCCAGGATTGCCAGTGAGAGACAGCAAACCCTGCCCAGACTGGAAGGTGGTGGTTGGAAGATGCTCATGGTGCTGATGGAAAACTCCTGTCCCAGACTGCAAGGCAAGATGTATTCTATTGCCATCTGTCAGAGCTGGGGCAGTTCTCTGCTGTTCAGCGGGCAGTTTGCCTTATCTCTTCCACAGCCAATCCTCCCTCCAGGAGCCATCTGCTGATAACAGCTACTGAATGTCCCTGCATGGCTGATAAGAACTACAGCATCCCACTGGGAGATGTGAGCCCAGAGGGAGGAGCCAAGCATTCCTGCCTGGATATAATCTGGGGATTCTGGAACACCAGCACAGCTTCTCCAGGGGATTCCCCAGAGGAACAGCAGCTGCCTCTCCTTCCACTGGATCTCCAGAGGAAGAATCCATCCTTCTCTACAGGATCCCTGCTCCAGCAGAACCACCCCTGACACTGCAGGAGGGCTGCAGCCACAATTCCAATGGGACTGCTGCCAGCACCCTGACCCACAGGGTGTCAGGCTGGGTTCTGACTCTGTCAGTGTTGTTCTAGTCTACTGCATTGTTTATTTTGTATTTTTATTCCATAATAAAGAACTGTTTTGTTCCTGCTCCCATATTTTTGCCTGAGAGCCCCGTAATTTAAAATTTATAACAATTCAGAGGGAGGGGGTTTACATTTTCCATTTCAGGGAAGGCTCCTGCCTTCCTTAGCCGACACCTGGCTTTCCAAACCAAGCCAAGCCCTCTGCCCATGGCTGAGGCAAAGGCAGCCTGGTGCAGCTGGGGCTGGAGATGGAGCTCCCTTAGCAGGAGGGAGAGCAGGTGGCAGAGCAGCAGGGAGGAAGGCTTGCCAACCACACACATCACGAGGAGCCTGAAAGGAAACAATTTGTTTAACTAGTTTGCCAAATAATATCTATATTATGAATGCACCAAACGTTGCTGATTCCTCCTCACTGGAGGGTTCTTGTTTCCAGGATGAAGTTGTTGTTTCCTCCAGTTCAGAGCTGGGGAAAGGCTGGGAGATGCTGCTGAAGGCCCAGTGGGTGTTTGCTGCAGGTCAGTGAAGGCGGAAGGGGGGTTTGGATCACTCCAGCTTTCCCTGGGGACAGGTTGGCTCAGTGCGTTCCAGACGCTTCCTTCAGCTGCTCCCAGCTTTGAGTTCACACCTTTTTATCCCAGTTTTGGGCAGCTCCAGGGTGCATGGCATGTGCTGCTTCTCAGCTGGTCCCTGTGGCTCCCAGTCCAGCTTGATGTTCTCCTAACAGGTCTCGGGTTGCTGTTGATAATTGCTGCCCCAAGATGTGTAGGGTGTCTCTGCTTCGGCCCGCACAGCTGAAGGACGAGTCTGGACTCTTCACTTTTCGGTCTTGAGATTGTTTATTAATTCTTATCTATAAAATTTTCTTTCTGCCCAGCCGAGATCTGCTCAGCAGGGCAGCCACAGGCACTCTGACCGCCCCTGAGGCAGTGTTGGCCTTTTATACTGCAAACTACATATAACATATTTACAATTACTTCCCAATACCTATCACCTGTATTAGACAGTGCACTTCTACTCTAAACCAATCCCAAAGTGCCAACATCACTGCAGAAAATGGAGAACAAGAAGAAGGAGAAAGGCTGGACACGCCCAGATCCCTCCATCTTGTCCCCATAACCCCCATTCCAAAAATCCTAAAATCTACATTTTCACCCTGTGATCATTTTGTTATTACACCGTTCAAACCTCTGTGACTTTCAGGTCCTCATACAAAGTTGGCAACTCGCTCCAGGGGTCAAAATCAAATCCCCAGGTGTTCTGGGCTGTGTGCCAGGGTCTCTGAAGCCCCCGGTGTGGTCCTCAGCAACTCTGGACACCCGGAGGGATGCACTGAGTTTCAGCAAACAGGCCTAAAAGATGAAGTTTCAAGTGGTCACAACCCACATCTAAGGCAGCTTTTTCCAAGAGTTGAGTTAGGATCCTAAATTACCCAAATTCCTGGGTTTTTTTCTGGACCTGTTCAATATAGGTCATACCCATGCTCAAAGCTTTGTGTCTAATATTAACCAATCTGATATTAACTGGTGTGTGTGGCAGGGGAGCTGTTTGAAATGAGGCTCAGCACACCAGAGGAGCAGTGAACATCCAGAAAGCAGCAGAGGGAGGGTGACAATAGGTGTGCAAAGGTGTGTGCAAGGGCTGCAGGGTCCTTCAGTGCCAGACCCTTGTGCTACAGTAAATGAGCACTCCTAATCCTCCATAAATTTACACACTCCTTGTGTAAATGAGCACCCCTAATCCTCCATAAAACTGAACAGTGAGCTCTCCAAAAGCTGGTAATGCTCAAGCTGCAACCAAATTCTCTGATTTTCCCTAAGTGACAGGGTTTAAAAGGAAAATTGATGAGGAGATGGATGTGACATGACTTACAAGGGCATTAATGGAACTCTAGAAAAACACTCATAGCAGCATAAGAAAAATAAACACACTGGAAAAGTATTTATGGATCTACACTGACTTAAATGGCCACCAAAACAATTTATTTTTCTGTCTCCCACAGGAAAAAAAAATGAAACTAGGAAATATAATAAAAACACAAACTTCAGCGCTGGCTGTTCCTGGCATTTGCAGCCTTTCTGGAGCTTGCAAAACACTGTGTGTGCCTGGATATAGGCAGTGCCACACAAACACGCTCAGCAAGAGCTGAGGTGCTTTTCCTGCTCTGTCAAAAGGCATTTGGGGCTGGTGGCTGGCAGGAGAGGAAGGCAGAGAGAAGGGCTGGAGGCTTTGAAAGTGGCATAACCAGGCAGGCAGCTTCCCCTCTTCTCCCAGCTGTACTTTCCCATCGTGACTGCAGAAATATTTTCCTCCAGTGCTTCAGCCTCACTTAACTCTCCCTTTGATCAGTGTTTATAGTAATGGAGCTTGGTATAAGCTCTAATATCCCTAAATGCTGTAAATATATATCTATAAACACTAAACAAAACATTCCCTATATAATAAACAGAGACCAGAACTGTGAATTAGGGCCCCAGACAAGGCAGATGCACAGCAACAATTCTCAAGGACTTTGAAGTTAAAAGCCTGGCTGTGTAAATGTAAGAGCTTTTGTAAGTCAAACTAAAAGTCTCATTAACGCAGAAGTTCCATGATCAGAAACCTGACTAGTTCAATGAGAATCCCCAAGGACACAAGTATTTAGCACACTTTCTAATTAAAAGAAGAGAATTATGGTACAGCAGTTAAAATATGGTTTATACTCGTCCAGGAAATGTTCAGTGGATTGTGTGTGCAGAGATGCCCTGCCAGGGCTCTCTCTGCAAACAGGACATGAGCAAGCCAAGGTGCACCCAGGCAGGACTGAGAGCCTCCTGTGTGCTGGGGTTTGTCACCTTGGGTGATGCCTCACAGTTTAGTTTTTCTGTTTTTCACATTCTGTGCTGCTTTAGTGTGTGGGTCTGGGCTTCACATTAGGGGATGGTGAGCTCTGTGCACAGAGCAGGGAGACAAAACAATTCCTGCTCCAGCTGGGGACCAAGGACAAATGATCCAAATCTCAGGCCCAAGAGCATAAACAATGGTGGAATAAAAAGAGAAAAACAATAAGGATGAGACTTGGTAACCTAAAGCTGGAATTGGACAATTAACTCCAATATGTAAATGGAACAGAACTGATAAAAGTGAGAGACCCCGTGCCCAGTCCTGCATTTTGTGTCCATTTTGGGTTCACCTGGGGTGCAGCCCTGGCTGGGCTCTTGTGCTGCCCAAGGTGGATCCATTGAGGCCTCCCAATAAATCCCTGCTTTATTCTTTAGTTCTGTCTAGTCCCTGTTCCAGGTCAGCCTCCTCAAGGCATCCCCAGCACACCCAGGGCTGCTCAGAGTCAGGCCTGCTTCTCTTTCCTCATGCTGTAACAGCACCCAGCCTTGGAAACTAGAGGTTAAGGATTTCATTAACCCCTAAATATAGAATATCACATTCATTTGAAACATGGTGTTTTCAGGGAAAAAAATTATCCAAAGCACTGAGAGAGCAGGAGAAGCAGAGGGTGAGGAGACACAAAACTTTCCCATTTAAGAAACAAATTAGTTCAGGGGGCTTTAGTTGAAAGGGGTGATTAAAAAGTGAAAAAGCAAGTGAAGCCAATTGGTTACAGGAGCTGAGCTGCAGGTGTTTGTGGAATGAAGGGTTATCCAGGTCCCAGGTGTTCCCACCGTCTTGTCTCCTCCAAGCTCCTGCATGTCTCTGTACAGAACAATCAGGGCAAGTACAGCTATGTGAAACAGGTTTCTGTCACTCTTTTAGTGCTAGCAGTATTATTATTTTAATGAGCAGTTTATTCATTGTTGTCTCTGCCCTGGTTTATCAGTCTGTGCTGCCATTTGTGAGCTGTGAGGAGTGAATTGCTCTGAACCTGCCTGACTGCAGTTTGCACTGGGGGCAGTCAGAGCAGCGACCAGCTTTATGATCTCAGTGAAATTGGCACAAATAGGGGATTTTGAAAATGTAGAAGCTGCCTACGTGGTAAGAAAGGTGTTTCTGCAGTGTATTCCCTTTGAGCTTGGCAGAGAACAGGTTTTTCAGCCATCAGTTCAACTGGGTCTCTTAATGAACAGCTGTTCCTCATTGGCAGCCACCAGTTTCTTGTGGATTATTTCTGAAACAGCAAGAGACAGCAGCAATCATTTCTGTTACCCTTGACTAAAGGCTGCCTGTCAAAATGTTTCTTCAGTCTCTGCAGTGAGGATTAGGGTGTTTTTCCCAGCTCATGAGAAGTTAGGTGATCTTAAAGGGCTTCCCAGTCTGCTTCAGGATTCCTCCAAAAAGTCTCATTTGTGAAGTTTATGACCAAAGAAAATAAATATCTATATCAGATCAACAGCTACCTTTCCTTCAAGTGAGTCAAAATGACCCTTTGACATCCTTTAAAGAGCTTCTTGTTTGGTTTAAAATGAAGAAGACAATGTTTTTTAGAATATTATTTCAAAGCCAAAATTAGGAAGGAAAGTTTCATTTTGAAAACACAGAATGAAGAAACGAAGAGACTTCCACACCTTTGAAACTCTTGAGACATATTAAGTGACATTTTTATCAGACCAGGCTTTTCTAGAGTTAACTTTGCAAGAATGACACACTGCAAGCATATTTCATTTTAAAACAGTTTTTAAATGGTAGTTATGCAAAAGCAGAGCTATTTTGGGAAGGTCCCCTCTGTGAGAGCTGCTGCTGAAATTAGCAGCTCCTGGTGCCTGCCATGTGTTTGTACTTTTAATATAGGTAACCCTGAGCCAAGGTTGGAGACTAATGCCCCACTTAGCTTCTCACTAGCGAGCTGCTGCAGTTTGCCCTTTTCTCCTTCCTCTCAGGATGCTCTCAGCCCAGGTAATTGCACTGAGGAGGAAAACAGACTGCACAGGACTGGGTGAAAATGGACACAAGAGACACCCCCGTGTTCAGGCTCATCTGGTGAGGAGGGAAGGAGGGAAGGGAACACCTGGATCTGTCTAGAAACTTCCTCAGGGTTTCTTGGGATAGATAATGGCATATTAACCAGAGGACACAGCCTCAAGCTATGTCAGGGAAGGTACAGGTTGGATATTAGGAAAATTTTTCACTGAAAGAATAATAAAGCACTGGAATGCTCTTTCCAGGGAGGTGGTGGAATCACCATCTCTGGGTGTGTTTAATAAAAGCCTGGACGTGGCACTTGGTGCTAGAGTCTGGTTGAGATGTCAGGGCACAGGTAGGACTCGATCTTAGAGGTCTCTTCCAACCTCATCATTCTGTGATTCTGTGATTTTTAGCAGCATTTCCATCTCTGATGCTGAGGAAGATGTTTACACCATTCCTATTCAGCACTGTCAGTCTATCCACTGGAGTCCTCCCCACCCTCAGTAATACCCTAGGAAGAATCAGAAGTGTTTGGGATGTTGGGGCTTCTGTTACATCTGTTCTTCATTTGATCCCTTCCAAGCCCCTCAATGCCTTCAGCAACCAGGATCAGCCTCCTTCTCAAATCTCTCTTCCTCCTTTGCTTTGCCCCAGTACACTCCACCTCTGACTAAGGCAGTTTTCTTTCTGCTAGCATTTTCACAATATACATGAAAATGCCAATGTAATTAAATAAACCAGTGCTGAAACCCTCTAAAGAACAATTATCTTTTGTTTGAAATACTCCTGGCAGAAATATTGGAAAACTGACATGTAATTAGTACATTGAGCCCCACTGCAGCATTAAATACAATTAGGGCTCCTAACTCTGGCTTCTCCTGGATTCCAATTGACCAGTGATAGTGAATTTGTGAACTGGTTTTATACATTTGCACACTGTTAGTCCAATGATTTTAAATGCTGTTTCAAGCCTATACTCACCCAGTCTCCATTTTGCTTGTTAGACTTTTCTTATCCAGAAATCTTCACCTTTAAATGGCTTTTCTCTGCTGTCTGTGGGATCAGGGAGAAAGAACAGTGTTGGATATTAGCCCAAAACAAATCTAAAGCAGAATTGGATTATTATGTGACTCCCAGTGGATGAATCCCTTAGGGTCAGACCTTAAAAAGTACCTGGGCTCCCAAACTGGCAGGTAGGGTGATTTCACAGTACTTGCACATCCAACCCTCCTTGATTCCAGCTGTCCTAAGTGCCTGAACACATCAAAAGTTGCCTGGAAAGATAGAGACCTGAACCCAGAATGATGAAGGCAACAGGAAGATGGAAGAAATTTATCACCAGCTGGGGTCTGTGTACAAATCACCAACAGGACAGGACTGCTGGGAATGTTCCTTGAGCTGTTTTATTTTCCAGCATCAGTCTCATTCCATGGTTATGACAATGGGAAGATGCCAGCAGCTCACATCCCAGGCAGCAGACCAAGAATTTAATGTTACATCTCACTTTATAAGTTTTTTGACCAATCACACAAAGCAAAAACACATTGACAGTAGTTCCATCCAACCACTATAAGCACAGGTACCTTTGGTTAAGCAACACTTGCTTATTTCAAATACAATACCTGCCTGTAAGGCTTAAAACACAATGCACAGAGCTTCATTATTGTTGTCTTGTATACCAAGAGTTCCATTATCATTATGGTGCAAAGATTCCATATTACCAGAGTTTTGTCCCTCCTCAATGTTTCTCATAGGCAGCTCCTCTACACACCACCAATTCCAGGTTCTTGCAGTAATCCTCTGACTCCAGATCCCACAAATCCACTCTTTATACCACTGTTCTTATTGGCTACAGGTGTGGCCTGTTAAGATCAGGCCTGCTCCTAATCTTTAGTAATTGGTTCAGCTGCAACTCTTTGGGGATAAGATTACATTCTCTACCACCTTCATACCGTATCCCCCTACACATTACTAAGCTTAGAACCTCTTATTGTCTCCCTAGAATACTTTTCTGTAGCTTGGGGAGTTATTCTAGACAAGTTATTCTAGACAACACAATTAATACACAGACCATTGTTCTATTTGTCCTTGCTTTTGTATTTCTTACATAATTTTTCTGCTGCCCAATCTCATGGCTGCTGCTTAGCTCCAATCACAGTTCTGCTGTCTCTGAGGCCTGCCTTCTGCAGCTTTCCCAAACCCCTCTGATTTTAAGGATTCCCACAAAAATCAGTGGCTGTGCGTGAGGTGTTTGTTGGACACAGAGCCCCCTCAGCTGCACAGAGGGCTCAGGTGCAAAGCCAGGAGCTGTAAGGCCTGGCAGGAGCAGGATGGAGGAGCTGGCAGCTCCCTCACACTCCCCAAAGGGAAAGAGCTGCCAAAAGGGAACACAGCCCTAGAAGTTGTTTGTTCTTCTAACAGCAGGTTGAGTTGGCTTTTATGTTTCCAAATGTGTGCCTATGCACCTCCCCACTGATTCAGAGCAGCTGATATGCCAGGAGAGCAGGAGGATGGCTCTTGGGGAAGACAAAAATGCTGGTAGAAAGGGAAAATTCACACTTAGATATCTGAAGTCTTTTTTATCATAAAAGAGGAAGAGCAAGCTGTGCATGACAGCTATTAGTCATGTTATGCAATTCAGTACTGGGAAGTACACAAGGGCTGCAATGAGAAGCATTGTGTGAGAGCTGATGTAAAACTGACTATTTATACTAAAACCACTTCGGCATTTCTATGAGTGGTTTGTTGTGAAAGTGCCCCATGTAAATATTTCCAGAGGTAAGGAGGCGATGTGAATCTGCAGGGTATTCGAATCTGGAGGGGAGGACTGGTCTGAAAGCAGGTTTGGAAGGAAGCTGCTCCTCAGGGACAGCAGTGAGGCTTGGGATGTGCTGCTCCCCCGGCTGTGAGCAGAGCCCAAGGCACAAAGCTCCTGGCTCCTTGGGCTCCTTGTGCTCCCCTCCAGCCTCCCTGCAGCACACAGGGATCCAGCTTTGCTTCTTGTGACAAATGTTGAATGATTCCTCATGGGAGAGTGTCGGGATCTCTAGCTGGTCACAGTGACCTCGAGAAAAGTTGGAAAGTCTCTTTTCCCAGCCTGGCACTTGAAGGAGGAGTCAGAGCTCTTCATTTCTCGGTCTCAAGGTTGTTCATTGTTCATTGTTGTTGGACAGTGAGCTTCTACTCTAAACCAATCTGTGAGTGCCAGCATCACAGCAGAAGATGGAGGCCAAGAAGAAGAAGAAGGAGAAAGGCTGGACATGCCCAGATCCCACCATCTTGCCTCCTGAACCCCCATACCAAAAACCCCAAAATCTACTTTTCCACCCCGTGATAACGTCACTATTATTCTACTTAAACTATTGTGGCCTGCTGATCTTCATACAAGGTTGGTAATTTGCTCCATGGGTCATAATCAAACCCACAGGTGTATTTTGGGCTCTGTGCCAGGGTCTCTGAGATCCCTGGCAGGGGTCCTGGCCATCCTGGACAGCCAGAGGGATGTCCTGGGTCCTGACAGGAGAGCTGTTGTGTTTGCTTTGGGCTGTCAATGGTTGATCCAAAGATATTTTGTTGTAAAATCCTATAAAATGAAAATAAAGTTGTTCTGCATTTTCACATCTACTTGGAGAACTGTGTCTCCCCTCTGGAGGAGGGAGAGGGACCAAAACTTTTGATGGGAATTTCCAGAGCAAAGAGACTCCACAAACCATCCTCAGGCTAAGGAAATTGAAATTAAATCAGTTTTGGGAGGGTTTCATGCCTTGGTTTGTATTCTAAGTTATAGCTTTAAAGGCAATTTTTTTAAAAAGCTCCAAAACAAAGGAAATAGTTGTACTGTCACTTCTTTCTGTGCTCCCTTGAGCATTATCCTAGGGGTGTAAGGGAAAATGCAGATTTGATGCTGCAGTTTGTCCCATCCCAGATGGTTTGCCATTGCTGGAGTGGTGATGTGTTCACTCCTGGGATAGGCTTAGAAGCCCTTTGCTAGAAAAATGTGTGTGATTTTCCAAAGGGAGCTGTGTGACACCACATGCTGTCCTGCAGGGTTTTTGTGGCAGGAGGGTCTGGGCAGTACAGGGCAGGCATCCAGAAATCCCCAGGGAAACCTGGATGTGGCATTCACATCTTCTGAAAAATCCCTTCTCCCAGGGTTTTTCTCCTGGGAAGCTGAGAAGCCTCAGAGAAAAGGAAAACAATTCTTCTCTCATTTGCTTCTCCTGTGTTGTGCTCATGTGGAATGTGTTTGGAGATTGTTCACCCATAGGTGATTGTTCCATTGGATTCTGCTGTGAGTTGTTTTGACTCTTTGGCCAATCAGGGCCAAGCTGTGTTGGGGCTCTGGAGAGAATCAGGAGTTTTCATTATTATCTTTTTAGCCTTCTGTCTGTATCCTTTCTGTATTCTTTAGTATAGTATAGTATTCTTTCATATAATACAGTATAATAAAGTAATAAATTATCCTTCTGAGAACATGGAGCCAGAGGCATCATTCCTGCCTTTATTTGATTACAATTCCTGGGCAATTCCCCTGCTCAGCACAGGGACAAGGGCAGAGCCAGGGCTGCCCCCACTGCAGCCTCTGCAAGGCTGAAAGAGGAGCAGGGAGCTGGAGAAGGTTCAGCCACATCTGTGGGACCTGCAGGGGACATGTGGCCACTGGTCCTTCAGCTGTGACAGAAAACTCCTACCACGAGGTGTCACATCAGAGATCTTGTCATTGGAAAACCTAGAAGGGATGGGGAGCACTGCTGGCAGCAATCAGAGGACTAATTAAAGGACTAATTGCTACACAGAAAAATTGAAGTTAATGACAATAGTTAAACAAAGTCACAGATTGGTGGCAATAATTCAGTACTGCCTTCTCAACCTGCTGAGCACAAGGGACAGCAGTGCAGGATGTCAAAGGAAATATCAAGTCCTACAGATAAAACAAATGAATTTTGTGGTTGAGAGCCACAAAAGTGTGGCTTCTCTTCAAGGAAGAGTCACCTGCACTCCACAACTTCCACCAGTGGACAGAAAATGGGATTTCTGTGCCGTGGCTCCAGGTGCAAGCTGGATGCAAAGCCCTGCTCCCCTTCAGGGGTAATTGTGTGTGTGGACAAGGCTTTGTGCCTGTGGTGGTTCTGGGCAGCAGAGCCCTGGCTGAGCCTCCACTGAGCACCTGAACCATCCCCGGGGCCCTCCTCGGCCCTCTGATGTGTGAGCACAGAGCAGCACTGAGCATCCAGCTCTGCCAACCTGTTAACATCCTGGATGAAAACGCACATTTCTGCCCTTGAAGAAGTGGAATCAGAGGAGTCTGTGATAGGAGAGCGTGGCACGGATGAAAGGAGAGTGTGAAGGACTTTGAACATGTAAGAGAATGTGAACAGTGGCAATCCCAGAAGGGAAATTCTTCAGGGAATTAGAAGGAAAATAGATGTTAGGGAGGCAGGATTAAAACTGATTGAAGTCAGAAGGGGGAAGCTGGATCTGAGTTTTGATCATAAAAAGGCTGAGAGGAGAGAGAGTAATCTGAAATCAAAGCACAGATGGAAATCAAACCTGAACATTAAACAACCTGCAAATCTCTCTCTGGAAGAGACGAGATCCAAGGACCCAATAAAGTGAGATGAGGGGTTTTCTTAGATCCTTGCAGAGGGACAGCCTCCACCTGGAAAAGGGTCCAAAATCCCCCTGACCTGGCAGAGAAGGGGAGGAGGAGAGTGCTTGTCATGACTGAGAAGGTTCCCCTACAGGCCCTTGTCTTGGTTTGGAGAAGCCAGGAGTCTGCTAAGGAAGGCAGAAGACTCCCCTGAAATGGAAAATGTAAACCCTCCCCACCCCTCTGAATTGCTATAAATTTTAAATTAAGGGGCTCTCAGGAAAAAATATGGGAGCAGGAAGTAACAGTTCTTTAATAGGGAAGAAAATAAAAGGATAAAATAAACAATGCAGTACACCAGAACAACAGTGACAGAGTCAGAACCCAGCCTGACACCCTGTGGGTCAGGGTGCTGGCAGCAGTCCCATTGGAATTGTGGCTCAGCCCTCCTGCAGTGTCAGGGGTGGTTCTGCTGGAGCAGGGATCCTGGAGAGAAGGATGGATTCTTCCTCTGGAGATCCAGTGGAAGGAGAGGCAGCTGCTCTTCCTCTGGGGAATCCCCTGGAGAAGCCGTGCTGGTGTTCCAGAATCTCCAGATTATATCCAGGTAGGAATGCTTGGCTCCTCCCTCTGGGCTCACATCTCCCAATGGGATGCTGTAGTTCTCATCAGCCATGCAGGGACATTCCATAGCTGTTATCAGCAGGTGTCTCCTGGAGGGAGGTGTGAATGTGGTCACTCAAAGAGAGAGAGATAAGGCAAACTGCCCACTTGACAAAGGTAATCTGCCATACAGGTGGTAATTGAAAACATCTTGCATTGCAATCTTCAACAGCCCTGAAGGAAGAACCAGCAGGGTTACACCACACCCCACCCAGTAAACAGGGCTTTTACTTGTCATTTCCACCAGCAATCATTTTTCTCTCCTCTTAAATGTCTGTTTCTGGCACTGTCCAAAGGGCTGAACATTTTCTGTCTCTGCTGAGGCCCTCAGAAGATGCTCCTGAGTGGCACTGGCTGGGAGCCAGAGGGAAAACCACAGCTCCTGCATCCAGATCCCTCCTAAGCTGCTGCTGAGCCCTGTGCACGCCTGTGTGAAGTGTCCTGCCAGGCTGATGGGCTGGAGCTGCAGAATTAACAGTGTTGACTCAGGCCTGAAGACTTTAAAAGAATTTATATCAACAGATTTTAGAGATCTTAAAATATACAGCTTGGGTAGCCTTAGGTTTCTCAGGCAGCTGCCAAATCAAACTGAATAATAAAATAAAACTGAATAATAAAGTGATTGCACAGTGTAAGATCAAGACAAGGCCAAGTAGAGGCACCTCCAGTAATTACAGGATTGGGAGCAGCCTCCTGACAAGCCTCGAGTTTCTGCTGACATGCTGAGAACCAAAAACAGCAACAGGATTTCTCTGAATGAAAACAACTCTTCTCTGGCCTTGGGATTGACTCCCTGCTGGCTCCTTTTGCTCTCTCCTGCCAGGGGAGGTGCCAGGAAGGGCAGGGGAGGCCAGCGTGAGGTGCTGCTGGTCCAGAGCAGCAGGGGCGGGGAGGAGGAGGTGATGGAGGTGGAAGTGGTAGAGGAGATGGTGGTCGAGGAAGAGGAGGAGGTGGCGATGGTAGAGGAGGAAGTGGTGGTGGAGGAGAAGGAGGTGGAGAGCTTGGTGTGACCCAAGGGGAAAGGTGCTGTCAAAGGAGGAACAGACTCCAGAGCAGGAGGAGATGGAGGTGGAGAAGGAGGTGAAGGTGGAGGAGGTGGTGGAGAAGGAGGAGGTGGAGAGCTGGGTGTGACCCAGGGGGGAAGGGGGCTGTCAAAGGAGGAACAGACTCCAGAGGTAGAGAAGGTTGAGGATGTGGTGGTGGTGGAAGAAAAGAAGAAGAAGAAGAAGAGGAGAGATGGTGGTGGAGATGGTGGTGGAGGAGATAGTGGTGGAGGAGGAGGAGATGGTGGTGGAGGAGGAGGAGTAAGAGGTGGTGATGGTGGAGAAGGAGGAGGTGGTGGTGGTGGACAATGTGGAGGAGATGGTGAAGGAGAAGGAGGAGGTGGAGGAGGTGAAGCAAGAGGAGGAGGTGGAGAGCTGGGTGTGACCCAGGGGGAAAGGGGCTGTCAAAGGAGGAACAGACCCCAGAGGAGGAGGAGGTGGGGGAGGAGATGGTGGTGGAGGAAGAGGAGGAGGTGGTGATGGTGGAGGAAGAGATGGTGGTGGAGGGGGAGATGGAGAGCTGGGTGTGACCCAAAGGGAAAGAAAGGGGGCTGTCAAAGGAGGAACAGATCCCAGAGCAGGAGGAAATGTAGGAGGAGGAGGAGGAGGAGGTGGTGGTGGTGGAGAAGGAGGTGAAGGTGGAGGAGGTGGTGGAAGAGGAGGAGGAGAGCTGGGTGTGACTCAGGGGGAAGGGGAATGTCAAAGGAGGACCAGACCCCAGAGGAGGTGGTAGTGGAGGAAGAGGAGGTGGTGGAGAAGGAGATGATGGTGGTGGAGGAGATGGCAGTGGAGGAAGAAGAGGAGGTGGTGGTGGTGGACGTGGAGAAGGAGGCGAAGGTGGAAGAGGTGGTGGAGGAGGTGAAGAGCTGAGTGTGACCCAGAGGGAAGGGTTCTGTCAAAGGAGGAACAGACCCCAGAGGAGGTGGAGGAGGTGGTTGAGGAAGTGGTGGAGGAGTTTGGGAAGGTGATAGAGGTGGTGGTGGAAGTGGCGGTGGTGGTGGTGAAGGTGGAGAGCTGGGTGTGACCCAAGGGGAAAGGGGGCTGTCAAAGGAGGTGCAAACCCCAGAGCAGGAGGAGGTGGTGGTGGTGGAGGAGGAGGTTGAAGAGGTGGTGGTGGAGGTGGAGACCTGGGCATGACCAGGGAAGGGGGCTGTCAAAGGAGGAGCAGACCCCAGAGCAGGAGGAGGTTGAGGAGGAGGTGGTGGTGGTGGAGGAGGAGGTTGAAGAGATGATGGAGGAGGTTGAAGAGGTGGTGGTGGTAGAAGTGGTGGTGGTGGAGGAGGTGGAGACCTGGGCATGACCAGGGAAGGGGGCTGTCAAAGGAGGAGCAGACCCCAGAGCAGGAGGAGAAGGTGGTGATCGTGGAGGTGGAGGATGTGGTGGTGGAGGAGGGGGAGGTGGTGGAGGAAGAGATGATGGTGGTGGAGGAAGAGGAGGAGGTGGGGGTGGTGTTGGAGGAGAAGGGGATGAAGGTGGAGGAGGAGGTGCAGAGCTGGGCATGGCCCAGGGGGATGGGGGCTGTCAAAGGAGGAGCAGACCCCAGAGAGGACAGTGCTGATGGATGATGAACCTGGCTCCAAAAAGCACCTGGGGCAGGTGTGTCCTCTTTGTCCTGTCCCCAAGGGCTGACAGTGCAGGTCTTGTAGGTGCCAATGTCCCTTGGAGAGCCCAGCTGTGGGTACAGGAATGGATCATCCTTACTCTGCTTTTTGTTATTTACCTGATGGCTGGAAAAGATCAATATTAAAAGCCTACTGAGGGTTTTTTTTTTTTTAAATGGCCTTGAGATGTTCATTTTTCATTATTTACATTGCAAGAGTGCCTCAGAACTGTAAAAAGCCCAACTAGGAACCCTCCATTTGCTTTAAAGCTACACATGTTTTGTTTGGGGTTTAGAGGGAGGGACATTTAGAGGTTTTTTGAAAGAAAGATTTCATTTTTTGATAAAAACATCCTGGGAAAAATGAAGCTATTGAGGAAGGGGAACCAATTTTTATTCCTTTTTGGTGACATTTTTCATGAGATAAAATGTAATTCCTGAGAAGCTCTAACTTTGGTCCTTTTTCATCCTTAAAAGGTTTCTTTCTCTCTAGACTCATGGCATCCATTTCCCATTGTCCTATCAGAGTGCCAGGGCAAATATATCTTTCTATTTTGGTATTGTCAAGAGGTAAGGTTTGAAAGGAAAGGTAATATCTTTTCTTAGAGGGACTGAGAGAACTGGGAAAAAAGGGACTTATTTTTGGGCATAGAAGCCCTGTCTGACTCTTTTGTTTATAAATTGCCCTTCTGTTCTCCCAGAGACCTTCCTGGCTCTGCACTGAACCCTTTTAACCCTCACACAGACACTCAAAAAGCACAGTCACAATATATCTTCACTGATCCTGCAATCTCCTCGTCACCTCTGCTTTCTGTCCTCCTTCAGCTCCTCACTCTTCTCTGTTTTGCAATCTTCTCAAGTGGCATCTGCAGCTGATATTTTATTACGGATGTGTGCCTTTTTCTAATCCTCCATTATTTGGGGCATATCCTTTGTTATCTGTGTTAGACTTTTCTGTGCCCTGGGGATATTTATCACTAATTGATTCACATAAATGGGAAGGTAAACATCCATTTTTCTCAGAATACACATTTTACTTGCAGCGGGACAATCCCTGGAGCTTTTATTCTTTCCTTCTTTCTTTTGTGGTGTCATGCATGGCTGGTTGGAGCTAAAATGGAATAAAGGTGATGCCTGCAGTGAGCAGCATGTTCAGGATTTGTGTTTGCGCTTTGTGGCACACTGGGAGAAGTCACAGCTTCCACACAAGTCAGTGTCGATGTACCTGCACACCTTTGTGGGGAAAATACTCCCTGCAAGCCCTCAAAAGGGTCAGAGAGGCTAATTGAGGCTTGGGGAGGAGGGAGCCATGGGTTCTGTTCAACATTTCCATTAACAACCTGGATGATGGAATTGACAGGGCACTTACGTAACTTAGAGGTGGCACCGAGCTAGGAGAGACTGCAAATGTATTGGGCAACAGAGTGAGAATTCAAATGGGTTCTACAAACTGCAGAAATGGTTTGGGGGAGGGAAAAAAAAAGGAATTAAATTAGAGACAAGTGCAAGGCACAAAACTTGGGTGGAATAATCAATGCAGGGTATGAGGGAGAGGCAGGAGTTGTGTGGAAAGGGAAGGGGTGAGCAGAGGAAAATAAAGGCTGGACAAGAAGTTCAAGTGTCAGGGGCACCTTGGTGGGAAGAAAGGACAAGTATAGGTACAACATCAAGTAACAGGCTCCTCTGACAGCAGGAGTGATGCAGAGTGTGCATTGGAAAAGCTTTCTGATGGTGAGCAGTGCTCAGCGTGGGCTGATGTTGGATTTACAGGGAATGCCCTGATAAAGGCAGGAATGATGAATGTGACTCCATGTTCTCAGAAGGTTAATTTATTACTTCATTATACTATATTATTTTAAAGAATACTATACTATACTATAGAATACAGAAAGGATACTTACAGAAGGCCAAAAAGACAATAATGAAAACTCGTGACTCTCTCCAGAGTCCTGACACAGCTTGGCCCTGATTGGCCAAAGAGTGAAGACAACTCACAGCAGAATCCAATGGACCAATCACCTGTGGGTAAACAATCTCCAAACACATTCCACATGAGCACAACACAGGAGAAGCAAATGAGATAAGAATTGTTTTCCTTTTCTCTGAGGCTTCTCAGCTTCCCAGGAGAAAACTCCTGGTGAAGGCATTTTTCAGAGAATGTAAATGCCACAAGAGAGGGTGATGAGGATGAGCATCTCCCAGGGGTGGGACAGCTGTGGGGCAGGAGGAGGCAGCAGCATTGTCTCAGGATGCCTGAGCCCTGGTGCTTCTCACCTGTTGAAGATTGCAAGGCAAGATGTTTTCCTTTACCATCTGTATGGAAGTTACCTCTGTCAAGTGGGCAGTTTGCCTTATCTCTCTCTTTGAGTGACCACAATCACTCCTCCCTTGGGAGGGGACACCTGCTGATAACAGCTACTGAATGTCCCTGCATGGCTGATGAGAACTACAGCATCCCATTGGGAGATGTGAGCCCAGAGGGAGGAGCCAAGCATTCCTACCTGGATATAATCTGGAGATTCTGGAACACCAGCACGGCTTCTCCACGGGATTCCCCAGAGGAACAGCAGCTGCCTCTCCTTCCCCTGGATCTTCAGAGGAAGAATCCATCCTTCTCTACAGGATCCCTGCTCCAGCAGAACCACCCCTGACACTGCAGGAGGGCTGAGCCACAATTCCAATGGGACTGCTGCCAGCACCCTGACCCACAGGGTGTCAGGTTGGGTTCTGACTCTGGCAGTGTTGTTCTAGTGCACTGCATTGTTTATTTTATAATTTTATTTTTCTCCTTTCCCTATTAAAGAACTGTTATTTCCTGCTCCCATATTTTTGCCTGAGAGCCCCTTAATTTAAACTTTATAGCAATTCAGAGGGGTGGGGAGGGTTTACATTCTCCCTTTCAGGGGAGGCTCCTGCCTTCCTTAGCAGGCACCTGTCTTTCCAAACCAAGACATCACCCTTGTACCCACCACCTCCCTTTAGGGCCCCACGGGGGCTGTGCACAGCCCACACCCCCTGACAGCTCCAGAGTCCTCCCTGCTCCCACCCCTCTGCCTTGCTGGGCTCTGGCCCTAAGCACGGCTGTGTTCTGGGATGTGAGCATGTTTGCCCTGGTCATGCGGAGCAAACTGTAGGAACAGGGGCTTTTCCATTATTTTTTTCTCACCTCACCAGAAAGAAGTCTGGCAGGAGGAGGATATGAGTAAAACTATGCTGTTGGCCTTGAGGCTTTAGGTATCAAGGAGAGATTATTTCAGAGATCAAACCGAATGCTGATTTGAGGGAGTAGCTCATCCCTTTGGAGTGCTCCAAAAGGAAAAGGGAACATTGTCAGTTCAATCTACTGTGGAATTTATAATATTAATGATCTGAAGAACACTTTAGGGATTTCTGTCAGATGTCTATTTTAATTTAAACTCTTGGGTGTTTAACTACCCAAAATATTGAGTTCTAGTCATTATAAAAACTAATAACTGGCTTATTTTTCTGCTAATTCAGAAACTGAGGTTAATTATCTATAGTGAAGGGATATGGTAGTAATCTAAAGTCTACCTGAATAAGACACTGTTGTTAATTGATTCCCCGTGAAATGACAAAAGATTCCTTCAGAGAGAAAAGGTGTTTAGTATTCATGGCTTTCTCAAAAGTATTAATGTTTGCTTCTCAGGAAAGGTTTGGCATGATCAGCTATATTTCACCCTTTTCTTATCATTATTGCTGGTTTATTTTCCCCAAAAAAAACCCCACCCCAAACCCAGGACCACTGGGTGATGATGGATTTCCCAGGTGAGAGCCCATGTGCTCCTGTACACCTGCACAGGTGTTTACAGCAGCCCCTTCCCCCTCTGCACTGGGGGGCACTGCTTGATGCCCAATCCAAGGAGGGGGGACTGTTGCCCTGTTTTTTTAAGTTTTTCTAAGCCTTCTGGTGTTTACATTCTTGCAACAAACTTTCTTATGCACTTTACGTAAATAACTCATTGTTTTGCATTCTTTTATAGAAGAAGGAAAATTTGATGGACTGTTGGCTTGTCCAGTGTCATCAGAGAGGTGGCACTGTCACCCTCCAATCTGCTGTCACTTTTAGAAATCTATAAATGTTAGAGTCAGAAATTAAACACCCTCTTTTTTACCTTAAAAAGTCCGGTGTCCATGTAGTTTTATTTCATGTCCTAAAACAACAGGGGACTACAGTAAGAATTTGGCATCTGTGTTTTACTTGTGTGACCATGTTCACAGGGGTCTCAGGTTGAGGGAAGAGACAAGGATCTGACTCCATGTTTCAGAAGGCTGATTTATTATTTTATTATATATATGATATTAAAACTATACTAAAAGAATAGAAGAAAGGATTTCATCAGAAGGCTGGCTAAGAATAGAAAAAGAAGGAATGATAACAAAGGTTTGTGGCTTGGCTCTCTGTCCAAGCCAGCTGACTGTGATTGGCCATTAATTAGAAACAACCTCATGAGACCAATCCCAGATGCACCTGTTGCATCCCACAGCAGCAGATAACCATTGTTTGCATTTTGTTCCTGAGGCCTCTCAGCTTCTCAGGAGGAACAATCCCAAGGAAAGGATTTTCCATAGAGGGTGTCTGTGGCAGACCTGGACACAGGGATGCTTCCTCAGAGCTGTGTGAGCACAGCCAGGGTCTGGCCCAGCTGACTTTTCCAAAATCACAGAGCTGAAATTGCTTCCTTGCTCTCTGTCCTGTCTCTTCTCTGTCCTGCCATTCCCTTTCTCAAGGGCTCTGAATCTGCCCACTCTCCCACTAGTTTATTTAATAAAAATTACTTTCTAAGCCAACTGCAAGCAGCTGAAAAATTAATTTAAACTTCCCCTAAAGTGTATTTGTCAACGTCCACTGTTGTAATTCATTGCATTGTATCCTAGCATCCCCTGAACATGGCAGTGTCAGAACTCTGGTGATGTAGTGCAGTCTCCATGTATAATATATCACCAGAACAGTTTCAACTTGGATGATATATGAAGCCAGCCTGGGAGGATTTTTAAAATAGACCTAAATTTTGAGATTTTTTTTTTTGTTTAGCTTTAAGTTTTTGAAGGCTGTCTTTAGTGAACATCTAAATATTTTTCCCTTGCCAGGTAGGATTTAGCAATGGCAATTAACCTCCAAGGGCTTTTGCAGGTTGGCTACCCAAATTGCAGAGGTGATGTGTGTGCATCACTATTTACCTGGATTTCTCTGTATTTACCTGGATTGCCCTGCAATGCCGGTTGTGTTTGAAACAAAACACTAGGTGTGATTGCAGCCTGAACTGGGCAGTTTGGGAGGGCTTTTGGGCAAGGGGATGGTTATGGGGGTGTGATGGGCATGGGGATCCTCCACTGCACAGGAAAACCCTCCCAGCTGAGCAGAGCGTGGGCAGCAGGCTTTTCTGACAAGAACTGTTTTGTAAGGATGTGTTGGGTGGGGTAGCTGGGTGTAACTGACTGCTGAGAGGGCAGGAGAGAAGAAACAGCTGAGGGCAAAAGCTGGAATGGGTAAGCCAAGAGCAGATAAATATGAGGGCAAAAATGGCAGGGAAAGGGTGGAAGAACTGGAGATGAAAATGGGAACGAGCATTGATCTTTGTTTACAGACACAGTCTGTTACCAGGGAAGGTCAGGACTTTCTCTTGAAACAATCTTCAGTGCTAACTTTAGAAAAAATAAAATGGAGACATGAGCAGAGACCAGCTACCTCCTCTTCTGCCCACTTCATATAAAAATGCAGCTCTTCTTGTCTCTCACCTTCTCCTCTGAGTTTGTTGTTGGTTTTTTTTGACAAAGAGGTGCCATGTTCCAGCCACATTTCTTCTTACCCCTGAAGTGGTGAAAGGAGAGTGTAAAATGCACTTTGTGCTGCTGTGCTCCATCAATGGGAAGCAATTCCTGCACTTTTTAAGGAATCTGCCTTTGGTGGTCAGGGCTGTGGTAGGAAAAAACCCTCAGAGTGTGCAAGGGAGCATTTGAAGTGTTATCTAACAGTAGTAAAGATTTGGCCCAGCTCAATGTTCCAGCTTAATTACCAGGAAAATGCTATACATTATGAAGATTTAAATCATTTAACAAGCCTTGTGTGACTCTTAATTTTTATTTTTTTTTTATTACTGCCCCTTTTACACAGTTTTTATTTGAAAGGACAAAAGCAATAGTCAGCGTGGGCTCCTGGCTGGAAGGACACCTTTCATTAGGAGACAAAGGATGAAGTAGCTCACTGCTGACCACTAAAGCTGGGGGAAGCAAGGACAGGACCCCCTTTGTGTACAAACTTCAGCAGGTCCAGAGCGGGCAGGATGCTCAGAACCTGGGACCTGGCCCTGCTGATTCCCAGAGAGCCCTCAAAATCTCACAGAGATGGTGGATAAAGGTATAGACATAGAGAAAAGTTTTGAATTAAAACCTTGGACAAGACTTTTTGGAACAATGATTTGTAATTGTTATCGGACACGACTTATGCCCTTTGAACTGACTAGACTTTCACAGCAGTAATATAGTAATATAATATAGTAATATAATATAGTAATATAGCAATGGTCCCCAGCTCCCTCAGTGGTTTCCTCACAGGGTTTGTGTTCCCAGCCCCTCTCCAGCCCCGTTGCCTCCTCTGGATGCACTCAAGCATCTCAACATCCTTCCTGTGGATCTCTCCAAGCCAAAAATTTTTAATTCCACCTTCTGCTGGAATAGCCAGGTTTAGTGAGTGAGCCTTTCTGTAAGCCCAGCCTCTGTGCAGTAAGCTGGGCCTAAACAACGTACAGGTTTGTCAGGAGAGGCTCTTTTCTTCTTCTGCCCTTGTAATTAGATGCTGTCTAAGCACTTGCATTTTGCTGTTTAACACCATTTTGGAAGCAGTTTTGGGGGTTTTTTTGTTTCTGTGAACCCCAGTATTTTCAGTATACTGACAAATGTTCAATCCTCCTCTGGCTCCTGGGTGAGAGGATCATTTCAGATGCCTCCTGTGGTGGGTATTCCAGGGCTTACACAGTGTGTAAGGCTGATTTCCTGAGTCAGTGATAAATCATTGATTCTCATTGTCATCCCTGTGCCCCCAGCAGGGAACTGCCACAGTGGTGCTGCTTAAATTGGCCCCAGTGCTACCCCCATTGCAGGTCAGCAAACCCACGGCTGAAGTAGCTCTGCAGCAGAACAAAGAAGCAGCAGAGCTGCGTTAGCAATGAATTCATTAAACATTTGCATTTTCATGGAAATCTGATGCTATTTCATCTAATCAAAGATTGCACTTGCTTTCCCCAAAGTCTTACATCTCAATCTATAACTGACACACTGTGAAATATCTGAAATCCACTTGAAAGCCCATGGGATCGTTGCTGAGTTCCACAGCCTTTTAACATATGCAATTACACTGAGATACACAGAAATTACTGTTGGTTTTTTTTCACAGGCTTTTCTGCTAGTTCTGTAGAAGGCATATTTGCACCAAGTGGAGAATTTTAATTCTCACCCATAAGACTCTTTGTTCATTTTTGCCAATAGCTTTTATGACTGTCTGCAGTTTCATGGGCTATGTATACATCCAATACTGTGACTTAAATGCTTCCAGATTTCCTAGCTTATTACTTAAAAAAAATAGAGTAAAAAATATTTCTGTGCAAAATTTGTTACAGTTGCTTCTAAGATTTTTAGTTAGCATAAGTTTCCAGAATGTGGCTTGTGAAATATGTGTTTCTGAGGTACTCTAAGCTCTAGAAATAGCTCTTTGTGACGAGCTCTGGTCTCCAAAGCTCAACATCTGCCTTTGCAGACAGAGCTGGCACTGAGCTGCTCCTGCTCACCCTGTTGTTCCTCCTTTTTTCTCTGGATCCCCTCCACTGATGGGCATCTGGGAATTGCAGGGCTGCTCCTGGGCCAGCAGTGCCAGCCATGCCCCAGGTGAAATGAGCCCGAACGAGTTGGGGGAGACTGTTCAGATCTGTTCCCTGCACACTGAGAGGAACAAAGAGGGAAGCCAGCATTCATCATTCAAAAGATAAACATTTGACAGCACAGCTTGACTGTGTCAGGAACACTTCTGTTTTAATAGTATGCCTGCAAGCTTTCAAAACAAGTGTTTACCTGTCACAATAAACATTTATGAGTGAAGTACACAAAACACACTAAACTTGGAGCTGGCAAGCTTCCAGAAATGCCATGTGCAGTTAAACTCTTGAGCTTGTCATTCCATCCAGCATAAATCTCTTCAGTTGCCTTCTCTCTTCTTCAGTGTGTACTGTGGGACTCTCCTGACTGCTTTGGAGACATCTGTCTTGGATGCTTGCAGAATCCTGGGAAGTGCAGCAAGTGCCTGGAGCTGACAGGCACAGTGAGACCCAGCTCTCAAACAGGTGCAATGAACTCACTCATGGCTCCTGGTGATGCTGGGTGTCTGTGGCATTCACATTTTCTCTGAAAAAATCCCTTGTCCCAGGGTTTTTCTCCTGGGAAGCTGAGAAGCCTCAGAGAAAAAGGAAAACAATTCTTCTCTCATTTGCTTCTCCTGTGTTGTGCTCATGTGGAATGTGTTTGGAGATTGTTTACCCACAGGGGATTGTTCCATTGCATTCTGCTGTGAGTTGTTTTCACTCTTTGGCCAATCGGGGCCAAGCTGTGTCAGGACTCTGGAGAGAGTCAGGAGTTTTCATTATTATCTTTTTAGCCTTCTGTAAGCATCCTTTCTGTACTCTTTAGCATAGTATAGTATTCTTTAATATAATATAGTATAATGAAGCAATAAATTATCCTTCTGAGAACATGGAGTCAGATTCATCATTCCTGTGTTTGTCTGGGGGGACCCTGCAAATACAATGGGTGTTGTATTGGTAAACAGCAGCTCATCATGGAAGTGTGGAGCAGAGCACATGGGGCTTCACTTAGGTGTTGGATCAGCCTCCAAATTTGGATTTTCTGGTGACTTAAGAGGAATAAAGAGTCTGATCTAGTGGTTGGCCTGGCCTGGATTTGAGTCTGACACAAGAGAAGGTCATAAGTTTGCTTGGCTGGAGTTTCCTTTGACCATGCCAAACAATGAGAATTCCCACTTTTTCAGAGATGTTATTTCACTTTGTAGGATTTCTTGCCAAGTCTAACACTGTGCAGCATACTGGAAAAATAGCTAAAGTCAATAAATACAGCCCATAAAAATAAAGTCTGGCACAAGGTTTGCACAGGAAACAATTACGTCTTGCTTTTTCTTTTTTTTTAAGGCCATTTCACATTTCAAGAGCTTAAGGAAAAGCTAGGAGAGCAAGGGGAATTTCCTCCTGTATATGCATTTTACTGTATATACATGTGCATTTAATGTTTTGAGGTTTTTTTTTCATTTTTACATTTTTAATGTTAGGCTTTTTTTTTTTGGAGAGTGAAGTACAGGACAGTTTCAGCTGGCCAGATAGTGTGGTTTGACCAGAATGGACAGGTTAAAAGATCCACCTAATACTGGGGGAGCAGCAGCTGAAATGGGAATTAGGAACCTCAGCTTTGGGGTTCCTGGGTTTGAATTTGATCCCTTGTATTCTGTAAAATTTGAAAATCTATTTGAAATCAAAACAATGCTGCTTAAAGAGGAAACATTTCTTGAGATGGCACAGTAAGTTCTATAGCACATTTTTAAGTCTGAGTGAGGTGGTTTTGGGCTTTGTTCAGGAACTCCTGGCCTGCTGAGGAATCGCTGATGCAAACCAGAGATTCACATCACCACCTTCCCCCCTGGGCACCCACTTGGGGCTGCAGTTCTGTCCTCATGGCTCCTGGCACTGGAAGCTCCAGGCAGTTTTTTCTCCCCTGCCCTGTGGCTTCTCACAATAGCAATCCTCCTTCCCCTGAGTCCTTGGGTGCTTTCCTGATCCAAAGGATGCCCAAGGCTGCCCTTGCTCTCCCCTCTCCCACAGTCAGTGTGGGTGGCCTTCTGCCTTGACTCCCATGCAGCATTTCAGAATGCTTCATTTTTGTTCCAGTGCAGAATGTAAAAGGCTTTCAACATCTCCATTAAAAAAAAACAAAAAAAACAAAAAACAAAAATTCCAGTGTTTGTACTCTCCATTTTCCTTCAGAGAGCACAGTGAGAAAAGGGAAGGCCTGCTCTTGTTCAGTCCTGGCAAGTCCAATCCAGAGCTGTGTAAAAATGCATCTAAAAAAAGGACCTTTCTTCCAATAAATGCCCATTTAATGAATAAAAGAGAAACAATTGAAGTCTGCAGTAATAGAACAATTATGTGCTGTTGTGCATTCCAGCTGGCTACACATTGAACAGTTCTCACAAATTGCTGGAAACACAGCAGCACACGGATCCGATACATTTCAGGGCAGTCATTATTGGGCAGAAATACCATGTGTCAATCTGCTGATGCCCTGTGAGGGCATTCTGCTCCTAAAATCCCTTCACTGCTGCTCTGGGGCTCACGTGTGCCCCGGCCCACCACGTGGGAGAGGGAGAGTGCTGGGAGCAGGAGCCCCGTGTGATGTTCATTAATGCCCACAGCTCTGCTCCTTCCTCTGCTCAGCTTCACAGGGAAGGAAAATGGGCAGGGGGGCTGCAAAGGGGCAAAGAAACCCCAGCTTGGGGGGTCTGGGTAGCTACAGTGGGATATGAGATCAGGGAGAGAAGGAAATCAGAGAGAGAAGGAAATCAGGAGAGATCTAAATGCAGATCTGAGGTAGTTGGGGGACGCACAGAAAATACAAAAAAAAGGCAAGGAAGTGTTACAGATGGGAAATGAGATGTTGGCTCTCACAGTGAAGGGGTGAACATTATGTGTGTGTTAAGAGAAGTTCTGTAGATGTAACCAGGAAGGGAGGGCCAAAAAGGAGAGACTGTAGGTTGAAATAAGAATTCACTTAAAGCACAAAGCAATGGAGTAAGACACACACAGTACCAACAGCAGTATTAATAGCAAAAGAATACAAAGAAGAGAAGGTGGTTTACCCACAGAAGGGTAAAAAAGCACAGGAGCAAAAAAAACAAATTTTTTGTTCCACACCAGGAGCAAAAAAACCCAAATCAACGATGCTTCCCAGAGATTGCACCCAGGTGGTCTCCAGACAAAGGTGTTACAGACGGGTAATGAGATGGTGGCTCTCACAGTGAAGGGGTGAACATTGTGTGTGTGCTAAGAGAAGCTCTGTAGATGCACAGTTGTGTTACTGCAATGTGCCCTCCCCCTTGCATTGCTATGATGGGATGGCCTTGGGCACACAGGGGCACTGGGGAGGGTTGGGTTGTTACTGTGGCAACAGCTGACCCCAAATCCAGGTGTAAGACAGTGATCTGCACCCCTGGATGGCAGGGAAGGAGTCACTGACAGCACTTTAGGAGGGGCTAAGGGTACAAAAGGCAGAGCATCCATTTTGAAGATGAGCATGTGGCTGATAGTCACAGGGGCTCCCAGCACTGAATTTTTTCCTTATTCAGTCCTTTGGTTGTGTTTTTTGTTAAGGTTTAATAAACCTCTAAAATTTTAAGAAGTGAGCAGTCGTTTCTCACAAAGGCAAAATATCCAGTGGGTGCTGTGCCTGTGAGCCCCACATGCTGTCTCCTCATACCTCCCTTGGTTTTTCCTTGTGTTGGTATTCCAGAGGCAGTGAGGAGGATGAGATAGCCCTGGAATGTCGCTCTGTGTGTGCAGCCCACACCAGTGAGCAGAGCACACCACCTCAGTGTCATTTGGGGTCAGGGCTGGCACCTCTGGAGCCTCCAGCCAAAGAGGCACTGGATCCAATCTGCACCCTAAAACAGCATCAAACTGAACAAGCTGCTAATCCACTGCTTGTCCTTCAGGTTCAGGATTTTAATCAGTGTTTTGATGTTAATGAAACCATTTGATGGACATTTTTGGATGCAAAACCAGGAGAAATGTGTCAGGATTGTGGTTTGGTAATGGCACAAGGGCTTCAGGCTCCCACGAGGTCCTCGCTTGGTTGATCCCATAATGATCTTCGGTCACTCAGTAACTGAAAAGGTCATGAGGGGTGTTCAGAGCTGGTGAGTGCTGATTAAACATGATATAAACACCTCTTCTGTGTTAGATCTGTGGAAAGAATTTAAATGTCTGAAGTGCAGAGGAGTAGGGATTAACGAGCTGTGAAGGAAGGAGATGTATTTAAGGTGTTTGTGAATAGAGAGAGGATGAAGTTCCTACTCCATATTTAAGACATTAAAACTACTTTGCAGGTCTTTTTTCTTTCAGAAGAAAGCCTGCAAGCCCCCGCAGTTCTGAGTACTTGTCAGGGATGTAATGATGGAAATTTTGTCAGCCTTGCTTTGCATAATAGGGATCATTATGTGATGGTAAATTTCTCTGTATGTTCTGTACGTTCCTAATGTGGGAGGAATAAAATATTCCTGAGGTTTCTTTTGCAGAGCTTGTCATTGAACAGGCTGGGTCAGATTGTCTTCCCATTTATTAGCAGCAAAAGCTAAGATGACTTTATGCAAGCACAACAGTAGGAAATCAGTATACTGGGGGAATCAGGTTTATTGGTTCAAACCTTCCCAGCCTGACAGGTGCTTCTTCCTTTCAGCAGCTCTATTTTAAAGTTCACGTTGGGAAGCTGTGCTGTCTCCTTGATCTCCTCAAGTTCTGCTGGGACAGCACAGGACAGGTGGATTGTGGCATTCATATTTTCTGGAAAAATCCCTTCTCCCAGGATTTTTCTCCTGGGAATGTGAGAAACCTCAGAGAAAAAGGAAAACAATTCTTATCTCATTTGCTTCTCCTGTGCTGTGCTCATGTGGAATGTGTTTGGAGATTGTTTACCCACAGGTGATTGTTCCATTGCATTCTGCTGTGAGTTGTTTTCACTCTTTGGCCAACCAGGGCCAAGCTGTGTCAGGACTCTGGAGCGAGTCACGAGTTTTCATTATTATCTTTTAGCCTTCTGTAATTATCCTTTCTGTATTCTTTAGTGTAGTTTAGTATTCTTTAATATGATATAGTATCATAAAATAATAAATTAACCTTCTGAGAGCATGGAGTCAGATTCATCATTCCTCCCTGCCACGGGAGTCCCTGCAAATACAACAGTGGATGTGTCCTTGCACCTGCATCAGGTGCCAGCCCCTGCCTGTCCCCGTGCCAGAGCTGGGCTGGTGTGGTGGGCAGCCAGTCAGTGGGAGCTGGGTAAGCCCTCCTTGTTATGAACAAAAACTGATAATTTTTTAGTGTGGAGAAACAAGTTACAAATAGCTAATTTAACCAGTTTTGCTACTAAAGTGTTATCTGTGTTATGTAAATTACCAGTAGTTCTCGCTAATGATTCCTTTTGTATAGTAGAAGCCGCGGCCGAGGCCGAGTTGAAAAGCCTTTTGTATTAACACTAAAGGTGTGAGAGAACTGCCCGGGCAGAGACAGTAAGGGAGAGAGACGAAACTTGAGGCAGGGGACATGCAAATTAAACTGTAAAGGACCATAGTGCTTTGGGAAGCCGCGACCTCAGACGTACAGAAAAGAACCCCAAAACAACAAGCCAAAATGAAATTGAGAAATTAGAGTGATGTCCACGTGTGAGGAACAAGCTACTGAACCTGCAGAGACGCTGAAAACCTTTGGAGCCCCTCGCCCTGAGTGCAAGAGACATCCAAAAGCCAGGACCCCGACCCCCGGAGAGCAGCTGAGCAAGATCTGGCACACCCGCAGCTTCTACGAGGACGGGACTTGCAACTCTGCCCCCGGGGGACAAAGCTGCGACTCATCCTCCTCCTGCGAGCCACCTGGGGGAGAACTGACGGAAGCTGCAGATCCGTCAAGCCACCCCCATCCTGAGCTGATCATTTTTAATAAAGGCATTAAAAGGAGAAAAAGTCTCCTGCCCTGTTTGTTTCACTCCTGAGGAGCTGCACAGCTCTTTGTTCCAGTGCCGCTGCTTTAGGAGCTCCCAGAGAGCGCAGAATTCCTTCCTGGAAATACAAACCCTGGGGTTTTCCTCAGAGGCTCCTTTGAGGCTTTTTAAGGATTTGACAGTGTCACGTGCTTGTGAAGAGCAGACCACTAAATCTTGGGCTCACGCAAACCACAACTGCCTGCTTGAGTAAAAATATGCCCAATCTGGCTAATAACAGCAGGTGTGGATTTCAGAGAGGCTTATCTGACCCAGCTCCTGTGTCCTCCATCGAAATCTCTGTGGGAAATTTACACAGGGACTTAGCCAGGACTTTGCAAAGGCAGGAGAAGTTATTGCAGTCTGCTGAGGGGAAATTAGTCCCAAAGGGGCTCCATGGATCATCTGCAACTGAACGGGACAGGGCACAAGCCTGTCAAGCTCTTAATTTCATCTGAGTTCCTCAGGTGCTATCTGCAAGAGGTTTCTGTGGTGTCCACAGGACACATCTGGGTACCTGGAGCTGAGAACGGCATTACTGAGGGGTAAAATTACTAGTTGTTGGAATAAATTGCATTTTCCAACAGGCAAGGCAATGTGTCCTTTCACAGGCTGTAAGTAGGTATTTGTTCAAAACAATTAGACTCCATAGCCTAGTTCAGTACTTAATCAATTTATGTGGTTTGTTAAAGTACCTGTATATGCTCTTAATAAGTTCTGACACCCTTTTCCTAGAGCACTGCTATGTGCTTACAGAGAAATTACACTTTTAATTATGCCACACAAGCCTAATGGAAAAATCTAATTATGACAGTAGTATTTTTCAACTTTTGTACAAATAATATATTTTCTGTAATGCAGTTGCAAGTGTTGGCTTTGCTGTAGAGCTTGGGGACAGGAAATTGATTCAGTGCAGAGTTTGTGCTGTGTTTCATGGATTATTTATTAATCACTGCTATGTATTATTTGTATGCTGTCACAAATGCCCTGGTAGTTGATGCAGTAAAACAGGCAGGTGGGAGTCCTTGCTCAAAAGATTCTCACTGCTCTGAACCCAACACTTAAGCAGCAGTGGAAATGCTGAAGCTGGTCCTCAGGGATTTGTGTCCTGACTTGATTCTCTGGTGTCTGATGTGGTGTGAACTCTGAAATGTTTGGCATGGATTAGGATGGTCACAGGTTTCCTTTGTGCCTAATTAGGGTTCAGCTCATTTTGGAGCCTCCTTTTTTCTTGGGGATAATGTACAAATAATTTAGATCAGGACATCACCCTTCTCCTTCTGAGTGACCTGTTGCTCACTGGCTTTCCATGGTCATGATTTCTCTAGAAGCTCCACCTCACCAGAGGGAGAGGAATAGATTGTGTGGAATAAAAGTCTCTGCTTTACTCAGGTTTTCCCCTTTGTGAGCTCCCAAGGGAATTTGCTGGAGCTTGCCAGTACTTCCTGCAAGCTCAGCAATACTGTTGGTGCTTTGAAACAGCGTGAGCTGTCTTAGTTTGGCTGATTCAAAGAGAAAAGATGAGGTTTTCAGTGCTATCCAGAGTGGGCCCCAGCCTGTTTCTGCTCAGCACCCAGCATGAGCATCAGCAGGGACAGAGTGACAACAACAATGCCATCTTGCACATCCCATCCCTTCTGCAGATGGACTTGCCCTGGGGCAGAGGAGCCCCACAGCTGCTCCTCATCAGCCTCACTGGCAGTGCCTGGGTTTGCTGGGAGCACCTATCAATTTAATTCACGACAGCACACCCAACCCCTGAGCTCTTCAAAATGCTTTCCTTCAGTGTCTAAAAAGTCAGTCAGGCTCTTAATTACCTTGCAGCTCATATGCAAAGGGTATGAACATGCATGGGTATTGTATTTGCAGGGAATGCCCCAATGAAGGAAGGAATGATGAATCTGACTCCATGTTCTCAGAAGGCTGATTTATTACTTTATGATACTATATTATATTAAAGAATACTATACTGTACTAATCTATACGATACTATACTATACTATACTACACTATACTATACTACACTATACTAAAGAATACAGGAAGGATACTTACTAAATGCTAAAAACAATAATGAAAACTCCTGACTCTTTCCAGAGCCCCAGCTGGCCAGAGTGGAAACCACTCACACCACAATCCAATGGAACAATCACCTGTGGGTAAACAATCTCCAAACACATTCCACATGAGCACAACACAGGAGAAGCAAATGAGAGAAGAATTGTTTTCCTTTTTCCCTGAGGCTTCTGAGCTTCCCAGGAGAAAACTCCTGGGTGAAGGGATTTTCCAGATAATGTGAATGCCACATAGGGGTATGCAGTTCATATGCAAAGGGGTACAGCCAACCTGCTGTTCATAAAAAGAGGGCAGACTGTCCCTTTTTGCTGTCTCTCCCCATCCTGAACTGTCAGAGGCAGGGTTATCCTCTGTGTCTGTGCACCCCAACCACTGGAGGGGCTCCTCTGGGTTATTATGGAGCTGCTGGGCACTAAGAGAGGGGCACTGCTGCAGCAGGGACAGGAGGCATGGCTGCCACACACACAGATGGAAGTTTGTCCCAGTCCCTAAAAGCCTGGGAAGTGCAGGGAACTGGAATGATGTGAGCAGAGCTCTCTGAACATGGGGCAAGCTGAGCTTCTCAGGAAAAATCCTTGACTCCTTTGAATGGTTTCTCCTCTGGTTCCTCACAGAGAAGTGTCTGGGTGAAAGGCTCCCAATGCTCTGTGCTGGTTCAAAACCCATTCAAATGCTCTCTTTTCCCCCTGTCCCTTCTGATAATGGAGAAACACCAGGAGAGATTATAAATTGGAATCACAAATTACTGAAAAATTGCAATAACCACAACAGTATTAGAAAAAGAGGGGAGAGTTTTATCCACAAAAGTGTATTAACCACTGAATAAGCAAAAAATGCTTCCTCAAGACAGCACCCAGTGTAGTTTCCCAAAGGCAAAATGGCAACTGGCCCTGGACTGGGGCCATGTGCTATTTGGGAAAACAAAACCAATATATTTCAGGACATCTCTTATGGTGAAACTTCTCCACCCCCAGCTCCAAACCAGCAGAAAGGTGGGACAAAGCAAAGATTGGAAAGGTTGTGTCTTAGGTTGGAAATGTGGGTGTGTTCTCTATCCCCACCTGCCAGAGCTGGGGCAGCTCTCTGCTGTCCATGGGGCAGTTTTCTTTCTCTCTCCCACAGCCAACCCTCCCTCCAGGAGATCTCTGCTGTCCATGGCCACTGAGTGTCCCTGCAGGGCTGATCCCATTCCAGCATCCCATGGGGAGATGCTCCGCCCAGGGGAGGAGCCAAGCATTCCTGCCTGGATCCAATCTGAGCCTGGCCCAGCACAGCAGCCTTTGCCCCCTGCATTGCCAGAGGAGCAGCTTTCTGCTGCCCTGCATTGCCAGAGGGAGCCCAGGCCCATCTGCAGCAGCCCTGGAGCTGCAGAGGAAAACTCCCCCCTTGTGCAGGGTCCCTGCTGCAGCAGAGCCACAGCTGGCACTGCAGGAGGGCTGGGCCCCCATGGCATGGGGCTGTGCCACCCCCTGACACACAGGGGGCAGGGACTGCTCTCACTCTGGCTGTGGTTTGTTTTGTATTACTGCATTTTTAATTTTCCCTAGTAAAGAACTGTTATTCCTGCTCCCATATCTTTGCCTGAGAGCCCCTTAATTTCAAAATTCTAATAATTCAGAGGGAGGGGGTATTACATTTTCCATTTTAGGGGAGGCTCCTGCCTTCCTTAACAGACACCTGGCTTTTCAAACTGAGACAGACTTTGTTTGTGAATGAGGGGCTGTGCTGCCCAAATGCCAGCTCTGTGCAGCCAGCAGGGTTTGGGCTCTGCTGCAGGAACTCTCCTGGGGCAGCAGTGACAGCAGCCCCCATCTCACGCCCCCTCCTGTGTGATGAGCAAAAAACACAAGAGAGAAAACTTCCCATTCCTGGCCTTGGCTTTTTCTGGACAAATCCACATCCCCAGCAGTGATGTGAGTGGTTTCAAACAGTGGCAAACACTCACACCCCTGCCTCAGTGCCCAGCACACACTACTGAGGCTGTTGGCTCCTGAGGATCCTGTTCAGAGGAGAGCTAGAGCAGCAGGATATTTTCAATCGATATTTTTACTTGTGAAGGGAACAAGTTTGCCCTGCAATCTGACTTGGCCAGGTGAGTTCCCTCTGTGTGTCACTGGGGTGATGTGTTTAACAGAGCTCATCTCCCTTCTCTGGACAGATCAGGAGAAAAGTTGTTGCTCTGAGCTGATATTTTTTCTTGGTTGCTTTAAACCCATTAGTTCTGCTTGGGTGCTTTGTGGCTACTAATAGATAATGTTATGGGAAGGACTGCAAATCCTGGTCACTGGAGAGTGCTGAAAATGTGGATGTCTCTTAGTGTGTGGTGTCTTTTTCTGCAAATTCTAAAGCATATTGCTGAAGTGTAGCCTCTCCTGCCATCATGAGTCCTCTGCCTAGACCAGATGTGATCACCTGGTGTTATATGTTCCATATGAGCTGGAAAGCAGTTAAAGCATCCTGTTGGCTCCCTTCTTCCTCGTTGCTTTAATCACAGACATCTCCATTTTTCCAGACATTCCCAGTGTGGGGTATTAAGGATGGTAGATTAAAAATGAATGAAAGGAAAAGGGGACGTAAGAGGGACAGTGCCAAGCTAAAGCTGACCATCTGTCCTCTGTCCCTGAAAATGAAAAGGCAGATTTGGAAGGGAACTTAGGGGACCTTGATGGCTGGAGTGGCTTCAGATCTAATGGCAGTGTCCACTGCCCTGCAGGCAGTAGATTGTCAGGCAGAAATCTAGTTTGAAATTATTTTAGCATTTCCCAGGCTGGTGTGGTTTGCTTTGGCCTGATCCACCTTTTGTGTTTTTATTCTTTGTCTCATGGAGGTACCTACAGCCCCGAATTGTCTCGCTGAAGGCACTGGTGCCAGGATGAGGCAATTTTATTTCAGCAAGTCCATCCCCAAAGCTTTCAAAGTGCCTGAGATTATGGAAGTTACCCTGCCTGTGCAACTTAATTGCACTACTGGGCTAAGGCTGCTGTAAAGATATCCCTGTTAAATTATTAATTGATATCAGCTCACACAGATGAAATTTTATTTCTTGAATTATGATGATCAGAGCAGTCCCACCAGGTACAACAGCAGAGAACAGGTTTACTAATAAATAGTGCAGGGCAATCCTTCATTTCTGATGTCTGTGAGAAGCCTGGAGCACAACAGATTGCTGCTGGAGGGTCCTGCCTGAGAGGCTACCAAGCCATTCCATTGCAGCATTTGTTAAACTGCAGGGCAGCACTAGGCTGGCCTGCCATTTCCATCAGTGAGAGGTTAAAACACTGCAGAGTGCTTCAAAGGCCTGCTGGGGAAGAACTGAAAAATGCCTGGGAAATAATGGCTTCCCCAAAACCCTCATTTTCCCAGTGGTTCAGAGTAAATCTTTCTCTCCACGCTGCAGCCCTGCTCTGAAGCGGCGATTCAGACCCGGCCTCTCACAAAATTACCCAATGCCTTTCAGGTGAATATCCTCCCAATTTTAAGCCCATTAGGTGATAAGAATATTCATTGTTGAGGGAATGGAAGGTTTTAGAGCGTGCCCAGGCTGGTAAGGAGATGAGGGGGCAGATAGAGGGGGGAAATGAAGGCACGAGGCAGACAGGATCATAGACACTGTTCAGACACCAGGAGCTCCAAGTTCAGGCCTTCCTGTTTCACTTCCAAAATCTTCCTGCCCACTGATGCCCACTGGTCACAGACATCTTTTATGAAGAATCTTTTCCTTAGGATTTTTCCTCCTGAGAAGCTGAGAAGCCTCAGGAACAAAATGTAAACAATGATTATCTGCTGCTGTGGGATGCAACAGGTGCATCTGTGATTGGCCCATGTTGGTTGTTTCTAATTAATGGCCAATCACTGTCCAGCTGGCTCGGACAGAGAGTCTGAGCCACAAACCTTTGTTATCATTCTTTGCTATTCTATTCTTAGCTAGCCTTCTGATGAAATCCTTTCTTCTGTTCTTTATAGTTTTAATATAATATATATAATAATAAATCAAGCCTTCTGAAACATGGAGTCAACATTCTCATCTCTTCCCTCATCCTAAGACCCCTGTGAACACGGTCACACCCACTTTGCTTCAAGGAAAAAGAACGCCAAATATATCCAGAACTTTATGACTGTCTGGTATGTTGTGACTGAATTTTGCCACCCTTGAGATAAAAGCAGCATTCGTGTGGACATGAGCACAGTCAGGTTAAGGAAGGATTTCTAAAGCAGGAGCTGGGCAGGGGAGCCCAGCTGGGAGACCCAGAAGCAGCTCTAGACTGGCCCCTTCTAGTGATTGTGTGAGAAAGGACGCTCACTTCCAAAAATTGAAAATGTTTATTAAAACCTTATCAAAAATACAACAGACGATTGAATAGAGAACATATTACAGTGCCAGGAGCAGAGGATTTTCCCCACCACGTGCTCACCCACACCATGGAGGTTTCCCCTTTTAACCCTTGAGCCCCTCCCAAAGTTCTGTCCATGGACTCCTCCTTCCCTGCCCAGCGCTGGAGATCCCTGCCTGACACCTTGACTGGAGCTCAGGTGCTGCCACAGGAACGAGTGACCCTCCCAAATGTCCCAAACCCAGGGCACCCCTGAGAACAGCACAAGGGGGTAAAACACAACTATAAATCTATAAAACTGCTCCTAACATATATACAGGAGATTTGCCTTTAATTGTGAGAGCCAACCATGGCATTGCTCATTTATCACAAGCTCTTTTGCCACTGGCAGGTCCTCAGTGATTTCGTTGCTTCAGAAGCAGGAGGAGCTGCCCTGGCAGAGGCAGTGGGGCTTTCACACCCATCTGTGTGCAGCAGGGCTGGCGTGTGCCCAGGGCAGGGCAGCTCATGCCCAGCTCATCCCTCCTGCTTCTCCTTGCCACCAACAAGGGCAGGTGGCTGTAGGCACACAGGTTGGGAGTGGGGCTGTGTGTAACACACAGTTTGTGGCCATGGGCAATGGGGCTGTGTGTAGCATACAGTTTGGGGTCATTGGCAGTGGGGCTGTGTTGCAGGCACAGTTTGGGGTCATTGGGATGGGGCTGTGTTGCAGGCACAGTTTGTTCCCATTGGCAGCGGGGCTGTGTTGCAGGCACAGTTTGTGCCCACTGGCAGTGGGGCTGTGTTGCAGGCACACAGTTTGTGCCCATTGGCTGTGGGGCTGTGTTGTAGCACACAGTTTGTGCCCATTGGCAGTGGGGCTGTGCTGTAGGCACAGTTTGTGGGGCTGTGTTGGCACAGTTTGTGCCATTGGGTAGGGCTGTGTTGCAGGCACAGTTTGTGGCCATTTGCAGCTGGCAGGGGGCTGTGTTGCAGGCACAGTTTGTGCCCGTTGACAGTGGGGCTGTGTTGTAGGCACACAGTTTGTGTCCATTGGCAGTGGGGCTGTGTTGTAGGCACACAGTTTGTGCCCATTGGCAGTGGGGCTGTGCTGCAGGCACAGTTTGTGCCCATTGGCAGTGGGGCTGTGTGGGTTTGTGCCCATTGTTGCAGGCACAGTTTGTGCCCATTGGCAGTGGGGCTGTGCTGCAGGCACAGTTTGTGCCCGTTGGCAGTGGGGCTGTGTTGCAGGCACACAGTTTGTGCCCGTTGGCAGTGGGGCTGTGCTGTAGGCACAGTTTGTGCCCATTGGCATGGGGCTGTGTTGCAGGCACAGTTTGTGCCCATTGGCAGCGGGGCTGTGGCCCAGCCTCATCCCCAGTGGGTCCAGCTGTGAACAGCAGGTGAGCAGCACTGACAGCAATGGGAGTGCCCAGCTGTGCTGAGCAATCACACAGGGAACAGAGGGCACACAGTGCAATGCATGAACATGAGGGGTATAAAAAGCTGAGCTAATAAACCAGAAGGGCAGACACTTGCAGCCTTCTGAAGTGGTGTGGTGACACTGTGTATGGGTTGAAACTTTCTGAAATTGTGATGCTAAGTGGGGAGCAAGTTTTGAAAGATGGCCTTGCAAATAAGACTGGATACTTTGGAGAAATAGAGGAATAGAACTATGAAAGATGCATTGTAGCAGGACACACCAAGGGTAATTTTAGATAATTAGCTTTAAGGCATTTACAGCATGGTGTGGCTAAAGCTGATAGGCCAAGAAATGTTTATAGTGTATTGTAAATAGGAAATAGTTGACTTCTGATTGTTATGGCATGAATTATAGCATCTGTGTTTCTCACCCTTCATATGAGACTGAAAATAGAATAAAAGTTTTTAAAACACCTCTCAGTTGCCCCATCTCTGGGTCAGAAAAGGGCTCAATCCAACAGTGATTCTCTGTGTATTGTGGCATGTGCTGTGACAGGTGGCAGTTCCAGCAGCAGCCAGCACAGTGCTCCTGGCTGAGGTTTGACAATTCACACCGCCCTGCAGAGCCAGCACAGGCTGCCCCTGCTCCACCAACCAGCCCCAGTCCCACCCAGGGCTGTGCTGGATTTGGGCATTTCAGCACAATCTGGAGCAGGAACACACAGTCAGCACAGGAATGAGATGTTTGAGCAGGGCCACAACGCCTGCCTGGAGGGAAAAATCAGGGTGGGGGAATTGCTGTTGCTTTTCATGCAGATACAGCTTTTTTTTTTTCCTCATTCTTGATGTTGTATAAAAGCAATGGGGTCATTTTGAATCTGCAGAGCAGCCTGAGCAAACAGCCTTGTTCCAGGGAGGAATCCCAGGAGGGTTTCTGAGCAAGGCTTCCACACCACAGGGCATCCTTCTGTGCCACACTGGAGAGCTGCCCCTCTCTGCTGGGATGGGCAGGAGCCCCAGCAGCGCTTCAGGCATCCCACACCTGAGAGAAGCCATTCCTGCTGCAGGGAAACATCAGGAATCACACCAGTCTTGCTGGGAGAAACTGAATTTATAAGCCATTGATGAGACACTGAATCAGTGTATTTATGAAAAGTGCCTGTAATATGTTAGCACAGTTCTTAGATAAAATTGGAGCAGAAATCCTGCAGGAGAGGGAAGGGGGATGCACCAAAAACCTTGGATGAAGTCCAATATTCAGGCAATAAGACCTTAAGAAGCAGGCATCATTATAAGATAATTGACTGTGGAGAGCAGTCACACATCCCAAGGTGAAGCATAGGGCACTTAACATATCAATAAGGTCAATTATCTGATTATGTCAGCTGCCTTAGTGCTGTTATTAACCTGTATTGCTCTTATTAACCTTTCTGATGAAGAATCTTTCAAAAATAATTATATTAAAGTACAAATCTCTCAAGTTTAAAATATGTGAATGTTTCATTTCAGTAGTCATGTGTCATAGGATAATGAACAGCTGATTGCCTGGCTGACACAATGAGGTTTTTAATCAGCCTCCTTTCCCTGGGATCAGCCTGTTCACTCTGACAGCCTTCCCTGGGCCCAGGCAGGCTCATGAAAGCACTGCTGTCATGTTACCAATGGCAGGATTTAAAATTGAAATGTGAGTAAATAAGACAAGAAATGTAAGGGATATGCTGAGGAGAGGGGTCCTGAGAAAATACCCACTGAAAGCCTCTGCAGTCAATGGCAATTATTAAAGCACACAGCTGATTCAATTAGTGCCCATGTACTTGTGCATACAGGATTTACTGCCTCACACAGCTGATCAAAGGGAACACACTGCTCAGGAAAATTTGTCCATATTCTTTTTGTCCTTTTTTCTCTGCTGCAGAGCATTTTGAAGTAGGAAGGCATTTTGCCACAACTTTCAGCCATTCTTTCATCTCTCGGGGAATGTGAGTGCTCTGATTTCTGCTGTGGATTACTAATTCATGACATGCTTTTGGCAAAGCCAATGCAAATTCTGCTCACTGCAAGTTTAATGGCTGTCCTGTTTCTGTGTCTGGGCAATAGGTGAAGTGCAGAATTTCCTGCAGTGTGGCTGTGCAGTGATCAAAACCAGGGGCCTTATTTTTACCTCTGATGATCTGTCATGCCTACACCTTGATAAGGTTTGATTTTAGATGACTACACTGAGCATCCACTAAAGACACCTTTTTAACCTCTGGAATTCATCACTAATTTGAAATCACTGGGCATTTGGAAAAGTTTAGGTTAAGATTTCCTATGTCCATTTTAGGCTGGCATGTTCTCCAGTTGGAAGTGTCTGCTCTCCCTCTTTGATGTCCAAGTGAATTCTTTTGCTAGTTGAAAACAAGAGGCAGGGACACATAAAAAGCTAAAGCAGAAAAATTATCCATCCATGAAATTTCCATCCAGTATCTTCCCCATTTTTCTTCCTTTGCCAAGATCACCCCTGTCAGCACAAAATATCTGATGCTTGGGAAGGGCAAGTATTTCTGTAGTCACTCCACATCTTCTCTTCCCTCTTTTACAGAAGATAACAGATGATGAAAGTTAATTTCCTTGTTTCCAGGTCCTGCTCAGGAGACCCTGATACACTTCTTGTTGCATGTTGGGAATACCAAAGTTGAATCTTGTTATTCAGGATGAATAAAAGTCACCTCCTTGTTCCACCAGTGTGAGGATATCTCCCTCCACCAGACCCCAAACCACTGCAAAATCCAGGCACTTTCGTGACCATCACAAGCCACAGCTCCTGGCTCAGGCAGGTCAATTATTTGGTGCTAATGAACATTTCTTCCTTTTGTACTTCTTCTAGTGGGATTGTGTGGCATTCACATTCTCTGGAAAAATCCCTTCATCCAGGAGTTTTCTCCTGGGAAGCTGAGAAGCCTCAGAGAAAAGGAAAACAATTCTCATCTCATTTGCCTCTCCTGTGCTGTGCTCATGTGGAATGTGTTTGGAGATTGTTCACCCACAGGTGATTGTTCCATTGGATTCTGCTGTGAGTTGTTTTCACTCTTTGGCCAATCAGGGCCAAGCTGTGTCGGGACTCTGGAGAGAGTCACGAGTTTTCATTATTATCTTTTTAGCCTTCTGTCTGTATCCTTTCTGTATTCTTTAGTATAGTATAGTATTCTTGAATATAATATTCTTTAGTATAATAAAATAATAAATTAACCTTCTGAGAACAGGGAGTGCTCCTCATCATTCCTTCCTTTGTCAGGGGCCCTGCATTTACAATAGGATTGGGTGCATCTGTCTGTGCCACACACATTCCTGGTCATCTCCCTAGCTGTGATCCTGTTGGAGATCCTAATCCTGTGCACGGATTAGGGCACTGCTGACTTCTTGCACAATTTTTTGTGAAGTCTCTGCAATGTTCTGGGATTGAAATGAACTATTAGGACTGCATTAGAAATCAAAGTCTGCTGGGAATAGTTTGGAGGTAAAGAGAGGGCAGCTAGCAGAAATGAGGACTCAATGAACATTCTGTCTTGCAAGTGACACCTCTGATACACCAATATATCTGGAGAAGCCCACAGGAACAATCCCTTCCAGGAAAACAAAATCTGCTTTTACCTTCCTCTAAGGTGTCAAAACTGCAGCAAGACTGAATGCTTGGGTAGTTTTTTACTCATAAACCTTCCACTGGGATTGGAATTGGCTTAGCCAGACTATTCCATTATGAAATTTATTGTACCTGTGATCTGGGGGGCTTTTTGCCTTGTGGAGGGTGTTTCTTTCTGGGCTGCCCTGAAGACTGGATTGTTATAATGGTTTCAGAAGTGGTTTCTCTGCCCTGGGACAGCCTTGTCCGTTCTCACAGGCTGGAAAAATTGGCTCAACCTTGATGCCATCACCCCCTACACACTTGTAAACTCTCTCCCTTTTCATCCGTCTTCTTTTTGAAGACATCTGGGAGATGCTGGGGCTGCTGTCAGGACAAGTTCAACATCAGCTGTGATATCTCCTTCTGAAGATTTTCCTCCTTCTTTTAATCACTGGTTTTGACATTTGTATTTAGGTGCTCTCTCTTGTTTGTCAGTAGTGTCAAAGAGAGCTCTACCAGACAAGGGGTGAAATCTTTGATTAAAAGGCAGATATCCAGTGGTCTGAAACCTGCTACTGCTGCTGTGGGAGTGAGTTTGTTTCCAAGGTAAAATCTAAGAGGAAATATCTGCTGGCCTGGAAGCTTATCTGACTTCATTTCCCACATATTGCTTCATTGTTTTCTGGTGGGTGAGTGAGAGTGGTCTGTCAAAAACCTGCTGCTGCTCATCCTTTTGAGGATATTTGATGGTCAAGGACCCCTGGGTGTGTAGAACTGGTAACTGAACACTTGGAGGGAATCTGAACAGAGGAATCTTTAAGCTCCAGAACATCTTTGCAAAGATATTGCCATATTTGTGTACCAGTTTATGTTTCTCTGTTTCTAGAGAAAATCTTTCAAACATTTCTTCTTTTACATTTACCAGCAAGAACAGAAGGCTGTAGCAAGGTGAGGGGAAATAGGCATAGGAAGATGCTGAAAGCCAGATTTTATTTCATATGTTCCCAGTCCTGGGAAAATCTGTGCAAGAACTATCAAAGTAGTATTTTTTCTTTTTTTTTTTTTTCCTCCAGTGCTGAACTTCACTATACTGACAGTTTGAAATTATTTTGTCTCTATATTATTCAGTTATTTAATGAAAACCTTCCTGTTCCATCTTCAGTTTTTCAGGGCTCAGCCATCACTTGAAGCATTGTAGGAGTGACGCTTGGAGACTCTTATTTGGTCTTTAAAATTACTAACCTATTCCTCGCAGTAGCCTGCAATAATGCTTCTTGCTCCAGTGTTTTACACCTCCAGCATTCAGATTCCTGAATCAAGGCCCCACTTTGGTCCCCCAGGCCCTGGGACACAGCTGTGGGAACCTTCCTGATGGAAACACAGGACTGTGAGGGTGTCACTAATGCTGGCCCTGGGCTGTGGGACAGCTGAGACCCTCTGGCATCCCTGAACAGGGAAAGGAAGTGCATGATAAACTCATGGATGGAGGAGTCTTGATGCTCCTGCAGAAAGCAGAGGGAATATTGTGTGTTGTGAAAGGCCCTGATTTAACAGGAGACACTGGAAGATGTAGAGAAATAGAAGGTATTTATCAGAGCTGAAATTCTGCTTCTTTCAAGATCAGCCTGCCAAGCTGATCTTGAAATTGCTGATCTTGAAAAACTGATCTTGATTCACCTTCTTCACAGTAGCTGTAGCTTTGCTGCAGCTTCCACTGCTGTACAGAGGGGGAGAATTCTCTTCTCTTCTCTTCTCTTCTCTTCTCTTCTCTTCTCTTCTCTTCTCTTCTCTTCTCTTCTCTTCTCTTCTCTTCTCTTCTCTTCTCTTCTCTTCTCTTCTCTTCTCTTCTCTTCTCTTCTCTTCTCTTCTCTTCCCTTCCCTCTTCCTTCCCTTCCCTTCCTTCCTTCCCCCTTCCCTTCCCTCCCCTCTCCTTCCTTCCTCTCCTCTCCTCTTCCCTTCCTTCCCCTTCTCTTCTCCCTTTAATTCTTTTTTTTTAAATTTTGTCTCATTTTTCTCTTTCTCATCCTCTTTAAGAGCTGAGAAGAACCACAAGCACTGTAATGGTTCCATGGGGTGATCAGTCACTCCTGTTTGTAGTGGATATTGTCTGTATGGAATCAGGAGTCTGTAAAATTCCCACAAGACCGGCACAGCTGAATAGACATAAAACTTCTTCTAAACAATTAATCAGATTTTAAACAAACAGTGGAATTTCAAGGCAGCTGTTTGAGAGGATAGGAAACTGTTGGATTTTTACCTGAAGTAAAGCAAATCAACAGTAATTACATTTGGGTTGTCAAAGGAGGGAGGGAATTTTAGAGATGGAAAACTGATACTTGAAACCTCTTTTAAAGACATTCGTCCTGGCTTGTTGCCATGGTTTGGAGAATCTGTAAGTAATTGTCCACACTATTAATTAAATAGAAGTTTGTGAATTTTATTCTACTGGGAAATTGCTACAAAAGCAATGTTTTGAGGCTTTGTAATGATGTCCCAGTTGGACACTGCTTCCAGGAGACACATGACTCATGAGAAAATGAAATCCCACATAGTACAAGGGAAGGCAGAGATGAAGAGCCCTTTTCAGCAGAAGAAACCCAACAGCAGAGAGACTGAATTTTCCCTGCTGGTCCCAGAGGGATTCTGTAAACAGCTGCATCTGCTCAGTATTGTTTACTCTGGTTTTTGTGGTTTTGTCCTGGCTACCAGAGATGCCACCATCATGACTGCAGTCAGGGATCTACAGTGGCAGATGAGCTTTGAACAAACCATTTAAACATGATTCAGTTTAGTTCTGCCTTCCCTCAGATGTCAGTGTTTCCCTGGACTTCTCAGCCTGCAGAACCATGAGACACCTCTCCTGCAGCTCCTCTGTGGGCATTTCTGCTCCCAGTCACCAGCAGGAAATGCACAGACAGGTGGAAATGAAAGCTGGTTCAAGTGGGATTGCACCATCTCAGTTTGCTCTGGAGCCAGTTCTTACTTTATCTGACATTCCAGCTGTCCTGTGTTAATGCAAGAGGCTTTGCTGGGCCATGTCAGCAGTGTCAAAGCAAGGCCTGAAGTTCCAGTTTGTCTGTCAAAGCCCTGTTCAGTGGCCAGCACCAGCCTTGGTCCCAAAGCCTGCTCTGATCTCTGCTGACTAAGCTCAGAGTCAGCTCTGGACTGGGCACATGCCATGGGACTGGGGCTCTGGCAGAGAGCCAGAGAGCCATCACTGCTGGTCACTGCATCAGGCACCGGGGCTCTGCCTCCTGCGAGCTTGGGGAGCAGATGTGGGACAATAGGGAACACTGGAGAACAGGATTTCCTGCAGAACTTCACAGAGAAAAGCAAGGCATGACTTCCCAAGAATATTTCTGAGATTCACGTTTTCTGAACCTCAGAGAAAGGAAAAACAGCTCTTATCTCACTTGCTGTGTCTGTGTTTGTGCAAAAGTAGAATGCAATATGGAGACTGCTTACCCAAATTCATGGTCTTTTGTTTCCTTGGCCTATCAGGGCCAGGTGTGTGTGTGTGTTGGGACTGTTGGCTGACAGTCATGAGATGAGTGCAGTGGAGTGCTGGGCAGATTCAGTTTAGATGTAATGTAATATAGAATTGTTGGGACCCAGGACATTGCTCTGGCTGCCCTGGGTGATTCTAGACCCTGGCAGGGAGCTCAGAGACCTTGGCACGGAGTCACAAACACCTGTGCCTTTGATTTTAGCCCATGGAAACAATTACCAACTTTGTGTGAGGATTGACAAGCCACAAGAGTTTGAGTAGAATGACAGTGAATCTGTCAGGACAAGAACCATGAGACACCTCTCCTGCAGCTCCTCTGTGGGCATTTCTGCTCCCAGTCACCAGCAGGAAATGCACAGACAGGTGGAAATGAAAGCTGGTTCAAGTGGGATTGCACCATCTCAGTTTGCTCTGGAGCCAGTTCTTACTTTATCTGACATTCCAGCTGTCCTGTGTTAATGCAAGAGGCTTTGCTGGGCCATGTCAGCAGGGTCAAAGCAAGGCCTGAAGCTCCAGTTTGTCTGCCAAAGCCCTGTTCAGTGGCCAGCACCAGCCTTGGTCCCAAAGCCTGCTCTGATCCCTGCTGACTAAGCTCAGAGTCAGCTCTGGACTGGGCACATGCCATGGGACTGAGGCTCTGGCAGAGAGCCAGAGAGCCATCACTGCTGGTCACTGCATCAGGCACCGGGGCTCTGCCTCCTGCGAGCTTGGGGAGCAGATGTGGGACAACAGGGAACACTGGAGAACAGGATTTCCCGCAGAACTTCACAGAGAAAAGCAAGGCATGACTTACCAAGAATATTTCTGAGATTCACGTTTTCTGAACCTCAGAGAAAGGAAAAACAGCTCTTATCTCACTTGCTGTGCCTGTGTTTGTGCAAAAGTAGAATGCAATATGGAGATTGCTTACCCAAATTCGTGGTCTTTTGTTTCCTTGGCCTATCAGGGCCAGGTGTGTGTGTGTGTTGGGACTGTTGGCTGACAGTCATGAGATGAGTGCAGTTCAGTGCTGGGCAGATTCAGTTTAGATGTAATGTAATATAGAATTGTTGGGACCCAGGACATTGCTCTGGCTGCCCTGGGTGATTCTAGACCCTGGCAGGGAGCTCAGAGGCCTTGGCACAGAGTCACAAACACCTGTGCCTTTGATTTTAGCCCATGGAAACAATTACCAACTTTGTGTGAGGATTGACAAGCCACAAGAGTTTGAGTAGAATGACAGTGAATCTGTCACAGGGTGAAAATGTAGAATTTTGGGGTTTTAGAATGGGGGTTCAAGAGGCAAGATGGAGGAATCTGGGCATGTCCTGTCCTTCTTCTTCTCCTTCTTCTTGTCCTCCATCTTCTGCTGTGATGGTGACACTGCTGGATTGGTTTAGAGTACAGACAGACTGTCTGACATAGGTGATGGGTATTGGAAAATTATTGTAAATAAAGCACACACAGTTCTGAGTATAAAAAGCCAACAGCACCCCAAGGGCAGGGACTGTGCCACAACCCGACCTGCTGGACAGATCTCAGCAGGTCAGAGAGAGAATGGAACAGATAAGAGAAAATAAACAACCTTGGAAAGCAGAGCTGAGGAATCTTGACTTCTTCTTTCTAATACCTCGGGGGTCATCTCAAGCACAGAAACCTGAGATACAATAATTTAGTATAATAAAGGAATTAATTACCCTTCTGATGAGATGGAGTCCTCCTTGTAATTTCTCTCCCCCTCATTGGGGGCAAAAATATCCACTCTAAGGAAGGGGTCCTGCCCTGCAGAGCAGGTGCCAGGCTGGGGCTGGGGGCTGAACCTGCCTGCCTGGGAGAAGTGGCAGGTGTTAAATAGTCACAGATGTTAATATTGACAAACTGAAGTGGCTAAATGTGGAAATACAGCCCTGCTGAGACGTGTGAAGTGAGGCAATGACCTTCACACGTTGCAGATGGAGTCAATAAAAGGAGTTTGACTGCAGTGGGAGGATGTGTGTGCACAGCAGGATGGGGCTGGCCAGGGATGGTTTCCTGTAGGGAGCAGGATGGAGAGCCTGTCCTGAAGAGGTGACAAACACCCAAACCCCAGAGTTCAGCACACCTATTTACAGCCCCCTGTGTGTGTCCTCCAGCCCCATTTCAGTGGCACAGGGAAGAGGCAGCTTTGTCAAACACTGTGTCCCTCTGTGGCTTTGCCCCCTTTTATCCACATTTTCTCTTTAGTTTGTCCCAGATCAATGGCCCAGATGTACACTCTGCTCATGCTGCCACAGAAGCTTTTCTACTAACATGTTGTGTGTCAGACCTCAATGTTTTTAGGGTCACAGCCTGCTTTTTGTGAGTTAGCCAGGTAATTCAGTGGGCCAAGGATTTGAGCTCTTCTGTTCCAGGGAACAACAGCAATTTCTGCTGCTCTCTCTGATATTATTCTGCAGCTTGGGAGAGATGAAGGAGATGCAGGAGGAGATGCTGCATTGAAGGGAGATGGGGTTTTTTAGGAACTCCTCTGTATCCAGTCCATGCTGTTTCAGTTGTTTATCCCTTGAATGACGCTGACCCTCACAGTCAGCCTGTTCTGGGTACAGACCACCTGGGATCTGGGCAAGCAACACCTTGTTTCCACCTCACAGGCCTAAACCCACTGCGGGGATGTCCTGACTAAAGGAAAGGGATGCCCCCTGTGCCAGGCTTTTTTCCTAGTATCTGCCTTTAACTGGGATCCAGTTTTACAGCAAACACTGAAGCTGTTGATTTAAACATTATGGTTTTGCTTTTGGTTTGTTTTTTTCTTCTCTGTTCTGGGCATTCAGCAATATTTTCACCAAGCCCAGGCAGGGCAGTGCTGCCCTGGGGGATTCACAACTCAAGGCATCCTTTGGGCCAAGCAGCCTGAGCTGTTTTTAACTGGCACCAGCTCCCATGGCAGCAGCAGGCACAGAGATCACAGCCAGGAGACAGCCTGGTGATGTTCAATGACAATATTAGTGGAGGGGGAAATCTGCTTTAATTCTTCACTTTCCACTTCTCTGCAGATCAGCAGTGAATATGCACCATCTTCATTAGCAAGGCAAATACCTCAACATGCAAATAGGGGTGATTCCCTTTCCTTCTGCAGCACAGAGAAGGAGATAAGCACACATCAAAGGGGGAGCTAGTGGTTTGTATGAAAGGATCCCAGTCTGAGCTGGAAGGTCCAATCCCAGCTGACATGTGTGGAGTGGAAATCAGGAGTTTTGCTGCGTTTGCTGATGTCAGTGGGATGCTTTGTATTAGTGCTGCTCAGTTTTGATTTGTAGATGAAACAGTAACTGTGATAACCAGAGCTCAGCCCTAGCCTGCATAATTCCACTCCTCTAAAAATCATGCTTCCAGGCTCCCTTGGGAGAGCTTGGCAGGCTCAGAGTGTGACTCATCCCCCTCCCAAAGCACATGAGTGATGGCATGAATCACCCATTGACTGGGGAGGATGTCTCTCCTCAGGTGGCTCAGGCAGGATGTCTGGCACTGAGATGTCAGTGGTAGGCGACTCTAGAATTCTCTTTGCTTCTTACTCCTTGGTAAGCCAGGCTTGTTTTGAGACATCTTTGAGGTTCCCTTTCCTAAATCAGTGGCAGATTGGTTGGATACATGGGGCAGTACACTGCAGCACTTTGAGCTGACAGATGTGACATTCGCATTCTCTGAACAGAGAGAGACATCATTTTCTCTCTCATTTTTTTTTGCTAGAGAAGCACAGAGGGAAAAGAATTTTTATTTCTGCTTGCTACTCCTGGTGTTTTGCACAGGTTGTTCACCTGAAGGAATTTGGTAACTGGATTCTGGTGGAGATTGTTTATGTTAATTAGCCTACCAGGTCCAAGCTGTGTCGACTATTGGTCTGCAGACAGGAGTTTTTCAGGTAGCAGTAAGCATGATATAGTATAGGACAGTATCTCTCTTTAATATAGTTGTAATGTAATATAGTGTAGTTTTAATAAAGCCAGTGTTCAGCATTCTGAAGCCTTGGAGTCAGACGCCAATCATTCCCTTTGTTGAAGGTGCCCTGATAATTCTACAGACAGAACTTGTGGGCAGATCTGCTGTCAGGGAAGGAGATTTTCAGCTGCCCTGTCCCCACTGTCACAGTCCTTCATCTACTCCAAAGCCCCCAGAAACAGCTTGTCAAAGCCCAGGACATTGCTCTGGCTGCCCTGGGTGATTCCAGACCCTGGCAGGGGGCTCAGAGACCTTGGCACAGAGTCACAAACACCTGTGCCTTTGATTTTAGCCCATGGAAACAATTACCAACTTTGGGTGAAGATTTACAAGCCACAAGAGTTTGAACAGAATGACAGTGAATTTGTCACAGGGTGAAAATGTAGAATTTTGGGGTTTTAGAATGGGGGTTCAAGAGGCAAGATGGAGGAATCTTGGCATGTCCTGTCCTCCTTCTTCTTCTTGTCCTCCATCTTCTGCTGGGATGGTGACACTGCTGGATTGGTTTAGAGACAGACTGTCTGACATAGGTGATGGGTATTGGAAAATTATTGTAAATAAAGCACACACAGTTCTGAGTATAAAAAGCCAACAGCACCCCAAGGGCAGGGGCTGTGCCACAACCCAACCTGCTGGACAGATCTCAACAGGTCAGAGAGAGAATGGAACAGATAAGAGAAAATAAACAACCTTGGAAAGTAGAGCTGAGGAATCTCAACTACTTCTTCGGTCTTGGGACTGGGGAAAAAAAAAAAAAGAGTCTTTAACACCTTGGGGTCATTTCAACCACAGAAACCCAAGAGCAGCTGGGCTCAGCCAGGCATGGAGTGGGACCTGCCTGTGGGCAGAGGCTGCACTGGGAACATGAACACAGCAGGGTGATGGTTTCTAAAACCTTCCCGGTTTTGAAGCCCATCTATCTGAGCCTTTCACTCCTGCTACAGGCAAGGCAATTCACATTTGCACTCATGATACCCAGAGCTGCTCAGCTACTTGGTTTTCCTTCCTGAGACCTTCCCACACAGCCTTTGAAGGACGGCTCAGCCTGTTGGCAGTGATGGGAGGGAGCTACAGCACATGAACAAGTTTTCCAGCATGCCCTCACCTGTGAGGTGAGGCAGGGCAAGGCATGGGGAGCTGGGAGGTGTTTTCCACCACGTCACCTTTCCTGAAAGAGCCTGTAGGGAAAAGAAAGGTTTGCACCAGCTCAGAGGTACCAGCACCCCTGGGCAATCCCCTTCCAAGTTTCCAAGGCAAGGTGTCCCCCCACATTTGCTCTGTTTGACCCCTTGTCTTGGTTTGAAAAGCCAGGTGTCTGCTAGAAAGGCAGAAGCCTCCCTTGAAATGGAAAATGTAAACCACCTCCCTCTGAATTATTATAATTTTGAAATTAAGGGGCTCTCAGGCAAAGATATGGGAAGAGGAATAACAGTTCTTTACTAGGAAAACTAAAAATACAAATGCAATAGTGCAAAAAAAAGAAAACAAACCACAGCCAGAGTGAGAGCAGTCCCTGCCCCCTGTGTGTCAGGGGGTGGCACAGCCCCATGCCATGGGGGCCCAGCCCTCCTGCAGTGCCAGCTGTGGCTCTGCTGCAGCAGGGACCCTGCACAAGGGGGGAGTTTTCCTCTGCAGCTCCAGGGCTGCTGCAGATGGGCCTGGGCTCCCTCTGGCAATGCAGGGCAGAAAGCTGCTCCTCTGGCAATGCAGGGGGGCAAAGGCTGCTGTGCTGGGCCAGGCTCAGATTGGATCCAGGCAGGAATGCTTGGCTCCTCCCCTGGGCGGAGCATCTCCCCATGGGATGCTGGAATGGGATCAGCCCTGCAGGGACACTCAGTGGCCATGGACAGCAGAGATCTCCTGGAGGGAGGGTTGGCTGTGGGAGAGAGAAAGAAAACTGCCCCATGGACAGCAGAGAACTGCCCCAGCTCTGACAGAGGGTGATAGAACACCCAGCCCCAGCCACATCTGAGACAGAATTGCTGAGAGTGCTGGAAATAAAACCTCTGAAGGATGAAAATCTCTGCACTCCAGGACAGACAGGAGTTCAAATGGACTGCACTTTTTTTCCAAGAATTTTGCAGCATCTGAACTTCGATTAGCTGCCTTTGTATTTCCAGAGCACTAAAAGCAAGGTGAATTCTGGCTTGGTAATTTTTAAGCTTGTTTGCTCTCATCAGAGGGTTTTAGCATTAACTTATAAGCAATGCAACTTTTAATGTGATGACACAGACAGCTTCAAGTTGGTAGAGGTCAGTTCTCAAGGATTTTAGCCTGCAGGAACCAACTGATTTTTAATGGGAGTCACACAGCTAAATCCCTGCATATGGTCTTGAAATTCTTTCCATAAAGCCTGAGTCTTTCTAAGTCTTCATTTCAGCTAACATCATTATAAATACTTGAATGACTTTTGGAGATCATTTAGGATATATCACCAGTCAAAGTGAGTTAGAAACAAATTGACATGCTCTTGCATCTGGGGAAGGACTGGCTTTTCTTTGGGGTTTGTTGGTTGGTTGTTTTTTTTTAATTTGTAATTAAATTATTTGCTTTGAAAGTTGATTGGTATTGACAAAGAGTACATTTTATTTCCACTGAATAATTTTTTTCCTTTACTTTGTGAATCAAAGATGAAAAATTTACCGCTTTGATACTAAGGTGAAAAAACCTCAATGTTTGAAGAATTCAGTGTTGTGGTCAGCACCTCTGAACCTTACAGTTTCAGGGAAAGCTTGGCTTCCAGGGAAGACCCTAAATAGAGGGGTTTTGTTGGAACTTTTCCTAGGAAGGCCTCCCTCAAATGCAGTGTAGAAAATCCACCTTGCTCTGATAGCTGCAGCATAACCTGCTCAAATCTCATCAGTGACCAAGGAACCCAAGATCTATTAGCTCAATGTTTGAAATGGTTATCCAGCCTCACTGCCAAAATGTAGGGCATTCATTTTCCTGGATCACTGAGCTAAATGATTTTTCTTAGCTCAGACCTAGGGGCAGGAACACAGGCTCTTGGCTCCCAGTCCATGCTCTAAATATTTCTCCTTTGTCAGAGAGATGAGCAGCAAATAAATTCACACAAGCCCTTGACAGGAAGAGCATGTGTGGTGGGAGGAGGTACTGCCAGATACTGCATACTTAATTCAATTAAGGAGTTAGTGTCTGTTTATAGTTAATGGGGATTTAAGGATACATTCCTCAAACGTGCCCTGAATTACCCCCAGGAGAAGCCCTTCCCTCTCCTAATCTGGGACTGAGGTGTCTAAAACCTTGTCCATCTTTTCTGAGTCCACAAATCAGCCTGGACAGTCTCTTCTCTGGTGAGATTATCTGCCAGAGCAAACTGTTTCACTGACAGCTTTTGCCCAAGGGGGCATGGATTACTTCCAGCTGTAGGTATTTCCTCCTGCAGAAATTACCACCTACTTCTAGCCACAAGGAAACCTGCTTGACATCTTTCACTGCTGACATCTGCTAAAATGCAACCTTGGGAGGCTGAGGCCCAGCTCACAGTGCACAGGGAGCCCTCAGGAGCCTTCCTAGGCCAGGCTTTCCCTTTCATGCAGGGAAATGAAACATTTTGTAACCCTGCACAGGGGGAAGGAGAGGGCATGGAGGAACCCCAGGGGAGTCTCCAGCTCTGTCTTGCCACAGTGCCCAGGGCTTGGGAGAGATGGAGTCTGCAGAAGGTTTTGTCTGGTGAGTACATCAAGGTGTCTGTGCCCTTCCTGCTTAGGAGTTGTGTACCTTGAGGTTCTAAAATTATGGCCTAACTTTTGGCTAGTAGGATTGTCTGTTTATCTCTCTTCATTTGAAAAGTAAGTTTATCTGTCCTGGTTCAGGGCAAATTTGGGAGACAACCCCCAAAGGGGCTCCTCTAGGAAAGCAGATTCATTTGGCCCCTCACCCCCAGCCGGTCCGAGAGAAAATACCTCCTTGGAAAAAACCTGTTTATTAAACAATAAAACCTAAACAATATTAAACAATAAACCCCTTGTTGCTCCAAAAGAGATGACAAACTGAGAAAAGTCCCCTCTCCGGGTTGCAGCTCAGCTCACTCAAGCTCTTATCAGTCCCTCCGGTGTTGGAAATGTCGCGGGCCAGGCCTGGCCTGGTGGGCCACAGGCGGAGCTGCTGGTGCTCCCCTGGTGGTTCAGTCCAGAGCAGGTTAAACAGGTTCAAAGAAAAGGGAAAAATGAAAAAAAACCACAGTCCAGGGAACTTCTTTGCCTCAGTGTCCTGGTTCAGAGCAAATCTGGGAGAGAACCCCCAAAGGGGCTCCTCTAGGAAAGCAGATTCAATCGTCCCCTCCTCCCAACTGGTCGGGAGAAAATAGCTCCTTGGAAAAAAAGTGGAAAAAACCTGTTTATTAAACAATAAAACCTAAACAATATTAAACAATAAAACCCCTTGTTGCTCCAAAAGAAATGACAAACTGAGAAAGTCCCCTCCCGGGTTGCAGTTCAGCTCACTCAGGCTCTGATCAGCCCCTCTGGTGCTGGGAATGTCACGGGCCAGGCCTGGCCCGGTGGGCCACAGGCGGAGCTGCCTGGTGTTCAGTCCAGAGCAGGTTTGAACAGGGCCAAAGAAAAAGGAAAAATGGAAAAATACCCCACAGTTCAGGGAACTTCTTTGTCTCAGCAAGCTAAAACTAACTAAAAGCAAAGGAGAGCCCTGTCCCCCTGTCTGTCCATCCACAGACAACACAGTCCAGGAGCAGGAATGTGGAGGAGTGAGTGCAGTGTCTGAAAACAAACTGCTGCTTCTTCTCTCCCCGCTTCACTCTCTGCAACAAGTCTTAAAGGGGCAAAACTTATTATTCAGCATAAACAGAACAAGATTACTCGGGATAAGAGCATCATATAGTCAGCAGTATTGATGTGAAGTGGCATTGCTTTTGCTAAGCTGAGCATTGCTTCCTCTCGTGTTTAGTGTTTCTGAAGGCTGCAGGTCTGGGCTGTGCAGGAGGTTGGGTTATTTGCCTGACTCGTGGCTTTCATGGACGTGCTGCCATTACCCTGGCACTGCTCTCTAATCTCTGGCTTTACTGAACCCACAGGGCTGCAGAGCTGCCGGAGTCCCCCTGCTCAGCTGCCTGCCCTGGTTTCTGATGCTAATTTAGTTCTAATTAACTGAGCTCTGGGGGTTTGTGTGGTGGGTGCTGCTCCTGTGGGGTTTGCTGGTGCTGGGGAGGCAGTGGCACAAGGCAGTGGCAGCTGTGGCTCAGAGCAGCCCTTTGAGGCTCTGCATCACCTGCACCAAGCCCTGCAGTTACTTTTCCAAGCAAGGCTTTTTAGGATGAAAGGAGTTCTGGGTTTGGGTTGTTGTTGTTTTTTTTTTTCATCCCAAGAAATTAACTTTTCCATGAATAAGGAAAATACTTCTTTAGAAGTTCTGTTTTCCAGCTCCTAAATTTTTTATATCTATTCACATAACAGCTGAGCAGCTCCTCTGTACTAATGTCTGCTTCACTGTGCCTGTTTCTCAGGGGCACCAAATCTGTCTTGCATTAAACTCTGGTTCCTGTATTATTTTAAGTCAGCCTTTTAGAAGGTGGTTCATTTCTAGTGGCAGGTGTAACAAGTCTGTATTTCCTGCCAGCTCTGGCCCATGCTTCCTGATGCTGCTGAGCTGGGCTGGATCAGGCTCTCCTCCTGCCTTTTTTGGGGCTGGTTCTGCTCCTTCTTCCCCTGTGAGAGCCAAACATTCCTTGTGCTCATTTCAAAGTGACCCTCCCTGGGATCTCCTGCAGCAGCACTGCACCCTGACATTGATAAACCACAACATATTGTTTAACATATTGTTCCCAGTCCAACATATTGTTCACATTCATCATGGAAGCAATCAGTACAGACCATTTTATTGCAAACCTGTTTCCTGGTGCTCATCATTAGGTCATTAACCTTAACAATGTCAACATGTTCTCAGTATGCAGTTTAATTGGAGAGCAGTGCAGAGCATTGCACAGGCTGTGCCACATACAGGGCACAGTTTAGGAAAAACAGAAATGCTGCACCAGCATGACTCTGCTGAGAAATAAACTCGGGTTTGGACAGGAGATGCAAGTGAAAGAATAATGTAGCTGTACCTTGGAGGACTCGAGGAATCTCTGAGCACAACCATAATTTCCTTTGAGCACCTATGCCAGGGGAAGGTTTTCATTTTACAGTATCCAGTTCCAGGAACTGGTTTTTATAGGCTTTTCTGCTGTGGTGCCTTTGCCAGTTTCAAGGAAAAGAGATGGGCAGTCCAGTGAATTCTGCTCCTCTAACTGCAAACACTGATCTTGGCAAGGCTTTCCTCTGAAAGTGCTTGTTAAAGCAGCAAAGCTCTTGTCTCCTGGGGCCAGCTGCTCCCAGGCTATGTCACAGAAATTCAACAAACAACTTGCATGTGGAAGAGCCTCATAGGAGCAAGTAAATCTTCAGGAAAATAATCTGATTGTGTCCTAAACTGTGGGGAAGATTTCTTTTTTTTTTACTTTTCTTGCAAGACTGTGTAGTCAATTATAAAGTATTATACTCTCTATATGAGCTCTGCTTGGTTCTTATGGAGATTATCAGGACACCACCACCTTTCTTAGTGCAGATAATCAAACTCAAAACCTCAAGTTGGGGCAAAGTCTTGGCAGTGTCACTTAAATCTTCCTATAATGCTGTTGAGTGCTGATAACCTGGGGTTGGAAATTTAAGGTATCTGTGGGATGTCATCTTCCATTTCTTGTTGATTTTTATTGGCAGTTAGGTAGATGTGAACGTTTTCAGCCTCAGGTTCTGCTGGGTTTTGGTCGCCCTGCAGCAGTACTTAGGTGGGGTCTAATTAACTGCTGTGCACAGACTGAGAAAATGCATCAGTTTCTCCTCCCTGCTCCAAGTGAAACCACAAATTGCTCAGCACTGCAAAACCAGGGGCCAGGTTTGTGCTGCAGGAAAGGAAGAGGTGTGGCAGGGAAAGCATGAGGGAGTGGCAGGTCTTTAGGGGCTCCTCTTCTGTTGCCTCCTCCTTTCCTGTGGAACACAGGTCCTTTTTCCTGCCAGCCTGACCTATTTCTGCTGTCTCTTATTTTTGTACTTTAGCATGGAGCACTGCTGTGCCTTGACAGGAAGGTCCAGAGGTCTGATTGACACCCTGTTTCTTCCCCATTACAAAATAAACTAATTTCTTCAGCTTTGCACAATATTCTTTTGAAAACATTATTGATCTATGCAAGTCTGTAGAGTGAGTAATCAGTATCCACCAGTTTGGGGAGAATAAATACATCAAGGGACGGGAAATGATGGATGAGAATACCATTGAGTGCTTTTTGAACTGATGCTTTGTTCTGACTGCTCAGCTCCTGAAAGGGTGGGCTGGATTTTGTAGCAGAAAACTGATGTGAAAGCTTTGCCTACTTCTAATTAACCCAGTTGTTAAATGTTACTGAGTGATTTTGGAACCAGTGATGCTTTCTAGGCTGACTCTTATCCAGTTAAAGACAATAGCTTGTGAAGAAGGAAAGGTTTCCCCTTCTCTCACTGTGGCATTGATAAAGTGTAATCAAGCCTGGTGGTTTGACATTTGTATTTACCTGAGCCTGTCTGCAGGGATCATCCAGAGCCAGGTTGGAGGGCAACAGGAGATGGTAACACTGGAGTGCTGCAGCCCTAAAAACCCAGAGAAGCTGCTCCCCTTATCTGTCTCTAAATTCACTGTGCACCTCACACAGAACTTGCACATGTCCAGCCTAAATCACAGCCTCAGTGGGAAGCAAGAGCTTTCTGTGTGCTTTGTGCATGGGGAGGTTTTGGGATACAGATGATGGACTTGGGACCTGGTCAGCATAAGAGATTTGATAACAGGATGCCTTGGCAAGAGCAAACAGAACTTTAAGGATTAAATCAAGATTGCAAGAAGATTCAATCAGGCTGACTTACTGGAAAAAGAAAATTACACCAGACTTCTGGAAGCGAGAGATGTTTAAAATGTCTAAGTTTGTTTATGTGATGATTAACCCAATCATTGCAGTAAAACATTACTAGCCAAAAATACAATGTAAGTATTTGTATCCCACAATAAATTCAGATTCTTTGACCATCTCATGAGTCCCCATCTCTCTTCATCACTGATAGGGAAGCATCCAGCTGTAGGGCTGTGGGAACAAGGCCCTGTGGCTGCAGGTCAGGACTCTCCCTTTCGGCTTGCAACTGCCAGAATCAGCAATCTTCCCCCAGATACCTCCTGTCTCATCCCACCCTGTGGTTTTGCTGCCTGGATCCAGTCCCAAAGCACACCTAGCTGGTCCTGTTGAGCTCTGAGTCTGGAATCTGAGAGCCCCTGGATGAGGGCAAGAGCTGCTCCAGCCACAACACAACAAGCTCTCTTCATCCTCATCCCACTTCCCCTACACCTTCGGGATACTAAAACCTTCTAGGGAGCCAATTACCATTATTTAATCTATAATTAAAAGGCCAGACAACAATCTTGCAGACAACATGGCCTGTCTAAATCAGCCTAAGCTTTCTCTGGAGCAGTGGCACAGGGAAGCAGTTATCCTCTGACTGCAGCCAGGTCACCAGAGAGATGGAGGGGAAACAGGGAAAACTCAGGTGCAGTTTCAAGCAAATGAGAACAGCTCAGGAGAGTGGGGAGGAGGGGCAGTCTATTGATCAGGCTGCACAGCCCACTGAAATCCAACAGGGCTGCTTCAAGGATTGACTTTGTTTCAAAAGCAGAAGAGTTTGGAAAAGTCTGTTTGATGGGAATGGAAAGGAAATCAGGAAATCAAAGCAATGTGTTCTTTCTCTCCCCATCCATTGACTGTAGTTTCTTGAACAGGCTTTGGCTGTCATTTCCTGAATGCTCAGGGAGCAGCTGGCCTGAGGTTCTATAAGTTAGCAGAAATCAAACAGTGTGAGTGTAACTGTGGCGTGGCTAGGGAAGGGAGAAGGGCTGGAATGCTCCACATGCTGTGTGCCTTGTTATTGGTGCTAAGATGCCCAGTGTCTGGGAAGAATGATGTGCAGAACTCCATGATATTAGAAGGCTAATTGTTGCCACATTTCTCTTCACAGAGAAAAGCAAGGCACAATTCTTCCCAAGGATTTCTGAGATCCACATTCTCTGAATCTCAGAGAAAGGGAAAACACAATTTTTATCACTTGCTGTGTGCCTGTGTTGTGCCAAAGCAGAATGCAATATGGAGATTGTTTACCCAAAGTGAGGATGTTTTGTTTCCTTGGCCTATCAGGGCCAGGTGTGTGTGTGTGTGTCGGGACTGTTGGGTGACAGTCACGAGATTCTGGGCAGTTGAGTGCTTGGCAGATTCAGTTTAGATGAAATGTATATAGTATAGTATAATAAAGTAATTAATTAGCCTTCTGATGTCCATGGAGTCAGATGCATCATTCTCTCCCCTTCATTGGAGTCGCCTTTGATTTACAATAGCTAATTAATTACTTTATTATGCTATATTATACTATAACTGCTAAAAATAGGTTAGAAACTGTTGTAAAATAGTTGATAAGTGTTAAGCATGTACTGTTAGTCTGGTTGTTACATTGTAAAAGAGGTTAGAAAGGGCAGTTATAAGAAATCCAGTACCCAAGGTACCATAACACACCTCAGTGAAGTGCACCCCGAGCCACCCTGGACAGAACTGTAATGGGCCAATCGAGCGCCTTAAACCTTCATGCAAATGAAGGATGCAAACAGAAACCGATCCAAAGGGACAAAAAACAGGATAAAAAGGGGCATCTGACCCAGGGAAGGTGCCCAGCTCCTCCTGGAACATCGGGGACATCATCGAGGCCAGCGCTGCTGAGCAGCCCCAGCGCCAGCGCTGCTCCATCCTCCATAGGAATGCTCCTGCCCGGCCCAGGCCCCCTTGCTTTAGGCCTTTCTTTTTCTTATAATAAATGCAGAAATCACTTTAGTACTGGGACCATGCTCTTGTTTTTAATAACAACTATATTACAGAGTATTACACTAGTAACTGTCACTAACTAACTAGAAAACATGTGACTCTCTGCCTGAGAGTCCTGACACACACACGTGGATCCAATTGGTCAATGAATCCAAAACTCCATCACCAGAATCCAGTCAAGCAATCACCTTGGGTAAACAATCTCCAGAACACATTCCACATGGGCACAAACACAGGAGAAGCAAATGAGGTAAGAATTGTTTTGATCATTCTTTTCTCTGCTTCTCTCACAGCTTCTCGCTGTTCAGAGGGCATGGAATACTACACGTCGTTCTCTGTCATGTAAAGAAATAAACAGGCTGCAGGAAACCTAATTCAGCTCAATCAGCTGCTAAACCTGGACTGACAGCCAGCCTTCAGTGACACCTCCCCCAGCTCCAGGCTCAGGCTGAATCAGCAGGTTTTGCCCTGTGAGAGGCCCTGGCTCCCCACGGGCATCAGCAGAGGGATGGAAAGGAGGGACACGCTGCTGTGCTTGAGGGCCCAGTGTAAAAACACTCTGAGTCCTTGCCATGCCTGATGGAGAGACAATTGTTGGAGCTGAGGACTCTTGGCAGGGGCACTTGTGTGTCTGAACTGACATCAGCTGCCCAAGACTGGTGTTATGAAAGAAAATTGCAGTAATACATGAAAAGGAGCTGGACAACTGGCTGATGCCCACTAGGACAAAGATAAGAGGTCTGGAGGGAGGTGGAAGTTGGAAAGGTGAATGGAAGAAATGGCAAGGCAGAAATTGGGGACTCAGCTTCTGCCACTGGCTCCTTCCCTGGCCTTGGCCAAGGTGAATACTATCCTGCTCTGATTTTGTTAGTAACAAATTCAATTAATAACTCCAAGCTTGTTTAGCCCATGGTGGTGTTGGATGAGTGATCTCTCCTGGTCCTTACCTTAACCCATGAACCCCTTGCTATATTTTCTCCTCCCTTTCCAGCTGTGCGGGGAGTGACAGAGTGGCTTTGGTGGGTGCCTGGCATCCAGCCAGCATCAACAAGTTTCCATCAAACAATGCCCAAAATACATTTAAAACAAAGACTCCAAAACCTCTTCAGTAAGCCCAGAGTAAACTTTTAACAAATGTGGTTTAGAGTGATCATAGCAGAGTCTTGATGAGCAGCATCATCCCCACAGAGAGGCACTGTGGGCAGTCTGATGGTTTATTTATTTCTGTGGGACTCAGGGCTGTGTGCTGAGAAGCTCCTCAAACCTCACAGCCTGGGGGTTGGGGATGCTTATTGGATCTTGCTTGAGTTTGTCCAGCCCAGACACCTGACCTGGCTCCATTTTGGGGTGCTGGTTATGAGAACCTGGGATTAGCTGAAGGATCTGTAGGTTGCAGGTACAGGAGAAGCACAGCTGGCTGTTTTGATTTGTATATGTTTATGTAAATGCCTCATAAAATATCCCCCATTGGGACAAGCCAAAGTCACGCATCATAAAGATCAGCTCCTGTAATGGCTTATTTACAACTGCATTTGCCAAGGTAGTGAAAAAAAATATGCCTGTGTTTATAGGAAATTAATTTCTGCCCCTTCAGTGATCAGCCCTGAGCAAGCAAAAGACCTGAATTGTCCCAGTTGCTTCACTCTGGCAGAGAACTGCTCTTCAGAGCCTCCTGCAGTGTAATCTGGTGGGGATGTTTAATCAGAAAACCTTAAAGCAGCTAGGTCCCAATCCAGCCAGTTCAGTGCTCCTGCAGCAAGCAGTCCTTCTTCAGCAGAGCACTAAATCTCACATTAATTTTACACCTGTGCAAAGCCCAGGTACCAGGCTGGGTTGAAGAAGGTGTGTAGGGCTTGTGCTGAAGAAGAATGGATTTTTGCCTTGGGCTTGAATTAGCATACAAAGAAGGAAATGCCTTACGTGGCAGATCAGCCAGGTTATTTAAAACATAAAACAACCCGAGCGTGACAGGTCCCACCAAGGGAGGAGCATTTCTTACTGCCTGTAGATGGTGCTCTGCCAGCTCCCTGAGTGGGTAAACCCACACTCACCCCAGATTTATGCAGCACCCCCAAATTCCAAAATTCTCATGGCTCAGTGCTGCTCCCATGGCAGAGGAGGTCGTGACTCTGCTGGGAGTGAACCTTGAACATTTATCTATGTGTAGATTGTGAAAAATGCATATTTTATGATTGGCTTTTCGCAAATATTAAAATGAATATTATATGTGTTATGTTAGAAAGTTATGCTGTATTCATTTTCTTAAGTGGTGTGTTATATATAGTTTTAGGTTGTAACATAATGATAAAATAGAAACTATGCTGTGTAAGATACTTTTTTAAAGAGAGGACTCGCACCAGATAGCAGCCACAGGACACCTCAGTCTTTCAGAGAAAGAGAATTTATTGCTCCATTATCAGAAGAAACGAACTTCTTCCTGCCTTGCTCAGCCATGAAGATGCTATCAGGGATTCAGAGGAAGAAGCTGACACTGACCAGACAGAATCCTGTGTTTGAATGGAATTTCTGCATCATGTATGAGGTGTATGAACATCCAACAGGCTGTTGCTTTTAAGGGTTAACCCTCTGTTAACGTGGGTCCTTTTTTGGGCTTATTTTGTCCAGAAAAAGGTACCCAGATCTTCCAACTCTTTGTTTTTTATTGTCTCATAATATCCTAAATCCTAATTTTTCAAATTTTTATTACTCTAATTATATTACTATTTTTATAACCATTTTCTTTTTATTAAACTTTTAAAATTTTAAAAACAAGTGATTGGTGTTTCTCACATAAATGTTCTGCAGAAAGCAGTTGGATTTTCTAAGAGCCTTTAGGTAAGTCTTACCCTTCAAGGTAAGATTTTTGTACCAAGAATGTGCCTGCTGAATGCTGTGGGTAAACCACACCTGAACTGTTTAACTCTGCAGGACTTCTCGAGAATTAAGAAAGAGTAGGTGGAAATCTTGTTCAAACTGAAGCCAGCTATTAATTTGTCTATAATTCATTAATCATAGGTTTTGTCCCGAAATCTGTTGTAAGATAAGACTGACGCATTTTTTGCTATTTTTTTAAGATTCTGGCAGAGTGGATGGTGGTATTGCTGCCCTGGGCAAAACCAGATTCGGGACAAGCACTGCTCCTGCCCCAGCTAACAACCCTGCTCCCCAGCCAGCGTTTGGTGCCATCAGAGCCCCCTCAGCATCTGGGCTGCCCTGGAGCAGGGATTGAGGGTGTGAGATCTGTTTGGCAAGAGAGGCAAACCCCTGTGAGGTGCCTGCCAATGGAAGCAGGGCTTCCACCTGCCCTTTGTGGCCAAGGATTATTCCATGAGAGCTAAAGAGCAGCAGATATGGGCAGATGCCCAAATTAAGTGTTTTATCTCTATGTATCACCCCCACCCTGTGTGTTAAATCTAGCCCTGGCTGAGCCCAGTCAATGAAAGAGAAGTGTGTTTTCTTGCATGACCCCCTTCAAATTTGAGGATTTTCCCTGACAAAGTGATGCATAGTTATGGGCTCAGTAAATGGTAGAGTGATTTATGGCTTACACACTGTAAATCAATAAAAAGAATCACAGACATTGACAGCACATTCACAGCCCATTTCTTTAAATGGAAGGCACTTTTCTATCTTCCCATTTCAGACTGCTTGGCCCACAGGGAGGTTCCTGCCACTAACCAGTGCTAAGAGAGTCTTTATAAAGCTTGTAAAACCTACATCTTATATAATACTTTTCCTTAGATGCCCTTTCTTGCTGTATCATCATTTCCAGTCATAGAAAGCACCATGTCCTGCACTCTGGTTTCTGTGATTTCCTCCTCCTGGACACTATAGGAACAAAACACATGAAAAATCTCCAGGGTTTTATGCCCCTCCAGACCAGTCCCTCTGCCCTCCCAGGGCTGGTATAAACCCCAGTTTAGGTGTGTTTTGTTTGTGTGACTCTTGGTGTGAGGTGGGTGTGTGCTGCAGGTCCTGCGAGTGGGAGATGAAGCAGGAGAGGGAATTTCTCCTGGGCAGGAAGCTGTGGAGGAGCTTTGGGTGCTGCAGGCTGATTTGGAAGTGCAGAAGGGTCCCATGGGGGGAGCCTCATGCTCTGCCCTCTGTTAGGAGTGTGTGGGCTCAGGGCTGTATTGTATTTGTGGGGTGCTCCAATGAAGGGAGGAATGATGAATCTGACTCCATGTTCTTGCAGGCTAATTTATTATTTTATGATACTATATTATATTAAAGAATACTATATTATACTAAAGAATACAGAAAGGATACAGACAGAATGCTAAAAAGATAATAATGAAAACTCCTGACTCTCTCCAGAGTCCTGACACAGCTTGGCTCTGATTGGCCAAAGAGTGAAAACAACTCACAGCAGAATGCAATGGAACAATCACCTGTGGGTAAACAATCTCCAAACACATTCCACATGAGCACAACACAGGAGAAGCAAATGAGAAAAGAATTGTTTTCCTTTTCTCTGAGGCTTCTCAGGAGAAAAATCCTGGGCAAAGGGATTTTTTCAGAGAATGTGAATGTGACACAGGGCTGTGTGGGCCAGGTCACCAGTGGGGACCAGGAGCCTGGGTGCCAGCCAAGTACCATTTCCTTTATTTACATATAGATACCAGTCCTGGAACACGTTTAACTGCTCTGTTGAAATGGGCCATAAATAGGCCATAAAAGTCAGCCATTTAAGTCTGGAGAAGCATTAAGAGACTCTTCAGTGTTGAATGGGTTATAAATAGTCCACAACCCAACCAGCTTCCACAAATGCTGGAGCCCTGGCTTCTCTGAAGGAGCCCTCTCCCAGTATCTGAATATCTGCAGGCTGCTCTTCCCTAGGGCAGCTCTGTAACAGCATGGGGCAATTGCATAGGGTGTCCTCAACCAAGCTCCTCATGCTTGCCTACTCAAAGCAGCATCAGTCAGCAACTTGTTAAAGGTTACAGGCTAAAAGATAATGTCTTTTAGAAATTCAGATTTTTAATAAAGCTTCCACTTGCCTTTAAAGACAGCAGGTATTACAGGTGTGCTTATCCCTTGGGAACACGGCCTGTGCTTAGACATTCTTTGGGAAGCTGAAGACTTTCCAGAGGGTGCTGGTGGTAACGCCAGAAGGGAGCTGAACTGCAAATTAGCCACCCCTTCCAGGAAGGGAGGGCCAAAAAAGGAGAGACTATAGGTTGAAATAGGAATTTACTTGAAGCACAAAGCAATGGAATAAGACACACACAGTACCAACAGCAGTATTAACAGCAAAAGAATACAAAGAAGAGAAGGTGTTTTACCCACAGAAAGGTAAAAAAAACACACAAATTTTTTGTTCCACACCAAGTACAAAAAAAAACCAAATCAGTGATTCTTCCCAGAGATTGCACCCAGGTGGTCTCCAGACAAAGGTGTTACAGACGGGTAATGAGGTGTTGGCTCTCACAGTGAAGGGGTGAACATTATCTGTGTGCTAAGAGAAGCTCTGTAGATGCACAGTTGTGTTACTGCAATGTGCCCTCCCCCTTGCATTGCTATCATGGGATGGCCTTGGGCACACAGGGGCATTGGGGAGGGTTGGGTTGTTACTGTGGCAACAGCTGACCCCAAATCAAGGTGTGAGACAGTGATCTGCACCCCTGGATGGCAGGGAAGGAGTCACTGACAGCAGTCTAGGAAGGGCTAAGGGTATAAAATGTGGAACATCCATTTTGAAGATAAGCACATGGCTGATAATCACAGGGGCACCCAGTGCTGTAATTTTTCTTTATTTAGCTCTTTTGTTTTATTTTTTGTTAAGGTTTAATAAACCTTTAAAAATTTTTAAGTGAGCAATCGTTTCTCACAAAGGCAATATGGTGGGGCAGCTCCTGTGGCTAATGTCACACCCCCAAGCCTGAAAACAACAGTAGTCAGGGACAAACCAAGCCTGGGAGCTGGGTCATCCACGTAGGGCTGTGCAGCCCATCCCTGGGCTCAGCTCCTGCAGTTCCACGTGCTGCACTCACCACTCTCTGGGGGATGCCATTCCTGCCCCATGCCAAGCTCACAGTGCCCAGCCCTGCTGGCTCAGCTGGGCCTCAGAGCTGCCCCTGTGAGCACCACAGCCCATCTGGGTGGTGTTTGTGAGGTCCCCAGGATGAGGAATCTGACTCCATGTTCTCAGAAGGCTTATAATTATCATATATCATATCATATCATATTATTATGCTATACTAAAACTATACTAAAGAAAGAGAAAGGATACAGACAGAAGGCTTAACAGGAATGAATAATAAAAACTCATGATTCCTCAGAGCCCAACACAGCTGATGGTGATTGGTCATTAAGTAAAAACAATTCACATGAAACCAACCCAACATGCACCTGTTGGTAAACAATGTCCAGACCACATTTCAAAGCAGCAAAACACAGGAGAAGCAAATCAGATTAATTATTATTTACATTTTTCTCTGAGGCTTCTCAGCTTTCCAGGAGAAGAAATCCTGGTGAAGGATTTTTCAGAAAATATCATGGTGACACATCTGCAGTCACACTTCAGAGGAAACAGGAGCAGGGGAGCAGTGGGTGCAGAGGGACCAGCTCTGCAGGGCTGGATGGCAGCAGTTCCTCTGCTGGAGTGAGCCAGGCAAGATGGGGCACTTCCATTTCCCCTGCCTAAACCACACAATGATGGGGGTGGTGGTGTAGGATAAACAACTTGGCCACACTGGGATGGTGCTGAGCTGCACCATCCTTCTTCTGCAACTCAGTCAGGCTACAACTGAAATTTGAGCAGCTTGAGGAGATTTAGTGTCTCCCTTGTTTCTTTTGATGAGAGAACAGGATACAGGCTCTACAGGATGGGCATTATCCATTGCATTGCAGCCCCACATGCTGCAACCACCACCTCTTTCTCATGTGCAAAAGTAAATGAAAAATCAGCCATGATTCTAATTACTCTATGCTAATTGGGCTGCATTCAGGCTTCATTGATGATGCTATTATGCTGCAAGAAAACAAGGGCAGCATATGTACTTACCTTGCTCTACTTATCCTATGATTATTCTCTGTTAGTACAGAAACATCCTAAAGTATCAGCCTGCACACAAATTAGCCCATGCAATGGACCACTGGCAGTTCAGCCCTGGAGCACATTCACTCTCTTTTTTCAGCATCAAATGCAGTATCAGGGATGCCACAGCAGCTCCAAGCACTTTTATCTTGTATTGGGCTTAGCTTGTAACAGCATTTGCAATTGTGTGTTTCCACATAAGAAAACACTTTTGTATTCCCCCCCAATCCATCCTGATGTCCTTATCTAACAGAATCTCCAGTGCAGAGTTTCACCAGGGCCTCTGGAAATCCTGCTGCCTGGGGAGCATCACCACGTGCCTGGCAGCTCCTGTGCCTGCCTGCCAATTAGCTCTAGCTCTTGATAAGGGGGAGGAGGGTGTTCCATGCTGGATTGCTCACTCCTGCTTTGGTAACTTGAGCAGAACTTGTTTTCTACTGTAAACTGGACTGAGACATTTGCATATTGTTTTTTGCAGTAGTATCTAATATGCTGAGAGCTCCTGGAGTCATTACAAAATCATTGGTGCTTGTTCCACTGTGATATATTCTGTTTGTCTAGCTGGCTGTTTTCCTACCATATGTATTTATTGAAGCTGGCTGAATATCTTTTTCTGTGATGTTTTGCTTATTTATTCAAGAATGAGTTCATCAAAATTCAGCCAAGCTTTCTGTCCTCAACATACAGAGATCTAATCGAGCATTTGAACACACCCATCACAATAGCAACTGAATGCAAAATTCCATGTGATTCAAAAACTGAATGCAAACTTGATAGGAGCAATGGAAGAAGTCTGCCTGCCCCCAAATCCATCTTGGGTATTACTCTGTGAGACTAATGACCTTGAGAGGTAAAGGAGGAAATTGAGAACCTCCTCAAGTTGCACCAGGTTCAAATTGGATATTTGGGAAAATATTAATTTCATGAAAAGGGTTGTCAAGCACTAGAACAGGCTGCCCACGGAAATGGGGGAGTCACCATTCCTAGGAGTGTTCAGAATATGTGTAGGTGTGGCACTTGGAGACATGGCTTAGTGGTGAGCATGATGGTGATGCCACAATGACAATCAGATTTCATAATCTTAAAAGTCTTTTCCAACCTTGACAATTCAATGATTTCTCCATTTAAGGCACCTGGTAACTCAAACCCACACTCCAGTGGGAGCCCCTGGGGAGTTTCCAGCAGGTGCCTGTCTCAGAGCCCATCAATGAGTAAAGTGGCCATGATATCATGTTCAATGCTGTGGTCTCATCAGGGAGAAGGATTTGTGTTGCATTAAGCAAGACAGGGTTGCTAATATCCACTGAGGTTTACATGGGAAAATTTAAAGCCTATTCCAGTATATTAAATGAGGCTGAAAAGCTTCGATCAATAATTTCCCTTGTATGAAAAATAAGAGATGAAAATGAAGGTAGATTGATTCAAAATACTTAATGCCAGATACCAGCTGATGGAAGTACCTTGTAAATAGCATTTTGTACAGTTGCCAATGAATTACTCTAAATTGTGAGGGTGATTGAAATGTGTTTTATAATGTTCATGTCCAGTTTAGTGGCCATTTACAAAATTTAGAAGAATATGAAATCCCCAAAGAGTAAATGAGCAGCCAGCAAAACCCAGAGTAGCAAACAGTGGTAGCTTGCAAATGAGATCTTGGAGTAGTTTATTAGACCAAAAAAAGCCAGAGTTCTTTCCAAGCAAGAAGACTCAGTGCTTTAAATATGTGTTTAAATTTTAAAATGTGTTTTCTAAGTACTTCCTTTTTCATCAACCCTCTATTTTACATGGAGATTGTGATCTTTGATGTGGAAAGTCAACTGGATGTGGTTTTTAAATTTAATTTGGTAATAAAAGAACACTTCCTTCTCTGAACAACCCTGCGCTCGGCTGGGGCTGTTTGTGTAGGACTATTTTGTATCTCATCACTGATTTCTGCAGGGAGTTAGGGTTGAGTTTGTGAGGTCCCCAGGATGAGGTGAGAGATGATGAATCTGACTCCATGTTCTCAGAAGGCTGATATTTATGTTATGTTATATCTATACTGAAACTATACTAAAGAAAGAGAAAGGATACAGACAGAAGGCTTAACAAGAATGAATAATGAAAAACTCGTGACTGACTCCTCAGAGCCTTGACACAGCTGATGGTGATTGGTCATTAATTAAAAACAATTCACATGGACCCAATCAAACATTCACCTGTTGGTAAACAATGTCAGACCACATTCCAAAGCAGCAAACACAGGAGAAGAAATCAGGTAATTATTGTTTTCATTTCTCTCTGAGGCTTCTCAGCTTCCTAGGAGAAGAAATCCCGGTGAAGGGATTTTTCCAGAAAATATGACAGTGAGAAGCTGGCAGAGTTGTGTTCCTTTGCTGGCTCGCTGGGGTAGGCTGGGACCTTGGGCAGTGGTGTGATGTCTCCTGGGGGCAGCCCATGGTCCCAGCCAGAAGAGGATGCCCAAAGAGACCCCATCATCCCTCGCAGCCTCTCTCCTGTGTGTGCGGAAGAGCCTTGCAGCCTTCCTCCCCTTTCTCAAAGGTTTTTCTGGTCCCCTCTTGCTCTGTGAGCTGTCCCAGGGCTTTTCCCACCAGTGCTTGGGAATTCTGCAATGTGGGTCTACTCTGTGTCCTGAGACCACCAGGCAAACCAGCAGGAGATCCAGAAAGATCCATCCACGCTGCATCCCCTGGGGGCTTGGCTTTCATCTACAAACAGCACTGAGCACCAGTTTTTCCTTGTGTGCTCTTGTGTGGGTGTAGTCACAAGGGAAAAGGCTCTGCACTGTGCAAAGTTGGGTCTTAACCATTCTGAGAAGTTTGTTTTGTGCTGATATTTTTTCTGGTTTAATGCACGGTGGCACTGCACTGCTGATATTGGAGCTGACTGCTGGCTGAAGCCAAGACTTCCTGCAGACAGATCCCACTCCAGCAGCTCTCTGACAAGTGAGTGACAGCCAGGCTGCCTGCACAGAGGTCACTTGCACTTTCTGTCCTCCAGTGAGCCCTGGGGTTTTTGGGTTTTTTTATCTTCTTAATGAATTTAGTAGGAAAGTCTCTGCTTCAAAGTAAAAGGCTCTGGGGACAGCTCATTGCTGCTTTCCCAGGAGGTCTTAGGAAAAAAAAAAGAGGGATAGTGACTTTTTACACAGCTAATAGGGACAGGACAAGGAGAAATGGTTCCAAACCAAAGCAGGAGAGGTTTTAATTGGCTGTTGGGAAGAAGTTCTTACCTGTGAGGGTGGGCAGGCCCTGGCACAGGGTGCCCAGAGCAGCTGGGGCTGCCCCTGGATCCCTGGCAGTGCCAAAGACCAGGCTGGAGAGGGCTGGGAGCAGCCTGGGACAGTGGAAGGGTCCCTGCCATGGCAGGGGTGGCACTGGGTGAGCTTTAGGGCCCCAACCCAACCATTCTGCCATTCTATGAATGTCTTCTTGAGTGGAGCTGGCATTTGTAATAAAGCGTTTTAGGTGCACTGGCACCTTCCTGCTCCGTGATTATATAACCAGGAAGAAAAAGACAGGGTGCAGCTGCTGGTGCTGTAAAAGCAATGGCTAATGATGAGTTTTGCCCTTTACTTTAGGGTGTTATATTGGAATAGGAAGAAAATTCACCAAGGAGGGACTGTGGAGTGCCCACAGGGTTATGCTAATCACCAGTGCCAAAAGAAAAGTGCTAGAAAAGTAATATCTTCTCATGAGTAACAGGAAAACAGCTTTTTTTTTTTTCCTGGTGATTCAGTCCGCTAATTAGTTTCCAATACTCAGTCCACAGGATTTTTGCAGGAAATAGGTCTTTCTATTTATAAATTGTTGTTCTATCAAGTCACAATTTTTAATTTGTGGCCTTGAGGGTTTTCATTTCCTCCTTGTGAGGTGCATTTTAACTAAGCCATGTTCCATCAGCCCTGTACAAGCTGCTGCTAAAATTGCTCTTGCTGTCTCAGCCTAGGTCCTTGTGGGAAAGAGGGAAAGTGGGACAGGGCTGAGACCTCTTAATAGAAATGAGCACGAGAAGTGACCTTTCCTCACTTTTTGGCTGTTCTGTCTGCCTTGGAGCCCTTTGGGCTGAGCTCTGTGGCCAGGACTTGCTGTGGTGGCTTTCCCTCAGCTCCTGTTCAATGTGCAGTCAGGAAAATCCATATAGTCCAAAGAACTGGCTGGTTCTCCACAGCTGATCATAGAGTCTTAGGATATCTTGGGTTGGAAGGGACCCACAAAGATCATCAAAGTCCAGCTTCTGGCCCTGCAAAAAAATGGGGTTTGGAATCAGGATCTATACTGCAAATCCTTTCCATGTTTGGGCTGCCGTGGGATTTTCATTTTTACTTCTTGTAAAAAGTGGCAAGTTTTTTTATCCAGTGTTGATGGTGTAAGTACAAAATCTCAGAGGATATTTCTTCAAAGATCTCATTTTGACTTAAAAAACACAGTCAGGTTCTGCGTCATTCCTCCATATGTTTTTTCTCGATACAAGAAACTTGTGATGAAAGTGAAGAGACTTGCATTTTATCTCTGGCACTGCTTGCTGTGTTTCAAAATCATGTTCAGTATTTGCACACTCAAAATAGGCTCTTTCTGGTCATTCATACTTTTTCTTGGAGGTTATTAAGGGTAATAAAGGAGAGAGCAATGCCTTTCTGTAAGCTGGGTGCACTGTGGGGGTGTTTGAAGTGCTTTTTCCTGTTCCTACATGTTACTTGCCCAGGAGAAGCAGGTGAGGATTAATGTGCATTACTCAGGGCATCTGCCAGGCTGAACACATCTAATTCACAGAATCACAGGCTGGTTTGGGTTAGAAGGGACCTTACATCTCATTCCACCACTGTGGCATTCACATTCCCTGAACAGAGACATAATTCTCTCTCTCTCAGGTTTTTCCTGGAGAAGCACAGAGATCAAAACAATTCTTATCTCATTTACTGCTCCTGTGTTTTGGAACATGTGGAACGTGTTGGAAGATTATTTCCCTGGAGGAATTTGCTTGACTGGATTCTGGTGTGAGTGTTTTGTTTTCTTGACCAATCTCTGCAAGCTGTGTCCTGATGGTCAGGCAGGAGACAGGAGATTTTGTTGAGTGCTTGTGCAGTTTCAGTTTAGATGTAGTGTAATATGGAATAATGTGGTATAATAAAGTAATGAATTGGCCTTCTGATATTGTGGAGTCCTCCTCATCATTCCTCCTGCCCGTGGGGCAGAAATTACACTGATACACCCCTGCCATGGGGACACTTCCACCATCCCAGGTGCTCCAAGCCCTGTCTGACCTGGCCATGGACACTGCCAGGGATGGGGCAGCCACAGCTGCTCTGGGAAACAAGAGGAGTCCTTCATCTGAAGGCTAAGCCACATCCTTGCTATTTGCCAGCACTTGGGATGCTGATTCAGAGTCTTCTGAAGGCACTTGCACAGCAATGGAGGTCTCAGTGTGAATCTTCCTGTAAATCTGGCATTGAAGGAGACCAGCAGAGCATTCCGGCTCAGCAGGGCTTGGGTGGTGAGTGTTGCTGTTGCTCCACTTGCAGAGCCTGGCAGAGCCCTTGGAAACAAAACCCCCATGTGACTTTACAGACTGAGCAGGGAGAGTGCAGCAGGAGAAATGCAAGAGGGGGTTTCCACAGGCATCAAGTGATGGCCCTTTGAAAGGTGATGGGTGTCCAGAGGATGGAGCCAGGGTCTTGTATGTTGGAGAAGATGAAACAAGAAAGCCTTATAAATATGATTGTCTGGCAAAAGATTTTGAGAATATGGAAACTATAAGCGAGATTGAAATGAAAGCAAGTTTTGAGATCCCTCAGTTACTGAACAATTGGAAAACAATGGTGTGGCCAGATGAAGGTAATCCCCTTTTGATGGAACAACACCCTCTGCTTGCAGACAGGCCCAAGGGTCAGAGCAGACCCTACAGCTTGGCAGAGTGGCCCAAAGAGGAGTTTTTAGGGTTTAAAATGTAGCACAGTATGGTAATGTAATGATGCTTATAGGTTGTATGTAAATGTTATAAGATTTGTATCTTGTACTAGATTGGTTAGTGAGAATGAGAATATTCAACACAGAAGAAGATTTATTGTATTGTGACAAGAACCTCGCCCTCTTACCCTCTTACTCTCTCACTCTTTTACCCTCTCACCCTCTCTCCCCCTCTCTCCTCTCTGCCTGCTCTGAGCTGTGTTTGGCAGCTCCCAGCAGGGCCCTGCCCCCAGGCCCTTTGCAATGAACCCCAAGTTCCTGACCTGGCTGCAGAGATCTCTGCTCTCCGTCCGTCCCCACCATCCTGCCCCCGATGCTCCTACACTTGTCAGTGGTGCCAAGCAATGGCACAAGAGGAAATGGGCAGGAACTGATGCCCAGGGAGTTCCACATCACCATGAGGAAGACCTTCTTCTCTGTGCAGTGACTGAGGCCTGAACAGGCTGCCCTAGAGAGGGTGTGGAGTCATCCTCACTGGAGCTGTTCCAGACCCCTCAGGACAATCCTGTGCTTTGGGATGACCCTCCTGGAGCAGGGAGGTGGCACCAGATCACCCCCTTGGTGCCTTTCAAACTGTCCCTTTCTGTGATGCTGGGAATGTCTGGCCCTGCTTCCCATATTTCCCAGGAAATACAAAGGTAGCTGCAGATGTTACTGTCGTGGAGGAATTGCAGATATGCTTCACTGCCATTGCTCTGCACAGCAAACAAATAAGCAGTAATCAGTAAATAAACCCATAACATTTTCCCCCAGACACTGTCCTCAGATGGCCTGTTTGTGCTAATCCTCCTCAGCACTGAATCACATGCCAGGCAAAAAAACCCCCAAACCTCTGAGTGAGAGAATTTAAACTCACTGTCTGGGAGAAAACTCCCCCCAGGGCTGGTTTGTAGCTTGTACCAGAGAACCCCAGGCCCTGGGCTGGATGCTGAGGCTGCATTTGGAATCTGCTGCTAATTCATAAACATCACAAGCAGTTGATTTCAGCTGAACCCCTTGATTTAATTACACTCTTGTATACAATGGGGACCTTGTGTTTTCCTATATGTAATGAATATTAAGCTGATAGCCCTGTAATTTCCTGTGCCAGGCTAGCTCTCATTTTTTGCATATTGATACCACATTTGGTTTGTTATTTTCCAATTTTCCAGTCTTCTAGACTTGTGCTCAGCGAGTTCTCCATAGTAATTGCTGTTGGCACACACATTTCCTTCCTCAAATCTGCTCTAACACACTGCAACGAATTTTGTCTCATCCTAGAGATTTGCTTGGGTTTCAATTTCTCTTATTTATTCATTGTCTTGAACTCAGCAGCATTGGAATCATGCAGGACTCTGGATATAATTTCATATTCCACAGTTTTAATTTCCTCCATTATCCCAGGCATCCCCTCTTCCCCCCCACATGAGCATGTGGATGGTTTTTATCTGACCCTGTGAATTTCTGCTGTTCATAAGCCACTCTCCAGTGCTGCTTCCTCAGAAACTCCTCTCCAAATCTGAACACTAAAACTGATTTAAATGTGTCAGGATCAAAAAAATGCTGATATATACTCAGTTTTCTTGGCCTCTTGATGTGTTTGGTGTTTGTCCAGCTTTTTCTCTCTGTCTTTCAGGTGCTCATCTTGCCTTTGGAGGTGAATAAATCTCTTTTTTGGGTGTGATCTAGGCATTGGAAGGGTGTGGTATGAGGACAATGTATTTGTGGCAGCATTTGGGGCTGCTTTTGTAGGATTTGTGTGGAATTAAACCAAAAATTAAGTTGACAACTTATCTGGGCTATTATTTGTACTAGGAAAAAGTGTTAATCATGCAAGATATGTCAGCTGAGTGTCAGTAAAAGACAACCCCAGGTTGCTGCACTGGACTGCTGAAGAGAAATGCTGGGCCCTGGGAGGGAGAGGGTTTGATGCCTTTGAGTGTCAGTGTTCTGAGAAATTAAGCAATTTAGGAGGAAAAAGAAAAAAAAAGATACTAGAAGAAGGGGGGAAAAAAGACACACATTAACTGAGTTGTGTCCATTTCCCAAGGGTCCATGAGAAAATAGGTGCCCGAAGGAGGGCATCTGTCTTGGTTTGTAAAGACAGGAGTCTGCTAAGGAAGGCAGGAGCCTCCCCTGAAATGGAGAATGTAAACCCTCCCCACCCCTCTGAATTGCTGTAAATTTTAAATTAAGGAGGTCTCAGGCAAAAATATGGGAGCAGGAAATAACAGCTCTTTAATAGGGAAGGAAAAAAAATAAAATAAACAATGCAGTGCACTAGAACAACAGTGACAGAGTCAGAACCCAGCCTGACACCCTGTGGGTCAGGGTGCTGGCAGCAGTCCCATTGGAATTGTGGCTCAGCCCTCCTGCAGTGTCAGGGCTGGTTCTGCTGGAGCAGGGATCCTGGAGAGAAGGATGGATTCTTCCTCTGGAGATCCAGGGGAAGGAGAGGCAGCTGCTGTTCCTCGGGGAATCCCATGGAGAAGCCGTGCTGGTGTTCCAGAATCTCCAGATTATATCCAGGTAGGAATGCTTGGCTCCTCCCTCTGGGCTCACATCTCCCAATGGGATGCTGTAGTTCTTATCAGCCATGCAGGGACATTCAATGGCTGTTATCAGCAGGTGTCCCCTCCTGAGGGAGGTGTGATTGTGAGCACTCAGGGAGAGAGAGATAAGGCAAACTGCCCACTAGACAAAGATAATCTGCCATGCAGGGCTGTTTCTGTGGGAGTGCCTGATAAGGCAGCCTGAAGCCTTGGCTCCTCAGGCTCTTCGGCCCCCTCCCACCTCTCACTGCTGGTGACACTCATGTCCTCAAGGAGCAGCTCCACCCTGGCACCCCTCTGATGGCCCTGGCACGAGGTGAGCTGCTCTTCTGCTCTGAGTTCATGGCACAGTTTGCCTTCCTGGATTTACTTTAATTTCCCTGGCTGCAAAAGGAAAGCCAGATGCCCTCTCTGTATTTCTTTGTGATTTCTTTCCAAGAATATTGACTGAGAAGAATAATCCCATGGTGAATAATCATCTCTGCTGGAGCAAACAGCAAGAAGTGTTCTGCCCAAATCGCAAACCTGGCCTTCACCCATCACACCCCTGTCTGTGCTGCTGGCAGGGAGGGGGAAGCTGGCTCTGCTTACCCCAGGTAAGCACCTACCATTTGTATAAATATGTACCAGTCTTGCTGACTCATTTTTGAATGTGAAGTTGTATGAAAGCCAAGTTCTTCCTCAGGATTTAGCATATAATGAGTTTTAGTTATATTTATACTTCTATATATTTATATAAAATATAAATATATAAAATTTATATATATTTATAAAATATTTTTAATATTTTATAATATATATTTTAATATATATTTATACATATATATTTATATGTATATATAGATATATGTATATATATGTATGTGCATGTATATGTATATGTATATATGAGTTTTTAATCTCAATTCTTGTGTTCTCCACCCATCCCACATTTATCCACTGGCATAAATATTTAGCAGTATTCCTGACTCATTTTGGAATGTGAAGTTGTGTGAAGGCCAGGTTCTTCCTCAGGATTTAGCATATAGTGAGTTTTATTTATATTTTATATATATATATATATATAAAAGAATATTAAGAATATATATTATATATGTTATATATTGAGATTCTTATATATAAGAATCTCAATAAGAATTAAGATTAAAAACTCATATATATGTATTTTATATATTTTTTAAATTTTATATATATTTATATATGTATGTGTTTTTAATCTCAATTCTTGTGTTCTCCACCCATCCCTCAGAGGACTGACCAGTATGTTTTAACCAGGTTTTAACCAGTATATTTTAACCAGCATATTTTTGACCAGTGTATTTTTGTACTCTAGTTTCCAATCTTTAAAATCTCTTTCCAGTTTGGCCATCACTGTAGTGCTGGGGAGCAGGCAGAGCCTGAGGCCGGGATCAGTGGATGAAGCAGTCACGTTGATGGTGGTGCTGCCATGTGATGATGCAAATTTTTCTATTTTTGTCAGGAATTAGAGCTTTGGTGAACCAGAGTTTAGATCAAAGGTTCTGTAGCTGGAACTCTGCTTATTTTGTCACCTCTTTCTGCAGAGTAACCTACTTCTGGTGCTACCTCATGTAATCAGAAGCAACCTGTGCAATTAAGAAACTGAGAGACACCTTTAGATGGCAAAGCTGTCAGATTCCTGTCTTTCCCAGCTGACTTTTATTCTCCTTAGTGCTCTTGAGGTCTCTCAGTTCCTTTCAAGAGACAATTCATGCTCACAGGCTCAGCAATTATTGATGCCTTCCTTTGTCAGACAAGCAGGGTATGTGAGCATGTGTGTACCACTCACAAGGTACACACCACTGGCCTAAATGCATCGTTGAACATCTTAAAATTAGAAGCATAAACAACAGTCCTTACTGAAAACTCCATTTTTACAGAGCTAATTGCACCAACTCCTCATCCACACATATAAACAGGGAAGTAGCCTAAATATGGGGTTTTTTTCCTTGACTTGTTCTTATTCCTGCTGAGAGGGCTGGTTGTGGGTATCACAGCAGGAAATCCCAGGCACCTTTAGCTGTGTGCCTGTGGCAGAAAGTTTTGGGTCAGGAAAGGGGAGATTTTTCTGAGATAACTTTGTGATGGATTCTGTAGATCTCTAAGTGTATTTTGAATGGTGGGACTTGCTGGGTCTGGGTGATCCTCACTTGGATTCAGTATGATACCTCAGAATTGACTTAATGGTTTGTATTTTACATTTCTACAGAGCCCAAATCATCCTCCTGGCTGTAGCTGATTTAAATAATGGCTGTTTCATGGTGAAACTGTCTCTCCTGCTCTTCCCTCCCTGAGAAGAGAGCAGAAAGTGGCTGAGCAAGTGGCACATATGGTTAAAATAGTCTTGGAGCAGGAGCTTCAGAGTTATTCATAACAGCTGAGCATGTAATTGTGCATAATGCAGCAGAAACATTTCTCTTCTTGTGATTGAAAGGCATTTGCTTTTGATTGGTGTGCAACTGTTGTACCTGGGAATATCAAGGGGCTGTGAATCTGCATTATTTCAGGCAGGAGTGCTTATCAGTCACATCTGAAAACACTGGAGCAAAATGGCCTCGTGACAAACACAGGCAGGGCCAGTAACAACCTTTACAAGGCAGTTTTATAGAGCAGGAAAAACAAGAGGGGCTGGATCCTCAGCTGCATAAAACACCCTGGCTGTGCTGCTGCTGCCAGGGAGGAGCTGTGAGAAACGATGCTCACTTCCAAAAAATGTAAAAGGTTTATTAAAACCATATCAAAAATACAACAGAATCTGGAAACCCAAAGAACCAGGAATATTTCTGTGTCTGCTCTGGGGTGCCCTGACCCCCAGGGGAGCACTGACTTTGACCCTCATTCATGGAGAAAGTTTGCTAAACTCCAGAATAGACTGGAATCCACAAAAGTGTGGAATAGATTATACAGAGTAGTGTAGGTGTATCACTTGGTGAGAAATTGAGGGTTTGGGATTTTTAGTATGTTGCGGATGGAAGCAAGATGGAGGCCACAGGGTCCTGGGCTGCTTCTTCATGCTGCTTCTTCCTCCTTCTTCGTGGGTTCGGGTGGCATTTTGTAATTGGGTGGAAAAGTCTGCATTCTGGGCTGTTTGGGATCAGTTATTGGGTTAAAAGGGAAATAATCTAGGTGTCAGCTCTTACTTGCATAGTTTAGTCTTAGAAGACCTGGTACCAAGAGATTGTTGGCCATTTCTGTGGTGCTTTTCAAGTGCGCTGAGCCTGGTGTGGACAGCGTGCAAAACTCCAGATAAGATAACAATAAACAAGAACCTGAAGACCAAAAAAATCCAGTGTGTCTCTCTTTCCTGACACAAAACCACTCCAGGAGGGTCTCCCCCAACAGGGGAGCCCCCAGGGAGGGCCCAGAGTCACAGAAGTTGAGGAATTGGCAACAGGTACCGCAACAGAAGACTGAATGGAGAAAATATTATGGCACCTGGAGCAGAGGATCTTTCCCACCATGTGCTGACCCACACCATAGAGGTTTAACCATTTAACCCTTTGGCCCCTCCCAAAGTTCTGTCCATGGACTCCTCTTTCCCTGCCCAGTGCTGGAGATCCCTGCCTGACACCTTGACTGGAGCTCAGGTGCTGCCACAGGAACGAGTGACCCTCCCAAATGTCCCAAACCCAGGGCACCCCTGAGAACCCCCTGAAAACAAGGGGGGTAAAACACAGCTAAAAATCTATTTTTATAGAACTGCTCCTAGCATACATACATGATATTTGCCTTTTAATTGTGAGTCAACCATGGCATTACTCATCTGTCACAGAGCTGATGCTCGCAGACCCAGGGAAATGCCAGCAGCAGCTGCCTCTGCTGTGAGGTTGTGGTGAAGCTGTGCTGGGGGATCGGTGAAGCAGAGCTGCTCTGGTGAGAAAAGCTTCCTACAGCAAACCTTTATCTGGGATCTTTGGGGAGGAGGTGAAGCAGGTGAGCTTGGACGCTGGCCCAGCCATGCCGTGGCAGTTTGCCATCATCTCAAATCCAGGCACTGCTCACTTCCTTTCATTCTCCCCCTTGGACAAAATATTGACCCAGCAGGCTGGGAGTACCTATTGTGGGATAAAAGCATGTGCAAGTGCTGTGGAGTGCACTTGGACGTGGTCCTGGTGGACAGGAGGCTGTAGAAGCAGTGACTCATTAGCTTGTACACCTCATCCATCCTCACGGTGTAAAACGTGGGGATGAGTTGGTGTGAAGGACAGATTACTTTCCACTGGGCTGGGACCGGAGTTTGATCGCTGAGGAAACCATGCTTGTACTCAGGAGAGGAGTCCAGTCCACAGAGCTGCTGATCTGAGACTTTCATCTGTGCGAAATTCACTTTGGAAGAGTAATATCACCAAAAAGGAAAGCTGGCTGGCTCTCCTAAATTAAGCAATTACTCTTAGACACAGTCCTGTCTCTGAAGTACTTGGAAGTTCATCCTCAGGCTGAGATGGAAGGTGGTTTAACAAGGTGTTTTACAAAGTGTAGGTGGATAAATTCCTGGAGCAGATCTGTATAAGCCCGCTGTAAAGGCTGCACAGAGGTTAAACAGATAGATAACTTCATGGAAGCTGAGTAATCACACTATTACTCTGTATAATCTTGCTGGAAGGCACATTTTTCTACAGAGCAATGATACAGAAGATATTTGTGTGTAGTGATTACAGCAGCAGAAATCAATTGCACACAGCAAATAATTTGTTAGCACAGGGATGCACATTATGTCATCAATAAAGGGATTAGTTTGTTGAACTATAATGAGGGTGAGAAGAAAGCAAACTTCCTACTGCTGTAACTAGTCCAGTCATAATATTGGCAACAAATATATCTGGTATACACACATCCTTCTGGAGTCTGGGTGTGTGAGCTTTCCTTAACACCCACTAGCTCTGTATGTTCTTTTCATTTTCAGTATACACCATAAGTACTCATTAATTTCTTAAAAATAATATTTATCTAGGGTTTTATTAATAAATATATTTATTTTCATCTATTATTTATTATTAGTTATCATTATTGATTTATAGAAATTAATAAATATTATATTATATTTATTCTTTCTTTAAAAGAATATTTATGCAGGGTTTAAAATTATTTTCTAATTTTTAATAATTTTAATTATTATTATTTTATATTAATTAATAAATATAATATTTTTTGTTTCTTTAAAATTATATTTATCCAGGGTTTAATTTTGTTATTTTTTTAATTAATAATTTTTTTATTTTATTCATTTTAAATAGTACTTAACCTCGTTTCAAGGACTATATCCAAGCACCCTGCTACATTTACTTACAAAGGAAAAAGGCATCACCCTAAAGTCACTGCATCTATTAAGATACTTTCTGCCAAGGTACAAGCAGAGTAATCAGTTTCTTTGTTTCTGTTCATTAGGAGCTGTGTGGTATTGAATTAGATATTCCCAAAGGCAGGCACAGTCCCTTATCCTCTGCTTGGATGGGGCCCCAGCAGTGCTAATCTCAGCTGAGCTCCTCTTACACAAACCCTGCTCCCCTGGGCACGTACTCTGTGCTCCGACAGCCACAAATCACTGTGCAGGAGGAGCCTCCCCAACACCTGCCAGGTGGGTTGGTTTCACCCTCCTCAGTGCAGAGTGGATTTTCCAGCAGTGCTGCTGATGGCACACGTTCAAGGTCGCACAAAGAGAGTGGGACTGCTTGGCTGAGGAACAGATGTTGGGCTCTGCCTCTTCTCCCAGCCCCTCAGAGCCACACTGTGGTATTTTCTGGGTCCTCAGGATGAAGGAGGAATTGATGAATCTGACTCCATGTTCTCAGAAGGCTAATTTATTATCATATCATATCATATCATATCATATCATATCACATTACATTACATTACATTACATAAAAGAATGTTGTACTAAACTATACTAAAAAATAGAGAAAGGATACAGACAGAAGGTTACAAAGAATGATAATGAAAGCTCGTGACTGTTTCCAGAGTCCTGACACAGCTGGCTGTGATTGGTCATTAAATCAAAACAATTCACAAGAAATCAATCAAACATGCACCTGTTGGATAAACAGTCTCCAACCACATTCCAAAGCAGCAAAACAAGAGAAGCAATCAGATAATTATTATTTTCATTTTTCTCTGAGGCTTCTCAGCTTCCCAGGAGAAGAATCCTGGGCAAAGGGATTTTTCAGGAAGTATGACAGTGACACCACACATCCTCACACTTGCTGTGAGCTGCAGAAAACCCCTCCTAAGGGTGCCTTTAACACCTGTGTGTCGCTCCCTGGAGCAGAGGGGACTGTGATTCCTTGGCAGGGTGTGATGGCTTCTCTTGAAGAGTTGTCACTGTCATATTTCCTGGAAAAATCCCTTCGCCAGGATTTCTTCTCCTGGGAAGCTGAGAAGCCTCAGAGAGAAATGAAAACAGTAATTATCTGATGGCTGCTCCTGTGTTTACTGCTTTGGAATGTGTCTGGAGATTGTTTATCCAACAGGTCGTTGTTTGATTGGTTTCATGTGAATTGCTTTAACTTAATGACCAATCACCATCAGCTGTGTCAAGGCTCTGAGGAGTCAGCCGTTTTTATTATCCTTTCTTGTTAAACCTTCTGTCTGTATCCTTTCTCTTTCTTTAGTATAGTTTTACCATAGCACAATGAATAGAATAGAATAGAATAGAATAGAATAGAATAGAATAGAATAGAATAGAATAGAATAGAATAGAATAGAATAGAAATCAGCCTTCTAAGAACATGGAGTCAGATTCTCAATTCCTCCTTCATCCTGGGACCCCAGCAAATACCACAGAGTGTCACTTTGGTTTCTCAGCAAGCACTGAGGCCAGGGTCAGCTCCAGCATGATGCTCTGCAGGGAATGATGGTGATGAAGCTGAGATTTGTCTTGCTACAAATCCTGCACCTTTAGGTAGGAATGAGTCTTTCCTTACCCCAGGTTTGAAGATGAATTTAAAACTGACCACTTTGGAGAAGAGCCAGAAAATAAAGAGGAAGCTGAAAAAGCAAATTGGGAATCAGCAGGGGAAAATAATCCCTCCTGATTCCTGCAGGTAGCCAAACATCCCAAAGCATGGGATTAATGTATATAAATAAAGTGTAAACAAATTCAGTGGCAGGACAATGCCTAAATCCTTCGTCCCTCTTGCAAACCAAACATGTTCTTGAAGGATTCAATTATTTCTGAGATCCCACCTTAGCTAGGGATTAACTGACACCAGAGATCAGGAAACCCATGGTATTGGGATCTGTGCATGACTTCCTGGGCTTGGGGTTCGCTGCAAACGATGTAAGGAAGGGGCAGGAGCTGCAGGGTTACCACAAGGCTCATCCAGTTTTTATAGCCAGCCAATGGTCCCTTTGGAGTTTGATGGAGCAGCTGGAGGCAATATTTTCTTGGCCAAGAAAAAAAGGGAGTATGACACATCCTGGCATATATTGGGAGTTGGGAAAGTAGTGAAAAATATCTGGTGTTGCCTGGCACTGTGTAGAGAGGTTTTCTGCAAGCTGCTTAGTCATCCTTGGGATCTCTCTCTGCAAGAGAACCGGAGAGGGATTTTAACAAGAGCCTGGAGCGAGAGGACAAGGAGGAATTGCTTCTCACTGCCAGAGAACAGGATTAGATGGGATATTGGAAGAAATTCTTTCCTGTGAGGGTGCTGAGGTCCTGGCACAGGGTGCCCAGAGGAGCTGTGGCTGCCCTGGATCCCTGGAATTGTCCAGTACCAGGCTGGAGGGAGCTTGGAGCAATCTGGGACAGTGGAAGGTGTCCCTGCCAGGACAGGGGTGGAACTAGAGGAGTATTGAGGTCCCTTCCAGCCCAACCCATTCTGTAGTTCTGTGACCAGACAGAAGGTGTTGCTTGGCCCATTTCTGTGTTGGCTGAAGCAAAAGCCCATTTATGAAGGGCATTTTGGGAAGTGTTTCATGTCTTACACCGTGATCCCAATTGTCAGGGGCATGTCAAAACCTGAGGACTATTTCCCCCAGAAGCAGAGGGTGTGACATGGGGCAAGGCACGAGAGGCTACTGCAAAGTCCCCAGCCTAAACAGAAGCGAAGGAAAGGGGAAAGGAAAGTTCCAGGAAAGGAGAAGGAGAAAGGAAAGGAGAAAGGAAAAGAAAAGGAGAAAGGAAAAGGGGAAAGGAAAGGAAAAGGGAAAAGAAAAGGGGAAAGGGGAAAGGAAAGGAAAAGGAAAAGAAAAGGGGAAAGGAAAGGAAAAGGGAAAAGGAAAAGAAAAGGGGAATAGGGGAAAAGGGGAAAAGAAAGGAAAAGGGGAAAGGAAAGGAAAAGGGAAAGGAAAGGAAAGGAAAAGGAAAGGAAAGGAAAGGAAAGGAAAGGAAAGGAAAGGAAAGGAAAGGAAAGGAAAGGAAAGGAAAGGAAAGGAAAGGAAAGGAAAGGAAAGGAAAGGAAAGGAAAGGAAAGGAAAGGAAAGGAAAGGAAAGGAAAGGAAATCAGAGTTATTACTTTAAACAAAATCACATGTAAATTGTAGCTCTGCTGGTGTATTCTCGGGAGCTTCCAGCCATTTAATTGGTTAAGACAGACATAGAGCAGTACCACTATCTGCTAGGGACCCACATAAATCATCAGGGATGGTTTCTGTTGCTGTTGCATGTAGCCAGGCCTGCTGGCCTGAGTGCCACAGAAAGGAAGCAAAATACTTCTCATCCTGTCAGGAGCTGCTCTGTGTTGTAATTGCAGTATCTGTAAGGAAAGCCAGGGTTGGATTATTGGAGATGTCAGAAGCAAAATGGGAGAGATTAAATGGCCACAAAGAGCTGCAAAATGAGGAGGTAATTGCACTTCATAGGAGTTCAAAGATAACACAGGGAATGTAGATCTGGACCAGGGCTGTGTGGAGCTGAGAGTGCACGTGGTGTGTCCCTGGTCTCCAGCTGCTCTCCTGGAGCCCTGTGGTGAGCCTGGAGGAGCCTGGTGAGCACAGCCCTGCTGGACCGAACACCCTGTCCCTCCTGCAAAGGTGGCACAGGACGAGGGTGAACTCTGCTGCATGTTAATGCACTTCAGCAGCAGCCTCTGGAATGAGGAAACCAGCCCCCTGCTGAATTAAAACACAGGGAATACGTGAGTGAGTGAGTGAGTGAGTGAGTGAGTGAGTGAGTGAGTGAGTGAGTGAATCTCCATGGAAGGTTTGGGCAGGCAGAGCATCTCCAAACTCAATGGCGGGTGTGGTGCCTGGTGAGCCCCCTGCACCTCACATGGGGCCAGCCCTGGGGCTGCCTGCCACCTTCACCAGCCCTGGGCCTCCTGCCACCTTTATCATTTCTGGGCCTGCCACCTTCACCAGCCCTGGGGCTGCCACCTTCCCCAGCCCTGGGGCTGCCACCTTCACCAGCCCTGGGCCTCCTGCCACCTTTATCATCTCTGGGCCTGCCACCTTCACCAGCCCTGGGGCTGCCACCTTTATCAGCTCTGGACCTGCCACCTTCCCCAGCCCTGGCCCTGCCACCTTCCTCAGCCTCTCAATGGCTGCTGTGGCTGAGTCAGCCTGAGCTAACCCAGGGTGTTGCCTTCTGTTACAAAGGCAAGGCGACCCAAACTTGCCAGGATTGCTCAGGTCAAAGACGGACGCTAACACCACTGTGGTGGACGGTCAAAGGCCTTTATTGTCTCATCTCGTGGGGTTATATAGTTTAGGGGACTTCATTACGTCAGGAGGGGTCTTACAGTACCATCGATGGTTAGTATGGAGTGGAAAGTTACCAGGGTTAGGGGGGTTACATTCCTTGGGTGATCTCTTATCTCAGGGGATTAGGGGGAAGGGGAGTTCTGCTGCTTTCATGACATCGCGTGATCTTCCACTCTGCCTGTCCCTGCCTGCCACACCAGGGGCAGTAGGAAGCCATGAGATCTTTAAGGAGAAAAGCCAAATATGAGCAGTTGGCTCTCGCGCAGATGCCAGCTTCATCCTGAAAGAGCCCTGAGGCAGTGGGAGAGCTCTGCTGGCTCTCGTTCACCTGTGGTTATTTCTCATCCCTCAAGGCCTCTGCAGGAAGGCTCAGGAGTGCTGCTGTGCCCAGACCGGCTGTGTTTAATTTCTCTCTGCTCCTGTTTTCTCCACAGCACTTTGCTGGTGCCTGGCTGTATCTTGTACATGAGTACAAACCAAAAAGTGACCTTCAGTGTCCCCTGCTCATGGAGCACAGGTGGAGGAGTTGGAGTGGAGCTAATAGCCATTTCTAGCATCCCTGCTTGTTTCTCTTCTCTCAAAATTTAAGAGAATTATTTTATTTCTCTGGAGCAAGGAGACCAGCTCTTTTTACACGTGGAGGAGGAATGCCAGGGTGTCTTGGTTTGGAAAGCCAGGTGTCTGCTAAGGAAGGCAGGAGCCTCCCCTGAAATGGAGAATGTAAACCCTCCCCACCCTCTGAATTGCTATAAATTTTAAATTAAGGGGTTCTCAGGCAAAATATGGGAGCAGGAAATAATAGTTCTTTAATAGGGAAGGGGAAAAAAGGATAAAAATGACAGTGCAGTACACTAGAACAACACTGACAGAGTCAGAACTCAACCTGACACCCTGTGGGTCAGGGTGCTGGCAGCAGTCCCATTGGAATTGTGGCTGCAGCCTCCTGCAGTGTCAGGGTGGTTCTGCTGGAGCAGGGATCCTGTAGAGAAGGATGGATTCTTCCTCTGAAGATCCAGGGAAGAAGAGGCAGCTGCTGTTCCTCTGGGGAATCCCGTGGAGAAGCTGCTGGTGTTCCAGAATCTCCAGATTATATCCAGGTAGGAATGCTTGGCTCCTCCTCTGGGCTCCCACATGTCCCAATGGGATGCTGTAGTTCTTATCAGCCATGCAGGGACATTCAATGGCTGTTATCAGCAGGTGTCCCCTCCTGAGGGAGGATTGGTCACTCAGAGAGAGATAAGAAGCAAACTGCCCCCTGACAAAGGTAATCTGTCATACAGATGGTAATGGAAAACATCTTGCCTTGCCATGTTCAACACAAGGTTGGATTAACACAGGGAATGTAGATCTGGACCAGGGCTGTGTGGAGCTGAGAGTGCACGTGGTGTGTCCCTGGTCTCCAGCTGCTCTCCTGGAGCCCTGTGGTGAGCCTGGAGGAGCCTGGTGAGCACAGCCCTGCTGGACCGAACACCCTGTCCCTCCTGCAAAGGTGGCACAGGACGAGGGTGAACTCTGCTGCATGTTAATGCACTTCAGCAGCAGCCTCTGGAATGAGGAAACCAGCCCCCTGCTGAATTAAAACACAGGGAATACGTGAGTGAGTGAGTGAGTGAGTGAGTGAGTGAGTGAGTGAGTGAGTCTCCATGGAAGGTTTGGGCAGGCAGAGCATCTCCAAACTCAATGGCGGGTGTGGTGCCTGGTGAGCCCCCTGCACCTCACATGGGGCCAGCCCTGGGGCTGCCTGCCACCTTCACCAGCCCTGGGCCTCCTGCCACCTTCATCATCTCTGGGCCTGCCACCTTCACCAGCCCTGGGGCTGCCACCTTCACCAGCCCTGGGGCTGCCACCTTCATCATCTCTGGCCCTGCCACCTTCACCAGCCCTGGGCCTCCTTCCACCTTTATCAGCTCTGGACGTGCCACCTTCCCCAGCCCTGGCCCTGCCACCTTCCTCAGCCTCTCAATGGCTGCTGTGGCTGAGTCAGCCTGAGCTAACCCAGGGTGTTGCCTTCTGTTACAAAGGCAAGGCGACCCAAACTTGCCAGGATTGCTCAGGTCAAAGACGGACGCTGACACCACTGTGGTGGACGGTCAAAGGCCTTTATTGTCTCATCTCGTGGGGTTATATAGTTTAGGGGACTTCATTACGTCAGGAGGGGTCTTACAGTACCATCTATGGTTAGTATGGAGTGGAAAGTTACCAGGGTTAGCGGGGTTACATTCCTTGGGTGATCTCTTATCTCAGGGGATTAGGGGGAAAGGGAGTTCTGCCGCTTTCGTGACATCGCGTGATCTTCCGCTCTGCCTGTCCCTGCCTGCCACACCAGGGGCAGTAGGAAGCCATGAGATCTTTAAGGAGAAAAGCCAAATATGAGCAGTTGGCTCTCGTGCAGATGCCAGCTTCATCCTGAAAGAGCCCTGAGGCAGTGGGAGAGCTCTGCTGGCTCTCGTTCACCTGTGGTTATTTCTCATCCCTCAAGGCCTCTGCAGGAAGGCTCAGGAGTGCTGCTGTGCCCAGACCGGCTGTGTTTAATTTCTCTCTGCTCCTGTTTTCTCCCCAGCACTTTGCTGGTGCCTGGCTGTATCTTGTACATGAGTACAAACCAAAAGTGACCTTCAGTGTCCCCCTGCTCATGGAGCACAGGTGGAGGAGTTGGAGTGGAGCTAATAGCCATTTCTAGCATCCCTGCTTGTTTCTCTTCTCTCAAAATTTAAGAGAATTATTTTATTTCTCTGGAGCAAGGAGACCAGCACAGCTCTTTTACACGTGGAGGAGGAATGCCAGGGTGTCTTGGTTTGGAAAGCCAGGTGTCTGCTAAGGAAGGCAGGAGCCTCCCCTGAAATGGAGAATGTAAACCCTCCCCACCCCTCTGAATTGCTATAAATTTTAAATTAAGGGGTTCTCAGGCAAAAATATGGGAGCAGGAAATAATAGTTCTTTAATAGGGAAGGGGGAAAAAAAAGGATAAAAATGACAGTGCAGTACACTAGAACAACACTGACAGAGTCAGAACCCAGCCTGACACCCTGTGGGTCAGGGTGCTGGCAGCAGTCCCATTGGAATTGTGGCTGCAGCCCTCCTGCAGTGTCAGGGGTGGCTCTGCTGGAGCAGGGATCCTGTAGAGAAGGATGGATTCTTCCTCTGGAGATCCAGTGGAAGGAGAGGCAGCTGCTGTTCCTCTGGGGAATCCAGTGGAGAAGCCGTGCTGGTGTTCCAGAATCTCCAGATTATATCCAGGTAGGAATGCTTGGCTCCTCCCTCTGGGCTCACATCTCCCAATGGGATGCTGTAGTTCTTATCAGCCATGCAGTGACATTCAATAGCTGTTATTAGCAGTGTCCCCTCCTGAGGGAGGAGTGAATGTGGTCACTCAGAGAGAGAGATAAGGCAAACTGCCCACTTGACAAAGGTAATCTGCCATACAGATGGTAATGGAAAACATCTTGCCTTGCCATCTTCAACACAAGGTTGGATTATTAGAGATGTTTGATTATTGAAAATGGGAGAGATTAAATAGCCACAAAGAGCTGGAAAATGAGGAGGTAATTGCACTTCATAGGAGTTCAAAGATAACACAGGAATGTAGATCTTGACCAGGGCTGTGTGAACTGCCTTTATGTGCCCTTATGAAATATAATTTGGGTTTTTTTTTTTTCCAAGAAGCTTCATGTTTGATAGAGGAATAATGTCACAGCAGGTGAGATGGTTTCTGCCAGTTAATTGGAATTTGTGTGGGTCCAACAACCAACTTTTTATGGTGCCTGATTTCCTGCTAGCCCAAACTCAGGATACCTCTCCTGGCATAAATGGAATGGGCTATTGGAGGATCTAGTCCAATTAGTCTAAGTGGCATGGGCTCTCCTTTGCATCACTCTTCAAAGCCTGTAGAGCTGAGCTTTGCAGGAGAGAGGGAATTTGGCCCCCTGCCTTTCCTGTGGTGCCAATTTGGGTGAATTGATGTTTAATGTACGTAGGCAGCACCACCAAGTCAATTCAAGTGGACAAAGGTTAAGTGTGCACTGCAGGCAATTATCCATTAGTATAAAAGCTCCTTGGGATAATATTTATACATTGAAATGCCAGAAAAAATGGACATGATGATAGCTTTTGCAGCACTGTATAATTCATACATCAGAGCTCTGCTTTGCATGTTTGGTGCTTCAGAAATAAGGGAACCCATTTTTGTCAGGAAATGCAACGTGTGAAATGCAGTGTGTCCAAGTGAAGCAGCAACATGCAGTGCTTGCTGTAAACCTTTTCCTTTAATACAGAAATTAGATATATTTTATAAATAAAATATAAATGTCCTGGGATGTTTGATGGAAGAAACTCTGAAATGGTAACCCTGAGATGTCCAGATGGTAAAAATCTCTGCAGCTCACAAACATTTGTGGAATGGTGTCCCTGCAAGAGGCAGGGGCAGAGCTCCCCTGCCCTGCTGTGAGAGCAGGATTTCTCCTGCAGTCTCTACTGTCAGGCTTCAGTGACTTCCCTGTCAATGATGTTTATGGTACCTGGAAAATCCAATTTTCAGTTGAAGGGATTAATAACTGGCTATTATCAGGCATTACCTTAGAAAACAAGTCTGTCTTGTGTGTATTAAACAAGTGGTTCCCTGGCATCAGTGTGCTTGGTACTTGCAAAATTCTCCTGAGGATTCTCTGGTGTTTGTAGTCAATATGGTTTTCTCCATCAGAGGCACTAATTTGGGACATACCCACCTAGAGGGTTACATGTTCAGGTGTTCCACACCTTCAGAAGCTTTGAGTCTTTGGGACTTCAACCTCCACCTCCAATTTCCTTAAATCCAGGTTTTTTACAACATCAGGATGATGCTGTGAAGGTTCATCCTCATCCTATGCCTTGATCCATGGACAGATGGGGAGAAATTAATTTTTTTAATGTTCCCTGATCCACCTTGGAGCTGTGGTCTGTGGCTGGCTGATTTACCTTCATGTGATTTGTTCCAGTTGCCTTAAGAACCATTGTCAAAGCATTTGAAAAATCACAACAGCCCAGGAGCTCCAGCTTTATGCATAAAGAAACCAAAAAAGGCACTGGACCACCTGGGACCCCGTGTGTGGATCCTATCCCTGTGCTTTGGTGCAGATTTGGAGACTGTTGTCATCTCAGGTGAGATTCACCTCCTCTTATCTACAAGTGTGATCCTCGTATTTCTCATTAAAGCTCAGTTCCTGAAGTTATCTGAGCACATCAGAATATCAGATTTCAATTTTTCCTGTGAAAATAGTTGCTGGCATTATAAAATGGCAAGCAGTAAATCCTAAATGTTAGGAAACACAGGGAATATGCTGAATTCTGGGAATGAGATTTTAAATTGTGTCTGCTCTTCAAACCAGTATCACTGGGTTTTGGGGACTGTGGTGTTTGGTGAGGGTGTAGGGAGGAATTTTGTACTGAGACAATTTTTCACTGCTCTGTGAGTGTAAAAAGTGATGTAGTGTGAAATTAGCTTTTCCAGACTCTAATTGCTGTCACAGTGTTTACTGGTCGATCTGTGATCCTTCCATCATCTTTGGAAGGTTAAGGACCCTGATAAAATATCCATTGAAGTCCGAGTTGTTTTGTACATCTCCCCAGGCACTGGATGAGATCCAGCCTAAATACCCAATCTACATTTTCATGAGTCATTGCAGGAGCAGGGAACACACTACAACAGGTACAATTGCCAGTTTCAGTGAGAGCTTTGCTGCCTCCACTCTGACTCCAGCCCAGTCAATCTAAATTTCCATTATGGACAAGGCTGATCTGATATTCCTATGGCACACTGCTCAAAAAACTGTGGGCACAGAGCAGTTATAAACCATTTTCCAATGACTTGGGCCTTGATATTATAGCATGTATGGCTCATGCATCTGCTCTTTTGGAAATCTGCTGGTGCTTCCACACAGCCTGCATAAGGAGCAGGGAAGACACAGAAACATCTGTTTGGAGTTTTAAGCAGCTTGTTAGATGAATTCAGCACCTGGGTTTCCTGCAGTGAGGCAGCTCTCATCTGCTCAGTACGGATGAGAAATGGAAGAACACAACACTCCCTGGGATCCCTGTTCTCCTGGCTCCTGGTGCATTGCTCGAGGTAATTCCTGCTGCTGCAAGTGGGAACTGCCAGTGCAAAACCCCCAGAAATAAATATGGGAATAGAATTCTGAAGGGGGAAAGTTTACTCTGCTAAATCTGCTGAATCCTACAAGAAATCTGGAGAGGAACTGTGTCACAGACATCTTTTATGAAAAATCCTTTCCATAGGAGTTTTCCTCCTGAGAAGCTGAGAGGCCTCAGGAACAAAATGGGAACAATGGTTATCTGCTGCTGTGGAATGCAACAGGTGCATTTGGGATTGGTCTCATGTGGTTGTTTCTGACTAATGGCCAATCACAGTCAGCTGGCTCAGACTCTCTGTCTGAGCCACAAACCTTTGTTATTCATTCCTTCTTTTTCTATTCTTAGCCAGCCTTCTGATGAAATCCTTTCTTCTATTCTTTTAGTATAGTTTTAATGTAATATATATCATAAAATAATAAATCAAGCCTTCTGAAACATGGAGTCAGATCCTCATCTCTTCCCTCATCCTGGGACACCTGTGAACACCATCACAGAACTGTTTACGTGGCACGGAGTGACAGGATAAGGGGAAATTGCCTCAATCTGACAGAAAATAGGTTTAGTTGATGTATTAGGAGGAAATTCATCCCTGTGGGAGTGGGGAGACCCTGGCACAGGGTGCCCAGAGCAGCTGTGGCTGCCCCTGGATCCCTGGCAGTGCCCAAGGCCAGGCTGGATATTGGGGCTGGGAGCAGCCTGGGACAGTGGGAGGTGTCCCTGCCCATGATGGGAGGGTGGGAGTGATCTTTAAGGTCCTTTCCAACCAGACCATTCTGTGATTTCTATGATTTCCATGATTTCTGTGGATGTGGTGCTGCTACACACAGGTTATGGTGTTTCCATCACAGTTCCACCCCAGGTGATTCCTTGGCAGTACTCACTACTGGGCAGTGGTCCTGAAAAAATCACTGTGTCTGCTTAAAAAGCCCCAGTCCTGAGCCAGTTTTTTTTCTGTTCCCTTTTTCCCCCTTCCCCACAACTGGAAAGGATGTCTCTGGTTTTGGTGACCATTACACAGCCAAATGGGAATCTCATTTTGCTGGGAGCTCCTGGCCAGGCTGTGAAAGCAGCACAAGGGACTTGGCTCTGGGAAGGAGGTGCAGAGCAGCTGCATGATGACGAGTCCCTTCTGCTTGGTAACCTTCTCTTTTCCTTCCTGTGTATAAGGTGTTAGACATGAGTTGATATCAATGGTTAATTTGCCACAGCAAGAGAATTTCCATTGAAGTAAATTAATTTTTAGCCTACTCAGGGAACCCAGGAGTGCATCCCCTCCACCTGCTTGTGTCCATGAGCAGAAGGAATGGGCTTGTGAGACAAAGTGTTAGGTTGTAATATCATTTTGCTCCTTGCAGCTCTAGAATCAGGCTGCCCAAACAGTGTGTTTGTGTCATGGCCACAGAGGAAGAATCATTTTGGCTGTGCCCAAAGCATGCTGTACCTCCCTCTAAGGCCAGTGCACCAAAATTGGCTCATGGCCCAGTGCAGAGGCCCTGGACCCATCAGGAAAAAAAGCCCAAAAACGGCCCCAAAATAGGCACCAAAAAAGCCCCAAAATGGCACAAAAGTGGCTCAAAAATGGGCCAAAAATGGCACAAAAAAAGCCCAGAAATGGCCAAAAATGACCCAAAAAAGCCCCAAAACAGGGACAAAATTGGCCCAAAAATGGCCCAAAAATGGCCCAATAAATGGCCCAAAAATGGCACAAAAAAGCCCCAAAATGGCCCAAAAATGACCCAAAAAATCATTTATGGCCTGGAGTTCTTGTACTCTTTTGGGTTTATCCTTTCCAAAATTGAGGGAGGAGAAGAACTGTGATTGTCTGGTGCCTCCCCACCCTGCATGAACAGCACTGGCCTGTGCTAACCTGGATATAATATGTTTTGTCTGATGTAGTTCTAATGATCAATGAGCTATTTCTCTTTCTTTTCTGAGTGATTTTGATTATTATGTATAACAGCACATAGTCTCCAGTGGATAAAAGCCTCTAATTCCATTTTATCCAACTCAGAGAGCAATCTGAGCAACTGGCTGTTGCCTGTATTATTCAGCAGCAGCTATGGCATGTATTATTGCACATGATATGAAGGACTTTGTAATAAATATTTAGTGTTCCTTTAATCTGTCTGTTCTTATATCGTGTTCTGCAGATAATCCCCAACTCCACCATGTACAATTTAATAATTCTTCTTCTGTCAATCTGCTCTTGTCCCTCATCCAGGCACCCGTGCCCACCTGCCCTGGCATGAGCTTTCCATCAGTTTTTCTTTAGAGTTCTGGGTTTTCATGACTGTGTCATTAAGAGGAAGAACATTTGTTGCTTGTGTGGATTTGTGAGTGGCAATAAACTGTCTTCTGCTTAGATCCCAGCTTTCTGGCACACAATTATTAATTTTTTCCTGGTTGGAGATCAAAGGCCTTTGGGAGACACCAAGGTCTCCCAAGACCCTCTCCAAGGGTCTCACCAAGGCATTGGTGATGTTTGTGTGTGCTGCTGACTCTTTTATCTGATGCAAGTTACTTTGTGCCTGTCCTTTCTTCTCACACATTTCTTGGGTGGGTTGGAGCCCTTCAAGGAAGGGGCTGTCCTAGGTGGGAACCCTTAGGGGGACACAGTATGGGTAATGTAGAATATAATCTTATCCTCCAACGAGTTGCAGCTGGACCCTATTACTAAAGATTAGGAGCAGGCCTGATGTTAACAGGCCACACCTGTAGCCAATAAGCACAAGTGGTATAAAAGAGTGGATGGGTGGGATCTGGGGTTAGAGAATTCAGATGGCTGCTGTAAGGACCAGGAACAGTCAGTGCTTAGATGAGATGCCTATGAGAAACACCCAGGAGGTATGAAACTCTGGTGCTATGGAATCCTTGCACTATAATGATAACAGAACCACTGATATATAAGACAACAGGAACCCAAGCCTGGGGCACCAGGCATCTTTGGAGTGTGGGGACCATGGAGTTCAGCTCTCATGTGGCTCTGTCATCAACATGGCCACATTGCAAGGGCTGAGCAGAAATAAAGAGCTGTGAGCTGGAGAGTGTTTTGTGGCCAAAGGGAAAAGGGACAAGGCCTCATGAACACCAACTGCTCTGAGTCTGCCCCAGCTCTGGTGACCAGTGGCAGGATGGAGCTGTGTCACAGGAGGTTTAGGCTGGGTATTAGGAAAAGCTTCTCCTTGTAGAGGGTGTTGGGGCACCAACCTGGCTCCTCAGGGAATAGGCATGGCCCCAAGGCTGCCAGAGCTCAGGAAATGCCCAGACCAGAAAAATGGTGGGATTGTTGGCCCTGTTCTGTGTAGAGCCATGATGCACTGGATGATCCCTGTGGGTCTCTTCCAACTCAGGATATTCTACAAGTCTTTGAAAAGGTGTCCCCAGACCACCATGGTTAACATGCAGCTGAATCTGTTGACTGACTTTTCCCTTCGCTCAGTCCAACTATAACTATCAGCTTTCCAATTCCTGTGACAATGGAATCCAAGTCTCAAATAATTCAGGGCTTCTCACTTGAGTTCTCTTTGGAGCAAGGACCACATGAAGAGGCAGGTGGTCTCTTCATGAGAGAGGACATGCATTTTTCTGGAGCACCCTTACCCCAACCAGGCCTGACTTGCACAGTCAGATGTACCCACCTGATGCTTTCTCTGCTACCATAAATTGGGGCTGTTAACCCTCAGGGAACAGAGCACTAGAGATGGGAAGATGTCATGATGAAAAGGACAGTGACAAGCAGCATATCTGCTACTTGTCCATGGTTAACATGCAGCTAAAGTCTGTTAACTGACCTTTTCCCTTTCTGAGTGCAGCTATAACCATCAGCTTTCCAACACCTGTGGCAATGAGATCCAAGTTTAAAATAATCCAGGGCTTCTCACTTGAGTTCTCCCTTGGAGCAAGGACAATGTGAAGAGACAGGTGGTCATACACCAGTGTAGGGGGATACAGTATGAAGGTGGTATAGAATGTAATCTTATCCCCAAAGAGTTGCAGCTGAACCAATTGTTAAAAATTAGGAGCAGGCCTGATCTTAACAGGCCACACCTGTAGCCAATAAGAACAGTGGTATAAAAGAGTGGATGGGTGGGATCAGGAGTGAGATGACAACTGCGAGGACCAGGAACAGCCACTGCTTAGAGGAGCTGCCTGTGAGAAACACTGAGGAGGTATGGAACTCTGGTGATATGGAATCCTTGCACCATAATGATAAGAGAACTCTTGTTACATAAGACAACACACCAGGACATGAATTTTTCTGGAGCACCCTTACCCCAGCTGAGCCTGATTTGCACAGTCAGATATACCCACCTCTTGCTTTCTCTGCTATGATAAATTCTGTTAACCCCCAGGGAACAGAGCACTAGAGATGGGAAGGGGATGTCATGATGAAAAGGACAGTGACAAGCAGCATGTCTGCAGTGGCACCCTGCTTCACTGCTTCAAAGTTAGTTATACTGCAAGTCAGGATTTATTATAACTATTCTATAAACTGTGCTAATGAAATCATGCCAGTATTTGTTCAAGCAGGCAATAATGCTGAACCAGAGAAGACATGAAAAGAGTTCTGATCATCTATTAATAGTGTTGCAGTCCTATTTTGAAAAGCTCCCCAAATTCGTGTGTGGTGGCATTAAACGCTAACCTCCTTAAAGAACACTTAGTGCACCTTAGTAGTATCTATTATAGTATATGGGATTTTAATTGCTTTATTATAAAAGAAAGCAATATTCACCCTTTTATGAATTTTGATTTAATGACTTTAGCACATTCATTATTAGTTCATTATGGTTCTGTGGAATTGAGGCCTCCTGAGTTAAAAGGATGTCCCCACACTAAGCTGGCCTCAATTAAATTGTAATCATATTGTGGTTAATCTCAAGGACTTGCTCTATAAGGGCAGAGTATGAGAGAGAGAGAGGCAGTGGGGGGCAGGAGGAAGAAACAGGAATGCAAAGAAGCAGGATTTGTGTTGATGAAAAGCTGTTTAAGTCCTGGGCTAGAACCTGAAGTGGCTTCCTTAGCTTGATCCATAATATTACACACTTAAAGCTACAACTAGAACTTCCTGAAGTAAATAAAACAATGCTGGTCTTTAGGAATAGAGGAAAATTCTGTTTAGGGAGGTTTGGCCAGTTTCTCCTCAAGCCCTGGAGCCAGCAAAGGTCCATGAGAACAGGCCACTGACAGATGCCAGTGGGACTGGAGAGGAACAAACAGGATTGCAAAAAAGCAATATTTGTGTTGATGAAAAGCTGTTTAAATCCTCCTCTGACAATGTCCTGGGCTAGAACCTGAAGTGGCTTCCTTAGCTTGACCCATAACATTACACACTCAAAGCCACAACTAGAACTTCCTGAAGCAAGTAAAACACTGCAGGTCTTTGGGAATAGAGGAAAATTCAGTTTAGGAAGGTTTGGCCAGTTTCTCCTCAAGCCCTGGAGCCAGCAAAGGTCCATGAGAACAGGCCACCGGAGGGGACTGAAGGTGACACTTGTGTCACTCATGGTTTGGCTGGGACCATTTGTGTGCAGACGGGAGGGAAGGGAAGCCCCTTGCAGAGGGCAGTGTTGAAGATGCTGTGGGCAGGGATGCTGCAGCAGCTCTGTTTGTGCCCATGGTGCCAGCCTGGGTGCAGGATAAGGGCTCTCCACTGGAGCCTTCCCCTGCCATGCTCGGCCACGGGACCACAATAAGGAAACCAGCAACTTGGGATGCTCTGGAAGAATATTGGAAATTCAGCTCACAAGCAATTTGGTTGAAATATTCCCTCTTTGATGTCTTGCCATGCTGAACAGTATAATAACTCTTCCAGAAGAACACTCCAAACAGAGCTATTTTGGGATTACATTTTTCCTTTAGCTTTTATCCTGTGGTTTTCCTGAATCTACTTTTTATCTCCTACATTTCACTGAAAATGTCTCGAGCTCTCATCAACCATTTCTGATGTTTCAAGATCCCTTCAAGCTTAGATCCTGGGTATAAATAAGAGTTCTTGTTCATAAAGCTGGAGTGCTTTGCAATGACTGTTTGAAAGGCTTTCTGTTGTATTTTTTTTTGCTCTACTGTGGAGCCAAATCTGGAATCCATGAGGCCCAAAACTGAGAGGCCAGATTCCTGTGTGTTGCAAAGTAAACATTTGTAGTGCTGGGGTCAGGGAAGATTTCCACAATAACTTCCCAGCAGAAAGCCAGATCCTCAACAAGAACAGAATTGAGTACAATCTTTGATTTTGGTTCATAATTTGATGTAATTTAAACTAGAAAAATAGTTAAAAGGGAAAAAAATAAGCCCCAGAGAAACTAGAATCCTGGCTTTCACATACTGTCATTGTAGTATAAAGCCCAGTGAAGATTGTGAAGAACAGCAATTTTCAGGCTTTAAAAGATGTTTGTCTCTGTAAGAGCACAAAGTAAATTAAGTCTAAAAGGTTAGTTATCAGGAACAAACCTCACCATATTTTGTCATGTTGTTTAATAATTATGAATGACAATTACTGTGGGGATATCAGTAATGTTGACAATGTTAATCGTTCATAATTTTTTTCTGTATTTCAGGAATTAAATGGAAAGTGTTGTGTTTCATGAAGTTAAAAATAAAAGCTATTGGGGGAAATGATCTTTTTATGGGAGTGACTCATGTGTGGAGCTTTCCAGCATCTTTTCGGTCTGTGGTTGTCTCTTCATCAGCTCACAGCTTCAGTGAGTCTTTTATTTCCCAAATTTCACAAGTCTCTTTAAATCCCTATTATAAGTTGCTGATGATCAAAGGCCAGGCAAGACTCTTTAGCTTTGCTGAAGGAAACCACTCTCAACAACCCTGACTCAGTACTCAGAGAGCTGGAGAGTTCCCTAAACTGAGGCACATCTGTTTGCCATGAGATTTTACCCTTTTTTTCCATTTTTCTTATGCCATTTAGGGCATTAAATTGCAGATGATCAGGTCTACAAAAAGCCCAGCCACTGAATTCTTGCACAGAAAATACCCAGCACTGACAAGACAATGTCCAGGGAGAAGACAGCTTAAGGAATTTCTTCCTGGCTGTGGAAATACGTCCACATTGCTGAGAGAGGCTGGCTCTGGCACCTCTGCAAGCTCCTGGCAGTGCAAGCTGAACCTTGGGAGCCATTCAGCAGCAAGCACTGAATGAGAGGTGCTGTGGGGTGTGGAGCACCTCAGAGGGCAGGGACACAGCAGTTCCCTCCAAGTGCTCTGCTTGAAGGGGTTTTGGGCTGAGTTCAGCCACTGACATGTGGGACAATGCAAAGGAAATCTCTGCATGTAACTCACTGCTGTTTCTGTGCCAGCGCCACCATAACTGCCCATTGTTATAGATTAATAATGAGATGATTGGCTCTCACAATTAAAAGATAACTATTGTGTGAATATTCAGAAAGGCTTTAGTGATGTACAGTTATGTTATTGTGGTTTAGATGCCCTCTGCTCTCCCCACAGTTCCCTTTCCCCCTGTATTGTTGCCATCAGACAGCCTGGGCTGTCCAGGACAGGTACAAAGGAGCTGCACAGGTGTCCCTTGCGTGGGGCAGGTGGGAATGGAAAAGCTTGGGGGTGCTCAGGGGGTGGGCATGGCAGCACCTGAGCTCCAATGCAGGTACAGGAAAGCAGTCTGCACTGATAAATGGCAAAGAAGAGCTGCCTGACAGACCTTGGAGGGGCCAGGGCTGGCTGATGCCACCCCCAGGGGTATAAAACACTGAGCATCCAGCTTGAAGATGAACTGGCCATGTGGTATCCATGAGGGGCAGCTCCCAGCACTGCAGCTTTTCCCTTATGTAGTCCTTTGCTGTATTTTTGTTAAGGTTTATTAAACCTCTTTAAAAATTTCAAAGTGAGCAGTTGTTTCTCAAACCATTCTCATCAACACAACCTCATGGATATTGATGAGTTGTTTACAGGGCACAGTTCCCCTGGCACGCTTCTGACCCAGAGAACAGCCAGAGCAGCTCCCTTCCCCTCTGCCCTGCCTTGCCCTGGGCTGGGAACTGCAGCAGGGACACGCAGGGCACCTGTGGCTGTGCTGGCACCAGGGCTTGGAGCCACAGCTGTGTCCTGCTTTCCAGGCTGTAAGAAAGAATACTCTCTTTCAAAGATTTCTAAAAGGTTTATTAAAACCTTTTCAAAAATACAATAGAAGAGTGAATAGAGAAGATTCACCGGGAGCAGAGGATTTTCCCACCACGTGCTCACCCACACCATGGAGGTTTCCCCTTTTAACCCTTTGGCCCCTCCCAAAGTTCTGCCCATGGACTCCTCCTTCCCTGCCCAGTGCTGGAGATCCCTGCCTGACACCTTGGCTGGAGCTCAGGTGCTGCCACAGGAACGAGTGACCCTCCCAAATGTCCCAAACCCAGGGCACCCCTGAGAACAGCACAAGGGGGTAAAACACAGCTATAAATCTATAAAACTGCTCCTGACATATGTACAGGATATTTGCCTTTTAATTGTGAGAGTCAGCCATGGCATTGCTCATCTATCACACAGACCATGCATGCTTGTAGCTCCTGGAACTGATCAGCCTGATCTAGTGGATGGCATCCCTGCCCATGCCACAGGCTTGGAACCAGCTCGTTTTAAAGGCACCTCCCAACACAAACCACTCTGTGATTCCATAGATCTCTGTATTCTATTGTCACAATTCACATTCTCTGAAAAATCCCTTCACCCAGGATTTTTCTCCTGGGAAGCTGAGATGCCTCAGAGAAAAGGAAAACAATTCTTCTCTCATTTGCTTCTCCTGTGTTGTGCTCATGTGCAATGTGTTTGGAGATTGTTCACCCACAGGTGATTGTTCCATTGGATTCTGCTGTGAGTTGTTTTCACTCTTTGGCCAATCAGGGCCAAGCTGTGTTGGACTCTGGAGAGAGTCACGAGTTTTCATTATTATCTTTTTAGCCTTCTGTAAGTATCCTTTCTGTATTCTTTAGTATAGTTTAGTATAGCATTCTTTAATATAATATAGTATCATAAAATAATAAATTAGCCTTCTGAGAACATGGAGTCAGATTCATCATCCCTTCCTTCGTCGGGGATCCTGGCAAATACAATATTCTGTGATTCATTTTAGTGGAAGCCAGCACCCTGCATGTGCCCCTGAGTGATCTCCAAAGCTGTGCAAAATGAAGTCAGTCCCTCACACTGTGTGTGTGTGCTGGGAGTAGGCACAGCCTGAGCCTCCTGACAGATTTTGAGGAGCAGGTAGAGGAGAAGGGGCTGGTGAGAGATGAACACTGTCAGGCGCTATCTCTGCTTTTGATTAATTTGCAAAGATGAGTAATTAAATCCCAACAATGTTCCTTCAAAATATGAAGAAGTCACCTTCATCTTTTGTCTTTCCCTGGGCTTCCCTTCCCAAGCATACACAGTTTTGATCAGGAGGATACAGCCTGTGAAGTAATTTCTGGAGAGAGACTGTACTGCCTTTTCCCTCAGTAAGCTCGAGAAAGGTAAAAATTATCATATTATGGGTGCTTTGGCCATGAAGAGAAAATGATGCTAGATGTGAAGAGAAAGAAGTTCCTCTTATCTCTGGGAATTTTTAAGCATTAAATTAATTCCCCTATCTCTTGGTGTGTTAATGGGAAGGCTTTCAGCTCTGTGTTAGACAGAGGCCTGCATTTGCATTTAGATGGAGCTATTTTAAGGATTGTAGTATATACATAGGGGCCTGTATCCCATTTACAATGGGATCTGTAAGATAAAATTAATATCTAGTAAGTGGTTGTTTTTGCAGTTTTGTTATAATCTGAACCCGTAACTGAAGTGCCATAATCTGACATAATAAATACCAGAGTCTTTCACTTGAGAGAGATCTTATCCACCCACAGGAAGAATACTCTCTTTAACCAGTGAAGTGGTATTATTTTTTCCCTTTCACAAGATAATCCTGCAGTGCTGCATCCAGGGCAATTCCTGACAGTGATACCCAGATGACTTTTCCTTTTACTCATGTAAAACCATGTTCTGCCTCAGGAGGAAAAAGTTTTTGCCCCACCACCAAGGACAGCATAGCAGGGTGGTGCTGGCTGTAAGGGGGACACAGTGAAGGGACTTTAAATCCTGCTTTTTATCTCTGTTTGCCTCTGAGATGGCTCTGAAGGGAATTTCTCACATTTGCTGGGGGCTGTGCTGGTTGTTGCTGCTGGGTTTGCAAACTGCTGATTTCCAGAAACACCTTGAACCTTTGGTTTTGGTAGACCCCTGACCTTGTGAGATCCCAGGGTACTGCATCTGGGTCCTGGGGTCCTCTGCACAAGAGAAATGGGCCTGTTGGAGAGGGTCCAGAGGAGGCCAGGGGGATGCTCCAAGGGCTGGAGCCAGGCTGGCAGAGCTGGGGGTGCTCACCTGGACAGGAGGAGGCTCCAGGCAGAGCTCAGAGCCCTTCCAGTGCCTAAAGGGGCTCCAGGAGAGCTGGGGAAGGACTGGGGACAAGGGATGGAGGGACAGGACACAGGGAATGGCTCCCACTGCCAGAGGGCAGGGATGGATGGGATATTGGGAATGAGGAATTGTTCCCTGTGAGGGTGGGCAGGCCCTGGCACAGGGTGCCCAGAGCAGCTGGGGCTGCCCCTGGATCCCTGGCAGTGCCCAAGGCCAGGCTGGACAGGGATGGGAGCAGCCTGGGACAGTGGGAGGTGTCCCCATGGAAGGGAGATTGGAACAGGATGAGCTTTGAGGTTGCTTCCAACCCAAACCATTCTGGGATCCTATGACTTAGACAAAAGCTGGGGGCTGCTCTGAGCTGCTGCCAGGTGCCTCTGTTGCAGGGTGATGGATGAAACCCAGGCTTGGGGGTTCAGCCTGGTTTGCACCACCCTAAACCTGTGATTCTATGGCAGCTGCCAAGCCTGAAGGAGAGCCCTGGTGGAGTAAAGGCTGTGCCTCGTTCCCTCTGGGGGTTTCTGTGGTTGAGATGACCCCAAGGTGTCAGAAAGTCTCTTTTTCCCAGCCCCAAGTTTGAATGAGGAGTCAGGATTCCTTGGCTCTGCTTTTCAGGGTTCTTTATTCTCTGTTATCTATAGCATTCTCTCTCTGACCTGCTGAGATCTGTCCAGCAGGCCGGGTTGAGGCACACTGACACCCTCAGGGTGGTGTTATCTTTTTATTCTCAGAGCTGTGTGTGCTTTATTTACAATAATTTTCCAATACCTATCACCTATGTCAGACAGTCTGTCTCTACTCTAAACCAACCCTGAAGTGCCACCATCACAGCAGAAGATGGAGGCTAAGAAGAAGAGAGAAGAAGGACAAGGCACGCCCAAATCCCTCCATCTTGGCTTCTGAATCCCTTTTGTAAATCAAAGGCAACTTGGACAAAGGGGAGAGAATGATGCATCTGACTCCACCATCAGAAGGCTAAAGAATTAGTTTATTATAGTATATTAAATGCATTTCATCTAAACTGAATCTGCCCTGCACTCACTCTTGCTCACAACCGCACAGAATTGCACTCATCTCTGATTCTCTCGTGGCTGTCCCATAACACACACACACACACCTGGCCCTGACAGTCCAAGGGAACAAAACATCCTCACTTTGGGTAAACAATCTCCATGTTGCATTCTGCTTCAGCCCAACACAGGCGCAGCAAGTGAGATAAGAATTGTTTTCCTTCTTCTCTGCTTGTCTCACAGCTTCTCTCTGTTCAGGGGGCATGTGAATACCACAAACCCCCATTCTAAAACCTCAAAATTCTACTTTTCTATCCTGTAACAAGCTAACTGTCATTCTACTTAAACTCTTGTGGCTTGTAATTCTTCATATAAGTTGGTAGTTTTTTCCATGGGTTAAAATGAAAGCCGCAGGTGTTTGTGACTCTGTGCCAAGGTCTCTGAGCCCCCTGCCAGGGGCTTGAGTCCTCCAGGGCACCCAGAGCAATGTCCTGGGTTCTGACATTTCCCCTGCCCAGGGAGGACTGAGCAGCCCCAGGTTCACTCACCCTGAATTCATTCTGCTGGCAGGGAGTGAAGTGGAGATAGAAAATCAATGGGGTTTGTTTCAAATGCAATCTGTTTTCACTGACACAAACTGCTCATCACTATAAAGACTCTGCATCCAGTGACACAGGGTAGCCCCAAAATAATCCAGCCCTGCAGCTGGAGCCATGCAGAACCATGGGTCATTGATGAAGAGGTGTTCAGGGGGATGTTTAAGTGATTTTTCCTAAAATTGTCTCATGGAGTTGAAAAGGAAAATTTTGCTGATTATGCTGACATTTTTTATTAGGCAAAACTCTGGCAGAGTTTCACACTAAAGGTGCTGCATCTTGCAGCTCCTTGTCAAAGATGGAAATGGTGTTGGTCACTTAAGGTCACTTCCAAAGCTTGTAGTAAAGGGATTTTTTTACTTTATTGGGAATTATTAGAAGCTCCTTATACCCTCAGGTAAAATTTTTGAACAGAAATGCCTTGAAAAATGACAGTCCCAACCCCTCTAAATTAAACCCATGTTTCAAGTGGATTAAAACACTTTTCTTTAAAAAACTGAAATGTCTTATATTGGTGTGACTCTATGTTTCTTAAGCTAAGTTATATCTCATAATGGCTGTGCCTTGAGAATATATTTGAGGAATTTACTCCAATTGTGCACATTTCTACAGTATTGAAAGCTCTTTTAATTTTTCTCTAAAAATGAATGTCCGTTAAACTTACAAAACTGGTGCAAGAAATTCCCCATACATCAAGCGAGCACTGCCTCATGGAAAATCCTTGTGGGAAAGATCTGGAGTGCTGTGGGGCGCTGTGCTCTCTCTCACCAGCAATTACTCATCTGACGGGAAGAACCCAAAATTTATCTCCCAAGAACACATTATCGGCATTCCCAGGAGCTGCACCTGGCAGAGGCCTGCTTGCCAGCTCCTCTTGTTCCTTCTCATGCTGACAGCTCTCAGAGAGTTTGTATTTCAGGGAGGAGCAAGCTCTCCTGTTTCCCAGCCCTTCCAGCTGCCCCGTGCCTGCCCGCTGCCTGCTCAGCCCCTGATGAGTGCCTGTGGCCCCAGAGACCAGGTCTGAGATTGAAACTCGGATCAAAAGCTTATTTATTTTGTTTTTCAAGTGAATCCCTATCTATTAAGAATTGGACTAGTGAGCAGTAATCCTCAAGTCTTACATGAAAGATCAAATGAATGGATGGGAAAAGAAAGATAACAGGGGAAAAGCTTGATTTGGACTAGTTTCCCTAACAAGGATGGAAGAACAGTGAGACGTCAATTTGACTTTTACAGAACAGGTTAATGCCAGATACTTGTTTATCCTCAGAGATTCCTCAAATCCACCACATTTCAGCACTGCCTAATGAAAGCTTAGGGAAGAGCAGGAAATGGAGCATGTACAGTTCAGAGGAGGGAAAGATGCAGATGAAAACAAATGCAAAGTCTCTCCCCTTCATGTTTCAAGTGCCAAATTGTGCTTGACATTTCAATTTCCCCAAGGCGTGCTTCCGTAAAATCGTTTTGAACTCTCCTCCAAGATGTTCAGGCTCCCATCAGCTCCTCCCCTGGCACCAGACAGGTCAGACTGAGCTGGGGCTGGGCTGTGAAATGCAACCAGTGCAATAATCACTGCCGCAGCGCTGCATGCAGGAGAGCCATGCATGGGCTTCCCAGTCAGCTTGGCACCATGCAAACCCTGTGCCCACCCCATCAGCTGGAGCTGCTTTGGTTTGGTGACTCGCTTGTGGCTCGTTTTGGAGCATTTCTGGGAATTCAGGCTCTTTACCACTTGTGTGTGGGTTGTTTCACACGAGGATCTCTGTACTGTGTGTCCATAGCCAGGAGGTCTTGAGTCCTTTGGAGATCTGTAGGAGAAATCTGTAACCACTGAAATTCTCACTAGTTCTCGATGTTCCAACATTTTTAGAAAGCTTGAAAGCTTGAATTTTTGAAGTGTTTTGACCCATGTCCCCAGTGAAAAATACCACAATAGGGAAATGGCAGAAACAGTGTGTTTTTCCCAATCCGTTCTATTGATGTGTTTTGTTTTTCTTGTTTTCTTCTAAAGGTCAGTGAAATTTTCTGTTCTGCATAAATTTTATTGACTTTACTCACTGCAATCAGGCTTGTGAGGGAGATGCTGAGACTCTGTCAGTGCCAGAAAGTCAGAAGAAACCTTCCTCCCACATGAGTGGGAATAATGGTGACCCAGCTTTTGAGAGACCTCACGGGATTGAATTCTTTGAAAAATATACCCTTGGGCTGTGGTTGCTGAGCACTTGAGAACACATATGATTGATGACATGGTCATTAGGAGCGTGATTAAGAGCAGCCAGGATTTACATTTACCACCTTGGCCTTTTGCAGTGGCCTGGGGACCACCAGAGCTGTGCACAATGTGACTGCGTGTGTGCAGGGGGAACGGGGGAGCTGTGATTAATTCAGCTGGCAACATGATGCTGGCTCTCTCCTTTGATTGCAGCTGATGAATAGTAGTTTAAAAGCTAAGAATACATTAAGCACTTTGCTGTAGCTCCTATACAGTCTGAGGCCCGGCACCACAGCTGCGCTCCGTTTACAATGGGTGCAGCTGAAGAGCCAAGAGGAAGGAAGAGAGACAGCTTTAACTTGACTTGAACTACGGATTCTGCTTATCTTGGGAAGGGGCTGGAGGCACAGGCACCAGTCTCCCTGTGCTGACAGCAGGAGGGGGTTGCTGGTGGAGTTTTGGGCCCCAGCAGGATTCACGTTCACCAGTTCTGGCTGCTTTGGCACGTAAAAATAACAAGTTGTTGCTCGAGCAGGGAATTGTGCTCCCTGCCCTCCCTCACACTTTGTGCCTGGAAGGGCTTTTCCCTCCTTGCAGAGCTGGAAGCTCCCTGCTGCAGTTTGGGGGTGCCAGCCCCCGCAGGGTGGGCAGGGTGAGCTCTCTGGCCCCCGGCACAGCCCTGGGCTGGCAATGTTGGCACTGGCAGGGATCTTCTGGGGATCCGCCCATTATCCAAATTCCCCCCAAATTTGCACAAGCGTCATCATTTACTCCCACCTTTGCCAAATATGGATGGGATTGACTGCCTGGCTGAAAGTGTTTGGGGAGGAGGCAGTGAAGGAGGGTGGGATGGAAAGCTCAGGCTCACATGCCCTGCGTCCTTCAGGAGCCAGAGTTGTGCCACGGTGGGGAAGCAGCAGCTCCACGGGCACAGGGAGCAGGAAAAGCTCCTCTGCTGCCCTGCATGGGCAGCATCCATCCAGGCACCTGGGCAGAGTGAGACACGAGTGGATCCCTTTTTGTAGAACACAGCAACACTTCTCTAACATCCATTTTCCAACTCCTAGTAGTGGCTGTTAATAACAACTACAACTTCCCTCCCAGAGCCCCTGACTCACTGCTCACGCCAGCGCCATTGCCCTGATTTGATAGTAGCTATTGAAGGAAATAAAAATGACAGCTTTGGAGCAGCCCTGTCAGGCAGCATGATGACTCTTGGCAGCAGGAGAACCATTTGCCCTTCTGGAAACTGCTGCTCAGACACAGGGTTTCAACAGACCCTGTATCTGGTACCAAGGTACCAAGTATCTCTTTTCCCTCACAATGGGGTTAAGGCAGGCTGCCATGCCTCGTGGAAGAGTCCCCACAGGTGACAGATTCTATCCTCACAGCAGGAATTCTGGTGGCATTGCCAGCTGGTGGCCAGCCAAGCCCCAAGGTGTGCCCTGCTTGCTCACTTCCACCTCAAAAACAGAGGGAATTTGTGTGTGCTCCCCACAGCGTGGGACATGGGGAATTTGCTGCTTGCAGGGAAGAGTGGAATATTGCTTCCACTGCTTCCCACCTCTGCACCCTCCACCCTTCCCAGCTGCAGCATCCTTTGCTCCCCAAGGGTTTCTCCAGACAGGCTGCCTTGGCACAGGGCAGCCATGACAAATGGTTAAACTGTGCTGATAAATTATGCTCCTTTGCCCAGTCCTTCTGGAAAGCGATTTTAATGTGGATTAAAATAAAAGAGGTTTGATAGATGCTGGAAATGTCTCCCTTTGGCTGTTAAGAAAAAAATCTGAATGCCTGTAATATTTCTGCCGAGAATTACAATAATTGGTATTTAAATAGTATTCTGAGCAGAGCTGCAATTGCCTAGGAAAGCCAACCCCAGGAGCAAGATCTGTTGTCTTTAAGAGCTCAGCCAGGCTTGGTAACTTGAAAAGAAACTTGAATTATTGGGAATTTAAAACATGCCCTTGCTTTGGCTTGAATGCAACATCAAAGCAGGAGCCTGTGTGTTCCTGAAAAAAAGTTTCCCTCCCCTCCCAGCTGCTAAATGCTGTTTCTCTGCTGATTTTATTAGTGCCACTATCCCAGCATCATCTTCATCTACAAATGCCTTTTTAATGTGCTCACAGGAGGGAGTCAATTTTGCCCTCTCAGAGGAAGAATTACCCACAGCCCAAAGAAGTGGAGTAGCTAAAGAAGGCTGGTGATCTCAGGAACAGCTCTGCTCCCTTTGGAAGCAGTGGGCACAGCACTGAGAGGGCCTCTGGCATCCAGGGAGGGGTTAAATCCATCACACACCTTGTGGATCTGGATCCCATCAGCATGGTGGTCCTTGTACTCAGGGGGCAGTGCCCAAACCCTGCTGCTTCCCCCAGTGTGGTATTCACATGCCCTCTGAACAGAGAGAAGCTGTGAGACAAGCTGAGAAGAAGGAAAACAATTCTAATCTCACTTGCTGCACCTGTGTTGGGCTGAAGCAGAATGCAACATGGAGATTGTTTACCCAAAGTGAGGATGTTTTGTTCCCTTGGACTGTCAGGGCCAGGTGTGTGTGTGTGTTATGGGACAGTCTCAGAGAATCAGAGATGAGTGCAATTCTGTGCGGTTGTGAGCAAGAGTGAGTGCAGGGCACATTCAGTTTAGATACAATGTACATGTTATAGTATAATAAAGTAATTAATTAGCCTTCTGATATCCATGGAGTCGGATGCATCATTCTCTCTCCCCTACATCGGCGTCACCTTTATTTACAATACCCCAGGACACAGCAGTTTCAGAGGGATGGTGTTTCCATGCTTTCCTATCTCCCTTCTGCTGTCACCTGCTCTCCAGTGCTCCCAAAGCCACTGCACGTCTGGGACCTCCACCCCCAAAGGGCCCAATCACTGCTTCATGGAAATCACACAACATTTGTTTTATAATGCCAGGGTTTCTTTTGAGACCAGCCCCACTGTATTTGTATTTGTGAGAGACTGCTGCTCTTTCCTGTGCCTTCCCAAACCCAACATCTTTCAGTTGTACACTGTGCCACCCGTTTCCCATGTAGATCTGGTATCTAAGTGCCTGCAAACCTCAAACCTACTGCTATTTCCACATGGCTTTCCCCTATAATCCCTCAGCTCTCCCACCATGCATAGGTGACCCCACTAATGGGAACACATCAGGGCCTAATGCCACCAGCAAGCTCTGCCTCAAACAAGCTGGGGGCTCTGAGCATGTTATTCACAAGTTTCAGACCAATACAGTTCACTGACACTGATTGTTTCATAGTTGTTCTCTTCCTACCACAACCTCCATTACCTGTACAAAATATATATATTGAAAAATTATATAGATATATAATTATGTTTTATATAAAAATATAACCATATTATAATATATATTATTAAATATAAATATATTGCTATAAAGTATATAATGTATTCTATAAATAGAATATATAATATAAATATTGTATTTATATGTATTATATATACTATATTATATAAATATAATTTATATTTATATGTATTATAAGTACAATACATATATATTTTATATATTACATTACATTATATTATATTATATTATATTATATTATATTATATTATATTATATTATATTATATTATATTATATTATATTATTATATTATATTATATTATATTATATTATATTATATTATATTATATTATATTATATTATATTATATTATATTATCTAGAAATATTACTTATATTTATTTATATGTATTATATAATACATATAGTTTCTATATTTTTATATATCTATATGATCTCATTAATTAAAAAAACCCGGGTAGGTGTGTGAGGATCCCACAACACGTGACAGTATGGACATTCCCAAATTACTGTGGGATGGAGGGGTGCAGGCACAGCTGAGAGCTGTGGGCCAGCACTGCTGTGACACTCCTGGGTGTGATGTGTGGACAGAGCTGACGTTTCTAATGTCAGCAATAACCACTGGGAAATTCTCCCTTTGCCTTGAAATCGTTACAGTTTTATGTGACAGCAGCTTCAGTGCCCAGCTGAGATTAGAAGTCCATTAAGTGCTTGAAATGGTGTGCATGCATTGTGTGAGGGTGTGCACTCCTGAGCAGCTCATGCTGCTCACTCTGTCCCACCCAGGTGTCCATCACCTCCAGGTGCCCACCTCTCCAGAACAGGATCTGCTCAGGGCAGTAGATCCTGGAGCTGCTCTAATTTTTGGTTGTGTTTGCACCCTCTAATTTTAAAGAGCATTTAAAAGTGAGAGGAAAAGTGCTTAACCTCATAGAGCTTATTATATCAACGATAGAGGATAATATATATTGAAAATATATAATATATTATGGATTAAACCTAATAATTACAAGTTAAATTCATTACTGCTTCAAATGGAAAATAATTTGATTGAAGACAGTGGAAATTGTTAACCCAGGGAAGCAGTTAGTTATTTAACATAACTAATAACTGCTAATAACTTCTTTATTTCCTCTTAAAGGAATAAAGAAGTAAACCTCATTTCTCCTGTGACATCCATTGCTTTTCCCCAGTGCAACTCTAGGGATTTCTGCAGGGTTATTTCTGGGACTGAAACACTGAAAATGCACAAATGCTCCATTCATGGTGAAGTGGTTTGGATAAACCCAGACTAGAGTCAAGTGAACACACAGGGGGGAGAAAAAGAGAAATACTCCTGAAGAGGAAATGCCGGTGAAGAGGTTTGTGAGAGCAGGAGCACAAGGCTCACCAAGCCCTTCAGCTCTAGGAGATGCTTCAGTTTCCCTGAGTGGTGAATCGAGCGGAGCCAGAGCTGCTGAGCAGTTCCTTATGCCTGCTGGGGGTTAAACACCAGCAGGCGCTCCCTGGGCACAGCCAGGGAAACATCAGGAACAGGAGCATTTGCTGGAACTCTTCCACAGCTCAGATGTAGGTGGGATCCTTGTGGAGGAATGGCATCCACTCTGGAATTTAAAAATATGAACAGATCTCTTTTCAAATCCTAAAGATTACTGCAGGTGGTTCACTGTGCACTGTCAGGGGATTACTTGATCCAGAGGTGGTTGAGATCCCTAACTCACACCTAGAGAAATGTGTTTGCATGCCAATGAGATTCCCAGACTTGGTTCTTAATAACTAAAAATATTGTATTTTTAGACTTTGGGTAGTCCTCAGAGAGCTAGGTTAGCAGTTTTGGAAATTGAATCCCAGAGCCTTGGTGTCCTGGGTTGTAAATTATGGTTTGGGGCATTTTAATTCCCACCTGTCAGAGCTGGGGCAGGTCTCTGCTGTCCATGGGGCAGTTTTCTTTCTCTCTCCCACAGCCAAGCCTCCCTCCAGGAGATCTCTGCTGTCCATGGCCACTGAGTGTCCCTGCAGGGCTGATCCCATTCCAGCATCCCATGGGGAGATGCTCCGCCCAGGGGAGGAGCCAAGCATTCCTGCCTGGATCCAATCTGAGCCTGGCCCAGCACAGCAGCCTTTGCCCCCTGCATTGCCAGAGGAGCAGCTTTCTGCTGCCCTGCATTGCCAGAGGGAGCCCAGGCCCATCTGCAGCAGCCCTGGAGCTGCAGAGGAAAACTCCCCCCTTGTGCAGGACCCCTGCTGCAGCAGAGCCACAGCTGGAACTCCAACAGGGTGTCAGGTCCTACTCTGACTCTGGCAGTGGTTTGCTCTGGTTGGACTGTTGCATTTGTATTTTTATTTTTCCTAGTAAAGAAGTGCTATTCCTACTCCCATATCTTTGCCTGAGAGCCCCTTAATTTCAAAATTATAACAATTTGGAGGGAGGGGGTTTACATTTTCCATTTCCGGGGAGGGTCCTGCCTTCCTTAGCAGACACCTGGCTGTTCAAACACAGACACTTGCCAAATTAGCCAGCCCAGGTGTGGCTGGAGACCCCAGGCAGTGTGATTTGTGATTCCAGCCCTGTCCCTCACCTTGTAGCACACCTCACAATATCTGAGGGCTTCAAGCTCCTGACACAGACATGATCATTCTCATGGTGGGTATCCATGGTGGCCATGGGCTCTTATTAACTCAGGTCTCTCCCACCTTCAATGGAGAGCATCCTTGCTTGGATATCAAGCAAAAAGAGGCAGAAGCCCCCTGCCACCAGCCCCCTCCCCTTTCCTGAGTGCACTGCCCTGCCCCAGAGCCAAAAGCTGTCACCCAAGGAGGCTTTGAATGCTGGCAAAGCAGGAGGGATCATTCCAATTGAATAGAGCCATACACAGAGGTGGAAAGATCCTCTTAGCACTCATTAATTGTAATTTTCAGGATTAATTCAAAAGATTTGGCAGCTTGGCAGAAGGGAGTTTTAGCACAGATAATTTGCTGCATCTGGATGGAGCCTAGGAAAGGGTCAGCAGCTCCCCCAGCCCCACCAGGGACAGCTGAAGAGAGGGACAGGAGTAACCAGACAGGCAACAGGGATATAAAGCCCCTGAGAGGTGACAAGATGCATTTCACACAAGGCAGAGTAAATATTCATGTGATTTATGAGAGTAGCAGACTTTTCATTGATGATTATATTGAATGGAGGGTTATTTAGAAGCTGAGGGGATCAATACAACAGCTGAGAGTCAAAGCAGCAGAGGGAAAAGTGTAAATTGCAGTGGCTTCTTCTGTGTGAAGTGCTTTCAGTGCCCCTGGATCCATATCTATGAACTGATGGCTTTGGGAACACACTGTTATCTATGTATTATCTATGTATTATCTATGTATTATATATGTATTCTCTGTGTAGTGCTGGACATCCTTCCAGGGAGCCCAGCTCCCTGATGGCTTTTGGAACATACTATTAGGAACTTGTCACAGACATCTTTTATGAAAAATCCTTTCCTCAGGAGTTTTCCTCCTGAGAAGCTGAGAGGCCTCAGGAACAAAATGTAAACAATGGTTATCTGCTGCTGTGGAATGCAACAGGTGCATCTGGGATTGGTCTCATGTTGATTGTTTGTAATTAATGGCCAATCACAGTCAGCTGGCTCAGACAGAGAGCCGAGCCACAAACCTTTGTTATCATTCTTTTCTTTTTCTATTCTTAGCCAGCCTTCTGATGAAATCCCTTCTTCTATTCTTTTAGTATGGTTTTAATATAATATATATCATAAAATAATAAATCAAGCCTTCTGAAACATGGAGTCAGATCCTCGTCTCTCCCCTCATCCTCGGACCCCTGTGAACACGGTCACAGGAACTGATGGCTTTAGGAACATGCATTATCTATGTGTGTAGTGCTGGACATCCTTGCAGAGAGCCCGGCTCCCTCCAGGGCTGTGCAGTGAGCCCACCTCAGGCTGTTGAGTTGCTCTGGTGGAGGGCAAGGCTCGTCCTGCACACAGCACCAAACCCAGCCCTGCCGATGTTCTGCCAGAGACCCAGCTCTGGGCTGGATCATGGTTTAAGCTCAAATCCCCACCTTCACTGCCATCCTCAGCAGGCAGGTAGGGATCAGAGGGCAGGGTGGATGTCAGTTGTCAGAACCTAGGACATTGCTCTGGCTGCCCTGGGGACTCCAGACCCTGGCAGAGGGTTGAGAGACCTTGGCACGGAGTCACAAACACCTGTGCCTTTGATTTTAGCCCATGGAAACAATTACCAGCTTTGGGAGAAGATTTACAAGCCACAAGGGTTTGAGTGGAATGATAGTGAATTTGTCACAGGGTGAAAAAGTGGAATTTTGGGGATTTAGAATGGGGGTTCAAGAGGCAAGATGGAGGAATCTGGGCATGTCCTGTCCTTCTTCTCCTTCTTCTCATCCTCCATCTTCTGCTGGGATGGTGACACTTCTGGATTGGTTTAGAGTAGAGACAGACTGTCTAACATAGGTGACAGGTATTGGAAAATTATTGTAAATAAAGCACACACAGTTCTGAGTATAAAAAGCCAACAGCACCCCAAGGGCAGGGACTGTGCCACAACCCAACCTGCTGGACAGATCTCAGCAGGTCAGAGAAAGAATGGAACAGATCAGAGAAAATTAACAACCTTGAAAAGCAGAGCTGAAGAATCTCTACTTCTTCCTCGAGTGTGAAGCTAGAAAAAAAGACTTTTTAATACCCCAAGAGCCATTCCAACAACTCAGAACCCAAGAGTCAGGGGCACCACAGCCTTTGGTGAGCAAGTCTGAGCTCTCCAGGCCTGCTCAGCCCAGATGGTGTGAGGACTTGTCCTGCTTTTGGCTGGCATAAATTCATTTTTCCTCTTAGTAGCTGACACAGTGGTACATTTTGGGTTCAGTGTGAGAATAGTGCTGATCACACACTGTGGATATTGACAGCCTGGTCAGAGAGAGAAATCCAAATAAACTTTACCAGGAATTGTTCTGGAGAGTTTTAAGAAGGCTGAGAGAAGAAATTAAAACAATCTTGCAGCTAGTGTTTTGAACAGTTGTTCTCTCATAAGATGTTTACCAAAGGGCATCTTTTTAATTAGCCAGTGGTGACAGTGTGTTGATTAAATGACCAATCGGGCCCACCTGTATCAGAACAGTGTATAAAAACACATGGGTTTCTAATAAACTTGTTATTAGCCTACTGAAGAGACTTGGAGTTTGTGTTGCCTTCACTCCTGTTCCTGACTCAAGGGTGACATCACACTGATGTTTTTGTTGTTGCTGAACTCTGCTTCCCCTAAATCAAGGACTTTTCAGTGCCTCATGGTCTGCCCATGAGCAGATGCATGAGAAGCCAGGAGGGAGCGTGGCCAGGACAGCTGAGCCAGGCTGGACAGAGGCAGTTCCATCCCATGAAATGTCCTGCCCTGGAGAGACTGGGGGAGTGTTGGCATCTCCAGCTTGTCAGAGTGACCCCAAGAGAAGTTGGAAAGTCTCTTTTCCCAGCCAGGTGCTTGAAGAAGGAGTCAGGGCTCTTCATTTCTCGGTCTCAAGGTTGTTCATTGTATCTTATCTATAAAATTCTTTCTCCTGTCCTGCTGAGATCCGTTCAGCAGGACAGACAGAGGCACTCTGCCTGCCCCCAGGGCGGTGTTATGTCTTTATAGCAAAAACTACCTGTACAATATTTACAATTCCTTTCCAACACCTATCACCTATGTTAGACAGTGAGCTTCTACTCTAAACCAATCTGTGAGTGCCACCATCACAGCAGAAGATGGAGGCCAAGAAGAAGAAAGAGAAAGGCTGGACACACCCAGTTCCCTCCATCTTGCCTCCTGAACCCCCATTCTAGAAACCCCAAAATCTACTTTTTCCACCCCGTGATAACTTCACTATTATTCTACCTAAACTGTTGTGGTTGCTGATCTTCATATAAAGTTGGTAATTTGCTTCACGGGTCATAATCAAACCCACAGGTGTGTTTTGGGCTCTGTGCCAGGGTCTCTGAGCCCCCTGGCAGGGGTCCTGGCCATCCAGGACAGCCAGAGGGATGTGCTGGGCTCCCACAGGGGATTTGCCTGGATGACCCTGGTGCTGCTGGGGCCAGGCTGGGTGTCAGGCAGCAGGTGCATTGAGAATCGCTTGTTTCTCTCAGATTTATCTCTCTCTCTCTCTCCTTTTAATTACAATAATTATTAGTAGTAGTAGTAGTATTTCTACTATTTTTTCTTTGTTCCAATTACTCCACTGTTCTCATCCCAACTAAAAAGTTTTTCCTTTTCCCCCCTGATTCTCCTCCCCATCCCACTGGGGAGGCAGTGAGACAGCCGCTCTCTCACTGCCTTGGTTTTCTGTCCTTGATTTCTGGCAGGGGTTAAGGCCTGACAGGACCATCTATCTCCTGCCTGACCCATCCCACCCCTGTCTGCACCTTGGAGCCAGGGGAAGATGAGAGAATCACAAAATGGTTTGTGCTGGAAGCAACCTTAAAGCCTATCTCGTTCCAACAAGATCTGTGACAATAGCTTTAGAAATATGATGTCTTTGTGAGCAGAAAAAGACAAGGAAAGTGATTCCTTGTGTGAAACAGGTTATTCTGAAGCATGTCAGGAACTTTGCACCACTGTCTGGCCACTGTTATCTTGTGAGTATTGGGTTTTACTCCCTATCACTTCTTATTACATTTATTCCTTCAGAAGAAGTATAACTCAAATGTCCCTAATCTTTTTAGCATGGAATTTTAGGTTTTAATGGGTTTGTTTTAATTTGCACATATTCTTGTTAATAATGAAATCTGTTTAACAGGACTTAAACCAAAAAGCCTGTAATGGTAATTCAAAACATAAAACTCCAGTGAATTTCCATAAGAATTCCCTGTTAATATTCTTAAGGCTTTTTAATGGGTATTGGTATTAGCAGAAACATCACACAAATTAGAATTAGGCTCTTCGTGAATATTTTAAAATGAATATTCACAGACTCTTCTGCATGAAATTAAATCTAGTTACATTTGATGCTGCTGGTATGTTTTAAGGAAGTATACTTGACTGAAAAAAGATTGTGTTGCCTGTGAACTTATTACTGATAGTTCATTTAATTTATTACAGGCCGTTGAATGTAACAATCAAATTTTATATAGCATAGCCTTAGGAGCCAGTGTGAGGCTTTAAATCTGCAGAGATGGAACCTGAGCCAGTAAATCACTGGTGGAATTAGGAACAGGGACTTCCTGCTCTGGCCAGCCCTCTCGTGTCTCTTGGTGGGGTGATAAACCTGCCCCAGTGCTCTAAAATGGGAAATCTGACTTTGGGCATTTGGGGTTGCCCTACAGTTAGGCCTGTAAGAAATATTATCATTTTCCCCCCTATTTTTCCTAGTTTAAACCCAGTACTTTCCATTGGGATCACCTGTTTCCCAAGCACATCTGGGCCTTGCAGAGGTTTGTGACCCTCTCTTGGCTTTGTCACCAGCTCTGCTTCAGCGGCTGCTGAGGGCTGGTGCATCCCCTGCAGCTCCCTGGCTCTGGCTTAACCTGTGCTGGAATCAGCTCCTCTGGTGCCAGGGGATGTATAGAGAAACAGTCAGTGGGCAACTGTGTCCTTGCTCCACATATCTTTGCTGAATTATTTCCCTATTCTGGTTTTTTCTGACCATACAGAACTAAGTTCAGCCTTATAAAATCCAGATTACCACCCCCAGCTAGCATGACAGCAAAGCAGGTGCTTGAAATTAAACATGTGCAAATCCACTGGAAGTCCAGATGAAGCACATGGTAAAATTTAAGGAAAAGGTGAATTCTGAACTGATAGCTTCACATTTTTTGGACTGGACTGATGAGGAAACATCCCAATTTGCCACAAGAAAATGCCTCTGTGACCCCCTGGGTGTTGTTATTATCACAGGATAGTCAGATTCAATCTGTCCTAGTTTATCTCTTTTATTTTGACAATAACACCTTGTCCCTGCCTGTACATCCCAGGAATCAGGCAGCACTTTCCATGATATATCTTGGAGCCCTTAAAACACAAAAGTAGAGTGTCATCTTCCTGCTGATGTACACCACAAGAACCTGTCATTCCCTTGATACAGTACGGCAGGAGAATGGTCTCTCTTCAAAATATATCACTTGGGAGAGTGGCATTTTGAGTTACTTGCCAGGATGGCAAGTGTTTGAACCATTCACAAATGTAGACAAGACAGGGTAAAAATAATTCTCTAGTTTTCACATGGGCAGCTGGACTACCTGAAGTGCTAAAGATCACATCAATGTCATTGCCATTTAGTGGACAGCAAGGAAGGGAAATTGGATTAAAGCACTTGAGTAGTTCCCAATTCCCATTTGTAATGGTGCCCAGCAGAGGCAGAGTGGCTGAGCTGCCCCCTGCAGATGGAGGCCCAGGAGCTCCTGGCAGAGCAGGATGAGTTTCACAGCCCAGGTTGTCAGCACCCAGGACATTCCTCTGGAGGACTCCAGAGCCTGGCAGGGGGCTCAGAGACCTTGGCACACAGTCACAAACACCTGTGCCTTTGATTTTAGCCCATGGAAACAATTACCAGCTTTGGGTGAAGATTTACAAGCCACAAGAGTTTGAGTAGAATGACAGTGAATTTGTCACAGCGTGAAAATGTAGAATTTTGGGGATTTAGAATGGGGGTTCAAGGGCAAGATGGAGGAATATGGGCATGTCCTGTCCTTCTTCTCCTTCTCCTCCTCCTCCATCTTCTGCTGTGATGGTGACACTGCTGGGTTGGTTTAGAGTAGAGACAGACTGTCTAACATAGGTGACAGGTATGGGAAAATTATTGTAAATAAAGCACACACAGTTCTGAGTATAAAAAGCCAACAGCACCCCAAGGGCAGGGGCTGTGCCACAACCCGACCTGCTGGACAGATCTCAGCAGGTCAGAGAGAGAATGGAACAGATAAGAGAAAATAAACAACATTGGAAAGCAGAGCTGAGGAATCTCGACTTCTTTGGTCTCAGGGCTGAGAAAAAGAGACTTTAATACCTTGGGGTCATTTCAATCACAGACACCCTGAGACAGGTGTGCTGGAGAACCAAACCCACCAGGAAGGCAGTGGGCTCTGTGAATCCATTGCCTGTTTTTCCGCTGTTAGGACCCTGCTGATGGCACCTCTGGCCTGCCTGGACCTGAAGAATGTGCTGCCCGTGCTGCATATTCCCATATTGTTAAAACAAACGGTGAAAGTCTTTGCTCTGTAATGCCTCAGCCTCCAAAGCACTGTGTCCCCTGTGTCCCCATGTCCTCTGTGTCCTGTTGTCCCAGCACTGCTGTGAGCACTCACTGGTGCCACGAGCATGGCCTGTAACACCACCAGTGCTTGCAGTGCTCAGTGCTTAAAGATTTGTTGGATGACTGGCCCAGCTGGCGTTCTTTGTTGAGACTGTCAGCATGAAGAACTCATGGAATCAGGCAGGGCCAGCTCTTCAACCAGCAAGAGCCAACGTGGTTCTCTGGAATCTAAATGGATGATCTGCTCTTCCTTGGGGTCTGCATTAGCTATGCAAGGAAAAAGAACAATTCTGGCAACTGGAGAACAATTCTGTGATGAATTGGTGAATTTTTTTTATTTATTGCCTTGGTGTTGCTCTATTCTACTGCTGGGAAATTATGCAAATTCTACTTCTACAGGAAAAGAATACTGATAATTAAGAAATGTGCATCTTGGACTTAAGATAATCTCATAAATACACACTGGTGTTCAGACACAGCAGAACACTGATAGCTGAGGCACATGCTGGGGCACCCAGGGCTGGCTCCTCAGCCCTCAGGAGCTCACTCCTCACACTTTAGGTGGGAATGGGGTGCTTGCTCCAGAGGAACAAGGCTGTGGAAGAGAGGGCAGGGCTGGAAGGCAGAAAGACCTGGCCTCCTTTCAGGCCAAGCTCTGTAGGGTAAATTAAATTAAATTAAACAGCCTTGGCTCTTTGGGGCTCTGTTGAAGATGGCAAGGCAAGATGTTTTCCATTACCATCTGTATGGCAGGTTGCCTTTGTCAAGTGGACAGTTTGCCTTATCTCTCTCTCTTTGAGTGACCACAATCACACCTCCCTCGGGAGGGGACACCTGCTGATAACAGCTATGGAATGTCCCTGCATGGCTGATAAGAACTACAGCATCCCATTGGGAGATGTGAGCCCAGAGGGAGGAGCCAAGCATTCCTACCTGGATATAATCTGGAGATTCTGGAACACCAGCACGGCTTCTCCACGGGATTCCCCAGAGGAACAGCAGCTGCCTCTCCTTCCACTGGATCTCCAGAGGAAGAATCCATCCTTCTCTCCAGGATCCCTGCTCCAGCAGAACCAGCCCTGACACTGCAGGAGGGCTGCAGCCACAATTCCAATGGGACTGCTGCCAGCACCCTGACCCACAGGGTGTCAGGCTGGGTTCTGACTCTGTCAGTGTTGTTCTGGTGTACTGCATTGTTTATTTTATTCTTTTATTTTTCTCCTTTCCCTTTTAAAGAACTGTTATTTCCTGCTCCCATATTTTTGCCTGAGAGCCCCTTAATTTAAACTTTATAGCAATTCAGAGGGGTGGGGAGGGTTTACAATCTCCATTTCAGGGGAGGCTCCTGCCTTCCTCAGCAGACTCCTGTCTTTGCAAACCAAGGCAGGCTCTCAGTGCTCTCAGGACCCTGGTTGAAGCACGTGAAGGGCACAAGTCAGGGCTCTCAGCTGGAGTTCTTGCTGCAATATCACACATGGGAACAAACTCCCAAGTTTCTCAGCCTTTCCCACGTTGGGTATTATGGCAGGATGCCAGGCTGAGCCTGTGCTGTACAGAGAGATGTGTGGACCACAGCACAAAGCTCAGCTTTAAAACTGGCTGAGTGTAGAATCAGCTGCTTTTATTTCCAGATACTGTGATTTCAACCCAAGGGAAAAAAAAAAAAAACCCTAAGCTGGTCATTAAATGGAATAAAAAATGTTTTACTGATTTAGGAGTGATACTTTGAGGGCTAATGGTTGGGTGGTCAGTAAAACTCCTCTTGCATGCACAGGGCTGCCCAAGGAGCCCAACCATGCTGGCTTGGTCGGCAAATCTTTTGAAAATCCAGCTGTTCCTGACAGCTGGAAATGCAGCCCTAGTCGTGGAAGTGGAGTAGGTCACCCCTTAGCCCCAGGTAGAACCAGCACAAGGATAGGTTATTTTCAAATACAGCAGACCAGCTTATTTGCATAGTCTCCACACAATTTATTGAAATTTCCCAGAATATTAACCAGGGAGTCACATTAGCAGAAGAAATATTAACCTGGGAACCTCCACAAAAACTTCACCATTACTTTCTTCTAGCTATATATTTTTCTCTCAACACAGCACTGTCACTGGGCAATTTAATTCTCTTCTGGGCACAATTGTCAACCTGTTTTCCAGAAGGGACACATGCCACAGGATTTATTTTATTCCATTTAAGTAACTATGACCAGTTGTCATAAATTGAGGAGTGGAAATTGCTCATTCCCTAAGGCTCTCTCACAAATGAGATCACAAGTCCAATGACTGTGTCTTGCAAAGCTTTTCAGTTCAATTACAGATGTCCATGTGCAACTGGTAATGCCAGCATCAGTTCAAATAGTATCATTGCAGGTGTGAAAGACCTGCAAATTGAAGTCTGTTTCACATCAGTATCCAACGTGTGACTGGAAAGATTAAAAGGAAAATTTTCAAGGGACAAAGGATGAACAATTAATGAGCCCTGGAGTGGCTCTGAAACAGGTAGCAAAGCAAAACAACTGTAAAAGGAGAAGCTGTCAGAAATGAGTGGTTTGGTGCCAAGTTTCAGGAGGAGATTAGTGGAGAGTTTCACTGGATCCATTAGTGTTTGTGAAGTACTTGTAGGCTGGATCAATGAGCATCACAGCAACTCCCAGGAGGAAGTGAATTAAAAGCTTTTCTTTTTTTTTCTTTTTTTTTTTTTTTTAATAGTGGGAAGCAAATAAAGCAGAGCTCACACACCGGCTGAGACTAAGACAAGGCACTGCATGGACCTCTGGTTGAGGGAGTGCTGCCTGTGCCAGGGTGAGGCCAGCTGGACGAGGATGTGGCCATGACAAAATGTAGTGATGGCCAGCAGAGGCTGAACCAGAGATTTTTAAGTGACCTTTTTTAAGTGACCTTAAGTAAATCTATTTTGAGCTTTGGGTTTTTGAGCTTCAGTTCTGAGCATTTGGTGGGAGGTGGCCCTTTTTAGGTGGGCAATAAACTGCGTGACTTGGTTTTAGTGGAAACAATAAGGAGGTACTAAAATCCTGAGAGCCACCTTAAAGATGCAGCACCAGAGCTTCAAATGATTCTGCCAGCACAGCACCACTGAAGCTTCCCAAGTGCTGTTGATTTACACCAGTTGAACATCTGGCCCATATGCTTTGTATTATTAAATACTTCTGTGATTATTATGTGAACAATTAAGATGCATGGAAGGGAAAAAGCAAGATATGAATTGTGCCTTCCCTGCAATTCAGGAGTAGAAATTGCTCAGGGAATGCTCTGTTCTGCCTTTTACTGAAGCTGTGCAGTTTATCTGTGGGTTTTTCTAGAAAAAAAGGGAGATTTTCAGGTTACCTTTTTCCTCCAGGGCAGTGTCATCACAGAAACACAGAATGGTTTGGGTTGGGTTGGAAGGGACCTTAAAGCTCATCTAATTCAACCCCCACTCTTTAGGCAGGGACACCTTCCACTCTCCCAGCTTGCTCCAAGCCCCCTTCAACCTGGCCTTGAACACTTCCAAGGATGGACAAACTTCAGCCCTGCCACATTTGCTCAGGATGTGCTTAAAACTCTGACACTTGAGAGCCTGCAGTGTATCCCAGTGCTCAGTGCTGATGTAGGAATGTTTTCCCCAGTCCAATTTACTTCTCTCTCTGGCTGTGCTGGAGCTCCCCAACTTCTTGTCCTGCCCTGGAGCAGAGCACAGCCCCTTCCCCTGCCCAGCAGTCCTTTGCACACAAAGCCTGTCAGTTGGTTTGTCTCTTTTGTGTAACATTCAACCTGGTCAATCACGTTGGAATTCACAGCTGAGGAAGTCCAGACAAGCCCAAGTAAATGTTAACACAGCAAATTCTTTATTATTTCTTTCCGTAAGCCTGATTCCCTTTCATGGTTTGCTGCTGAAGTGTGGAAGTACATCCAGCCATAAGAGAAAAAGATCCATCTTTCAGCATCAGGAGATTAAAGAAATAGAGTGAGATAATGTTTTGCAAACCTGAAAGGATTTGAAAATCCCTCTCCTGCTATTTCTGGAAAAAAGTCAATTGCAGGGCAAGATTATCTTCATTAATAGTGTGAGAATGAGTGTTGGCTCTGGGTTTTGTTTAACCTGAAAAGCAGCATTCAGCAGCTGGGTTTCCACATCTAAAATAATATCCGGAGAATCAAAAATTCTTTGCCACACATGAAATCATCCTTTGGTTGTGTAATGGAGCTCAGCAGTGCAATGTGCAGGAGAGCAGGATAACCTTTTAACATCCCCACAATCCCCAGGGACTGGCATGTTGCTGATTAACAGATGTTTGATGATTTGAAGCTCCCCAACTTAAAGCTTTGTATGTATTGCACAAGTCACTGGTTTTATGGAGAGCTTGGGAAACATAATTTTTGGCTTTCATCCTATTTTTCAGATGTGGCATGATGTAAGTGACTGCTCTGAAGTGAAAGCAACTGTTCAGAGAGAGAGAAGGAGCTGAACAATGTTGTGGGAACTGCTCTGCAGGGCTGAGCCCATGGTGCCCTGTCAGAGCATTGAGGGGCAGGACGGTGGGGACGGACAGAGAGCAGAGATCTCTGCAGCCAGGTCAGGAACTTGGGGTTCATTGCAAAGGGCCTGGGGGCAGGGCCCTGCTGGGAGCTGCCAAACACAGCTCAGAGCAGGGCTGAGAGAGGAGAGGGGCAGAGAGGGTGAGAGGGTGAGAGAGTAAGGGAGTAAAAAAGGTAAGAGCATAAAAGGGTAAGAGAGTGAGGTTCCCATTACAATACAATAAATCTTCTTCTGTATTGAATATTCTAATTCTCACTAACCAATCTAGTACAAGATACAAACCGTACAGCATTTACATACAGCCCATAAGAATCATTACATTACCACACTGTGTTACATTTTAAACCCTAAAAACTCCTCTTTGGGCCCTTCTGCCAAGCTGTAGGGTCTGCTCTGACCCTTGGGCCTGTCTGCAAGCAGAGGGTGTTGTTCCATCAAAAGGGGATTACCTTCAGCTGGCCACACCATTGTTTTCCAGGTGTTCAGTAACTGAGGGATCTCAAAGCTTGCTTTCATTTCAATCTCGCTTATAGTTTCTATATTCTCAAAATCTTTTGCTAGACAATCATATTTATAAGGCTTTCCTGTTCCATCTTCCCCAACATCGCCCTGCCTCTGATGGGACATCTGATAGGAGGTGTCTGGGGGCTCACCTCAGCAGCAGAAAGGAGCGAACATCCCTTTCCAAAACACTCCTCTGTCCTTAGGCATTCACAGAGCCACGCAATGGGTGTGGTTGGAAGGGGCTGTGGAGGTCACCAGCGCACCCTCCCTGCTCAGGGATGGAGTCTGGCATGTCTGCAGGGCAGAGCGCTTACCTGGCTTTGTGTCACTGCTTCCGTCTGGGCTTGGAGCCATGGACTCAATGTGTGACCTCTGCTCCTTTGTCCTCACTGATATTGGCTCAAGGGAAAAACACCCCTTTCTGTGCTAAAGGCAAGGCTGCAGGTAACTCAGTTTACCAAAGTGGTTCGGTGGCAAAATTAAGAAAAGGACCTAGGAACTGCCAGAGACACCCCTCACAAAGACTGAACCTTGTCTTGAGGCCATGTAAGAGTTTTTTGCACTGACCCTTTGGATTCAGCAGGTCCTTCTGGAGGACTTTCATTCATGTCTGGAAGGCAGCTCTCACCTGCTCTCCTCCTGAAGGCATCCAGCCTTTGGTTGATCACTGCCCCCCTGCCACAGGAGCTGCCTCGAGAGCCAGGACTGTGTGCAGCAAGAAGGTCCAATTAACAAAATCTCCACTTTAAAAATCTGCTATTTTCAGGGCACTCCTCACTTGCCAAGCTGTGCTAATGTTAGCAGTGCATGGCGAGAGGAACTTTCAAACTAGTGCTGGAAAAATCCCAAACCCTGTCCCTGAACAAAATGCCACCAGCTCCCAAAAGACTTGTTTGACAGACAGAGAGCCCTGTAGCTGTCAGCTCTCCGTGCCTTTGGGGGCCTGCTTATTATTTTTAAATACTTTATTTCTCTGGTGGCTCTTCTAGCAGTGTTGCCTGTATAAGCAAAACATAAGGGTCTTAGCAGAGCTGTCTGTATTTTTTGATATAAATAGGATAACTCTAATTTCTGTGGTTTGTGGTATTCACATGAACAGAGAGAAGCAGAGAAAAGAATGATCAAAACAATTCTTATCTCATTTTCTGCTCTTGTGTTTTTGAACATGTGGAACGTGTTGGAAGATTATTTACCTGAAGGGATTGCTTGATTGGATTCTGGTGGACATTGTTTAATTAATTAGCCTATCAGGTCCAAGCTGTGTCGTCTGTCTGGTCAGCAGACAGTCACGAGTTTCTTCAGTTTAATATAGTTCTTGTTAGTGTAATACGGTGTAAAATATAAAGTATAATATAGTATAATAAAGTAATTAATCAGCCTTCTGATATCATAGAGTCAGATGTGCATCATGCTTCCTGCTCGGGGTTGCCTTGTAAATACAACAGTTGTTGTTATAAAGATAATAATAATCCGCATTTTATTTACATTTTGTAGCAACAGAAGAGGTACATCTTGGAAGAAAGGTGTGTTGCTGCTCCCAGCAAGGTGAGCAGAGAGTGGCTGGGGCCTTTTCCAAAGCAGCAGAGAGGTCGGAGAGCTGAGAAGCCACAGGGGCAGAGCGAGGGCTGCGGCTCAGCCCTGCCCTCCCCACACTCGTCACTCGCACTCAGATCTGTGACATTTCATGTGCCAAGGGCAAATAAATACAGGAAAATTGTGTGGAGATGGAAGATCAGGGAGGTGTGGAGAATGAAGGGTTGGGTGAGTGGAGGTTTTGTGGAGAGAATCACTGCCTGGGTCTGCTTGACAGAATTACACTTCATTACTGCCGCTTCACAGCCTTGATTTTCATATTTATTTGTGACTCTTCTTTTTTAAACCATGGGCTCTTTTGACATGAGAGTCATGCTGTGTAAAGCACTATTGATTAGAGTTTCTAATTTCATGCCATTACAGCATGACCATTGGGGAATGAAATGTATTTTATTTTTTCCACCACAGCTATGCCAGCAGTGCTTGGGAGGCAGCCATGGCACAGCCTGTCAGCAGCAGGCATTTTCAGCTCAAGATCTTTGCTGTTTGAGCCAAGAGGCGAATTTGCCCAAGGTCTAAGCCTCAGCTCAGTGTGTTTTTCCTGGAATTAAAAAACATCAGTTACAAAGTGTGTTTTGAGGCCAGAGGTTTCCAAAAGGATGGCTGACTTGGAGATTTCCATTTTTCAGTCAGGGCTGCAGAAGACCATTCCCCACCCCACTTTTTCCCCACTTTCAGTCATTCCCTTTGTCTTTCCACAGTCTCTGGTTTGGTACTCAAAAAAGTGAAGGAAATTGCTAAAGATATGGAACCACAGCATCTGATGTGATCATGTAATGTACATAATCCCCATTCGGCACAAGCTGCAAGAAGGAATTGACTGTAAACCTGAGGAAGACCTGGACCAGCCTTATTTAAAATAGTTTTCTCCTCTCACCTGCCAGATTTGGATCCTTCTGGAATTTCCTAAGGAAAGGGTTCATGGTTGGGGGGTTGATGCATTAATAACATCTCATCCTGTTGGTGCTGTCTGGGGGCATCTTCTTCTTCCCTCTTCCTCCTGGTATCCTCCAAAACCCATGGGGTTTTTGGGTCTGTCCCCAAAAAGAATCTCAAAGATCTTTCTTTTAGCAAAAAAAAAACCACTTTTTTTTTTTTTTTCTCAAAGGCTTGTGTGAGGTAAAGACAAAATGAGCCTGAGTCTGGGGCTGAGCTTGGCTGCAATGGGTTTCCCTCATGCTGTAACTAACCTGGCTTGTGTTCCTCCCTGCTTTGGCCTCTGAGCAGTGGATGTGCACTGCCCTGAACTCATGAAGCTTTCCAGCAGTGCAGGAGAGCTCTGACAGAGTGGCCATGGCTGTGTGAACCCCTTAAATATGGCCAGGTGACAGCAGAGTGAGTGCTTGACATCTGGCAAAGGGGAACCAGCTGAGAACGTTCTCTGGCTTCTGCTTTCTTGGAGGAGCTCCTGACACCCACCAGTGGGTGATGAATTAGTGCAGCACGGCTGGAGCTGCTCGTGGGCTGCAGATGGGAATCCCAGAGCTGCTCCTACATGTCCTGGAGCACTGGGGGTTTTGTGGCCAATTTTGGGTTTCCCTTGAAAAAAGACATCAATGTACTGGGTCAAGAATGAGAAAACTGGAGTTTTAAGCATGGAAAGAGGATGTCTTAGTGGTGTTGATGACCTTCAGAGGAGGGTGTGCAAAAGGTAGAATCAGACTGTGCTTGGACATGCAGTGAGAGGACAAGGGGCATCAGGCACAAATTGCAGTGTGGGGAGTTCTGGATGAGATAAAACATCAAAAGTCCACCCTGAGGATGGGCACTTGGGTTTCAGAGTAAGCCAGCCCAGTGAGCTTGATGCCTCAGGTTTTAGCTTTTATATTTTTCACATTCTGTGCTGCTTTAGTGTGTGGGTCTGGGCTTCATATCAGGATGGTGAGCTCTGTGCACAGAGCAGGGACACAAAACAATTCCTGCTCCAGCTGGGGACCAAGGACAAATGATCCAAATCTCAGCCCAAGAGCACAAACAATGTGGGCTGGAGAGAGAAAAACAAGCAGGATGGGACTGCATGGGCTGGAGCTGGAATTGGACAATCAATTCCAGTATGTAAATGGACCAGAACTTATAAAAATGTGAGATTTTGTGACCAAACCCTCTTTTGCTTCCATCTTAGAGCATCCAGGCAGAGCCACAACTGTGGCTCTGGTACTGCCAGGGTGTGGCCTTCGAAGGCCCTTCAATAAATATCCACTTTATTCCTCTTTACTCTGTCTAGCCTCTGTTCCAGCTCCTTAAGGCATTGAGCTCCACACCTCCCTGCTGCCTGCAGACTCCTCCAGGCCTCTGCTGGCCTGCTGGCATTTATAGACATTTCTAAATATCAGGGAAGTATTGCTGGGAGAGGGAACTGTGCAGTGAATGCCTTGCAGCAGCGAAAGGAAGAAGGTGGTTGAGAGCTGGATCGTGGTGACCATGCCAATGCTCCCCTGAGGAGCGAAGCCTCCTGTGGGAACAGAGCCTTTTCCAGGAGATGAAATGAACTTCTTCAGCATTAGCCCTGAGTAAACACTGGTCCAGCTCATAAAACAGCCTGGAGTGCAGAACTGTTTACAGATTTTATTTGTCTTGAGCCTTGTGCTTTGTGAGATCAGAGGTGTTTTTATTACCCAGCTTTGTGCAATATCATTCCAGAAACAAATGCCATGTGGGTGTTTACCATAATGAGGGAATACATTACAGCCTGAGAGGATGGCAGTGTCTAATAGAAATATACTTCTGCAGTACCTGAGGGCCAGTCCCAAGGAAGGGCTTTTCCTTGGGTTTTTTTTAGCCTTTTTACTCTGATTTTTACACTCTCCCTGCAGCCGGATGCTCCCCACACCCGGGACAAAGAGGCAGGACTGAGCCTTCTCTCCCTGGTGAAGGGCTTTGGTTTTTGGGGAGCAGTTCCTGGTAATGGGATTTGGTTTTGGAGCAGTTCCTGGTAATGAGATTTGGTTTTTGGGGAGCAGTTCCTGGTAATGGGATTTGGTTTTGGGGAGCAGTTCTTGGTAATGGGATTTGGTTTTGAGGAGCAGTTCCTGGTAATGGGATTTGGTTTTTGGGGAGCAGTTCTTGGTAATGGGATGTAGTTTTTAGGGAGCAGTTCCTGGTAATGGGATTTGGTTTTGGGGAGCAGTTCCTGATAATGAGATTTTGGTTTTGGGGAGCAGTTCCTGGTAATGGGATTTGGTTTTTTGGGAGCAGTTCCTGGTAATGGGATTTGGTTTTGGGGAGCAGTTCCTGGTAATGAGATTTGGTTTTTGGGGAGCAGTTCCTGGTAATGGTTTTTGGGGAGCAGTTCCTGGCAATGGGATTTGGTTTTTTTTGGGCAGTTCCTGTTCCTGGTAATGGGATTTGGTTTGAGGAGCAGTTCCTGGTAATGATTTGGTTTTGGGGGTTTTAATGGGGTTTTGCAGTTCTTGGTAATGGGATTTGGTTTTGGGGTAATGGGATTTAGTTTTTGGTTCTGGGGGATTTGGTTTTTGGAGCAGTTCCTGGTAATGGGATTTGGTTTTGGGGAGCAGTTCCTGGTAATGGGATTTGGTTTTGAGGAGCAGTTCCTGGTAATGGGATTTGGTTTTTGGGGAGCAATTCCTGGTAATGGGATTTGGTTTTTGGGGAGCAGTCCCCACAGAGAATCAGAGCCCTGGTTGGAGGGGCAGCAGCAGCAGTGCACCCTCAGCCACCTTGAGTCAAACAGAAAATGAAACCTGGTCAGCTTCTAGTAGTGGAATTGAACTTTTGATTTTCCAAGGAAGATGCAAGCAGTTTGTCCTTATAGGATGTTATAAAGGCACTTCAAGAATATTATATGGTCTGCTAATGCTACTGAGAACCTCTTAAAAACTTAATTGCCTGTGACACCAAATGGGAAGAGAGTTGTTCCTTGAAAGATCCTGTGTTCTGAAACCACACAGCCAGTTCTAAATACTTTCAAATGGTACATACCTCTTTCTTCCTGCTGACAATTAGAGTAATAGCTGAATGTAGGATAAGGGAGAGTGCCTGAAATGTTTCAGCACTGTTTTCTTGTTCCATGTTTTTTCTCAATGCAAAAACACAGTGGCATTCTTGGTCTATGGCCAAACACAAGATGAGGAGACAGAGAGATCTCAATGACAAAGTGACTCTAAAAGCTTGGGAACATCTCTGCTCCCATACCAATTCTCTTTGCACTCCTTCCTTGTTAGCTATTCACAATCTGCTGATGATTCAGTGAGAAAGGAGGGGAAAACACCCCACAGCCAAAGCCTGTTACCCATGCTTTGGAAGAAAATGGGCTTCATCAGGCACAGCTTCTGTAGAAGAGAGGTCCTGGGGCTGAGAAACTGCCACTGGTAGTTTTGGCTGAGTGGTGCCTCCCAGTTTGGCTGCTGGCAGGTGCCACAGACCCTTGGCTCCTGCTGCAGATCACAAGGGTGACAGAGAGGTGGTCTCCTCACATCATTTATGTTGCAGACATATTTTATGGAAAATCCTTTCTTTAGGGTTTTTCCTCTTGAGAAGCTGAGAGGCCTCAGGAACAAAATGTAAACAATGGTTATCTGCTGCTGTGGGATGCAACAGGTGGATCCTTGATTGGCCCATGGTGGATGTTTGTAATTAATGGCCAATCACAGCCCAGATGGCTCAGACAGAGAGCCAAGCCACAAACCTTTGTTATCATTCCTTCTTTTTCTATTCTTAGCTAGCCTTCTGATGAAATCCGTTCTTCTATTCTTTTAGTATAGTTTTAATGTAATATATATCATGAAATAATAAATCAGCCTTCTGACACATGGAGTCAGATCCTCGTCTCTTCCCTCATCCTAAGACTCCTGTGAACACCACCACACATTTACTCACTGCACTGACTGACCAACACCTCCACTAGTTCTGGGGAGCAGGAGACCTCAAGAGTTTCAGCCTGATCACTTTTGTTTTGGCCATAATGTTGAGCACACAGGATTGTCTGGTCTCAGCCTGGCTGGAGCCAGCACAGGTGTCTGCTCTCATTCTGTTTGTCCTTTAAGGACCTGTTTGCATCTCCTCATTTCCCTGTGTGGCCCATGACACACAACAGTATGAGACAGCAATACCCACTGTAACATGGTGTGACATCTGAAACCTCAAAGGACACACAGACACAGGCTCTGCTGACTGAACTGTGGATATCCTTCCTTTGCACCTGTTCTGAAAGCAGGGAAAAAATGGCTGTGATCTACAGCTTCAGCAATTTATTTTTTAAGCATATAAGCATCTCAAGGTTGTTGTTTTTTGGGGTTTTTTTTTTTGTGGACAAGCAGATCTGCAAAGCACAGCAGATGTCTTCAAGATACAAGGGAACATTTCTCCTCGGTCCTCAGATGAAATGGACTGGGCTTTGCTCCAGAAAAGAGAAACGATTAATCCATCACTGAGCATGAACTTAAATGAGCTAATATTGGGTATTTTAGTTCTGATGTATGTGCTAAATGAAGTAATCATTCAGGGTGTAAAAGTAATGTCTTTGGGAAAGTGTTGTAGAACACCATGGCTGAGGCACGTGGGGCTGCATGGAGCTGGAGCAGGCCCTGGCACAGCCACAGCAGAGCTGAGCCCACGCTGCAGGAACCACAGACTCCTGGGATGGTCTGCACTGAAAAACACCTTTAGAGCTCATCTTGTTCCCCCCTGCCATGGGCAGGGACACCTCCCACTGTCCCAGGCTGCTCCCAGCCCTGTCCAGCCTGGCCTGGGGCACTGCCAGGGATCCAGTGTCTTCATCACACATTGCTTCTTGCCTCCAAATCAACTGTTTGTGCTGCAGTTGTGAAAAATGGATCATCACAGTTGGCTTTTCCCACTGCAGAGTAATTAATAGATATTTCTCATGGAAAACAGTCAATTCTCATTACACTGGGCTTTCACAAAGCTGGTTTGTTTGGGCTTTTTCTCAGAAGTGGAATATCCAAGAGACACTTTATGCTGAGGCTGAAGTCTCTGTGTCACAACCTCTCTTTGGGCTGTGAGGGTGTGAAGGCAGCACTCAGAGGCAAATTGAGAGCAAGTTTTATGCTGAGGGAGGCAGCCCCAGGTTCAGAACTCTCTGCTGGTGTAAAATTAAGGAGGTTTTACTACAAACTTTTCCATGCAGCTCTGTGTCAGCTGCTGTGAGCCTGTGAGACAGTGCCAAGGGCTGGGGCAGGAGCATGGCAGAGGGGAGGTTGCAAGGCACCCGCTTTTTCTTAATGCAAGATCATGGAATCCTGGAATGGTTTGGGTTGGAAGGGACCTCAAAGCCCATCCCATCCCACCCCTGCCATGGCAGGGACACCTCCCACTGTCCCAGGCTGCTCCAAGCCCCAATGTCCAGCCTGGCCTGGGGCACTGCCAGGGATCCAGGGGCAGCCCCAGCTGCTCTGGGCACCTGTGCCAGGGCCTGCCCACCCTCAGCATAAAATCCTTCTTCCTAACAACTGATCCAAATCAACTCTCTGTTTGCCTCAAACCATTACCCTCTGTCCAACCACCACAGGCCCTGCTAAAAAGCCTGTCCTATTTTTAATCCTAGACACCTTTCAGCACTGGACACCACAAGGAGCTCTCCCTGGGCCCTTCTCCAGTCTGAGCAATCCCAATTTTCACAACTATGGAGTTAGTCTGGCGCATTCCCACCAGCATGGGGCCACCAGGGATCACAGTGCCAGCAGCCCTGCCTTGCTCCAGTGCTCCCTGTAAATTCCTGACCCATCCCCAGCTGATGTGTGGGGACGGGAGGGGCTCTGCTGCCTGCACAGGTGCAGCACCAACAGAGCCTTCCACAGGCTGCCCAGCTCCTTCCTGACTCTTTTACTGTACAATACAGCACGGGAAGTCATTATTGTTCCAAAGAATCACTAATTCAATAATGCCACTACCCTGCAGGAATAACAACCACACAATATTAATGTGCTTCCCCCCTGGTATTCATTGCAGAGCACAAAAGCTGCTCACAGAATGCAAGAAGACTTGAAGCAAGGGCACCATTAGTGCTGCCATGCATTGCTCACACCCAATCCAAGAGCTGGAAATTATGATTGCAAAGCACATTTTTGAATGCCATTCACAAATACAAAAAAAAAAAAAAAGCTAGAAGTTAAAACTTCAAATAAAAGTAGGAAAGCTGCCTGGCATTTTATGATAACACAGCACTTTATTATTCCTCTTCAATTGTTTGACGTTTATGCCTCTGTTTAGCAAGTCTGTTCATTATCCTTCTCCAATTAACAGAGACTTTTTTCAGATTATTTTTATGAAATTCTCATTTAATTAGCAATGCCGCTGAATCTCAAATGGCAGTTTTAAAAATATCCTTCCACCGATCAAGCAGCCAAATTGTCTTTCTGAGATATTTGAAGAATTGTAAACCTTCATTGTCTGCTAATTATCCCCCCTGCTTAGATGATGGGAATGGGAACACCTGACAATCAGGGGTTATTCACTGGACACTTTCATTGAGCACGGTGTGGAAAAATACAGATTTCACTTATTAAAACCTTCTCATGGGCTTTTTTAGAAGTAGAGAATGGGATTTATCAGACGATTTTCATAATCCATGCAATAGACGGGGAATTAAAATAATAGGACAAATAATAGAAAACAGGTGTGATAGGAGACATCAGGTACTCTACAAGCACAAAGCAAAATGAGAGGAAAGACACTGATAATACAGTAAGGGAAAAAAATAAACTGAGCAGTAAAATGTCAGTGAATGGACCCTCCTGCCATACAGCTGGGGACCATTATGGTATTTAGCAACTCATACACAAACAAGCTTAAAATGCATATTTGCCATATATTGGTGGGTGTATGTAGTTTGGGAGTGAAAAAAAAAATCCTTTAATCTACCACTGGACCACTTGCACATTTGCAGGGCAATGTGGCAGCTCTGCAGGTCCCTGCTGGGCAGTTCCCCTGTGCTGTGTGATGCTGCCCCTCTCCTGCCCTTTGGGAACAGGGACTCCTGGCAAGGCTCCCAGCACCAGGGCATGTTTGTTAGTGGGATAAGGGAAAACTCAGGTTTTCCTAGTGTTAAAAACGAGATCAAGCTCCCAGTACTATAGTGTGTGAGAAATAGCTACTCACTTTTCGTAGTTTAGGAAGGTTTATTAAACCTTATCAAAAATACAACAGAAGACTGAATGAAGAAAAAAGGTTACGGCGTTAGGAGCAAAAGATTTTCCCCGCCAGGTGCTCAGCCCCCTCACAATGGAGGTTTTCCCTCTTTAACCCTTTAACTCCTCCCAAAGTTCTGTCCATCAACCCCTTCTTCACTGTGCAGTGGTGGAGATCTCTTCCTCAAATCCTGACTGGAGGTCAGGTGTCACCACAGTGACAAGCCAGCCCTCCCAGGTGTCCCAACCCAGCTGTCCCTTAAAAACCACGCCAGGGAGTAAAACATAACTATACATCCATCAAACTTTTCTTAACCTGTATACATGATATTTGTCTGTTAATTGTGACAGTCAATCATCACATTACTCATCTATCACAAGTGATTTCATCATTTATTATAATAAAAAGAAAGGCCCAAAGCAGGGGGCCCGGGCCGGGCAGGAGCGTTCCCATCGAGGATGGAGCAGTGCTGGCGCTGGGGCTGCTCAGCAGCGATGGCCCTGATGTTCCAGGAGGAGCAGCACGGATTCCCTGGGTCAGATACCCCTTTTTATCCTGTTTTTGTCCCTTTGGATTGGTTTCTGTTGGGATCCTTCATTTGCATGAAGGTTTAAGGTGCTTAATTGGCCATTACAGTTCTGTCCAGGCTGGCTCGGGGTGCACTTTACTGAGGTGTGTTATGGTACCTTGAGTACCAGATTTCTTATAATTGCCCTTTTAACCCCTTTTACGATATAATAGCTGTGATATATGTTATAAAATAATTTGTGCTAAAGGAAATTAAAACCACAGCGTTTTGTGTACAAAGCCAGTGTCGGGCGACAAGCAGTAACAGGCTACGTGATAAAGAATGGAGATTCAAACACCAGGAGGACACTGGCTCCAGGGATGGATATTTCAAGGGATTTTTTACCATCTGACAAAACCCCAGCAGGAGGCATTTGATAGGCGTTATCCCAGAAAGTTTTCACCTGACAGGATTCCAGCAATTCTCCACCGCTTCCAGGAAGCACGGCAGCAAGAAAGAAAACTACAATAATATGCTAAAATATGCTAAAGAAGAGCCCTTCCAGAGCCCAAAGGACTGTATAAAATGGACCTCTTAGAAATGACATTTGGAGACCCACAAGCACTTTGGTGCAATAGAGGCCAAATCCTGAGTCTCCCTGACCCTGATGGCCTGGCTCAGAGTTGAATCACTTGTGGATTTTTCCAAATTTATACTTTGATTATTTAATAAATTTCCTTAATTATTAAATTGCAGTATTCATTTATAACATAGCCAAACTAACAGAACATGCTTAACAATCTATCAACTATTTCACAACAGTTTCTAACCTATTTTTAACACCTAGCACAGGACTACAGGGCAAAATACTGAATTTGAGACAGAGTCACAGCATGGCATGGGCTGGTAGGGAGCTTAAATATCATCTAGATCCAACCCTCTGCCATGGGCAGGGACAACATTTTCTGTTTCAGGTGTTAAGCCTCATTCTAGCAGGACATCAGGACACTTCTGCCCATGCCAGAGGTGAGTTTGGGTGGTGTTGGTTCTGCCACTACAGCTTTGCTGTGCTCCTGCTCCCATTTATATCCCAAGAGTGCTCAGAAGCCCAGAGGGAGGAGGAGGGCAGATGAATACCAGTGTGGCCATGTCAGTGGCTGGAATGGATGTAGGACTTGCAGGACCCCACCAGCCATCCTCACTGAGTCTCACAAGAAGAGTTTCCAATCCAGCATTTGGGAGCCAGGAGAGAAGGTGGGAATGGAATAAACACAGGCAGGAGACTTTTCTCCTTTTCAATACCTTTATTCAAAGTGATTAGCTCAAGTGGGAGAACTGGCGGGTCCGCGCTCATGCCGCCACTGCTCCCAGGAATGACTCAGAGGAGGAGGAAGGTGCAGCTGTGTCCACTGGTCTGTGGGCAGAGCTGGGGATTCTGTCCTCACGAGAGCATCGGGAAAATCTCTTGTTCCCTTTTTCGGTTTGACTCCCAGGGTCCTGTGTCGCAGACATCTTTTATGGAAAATCCTTTCCTTAGGATTTTTCCTCCTGAGAAGCTGAGAGGCCTCAGGAACAAAATGTAACCAATGGTTATCTGCTGCTGTGGGATGCAACAGGTGCATCTGGGATTGGCCCATGTGGTTGTTTCTAATTAATGGCCAATCACAGTCAGCTGGCTCAGACTCTCTGTCCGAGCCACAAACCTTTGTTATCATTCCTTCTTTTTCTATTCTTAGCTAGCCTTCTGATGAAATCCTTTCTTCTATTCTTTTAGTATAGTTTAATGTAATATATATCATAAAATAATAAATCAAGCCTTCTGAAACATGGAGTCAGATCCTCGTCTCTTCCCTCATCCAAGAACCCCTGTGAACACGGTCACAGTCCTGCCTCTAGCCGAGGTCCTTCCTTGGCTAGGGCGAGGGGCAAAAAAGGGTCTCAGCATCTCTGCAGGCTCTGGGCTTTGATCCTCACGTCCAGACATCACTTTGATCTCTCAATTCTGTGTTGGCTCGTTGTTTTTGGGGTCTTTTTGGTAAGTTTGGTGGGGTGTCTTTCCCGTGGCATGCTGGCTCCGAGGTCATTTGCATGGCCTCCGATGTCCCCTCCTTTCACTGTCCAGAAGGGTCACCCACCTGGGAGCAGGCAGGGTGGTACTGACAAAAAGGGGAATTCTCAACAACAGGGAGCTAAGGACTGACTCTTAACAGGCGATTAGAACATGAAGCTAACAAAGACCTCTCCTCTGCAAGCAACCAGCTCCACTTGTAACTTCTCAACCTTTTAAAAAAATGGGTAATGTCAGGATCTCCAGCTTGTCAGAGTGACCCCGAGAAAAGTTCGAAAGTCTCTTTTCCCAGCCCAGCACTTGAATCAGGATTCAGGGACTCAGAGCTCTTCATTTCTCGGTCTCAAGGTTGTTTATTGTATCTTATCTATAAAACATTTTCTCCTGCCGAGGTCAGCTCAGCAAGACAGTTCCAGGCACTCTGCCTGCCCCCAGGGTGGTGTTATGTCTTTATACTAAAAACTACATGTACAATGTTTACAATTACCTTTCAATACCTATCACCTATGTTAGACAGTGAGCTTCTACTCTAAACCAATCTGTGAGTGCCAACATCACAGCAGAAGATGGAGGCCAAGAAGAAGAAGGAGAAAGGCTGGATGTGCCCAGATTCCTCCATCTTGCCTCCTGAACCCCCATACCAAAAACCCCAAAATCTACTTTTCCACCTCGTGATAACGTCACTAATATTCTACTTAAACTGTTGTGGCCTGCTGATTTTCATACAAGGTTGGTAACTTGCTCGACGGGTCATAATCAAAACCACAGGGGCATCTTGGGCTGTGTGCCAGCGTCCCTGAGACCCAGAGGGATGTCCTCGGTCCTGACAGGGTAACCTTTTTTTTTACTCATAACAGAAGGGGAGCTGTGGCAGAGCCTGCTGCTGCCAGGGAGGTGGAGAGGATCCCTCAGAGAGTCCCTCTGGATCTCCAGCTGCAGTAACACGTTGTTATGAATCTCTATCAGTGCACTCGTAGTGCAGCTGGAGAGTATGTCTGACATTGCCTCCAGTGACCTTTTCAATGCAGTCCAAGTGCTGCAGAGCTGGTCTTTCAAGAGGAATTCAAATCGAATTTACTCAGGCAGAAAGGATTGGCCTGAGGATAGCCCTGCTACTCACTTCGCATTTCTCCTTGTCATTCTCATGGAAATTGCAGCTCTTGCTGCTTCCTACAAATGTCTCCCTGCACACAGCAGGGACAGCCAGGGCTCTGAGGGAGGGTTTGGGCTGTGACAGTGCTGTGACAGTGGCAGCCAGGGCATGACAATGTTTGGGCATTGCTGGGCTGCTGGTGGCAGCCAGGGCTCTGAGGGAGGGTTTGTGGTGGTGTTCACAGGGCTCCCAGAAAGAGATGAGAATCTTGACTCCATGCTTCAGAGGGCTGATTTACTATTTTATGATCTATATTGTATTAAAATAAAATTATATACTTTTATTATACATGTTATATTAAAAGCAAATTATATACTGAAACTATACTAAAAGAATAGAAGAAAGGATTTCATCAGAAGGTTAGAAAATAATGGAATGATAATAAAATCTTGTGACTGATCAGAGCCCCAACACAGCTGGACCTGTGATTGGTCCTCAAGTAGAAACAATTCACATGGACCAATCAAAGACGCACCTGTTGCATTCCACAGCAGCAGATAATTATTATTTTTCTTTTCCTCTGAGGTTTTTCAGCTTCTCAGGAGAAAAATTCCTGGCAAAAGGATTTTTCATAAAATATGTCTGTGACAGGTTTGGGCAGTGACAGTGCTGTGCAGGCATTGCAGGGCTGCTGGTGGCAGGGGAGGGTTCCCACAATTGTGTTACAAAATGCAACGAATTGCCATGGATTGAAATAGCTGAGATCTGGTTATTTTGACCCACCCATTAATGATAAAAATTTTAAAAAATCCCTTTGCCAACAAAACCTGGGCTTTAAAAAGGCATTACTACATTTTTGGCTGATATACTTAGCACAAATTACCCCCAAACTAGTCAAAGATACATAGACTATATTAAACCATTGTTCTTTCTACTACCACAAATTCAGAAAAATCAGTTAAGAATCAAAATATATAATGATCTCATTAAAAAAAGCAAGCATTAATCTGTCTCTAGTTGAAAAAAACACCCAAAAAATAAAATAAATAGCCACCTAAACAAATTATACAACATTATAGACCAGCCACATAAAATCCTAATGAATTAATATCAAGTGCCAGAAAACCCATTTATAATTTAAATCAAATAATTAAATTACAAGCTGTCTTTGAAATAATAATAAACCAGACAAGTACAACTCTTGACCTCCTTGCTGACCAATCTACTCAAGAAATAAGTGCACTTCAGTTACAGGGAGAGAAATTCATGGGAGAGAAATCCACTGAGCGCTCTGCAAGGTGAGACAGCCAAGGAGCAACACCTGGTGCTAACAATAATGGCCCTGGCGTGAAGTCTCTGCCCTTCTTGGGGCAAATCTGTGTGTTTGGGAGGGGGAAATGCTGGTGTTTTCATGTGCTTTCCTGGCACAGTATGATTATTTCACACATTTATCTGAGGTGCTTTAAAATGTAATTTCTTTGATTAATTTGGTGTCTATATTTTCACTGTTTTGTTCACTCCAATTTATGACAAAATTGAACAAAGTGGGTAACAAAATATAGCCCTGTCAGGCTCCTGTCTTCATGGATATAAAGAAAAATGTGAAACTGTCAGGCACACAAATGTGCCAAACCCCAAGGAAAATTATTACATTCTGCTTGACATTTACTTTAATTTTACAAAATTCTGTAATACCATTATAAATAATAATAATAAAAAGCAGCATGGAAATATTTTAAAGTGTATTTATTTTCATTTGCTAGCTTGGTGATTTATGGGTTTGTTTTATTTTCTTATTTTTTTTCCTCCTCTCTGCATCAGAAGAGAGAATGATCACCTTGAGCTCGAGTGCTGCCATGACTGCAGGGTGCCTGGAGTTTGGTATCTGTCACCATCATATTTTCTGGAAAAATCCCTTTGCCCAGGATTTCTCTCCTGGGAAGCTGAGAAACCTCAGAGAAAAGGAAAACAATTCTTATCTCGTTTGCTTCTCCTGTGTTTTGCTGCTTTGGAATGTGGTTGGAGATTGTTTATCCAACACCTGAATTGTTTTGACTTAGTGACCAATCACCATAAGCTGTGTTGGGACTCTGGAAGGAGTCACGAGTTTTCATTATTATCTTTTAGCCTTCTGTATCCTTTCTCTATTCTTTAGTATAGTATTCTTTACTATAATATATAGAATAAAATAATAAATTAGCCTTCTAAGAACATGGAGTCAGATTCATCATTCCACTCCAACTACAGGGGTCTCAGAAAATACCACAGGGTATCCAAGGAAATGTGATTGCAAAAGGGGTCTAAATAACAAAAAAAAAATCAATCTCTGCTCCCAAAAGCTCTGCAAGGCTGTTGTTGAGCCCCTGTAAAGTTCTCGCTGAGGGAAGGCTCACTGGGTCAGGTCAGTGTCTGGAAATGCCAGTCAAACAAAGTTGGCTTGTACCAGCTGAGGATCTAAAGGGAGGCTGGTGCTGTGTGGGAATGGGACACAGACACCCAAAGAAGTGTGGGAACTGAGCAATCTAATTTTTTAAGTGAGAATCTAATTAATTATTTTCTAGTGAAAATAGAGAAATAGTTGAGAAAAAAAGGCACAAGAGGGTGGAAGCCAGCAACACTCAGCTGTCAAGAATGGGATGAGCAAAGGTGCTTTGAAAAATTACACACGGGTATTTTAAAAATACACGTGGGTGATGCTGAGGCCCTAATCCTGCTCTGCCTGCTGATGTGAGCACCACGTTCTACCCTTCCCTTGAGACCAGGGCTGGCTTGAAGCTCCTGTGCAGAAGTACATATGGAGAAGATGCTGTGCACTGTAGCAGTTTTTAATCAAGAGGCAGCTGTTCTGTCTGGCTCTTTGGGGGAGCTCAAAAGGCCATCAGCTCACATCACTCTCAACTCTCTTCTCAAAATCCCATTCTCCTCCTCACCAAGCCTCAAAGTAGAGTCCCACACCCCAAAGGAAATGGGAGAAGAAAACCACTTCAAGGCTTCAAGGTGGTGTCTGTTGCTCTGACAGCTGCAGGCCAAGAAAAGTGTATGAAAATAATTGATGGGATGTAGCAAACAGGGCTGGCATCATTTACATACTGAGCTGACAGCATGTGCCATTCGCAGGCCCTTCCACTGTGAATAATGCCATGCAGTGACACAGAAAAGTCTTATTTATCTCAGGAGTTAAAAAGGCACACCTGAGTGGACAGCCAGCATCTGGGCTTGCCAGGAAAATGTTTATATAGGAGAGGTTGCATTACATAATTGTGGCCATGTTCACAGGGGTCTCAGGTTGAGAGAAGAGACAAGAATGTTGATTCCATGTTTCAGAAGGCTGATTTATTATTTTATGATATATATTACATTAAAACTAGACTAAAAGAATAGAAGAAAGGATTTCATCAGAAGGCTAGCTAAGAATAGAATAAGAAAGAATGATAACAAAAGCTTCTGTCTCAGAAAGAGTCTGAGCCAGCTGACTGTGATTGGCCATTAGTTAGAAACAACCACATGAGACCAATCCCAGATGCACCTGTTGCATTCCACAGCAGCAGATAATCAATGTTTACATTTTGTTCCTGAGGCCTTGCAGCTTCACAGGATGAAAAATCCCAAGGAAAGGATTTTTCATAAAAGATATCTGTGACAGATAATGATCTATACCTAGATGATATGGGAAAGGCTCTGTTAGCCAGCGAACTCCAGGATTTCCAGCCCATCTTCATGACCCCTGTGCTCACCCCAGGGCTGATGCATTGCCTGGGACACAGCTCTAACACTGAGTCTGGAAACCTCAAAGGGCTCTGAGTGGTCAATAGTTGTTACTTTTCCCCTTGCCGTCCCCAGAGTCTGTCATTTCCAAGGTGTTTGGGTTTCCTTAAGAGCCCCCAGCTGTGCTGCATTTGGGGCTGAGTGCTCCAGCTGCTCCCCACTGCCCTCCCTGCTGCCCTCAGAGAACCACCTGGTCTGGTTACAGGCAGCTCAGTTTAAGTAGCTGTGCTTCAGTAATCCACTTTATTTTGGCAAGAGAGGGCTAGAGAGTGTTCTCTGGTTTGGGATATCCATGGGGCTGGTGACCTTCGCAGCTGAGAAGGTCCTTGCACAGCTTCCACCCGCCTGTACCTGATGGAGAGATGCACCTGGGCTGTGACAGTGCACAGGGATGTGTCCCAGCATTGGTCCTGTAAGCCCTGATGTCCTTGGATTGCTCAGCTGGTGGGAGAAGCTTTGCTGAGGAGTGGGATGCTTTTAGAGGAAAAGGCTTTCCTGTGGGGTGAAAGGTTTTGGTGAGCCTGACTCTTCCAGACTGGAAGGTTTAATTTGTTTTCATCTGTAAAGCATGGCTGCTGTTGGGAAACAAACCCTGGGGAAGCAGCGAGGCTCTGTCATCCCAAACAAGTCAGGAAGCTCCTTTCTGGTGTTTCCACAGCACCTCTGTCCTGCTGGTTCAGTGGCCAGCACGCCTGGACCCCTCTGTGAGAGACAACTGCTCACTTTGAAAATTTAAAGAGGTTTATTAAACCTTGACAAAAACACAACAAAGGGCTATATAAGGGAAAAGCTGCAGCACTGGGAACTGCCCCTCATGGATACCACATGGCCAGTTCATCTTCAAGCTGGATGCTCAGTGTTTTACACCCCTGGGGGTGGCATCAGCCAGCCCTGGCCCCTCCAAGGTCTGTCAGTCAGCTCTTCTGTGCCATTTATCAGTGCAGACTGCTTTCCTGTACCTGCATTGGAGCTCAGGTGCTGCCATGCCCACCCCCTGAGCACCCCCAAGCTTTTCCATTCCCACCTGCCCCATGCAAGGGACACCTGTGCAGCTTCTTTGTACCTGTCCTGGACAGCCCAGGCTGCTGATGGCAACAATACAGGGGGGAAAGGGAACTGTGGGGAGAGCAGAGGGCATCTAAACCACAATAACATAACTGTACATCATTAAAGCTTTTCTGTGTGAATACACAATAGTTATCTTTTAATTGTGAGAACCAATCATCTCATTATCCAACTATGCCCCTCCATGCTGTGGAGCTGCTCCTGTGTGCAAACCCCAAGCACCTCCTCTCCTCTGTGCCCTGCCCTCCAGCAGGTCTCCACTCCACCTCTGCTTCATGCAGCCCTGCTGGGAAGTGCAGTGTGCTGCCTGCTCAGGAAGAGGCGTTATAATGGGCAGGTAGCGATGGGGGAAGATGGATCACTGAGTCAGAAATCAATCGAGAGCTTGTGATGGCATCATAAATCAGGGGATGCTGAGCGTTAAAGAAAGCCAACACTTGATTTATAACTTGGCACAAGCCATTTGTCGCCAGCCAAGATTTTCAAAAAGAGAAACATTTTCGTAAGCTTAATTTAACATTATTTTTTTCCACTGTGCTAAGTGTTTCTGTAGGGTTTATTTTTCCTCCCGCAGATAAAACTCAATTTGCGGATAAAACACAGCCAAATGACATCTGAAAATTTTGTTTCCCTTTGAAATTCTTGTTGGGTTTGTGCCCTCTTTTCCCTAATTCATGGCCATTCTTCTCTCAGCCTAGATTTGTCCCTGATGTCTTTTAATATTGAGTCTCACTGGGAGCTGGAGGCTTTTGCTGGTGGACGGCTGGTGCAAATCCAGCTCATGCTGCTGAGAAGTATTACCAGTTAATCACTGCTCTGCTGCTGATGTGGAGCTCATTTTGGTGGCAGCTGCGGGTAGGCAGCTGCCTCACCTGCACCTGCCCTGCCAGCTGTGTGTCTGGGTGGCTGCAGGAGGGGCTGAACACTCCGTGGGGTGTGGTAAATCAGGATTCACCCTGAGCTGCAGTGGCTTGGGAGGGGCATTTGTGCTGCTGCCAGTGCTGGGACTGGAGCCTGCAGTGCCCGATGCATCAGAGGGGTTTTGGTTTATCCGTCCAGCACCTCAGCATTGTGACCGTGTTCACAGGGGTCCGAGGATGAGGGAAGAGACGAGGATCTGACTCCGTGTTTCAGAAGGCTTGATTTATTATTTTATGATATATATTACATTAAAACTATACTAAAAGAAGAGAAGAAAGGGTTTCATCAGAAGGCTAGCTAAGAATAGAAGAGAAAAGAATGATAACAAAGGTTTGTGGCTTGGACTCTCTGTCCGAGCCAGCTGACTGTGATTGGCCATTAATTAGAAACAACCACATGAGACCAATCCCAGATGCACCTGTTGCATTCCACAGCAGCAGATAACCATTGTTTACGTTTTGTTCCTGAGGCTTCTCAGCTTCTCAGGAGGAACAATCCTAAGGAAAGGATTTTTCATAAAAGATGTCTGCGACACAGCATCTCCTCCCTTATGCTGCCAGGTGATGTGTCATTTATATATATATATATATATGTATATATATTTTAATGAGGAATTAAAGTATTGTTCTGGTGTGAAGAGGCTTTCTTAGAATCTAAAATGAAGCATCTGTTAATTCTAAGGTGCTCTGAGCATCAGGCTTGATGGGCAATTCTGTTCCCAGAGAACTTCCCTTTTTTCTGTTGTTTTATAATTAAGTGGATTTTGACTTGATTTCTTTGGGTGCCTTAAACCAGGGTGGGAAAGCACAAAGCAGAGCAGTTCTGGAGTTTTCTGTGTGCCCTGGTGACACTGTTTATATAACATGGACACAGCAGGTGAGCACAGCACCAAGCCTGTCTGAGTTCCAGGGGTGTTTGGACAATGCCTTGAGCCCATTGTGGGATTCTTGGGATATCTTGGCAATGTACTAAGCTAAGACTTGAACTTGATGATCCTTGTGGGTCCCTCTCAACTCAGAATAACCTGTGGTTCTGAGGTAACTGTGCTTCTTAATTGGAAGTATTTGTCAGTGCAAAGCACGGTGCACAGGGTCCTGGTGGGAGTGTGCTCAGTTTGCAACTTGTCTCAGACCCAGGTGTGGTTCTGGCAAATCTATTCCAGGCCAAAATGATAACAAGCAAGAAGAAGAAATAAAAAAAAGTATGGAACTCAAATATCCTCCACTTACAAATAGTGTCTGTGGTCCATTTAGCTTCACACACACAAAGTAAAATTGTTCATAGGCAAAACTCCCGTGAGCTCCCTGCAATAGAGAGGATTGGTGTTGCTTGGTTACCAGTGGTACACTGGCATGCTGAGATAAATCAATACAGCTCCAAATATTAAAGCCTTCAAAATAAAATCAAAGCTGAGTCCACAGTGCCCAGTGCTCCTCTTTACCTTGGAGCCAGCCTGGCACTGGAGCTGTGCAAGAGCCATGGGCACTGCCTTGGTTTGGAAAGACAGGAGTCTGCTAAGGAAGGCAGGAGCCTCCCCTGAAATGGAGAATGTGAACCCTCCCCACCCCTCTGAATTGCTATAAAGTTTAAATTAAGGGGCTCTCAGGCAAAAATATGGGAGCAGGAAATAACAGTTCTTTATTAGGGAAGAAAATAAAAAGATAAAATAAACAATGCAATAAACCAAAACAACACTGACAGAGTCAGAACGCAACCTGACACCCTGTGGGTCAGGGTGCTGGCAGCAGTCCCATTGGAATTGTGGCTGCAGCCCTCCTGCAGTGTCAGGGCTGGTTCTGCTGGAGCAGGGATCCTGTAGAGAAGGATGGATTCTTCCTCTGGAGATCCAGGGGAAGCTGCTGTTCCTCTGGGGAATCCCGTGGAGAAGCCGTGCTGGTGTTCCAGAATCTCCGGATTATATCCAGGCAGGAATGCTTGGCTCCTCCCTCTGGGCTCACATCTCCCAATGGGATGCTGTAGTTCTTATCAGCCATGCAGTGACATTCAATAGCTGTTATCAGCAGGTGTCCCCTCCTGAGGGAGGTGTGAATGTGGTCACTCAGAGAGAGAGATAAGGCAAACTGCCCACTTGACAAAGGTAATCTGCCATACAGATGGTAATGGAAAACATCTTCCATTGCAATCTTCAACAGGCACAGAGACTGCCCAGGCTGCTGCTCTGCCTTCCACTTCTTCCTCTTTCCACTTCTTGAATTAGAAGTGAGAATATGCTGAGCCATCCCAAAGGAGAGAGCAGGATGGAGGGGCAGCAGGGCTTTGTGTGGATGTGGACCTTGGCTGTGACATTGCACAGGAATGTGTCCCAGCATTGGTGCTGTAAGCCTTGATGTCCTTTAATCTGCTCTGCCCATCCCTCCTGTGCCAGCCTTGCACAGACGCGTGGCAGCAGCAGTTCCTCCTCTCTTAGGGGGCCTGGATGAGGTTTGCCCTGGGCAAGATGCTCTGAGCCAGGCCTGAGAGGGGCACAGAGCCCCGAGCAGAGTCATGGCATGTGCTGGCAGTGTCTACTGAGAAATGGGGAGAGGGGAAATGTCTGTAAAGTAATGCCAGAACAGCTTGGTTCCCCAGGGAAGAGCCTCAGCTGCCAAGATCCCCCTTCACCCTGAGGTGGATGTGGGACAGTGTTGTCCTTGAAGAGGAGGTAGATAATTTTAAATGTTTGAGTCCTGCTCTTAATTAAATACGAGTGAGGAAACCATATCCCACAGATTGAAAGAGAATGAGCAAAGCACAGAAAAGAAACAACCCTCTTTGGCTCATTTACTAGAGTGAATAAAATTGGTGGTGATTGACCTAACTTTCCTATATAAATACAAATTATATCATTTGTTGAGACTGAGTTTTCTACAGACGAAACTTTCCTATATAAATACAATTTATATTCCTGAGACTGAGTTTTTTACAGATGATAACGGTAAGGGAAGATCTTGCTCTGGAGGGAAATGCCACAAGCACGAGGTGGGCTGCCTGGATCAGCTCTCTGGGCTTGGAAATCCCAGGGAACAGGAGCTCAGATCTGAAATGCAAATGTAAAACAGAGACTCTGGTTCCTGGGCACAGTGCTGAGATAAGTCACTTACTGGTGCCTGAGAGTGGGTTAAGCTGTCTATATAGACACAGCCCTTGGAATTGGTGTGACAGTGATACCTAGAGAAATCTACCAGGATTAGATCACTTATATTAGATTTGGTGGATATGCATGTACAGCCTCTTCTCCCAAAAGATTGTAATGTAAGTAGACAAGGCAAAATAATGGTGAGAAAAAAAGGCTGTAACTTTACTCCAGCTTGTAGATGGCAAACTAGAGCACAGCAAGGCTCAGTCACTTCCCCATAGAGACCAAAACAATGTGTAGTAGGCAGGAGCCTCCCTTGAAATGGAAAATGTAAACCCCATCCCTCCAAATTATTGGAGGGATGGGGTTTACATTTATATAATAATATATAACACATTTTAATAATAATTCTATAATAATTATAATAATTTATAATAATATTTATATAATAATATATAATGTGTAAAAATAATAATTATAATAATTGTTTTGAAATTAAGGGGCTCTCAGGAAAGATATGGGAGTAAGAATAACAGTTCTTTACTAGGAAAATTTAAAATACAAATGCAATAGTACAAAAAAAAAAAAAACAACCATTGATAGAGTCAGAAGAGCAGCTGCCCCCTGTGTGCCAGGGTGGGGGCACAGCCCCATCCCACGGGGGCTCAGCCCTCCTGCAGTGCCAGCTGTGGCTCTGCTGCAGCATGGATCCTGCACAAGGGGGGAGTTTTCCTCTGCAGCTCCAGGGCTGTGGAGATGGGCCTGCCCATGGTGTCCCTGGCAGGGGGGTGGGATGAGATGAGATTTGAGGTCCTCCCAACCCAAACCATTGTGTGATTCCATGGTCCCTGTGCTGCACATCCAGCACTGGGAAGCTGTGTGTTGCAGACATCTTTTATGAAAAATCTTTTCCTTAAGATTTTTCCTCCTGAGAAGCTGAGAGGCCTCAGGAACAAAATGTAAACATTGATTATCTGCTGCTGTGGAATGCAACAGGTGCATCTGGGATTGGTCTCACGTGGTTGTTTCTAATTAATGGCCAATCACAGTCAGCTGGCTCGGACTCTGGTAAGTCACAAGAGTTTATTATCATTCCATTCCTTTCTGTTCTTAGCTAGCCTTCTGATGAAATCCCTTCTTCTATTCTTTTAGTATAGTTTTAATGTATTACATATTATATATGTATTACAATGTATATATTATATATCATAAAATAATAAATAAGTCCTTCTGAAACATGGAGGCAGATCCTCATTTCTTCCCTCATCCTGAGACCCCTGTGAACACGGTCACAGCTGTGCCCATGGAGCTGCGCTCTCTGGAGAGCTCTCACTGTTTGCCCAGGGGCTGTGGCTGTGTTTGGACAGCACCTGCAGTTCCTGGGACAGCAGGCTGCAGTCCGGAGCACTCATGGGGCTGCAGGCTGGAAAGGCTCCCCCAGCCCACCCAAACCCCTCTCTGTGTGTCCTGGGAAAGCCTCGGGGGACTCCCAGCGGCTCTTTGATCCAGCCAGAGCAGCGTAAGGCAAATCTCCATCCCAGCTGCTGCCAGCAGGGCAGGACCCAGCACAGAGGAGCCGGGAAATGAGGGGGAGCTGGTGGCACCAGCCACCATTTATCATTTTCACTGCCAATAATGAAGGGATGAGACTATTTTGGGGCTAAGAACTATTTATGGCTCAGACAAACATCAGAGGCTGTGAGATTTTGGAGGAGCAAGCAGTCAACCACAGCTGCAGAGCACTCACAAGTTCTTTGTTGCAAGGCAATATAGAAATTTCTAACCCAATGGACAGTTGCCACAGGGTTTATTTTGCTTTTCTGACCTATCACCTTTACTCACTTCTGTGCACTGTGGATACTTTTGTCCAATGGCTTCTGTCTCACATGCACACATATACTTCTGTTATAACCTCTAAACTCCCAACCTACTCCAAACTGTTACATTACTACACTATAAACCCTTCACCATCTTACCCAATAGAGTTTCTTATTTACTTTAGGCATATTATTTCTTACAACTATAGAAACATAAGTTTATGTTTTCAGGAAAGCAGACAGGACAAAGGAGCAAAGGTGGTGCTGGTGGGAGAGGCTTGGAGGACAGGACTGGGCTCCCCAAGCTGGGTATGTGCTGGGGAAGATGGAACAGGAAAGCCTTATAAATATGATTGCCTGGCAAAAGATTTTGAGAATATAGACACTATAAGTGAGATAGAAATGAAAGCAAGCTTTGAGATCCCTCAGTTACTGAACAACTGGAAAACAATGGTGTGGCCAGCTGAAGGTAATCCCCTTTTGATGGAACAACACCCTCTGCCTGCAGACAGGCCCAAGGGTCAGAGCAGACCCTACAGCTTGGCAGAAGGGCCCAAAGAGGAGTTTTTAGGGTTTAAAATGTAACACAGTATGGTAATGTAGTGATTCTTATAGGCTGTATGTAAATGCTGTAGGATTTGTATCTTGTACTAGATTGTTTAGTGAGAATGAGAATATTCAACACAGAAGAAGATTTACTGTATTGTAACAAGAACCTCGCTCTCTTACCCTTTTGCTCTCTCGCCCTCTCACCCTCTCTCCCCCTCTCCTCTCTCAGCCCTGCTCTGAGCTGTGTTTGGCAGCTCCCAGCAGGGCCCTGCCCCCAGGCCCTTTGCAATGAACCCCAAGTTCCTGACCTGGCTGCAGAGATCTCTGCTGTCCGTCTGTCCTGACCTTCCTACCCTCAACGCTCCTACAGGCATGGAGAGCAGAAGGACCAGGAGGGGATGGCTCTGGTGGGAATGAGGAGTTCCTGCAATCCAGGGTCTGCCCCACAGAGCATTCACAATGGCAAACACCACCCTGCTGGAGGGGAAACCCCACTGAACGCAGCTGGGCACAACATGGTCCCCACACACACCACAGTCCCCATCCCTCCAGGCTGTTCCCCTGTGGGGTGTGACCTCCAGAGACAGATGCTCCTGCTTGCTAAGCAGAGGAGAAAGAGCTGCTGCTCTTAATTATTAATGAAATTTCGCACACAGCACTAAAGACACAGGCAATTCTTTTTGGCAAGTGTAATGAAAAAATTAATTGAATAATCATTCCATGTAAATAGATTTAGATAAGCTTCTTGTCTTTCTGTTTGAATTTTTTTTTTCCCTTCCCCTCCATCTCTCTCCCTGCTCACACCTTCCACTTTTCAGCAGAGAAACACTGTGATTAATTGCTTGGAATATTGTTTTAATTCATAGCATCCTGTGGTGAGCAGTGGCTGTACTGGCTGGGGCCACCAAGTCCCTTGGGTCCAGACAGTCTTACCTATGGATGCAGAGCAGTACCAGGGAAGAAAAGGCTGTTAAAATTTACTGCTAGTAGGAGCACTTCAAAAGAAACCCAAATGCCTGATTTATAGGGTGTTGGTTTTTTAATGGCTTAGAGAGCCTGATCCTGTTCATGCCTATGAATCTTCCCAATTTTTAGGGGGTTGTTGCCTGGTGGGTGTCCCTGGAACTGGATCCAGGCCCTGCCTGCTTTAGGGACTGTGTGCTGGGGACCATCCTGTGGGAGACAGCTGCTCACTTTGAAAATTTAAAGAGGTTTATTAAACCTTAACAAAAACACAACAAAGGGCTACATAAGGAAAAAGTTTGCAGTGCTGGGAGCTGCCCCTCATGGATACCGCATGGCCAGTTCATCTTCAAGCTGGATGCTCAGTGTTTTACACCCCTGGGGGTGGCATCAGCCAGGCCTGGCCCCTCCAAGGTCTGTCAGGCAGCTCTTCTTTGCCATTTATCAGTGCAGACTGCTTTCCTGTACCTGCATTGGAGCTCAGGTGCTGCCATGCCCACCCCCTGAGCACCCCCAAGCTTTTCCATTCCCACCTGCCCCATGCAAGGGACACCTGTGCAGCTCCTTTGTACCTGTCCTGGACAGCCCAGGCTGCCTGATGGCAACAATACAGGGGGGAAAGGGAACTGTGGGGAGAGCAGAGGGCATCTAAACCACAATAACATAACTGTACATCACTAAAGCTTTTCTGAATATTCACATAATAGTCATCCTTTAATTATGAGAGCTAATCATCTCATTATTCATCTATAACAATCCCCTGCCTGCTGCAGTGACCTGGTGTTTGTGAGATGCTGTCACTGTTCCCCAAGGCTGCTCAGGTCCTGTCAGCTTCATGCCTCAAACGTTCATGTTGGAGTGGGAGGAAACATGACAAACCTTCCAGTTTGTCTTTTCTCTTTTCCCATTAGGGAGCTGTTAACGTTTCCCAATTAATGAGCCCATAATTGACCCTTGGGCAGGGTTGGGCTCCCCTGTGAGTTCCCTGGGGGCTGCAGTGCCAAGGGCCATGGGAGGGATGTGGAGCAGCCAGGCCAGGGCAGCCCTTCCCAGCAAGGATCCAAACCCCAAACAGAGCAGGACCAGAGCACTGAATTCCTCACAAATGCCAGAGCCTGGGCTGTGCTGTCTCCTGTGAAACCAGTGAAGAAACCCCTTGTTGTGCTGTGCTCTGGTTCCCACCTCTCATCAGAAGCAGTCTGGCTTTTTCTCTCTTGTGTGCTTCAGAGAAAAATACTTTCCATTAAATTTTATCTCAGAGAATCTTCTTTGGGGTCTCCAGCTCTAATTCCCTAACATGGGATATTTGTAAAGACAGAAACCTTTTTTACCCTTACCCATGAAACTTCTCAATGCTCATCACTCTGCAAAGTGGCATAAATTTAGGGAAGAGCCAGGAGAGAATATATTTTCTTAGGAATTTCTTATGGCTTTAAAAATTAACAATCAAAAATACACAGCAACATAACCAACCCCCCAAACCACCTTTCTCCCCTCCTGTGTAGGACCGTGAGTTGTCACAGATGCCCAGCACATCTCAGCAGAGCCACAGGGAAGGTGTTCAGGACCAGGCTGCAGTGACCCAGTGTAGCACCAGCACAGGTTCAGCCACATCAGGACACATCCACTTTCTGTATTTTGAAGTTGAGCCACATCAGGACACATCCACTTTCTGTATTTCGAAGTTCAGCCACATCAGGACACATCCACTTTCTGTATTTTGAAGTTCAGCCACATCAGGACATATCCACTTTCTGTATTTTGAAGTTTAAAATGGCCAAATTCCTCGCCCTGTGATCTGCCCCCTCGTTAGCATGATGCAGACAAATTTCAACTCTAGCTCTGCAGATTTTCCAGGAGTGTTATGCTAGCATTTCCTGAAGACATGTTGCTGTTCAACCCTGCGCCTTTTCCAGCTCCCCATCTCACCTGACAGCAAATTTCCAGTTCTCTATAGTTACAACTATGTTCAAACAGTGTCTTATCATTCCATCAGCCCACACTGAACCAGCCAGCTGCCTGGAAGAGAGACTGCTCTTATGGCTTTTCACACTTACTCAGCTGCTGCCTCACTCTGCCTGCAAAACAAAACAGAAAGGGAGAAATAGAAACCGCCTGGTGAAATGAAGCAACTGCTTTGGTGCTGCTTGTCATGCCTGTGGTTTCCATGAGTTTCCATGACCGGAGTTTCTGAATTTCTTTTGCTTTAGATGACAGCTGGGTGTGTGACTGTGCCCTGAAGTGACAGAAGAGCCCAGTTTATTTCTGCCTTGGGATTTAACCAAATTGAACTTCGTGGAGCATGGACCCAAGGCAGCTCATTTGGGTGTTGGACATGGGAAAGAGGAGCTGGCTTGTGAAAAATGTGTATTTTATGATTGGCTTTTTGCAAATATTGAAATGAATATTTTATGTGTTATGTTAGGAAGTTATGCTGTATTAATTCCCTTAAGTAGTGTGTTAAATATAGTTTTAGGTTATAACATAATGTTAAAATAGAAACTATACTATGTAAGATACATTTTTTAAAAGAGAGGAATGAGGTACTGCCATTGAGATAGCAGCCACAGGACACCTAAATCATTCAGAGAAAAAGAATTTATTGCTCTCTTATCAGAAGAAACGAACTTCTTCCTGCCTTGCTCAGGCCTGAAGGTGCTGTCAGGATTCAGAGGAAGAAGCTGACACTGCCCAGACAGAATCCTGTGTTTGAATGGAATTTCTGCATCATGTATGAGGTGTATGAACATGCAACAGGTTATTGCTTTTAAGGGTTATTCCTCTGTTAACGTGGGTCCTTTTTTGGGCTTATTTTGTCCAGAAAAAGGTACCCAGATCTTTCAACTCTTTGTTTTTTATTGTCTCATAATGTCCTAAATCCTAATTTTTCAAATTTTTTATTACTCTAATTATTATAGATAATTAGAGTATTAATTATATCTATAGATCTAATTATATCTATAATTATTACTATTTTTATAACCATTTAATTACTATTAAACTTTTAAAATCCTAAAAACAAGTGATTGGCATTTTTCACATGGCTCTTCCATAGGCTTGCCTCACAGGTCTAGCTAAATGCCTGTAACTCTTAAATACTTGTATTTAAGTCTGTTAAATACCTGCAACTCTTCTCTGGGGCATTTATTTCCATTGCCAGATACGTGTACAATTGTAGCATTCATAATTCCAGTCAAGCTGAGCCAATTCAGGCTGCATCTGGTTTGTGCTACCACACACAGAGCCCTGCCCAGCTGGGAAGGAGCAGCTTTGGGACTGGGAGCAGCCCAGCTGCTCAACAGGAGTTAATGAGCAGTTCCCTTTCTCAGAGATTTGGGGTCTTCTAATTCACAGCGGGCTGTCTCAGAATCTCTGCTGGTCAGAGTGACCCTGAGATAGGTACAAGCTTCTTTTTCCCATCGAAGGAGGAGTTAGGATTCTTCTGGTCTCGTTCTCAAGGTTGTTTTCATTATTTCTTATCTCTAACGTTATTTCTCTGAGCTCCCTCAGGTCTGTCTGGCAGGTCTGGTTGAGGCACACTGGCCACCCTTAGGGCAGGGTTATCTGTTTATACTAAAAGCTACATGTACATTATTTACCATAACTTCCCCATACCTATCACCTGTATTAGACAGTGAGCTTCTACTTTAAACCAATCTAAAAGTGCCACCATCACAGCAGAAGATGGAGGCCAAGAAGAAGAAGGAGAAAGGCTGGACATACCCAGATTCCTCCATCTTGCCTCCTGAACCCCCTTTCTAAATCCCCAAAATTCTCCTTTTCACCCTGTGATAAACTCACTATCATTCTACTTAAACTTTCTTGATTTGTAATTCTTCATGTAAAGGTTGGTAATTGTTTTTTCCAAGGGCTAAATCAAAACCACAGGGGCATCTTGGGGGCTCTGTGCCAAGGTCTCTGAGCCCCATGGCAGGGTCTCGAGCCCTCCAGGGCAGCCAGAGGAATTTCCTGGGTTCTGACAGGCTGAAGCTCTGTGTGTAATGGTCTGCTGTGATTCAGTACAAAATCAGCAAAGTTTAGTTGCTGGAGGGTTTTCCCCCCACTTTGAATACCCCAAATGTCCAGGCCCTGCTGAGGCCATCTCAAACTCCTTCCCTGCTGGGCTTTGGCTCAAATGCCTGTGGAAGGGGTTAAAAACCCCTGGCCCACAGCAAAACCAGGTTCTTTACTGGGGCTGCTGCTCAGCAGTGTCCAAGCATGATCTTCTTCCCACAATCAAAGTCTTGGGACTCATTTGTTCCAATTACACCAGTAAGTCCAGATGAAAACCAGCAGAAACACACCAGCATAAAACAGGGTCAAAGGTGAGGTGACAGTCTGCTCCTACTGACACTGCTGCTCTTTTTCCACTGATGTTTTATTGCCCTCTGGTATAAATCAGGTCTTTCATGGTTTTTAAGGTTTGGTTCCATGCGACTGCCCTCTGCTAAAGTGTCCTTTCTCAGGTTTCAGGGCTCTGTTTTAACCTTTAATTAAAAAAAGAGTGAGTAATCTATAAAAAATGTAATATTGTTCTTTTTTTTTTCTTTTCTTTCTCTTTTTTTTTCTTCTCCCCTCCTCCCTGCAAAAGAGCCAACTGAGCCTAATCCTATATTCTGAAGAACCTGGCAGCCATTCAGGACTGGGTTTTTGTGGAATTTGGTCACCTGTGGCTTCAGGCAGCCCAAATCTCTCAGGATGTGCAGGACAGGTGAGGGAGAGCCAGGCACTCATGGATCCCACCCACAGGACAGCAATGCCTTTGGGAATCAACTCTTGCACATCCTCAGGGAAGGAGAATCCTGTGGAGAAAGGGAAAGCCTCAAAGGTTGGCTGCTGGGCAAAGCCTTTTTCTCATGGTAGGAGTGATTCTCACCACGTTGGTGTCATTCCATCCTTTCCATATGGAAAACACCCAAATCCAGGCAATCCTTCCAAAAGCACTCAGCTCCTGCCTGTGCTCCCAGTGAGAGCTTTTTTGTTTGGAAAGAGGTTATGGAGGCCATCATCACCTGGATGTCACTGGGAGGGCTTGGGGTCATGTGAACATCCAGGTTTCAGATGGTCAGGGTGCTGCCCAAAAAATGCCAGCTCAAGGTCCCAAATTAAAAATAATCCAGATATTATCCAAAACGAGGGTCCCATTAAAAATTATCCAGGAATTATCCACATGGAATTATCCACATGGAATTATCCACATGGAATTATCCAAACAGATAATCCATGGGGTCATTTGAACATCCAGGTTTCAGATGGTCAGGGTTCTGCAAAACTGAGCTCAAGGTCCCATTAAAAATGCCAGATATTATCCACATGGAATTATCCACATGGAATTATCCAAATAGATAATCCATGGGGTCATTTGAACATCCAGGTTTCAGATGGTCAGGGTTCTGCAAAACGAGCTCAAGGTCCCATTAAAAATGCCAGATATTATCCACGTGGAATTATCCAAATGGAATTATCCAAATAGATAATCCATGGGATCATATCCACATGTTTTTTAGGAATTTGGGCTAGGTGAACTTTGCTTTTTCCCAGTATTGCCAGCCCTCCAGCTGGTCTGTAGGAAACACCACGTCTCAAATGCACATTGTTAAATAGTTTCCTTAACCTTTGTGTTTCTATTCTCTTTATCACAAGATAGGTACAGCAGCCCATCTCACGGGATTGTACTGTGGAACACTGATTAAAATCTTCACACAAAACCACTTCACACTTGTGCAAAGTGTTTCTGTGAATGCAGGAAGAACCTTGCCTGCCCAGAAAGCTCTTTCGCTTTGTTGGAGTCAGTGGATTTGCCACTTAAAAAAAAAAAACACAAAACAACCCCAAAAAACAAAACAAAAAAAACCAAACAAACAACCAAAAAACCACCCAAAAACCTACAGGAAAAAAAAACCAACAAAAAACAACAACAAAAAAAAACCAACCAACCAAAAAAAAAAAAAACAAAAAAAAACCCCAAAAAATAAATTTAAAAAAGCAATAACACAAAAAAGAGCCAAGTCTGAGGTGAGCATGAGGAACATGAGAAGCTCCTGCAATAAGCAGGGAGAAGTGCAGGAGCTGCTGCCCTCCTTGGTCCTCCCCAGTGCCCAAAGGCCACACAGGCTCCCAGGAGCCTGCAGGGTGAGGCAGGGGATGCTGCAGCTCAAGTGCCACATCCTTTCTTTATTTATCAGACATCTGCCTCTGACACAATTAATGTCACCCTCGGCCCCTGCTCCTGCAGAGGAAGGGGCTCAGTCGCCTGCTGGGGAAGCTGTGACTCCAAATCTGGGAATAGGGAAATAAGGGGGTCTCTCTTCCCCTGCACTGGGGGGTTTTGGGGGATGCTGAGCCCCAGGGGCAGCCTCATCCCTCACAGATGTTGCTGTTCTCATCTCATGGGGGTAACAGTTTGTGGTGGGAGACGGGTGCTGATCATTGTGATGGCTGACCTAGAACAGAGGCTGGACAGAGCCAAAGAATAAAGCAGGGATTTATTAAGAGGCCTGAACAGATCCACCTTGGACAGCACAAGAGCCCAGCCAGGGCTGCACCCCAGGAGAACCCAAAATGGCCACAAAATGGACAACAGGTCATGGGGTCTCTCACTTTGATCAGTCCTGCTCCATTTGCATCTTGGAGTTCATTGTCCAATTACAGCTTTAGGTTATCAAGTCCCATCCTGCTTGTTTTTCTCTCTCCAGCCCACGGTGTTTGTGCTCTTGGGCTGAGATTTGGATCATTTGTCCTTGGTCCCCAGCTGGAGCAGGAATTGTTTTGTCTCCCTGCTCTGTGCACAGAGCTCACCATCCCCTCATATGAAGCACAGACCCACTAAACACTAAAGCAGCACAGAATGTGAAAAATGGTAAAGCTAAACCTGAAGCATCAATGCAGACACTGCTTCAAGAGAAATGCTCAGAAATTCCATCTCAGTGAGGATGAGGAGAGACTGGGGTCACCCTGCCTTGACTGTGCTGCAGCTCCAGTTGTCTCCAGAGCCCCTCTGAGGTTTTGTGTAAAAGAAAGCAGGATGTGCTCATTCCATAGATATGAAACGTGGGTACCAGAGACATGGGAAGCCTGAGCTGCTGCTCTTGGCCAAGGAATGGTGCTGTGGTGGTGAGCAGCCCGTGGCAGGAGGGGCTGCAGAGCTCATGGCCCTACAGCCTGTTCCCAAGGAGGTTTGTGAGCTCTGGAGCTAACTGTGGTGTGTTTAGAAGGGGAACCCAAGAGCCAAAAGAGGCTGTGGTGGTTCTGGCAGTGGCCCAGGCCACCTTTATGGAGTGAGAGCTGAGGGAGAGGTGAAAACACCAAGGCTGTGCTTGCATGGTGCATCCCTGCCTCCTCTCTGTGGTTTGGTCACGGCTTTTAGCAGCTCTTTGCTCAATTGGGCAGAACTTTCCTCATCCACCCCTGCAGGGTCAGTTGGGCAGTTTGGCAACTCACATTCTTGTTCTGGTTTGAAAGCAAAACAGGTGAGAGACTTCAAGTCAGAAATACAATTTATTGGGAAAAGGAAAACCAAAATACATGCAATAATACAAAAGAAAAAACATTGACAGAGTCAGAACACAACCTGGAACCCTGTTGGTCAGGGTGGTGGCAGCAGTCCAGTTGGATTGGTGGCTGCAGCCCTCCTGGATTGGCAGGTATGGTTCTGTTGGAGCAGGGATCCTGTAGAAGGGTGCAGACTTCCTCTGAAGATCCAGTGGAAAAGATAGCTGTTCCTATGGGAATCCAGTGGAAAGGCTGCCTGCTCTGTCCCAAACCCCAGATTATACCCAGGTGGGGATGCTGAGCTCCTCCCCCTGGGCAGAGCATCTCCCAATGGGCTGGTATCACTCTGAGTCATGTGGGGGGTCCATGAAACACAAATGGCTCCCAGAGGGAGTTACCTCTGAGCCATGGGCAAGGCATTGATTATCAACAGCAGATTAGGGAAAATACAATGCCCCTCCTGGTTTCAGCAGCTCTTGAGGATGGGAATAGAATATATCTTCATATTGTAACCCTGGACAGTTCTGTTTTCCTTTGGGAATTTGCACTTTGTCTGGGGCTTCCCAGGGTCATAAGGAAGAAACTATGCCCCTCCTGGTTTCAGCAGCTCTTGAGGATGGGAATAGAACACATCTTTATATTGAATCCTAGAACAGTTCTGGTTTTGGGAATTTGCATTTTGTTTGGGGCTCCCCAGGGTCTAGCCTTGCTTGCAGGAAAGCAGAGCAGTTGGGATCTTGCTAGCACAACACTCAGGCTCTCTTGGGGCTTCCCAGGGTCTGACCTTGCTTGCAGGAGTGCAGGGCAGTTGGGATCTTGCTAGCACACACTGAGGCTCTCCCAGCTGCTCCTGGGCGCAGCAGGAAGGCAGGATGCAGGTGTGTGGCTCGGGGGTGTCTGCTGGGAGGAGGGACTCAATATTTCATCAGCATTGATTCCTGGAGGGCCATCTCCCAGACACTGATGGGAGAGGTTTAGCTTCAAATTAATCCCAACTTTGGATCAATGGGGGGAGATCAATGAGTTCAGGATAAGCCAACCTGTAAGAGCTGCAAGCTGGTTCACTGCACAACAAGATGAGCTTGTTTCAGCTGCCAGAGGTGTGGGAATATGGGAGGCTCTGTGCACTTGGGGATGGACATGGTGGGGATCTGGCCTGGACACTTGGACCAAAGAGCTCTCACAGGTGGCAGCAGGCTGGTTTTTACAGAAAAGTTTGGATTGGAAGGGACTTTAAAAACCATCTCATTCCACCCCTCCCTTGTTGTCTTATATATTACAACAGTTCTATTATCATTATGGTGCAAGGATTCCATATCACCAGAGTTTCACACCTCCTCAATTTTTCTCGCAGGCAGCTCCTCTAAGCACTGACTGTTCCTGGACCTTGCACTTGTCATCTGACTCCACTCTTTTATACCACTGTTCTTATTTGCTACAGGCGTGGCCTGTTAAGATCAGGCCTGCTCCTAATTTTTAGTAATTGGTCCAGCTGCAACTTGTTGGGGGGTAAGATTACATTCTCTACCACCTTCATTTACCCATACTGTGTCCCCCTACACTCCCTGCCATGGGCAGGGACACCCCCACTAGACCTGGATGCTCCAAATCTCATCCAGTCTGTCCTTGAACACTTGCAGGGATGTGTTCCTGTTTTACATGAGGCCTCACCCTGAGGCTCATCAGGTGCCCAAGAGCAGATGTAAAGAGTGAATGTCCTTCCTGGAGCTATTTCTGCAGATGTGGAAGAAGGACCAGCCCAGTTTATTGAGGGGGATTACAGCTATCAGTGTGGGTTGCCATGGTGAGTAATTAAAATCTTCCCACACGTCCTGCAGAGGTGCCCTGCACAGCAGATGTTGTGCACACCACAGGCACGGGAGCAGCTTTTGAGCACAGGAGAAACCCACAACATGCTTTCACCTCTACTTGTCTTGGTCAATGAAATGGTCCCTGGCTGGAGCTTAAATAATGCCTTTAATGCTGCTTTGCACAACACAGAGCAGCTGCAGGGTACAGGTTGTAATCCATGGATGCTCTCTGTCTTTGAGAGTGTCAGATATTGTTGTGACTGTTGTAAAATCGTGCCAGATAATGGCATTAACGCAATAAAAGCTCTGAGGGTGGCTGTGTGCCTTGCCTGGTGCCAAATAGAGGTCAGGAAACCTGGGTTACCTGAGCAGGTAACACCCCAGATCCCCTAGATTCCCCCCAAACCCCCCAGATTCCCCTGGATCCCCCCAATGCTTCGGACACCCCAAACCCCTTGAATCCCCCCAAATTCCCCTGAATCCCCCAAATGCCCCAGACACCCCAAATCCCCTGAATACCCCCAGACACCCCAAACCCCCTGAATCCCCCAAATTCTCCTGAATTTTCCCCCAAACTCCCCTGCATCCCCCAAACCCCCCTGGACATCCCCAAATCCCCCAGACACCCCCAGACACCCCAAACCCCCTGAATTCCCCCCAAACCTGCCCTGCCCCATCCCCCTGGACACCCCCAAACCCCTCTAAATCCCCCAAACCACCCCCCGGACACCCCAAATTCCCTGATGTTCAGCTGATGTCAGCTCCAGGTCCTGCAGGCTTTCAGCCTCAGTGCTGGGTCTCTCCCGTGACACTGGAGCATAAACTGCACAAAGATTTCCTTCCTCTGCTTTGGGATGTGATGAGAGGCACTGGGGTCAGAGCTCTGTGTGCTGGAGCACAGAGCTGCTCTGGAGTCCATCACCTGAGCAGGTCCAGCTGGCCTCGTTTGTGATGGGTGTGGGACCTCCCAGCCAGGCCAGAGCAGAGAGGCGATCAGTGTTGTCTTATATATATAGATAAATGTTGTCTTATACATATATCAAGAGTCTATTATCATTATGGTGCAAGGATTCTGTACCACTAGAGTTTCATACCTCCTTGATGCTTTCTGTAGGCAGCTCCTTTAAGCACTGCCTGTTCCTGGTCCTTGCAGCAGCCATCTCACTTCTCTGACTCCACATCCCACCGATCCACTCTTTTGCACCACCAGTTCTTATTGGCTCCAGGTGTTGCCTGTTATCATACAGCCTGCTCCTAATCTTTAGTAATAGGGTCCAGCTGCAACTCGTTGGGGGATGAGATTAGGTTCTATACTACCTTAATTTACGCATACTGCATCCCCCTACAGATCAGTTCATCCCCAAAGAGAAAACACAAGGTCTGCCATGTCCCACTTTAGGCTTTACTGTGACCCATCAGACTGCTTCTTGCTGGGCTTCTCCCTTTGAACCCTGAAAGAAATCAAAACTCTGTCTTTGCTTTTGCACTTTGCTTTAGTCCTCCCTGGATTTCTTTGCAGTGCCTCTATTGTAATTGTTTAAAGGAGTTAGGAGGAAGCATGGACAATGTCGCCCTGTGCTTCTCAAGGAAAATCATTGTGCTGAAGCTTGTGCAGCCTCCCCTCCTTCCTTGTGCCTCTCTGAAGGTCAGGTTGCGAGCCCAGCTTTTGTTGGACAGCTGGAAATCCATCTCCAGTGGGCTGGTTACTGGTGTAGCAGCCAATGATCCCAGAATTTAGAGGGGAAGGAGCTGGTGGGCCCAAGGTTAGAAACCACTGTCCCTTTCCTCCAGCACACCCCTCCTGCTGGGCTGGGAGTCCTTTCCCAGGGCTGATTGTGCAAAGAGCAAAAGCAAAGCAAGAGTAAAGCGCAATAATCATGTGAGAGGAGAGAAACTTGAGAAGCACACCACAGGTTCACTTAACTCCTGCTTGGTCGATAAGCTGCTTATTGCAAGGCATTATTCTTGTGCTCCTGATTCCCAGAAGTGAGGAGCTGCCTGGAAGGCCACGACCAAGCCCTGCCAGCTGGGATGCCATTGATTTTAGTGGAGCAGGACACAGCACTGGTAATAAAGCGTGAAAACAACATTCCCCCAAGAGGAACAGTGTAAGAGTGTTGGGGTTAGCACAGTGGGGACGGACTGAGAGCAGAGATCTCTGCAGCCAGGTCAGGAACTTGGGGTTCATTGCAAAGGGCCTGGGTGCAGGGCCCTGCTGGGAGCTGCCAGGCACAGCTCAGAGCAGGCCTGAGAGAAGAGAGGGGGAGAGAGTAAAAGCATAAGAGAGCAAAAGCGTAAGAGAATAAAAAGGGTTAGAGCTAAGAGGGGCAAGAAGGGCAAGAGAGCGAGGTTCCCATTACAATACAATAAATCCTCTTCTGTGTTGAATATTCTCATTCTCACTAACCAATCTAGTACAAGATACAAATCCTATAACATTTACATACAGCCCATAAGAATCATTACATTACCATCCTGTGTTACATTTTAAACCCTAAAAACTCCTCTTTGGGCGCTTCTGCCAAGCTGTAGGGTCTGCTCTGACCCTTGGGCCTGTCTGCAGGCAGAGGGTGTTGTTCCATCAAAAGGGGATCACCTTCAGCTGGCCGCACCATTGTTTCCCAGTTGTTCAGTAACTGAGGGATCTCAAAGCTTGCTTTCATTTCCATCTCACTTATAGTTTCTGTATTCTCAAAATCTTTTGCCAGACAACCATATTTATAAGGCTTTCCTGTTTCATCTTCCCCAACAGAACAGCACAATGGGATAACAAAATTAGTGACTAGCATGGGTTTGTTTCATATTCCTTTGCACAAGGAGTGGCTGGCTGGCTCCTCCACATCCCCATTTTATGGATGCAGTGCAAATTTAGGCTTATAAGCAAAGAATCCACCCTGGAGGGTGGGCTGATCACCACCCAGAGAGAAAATCTAAGTCAAAGAATGTTTGTTTCATTACTCTGACATTCTACTACTTCAGCTATTCACAGTTTAAGAGCAGCTATTTTCTTTCCCACTCCCTTATTTAAAAGAAGAGCTCCTGTTAAAGCTGTGTGAAATACAGATTTCCTTTAGATTTACTGCCTAAACAAAACATAATGCTTTGGATGAGCATTTTTTTTTCTCCTGGGTGAATGTTAAAAAGTTAGAGTTACCAAAAATGTCTCATTCAATGACAAATCAGGTGTTTTGGTTCGGAGAATGGAAGAGAACAGCAGTGAGAACACCTCTGCCTTTCAGTTCCATTTGGGTAAATACAAAAGAAGAACAGCTAAACACATTGCACCTAGAAAACATTTGAACCGAGCAGTGGGCCTAGGGGTGATGTTCCTGCAGATCTTGGCATAAACTTTTAGATTTTAACAATACTGAACTCAGTTTTCTCTTTTGCAAAAAGATCCTTTACTCGAGAGAATTTACATGGCCTTAGCCATAATATAAAAAATATTAAGTCTGATTTTTAAAAACCAAGGTCACTTTTCAAAAGTAAAATCTCAGTTACATATGTAGACCAGATGGGTTCTGTTTACAGTTGGGGGGAGCTCTTTTTTTTGGACATGTTATTTCAAAGTGAGCTTGAACAGAAAAAGGCCGAGCTCAGCCTAACACAGCATCAGAGATAAAGAAGGAATTTGTTGTAGTTAACATATTCCGTAAGTCCAATCCCATATTGTTATATCTATCATATTCCATTGTTGTATTTAACATATTCCGTAAGTCCATATTAGATAAGTCCCAAGTTGTTATATTTGACATATTTCATAAGTCCTGTACCTCTCATTGTTGTCTTGTGGGCGGCAGATCTTCACAGCACAGGATCAAGATCTTCCTTAGTCAGAGCTCCTCCAAGGTTCTGCCTGACTAAGTAGCCCACTCCCCTTTTATCCCAGTTACCTTGACTGGCCACAGCTGCAGCCCAATGAAGAACATCACAGCTGCAGCCCATCAAGGATAACTAGGACTAGTCAGGGTAAAGATATTTAAGTACAGGTATATATAATATGTATTTAATACCTCCTCCATTTATAATACAAATATTCAGGGCCTCCTACAGGAATTGTTCTAACACAGTGGTTCCCATAGCCCAGCCCCAGGGGCCATTATTTGCCACAGGGCTGTGGGATCACGTGTGAACCAGGGGAAATGCACTGAGGTGCGTGCTGTGGGAATGTCCTGGTACTGAGCCCTTGCACCTCATTGGTTGTGCTGTGCTCGCCTTAGAAACCATTTCATGATTTTATACCTTGCTTCTATGCTATCCTCTTGTAAGCCCAAGTCAGTATTTGCTCTGGCCCTGGCCCTGAAGGGAAGGGCTCCATCCTTGAGCAGGTGTGGGTGAATATCTGCCAAGAGGCTGAGCAGAATTCTGGTGAATTGAACTCTTTTCCTCCTCTCCAGGTTTGTGTCCCACCACCCCCACCTTCCTGAAGACTGGTGTCACCCACAATAGCTTAGTTTTGAAAAGAAGGTGGATAGGTAAATGAGAGAAGGTATAATTATGGGTGAAATCTGGGAATTTTTGTATCAGATCATGACACTGTTGAAATCCCCATTGTGGCACTTAGAAATCCCCATTTTACACCAGTGCCTTGGCCTCAAAGCTGCACCTGCCATGACAAAATCCCAGAGGGTTTTACACCACCTGTCTTGGTTTGGAAAGACAGGAGTCTGCTAAGGAAGGCAGGAGCCTCCCCTGAAATGGAGAATATAAACACCCCCCATCCTCCCCAAACTGTTATAAATTTTAAATTAAGGGGCGCTCAGGCAAAAAATATGGGAGCAGGAAATAACAGTTCTTTAATAGGGAAGAAAATAAAAAGACAAAATAAACAATGCAATAAACCAAAACAGCGCTGACAGAGTCAGAACCCAGCCTGACACCCTGTGGGTCAGGGTGCTGGCAGCAGTCCCATTGGAATTGTGGCTCAGCCCTCCTGCAGTGTCAGGGGTGATTCTGCTGGAGCAGGGATCCTGTAGAGAAGGATGGATTCTTCCTCTGGAGATCCAGGGGAAGGAGAGGCAGCTGCTGTTCCTCTGGGGAATCCCGTGGAGAAGCCGTGCTGGTGTTCCAGAATCTCCAGATTATATCCAGGTAGGAATGCTTGGCTCCTCCCTCTGGGCTCACATCTCCCAATGGGATGCTGTAGTTCTTATCAGCCATGCAGGGACATTCCATAGCTGTTATCAGCAGGTGTCTCCCCAGAGGGAGGAGTGGGTGTGGAAGAGATAAGGAAAACTGCCCACTGAACAGAAGACAACTACCACACAGATGGCAAATAGAATACATCTTGCCTTGCAATCTGGGACATAAACCCAAGTCAGTATTTGCTCTGGCCCTGGCCCTGAAGGTAGGGGTCCTCAGCCCATGAAAGACAGGGACCTGCTGGGTCCAGAGGAGGCCCTGGAGATGCTCCAAGGGCTAGAGCCTGCCACAGTACAACACGAAATGAACGACACTCACATGCTGAGATGTCCAAGGCAAAAAAGGCACGTTTATTTCCAGACCTCGATATTTATAGAATTCCAAAAGTGACCATGGATTGGAGGATGGAATTGCCACCTCTCCAACCACACCGGTCAAACCAATAGTCCATAAATTCTCTCCTCCTCCAGAAAGGAATGCAAAACAATCATTATTTACATGAAAAGTGCATGAGAAACTCCATTATAAAAATGTAAATATCAGAAGGCTTAGAAGAACTTTAGAAGGACAGGGTGGTAGGAGCCCCTCTGCTCTGGAGCCCGGCTGGCAGAGCTGGGGGTGCTCACCTGGAGAGGAGAAGGCTCTGGGCAGAACTTACAGCAGCCTTTCAGTATTTAACCAGGATTCATGCAAGAGCAGGGGGAGTGACTTTTTACAAGGGCAGATAGCAATAGGACAAGAGGGAATACTTTTAAGCTAAGAGATGAGAGATTTAGATTAGATGTTAGGAAGAAATTCTTCACTGTGAGAATGCCCTGGCACAGGGTGCCCAGAGCAGCTGGGGCTGCCCTGGATCCCTGGCAGTGCAGGCTGGACAGGGCTGGGAGCAGCCTGGGATGGTGGAAGCTATCCCTGAACATTCAAAGCAGGGGGTGAGCATGAGATACCTTTAAGATCTGTTCCTACCCAGACTATTCTGTGATTCTGTGACTCTGCATTTGGTGTGTGGCCCTCGCTGGCTGTGTCTGGGCCCTGGGGACAGCCCTGCCTCCCCTGCCCACAGCTCAGTCTGTGTCCACAGCACAGCCAGCCCTGTGAGCTCTGCATTGATCACAGCCAAGGGCAGCCCCTCCTGCCAAAGGCCAGGCCCTGAGCCCATCACAGCTGCAGCTTTTTTTCCACATTACTGTATTAAGGCAGAAGCTGTTGCCAGTAACCCCCATCCTTACAACCTTCCTGGATGTTTGCTCAGCTTCTCGCTTCCCCAGGCATTTAGCATCAGGTGTGCCATGTCCACAGCAGCTGGGACAGCCTGCACTTGATTCTCTTCCCAGGGATGCTTCTTAAAAACTGTTCCACAGTGCTGGTCCCCTGCCAGCATTGATGGATGCAACGTCCTGGTTTACTGGAAATGCAGTGAGACAGAGCGTGGGGAGTGGCAGAGCAGGGACTCAGTGCCTGCCTCTGCCTGCACTGAGAGGGCCTCAGGGCCTCCTCAGACACAGCAGCCCCCCAGACTCCTGCTTCATTTTGATTTAAGCTGGCTTAAATTGAAAGACCAATGCTCTGAGGTTGTTGTGGTGTTGTGGGACCCAGGACGAGGTGAGAGATGAGAATCTGACTCCAGGTCTCAGAAGGCTGATATATTCTATTCTATTCTATTCTATTCTATTCTATTCTATTCTATTCTATTCTATTCTATTCTATTCTATCTATACTAAAGAAAGAGAAAGGAGACATCAGAAGGCTGGACAAGAATGAATAATAAAAACCCATGACAGACTCAGAGACTCCGACACAGCTGAACTGGGATTGGTCATTAATTAAACACAATTCACACGCTGGGTAAACAATTCTCTAAATCACATTCCAAAGCAGCAAAACATGGAGAAGCCGAGGCTTCTCCTCTTGCCAGGAGAAGAAATCCTGGCAAAAGGATTTTTCAGAAAATATGAGAGTGATAGGAGGTCTCAGCTTTTGTCTTTGCAGTGTTTGGATGGGTGCCTGGGGAGGGAGGGGTGCTCACAGCCCTGTCCCCTCTCACACCCAAAATCAGTTTCACATCCTGAGGTCTCAGTGGTGTTGGGACATTGAATGTGCTTTAATCTCTGGCTGCCAGAGGTGGGCATGGTGTGAAAAATGCCTATTTTATAATTGGCGTTTTGCAAATAATAAAATGAATATTATATGTGTTATGTTAGGAAGTTATGCTGTATTAATTTTCTTAAGTAGTGTGTTAAATATAGTTTCAGGTTATAACATAATGTTGAAATAGAAACTATGCTATGTAAGATACTTTTTTTAAAAAGAGAGAAATTAGGTACTGCAACTGAGGTAGCAGCCACAGGACACCTAAATCATTCAGAGAAAAAGAATTTATTGCTGCATTATCAGAAGAAACGAACTTCTTCCTGCCTTGCTCAGCCCTGAAGGTGCTGTCAGGATTCAGAGGAAGAAGCTGACACTGCCCAGACAGAATCCTGAGTTTGAATGGAATTTATGCATCATGGATGAGGTGTATGGATATGCAACAGGCTGTTGCTTTTAAGGGTTAATCCTCTGTTAATGTGGGTCTTTTTTTGGGCTTATTTTGCCCAGAAAGAGGTACCCGGACTGTCTGTAACTCTTTGTTTTTATTGTCTCATATTGTCCTAATGCTAAATGTCCAAATTTTTATTACTCTAATTATATAACTATTTTTATGACCATTTTATTACTATTGAACTTTAAAATTCCAAAAACAAGTGATTGGCATTTTTGACACGTGGGCATCTCTTGAAGAACTTTGGACAGTCCATCCTATGCCTACAAATTCTTTTGGAGCAGTTAAATCCATGTGACTTAACCCAAAGTACCGGGAAGCACCATGCATGCCTTAGGGCCACCCTCATGTTGCTTTTGGGGCATTTTCTTGGTGTTCTTTGCAGATTTTCAGAGCTGCTGTGGGGTCCATCACCCTGAGAAGCCCCAGGGCAGCAGAGCACACATGCACCTTAATTTTAGCAGTGGCTGAACATCCACAGTCCCTCCTCTTCCTCCCAGCAAGGACTCTGAGTGGGGCTGGCATTGGAACACTGTGAAACCCCTTAGCTCACCTGGCTTTCTAAATGCCTGAAAATGCCTCAGTCTTCTTTTTTTTTTTTTTTGTTAGAAATGGCACCAATTTCTAACCAAAACTGGTGGTGTTTCTTCATCCTACAACCTCACCCCATCCCAGATGGTGCTGGCCTGCCCATGGCTGAGGAAGAGGCGTCAGCTGAAAAGAGACAGGAGGGACAAGGGAGCAGGCAGAGAGGCTGAGCAGGATCGTGGTGAACTGAACTCTTTTCCTCCTCTCCAGGTTTGTGTCCCACCACCCCCACCTTCCTGGAGACTGGTGTCACCCACAATAGCTTAGTTTTGAAAAGAAGGTGGATAGGTAAAGGAGAGAAGGTATAATTATGGGTGGAATCTGGGATTTTTTTTATCAGATTGTGACACTGTCGAAGGCTTTCTGTGCAAAGTATATTGTCAAAAAAAGGCAGTGATTGTGCTTTTCCCACCACCATTATCAAAGCTCCAGTCAGTCAAATCCTCCCTGTTATTAAATGCTGCTCTGCAAGTCTGCATTGTGAAGCTGAAGGATATAATCACAGGTGCCAGACATGGGGAGAGAGCTGATCCAAAGGTGTGAAAAAAAAGAAAACACAAAGATGAGCTGAATAAAAACACATAAATGAGGTGTAAAAAATCAGATTACAGGGGGCACAGAAGGTGGGAGTAAAATGAAGCAGAAAAAAATCCATTACTTAGGCTCCTTCCCCGCCTTTTGTTAATACAGTAGACACTGGACAAATGCAAGTCAGAGCACAGGAGCATTTGTCACTATTTTCCAGCCCAGCTTGAGACATGCAGAGCTTGAGGTGATTGTGGCACCTCTTGGCTGCTGCTCTGTGTGCCACAGGGCCATCAGCACAGCCCTGGGACTCTGGGGTGTCCCTGCCAGCCCAGCACCCTGGTGTCCTCTCGGGGCCTTTCGGGTCACTGCGACCCTGAGAATGTTAAAAGTTTCTTTTCCCAGCCTGGGTGCTTGAAGAAGGAGTCAGAGCTCTTCATTTCTCGGTCTCAAGGTTGTTCATTGCATCTTATCTATAAAAAATTTTCTCCTGCCCTGCCAAGATCCATCCAGCAGGACAGTTCAGGCATTCTGCCTGCCCCCAGGGTGGTGTTGTGTCTTTATACTAAAAACTACATGTACAATGTTTACAATTCCTTCCCAATACCTATCACCCATGTTAGACAGTGAGATTCTACTCTAAACCAATCTGTGAGTGCCACCATCACAGCAGAAGATGGAGGCCAAGAAGAAGAAGGAGAAAGGCTGGACACACCCAGTTCCCACCATCTTGCCTCCTGAACCCCCATACCTAAAACCCCAAAATCTACTTTTCTACCCTGTGATAACTTCACTAATATTCTACTTAAACTGCTGTGGCTTGCTGATCTTCATACAAGGTTGGTAATTTGTTCCACGGGTCATAATCAAACCCACAGGGGCATCTTGGGCTCTGTGCCAGGGTCTTTGAGCCCCCTGGCAGGGTCTTGGCCATCAGGACAGCCAGAGGGATGTGCTGGGTTCCCACAATGTCCCAGAGGATCTGCAGTGGCTTTGGCACAGCCTGGCACCAGCAGCACCACCTGGGTGGCTGCTCTGATGTCCATGACAGCACAGGAATTAGGAAATCCAGTGTTTGAAATGACAAATATTAACACAGGCTTAGGCTCCTGGAGGAATATTTCCAGGTTTTTTCTGCCAGAGTGGGCTGGCAGAGGGATTGGGTCTGTCAGAGCTCCTGTGTCAAGGGGAGGGGATGGCTGCATGCTGCCTTCAGTGTGAAAAAAACTCATTCTGGTCGTGATGCCAAAAACTCCTTTGGAAACCGACTTTGCTCCAGCCCAGGGGTGTCAAGGATTTGCTGCCCCCCCCCAGAACTTGATATTTCAGGAGTGGACACGTTCCTGCAGAAAATTTCCATTTTGATGAACTTGCATTTTTTAGAAAACTTTCAAGCAGCATTAAATGTGTCTTTTGAAGACAGCTTTGAGAAACCAAATCACCCTGATCTCCTTTAGATGTGGGTATCTCCAGCTGATTACTCCCACATCCTGCATGCTGCCCTTGTTCATTTCACAAAACCCTCTGTGTTTTACCCAAGAGCTTGGCCACAGCAGCTGGAACCAAGTTTCCCTGGTTTTCCAGCCTTGTGCAGAGCCTCCCCCAGCACGTTTTACTCACCCTGGCTTAGGCTAAGCCTGTTTGCAGTCCCTGTCAATTAGGGCAAAACTGGTAGAAGTGCATCACACAGCTGTTCTGGGATAGGTCTGCAAAATCCTTTGAAAAACAACACTCTGAGGTCAACCAGTGTCTCTCCAAACATGGAAATCTGGTTTACAGAGACATTCCTGGGTGGGACATCTATTAACAGGCAATGGGTCACCCTTGCCATGCATAAAATGCCAATAACATATTAATGGAGCTCAGACAAGCAATCAGCCCTGCTGCTGGGCAGGGAGGCAGTCATGCTTATAACATGGAAGCACATAGATTTTTTTTTGTTGTTGTTCTGCCCCAAGGCACCTTGGAAATTTGGCGCTGTAGAGGTCAAATAATTTGTTTTTTTTTTTTTTTCTGGGTTTTTTTTCCCCCACTCTTCACAGAGGTAAAGGGAGCTCAGAGAAGGACCTGTGATCTCACTGCAGGAATTTCGGAGTAATGTTTGCTGGCCTGTTTTATGCATGAGGATAGGTGAAATGATCACACAGCTTCCTTCTGCCCAGTCCACCCCTACCTGCAAACATTTTTCTTTTTGTCACTCTGAATTTCAGGGGGTCAGAGCATCACTTGTAAACTGAGCAGCACATGCATTGGGTAAGGCTAATTTTGAACAGCAGGTCATCTCTCAAGCTAGCGTGACCTTGGTTCAAATTCCACTATATTTCAATTGTTATGGATTTTCAGTGCCTCTTTTCTGAATGGGAACCTCTGAAATGAAATGCTGTGAAGTGCTATAGATCTGTTTGCAAGGTTATCACAAAGGCAGGAGGGGTGGTTCTGCCTCTGAGAGGATGCACTGCAAAGCCTCCAAGGTCTGTGAGATACTGACACTCCAGAGATGTGTCACTGCTTATCAGGGGCCACCCTGACCCTCAGACCAGCTGAAATATTCAACTTTGTCATTGTGTGCTCACTGTCCTTCCTGCCAGCAGCGTGGGAATGCCCACAGACCCTTGTGCAGGGCAACAGCAGCTGTCCAAAACAGCATTTCAAGGACACAGCAAAGACTCACCTGCCCAATTTACCACTGATTGTCTGCTCCAGCAGCAGAGCAGGAGAGGGCAGAGTGCTCTGCTCAATGAGCAGTGGTGAGGGGCTGGGAACACAAACCCTGTGAGGAACCCCTGAGGGAGCTGGGGGTGCTCAGCCTGGAGAAAAGGAGACTCAGGGCTGCCCTCATCACTCTCTGCAGCTCCTGAAAGGTGCCTGTGCTCAGCTGGGGCTGGGCTCTGTCTGCAGCAGCACTGACACAACCAGAGCACACAGCCTCGAGCTGCACCAAGGGAAATATAGGTTGGATAGCAGGAAAAGGTCTTGTACAGAAAGGGTGACAAAGTTCTGGAATGTTCTGCCCGGGGAGGTGGTGGAGTCCCCATCCCTGGGTGTGTTTAACAAAGCCTGGATGTGGCACTGGGTGCCAGGGGTGAGTTGAGCTGTTGGGGCTGGGTTGGACTCTGTGACCTTTGAGGTCTCTTCCAACCCAGTGATTCTGTGAATTCTGTGAGTCCTGTGATTCTGTGAATTCTGTGCAATCAGGTGCCACCCTTGGGAGATGCACAAGGCAAAGGAGGTGACAGAGAGCAGCTCACGTTTCCAGCAGCACTGGAAACCAAGCGCTGTGGAAAAGAGTGGAGAACCTGCAAACCTCCAAAGCCCAAGTCACAATAAAATAATATTCATGGCTGGGATGGATTTTTACTTTTCAAGTGCCAAATGGGATCATATCCAAGTTTGTAATGAAAGGACATAAACCATACGCTCACCACTGACAGAACAAAATGATTGATTTTTTTTTTTTGTCCTGTTCCAAACTATGTTGCTTTGGGGGCATTTTCTTGATGTTATTTGCAGATTCAGCAGGTTGGCTGATGAGGTGAAAATTGTCCAGCTATGCTGGCTTGGCAAGATTTCCCTGACCTTCTGGGAGATGCAGCCAGAGGAATCAGCAGTGTTGACATGTGTTGGTGGCCATCTAAAGCCACGTGGTTGTCTTCTGGCACAGCTTTGGTATAACCAGGGAGAAAAATATGATGGAGTTTTTGTTTCAGGTGCAAACTTCTGCAATTTAAAACTGAAGTCTTATCTTCCTACAAGCAATATAGAAACTCATTTCAGATCTTTAAGTGTGACTGTCTCATGGAGAGCAGTAATACTCCCAAACACTTTTGTCTCAGGGTGTCCACGTTTGTATACAGAAGTCAGAAGCAGGCAGTATTTATACATTTCTTTTCAGGTGTTTACAGCTGCAGGTCTCAGTGAGAAAGCTCTTCACCAGCTTTAAAAAGAACAATCAAATAGTGTAGCAAGGGGCTGATTGCTGCTCCCTGGGGAACTGCTGCACACATTATAGACTATCTGCCTCACACAATAATGACAGACAAGTAGATGACCTTTCTATGTTAATGATTTGGCTCCTCAATGAATTCATCCTATGTGAAACAGGCAACTTGTCTTTGCTCAGTGATGGATCATGTCATGGGATCCCAGAGCCTTCGTGTGTTAGTTAATGTTCTGTCAACACAAACCCCTGAGACATCATCCCAGATGTTCTGGATGACAATTAAGCTCTCCTGAACAAAAGAGATGGTGCCTAGCAAGTTTCCAGGAGCTGATGCATTTCCTGAAACACGACTGGTCACATCCCAGTGGAAATGTTCCCTCCCTCTGCTGTGGGAGCACCAGTGCAAGAGCAGGGTTAAAAATCTACAGTAAAATGAACTGGAAAATATTGATCCAATTTAAAGCTGCATTAGGAATGCCCAAATCATTGCATCCTAGCATTAACTAATTTTTAAATATCTAATGGTTTTATCTGCTCTGCTGCACTTCATAATGACAAATAAATGTGTTAGTGCACACAGCTCCTGCACTGCAGATATTTTGGTTCCCTGTACCAAGCACAGACCCCGTGCCTGCCCCATCTCCCCATCACCTGCAGTGAGTGCACATGGGGCACACAGGTTACTGCCAGCAGGATTTGGCTGCCCAGCATTGCACCTTTTGCCCCCAAGGGCTGCTCTCAGGACTGCTGTGCATCCCTCACCTCCCCTGAGGGATTTACAGCAAGGGAGCCTCAGCCCAGATAATACAGATCCCTCCTGTGCTTTGTTGAAGATTGCAATGCAAGATGTTTTCCATTACCATCTGTATGGCAGGTTACCTTTGTCAAGTGGGCAGTTTGCCTTATCTCTCTCTCTGAGTGCTCACAATCACACCTCCCTCTGGGGAGACACCTGCTGATAACAGCTATTGAATGTCCCTGCATGACTGATGAGAACTACAACATCCCACTGGGAGATGTGAGCCCAGAGGGAGGAGCCAAGCATTCCTGCCTGGATATAATCTGGAGATTCTGGAACACCAGCACGGCTTCTCCACGGGATTCCCCAGAGGAGCAGCAGCTGCCTCTCCTTCCACTGGATCTCCAGAGGAAGAATCCATCCTTCTCTACAGGATCCCTGCTCCAGCAGAACCAGCCCTGACACTGCAGGAGGGCTGCAGCCACAATTCCAATGGGACTGCTGCCAGCACCCTGACCCACAGGGTGTCAGGCTGGGTTCTGACTCTGTCACTGTTGTTCTAGTGCACTGCATTGTTTATTTTATCCTTTATTTTTCTTCCTTTCCCTATTAAAGAACTGTTATTTCCTGGTCCCATATTTTTGCCTGAGAGCCCCTTAATTTCAAATTTATAGCAATTCAGAGGGGTGGGGAGGGTTTACATTTTCCATTTCAGGGGAGGCTCCTGCCTTCCTTAGCAGGCACCTGGCTTTCCAAACCAAGACATGTTAACATACGAGTTGAAGATGAAAATCAGGTTGAGGGCAGCAGAATACATGATAGGAAATGTTTCATATGTGAAGACTTAAACCTGAGAACTCTGCTGCAAATACTGTGGAGAAACCTTGTGTTTATAACCCACAGGGCAGGCTCCACCTGCACCACTTCCATAGGAGAAACTGGTATCACCCTTTTCTCCCCATAGCAGGACCTTCCATACACCCTTGGAACTGGGAGCTAAACCAAGGGCCACATTGTCCCACTTTAAATCAATGCACTCCTGCAAACTGCATTCACTCAGCCCAGTTCTGCAATTTTTAAAATGTCCTTCTGGTTTTGGGTTTTTCCTTAAGAGGGCTCGTTTGCTTTGGGAGATGCTCAACCTTGCTTGGACTTTGTTGAACCCCAGGCTGGAAGGGACATCAGGGATCATCTGCTCCAACCTTTCTTGGCAAAATGGTCCAGATGAGATGGCCCAGCACTCTGTCCAGCCAAATCCTGGAAGCATCCAACCCTGGGAAATCCACCTGGGGAGGTTGTTTCAATGCCTGCTTGTTCTCATTGTGAAAAGTTTTCCTCATGTGTCCAACTGGAGTCTCCCCAGGAGTCTCTTGTACTCATTTCACCCTCATCTTTTCCACGTAAAGTGCAAAAATTGAGTCTTCATCTTCTTTGCAGCCACCTTTTAAATACTGGGACGTGGTTATGCAGTCTCTTCCCAGCCTTCTTTTCTCCAGGCTGAACAAGCCCAGCTCCCTCCTTTCCTCCCATGGCAGCCTCCCCTTCCTTGGATCCTCTCTGTGGCCCTTTCCTGCATCCCCTCCAGCCCATCCACAGCTTTTTGTTGGCACAGCAAGAACCAAATCTGTGCACCTGATCTGAGCTGGTTTAGGTGCTGGGGCTCAGTAAGAAAGAAAATACAGAAAAGACTATTGACACAATCAGACTTTTTTTTTTCTTTTTTCGTTCAACTGAAAGTACATATACGGTGACAAATAAATGAATATTTAAGTATTAAAGAAAATAATGATAATTAGGTGGTTGCAAAAATGCTAACTTGAACAGTTCTGCCTAATTTGATTATTTAGATTTTCAAGGAGAATTAAAATGAATTTTAATCAGCATTTCAAGTGAGGAACCTATGTACAGTTCTTTGCTTGAAACACATTTCTTCCAGCAAGTGCTGCTTTGATCAGCTCCTGCCACTTTTCTTTGCTGGGGGAAGGTGTTTCCTCTTTTTTTTTTTTTGTTTGTTTTGTTTTGTTTTTGTTTTTTTAACCTGTTTACTTCAGAGGAGCTCCCTGATTTTGTTCAAAACACAGCTCCACAAAGACTGATGTTGGCACAGCCTGGACCATAGTCCAAAGATGGGGAAAAACAGGAGGAAAAGGAGCCAGAGACTGGGGTTCCTCCAGGCCTCAGCAGAAAGAATTCTCATACCAATAGTGTGATCTGCAGCTGCTAGGGGTGAGGGACCTCCACTCCTGTGGCTCCCCTGCACTCCCTCACTCCTTTCTGCAGACCAAAATCAGCCCTCAGGTTGCCCTGAGCCATCCTCACCATCACATCCATCCTTTTCTCACGGAATCCCAGCATCTCTCAGTTTTCCATGGTTACCACATCCCCAGCACAGACTCTCTCAGCACATCCCTGCCTCACTGAGGGGCTCCTTGCCCTGACACTGGATCCTGCTGGTTTGCCCCATTTCTGGCTACCCAGATCTCATTCTGCCTTTCCAGATTCCTGCCCATCTCCACCTTCCTGCCC